>JAJHZJ010000335.1:3691966-4966966 GCA_023548195.1 Bettongia penicillata ogilbyi
GAAGACCCCCAAAAATGCTGAAGAAAATAACACTTTAAAAAATAGACTATCAAAAATGGCAAAAGAGATCCAAAAAGCCAATGAGGATAATAATGCCCAAAAAAATCAGAACTGGCCAGATGAAAAAGGAGATCCAAAAGTTCACTGAGGAAAATAATTCCTTAAAAATTAGAATGGAGCAGAAGGAAGCTAATGACTTTATGAAAAATCAGTAAGTTATAAAGCAAAACCAAAGGAATCAAAAAATTGCAGACAATGTGAAATATCTCAATGGAAAAACAGCTGACCTGGAAAATAGACAATTTTGAAATTATGCAACTACCTGAAAGTCATGATCAAAAAAGAGCCTGAACAGCATTTTTCATGAAATTATCAAGGAAAACTGCCTGATATTCTAGAACCAGAGGGAAAAATAAATATTGAAAGAATCCACCAATCACCTCCTGAAATAAATCCGAAAAAGAAATTCCTAGGAATATTACAGACAAATTCCTGAATTCCCAAGTCAAGGAAAAATATTACAAGCAGCCAGAAAGAAACAATTCAAGAATTGTGGAAATACAGTCAGGATAACATGAGATCTAGCAGCTTCTACATTAAGGGATTAAAAGGCTTGGAATATGATATTCCAGAAGTCAAAGAAGCTAGAGTTAAAACCAAGAATCACCTGCCCAGCAAAGGTGATTATAGTACTTCAGGAGAAAAATGGTCATTCAGTGAAATAGAGGGCTTTCAAGCACTCTTGATGAAAAGACAAGAGCTGAGAAGAAAATTTGACTTTCAAATATAAGAATAAAAAGAAGCATGAAAAGGTAAACAGGAAAGAGAAAAAATAAGGGACTTACTAAAGTTGAACTGCTTACATTGCTACGTGGAAAGATAATATTTGTAACTCTTGAGGCTTTTCTCAGTATTTGAGTAGTTGGAGGGATTATATACATGCAGACAGAGATGGGGTACAAGGTGAGTTGAATAGGAAGGGGTGACACCTAAAAAGATTTAAGGGACAAGAGAAGAATATATTGGGAAGAGAAAGGGAGAATTTGAATGGGTCAGGTTATCTCACATAAAAGAGGCAAGAAAAAGTTTTTCAATGGAGAGAAAAAGAGGGAAAGTGAGAGGGAAAAAGTGAAGCTTACTCTCCTTATATTTGGCTTAAGTGGGGAATATCATGCACACTCAATTTGCTATGAAAATCTATCTTATACTTCAGGAAAGTAGGGGAGAAGGGGAGAAGTGGGCTGTGGGGGGATGATAGAAGGAAGGGCAAATGGGAGGAGGTAATTAGAAGTAAACACTTTTGGAGAGGGACAAGGTCAAAAGAGAGAAGGGAATAAGTGGGAGGAAGGATAGGATGGGGGGAAATATAGTTAATCTTTCACAACATGACTTATATGAAAGTCTTTTGCATAACTGCACATGTATAACCTATATTGCTTGCCTTCTCAGTGGGAATAGTTGGGGAGGGGGGAAGGGAGAGAAGTTGGAACTCAAAGTTTTAAAAAGGAATGTTAAAAATTGTTTTTAAGTGCAACTGGGAAATAAGATATACAGGTATTGGGATATGGAAGTCTATCTTATCCTAAAAGAAAATATAGGAAATGGGTATAAGGGAAGGGAGGGCTATGATAGAAGGGAGGGTAGGTTGAGGGAAGGAGTAATCAGAATGCACAGTGTCTTGTGGTGGTGGAGGGGAGAGACGAGGAGAAAATCTCCACAATTTCCAAAATCTTGTGGAAATGAATGTTTTAAGCTAAAAACAAATAAATAAATTAAATGTAGTTAAAAAAATGAATATGCCCTTTTTTTAATGATTCATGGCACCTTAATACACAAAAATGACCATATGTTAAGGCAAAAAAAAAACCCACACAATCAAATGCAGAAAAGCAAAAATATTAAATTCATTCTTTTCAGATCAATGCCAAGAAATATGTTCAAGTAAGGTCCATGTTTTGTTTTGCTTTTTTCCTTCTCATGGTCTCTCAAATTTTTTATAATTCTTCTGTGCCACAAGATTAATGTGAAAATGTGTTTAATCGGAATGTATGTGTAGAATCACATCATATTTCACGCTGTCTTGGGGTGAGAGGAGGGAGAGATGAGGGGCAACTTTAAAAATTATGGAAGTGAATGTTGAAAGCTAAAAATAAATAGATTAATATTTTTAAAAATAATTGGAAGCTAAATAATCTAACCCAAGCAATGAGTGGGTCAAAGAATAAATCATATGGACAATAAATAATTTCATTAAAGAAAATGAAAACAATGAGAAAACTAACCAAAATTCACGACATAAAGTCATAGCATTACTTAGGGAAAAGTTTAACCTCTAAACATTTACAATATTAAATTGAGAAAGAGCAAATCATTAATTTAGCATGCAACTAAAAAATTGAAAAATAAAAAAATTTTAATCTCCTATTAAACACTAAATAAGAAATCTTAAAAATCAAAGAGAGATTAACAAACGTGAGAGTAAGAAAGCCATTGAATTTATAAATGGAAAAAAAATAAAATTTTTAAAACAACAGTCGACTTGATTTAAAAAGCAGCAAGAAGAAAACCAAATTACCAGTATCAAAAATGAAAAGGACAAATCCACCAGAAATGAAGAAGAACTTAGAGCAATTACTAGCAGTTATTTTCTCCAATTATATTCCAATACACACGACAATCAAAAAGAATGAATGAATATTTTAAAAAATATAAATTGTCTGGATCAACAGAAGAGGAAAAAGAATATTTAAATAATCAGATAGAAAAAAATTTAAGGAGCTAAGACAGCAGAGAAGAAAGATGCACATACTCTAGATCTCCCCCCATAGCCCATAAAATACCTTTTAAAATGACCCCAAACAAATTCAATAGAGGCAGAAGCCACAAAACGACAAAGTGAAAGAGATTTCCATCTCAAGGCAGCATGGAAGGCCTATAGGAAAGGTCTATCAGATGGGGTGTGGCATGGAGTGGAGCACATGGAGTATGGCACAGCCTTGGCTGCATGTATGAGCAGGCCTAAGGGGCACAATTCCTAGCAGCAGCTAAGGTTTTCAGATTACTCAACCCTCAAATGCCAAAGAGCTGCTTCAAAGGTCAATGAGGAAGCACTTTCACCTGGGGGGAGAAGAAATGTAGTCTGGCCCCAGCAGCCCCAAGGCAGCAGCAGTAGCTGTCACACAGAGTCCATTTAAGAGTCTTATGCCTAAAGCCCCTGGGGGAATCAAGTAGCTGATCTGGACCTCAGCACTAAGTGATGGCCCTGGGGTGAGGAGGAGAGGGTTGGCATGGTGGAGCTGGAGGTGGTTGTGGAGAGGGAAGCCCATTCACATATTCTGGGCAGAAAAGCTCAATCTCACAAGTCTCAGAGTAGAGCACAGTCCAGACCAGCCTTGGCCAAGCATCACAGACAGGCCTCAGGGGCAGAATCCCTGGCAGGTGCAGCAACTGTGGGTCCCAGATTGCTTAATCCACCAACACCAAAAACAACTTCAAAGATCCTGGGTGGAAAGATTGCAGTACCTCCCAGACCAGAGCACAGGCCAGGAGAGCCGTAAACTTGTCTCCCTTGATTACGCCTCCTTTGAGGAACTAAGAACTTACACATTCTCAGAGTGTACCCTCCTCTTGACAAAGGACTCAAAAGTAAAGTAACTGGCTGGAGAAATGCCCAAAAGAGAGAAAAAAATTAAAACTATAGAAAGTTACTTTGTTGGTGAACAGGTATTTTCTTCCATCCTTTCAGATGAGGAAGAACAAGGCTTACCATCAGGGGGAGGCCTAAAAGTCAAGGATTTGGCATCCAAAACCTTGAAAATAAATATGCAATGGTCTCAGGCCATGGAAGAGCTCAAAAAGGATTTTGAAAATCAAGTAAGAGGAGTGGAGGAAAAATTGGGAAGAGAAGTGAGAGCAATGCAAAAAAATCATGAAAAGTGAGTCAATAGTGTGCTAAGGGAGACCCAAAAAAATGCTAAAGAAAATAACACTTTTAAAAATAGACTAACCAAAATGGTAAAAGAGGTTCAAAAAGTCAATGAGGAGAAGAATACTTCAAAAAGCAGAATTAGGTAAATGTAAAAAGAGGTTCAAACTCTCACTGAAGAAAAAAGGTTTGTTTGTTTTTTTTTAGAATGGAGCAGATGGAAGCTAATGACTTTATGAGAAACCAAGAAATTTCAAAACAAAAACCAAAAGAATGAAAAAAATAGAATAAAGTGTGAACTGTCTCATTGGAAAAACAACTGCCCTGGAAAATAGACCCAGGAGAGAAAAAATAAAAATTATGGGATTACCTGAAAGCCAAAAAAATAAGAGCCTAGACATCATCTTCCATGAAATTATCGTGGAAAAGTGTCTTGATATTCTAGAATCAGGTAAAATAAATATTGAAAGACTCCACCTTTCACCTATGATGTGGTGAGAATTATACCAGGAATGCAGGGCTGATTCCATATTAGGAAATGTATTTTATTTATTTATTCCTATTTATATCTTTTTTTATATATTATATATTAGCATATTTGACTGCAACAAAAGTAAAACAAAATCACATGATTCTCTCAATGTAGGCTGGAAAACTTTTGAGAAAATACAACATGCATTCCTGTGAAAAACACTAGAGAGAATAGCTACATATGGAGCTTTCCATAAAATGATAATTAGCATAGCATCATTGGTAAACTTTAATTAGCAAGAGTTATCTGAAATGGGATTAACCTAGAAGCCTTCCCAGTAAGAGAAGAAGTGAAGCAAGAATGTCAACTATTATTCAATATTGTATTGGAAATTCTAGCAAGAACAGTAAGAGAAGAAAAAGAAATTGAAGGAATTGGAATAAGCAATGGGAAAACAAAATGATCACTCTTTGCAGATGATATGTTAGTATGTTTTAGATTCCTAGAGCATCAGCTAAAGAACTAAATGAAATAATTAGTAAATTTAGTGAAGTCTCAAGATAAAAAAGCACACACAAATAACCAGCAATTCTATATACCATAGACAAAACTCAGCAGGAAAAGATACAAAGAGAAATTCTATTTAAAATAACTATAGACAATATAAAATACTTAGAAATCTACCTACCAAGAAAAAGCCAGAAATCATATGAACACAATTACAAAACTTTCATACAAATAAAGTCAAAGCTAAAAAACTGGAAAAATATCAGTTGCTCAGCAGAAGGCTCAGTCAATATGACAAAAATTAAATTTCTACCTAAATGAATTTACTCATTCAGTAACATACCAAACTACCAAAAATAATTTTGTAAAATCAGAAAAGATATTAAAAATTCAACCAAAAGGACAGAAGTTTTCTTGACCAGTTGAATTATCAATGGAATTGATGGGAAGAAATGCAAAAGAGGCTGAACTGGCCTTGCAAGATATCTATATTATGATGGCAAACATCAAAACAGTCTGATACTGGCTAAAAAGTAGAGTGATGGATCAAAATACACAGTAGTAAATGACCATAGTAATCCAATGTTTTCTAAACCCAAGGAACCAGGATTTTGGAACAAGAACTCACAATACTGGGAAAAGTGAAAAACAGTACTGCAGAAACTAGATAGAGGCTGACTTCTTACACTAACATAAGGTCAAAATGGATACATGGAGAAGTTCTCAGATTGCTCAACCCACAAAACCACAGATAGCTCCAAACGTCAGTGAGAAATCTTTTTCATCTGAGTGATAAGGGAATGCAGTGTGGTCCCTCCAGCAGCAGTCACTGCAAAAATGGCAGCATCCATTTTTGGGGCCCTCCACCAGAAGCCCCTGGCAGAATTCAGCAGCTGACCTGAAGCTCAGCCCTGAGCCAGGCTCTGGGGTGAGGAGAAGGAGAGCTGGCATGGTGAAGCTGCAGGCGGCTGTGGACAGGGAATTCTATGCATAGATTTTGGGAAGAAAAAATTTTGGTTACTCCCAGATCAGTGTGCAGGTCAGGAGAGGAGTAAACTCTTTTCTTTTGATTGTACCACCTTGGAAGAACTGAGAAATTTCAAGTCCCCAGACTATGCCCCCCTCTTGACAAAGGACTCAGAAATCAAATACCTGGCTGGGAAAATGCCCAATGAAGGGAAAAGAATAAGACTATAGAAGGTTACTCTCTTGGTGAACAGGTATTTTCTTATATCCTTTCAGGCGAGGAAGAACAATGCTTACTGTCAAAGGAACACCTAAAAGTCAAGGCTTCTGCATCCAAAACCTCCAAAATAAATATTCAATGGTCTCAGGCCATGGAAGAGGTCAAAAAGGATTTTAAAATGAAATAAGAGAGGTGAAGGAAAAATTGGAAAGAGAAATGAGAGTGCCACAAGAAAATCATAAAAAGTGAGTGAATAGTTTGCTAAAGGAGATCAAAAAAAAAATGCTGCAGAAAATAACACCTTTAAAAATAGGATAACTCTATTGACAAAAGATGTCCAAAAGCCAATGAGGAGAAGAATGCTTTAAAAAGTAGAATTAGTCAAATGGAAAAGGAGGTTCAAAAGCTCACTGAATTAAAAATTAGAATGGAGCTGATGGAAGCTAATGACTTTACAAGAAAACAAGAAATTAAAAAAAAAAACCAAAAGAATGAAAAAATAGAAGATAATGTGAAATATCTCATTGGCAAAACAACTTTGAATTTAAAAATTATGTGACTACCTGAAAGCCGTGATCAAAAAAAGAGCTTGGACATCATCTTTCATGAAGTTATCAAGATCAAGGAGAAAATATTGCAGAGGAAGAAATTAAAACTATCTATAGTCATATGAAAAAATACTCTAAATCACTGTTGATTAGAGAGATGCAAGTCAAAACAAATGAGATACTGCATCACATCTATCAGATTGACTAACATGACAAAACAGGAAGATGATAAATGTTGGAGAAGTGGGAGAGTTGGAACACTAATTCGTTGTTGCTGGAGCTGAGAGCTGATCCAACCATTCTGGAGAGCAGTTTGAAACTATGCCCAAAGGGCTACACAAATGTGCATGCCCTTTGACCCAGCAATATCGCTTCTAGGACTGTATCCCAAGGAGATCATAAAAGTGGGAAAGAGTTCCACATGTACAAAAGTATGTGCAGCGGCTTTCTTTGTGGTGGCCCAAAACTGGAAATCAAGGGGATGCCCATCAATTGCAGAATGACTGAACAAGTTGTGATACATGAATGTAATGGAATACTATTGTGCTATAAGAAATGATGGACAGGATTACTTCAGAGAGGCCTGGAAAGCTTTATATGAACTGCTACTGAAAGGAGCAGAACTAGAAGAACTTTGTACACAGCAACAACCACAGTGTGGCAGGACTTTTTCTGATAGACTTAGTACTTCATAGTAATGCAAGGACCTAAAAAATTCCCAAGGAACGTTTGAGGCAAAATGCCTTCACATCCAAAGAAAGAACTATGGAATTTGATCAGAGAATGAAGCAGATCATTTTCTTTCGTATTATGTTTTGTTTTGTTTTATGATTTCTCCCATTCATTTTAATTCTTCTGTTCAGTATGACTATGGTGAAATTGTATGCGAAGAATCTATAGAAGATTGCAAGCCTTTTCAGGGAGGGATTGAGGCAGGGGAAGGGAGGGAGGGGAAAAATCTAAGATATATGGAAGTGATTGTACAACACTGAAAAAAATAATTATTTAAAAATAATTATTGATTAGAGAAATGCACATTAAAAACAACTCTGAGTTATGACCTAACACTTAACAGATTGGCTAATGTGACAGAAAAGGAAAATCACAAAAGTGGGATAGATATGGGAAGATAGGGACATTGATGCCCTCTTGATGGAGTAGCGAAATAATCTAACCATTCTGGAAAACAATTTGGGATTATGCCTAAAGGGCTATGAAAATATTCATACCATTTGATACAGTAATACCACTACTAGGTTTGCTTTCCAAAGAGATTTTTTTAAAATGGAAAAACATGTATTTGTACAAATATTTGCACAAAAATATTTATTGTGGCTTTTTATGTGTTTGTACAAAATTAGGAATTTAAAATCTGTCCAACAATTAGAAATGGCTGAAGGAGCTGTGGTATACCGTTATAATGGAATACTATCGTGATATAAGAAAAAAAGAGCAGGATAATTTCAGAAAAACCTGGAAAGACTTATATGAAATGATGCAAAATGAAATGAGCAGAACAGAGAGGTAAGTCAAGAAGGAAGGAAGAAATTTTGGATCTCAAAATTTTATAAAATGAATGCTGAAAATTGTTTTGCATGTAAATGGGGGAAATAAAATAGTATTCGTAGAGAAATAAAAGAAAAAGGAATACTTCTTTATCTATAAGTGAATGATCCAGAACAGTGGTTTCAAGCTAAAATAGAATTGGTGGCCATGAATAAATACATAAGGAACTCTGCTAGATGCATGTTGATTTAGGTTTAAAATGTGATATTCCCTGTTTTGTTGTATTTTTATTTATTTTATTAAATATTTCCCAATTCCATTTTTATCTTATTTGAGCTGCATTGGGGAATGTTTCAGGTAGCCTACGGCCTGTGTTTCAACTCCTCTGAATCAGAGCATCTCAGAAATGATCTTAAAAAGAATTTGAACTTTAAGTAACTCTTTAATCTGCAGAACGGAGAGGGGTGGACACTTCAATGAGCATGGCAAGCATGGAAGCACTCTCAGGTTAAGCATTACTTCTTTGTTCATTTCATTTTTTTGAACAACGATAAATGGAAACTATAAAAGAGCATGAGCACCACTGGGCATCTTTATCCCCAGACTTGTACTTTAAGGTAAACTCATGTGAATAATGTCCTTTTCACTGAGAAAGTTGAAATATGAGCCTGCCCTGACAAGGTTCATCATCTATCACTACTACAAGCCAGCCCCAACACAGCCTAGCAAAGCATTCCTAAGGCTGTGTCTTCAATTTTGTCGTGGAAAGGGTTTCAACTTTGAAGAATATGTGAAGTTATATGACAAAAAGATCCACTTGGGACTTCCAAGAAGGGAGACCTAGAGATATTCAAAATGGAGCTACCCATGAGGAACCCCAGAAGAAAACCATAAGGACTTTCACCAACAAACTCTTAGAAATCTCAGATTTCTTTTCCTCAAAGTCTTTTGCCTAACTCTTACTTCCCACATAAACCACAAGAAAGTTTCTCTCCCAAATGTTCAATTTAGACTTGATAATTAATCCACCATTGTTGAAGGAGATTTTCACATGAGACAAAATTTTGCTTTTTCATTAGACATATTCCCAATTCCCTCGAAAGACAGTGTCACTTCTCCCACAGATGACATGTTAATCACAGTTCTAATGGGAGACGAGGTCAGATAGAGATGTTCTTATAAAACCAGCTCTGGCCATACTCACAATACATATATGTAGAGACATGTGTACACATGTGCCTGTGCATGCACACATGCATGCAAACACACAAGACACACTGATTCTTAGCGTTCTCCTCATGCCTTAACAACAGAAAACATCCTGGTGAGTAACTCTGTGTCACAGACTCAAAGACAGAAATTGGTAGAGCGTTTGGTTTGGTTTCTAGGAGGAGGATATCGGGGTACAGCATCTAGGAATGTTGGGATGGACCATGTACTTTTTGGAAGATATCTAAGTGGGATAGTCTTATCCGTAAGACCAAGGGAAAATTGTGCCTGTGGAGGGCTTGGGTTAGGGCTTTGCTTCTCTCCCTTTTTTGCTGTGGTACCCTCTACATTGAGTCAGGTCTGTTGAGAGAGGAATAGAAATCTTCTCAAGGATCTTGCTCCATTAGCAGTTCCAGGAACATACTGAGCAAGAGTCTATGCTGTTCAGATGAAATGATGGAATTGGGGATATAATTATTTAATTATTGATTCAGAGCCAGCCCAAGGAGCAGGGGTTCCTGAGCTCTCATGCTTTTTCTTTAACTAGGGACTAAAGGTCCCTATCATGTCCTGAGAACTAGGAACAATCTCAGATTCATTACTTTCTAGATAATTTTGGAGATAAGCATAGGAGTCAAGACTAACGGTCTGGGGCTTCCTGTGCAGCCAGCAAAGTTAGGCAAATAATCATTACATAGCAAAAGTTGAGACATGCTGAGGGTTAACAGGGGGGAAAAGACCATGTGTGCAAAGCTCCTGAGCATTGTCTCAATGTCTAGTTAATCCTCCATCAGCAGGAGACCTGGCTGTACTAGAACAGATCAAATTGCCTGGGACAAGCAATAATGGAGATTCTCTGTGAAGAAATCATTGTATCTCTGTTGAAAAACATTATTGTGCTACGTTGCAATATATTCTTAAAAGTAAGTGCTGATATTTCCTGGGATTTTTCTAATTCTCAATACCTTACATAGATACATTACACAACAAAGAGTTATCTAGAGCACTGAAATTGGATCAATAATGAAAATAGATAGATATGAAAATAGATAGCATTTGGATAGGACTTCAGTCTACAATATACTTGAAACATATTATCTCATTTTATCTTCACAACAGCTGTTTCAGGTAGATACTACAGTTTTCCCCATTTTACAGATAGGAAACAGAGGCTGAGAGAGGTTAAGTGACATGACCAAGGTCACACAATTCATAAGGTTCTGAATTCAGGTCTTCATAACTCCAAGGCTAATGCTCTATCCACTGGCCATCTAGCTACCTAGTGCTTTGCCCCAGGTCACTCAGCCAGTATTTGTCAAAACAGCATTTGATCCCAGGTATCCCTGGTTTTAAAGTGAGTTCTCTATACTGCTCCTGTGTGCCATTCATTAACGTATTCTCCTGGCTTCATGATGATTATTAAAAGACTACTGGTCCTGTTTCCACTAAGAAATAACCTCATCATTTCAAGACATGGAACAGAGAGAAAAGTTGTCAGAATGCTTGGGGAAAGGATTCCTCTGGGGAAAGCACCTAGGAAGGATTAGGGGTACCTCATCCTCCCTAGAATTTAAAGAGCTAAAAACAATGAAGGACAAATCTAAAAAACTGAAACTGATAGGATGCTGATAGCAGCCTGAAATAACTGAGTTTAATGTGGAGTTGCCCACAACAATTTCTTAATTCTTAAAAAACAATAAAATATTAGGTTTATGCTTCCTCCCTGCACCAGAGTCAATCCCAGAACTGGTCTTTTCCTAACCCTCTCCAGACCATGTATCACACTTATAATGCTCAACTTCATTTTTACAGATGAGGAAACTAAGGCACCGAACTACTCAATGGCTTTCCCAAGATCACACAGATAAGAAGTGACAAAGGTGAGATTTGAATCCACAGCCTTTAACTCTATTGCTAACCTTGTTTTTCCTGTTTCATCATGTCTCTCCAGTTATCACCTTCCTGATACAATATAGAAAAAGTTCTATAAGAAGCAATTCTCTGTTCTCTAAGATGATTTGATATCATTCTCCCATTCTCCCAAACCACAAATTCTTGCTCCACTTTTATATCCATCCTATCCTCAATATGGTTTTTAAACATCAGATATTTTTATCAATGGAAGAGTAAAACTGACTCCTGGAGAACTATCATGTTGGAGACAAGTGTCTATATAAAATCAAAAGGGCACAGAAACAAGAACTTAATAACCAGTATTAGGCCACTTTTCAGATGAGATACAGAGGTTGCTTGAGATGTGTAATTGTGAGAAAATGCCTTGAATCAGTCTTCAATATGACTGCGTTTATAGTCAGCATAACTGAGGACCTTACGTAACGATCTCTAAGCATCAGGTAGAGGTGGTCCAATATCCCGACTGTGCAGCTCTAGGTTCAAGCAATTCAATTAGTCTTTCTCACAAATTAATTAATCTAATTAATCAATTTAATTAATTAATTTATCGATTTAATTAATTGATTGATTTAATTAATTTCCACAATTTAAAGTTTTCCCCAAGACAGAAATTGGACAAAACCCATCATTGAATAGAAAGGGAAATGAGCCAGATCCAGAATCAAGTCATAAGTTGGAGTTAGGGTAACTCACTCAATTCCCACTATTACTTGTTGCTCTAATATCCTCACAGCTCAAATGCCACTTCTTACATGATCCCACTCCCTCCCATTTATTAGTTTCTCCTCAACTCAATTAACCTATACTGATTTGGTGTGTGAGGTGTGTGTATGTGTGTGTGTGTGTCTGTACACATATATACATAGATACATACATATATATAGGAACTTATAGATATGGTCTCCATAATAGAATGTATCTTGAGAACAGGGAATATTTAATTTGTATCTTTATGTATTTCCTCCTCAAAAGTTACACCGCTAACCCTCACTCCCATTGGGTCCAATTCTAAGAAGGTCATTACTACTTTTCTCATCAGAGTAAGAGTCTAGTATTATTGCTTCATGAACGCCCATATAAGGTGCTCTACATTAAGAACTAATTAACTGGCCAGATTTAATGAGATCTTAGAAGGAAATACTTACTAAGCAAATATAGAAAGACAACTGTTATAGAAACATAACTCCCAGATGAGGGTTACACTCTCCCCTTGAACACTGAAGGTCCCTGAGGAGAGTGAGCTCAAATATAGAGAGCTCATGTGACCAAAGGATAAACTCACAGCTCCTGATTATTGGAAGTTCTTTACTCCCTTGGTTATGCTTTGTCTCCCATTAAGTTCCCCTTAGGTGTAACTTGCTTTTCAGTTCCAAAAGTGAATGGCTAAGTAGAAAATTAAAACTGCATTTCCCCAATTCATTTAATTTTACAAGGGTACTTCTTTCATTTACAGTGCCATCAGTTCCTACCTCTGTAAGGTCATTACTTATGAGAACTCTGGATCTTGGAAACTTCCAGATTTCACAAGGTTATCACCTAGTCAATGAGAGTAAGGACTAAATACTCTCCTTGGGCTTACTTCCATGTTCCACCAACTACTGTCCTTTTAGACAGGTATGATGACCTGCTCCTCCTAAAGCCTGAGAGCTCCCAAAGTAGTTGCTGGAACCCTGAAGTTAGAACTGGCTTATGAACACACATACCTGGTTTATACCTTTGATTTGTTGATTTAAGGAGAACTTTGGGTCTTCTGTGCTTAAAGCAGTGCACAAGTCTACCCAAACATTTATATTGCCAGGATCTCAAACAGAACCTAGCAGAGAGGCAATGGTTAGTCAAAGGACTTTTCATTATTGATTGGTTGCTCTCCAAAGCTCTCGTCTGTTCAGACTATTCATTTCTACCTTCCTCTAAGCCTAAGTTATATTCTTCATTCATAGAATTTCTTAGAAATGTGAAACTGAAAATCACCTTTTAGAATTTCCTTTCCATTTCCTTTATATCTTCATGTTTTGTCTTTTTCAAGAAGCCTCTACAACATTCATAATGTTCTTCTTTCATTGTGCTCTTAAAATATTTATAGTCTGCATCACACTATTTATCACATAAATGTATTTTTGCTTCCTAATTTTTCACCAAAAACAGAGTTTTACTTTCTTAAAGGCAAGGATCTTATCTCATATTCATTCTATTCATTCTCTCCCCCAACTTCTGCCAGTATCCTACTGCATGAATTTTAATAGCAAGAATGAATGTGAAGTAAGGAAACAGCAACTTGAGTATTAAACACCCCCTCTAGGCATATGAAACAGTGAACATTTCAGGGCTTCTACATGCTTTTTTCATCTTTAAAACTCAGGTAAAAATATTTACATTACCCCCTCAGAAGTTGTTGTAAGGAAATCACTTTCTAATGAGTAAAGTTTGATATAAATGGGAATGGATATTTTTATTATAACTAGTAAATACTGAATAAATATCCATTTATTGATGAATTGTTGGATCTATGTCTAATGGACATTTGATGGAATTATGGCCCCACTGGAGAAGGTGTGCTGGTCTTCATATGGTGCTTATGTATAGTGTGGAACTTACCTGGGAAATCTGATGGTTAGGAAAAATCAGAATCTCCTATGTTTCTTCCCAGGTCACATTGGGTCTGACAACCATCCCTCTACTCAAGATATCTAATGAATGATTTCTCATGATGAATTCATGGGAATCATCTACCTGAACCTGACTATATTTGGAGCCCTAGGGAACACTTTCCTCCTATACCTATACATCTTTAAGTTGTTTATTGGTTCTAGGACAAGATACATAGACCTTATCATTATCCATTTGGCCTTTGTCAACATTGCAATGATTCTTTTTGGAGGAATCCCTAAGACAATGCAAGTTTGGGGTTTGAAATCTTCTCTGGATGACTCTGGTGGTAAAACCATATCTTATTTTCAGAGAGTATTCTGGGACCTTTCCCTGTGCAGTCCCTTCCTGCTGAGTGTCTTCCAGGCCATCACCATCAGTCCCAACAGCCCCAGATGGGCAGATCTCAAAGCCAGAGCCTCAAAGTACATCATTCCCTGCTTTATTTTCTGCTGGATCTTCAATCTTCTACTAGATATTGCTGTGACTGTGTACATAGCTGGTCCCAAGAATGACAGTAAGGGGACATGGAACATTGGATATAGCTCTTTAGACCTTTATGACATGAATACAATAAAAATTGTCATCTGGAAGTCTGTTTATGAAGGGGTGCTGGTGGGTCTTATGGCCATTGCCAGTGGCTACATGATGCTGGTCCTGTACAGACATCACCAACAAGTCCGGCACATTCATAGCACCAGCCTCACCCGCAGGGGCTCCACTGAAACACGAGCCACCAAAAATATCTTGCTACTGTTGAGCACCTACATCTGTTTTAACACAGTCAGTTTCCCTTTTATTATCTATTTGGCTCCCACTAAGGAAACTATGCACTGGGTGATACACGTCATGGTCTTTTTTTCCCTCTGTTATCCAGCGGTCTGTCCCATTATGCTGCTCATCAATGACACTCGGATCCACACATCTTGTGTTCTTTGAAAAAGTAATCTGATCACAAACTGCAGATCAAACATCTCTAACTAAAGAGCTGGAAAAGTATAGAATTACAAAGCTAGTAGGAAACTTATAGACCATCTAGTCCTTTTCTGTCGTTCTGCAGATGGGGAAAATGCATTGCTTAGGTAACACAGTGGATAGAGACCTAGGCCTGAAGTCAGAAAGACCTGAACTCAGATCTGACCTCAAACCCTTATTAGTTGTATGACCCTGGGCAAGTCATTTAACCTCTGTTTGCCTCAGTTTCTTCAAGTGTAAACCAGAGATTATAATAGCACATACCTTGCAGGTTGTTGTGGGGATCAAACAAATAATCTTGTAACATGTAGCATAGAACCTGGTACATAGTGAGCCTTACGTGAAGACTTCCCTATTTCATCCACTTCTCTTAGAACATTCTGAGTATGTCTCACCCTTCTTAGGAATATCTGTCACCATTTGGAGACAAATACGTCTGTTTGTTACAAATTCTGGGATTCCTTCTTGGCCCATATGTCAAAACTCATCCTGTGGCATTATCAGTTTTTGTTGCTGTTCAGTCGTTTCAGCTGGGTCTGACTCTTCCTGACTTCAGGTGGGATTTTCTTGGCAAAGATACTGAAGTGGTTTGCCATATCTTTCTCCAGTTCATTTTACAGAAAAGGAACTGAGGCAAATGGGATCAAGTGATTTGCCAAGGGTCACACAGGAATTAAGTGTCCTCAGGGAGGGAAATCTTCCTGAATTTAGGGCTCACACTTTCCCCCCCTGCACCATCTAGATGCCAGTGTTATCAGCATCATACAGCAAATGCCTGGGGAAGTGCCAATTACTACCTGGCATCAGGCGTCACATCATTTACAGTTACAGATCTCCACCGCTGAGCTCCAACTTTCTAACACTGTGAACAATAAATCAGCTCCTATGGAACAGAGCTTTAGTCCCTGAGAACCACACTCTCATTTTTGTTTTATATCAATTCTTGTAACACTTGATCATGCAATTGCTCCTGTAAAGAGTCTTCCATGGATAATAGATGCAAAGAGCATTAGTCCAATGTGAAAAGTTAATAAATGTTAATGACATATCCTCGATTGGACTCTGAGCTTCACTTCCATGTGAAAAGATCCATTTCCCTGCATATCACTGGTTGGTTCATTCCTTCTTTAGTATCACCATAGCTTCGGTCTCATATAACCTATGGTTAAGGACATATACCTACACATTATTTTTTTTGCTAGGCAGGTAAATGGTGCAGTGGATAAAGTGTCAAGCCTAGAGTCAGAAAGACCTGAGTTCAAAACCTACCACAGAGTCTTACTTCCTGTGTGACTCCAAAAAAGTCACTTAACTTCTCTTTATCTCAGTTTCCTCATCAGCAAAATGGGGATAATAAAAGAACCTACCTCCCTGGGTTGTTGAGAGGATCCAATGAGATAGTAATTACATGGTATTTAGCACAGTATCTGGCATGTACTAAGTATTATATACATATTATGTATTATTATCATTATCCTCAATGCTGATCTCATAGTTATCTAGCACCATTATCTATTTCTAATGATCAGTTAATAACTTAGTGCTGGTTAAAATATGACAATGAACTTGAAATTGCACTCTACGCAGATTCCCAGAACATCTCATTGATAGCCCACTTCCAAGTCAATAGTTCCGGTTTTTTGTGAGACAATGAATCTCACTCTCAGAAATCCTCATAGCTCAATGTGATTAGTTTCTGATAACTATTTATCTAGTGGAACAAAACTGTATACAGCTCTTCCAGTGACTTCAAAAAGACTTGGGGTCTTTCTGTTTGTAATGAGGAAAGTAAATAAATAAATTTAATCAAAGGCAGATAAAAATTTCAGTTATAAAGATAACAATAATAATAGCCATAATTTGAATAGTTTTGAGAAACTCCTTACAGGTGTTAACTCTTTTGATATAGGGTGGTTTATCTAGAATACTTAGTCCGCAGTTTTCTACTTTTGAAGGCATCCTCAGCTCTTCATTTTCATTTCACCTCCGGTATTTAATCAGTTGACAAGTATTATTTATTCAATTTTCACATTAATTCAATAAAGGTCAGTTAAAGAAAGAATTTCAAAGTCATTGAAAACTTAATAATGTAATTCTAAGAAATAGGTGAATCAAAGAACAAATTAAAAAATTGAAAATTTCTTTAAAGAAATGACAATAATGTGACAATGTACCAAAATTTAATGGATATAATAATGCAGTTCAAAAGGGAAATTTTACATCTCTAAAGACTTTCATCCACAAGAGAGAAAATCAAAGTGATGATTTGGTGTGGAATTAAAAAAAACCTTGAGCAACAAAAAATCAAAAATTCTCAACTAAATGGCAAAATAGAAATTATGAAAACTAAGAAAAATATTAATAAAATTGAAGCAAAAGGATTATGAAATTGAGGGTTGTTTTTAAAAACACAAAATAGATGGAATTATCTAGTTTAAAATTTTAAAAGGGTAAGGAAATGTAAATTATTCATATCAAAAACAAAAAAAAGAATTCATAATAATTGAAGAAAATGAAGGAAATTATTAGAAAGTATTTTGCTCAGTAATATCCTACTGAAACTAATAATTTAGAGGAATCATATCTCATATGCAGATCATAAAGAAACCTTTCCTTAATATAGTGAGACGAATGAAATTCTGAGACTGAGTTCTGGGTACTTGTGAAACGATAAAATATTCATATTAACAGACAAATAAATAAGTAAATAGCTCACTGAATAGAGCACAGGACCTGAGGACTGGACAACTTGAGTCCAAATCACAACCTTGTCAACTACTAGCTGCAAGACCTAGGAAAAGTCATTTCTGTCAGTGTCAGTTTTCTCATATCTAAAAAACATATAGTAATAACACCTACTTCCCAAGATAAAGTGAGAAGGTGCTTTTAAACTGTTTTGCAAATCTTAAGGAAATATATATGTTTTGCTTATCATTATAATTATCATCATATATTATTAAGGCATATTATTAAGAATAATATTTAATAAAATAAATTTTAAAATCTCTAACTAAACTCCCAAAGAATAAAACCTCTAGGAGAAGACAGATTCACAATTGAACTTTATCAATAATTACAAGATCACAATTCTAACACTAAATAAACTATTTGAAAAGATGACATTCTTTCTATAATAAAAATATGGTCTTCTTGCCAAAACAGAAAAAGAATATTATAGACGAATATGCCCAATGAACATTGATGAAAAATCTTAAATAGTCATATATCAACAAGTGGGATAAAACAATAATCATAAACTGATCAAGTTGAGTTTATATCAGAGATGCAACGTTGGTTCATTCTAATGTATTGATAATGTATTTTCCCTTATTGTTAACATAATTTTGCTTCTTAATGGGAAGACCTTTCCCATCCATTAAAGGCCCATGTGACCTGCTTAAGTCCCATGGAAGCCTGAGTCACATGGAACAGAAAGGGGTGGAGCTAGAGCAGAACTGAGAGGAAGTGAGTCAGAGAGCAGTCAGATCTGAAGGACACAGGCAAGAAGGCAGCTGTCTGTGAGTGAGAGAAGGGCATTTTGCTTAAGGGTATCTGTCTGTGATTTGTTTCAGGGAGCTGGTTTGTGGGAAGTCTAACAGAGGGAAGGCTCAGGGATGATGCTATTCTCTGCATTGTTATTGTGTATATATTTATTTGTTACTGTGATGGATTCGGCTTTCTGGTGTCTGAATAAATGTTTTGGTTCTGCCTTCCATATGGAGAGTCTGTCATTTATCAATTCAAAAGTGTGCCAGCATGTTCATAGCTGCCATACGTGCTGTGACTATCACATTGGAGCTACACCTGTGGAGGACTATAAATGTAATTAGCCATATTATACTATAAATGATTAAAACCATGTGACTGTATTAATCCATCTTCATAGGCCTTTTCACATTATCCAGTACTCATTTACATTAAAACTCTGCAGATCATAAAGGAACCTTTCCTTAATATAGTGAGATGAATGAAATTCTGAGAGACTGACTTCTGGATATGAGTAGTCAATGTATTAGCTAAGCTGGTAATCAATAAATTGAGGTCATTGAACTCTCTCAGTGAATGAATATCCTGACTGAGGATCACGGTGTCCTTTAAATCTAGGTGTCTCCCTTCTGACAGTACATATTTGGTACTTTCTCTGACAAATGAAAAGCAACCCTGATTGGTGGGTGGGTTCGCCTTCAGGTTTGGCTGATCATGACAAAGATGCCAGTTGCTACATGAGAGACAGTTGCCTGCAACAATCTTGATTAGGAAAAACGTAAGTCGTCTTAATCAGGTTTTCACCAACTTAGTCTCTTTTTTTTAGACAAGTTCACCCCCAACTTTCAAAAAAGGAATAGCAAGAACAAAGTGACAAGTCCCTATAGGAGACAAAGTGACAAGTCCCTATAGGAGGATACAGCTTGTCTGGCCTCTGTTTACAGAGTAAATTGCAAGGAAGACTCCTAGCCCAGAGAGATTACTTGCAGGCCTGAGACTAATTGTATTCTTGACCCAATTCTGGAAGATAGAGGTTTCACTTTAAGCTAAGCTAAATGTTTGGGGGTCAAGATCTGAGTAATGGGTATATTAATGAAATGATACAGCTTTACAATTAATTTCTCTTAATAGTAAATAGGCTTTACCTAAATCCAAGACAAACCTTACATATATAAGTAATATAACCCAGCTAGAAGTGCTAGAAAGGGAAATTCCACTCCATATAATAAGAGAAAGTGTAAAATCTTTGATGATGTATCTTCCATAGTTCATTCCCACACTTTATGAATCTCATGAGACAACACTCTGCCTTCCCATTTCCCACCAGCTACAATGATGTTATACTTCCCCAAGAAATTCATTCTTGAGAAAACTCATTCTGCGCAACTGAATCTGCCTGCTATTCATGTCTAATAAGTACCCTCTGCTCCTCTGATTGAAACATTTGACTGGAAGACAGGATATAAGCTACAGGGCCTTTATTTAAAAAGTAGACAGCAATTTTTCTCCCCTTTTCCCAGCTTTCTTCAGAATGCTCCATCATACTCCTATATCAGGCACATTCAACACCTCCAAAGAATCTCAATGGTAATGATGAAAAAAAGTTGAGAATAAGGGTCTGTATCCATACAAGATATCAAACCATACTATAAATAAAAATCAATAAAAATAACTCAGGCTTGTTTAAAGAGAGAGGTCTATCAATGGAACAGATCAGGTACAAAACATACAGAAATGAACACAAAGATATAGTGTTTGATAAATGTAGAGACCTCAGTTACTATGAGGAAAGACTCAATTTCTGAAAAGTATTGCTGGACATCAATTTAGCAAACACTGGGTTAGACCAACTCTACATATACAATATACCAAGCTCCAAATGGATGCATTACATATATATAAAAAGTCACATGTTAAACAAATTTGATGAGCATGAAAGAAATTACTTTTTTGGATCTATGGACAGAGGAAGAGTTCATGAATAGCAAGTGATCTCTAAGATCATACAAAAAAATGAAAATTTTTTAGGTTTCTGTGAAGGCATAATGTCATCAAAATTAGAAGGGGAAAAGAAAGGTAATAGAAAAAATTCCCTCTAAATAAAGATCTCATTTCCTAGACATATAAGGAGTTGATTCAAATTTATGACTAAATGATATTCCCCAACATATAGCAAAGGCAGAGAAAAACATCCAAGCAACTGACAATCTTTTAAAAATGTACCTAAATCTCTAACAATTAGAGCAATGAAAATTAAAGCAACTTTCATTTACCTCACACACATTAGATAAGCAAAAAAGATCATAGAAGAAAATGCCAAATATAGGAGGAGCTTTAGGAAAATGAGTATAGTAGGGGAGCTGGGAAATAGCCCATTAGGAATTGTCCCCAGAAAGTTAACAATAATTCTCCTTCTTCTTCTTCTTTTATCTATATAGGTCGCCAGAGATGGGTTACCTGTCATATTCACCTTACAGAGTGATTGTGAGAATTGCATATGATAGACTACGCAAAAATAAGTGCAAATTTTATATCTTATACAAAATCCCACAATTAAAATTATGTTTTTCAACATGTATCTCTGAGCTTCAAAGCAACACATCTTCTGATTCCACAAAATACAAAATTATTATCTTTATCCATACCAATGGATATCACCAGTGAGTGTCTAATTAAGGATCTGTCTACATGATATGAAAACTATGGAACTATTTGATTCCTCCTTGTCAATTTCCCTTAAGTTCAGTGACACTCTGCTAAGCATCAGGGATTCAAGGGTAAATTCAAGGACAAATTACTTTCTACCTTCAACAAGCTAATATTCTCCTGAGCAGATAGGAAATAGATTCAAGGAAAAACTTGATTATTTGCTGATCTATAAGTGAATGATGCAGAACATCTGAGAAATTGCCTTTTTTTAAAAAGGGTCTTAAGTAACTTTTTCTCCTATAGGACCAAGACAAGAGGGCACTTCAATTAATGTGACATAAGGGGAAGCACTCCCTGTATAAGAGGCTTTTTTGTTGACTACCTCAACTTATATGGCCAAAGGATTCATGGAAACAGTAAAAGAGCATGAGTACCACAGGGCAACTTTATCCCCAGGCTTGTATTTTTAGATTGAACTCTTGTGAATGATGTCCTTTTTCATTGAGGAAGTTGAAATCTGAACCTATCTGAGAAAATTCACCATCAATTCTGAGATCAGTCCTATCATGGCCTAGACAAAGAGTATTTCAAGGTAATGTCTTCAATCTTGTACATGGGAAGGATGTCAAACTTGGAAAAATGTATGAAGTGATTTGACAGAGATATCCATTTAGGACTTCCATGGAGGGAGACACAGGAATATTCACAATAGAGCAATCCATAAGGAACCTCAGAAAACAATCATATTATTTTTCACAACAAACTCTTAGGAATCTCAAATTTCTTCTCCCCATTGTCTTCTGTCTGACTCCTACTTCCCACATAAATTACAAAAAAAAATTTCTCTCTCATATGTTCAATTTACACATGATAATTAATCCATCATTATTTATGGAGGAGATTTTCACATCAGACATATTCCCATTTCCCTGTAAAGATGATGTCACTTCCTCCACAGATGACATGCTAATCAGAATTCTTGTGGGAGATGATGTCAGATAGAGATGTGCCTATAATATCAGCTCCGGCCGTATTTACAATACACATATGCATAGACGTTTGCACATACACACACACACACACACACACACACACACTGATTCTTTGAGCTCTACTCAATGCGCTAACAGAAAACAGTCTAGTGAGTGATTTTATGTCTTGGACTCATAGACAGAAGGCAAAGAGTTTTGTTTTTCTTTCCAAGAGAAGGAAACCAGAGTATAGCATCTTGGAAAGTTGGGATGAACCAGGTACTTCAGGGAAGATATCTAACTGGGTTATTCTTATCCATAAGACCAAGGGAAAATTGTGCCTGTAGAGGGCTTGGATAGGGCTTTGCTTCTCTTTCTTTGTTGCTGTGGTACTATCTATCCTGAGTCAGGTGTGTTGGGACAGGAATAGAAATCTTCTCAATGATCTTACCCCATTAGCAGTCCCAGGAACATACTGAGCAAGACTCTATGCTGTTCAAATGAAAATTATGCAAATGGGGATGTAATTCCTGATTCATGAGCTCTCATTCTTCTAACCTGCAGATAGAAGGTCCTTATCTTTTACTGAGAACTATGAATAATCTCAGATTCATCACTTTCTGGATGATTTTGGAGGTGAGACAAAGGGTCTTACTCAAACTTCTTTATTGCCTTCTCCTATTTTTCAACCCTGAATGCTCCATATAACCCTGAAATTTATCTTTGTGCCTTGATAGAGTGTAGGTAATGGGTATAGATTGCCTTGTGGAGAGTAAAGCTATATATATATATATATATATATATATATATATATATATATATATATATATATATATATATATATATATATATATATATATATAATCATTATATGGCAGAGCTGCTCCTCCTTTCCTTCCCTGAATGCATCTCCTGCCCTACCTCAATGGAGGTCTGATGTTCAAAGAGCCAGGTTGCTATGACTGCCCTCTCTCTGAGCCCTCAATAATCCCTGACTCCTTCATCTTTTCTTTTGCATTTCTCTATGACTCTGCACAGATGTTTTCTTTCACCTTCTTTAATGACTGTTATACAATAAGTTTTGATGTCTTTCTATATTTCAAAAATTTATCCTTAAAAAATAAAGCTAAAACATTCTACACTTTCCCCTAGGGTTAATGGTTCTGCAGTATAGTCTTATTAAATGGTCATTAATTGGGACTCAAAGAACCTCAGTTCAAGCTCTGGCTATATTACTTACTTACTGTAATATAAATTGGATAAATCCTTTTTTTATTTCTGGGTTTCTATTTCCCCACGGGATGAAAAGAGAAGATGGACCCAGGAACCTCTAATCTGTCATTCTACAATTTATGCCTTGGTTCTGACTTGAGAAAAATCTGAAATAACTGAGGAAACAAAGGTTCAAGATTTTGAGCTTATCAATTAATTAAGCAATATATGCACTTTGCATAATAAATTGGGGCCAGGCACTGGACCCTGGAAACAGGGGGAGACAGATTTTTAAGCATTAAAAGAAAATAATTAATAGGATAGAAACCAGGATACAAGATCAAGTAATCTGATTTCTAACTGTAAAAAAGATGATGGATACTAAGTTAGGAGTGGGGAAGAGTTGGGAGGGAGTACATAGGTTTCAAGGTCTTTCCTTTCCCAGAATTGGGAGATGTTGATTAATTGCCTCCTCCTGAATTTATGAAACAACAGATGACTCATATCATCTACTTTCACATAGATGATTTACAGAAAAACAATAAGATGAGAGGATATTGCAGCACAATATAGAGTCAGTATTCATGAGATAGAATTCAATCCAATCTCTTTATTCCCACACCAAATAAAAACCATTTTGTAACTATCTTCACTCTATGTCATCAGTTCCTTTGGCAAAAAAGGCCTTGATCCTAAGCAAATCATCATTCCCCCTCCATTATTACCGCCTGATTTGGACATGTGGTTAGAGTAAGGAGTAAACCTAGTTATACAAATGCCTGAGTGTTTTCTCAATGTCTGTTGAACCCTCTGCCACCAAAGCTTTAAGTGCCTGTACTATAGTAAATTAACTGAGACATGGAAAGTGGAGACTCTGTGTGAAAAAAAAATCATTGTTTTTCTGTTGAAAAACATTGTTATGCATGTTTGTACATGTATGACCTACATCAGATTGCTTGATGTCTTGGGGAGGAGCGGAGGAAGGGGGAAGGAGGGAGAAAAAAAGTGGAACACAAAATTTTACAAAAATTAATGTTGAAAACTATTTTTACATGTTATTGGAAAAATAAGACACTATTAAAGGGGAAAAAGAAAAAACATTGTCATGCTATGTTTCGAGCATTTTTAATGTAAATAATATTTTGTTTTTTCAGTTACATGTAGAAAGAGTTTCCAATGCTCATTTTTATAAGATTTTGCATTCCAAATTTTTCTCCCTCCCTCGTTCTCTTCCCCCCACCCCAAGAGAGCAAACAATCTGATGTAGGTTATACATGTGCAATCATCTTAAATACTCAATATATCCTTGAAGGTATGTGCTGACATTGCCTAAAACTTTTCTAACTCTCAGCATCTTGAACAGTAGTATTGCAAAATATTGACATAGTAGCATAGTGACTGGGACTATGGTTTCATTATTATAGGGAACTCTCAAATGAGAAAATGCTTTCTACCAGTTCAGGTCAGGACCTTCTGTGAAACTTCCTGGTCTTGGTGAGTTACCTAAAGCACTGAGAGCTTGATTAAGCCAGACAGCATTTGGATAGCATTTAAAGATTGGTGAAGAACTTTACATATATTATTTCATTTTATCTTCTGTGGAACAGATGCTATTGTTATCCTTCTTTTAGAAATGAGTAAACTGAGTTTGAGAGGTTAAATAATATGCCCTTGGTCACCTAGCTCATAAGCATCTTGCTGAATCCAAGGCTAATACTCTATCCAGTGAACCAACTACTACCTAAAGGTTTACGTTAGGTAATACAGCCATGGTGTGTCAGAGTAGGACTTGATCCTAGGACTTTCTGGTTTTACAAAGAGTGCTATATACTACTCCTTGTTGCCTCTACTGACAGTCTTATCTTTTCTTTATGAGAATTATTAGAAGTCTTCTATCTTTAGTTTCTACTAACAAAAGCCTCACACAGGAGCAGAGAATAAGAAAAATGGTAAAGTGCTTGGGGAAAGGCATCATCATGGAGACAGCACCAAAAGAAGATGAGTTGCATATAACCACATGGAATTAAAAGAGATAAAAACAGGAAAGTATAACTGTGAGATTGCTCTAAATTACTGAAATTGAGAGGGTGCTGACAGCACATACATTCTTTCAGCAGGTTGAAATAACTGTGCTTAATTTGGAATTGCCAATGATAATTAAGTTGCTAAGTGGCCTGTTTATTTCCTCTGCCAGAGTTTATCCCTGGCCAAGTCCTCTCCTCTCCCTCATTAAAATAAGGATTATAATCACAAAGTTCACCCATTCCTTCATTTTTTACATTCTACATAGATACAGATGAATATTATATATATATATATCTGATGGAATACACACTGTGGGACCCTCCTTGAACTCCTCTTGAATCTTCCCACTTAATCTGGACTTTCATACTTAAATCTACTACCCTTAATCTAGCCTGACCCTCCATTGTCTGTTACCTCTGGATTGCCCCACTTGCTTCCCACCCAAGCCCTCCATTGTCTGATACCTCCCAGTTGCCTCTACTAGTTATCACAGTCTCATCAAAATCCTCCTTAGACTCTAGTCCCAGATCACTAGACCACCTCTTTATCTTTCCCACAATCTTACTGTATATAAGTTTCATCTAACCTCCATGAAGGCACTCAGATTCAATGAAGGTCTGATTCTGTCTAGCTGAGATTCTCTGTGTTCTACTTGTCAATGCAAGTGTCACAAATGCTTAGACTCTTTAAGAGTCAACCCAATATGGGGAACATTTAATAAATTTTGCTTTACTTTGGCTGAAAGAAGTCTTCAGTTGAATTCATTCAGCAGGACCCAGAGTGTCAGTATTTTGGAATCCTGAACACCCCAAATCTCGTTATGGCTCCCAAACCTCTACATATGGTTCCCTGACCAAGACACACTGCTAATCTCAAATTTTTCTCCAGCTAAGACTTGAACATATGTAAGACTCCCTCTCTCCTTATACCCTTCTACCTCTTCAAGTACCTTGGAAGCTTTTTTGGGGGCCTGCCCTGTCAGGTCCTGGTAGGTTAGACAGCTAGGAGACTATCTGGCACAGGTTCTCAGTCCAGTGGTTATGTTGGAGGCCATGGACCTGAGTACTCTTCCTGAAGCATGGAAGAAAGGGACAGAGGTCTTGTTTGGAATTATATGCCAGACTTTCAATTCTCCAGGTGCTAGGGAATTGGGAAAACTTCAGGTACCTTTTTGTGTTGTTGCTGTTGCTGTTATTGTTTGCCTTGGTTTGTTCTTTTGGTTTTTTGAGGTTTACTCCCAGATCTTCCTTTATGGAAGAAGGGACTTCCAGTCCCCATATAGATAATGGTTCACTCTTTTGCAATTCCCAAAAATTCACCTTTGGGTTGTCCTTTACAAAATTGGGAAAAATTTAGTTTCTCTAAAGAACTTAAAAAGAAAAAGCTCATGTTCTTTTGTAATACTGACCTCAGCATCACCTAGAAGGCCATGAAGCACAGGCCATTTTGGGGACATTAAAAATTAATACTCTTTTGCAGTTAGAATTATCCTGTCACCAAGAAGTAAAATGGATAAAAGTTTCCTATATAATGGCATTTGTCAAGCTCTCTCAGAATCTTTTTCTCAGGAAAGATTGTCAGATGCTTGTTGCTAAAACTGCCCCTCAAAAGAGAAATGGGGGTCCACCAGACATTTTGATGACCTCCTTCTTATGGCCCCCAGGGCTTTGGCCCCTTCCAATTCCCCAGGCTAAAGTAATGGGTCTTGCTGAGATGCCTCCCTCTTCAACCCCTTCCCCTGAGCAATACTCACTCAGGCCTCAGGTCCCACCTCCATGGCAATCTCTGGAGTATCTCCCCCTTTGACCCCTTCCCCTCTTCAGGTGCCAGCTGATCTTTCCCCTTGTCAGCCAGATGCCCTGACATTGCAGCCTAATCCAGTTCAACCAGGATTCCCCAGCCCCTCATTCACAAGAAGTAGGATTTGCTATCTTTATTCCCAAGCAACTTCAGGGCTTTTTCCCCTGAGACAAGTGCCTGCCTCACTTAGTGGGATGATTAGAGTGCATGTCCCATTCTCTATCTCAGGCCTCATTCAGGTTAAGGAGAAACTGGGGAGATATTTGGAAGACTCCACTAAGTTTACTGAGGGTTTTAGGGACATATCCCTACAATTTGAGCTTTCTTCGGGTGATTTGCATGTCCTCTTCTCTACCAGTTGTACCGCTGAGGAGAAGAAAAGAATCTGGGAACAAACCCAAAAGTTTAGGTATCGTTTGGCTAGTGATGACACCATAAAATATCCCCCTGGAACAGTTGCTGTTTCCACTATTGACCCACGATGAAATTATCAGAAGAGTGAGGACAGGGGAAAGTGAGACCACATGGTAATTTGCCTGTTAGAAGGCCTGAGAAGCATTTTAAAAGCAAGTAAATTTTCAAAAAGTTAGGGAAATTCCTCAGGGAGAAAAGGAAAACCGTGCTTTTAAAATGCATACAAATTTGGATCCTGACCCTATAGAAGGGGCAGTAATTCTTAGCATTTAGTTTATTAATCAGACAGCTCCAGATATTAGGAGGAAACTGCAGAAGGTGGCAATGGGACCCCAAACACCTCAGGTCCTATTACTGGAGACAGCCTTTGGAGTCTTTAACAACAAAGACCTAGTTGAAGCAGAGGAAAAAGAATGGAGGGAAAGGGCTAGAGTCAGAGAACATGCTCAATTTTTGGCCGTTGCCATGGTCAGGAAAAGACCCAAGGAGTGCCTCCTCCAGGGTGCCCCCTTGGAGGAAGCCTAGTTAGTTGGGCAGTGAAGAAACCTGCTTTCAATGCCACAAGACGGTCACTGGTCCAAGAAGTTCCCCTCCAGGACACCCTCCCAGATGGAACTGACACCTGTGGAACCGCATCCATGTCACCAGAAGGGACATTGAAGGAAGGACCGTCCCCCAGTTTGGGAAAGTGGCGGAGCTGCCTCCCAGTAGCCTGTCCTCCAGTCTTCCCAAGACTCAGAATGACAGGGAAGCCTGAGGCTTGGCAGGGCTCCCACTTTCTCCACCTCTCATGCTGAGCCCTGGGCAAAAATCTTGACAAAACATAAGGTTACCCACTTTAAGTTCTCCATTTTAACCAATTGCTCTGGCCCTACATGCCCCTTGACTAGTCAGATCCTGGGGATGAAAGGGAAAATGAAGGGATGTCTCCAGATATACCACCTCCCCTGTCTATTTGAGGGTCTGTTGTTTAAGCTCTCCTTTCCTATGATCTCTTGCACTACCCCCTTGTTGGGAAGGGACCTGATGGTGAAATTGGGGAATCAATTTTCTCTAGTTAAACCTCCTGTCTCCATTTTGCCTCTGCTCACCAGATCTCCCCTTGTTAGGTTAAACGTGTGGGAGACAGTTGGGCCAATTGTTTGGGATAAAGGAATTCTTAGGCTAGGTGTTTCTACCACCCCAGTCGCTTTTTGCATCCCAGACCCTTAAGTGTTTCCCCATGGCAGTTAATATCTAAATAAGCCCAAGGTCTGAGAAGAACTACAGTCATTAATTGCTACACAAGGCACTGACTCATTCCCTGTAGAATGAGAACCAAAGAAGGTTAAAGCTTTTGAGACTTTGAAAACTAAACCTAATCTAGAAAACCTTTCACTCTTGTGTTGATGAAAAGAGTGGACAGGCTTTGGGAGTCTTAACCCATTCCTGAATTCCTGACCCCAGGTCAGTTGATGTTTTTATTTACTCAAAATATATTTTCCATGTTCTACATGTCCATGGAGCAATTTGGAAAGAAACAAGATCTCTGAGAGAAAGAAAACTACCCTATCAAACATTTCCTTTTATGTTTTGGCCTTGCCATAGTCATTTTTAATTCTCTTCAAGGAAATTGTCTTCTATGGCAGGGATATGGTCTTTTCTTTATATTCCTTTTATGCCTATTTGGTCTTTGTTTGCCTAACCTCCTTGCCAGGTTTGTCTCCTCCACAGTCAAAATCATCAACTTTCAGATGATTTCTCAGGCTATGTACCCTCGAACTGGACCCAAGGAGGCAGGGACAGCTCCATGTTCCTTGTCAGCAGGAAGAACTTTCAGCAGCTTATTCCTTTGCCCCTTACCCTTAAAGAATTTGGTTCTCATTTGTTTGAGGGAGAAATTATGGGGTTCAGACTCTGTGAATCTCCTTGAACTCCGCTTGAATCTTCCCACTTAATCTGACTTTTCATACTCAAATCTGTTACTCTTAACCTAACTTGGCCCATCCTTGATTACTTCTCACCCAAGCTCTCCACTGTCTGATAATCTCCCAATTACTTCCAGATGTTTCCCACCCTTGATTACAACACTAGTTACCCCAGTCTCATCAAGATCCTCCTTAGACCCTCCTCCCAGATCACTAGACCACCTGTATATAAGTTCCATCTTATCTCCATGAAGGTGCTCAGATTCAATCCAGCTCTGACTGTCTAGGGGAGATTCTATATGGCTTACTGGTCAATACAAGTGTCACAAATGCTTAGGCTCCTTAAAAGTCAACCCATTAAGGAAAATCTTTAATAAACTTTGTTTTACTTTGGCTAGGAGAAGGCTCGAGTCGAATTCATTTGGCAGGACCGGGCATGTTAGTATTTTAGGGTCCCGAACACCCCAGACCTCAACATTTTGATTCCAAGACCTCAACACATTCATGCATTTATGTGTGTGTGTGTGTGTGTGTGCGTGTGTGTATTAATCACTTCAGTGTTTTCCCTGTTGATTGTTATCACTTTCCCATTCTCCCAAACCAGAGGTGTTTGGCTTTCCTTCATTCTCCTCCTCTCCCAAATATAGCTTTAAAAATCATTCACTTTTTCCAAAGTAAAATGGGAGTGCCACCCTGGAAGAGTTATCCTGTCAACAAATGGAGGTGCCCTTACCTTGTTTAATTTGAAGACTCTTGCAAGTGATTGAATGAGAGAACGAATGAATGTAGAATAATTTATTAAGCATCTACTAGATGCCAAGTACAGTACTAAGCAATGGAAACACAAATACAAAAGGAGAGATAGCCCCTGACTTCAAAGGGCATATGTTCTAATGGAGCTGACAGCCTTTATAGAGGAATATTAACCAGGGAAGGAGGTTTTGATCTGAACAGTCAGGGCTGGTGAACCGATCCAGAGACTATTTAATTAACACATTATTTCCAAAGCAATTGGATTGGACTGAATTACAGCTTAAAAGGTACAAAATGGGAAGTTAGAGGGGGTGGAGATATACATGTGCAATAACATGGTAGATGAGAAAATGTCCTGGGTGGATCCTTGGGTGCCATGTGAACATTAGTATGTTCTTGTCTCATCTAGGTCCTCCTAGATCTCATGGGCTAGTGTGCCTTCATCCATTCACCTACAAAATATACTCAAGCCCGGGACAAGTTTTCCAAAACTGAGTAGATTAACCTCTCCCTGACCCAATGGCTTGGATTTTGGAGGTCTAGCATGCAGGGTAATGGTTCAGATGAGCAGGAATAGGGCAACAGTGAAATTTCTTTTCAGGTAGCAGTGTTCCTAAAGGACTTGCTAAGGTATGCTTGAAGCCCTCAGTCTTAGAGATGATAAGGTGTAATTCTAAACTTCTTGATAGCTGGTGAAGTCAACATTTGCTGGAATAGTTTTCTCTTATAGTCTCTACCATATTCAAAAACAATCCTGCTTAGGAATCCATATGGATAAGAATATTTATCCCATAACATTAGCAGATGAAGAAACATTAAAGCTCCTAGTTAAATATACCTTAAGATACTCAGTGAAAAGATCAGTTACCATGATAGGACTTGTGTTCTTATTGTCTCCTTTAAGATACAGTGTACAAGTTCAAAAAATTTTCTGGTAATTAATATTCAACACAAGTTGTTAACACTTTTAACACAAGTTTCACATTTCTTAGTGATGTCTGTTGCCATCATGAGCCAATCTGTTAAAACATCTTAAAGTATTGGCTACACTGCAAATTAATTATATCCCATCTCCACGGATATCATAGATAGCCTTCATTCATTTCCTACATACCCTGGACAGCTCAGTTTCTTGTGACCTTTAAAAAAGAACGATCTTGTTTTCATCAGTCTTTTCAAACAAATTAATAAGACAAAATCAAATCCTAAACATTCTGTACCACCCAATAATGAAACAAAAAAGCAACAGGCCAATGTTATTAATATAAAGCAAAGAAAGCAGTTAGACAAAAGTACAAATTGGTGGCGTTAGAAAGTGAAATATACAAAACTATGCAATGGTGATCATTGGACAGCAAAGTGCAACAATTAGCAGATAATATCTACTAAGTACCACATGCAATTGAGCAGAAACTTATCTTGGTGCATTGCAAAAAAAACCCCAACAAAAAACAACTCAAGTGACTCTTTGTGACCTCCAGGATCAATATAAAATACGCTTTGTGTTTTTTAAAGCCTTCCACAATCTGATCCCATCATTTTACCTTACTCCTCTCCACATACTCTGTGTTCCAATGACACTGGTCTCCTTGCTCTTCCTTGAACAAGACACTCCACCACCAGACTGAAGCATTTTCTCTGGCTGTCCCTCATGCCTGAAACTCCCTCCCTCCTCATCTCTACTTCCTGGCTTCCCTGGCTTCCTTCAAATCTCCACTCAAGTCTCACCATCTGCAAAAATCAGTCTTTCCCATTCTTGCTTAATCATAGCGCTTGCCCTCTGAGACTACCCCCAATTTATCTTTTCACAGATCATAGTTATTTGTACATAATTACTGTACAGTTATTTATAGATTGTCTCCCCCATAAGAGACCTGCTCCTTGAAAGCAGGAACTGGGTGAGGGATTTTTTGCCTTTCTTTGAAACACCAGTGGTTAAAATAACATCTGGCATACAGAAAATACTTAATAAATGCTTGTTAACTTGACAATTCTGTAGTCAAGCACAAGCATTTCCAGTCTAAGAACATGAGATAGAATTAGGAATCAAGGAATTCTTTCTGCCCCAGCAACACTGACCTATTTGCTATTTCTAAATAAATAGTTACACTATTTTCTGCCGCTCTGTTCTTGCACTAGGTGTTTTTCATGCCTGGAATACTCTCACATCCACTCCTTAGAGTCTTTTGCTTACTTCAAGATTTTGCTCCTTTGTCAGAAGGCTCTTCCTGGTGCCCTCTACTGCTTAAACCTTCCTATCTAAGTTGACCTTGTGTCTGTATATATTGCTCTTTGAAAAAAACTGAATACATAACACACTTTTAAGTTTAATATGCATTGTTAAAATGGTCATATCTCTTTCTTAAGTACAGATAGCAAAATAATAAATCAAATGCTGATTTGTAACATGTGCCCATTTTCCAGGTATAAATGCTTACAATGAAAATTTAGCTTTCCTGAGCTGGTTCCAGCAAACCCCTGTCTATATATGTATCTATCGAATCTCCTGTTAGAGTGCAAGTTTCTTGAGGGAAGGGCAATTTTATTTTTCCCTATGCATCCTCAGCTCTTAATAAAGTGCCTAACACATAAGCATTTAGGCAAAAAATACTTGTTGATTGACTGAACATAAGCTACTTGAGGCATGGTCTTTTTCTCATGCCTGTTCTTTACCTCCACCTACAGTGCTTTAAACAGTGCTGCTCAATAAAGTGCAGTAGAAAGTGGAATTAATTTGGAGGCAGGTGACTGCAGTCTGAGTCAATTGTGTAGAAGAATTTGTGAATTATTTGATGTTTCTGGGCTTCAGCACATTGGAAAAATCCTGATGAAAATATTTGTACTATCACCTTCACATAGTTATTCTTAGAAAAACATGTTCCAAATTCTAAAACTCTTTGCTTAGTGTTATATATAGTAAGTGCTCAATAATTGTTTTTGATGAATGGCTTAGTGGATACATTTCCCATGGACAATGGATGCTGAACCTCTACTTGGTAAGTTCTCTAATCTTCTTGCAGTAGGTAAGAAAAGCAAAGAATACCACTGGAAAGCTCTGTGAGCTTGGAGTTGACAGGAATCCTTGTGTTTCTTACCAAGTAACTGAATTAAGAGCAATTTCCCCACCTAATACATCTAAGGAAGGATGTTTTGTGATGAAGTTCTGGGGACTGTCTACCTGAACCTGATTATATTCTGAATCCTGACAAACACTTTTCTGCTTTACCAATTCAACTTTAAGTTCATTACTTAACACAGAACAAGACCTAGAAACCTCACTGTCATTTATTTGGCTTTTGCCGGTGTCACAGTGATCCTCTTCAGGGCATCCCCACAACAAAGGAGGTCTGGGGATTGACATCTTCTCTAAATGACAATGGGAAGAAAATCATCACATACCTGATGGGAGTGCACTGGAGCCTTTTCTTTTCCTGTGTGTTTTCCAGGTCCTCACCATCAGTCCCAGAAGCCCTATGTGGATGAAACTAAAGATCAAAGAACCAAAGTATATAATTGCCTGCTTCCTTTTGTGTATCTACAATGTTCTGATGGATGCTATTGTGCCTCTGTATATGGTAGATTTAATGACTAGGTCTGGCTCCGAGAAAAGATCGGACATTGGCTATGTTGATTTTGACTTCTATGATGCAAATACTGTAAATATTATTATCTGGAAATCTATTTATTATTTTATGTTTCTATGTCTCATGATTTTTTCAAGTGGCTACATGGTGTTTATCCTCTATAGTCATAAGTAACAAGTCCAGTACATCCACAGCACAAGGCTCTCCGCAAGAGTATCCCCTGAGACAAGAGCCACCAAAGCCATCCTACTGCTGGTTATTGCCTTTGTTTCCTTTAACTTAGGTAGTTCCCCTTTAATTGTTTTTATGATCACTTCTAAAGTAATTAGGGACTGGGTGGTACACATCACAATCTTTCTTCCCCTTTGTTATCCCATAATCAGTCCTTTAATTCTGATTAGTACTGACCATCAACTTCCCCAATCTCATTTTATTTTCAGATGGATAAAGGTTTCCTATTTCACAAGAACTGCTGGAAAAAGTACAAAGTGGTTTAACAGAAATTAGGTTTAGTCTATCATTATACCCCATATGACAGAGTAAGCTCTAGATGGATATTCATTTGAATTAAAAGCTCTATTCATTGAGAGAGATAAAGAGAAAGGAGGGACAGGAAGAGAGACGGAGACAGAAAGAATTTTAAGAGATAGATACCTTTCACAATCATGAATGGACATAGGTGTGAGGTGTTGGTGGAGGTTCTTGAACAAAAGATAGAATAGATGTAAAAGCTTTTATACCAACAAAATAAAAAAGAGAACTAATAAATGAGTAACAAAATATATGTATCAAATGCCAATGATAAAAGTTAATATTCAAGATACAGAGCTGAGCAACACAAATATTAATGACCAAGAGTTCTTTACTCACAAATAATCAAAGGATTTGATCAGTTCTCAGAAGTAGCGCAAATTATCTATAACCATGAAAAGCATATTTCAATTCTGTAATGTAAGAGAAATATGAATTAAAATAACTGATGTTTAATCAAACTCTAGGAAAACTCATAATGTTTATTAAAAATAATAATTGCTCATATTGTATATGCTGCAGGGTTAAAGTCATGTGAAAGAAATTCTTGTTGAGAAGGAATATTAGATCTACCATTCTAGCTATCAAATTAGAATTTTCCTAGAAAAGTAATTCAAATAACTTTCAATGGAGTCATTGCCTGAACTCCTAGTGTTGTAGTTAGCAACACTTTCAATAGCCAGAATGGAATGGTAGTAATTCACTTTTTATCTGGGAGAATAGGTGCCAGACTGTAAAGTATAGTCTCCCCTTCTCAATTCTCTCTGCAGAAACCAAGTATAGCTTATTGTAATCTGTAGTTACTTTTAAATTTTCCATTGAAGTAATTTGAATTTCTTTTGCAAGTTAAATTCTATTTATTTAATTGCCATTGATTAAGTATTTCCTTATTTATGAACAAGATGCTGGAGAAGAGACAAATAGCATTTGGATGTTGGCATGTAGATATAGAAAACACCAAGGTCTGAGGCTTTTGGTCCAAAATTGCCATACTTTCTCCTAGTTTGGGGGCAGAACCAAAATGAGAAAGAATCTTCTGGATTTTATTTTATGAGTGATTCTTATAACTCTAAGTCCCTAAATAATAGAAATAGATGAATTACCCATAGACTGAAGCTTGTAGGCATATTGAAATCTGATAAGGAAGTAACTTTCAGTTTGCCTCTTAAAATCAAGCCTTGCCATATACCACCATCAAGCGGTTAAAAATGGGGACTCTTGTCTAGGGATAATTGGAGGTTTTGATTTTTTTTTTTTTGCCTTGGGAGATTAGATACCATTTTAATTCTTTTTGCTTCTTTGAAAGTAGAATTAACTGCATTGTTCTGTTTGCTATACCTGCAATAAAATTAATTTTTTTGAATTTTTAATTGCTTATGACTTTATGTTAATTCATTTTCTCTATTAGATGTTGAATATAAAGTTGCATCTAATCCAATGACAACTTTCGATAAATGTTAGTGAGTATTGAATTTCTTTTTATATTAATTTTCATTGACTCTAATCTTCCCTGTTTCTATATGCAATTTCTCTTATTAAATGTTTTATTTCTTAAGATAATTTATTGTTCTCTGTCCTTGAAGTTTTCAGTTTAATTTTTAATTCTGTCAAATTACTGACAGTCTTTTATTTTGGATCATTTTCTTCTTTCCTCTGTTCATTTGCACACATACCCCCTTTAGTAATTACAAAGAATTGAGACTTCTCTATCAAATAAGTAAGAAGTATGAACCAGATGTGAACAAGGCTCAAACACCTTCATTTTCGAATGGATCCAACTTTTATGGCACAAAATCATTTTATTAAGGGGATTTATTCTGTGAAGTTTGGATTCAGTCAAAGGGTCCCACTTGTTTTAGCCTCACAATTCCCTTGATCATCATCAAAACCCTCCCAAGAATAGAAGCACAAAGAGGAAGCCCTAGTGTCTATGGATGCCCTTTACCTCTTGACTTCCAGTGCAATAATGCCAATAGTCTCTCTGTGTCCTAGGGTTGCTATGAGTACCAAGCAAGACTATATACATAAATCATTTTGCAAATCTTTAAGCCTAATATAAATATAATCATCATTTCTCCCAGTCTATATCACTGAGTTCTACCCCAGTGCAACCCCTGAATCCAAATTTCAGTAAGAAATCTTTTGGGAATAAACCACAGGAGGAAACCATCTCCACGCAAACCAAACAAAGGACTGACTATATGAAGCTGTGCGCTGAAGTTGACAAGGTGATACGTTTATGACACAAAAACTATTTGTTTACGTGCGTCCAGCTCATTGATGTCACTTTATTCAACAACAACAGTAAAAAACAAAAAAAACCACATCCCTGGCATTAAAATGCACCAAGGGAATTTTTTTTAAATAAAATCAATAATAAATTAAAAATGATAACGGATATTTATTTATTAAAACTAGATAATTAAGTCTAATTTCTAAAAAAAAAGAAAGAATAACTAAACTTTAAAAATATCATCCTCACAAAGAGATCTTTTTAATCACAACATTCCCTTAATCTACAACAAAACAAAACAAAAAAAATAACTTCATCATTCTAATCTTCTTGTCTAAAAAAGTACCTTTCCAAATGGCTCTTGTCCCACTCGCTCTGCACTTTACCACAAAAGCGCCAGTGAAGAAGTTTAGGAATAGCAAGTATATGAGCGCCCTTTTTCCTTTTAACATTTAAAAAAAGTAAGCTTTTTTCCTTCCTTGTCCATGCTAATCATCACACCCAGGTCATGTATGATATAAGTTCCAAACCAAATGGAAATAAAGTAACTCCATGTAGTACCAACAAAACCTAGGAGGAGATAAAAAGATTTACTGAGCTCCTAAAATGCTTGAAAAACTACCTTAAAAGTATTTACTGAGCTCCTAAAATGCTTGAAAAACTACCTTCCAAGATACAGAACAATAAATAAATTGACTAAGTAATATAATACAAATTACAGTATTGCTAATTAAACTCACCTATTCAATGGTATACAAAACTACCAAGGAATTATCTTATAGACCTGGAAAAATGAATAACAAAATTCATCTGGAGAAACAGGTCAAGAATCTCAAGAGAAATAATGAGAAAATAAGGAAAAGAAAGGAACCTAACAGTGCCATATTCAAACTATTCTTCAATATTAATAATGATAGCTTGCATTTAAGTAGTGCTTTAAATTTTGCAAAGTACCTTATAAATTTTACCTCATTTAACCTCACACAATCCTAAGAGATAGATACTGTTATAATCTCCATTTTAGAGATGAGAAAACAGAGGCAATCAGACTTTAAGTGACCTATCCAGGGGCACACAGGTAGTAAGCGTCTGAAGCAGTATTTGAACTCAGGTCTTACTGGTTCCAGGCCCAGCATATTATCCACTAGACAACTTAGTTGTCTAAAATCAACAATAGCCACCTACTTAAAAAGCAGCAATCATCAAAATGACTTGACATTCGTAAGTGGTTGAGAGATCAACCAGAGGAACAGAAGAGGTGGACAACAGAAATAGTATATGACTCCAGTAGCTTAGTTTTTGTTAAATTAAAAGATCTCAACTACTGGGCAAAGGACATTCTATTTGAAAAAAAAACAGTTTGGCAGAAATTAGGTATGAACCAGCATCTCATAATATATACAAAAACAAGTTTGAAATGGATACATGACAGGTATAAAAAAAAAAACATTTTATACAACTTAAAAAGAGTAAAGAAAAAATATCTTTAGCCCTTTGTATAAAAGGAAGTTCTTATGACCAAACAAGGGATAGAGAGGATCACAGAAGATAAAATGGACAATTCTGAATACTGAAAATTAAAATGTTTTGTAGGAACAAAAGAAATGCAGCCACAGTTAAAAGGTAGAATGTTAACTGGAGCTAAGTGAATCTTTATAGACAATTTCTCCAATGATAGTATCATTTTAAAGATCTATTTAAATTTATAAGAGAAACTTCAAAGGAAAGAATAGTCATTTTATGAAGGAAAAAATTGCAACTCTCAACAACCATATGAAAATGCTTCAAATTACTAACAACTATAGAAATACAAGTTATAGCCACATCAAGGTTCCACCTCACACAAATCAGATTGAAAAAGATGACAAATAAGAAAAGAACAATTGTTAGAGGAGTTTGAAGGAAACAGGAACATTAATGCTACATCTGTAGTGGAGCTGTGAATCGGTGTTGCCATCTTATTAACTAAAAAGTCAACAATCTCTTGATTGAACCCTTGAACCAGCAATATCAGTAGTAGGTCTATGGCCCAAAGGGTTAAAAGAAGAGGAAAAGTAGCAATAGGTACAAGAATATTTATGACAGTTTCAGATAATGACCAAAAAAATTAGAAAATAAGGAGAGTGCCAATTGATTGAGAAATTCCTAAACAAATTAACATGAATGTAGTGGAATACCATTGTGACATGGGAAATGAAAACATGGACATTCAGAGAAATCTAACAAGACATATTAAAGGATATATAATGAAGGGGACAGAACCATAGCACCTTATACAATAACAAAAATCATTGTAATGATGAACACCTTTGAAAAACTTGATATTTCTGATCATTGCAATGTAATTCAGGAAAAATGATGAAGATATTCTGACAGAGAAGTGCTGAACTCAAGAGGAAACAGAGAGAAGTTTTTGGACATGGTCAAGGAGGAAATATTTATGTTTTTACAAGGCTGTTGTTTTTATTTTTAAGTAAGTTGAATTGGGGAGAAAGATAACTTATTGCTAACCAAATTATCATAAAATGCTGATTTTGTCATTATTTTAAAGAAAACAAAGTGGTCAGAGAGGGCAAAACAGAAAAGAAATATCTAATTGATTTATCAATAGCCCAACAGCTACTAGTTGGAGTTCCTGGCTAGATTACATAGATGCTTTCTAGAGGTAAGAAGGAGAACAACACCTGAATCCAGGATATGGGCAGTGTAAAACAAAAGCCCTGCCAGGATAGATGAAGCAGAAACCTAGAATCTGAAGGGGAGAGGCTGTGTACATGGAAATGACCAAGTCAGTGGACCTGCCAGCTTCTTCCTCTTGCCTCAGACAATTTCAAAAGCTACAGAGGGCAAATGGGTGATAAATGCAGGGTACTATATTGGTAGCTGCACCAGTTGAGGACTTCTTAAAGACTGGGAAAGAAGCCCAAGCATCACAGCCCCCCCTGCTGGCACTTCAAAGTATCCCTAGAGATAACTGGCATATCTAAGGCTCATGTCTATGTTAGGTAGAAAAAAGAAGCAATCTCTAGCCTCAAGAAGCCTACAATCTCCTAGGCAGACTTCACTTGGGAAAGTAGGCAATTTAGTGAAAGGCTTGACCAATCCACCAACTGATATGGATATGTGGGAACTTTAAAAGTCATAGACCTTGACCAGCTCTTGAAATATGAAAGCCAGTAGGGGAGGAGAACAGTCTAATCCAAATGAGGTCCAAAAACCTGCTTCCCAATTGGCATGACTTTATTTGACGCACAATGTATGGGAAATGGAAGCCCTGGTGCAACAGAGTAAGAGAGAACCTGGACATTCTTAGTTTCAAGAACACTTCATAGGACAGAACTTCCTGCCATGAGCCTGAGAGATATGAACACTGAGACCATCCTAATTGATCAGGATTAACCATCCCTGTGGAAACAGTTCCAACATGTTCTAAAGAAAAGCATTTCTAATTTTATCAAATTTCTTTGCTTTGTAAGCAGGAAATTTCAAAAGAAAGCAGAAATGTCCAAGAAGATAATGGAATTGGGAAGAGGATGGAGTCTTAGTGGCATCTAAAATAAAAACAAATTTTGTCAGGAACCCCAAAGTCTAGGCCTAGGGGGTCCAACACATTCATAGCATGAGCCTCTCCCCTAGAGTCTCCCATGAGGGAATTGAGGTAAAAGGAGATCCCCATAAATTCTGAATCTCTGCAGGGGGTGCATAAACATAGGGGAAGAGATTTCCGTTCCACTGAGCCCTGGAGAGCCGTCCCCGGGGTCCATCGCACTCCGGAAAGCGGACCCCACCCCCACCCCTGGCCGCGGCCCCAGAGAAGCTGACCCGAGCAGACTTCAGAGAGGAAAGCTCCGGGGGAAGCTCCGGCAGCCGGGAAAGTCCCTGCGCCCACAGAAGCTACAGGTCAGTAAGAAAGAAGGCTGCGATAGGGGAGGGGAGCGTCTCCATGACTCGGGCCCCCTCGGGAGGAAGCGGCGGCGGCAGAGACGGGGGCAGGAAGCGGCGGAGGCAGAAGCGTGGGCGGGCGGCTGAGGCAGCAACGGCCCGGGACTCAGGAATCCCCCAGCAGCAGGTAGGATCTTCAATACTGAAGGTCTTTCCAACCTGAGGGAGCCGAGCAGGGGAGACGGCCCTGCCCCCACCCTGCTCTACGGCTGAACGCCTCTGAATAAAACCCCCAAGGGAGCTGAGCACAGCAGGCGGGGCCCCCCACCCCGCCCCCACCCGCTCCATTCCTGAAAGTCTCTGCGGAAAGCCCCTGAGGGCCCAAGCTTAGGAGACAGCCCTGCCCCCACCCCTGCGCCAGAACTAAAGCTTGCCGCGGGAAAGCGCATTTGAATCTCAGAGGCCAAGCACTGGCTGGGCGGATCCAGGCGGGGGTGGAAAGGAATCTCAGAAGTCAAGTAACTGGCTGGGAAAATGCCTAGAAAGGGGAAGAAAAATAAGACTTTAGAGAGTTTTTTTCCAACAAATGCAAATGATCCCGACCTTCGGATCTGATGGGGAGGACGAGAACGTATTTTTCCCATCAGGGAAAGATGTGGAGGGCGGGGCCTCAGTACCCCAGACACCCCAGGGGAGTGTTGGGTGGGCTCAGGCCTTGGAAGAGCTTAAAAAGGATTTTGAAAAGCAAGTTAGACAGGTGGAGGAAAGACTGGGAAGAGAAATGACAAAGATGCAAGAAGAGTATGAAAAAAAGGTCAATATCTTGGTAAAGGAGACCCAAAAAAATGCTGAGGAAATTAACACCTTGAAAAATAGGCTCACTCAATTGGCAAAAGAGGTTCAAAAAGCCAATGAGGAGAAGAATGCATTCAAAAGCAGAATGAGCCAAATGGAAAAAGAGGCTCAAAAGCTCACTGAATTTAATAGTTCTCTCAAAATTAGAATGGAACAGATGGAGTCTAATGACTTTATGAGAAACCTAGAGTCTCCCATGAGACCAGAGCCACCAAATCATCCTGATGCTGGCAGGAAGCTTTGCCTGCTTTAACTCAGCCAGTTCTCCTTTTGTCATTTATACAGTTTCTTCTAAAGCAAGCGAGCAATGGGGGCTATGTTTCTCTGTTGTTCTCTCTTTGTTTTATCCAATAGTCAGCTCCTTTATGTTAATCAGCACTGATGCCCAAATACCTATGTCTTTTGATTTTCTCTTGGGTTTGAAAAGGTTGTGCTAGGAAGAACTCTCTGGTTGATGAGATTTGTTAGGGAGAATGGGGAAAATTTGGGGTGCAAAAGTCATTTAGGCTATCCATTCCTTTCCTCTATGGGCTACATGGCAGACTCTACTCCATGGTATTTTCCCTACATTAGTATAGGAATCTCTTCACTTCAGAAGTATGCTTAATAGATTTCAAAAAAAAAAAAAAACAGTTTACTTTGCCTATAAAACCTATATGGCTTTCTTTCTTCCTGAATTCTTACTAAGTACCACCTAACATTTCAAAGTTCTGAACCATCCTCAAGTCTTCATCCATATTTACCTCTCATATACAATTCAGTTGCCAAGTTTTGTTGATTCTACCTATGTAACATTTCTAATGTGATTCTTTTCCTTCCATAGCAAAGGTTCCCATTACAGTGCTGGCCCTCTTCGCCCCTTGCCTAGACTCTAGAGGAACCCTTACTTGTCTCCCTGACTCTAATCTTACTCATAGAGAATTGGCCAAACAGTTGTGAAATTAATATAAGACTAGTTTCTGAGTGTGTCACTCCATACAAAGAAACAGTGGTCCACTGCTGCATGTGGGGGTGGGGCTGGGCAAACACAAACTCCTCTAAAGTTGGAATCTACATTCCTTCTGAAGCTGATTCTAATCCCACCTCCAAGTCCATTCCTGTACCATTTGGCCTCAAAACTCTAGGGCTGGGGTTTGGTTTTAGAAGAAGCTTTGTATTCCAGATAAGACTCTGGGAAGCCACTAAAAAGCCCCTTACCTTTGAAAACTCAGATGTTGGTGCTTCTCTCTCTACTATGTATGTATGTAGCAGTCAGGCAGTTGGATGTGTCTCTTGACCTGTGTCATCCTGTCTGTGTGTCATGTCAGGCAGCTGGAAGCACGGTCTGCTGATTTTGATTTCTCTGTATTTTCTATGAAATTCAGGGTGCCGACTTTTTCCCCTGAACTAAGCAAATGATAAATGTGTTTGATTAAAGTGATTGTTGATCCCTCAAAAAATACTCTAGGACATGTCCCAACTGGTTTAAATGTTTCTTACCTTATAAGTCATTCAGTTTCCTGCTCCTGTATAGTAACCCCCATGACTGCAAAGTGCTCTCCCCTAAAGTAGGCATTTGAGCCCTCTCAGTTTTCTACAAAAAAAACACTTAGGTACCACACCCTAAAAAAAAAACTTTTCTTGGACACAAGAAAAGTGTGGGCTTTCACAAAATGTATACTGTCATATACATGCATGCATGTACACCTACATAATTACTTTGCATTTGATCTATGTATTTTTTTATTTATTCATTTGTGTAAATTTGATTTTTCTCCACAGAAGAATGTAAGCTCTTTGAACATAAGATGAATGTCTTTTTTTGAATGACCAGTGATTAGGATAAGATCTGGCATAAACAGATGACTCAAAAATTAATATTGAGGGGACTTTCAGGTCTGGAGTCAAGAAGGAAAAATAGAGGAAGCATTATTACTATATTCCCCTCCAAATAACTTTAAATAATACTACAAATCAAATTCTGGAGTGATCGAGTTAACTAAAACTCAGGGTGCCACCCATAAGATTGCTTAGCTTGACAAAACAAGAATATGATAAATCCTGGAGAAGATGTGGGAAAAATGGAACACTGATGCATTGTTGGTGCAGTTGCTAACTGATCCTATTTCAAACCATGCCCGAAGGGCTTCAAAGCTTGCATATTGGAGCCAAGATGGCGGAGTAGAAAGACTCACGTATGCTACCTCCGAACCCACAGCCCATAAATTTCCTGTAAGAAGAACTTCCCACAAATTCTGGATCACTGCAAGGTGCACAGAAACACAATGGAAGAGATTTCTGTTCCAGAGAGCCCTGGAGAGCCGTCCCCAGGGGTCCAAGTGGAGTCTAACCCAGCGCTGCCCTGGCCGCAGCCCGAGAGAAGCAGATCCGAGCAGGCTTCAGGGACGGAATCTCCTGTGGCCAGGAAGGTCCCTCCACCCACGGGTGCTACAGGTCAGTGAGAGAGATGTCTGGGCTGGCCGAGAGGGGAGCGGGGTGTCTCCGTGGCTCGAGCCCCCTTGAGAGGCAGAGGCATAGGAAGCAGCAGTGGCCCGGGACTCCGAGAGCAGGCAGGCAGAAGTTCAGGTCTCTGCATAAACCCCCTGAGGGAGATGAGCTTGGGAGGCGGCCCTGCCCCCACCCACCCCATTACTGAAGGTCTCTGCATAAAGCCCCTAAGGGAACTGAGCGTGGGAGGAGGCCCTGCCCCCACCCCAGCACCAGAACTTAAGCTCATATTGAATAGCAGCCGCTCCCGCCACGGATAGCCCTGAGACTGGGAAGCAGCATTTGAATCTCAGAGCCCAAGCACTAGCTGGGCAGATCTAGGCAGGGGTGGAGAGGAATCTCAGAAGTCAGGTAACTGGCTGGGAAAATACCCAGAAAAAGGAAGCAGAATAAGATCATAGAGAGCTGTTCCTTCCCCGCTTCATTTCTAATGATGAAGTACAATGCCTGCCATCAGAGAAAGACGTGGAGGTCAGGGCCCCTCTATCCCAGAGATCCGAGGTGGATGTACGGTGGGCTCAGGCCTTTCAAATCCTTTCAAAAAAAGGATTTTGAAAATCAAGTTAGACAGGTGGAGGAAAAACTGGGAAGAGAAATGAGAGAGATGCAAGAAAAGCATGAAAAACGGGTCAATACCTTGGTAAAGGAGACCCAAAAAAATGCTGAAGAAAACAACACCTTGAAAAATAGGCTCACTCAATTGGCAAAAGAGGTTCAAAAAGCCAATGAGGAGAAGAATGCTTTCAAAAGCAAAATTAGCCAAATGGAAAAAGAGGTTCAAAAGCTCACTGAAGAAAATACTTCTCTCAAGATTAGAATGGAACAGATGGAGTCTAATGACTTTACGAGAAACCAAGAAATCATAAAACAAAACCAAAAGAATGAAAAAATGAAAGAGAATGTGAAATATCTCATTGGAAAAATAACTGACATGGAAAATAGATCCAGGAGAGAGAATTTAAAAATTATGGGACTACCTGAAAGCCATCATCAAAAAAGGAGCGTAGACATCATCTTTCATGAAATTATCAATGAAAACTGCCCTGAGATTCTAGAACAAGAGGGCAAAATAAGTATTGAAGGAATCCATCGATCACCACCTGAAAGAGATCCAAAAAGAGAAACTCCTAGGAACATTGTGGCCAAATTCCAGAATTCCCAGGTCAAGGACAAAATATTGCAAGCAGCTAGAAAGAAACAATTCCAGTATTGTGGAAATAAAATCAGAATAACACAAGATCTAGCAGCTTCTACATTAAGGGATCGAAGGGCGTGGAATAGGATATTCCAGAAGTCAAAGGAACTAGGACTCAAACCAAGAATCACCTACCCAGCTAAACTGAGTATAATACTTCAGGGGAAAATATGGTCGTTCAATGAAACAGAGGACTTTCAAGCATTCTTGATGAAAAGATCAGAGCTGAAAAGAAAATTTGACTTTCAAACACAAGAATGAGAAGAAGCATGAAATAGTAAACAGTCAAGGGAAGTCATAAGGGACTTACCAAAGGTGAACTGTTTACATTCCTACATGGAAAGACAATATTTGTAACTCTTAAAACGTTTCAGTATCTGGGTGGTTGGTGGGACCACACACAGATGTACACACACACACACACACACACACACACATGCACACACACATGTACATGTGTGCATGCACACACACATGTACATGTGTGCATGCACACACACATACACACAGGCATGCACACACAGAGACAGAGAGCATAGAGTGAATTGAATAGGATGGGACCATATCTTAAAAGAAATTAAGGTAAATAGTGAGAGAGAAATGTAGTGGGAGGAGAGAGGGTGAAATGGAATGGGGTTAATTATATCTCATTCAAGAGGCAAGCAGGAAATTTTTAGTGGAGGGAAAAAGAGGAGAGCTCAGAAAAAAACATGAAGTTTACCCTCATCACATTCGACTAAAGGAAGGAGTAAAATGCACACTCATTTTGGTATGAAAACCTATCTTACAGTACAGAAAAATGGGGAAGAAGGAGATAAGCAGGGAGGGAGGGATGATGGAAGGGAGGGCAATGGAAGAAGGAAGCAATTTGAGGTCAACACTCTTGGAGAGGGACAGGATCAAAAGATAGAACAGAAACAATGGGGGGCAGAATAGGATGGAGGGAAATACAGTTAGTCTTATACAACACGACTGTTATCGAAGTCACTTGCAAAACTACACAGATAGGGCCTATATTGAATTGCCTGCCTTCCCAAAGGGAATGGGTGGGGAGGGAAGTATGGGGAGAAGTTGGAACTCAAAGTTTTAGGAACAACTGTTGAGTATTGTTCTTGCTACTAGGAAATAAGAAATACAGTTAATGGGGAATAGAAACTCATCTGGCCCTACAGGACAAAAGAGAAGTTGGGGACAAGAGAAGGGAGGGATGATAGAAGAGAGGGCAGATTGGTGATAGGGAAAATTAGAATGCTTGGTGTATTGGGGTGGGGGGAGGGGATAAATGGGGAGAAAATTTGAAACCCAAAATTTTGTGAAAATGAATGTAAAAAGTTAAATAAATAAATAAATTTAAAAAAAAAAAACTTGCATACCCTTTGACCCAGCAATAACACTTCTAAGGCTGTATCTCAAAGAGACCATAAAAATGAGGAATGGATCCACATGTACAAAAATATTTATGCCAGCTCTTTTTGTGGTGGCAAAGAATTGAAAGTTGAGGAGTTGCCTATTAATTGGGAATAACTGAACAAGTTTTGGTTTATGAATGTAATGGAATACTACTATGCTATAAGAAATGATGAGCAGATGGATTTCAGAAAAACCTGGAAAAACTTATATGAACTGGTGCTGAGTGAGGAGAGCATAATCAGGAGAACATTATACACAGTAACAGCATCGTTGTGCAATGACTGACTTTGATAGACTTAGCTCTTCTTAGCAATGCAAAGTTCTAAGACAACTCCAAAAGGTTCATGACGGAAAATGCTATCCACATCCAGAGAAAGAATTATGAGATTGAATGCAGATCAAAGGATACTATTTGCTCTCTTCTTTTGTTTCTTCTTTCTTGTGGTTCATCCCATTGGTTCTCATTCTTCTTTGTATTACTAATGTGAAAATATGTTTAATATGAATATATATATAGTGTATATCAGATTGACATCATGGGGAATGGAGAAGAGAGAGAGGAAGAAAATTTAAAACTCAAAAGCTTGTAAAATTGAATGCTGAAAGCTAAAAATTATTTATTTATTTTAGAAAGCTCAGGGTGAGACAATATTTTATTTCAAGACAACTTAGGAAGTTTCAAGAAGGAATCTGTGACACAGCTGTGGAAACTGGCCTGGAGCCCACATTAATGAAATACCAGTGGCAACAAAAGCAACATTAACTTATAATCTCTTGATCCAGAGATGGTAAGAAGAATTTGCAAGCAGTAAGAAAAAGATTACAGGGTTAGGGTTACCCTGTGCTGCCACTGGACATAAGAGCAGACACTATTTGGGAACTCAATTGCTTATACTCACTTCTGGGTCATAGTTCAAGGGTGAAAGGACCACTTTTAGTCAAGAGGGAGCAGAGTCCTTGAGGAGAAGTATTGCTTTGAATTACAAGAGATTATAGACCCTGAGGAGTAAGATCACGTATGATTAGAAGGTAACTGGTAGAGGTATACTTAACAAAACTGACTATAATTTTTAAGAAAAAATGAAAACTTAATAAAATGGAAGACTTTCAAGAATTCCTTATGAAAAGATCAGAGTTAAATACAAATTTTTACTTTCAAATATTACTCAAAAGAAGCATGAAAAGGTAAATATGAAAGAAAAATTTTAAAAATTTAATAATGTTAAACTTACATTTCCATATGAAAAGATACTATATGTAACTTCTAAGTACTTTATAAGAATTTGAGTTGATCACGTTAGAATGATGTAAAAATAATTATTACCATTAAAAAAGGAATGCCTTGAAAGAAATACTGAGAGGAAGAATGGGGGAAATTATCTCATATAAAAGAAACATGCAAGGAATATCATTTTCAGTTACCTTTTGGGGGAGTAGAGCAGGCAACACTTGAGCCTCAATCTCATTTAAGTTGGTTCAAAGATAGAAAGTTTCATATATATATATATATATATATATATATGATAAAGGGTGGTAAGGGTGGTAAAAGGCAAGACAATTAAGGAAGGCAATGATAAGAAATAAAGTAGACTTGAAAGGAAGAACAGGATAAAAAGAGAGAAAAGAATAAGCAAAAAAATAGAATGAATTATACAGTTAATCATCATAAATGTGAAAGTGAATGAGATGAACTCACCAATGAAATGGAAGCATATGCCAAAATGATTAGAAACCAAATTCAATAATATGTGGTTAGAAGAAATACACGAAACAGAAACACACAGAGCAAAAAAAATGAGGGGCTGGAGCAGAATCTATTATGCTGCAGAAGAAAAAAAAGAAGTAATAGCAATCATGATCTCAAAGTAAAAGCAAAACTGGTTTTTAGGTAAAAGGTAAGCAGGGAAACTACCACCCGGTAAAAGATATCCCAGACAATGAAGCAATATCAAAACTACACCTGTATTCATCCGATGGCATAGGATTCAAGTTCTTAAAGCAAAAGTTAAATTAATTACAAGAGGAAAAAGACAGTGAAACTACATTCGTGGGTCCTCCACTTTCCCCTCTCAGAGAAAAATAAATTTAACCATAAAAGATATAAGGAGGAAGACAAGGAGATAAATAGAATCTTAGAAAAGTTGGAATGCTAGAACGTTGGAGAAACTGAACAGGAATTGAAAGGAGTATACTATTTGTTCAACTGTATATGACACCTTCACAAAACGTGACCATGCTTTAGAACATAAAAACTACTCAAACAAATGTGGAAAAAAGCAGAAATATTAAATGTACCCTTTGCAGACTACAATGCAATAAGAATTACATTAACTAAATGACCACAGAAGCATAGGTTAGAAATTAATTGGGAACTAAATAATCCTAAAGAATGAGTTGCCAAAAGAACATCATAGAAACAATTGATAATTTAAAAAGAATGATAACAATAAGAAAATCTACCAAAATTTGTGGAATTTTAGGGGAAATTTTATATCCCTAAATGCAAACATCAATAAAAGGGAGAAAGAACAGATCAATTAATTGGACATGCAACTAAAAAAAAACTAGAAATTACACATTAAGAATCCTCAACTAAACACTAAAATAAAAAACTTGAGCAGATACCAAAAAGAGATTAATAAAGATATTAAAGAGAGATTCATGAAAATTAAGGGAAAAATCAAGTTAATAATTAAAATTCGAAATTGGCTTTATAAAAAGAATAAAATAAACTATTGATGAATTGTATTTTTTAAAAAATGAAAAGCAAATTAACAGCATCCAAAAAGAAAAGGCTCAATGTAACACCAATGAAGGTGACATTCAAGGAATTATTAGGAGTATTTTATCAAATTATATGCCCATAACACTAAATAAGTAATATAAATGAATATTTACAAAAATGTTAGTTTCCCAGAGTAACACAAAAGTAAATAAAATATTAACACTATTGGGGGGGGGGGGGGTCGAGGAAAAGAGAATTTAACAAGCTATCATGAGCTCCCTAAGAAAATAATTTCAGGATCAGATGGATTTGAAAGTGAATTCTACCAAATATTTAAGAAACAAATAATCACAATACTGTGTAAACCATTTGAAAAAGTAGACAAAAAATGAGTCCTACCAGACTTTTTTATGACGCATATTTTTCTCGAGGGAGAGAAAAAACAAAGAAAACTGTAGATTAATTTCCTTAGTTAAGATCAATGCAAAAGAAATTTAGATAAAAGACTAGCACAAAGATTTCAGCAATACATTCCAAAGAGCATATACTTTAAGCAGGTGAGATTTAAGCCAGGAATGTAGGGCTAGTTTGATATTTAGGAAAATTATAACCATCATTGACCATAACAATAACAAAAAGAATAAAAATCATATTGATTATGTCAATAGATACAGGAAAAAACTCTCGACAAAATATAAAATCGTCTACTATTATTAATAGTGGAAAGCATAGGAATCGATGTACCCTTTCTTAAAATGATAAGCAGTATCTAAAACCACTAATAAGCATTATCGAAAATGGAGATAAACTTGAAGCCTTCCCCAAAGGATCAGAGGTGAAACAAGGATGTTTCACCACTTAGAAATGCTAGACATGGCAAGAATGGCAGCTAAATGGTGTAGTAGATAGAGCACTGGACCTAAAGTCAGGAAGACCTGAGTTCAAATCCAGTCTCAGACACTTACTGGTTATATGGTCATGGGCAAGTCATTTGACTCTGTTTGCCTCTGTTTCCTTATCTATAAAATGAGCTGAAGAAGTAAAGAGTAAACCACTCCAGTAATTTTGTCAAGTATACACCAAATGGGTCACTAAAAGTTGGACACGACTGTAAGTACAGAATAGTAACAGCTATAAGACAAGAAAACAAAACTGAAGGAATGAAAATATGCAATGAGAAAAATAAAACTATCAGTCTTTGCATATGATGTACACTTAGAGAAGAGAGAAACTTAGGGAACCACTGAAAAAGTGGTCAAAATAATTAAAAACTGGCAAAATTGCAAGACATAAAATAAATGCATATAAATTATCAATGATTCTATTCACTACCAATGAAATCCAGCAGAAAGTCATAGAAAAAGAGTAACAAATTTCTAACTAGATTACAAAGCCATAGTCATGAAAACAATCTGACACTGAATAAGAAATAGAGTGATGGATCAGTGGAGTAGATAAGGCACACAATACAGAGTAATAAATGATCTTAGTAATCTACTGTCCAATAAACACATGGATCCAAGATTTTGGGATAAGAAGGTAAAAATTCAACATTTCACCAAAAATAATGCTTGGAAAAGTGGAAAGTAATTTGAAAGAATCATAGACCAACATCACACATCATATACCAAGATGAGTTCAAAATAGGTAAATGATTTTGACATAAAGGGTCATATGAGAAGTTAATTTGGAGAGCACAGGAAAATGTACCTGTCAGATCTATGAATAAGGGGAAAGGTTGTTGTTTTTTAACCAAACAAGAGACAGAGAGGATAATGGAAAATAAAATGGATAATTTTGATTACAAGAAAATAATGTTTTGCGCAAACAAAACTAATGCCACGGGTTGGTGGTTGTTATCCTTCATCTTTGAAGAGGACCAAAATAACATCACCATTGTAAAGTGAAATTTCAGTGTATCCGACAACAGCTGATGAAACCAATATGAGCTCAGAATGCTCTACCACAGATTGGGCACATATAGTCCGTTTGAATATTTGGGGTGGATATCCCAAATCTGTGCATCCTGTGTTTATTTTGTGCTATCTCAATTCTGCTTTGCTCAAAGAGTACAACACCTTTTCTTATGTGGGCACGCCATGCTGAGTGGTCCTGTGCCAGTGTCTCCCATGTTGCACAGTCAAATCCAAAGTTCTTGAGAGAGATCTTGAGAGTGTCCTTGCATCGTTTCTTCTGGCCACCATGTGATCGCCTGTCTCATGCAAGTTCTCCATAAAATAGTCTTTTTGGGAAGCGTACATTTGGCATTCAAACAACGTGGCCAGTCAACTGGAGTTGCGCTCTCTGAAGTATAGTTTGAATGCTTGGCAGTTCAACTCGAGCAAGGACTTCAGTGTCTGGTACCTTGTCCTCAGAATCTTCCTAGGACAGTTCAAGTGGAAGTGATTCAGTTTCCTGGCATGGTGCTGGTAGACTGTCCATGTTTCACAGGCATCCAATAATGAGGTCAGCACAATGGCTCTGTAGACCTTCAGTTTCGTAGTCAGTCTAACACCTCTTCTCTCCCAAACTTTTCCTCAGAGTCTCCCAAACACTGAGTTAGCTCTGGCAATGCATGCATCAACCTCATTGTCAATGTGTACACCACTGGAAAGTACACTACCAAGGTAAGTGAACTAATTCATAGCATTCAAAACTTCTAGACTTGGTGTAACCAATGATTCCGTGTATGGATGGTGTGGTGGTGGCTGATGGAGCACCTGTGCTTTTTTGGTGTTAATTATTAAGCCAAAATTAGCACAGGCAGCAGAGAATTCATCCATACTTTGTTGCATCTCGCCTTCAGAGGCTGCACTGAGTGCACAATCATCTGCAGACAGAAAATCATGTACCAACACTCCCTCCACTTTGGTCTTGGCTTGTAACCTTTTCAAACTGATGAACTTACCTTCAATATAGCAGTTGACCTTAATGCCATCTTCATCATCAATGAAAGCATTTGTCAGCATGGCTGAAAACATTTTGTTAGAAAGCATGGGAGCAAGCACACAGCCCTGTTTCACTCCATTGGTGACTGGGAAGGCACAAGATCATTGCCCATTATCCAGAACCCAGGAAAACATGCCATCATGAAATTAACATACAATATTGATGAACTTCTCCAGGCAACCAAATTTTGACATAATCTTCCATAAGCCCTCATGACTAACAGTATCAAAGGAGTAGGTCAGATCTATAAATATTGTGTGCAGACCTCTGCTCTGCTCCTGGCATTTCTCCTGGAGTTATCAGGAAGCAAACACCATATCGACTGTTTCTTGGCCCTTTCGGAAGCCACACTGGCTCTCAGGTATATGACCATCTTCCAGATGAAGGATCAGCCTATTAAGAAGTACTCTAGCAAGACTTTTACCAGGAATGACTAAGAGAGAGAGATCCCCCTGTGATTGTCACAGGACAATCTATTCCTTTTACCTTGATAGAGATGGACAATGGAGGCATCCTTGAACTCCTGGTGGATAACCTTCTCTTGCCATATAACCTAGAATATTACAATCAACTTTTGTATAAGCAATGGTCCCCTTCCCTCATAAATCTCAACTGGAACAGAATCAGTCCCAGGTGCTTTGCCACACAAAAGGAGTCTAATGACCTTCAAAACCTCTTCTTCAGTTGAAAATTCAGCTGATGGATTGACTTCAACCTGAGGTAAACTGTCAGTGGCCTCAGCATTGATTGATGATGATCTGTTGAGAACACCATGAAAGTGCTCAACCCATCTCTCTAGGATCATGTCCTTATCACTGATCAATGTGGCTCCATCAGCACTGAGTAGTTGTGATGCACCATACATTTTTGGTGCATAAATAGCTTTCAGGAAATCATAAAAGCACTTTGGACTTTTACTATCAGCATAAAACTGAATTTCATCTGCCTTCTTACTGAGCCAGGAATCCTGCATCTCTCTAAGCTTTGCTTGTACTTTGCTTTTGATGGAATTAAATGTTGCTTTCTTAGAGGTGGATGAACTATCCTCCTGGTAAATCCTGTGGAGTTCTCGTTTTTCATTCAGCAGCTTCTGAATTTCCCCATCGTTTTCATGAAACCAGTCTTGGTGTTTGCAAACATTGGCATCTAATAGATTAGATCATAGACTGATCATAGACATCCTTTCCAAGCTAAATATTCACATTCATCAAAAGCGCTGACCCCAAGGCAAAATGACTACCAGCAGAATTAATGTCAACAAATTAGAGCTCTTCTGAGCATGAATAGTTTGCTGCTGACTTGGAGGGAAAGTTGAGCCAACACACAACTGGTAACAGCAGAGCAGAAAAGGAGTGGGCAGCGTTCAGAGATTTACCTTCAGAGAGGTAGTGTACAGCACTACCTTTGCTCGTCTGGGTCAGAACACTCGCAAACATCAAGAAAGATAAAGTAAAATCTCCCCTTCCACTTATAATTAGCCTAGGGGCAGTCCAAGGTACTGGTGGAAAAAAGACTATAGTCGTGGCCCAAGAGGAAAAGGTATGACTTAGGGACACCTAGGAATCAATGTATTACTAAGAGATATATAAATGAATAATAAATGTATGTGAGTTGATAAGTTGACAAAAATCTCATGAATATTGGAGTGGTACTATTTATCTGAAAGGTTCACCACTTCTCATATAGAATATGAGAAGGTTGTGGAATTTTATTGGAAAATGTACACTTTGAAAAAATCAAATACTCCCTGTGTTTCTTCCCAGGTCACTTTGGATCTGAGAGCAAAGCTCTCTGCAACAACGAAGGAATGAGTTCTCATGAAGATAGACTGGAAATTGTCTTCTTGATCGTGCCATTATTTGGAGTCCTGGGGAACATGTTCCTTTTATGTCTGCACAGTCGTAAGTTCATCCCTAGACACAGGAAAAGACTCATAAGCCTAATAATCATCAATCTTGCCTTTGCTCGTGTCTTGATGATTCTTTTCAGAGGGAATTCTCATGATAGTCAACTGGGGATGGAGATCTTCCCTAAATGACACAATGGGTAAAATTTCAGCTTACCTTATAAGAGTAAACCAGGGCCTTCTCTTTGCAACACCTGCTTCCTGAGTATTTTCCAAGCCATCACCCTCAGTTCCAGCAGCCTTAAGTGGATACAGATCACAACAAGAACCCAAAAGTACATTCCTCCCTGCTGTGTGGTGAGCTGTGTTTTTAATCTACTTCTTGATATTGTTATACCTATGAATGTGAGTCATTCAAGAAACAGTAGTAATGAAAGATGAAAGACTAAGCATATTTCTTTTGACTTGCAAGCCATAGGTATTACACAAATTTTAATTTGTGAGTCAGTTGTTGATGCTCTCTTTGTGAGTCTCATGATCTGCTCAAGTGGCTATATGGTGTTTGTCCTGCATAGACACAACAAGCAAATCCAAGACATTCACATCAGCCTCTCTTCCAAAACCTCACCTGAGACTAGAGCTGCCAAAGCCATTCTCACACTGGCGATCACCTTTGTCTGCTTTAACTCAGTCAGTCCCACTTTCATTATTTATATATCTTCTGTTAGGGAAACCAGACACTGGGGGTTGCGTTTCACAGTCATACTTTCCATGTTTTATCCAATAGTCAGCCCTTTCATGCTGATCGCCATTGATATGCACATGCAAAGGTTGTTTGTTACTCTTTTTAGGCCCAGAGAGCTTCTTTCGGGAAAGACTGTTTAATTGAAAAGAACTGCTAGGGAAAATGGAAAAATTGAGCATAAATTAAAATTCAATCAATGACTTAACCTATGTCACAAAATTAATTCAAAATGCATATGCCACATGAATTTTAAAAGTCACATAAAGAAATTAGAGGATCATAGGAGGAGGGATATTTCACAACTATGGACAAAAGCAGAATACTTAGCAAAACAAAAGACAAAGCCAATCATAAAAACAAAATCAATGATTCCAATCATGTAAAATTTAAAATATTTTGAGGGAAAAATTCAATCAAAATTAATTTAGTGGAAATTTTTATCAAATATGATGATTCAATAAGATACCCAACACATGTAAGAAAATTGACACAATTATCTAAAATCCACAGGTATTTCTTTTTTTTTATTTTATTTGTTTTCAGTGTTCTACATTCACTTCAATATAGCTTGGATTTTTTTCCCTCCCTCTCCTTCCTCTTTAACTCCCCACTCCCTCCCTGAGATGGCATACAATTTTATATAGGTTCCACACATACATTCCTATTAAATACGTTTTCACCATAGTCATGTTGCATAGAAGAATTAAAATGAATTGGAGAAGTCATAAAACAAACCAAAACATAATACAAAAGAAAATGATTTGCTTCATTCTGCGATCAAATTCCATGGTTCTTTCTCTGGATGTGGAAGGCATTTTGCCTTAAAACACTATTGGGAATTTTTTAAGTCCTTGCATTGCAATGAAGTACAAAGTCTATCAGAAAAATTCCTTGCACACTGGCTCTTGCTGTGTACAAAGTTCTCCTGGTTCTGCTCCTTTCACTCAACATCACTTCATATAAGTCTTTCCAGGCCCCTCTGAAGTTTTCCTGTTCATTATTTCTTATAGCACAACAGTATTCATTACATTCATACATCACAACTTATTCAGTCATTCCCCAATTGATGGGCATCCTCTTAATTTCCAGCTTTTGACCACCACAAAGAGAGTTGCTATAAATATTGTTGGACATGTGAGACCCTTTCCCATTTTATGATCTCTTGAGAATACAGTCCTAGAAGCAGTATTACTGGATCAAAGGATATGAATATTTTTGTAGCCCTTTGGTCATATTTTCAAATTGCTCTCCAGAAACGTTGGGTCAGCTCACAGCTCCACCAACAATGAATTAGTGTTCCAACTTTTCCATCTCTTCTCCAACACTTATCATCTTCCTATTTTGTCATATTAGCCAATCTGATAGGAGTGATGTGATATCTCGGAGTTGTTTTGATTTGCATCTGTCTAATCAAGGGTTATTTAGAGCATTTTTTCATATGGCTATAGATGGCTTTAATTTCTTCCTCTGAAAAAGAGCCTGTTCATATCCTTTGACCATTTATCAACCGGGGAATGACTTGTATTCTCATGTATTTGACTCAGTTCTCTATATATTTTAGAAATGAGGCCTTTATCACAGACACCAGTTATGAATTTTCTTTCCCAATTTTCTACTTCCCTCCTAAACTTGGTTGCATTGGGTTTGCTTGTGGAAAGCCTTTTCAATTTAATGTAATCAAAATTATCTATTTTGCACTTCATAGTGTTTCCTATCTCTTGTTTACTCAAAAATTCATCCCTTCTCCATAAATCTGATAAATACACTATTCCTTGCTCCACTAATTTGCTTATAGTATCAATCTTTATACCTAGATCATGGACCCATTTTGACTTTATTCTTATGTATGATGTCAGGCATTGGTCGATGCCTAGTTTCTGTCACACTGTTATCCAGCTTTCCTAGCAATTTTTGTCAAACAATAAGTTCTTATCCCAGAATCTGGGATCCTTGGGTTTATCAAACAGCAAATTGCTATATTCATTGACTACTGTGTCTTGAGTACCTAACCTATTCCGCTGGTCTACCCTTCTGTTTCTTAGTACCAAATCGTTTTGATAATTGCTGCTTTATAATACAATTTGAGACCTGGTAGAGCTAGGCCATGTTCCCTAGCATTTCTTTCCATTAGTTCCCTTGATATTCTAGACATATTTTTCTTCCAGATGAATTTTGATATTATTTTTTCTAGATCTAGAAAATAATCATCTGATACTTTAATTGGAACAGCACTAAATAAGTAAATTAATTTAGGTAGAATTGTCATTTTTGTTATATTAGCTCAGCCTACCCACGAGCAACTGATGTTTTCTCACTTATTTAGATCTGATTTTATTTTGCGAAAAGTGTTTTGTAATTGTGTTCATATGGTCCCTGAGTTTGTTTTGGCAGGTAGACTCCCAGATATTTTATAGTGTTTCCCATATCTTTAAATGGGATTTCTCTTTGTATCTCTAGTTGTTGGGCTTTATTAGTAATATATAGAAATGCAGATGATTTATGTGGGTTTATTTTGTAACCTGCAATTTTGGCAAAGTTGTTTATTATTTCAAGTAGTTTTTACTTGATTCTCTGGGATTCTCTAAGTATATCATCATATCATCAGCAAACAGTGATAACTTAAGTTTCTTCTCTGCCTACTCTAATTCCTTCAGTTTCTTTTTCTTCTCTTATTGCAGCAGCTAACATTTCTAATACCATATTGAATAACAGTGGTGATAATGGACATCCTTATTTCACCCCTGATATTATTGAAAATGCACCTAGCTTGTCCCCCTTGCATATAATGCTTACTGATAGTTTTAGGTAGATACTGCTTATTATTTCATGGAAAAAATTCCCTTTATTCCTATGCTCAACCCTGCATTCTTCATATAAATCCTGCCAAATCATAATATAGTATTCTCATGATAAGTGGCTGTATACTTTTTGCTAAAATTTTATTTAAAATTTTTGCGTCTATATTCGTTGGAGAAATTGATGTATAATTTTCTTTCTCTGTTTTGGTTCTTTCTGGTTTAAATAGCAGAACCATATTGGTACCATAAAAAGAACTTGGTAGAACTCCTTCTTCGGCAATTTCCCCAAATAGTCTGTATATTATTGTAATTAATTGTTCTTTAAATGTTTGATAGAATTCACTTGTAAATCCATCTGGTCCTGGAGATTTTTTCCTAGGGAGTTCATTGATGGCTTGTTCAATTTCTTTATCTGAGATGCAGTTATTTAAGTACTCAACTTCCTCTTCTGTTAATCTGGGCAATTTATGCTTTTTTAAAATAATCATGCATCTCATTTAGATTGTCGAATTTATGGGCCTACATTTAGGCAAAGTAATTTCTAAATTTTTTTTTAATTTATTGTCCATTGGAAATTAGTTCACCCTTTTCATTTTTGATATTGGTAATTTAGTTTTCTTCTTTTTTAAATCAAATTGACCAAAGGTTTATCAATTTTACTGTTTTTTTTTTTCATAAAAGCAACTCTTAGTTTTATTTTCCTGGTTTATTGAGTGGAAATTAGAATATTCCTTTCATAAGTTCCCTGAAAGGTTTGTGTTCATCCTTCATTGCCAAAGAAGACCATGCCATCAGAAAAATGATGATGTGACTTGCTCTTAACTTTGTTTCGAGGGAGAGAGGGCTGTGCAGATCACCAACCTCATTTCTTCTCCAGAACCAGCTGAATTCAGTGACCAGATATTCATCAAGATGACTGGAGATGACCCAGTATGAGGCAGTTGGGGTTAAGTGACTTGCCCAAGGTCACCAGCTAGTGAATGTCAAGTGTGTGAGGTGAGATTTGAACTCAGGTGCTCCTGACTCCTGAACTAGTGCTCTGTCCACTGCACCACCTAGCTACCCCTTCCCTGAAAGGTAAATCAGAAAGAAACTCCCAAAAAGGGGAAGAAGGATGTCTTCTCTTGTCATCTTCATCATCATAATTTACTATTTGCCATTATGTCTGTGCATGGAACCTAATATCCGTGAATATTAGAAGTTATCAAATGGAATCTCTTCCCTCAAGGGCTTTTAATTACATGTGGAAAGATAACACAGGTCCATACAAAGACAAATACCAATACAATTTAGCTATTGTTAAATTTGTACTAGCAGTTACTATCCAGGCTACAAAAATTGAGAGGAATAATGAATGTTTGTGTGACGAGGGGGGATTAGGATTGTCAGCAAAAACTGAACTTCACAAAGCTATGTGTGAGAGGATAGATTTAATTAGTAGGGATCAAAAGATAAGGAATCATCGTTTGGGGAAAATGATATATACTAAGGCATGAAGGTAGCAATGCATATATCATCTTCAAAGAATAATAAGCAGAGCAATTTGGCAGCAACAGTGACTTTAGGTATGAACATTGTTGAGAGATAATGTTGGATATGAACTAAGTCATGTATCTGTCAAATATAAAAGGGAAAAGAAATACTAGAATTAGTAAAGCATGTTAGAGAAGATAGTAATATGGCCTATGTAATACTAGATTAGGAATAAGCACAAACTGGTTTCATATTCTGCCTGAGAAATATGCTAGCTGAATGAAAATGGGCCAAAAAAAAGTGAGCTCACTGTCTGTTCCTAAGGAGTTATCTGAAGTTTTAAACTGCAAAAGATGCCTTGCACTATATCAGTCAAGGTGGTTTAGATGTCTGAAGCTACTTGTAACTAAAGAACCAAAATTCCAGACAAAGCATATAAATGTCTCATTTAATTAAGAAATAATAATCACACTCTTTGGCCCTTAATTATATTTATTGAGATTACATTCTAAAAACGATAATTGTTTTAGACTTTTCTTTTCAAAAATTATAGAGCAACCTTCAATTATTAAACCTAAACAAACACAAGCCTGAAATCAACTTAAGCGTTTGATAATAAAACAATAGTTTGACTGGATGAGTTCATTACTTCACTGGAAGGCCACCAGAATGGACAAGTATGAGGGATGCATTAAATCCTGAAGTGAAATGAGGAAGAGGAGAAACATGACTGTCTTGAGTATAGGAGCATAATACCAGGAGTGGTGGGGAAGGAATAGCAAAGAAGGTAATTAAGACTTGATCTCAAGCAGATCTTCTGAATAATTAAAGTTTATTAAAAATGGAACAGACTGACTCAATCTTTGTAGTGACCTGAAGTCTTCTAGAACATTTCTCTTTCTCCTTCTAAATATTTATTTTTACCAGGTGTTGCATCTTTTTTCAATATGTACAAAGACCAAAGCTGCAACAAACACATTTGCTGACATCAGAGGCTTCATAATTCACATCAGGGAGGTGGACATCTGCATACAAAGATCATTGCTAGTATTATAAAAGTCTAATGTTTCTTACAAAATTTTTCTCACAAAAATGAGAAATTGAGAGGAGAGGGTGGACAATGAACAGAAAATTGTCAAAGGATAATTTAAAAATTGAGAGGTTTGCTTGATACTTGAGGAAAATGTAACATTTCTACAACTGGAATAGTAGTAAGAGATCGTAGAGGCCAGTAACATGGTGAGAATAGAGATATGGACCCAAAAATACACATCCTCTTGATATTATAAAGAATATACACTTTGGGTTGTAGTTTGTGCAAGCTGTCACAAGAGGGATAGAAAATCAGTTCATGGCAGCAAGTTTATGGAAGGATTTGAATGACAGGCTAATAGTCCATTTACGTTAAAACATAATTTGAAATAGAAATTTCACTGCATTGTTCAGTATTTTGATGTTCACTGCATTTGAAGATGAGATGCAATAGTGGAAATATGAACACAAAAACTATTTCACAATCACAAATCTACTGTTAACTATCAGTCTGATCCTGGACAACTCACTTAACCCTCCTTTTCTATAAAATGATTGCCTAGACTACATGACTGAAAAGTCTTTAAGCCCTAAATCTATGATAACAGATAAAAAACATATTTATGTATGTGGTGGGACCAGTGAGTCTACAAATCCATTGAAGACACCAGAAATGTAGAAAAGGGATGAGTGACATTGAAAAAGTAGGGGAAAATTTGGAAAGATAAGGAAAGGCAGAGGGGGGAAGGGAAATAGAGAGAGAGGGAGAGGGAGAGAGAGAGAGAGAGAGAGAGAGAGATTTGTTTTTTGATCTCACATTGGGATAGCAATGCTATTTTTTGATTCATTATTTTTAACTATGTTACAAATGAGTGTGTGTGTGTGTTTATCTGTGTGTACGTATGCACATGTAAACATATTTGTACAAATACAAACCTACATGCACACACATATACATACAATACTAATCCAGGAGGAACAATTTAGTACCCTGGATACAATGAGGGACTAAGAAGGGACATCCTTCCTCTAGCTCTGACTCCAATGAACCTACTAGGAAGTACCTTGGACAAGTCATTTAACAACCCTGTGCTTCAGCCAATAAGATTGGGGGAAAACAACTGCCTGAACAACGGGCAACTTGGTGGTGCAGTGGAGAGGGCAGTCTTGAAATCAGTGAGCAGAAATCTCGCCTCACACACTCACTAGCTGTGTGATGGTCAGCAAATCATTTAACACTATTTGCTTCAGTTCCTCATCCTGTAAGATGAGCTGGAACAGGAAATGGCAAAGCACTCTAGTATCTTTGTCAGGAAAAGCTCAAATGGATTAGAGGGTGTCAGACACTATGGAAAGCCTCAGACAACTTTCCAATTTTATAAGTTATAACCAAATGTTACACTGTATTGAGGAATCTTTCTTCACATACTAATGTACTGACTGATCATATACATATGAAAATTTGGTGAAGTCGTTTAAAAGAGAACAAGTACATATGGGATGTGCTAGCTAGAAGAGAAATTTATGGTCCTTCACTGAAACTCAGGAGAGCACATAAATATTTGAAAAATAAGAAAATAGTTCACTAGAATTTATTAAATGCCAAATATTGACCACAACTTTATGGTGGAAAACTGACAATTAAGGGAAAAAATATCTACAGGGAATAAATATTGTTTAGGAGAGAAAAGAATGAATAAGTCGAGCAATATGGAACTTGTTCATTTAAAAAAGGAAGGAGGGAAATATAAAGGGGATGGAAGTGGCATATGGAAATATTTTGAAGTTGTAGAGACAAGAGTGAAGAATTTGATAGTGTTATTTCTGGATGAAAAGTGACATTGGAATGAGTCATACATCTGGATTTACTAGGTTAGAATTTTCAATTTACTGGCAACTCCTTCTCTCACACTGTCTCTCACAGTGGCAATTGTTCATGAGCTTATGAAATTGGAGTATGTTCTTCTGTTAGACTTTTGTTAAAAAAAAAAAAGAAAAAGAAAAAGAAATACAAATTGAAATGGCAACTTGCATCCCTTCTTCCCTGACTCACTTCCTCATCCACACATCCCAGCCATGTCTAATAACTGTCAATGAATTAGGCCTCCACCACCTTTGATTTCTCTCTCTCTTTCTGTCTCTCTCCTCTGTCTCTGTCTGTCTGGTTGTCCATCTCTTTGTTTATTCATTTGTTTCTATTTTTTTGTTTTGTCTTCTTTTCAATTGTTTTTTCCTAGTTCGAAGATAATTACTACATTGTGGTGTTCTTCAAAGGGATAGACCTATTTACTCCGTGGAAGGAAAAACAATGCATCAGATCCAAAAAACGCCCCAATTCAGGCCTTTTCTACCTCTTCCCAGTAGCCTCATAATGACTTTATTTCCATATAGTCACATTGCAAAGAAACAATTTCATGGGATTAGATCTCATATTCAACCAATAGGGGACTTCTCTATTTATCTGGGTATTCTCTTCAGACTATTTACAAACAGGGAAGGATCTTAAGATTTTACTGCAAAGACATTGCAATGATTTTAAAAGTTTGAATAAATAATGGTAGACCTGGAAAAATAATTTGAATATTTTCTAATCCAATCTCACGCTTTAAGTACAATGGATAGAGATCTGGACCTGGAGTCAGGAAGATATGTGTTCAGATCTGACCTCAAGATACATACTAGCTTGGATGCTTCTGGTTAAATCATTTAACCTCTGTTAACATCAGTTTCTCAGTCTGTAAGGAAGAAATAATTAATAGTACCTACTTCTCCAGATTATTCTGAGGATCATTTCAACAATAATTGTAAGGGACTTAGCATGATACCTGGCACAAAGAAGATACTACATAAATGTTAGTAATTATTCTTGCCATTATTATAAATATCAGGGTAAAATAAGTGAAATGATTGAAGATTGCACAGTCATAAAATACACAGTTGAGATTGAAATCATGTACACAAATAATAACTAATAATAGTATAGCACTGACTATGTGCCAGGTGCTGTCTTAAGCACTTCAAAGATGTTATCCCATTTGGTCTTCCCAACAATCCTAGGAGGTAGGTGATATTATTTTCCCCATTTTAAAAGTGAGGAAACTGGGAGAAGCAGAGATTAAATAATTTCTTCAAGGTCACATAGTAATTGTCTGAGGCAACATTTTTCCTCAAGTTTTCTTGATTCTACAATTAGCAATATATCACTTACCTTTTAATATTCTGGTGGAGCTATATTTTCTTGAATGGACATTGTTGAAGTACAGATTGTACCAGATTCTGCAAATTTATAGCCATCCATACACTCAGGCCATTCTCTATTTCACTCTTATTTTAGAATCTTTCATGCCCTATGATTTTCCCTCAACTCAAATATATAGGACTTATGAGTAAGTTTTAACTTTTAAACTAATGCTATTATTATCTCTTTAATAATTATAACAATAGCAATTTCTAATTCGTACTCCATGATTTTTCTCCGTTCTTCAGTTTCATTTATGTTTGCTTCTCATGTTCCATCTCTAATGCTCTCCAAAAGGAATGGTGGTGAGCCCTGACAGGAATCATCCTCTTAGGAAGCTCTGATTATTCAGTTCCAGGTGCCCTTGTTTCTACTGTTCATCATCGTCTACGCAGTCACTGTGGTGGGAAACTTAGGCATAATTGTTATCATCAAGATCAATCCCAAATTTCCCACCACCATGTGCTTTTTCCTCAGCTACTTGTCCTTTACGGATTTCTGTTACTCCACTATAGCTCCACCAAAACTAATGGAAAACTTAGTTGTTTCCATCAAAGCCTGCATCACAGTTTTCCATGGGCATCACCTGTGTGATAGCAGATACGGCCTTGTTGGCAGTGATGGCCTATGATCCCTTTGTTGCTCTATGTTACCCTTTCCTGTATACAATTTCCATGTCCTCGAAACCTGCTAGAGGTTGTGGCATATTCTTCTATTTCACTCACCTACTCATTTCTTGTATTGTCATTTTGTGACACCAAAATCACTAATAACTTTGTATGTGAATATTGTCTTCCTCTTTGCTTCCTGCTCTGATAAACACTTCAGTGGGTTAATACGTGCTATCTTTGGAAATCTCAATGCATTTTTCACCCTCATCATTATCCTTACATCCTATCTTTTTATTTTCATCACTGTCTTCAAAATGCATTCAGTCAGTGGGAGATATAAAGCTTTCTCCATATGTGCCTCCTACTTGACAGCTGTAACTATCTTCTATGGGACCATCCTTCTATGGGACCTTTCTATACTGTATCCCCAATTCCCAAAGCTCATGGCCTTCAGTCAAAGCAGGATCTAATCTTTATACTGTAGTGATTCATATGCTAAATCCCTTACTATACAATCTAAGGAACAATGATGTGAAGGAAACTTTCATGAAATTAAAGGATCTCAGAATAATTTCTCGATAAGATCATGTATATGGATTCTATGACTTCTTTCTAAACTGTTCTGATGAAATTTATGGTTATTTTTCAATTAAATCTGTGCAATATTCAGTTATGTCCTTCTCTGATGGTCACAGTTTCAGTTTCTACAACCATCTAAAGAATAGTCATAAAATTCTTAGGCAAATGAAGAAAGGATGTTTTAAATGAGAAAAATCACTTCAAGAAAATCATTTTAATGTATTGCATGGTGTAGCATCAATCTCAGAACATTCAATTAAAGTTCCTTGACAATTTAGGATTCTACAAGATTCAATGCTTGTTTCTTCACATTTCCACTATTTCATGGAAAAGAAAGGACAAAAAATCTAAGAGATGAGCTTCTTTAAGATGTGCCAGAAAATAGCACCTTGAAGAGTGAATTTCAGTGCTGGAAGAGAATAATAGTCACCAACTCCTGAAGAAATTCAATCTGATCAATTCTTATAAAGCCAAATTTAGTGCTACAATTTGTTTAGTACAGTTCTCATAACATAATAAAGATTTAATACGTGTTGGTCAATTGATTTATATGTAGTGTGGATACAAAGATTCTTGCTTCTCTTTCCTTTCAACATGAGAAATTCTATCACAGAAATTTGCTTCCAATTTGTCCTTTTTATTTTATTTTTAATTAATAGAATAAAACAAGCATTTCAATAGCATATCATAACAAAAAACTATGATTGCACATGAAACTTCAAATCTACTGTGTACAACTTGCTGTTCCTTTTTTAAAGCACTTTTTAAAAATTTATGTTGTAAAGTATTTTCATAACATAGTACAATAAAAAGATGATTGTACATGAAAATTCAAATCTACTGTGTACAACTTACTATTCCTTTCAAATATAGAATGAAATTATCAAGTAAATATCTTTTTTTATGTCCACTCCCAGACCCAGAGATGGCTACCACTACACGCAAATAGTTATACATATGTAAAATCATGTTACACATACTTCTATTTTTCAGTTCTATCTCTGGCAGCAAGTATCATCTTTCTCAATATCTTTATAGTTAATTTCAGTCTATCTCTGGAAGCAAGTATCAACTTTGGCCATATATTATAGTTAATTTCAGTATTTATAATGGACAAAGAAGCTTATTTTTTCAAGTCTTTCTTAAAATATTATTGTTATTACTGTATACAGTGATTTGCTATTTTTGCTCATTTTGTTCATTATTTTGTGCAATTCTTTCCATGTTTTCTTATCCCTAAAAGCATCGAGCTCATCACTTCTCATAGTATAATGGTTTTCAATCACAATCATGTACCACAAGTAGCTCAGCCATTCCTCATAAACATGTACCAAATAAAATATGTAATTTAAAATATGTGCGATTCCTTTAAAATACATCCTAAAGTTGCAAAATATTTTTTCCTATTTTTCCCACTCCCTCTACCCTAGAGATGTGTGCCACTAGATACACATACACACACCTGTACAAATGCATACACAAACACATACATATATTTATGTAAAATCATTTTTTAAATACTTCTGTTCATGAGTTCTTCTGGAAGTAGTGTCTTTCTTCTTTCTAGTTTGGGTATTGATAAAATTTAAAATGAGTTAATTGCTCAGATGTCTTAAAACACCTTTGCTATTGCTGTATATAGCATTGTCTTCTTTCTGATCACTTTGATTTCCATTATTTTGTGCACGTCGATCCATGACAGGACTGCAAATTCATCAATCTAAATTTCTCCTCCACAGTCAAGTACAGTGACACAATGAAAGCAAAGAAGACTGACAACGGACTGGGATGTATTGGGTGATCTTGGCTCAATGACAAGAAAATTTTGAAGCAATCAATGCCTTTTTAATAGCAGTCAATATTAACTTTCATGATAGGAAAAATAACAAATTTAGAAAGTATCCAAACAAAAGCCCATGTAATGAAACAGAAGATTTCCTATTTCAAGAAAATAATAGAAAGATTAACATTTTTTTCTTCATAAAAGTGGAATAAGAATTGAGAATATCTAATTGCAACTTAGATATCATTTCACAGAGCACTAGTTTACTACATATTAGATAATTAAAAGAGACAGAGCATCCTTTCATTTGTTTTGTATCATCCTTCTCCACTCTTATCTGATAGAATACAGTCTTCACCTCTGAATGCCTCACTATGAGAATGACATAAATAGAGTGCATTACAGGGTGATATGAATGAAGAACAGTTTCTTATATATGCCAAAATTATATTGGTGAAATATCTGTATGGGGTGGGGGGAGCCAAGATGGCAGAGAGCACAGATTCACCTGAGCCCTACCACAAATTCCTTCAGATACCTCTAAAAAGAGAATCTAAACAAATTTTAGAGTGGCAGAATTCACTAGGAGAAAGAATGTAGAGGATTTTTCTGCCCAGAACAGCCCTGAAGTTCGAGGAGAAACATCTTTTACAAAGGGCTCGAGGAGTGTAGAGTGCACAGTCTGCACTAGCCAAGACTCCACCATAGTGGAGCAGAGCAGTAACCAGGGCAGACCGAAACAGAAACAACAGTGAGATTTCTCAAATGTATCAGCTCAGGATAGGAGTCCAGTAGAACTAAGTGAGAGAAAAGCCCAGGACCTTGGTAACAGTATTACCCTCTCCTGAGATTATCAACCCACAAACTAAATGTTTGAAAGTCACCTACTTGAACTTCCAAGAGCCAAAATATTGGAGTAAGCTGTAAGTGCTCTCACCCTCCCCTTGTTGACCTCAAAAAACGTAGAGAATATTTCCCCAGAATAGTGGGATCAGTAGAAGGGTCACAGCAGTCTCTCAGGTTGGGAGATTAGGGAGATTCAGGAAAAGATTCCCCCTTGCTGTTGCTAAAGGGGACCAGTGCAGGTCCACAGGTGTCCCAGAAAGACCCACCTCAGTGAACCAGGAGGAGATCCTGAACCCTGGAGGAGAGGGAGTATGGAACCTGTAAGCTACAAAATCAGGATTCAAGACATGCCTTAGCACAACCAAGGGAATTGGGCAGACAACAGGGCAGGTGGGGATTCACCAGCCACGAAGCCTTCCTGTACTCTATATCAAGGGAGGAGATCTCCTGTGTCCAAACCACCTCTCCTCCACACCTCACACCAGATAAACCAGTGTAGGAGAAGAGTCCTGGCCATGCCATGGAGAAGAGTCATCTAAAAAAATCCACTGATGACATCTAGAAAGAGATCTCAAATTGAAAACACCAAGAACAATTGTTGCCAAATTCCAGAACCATCAAGTTCAGGAAAAAATACTACAAGCAGCCAGAAAGAAGCAATTCAAATATGGAGAAACCACAGTCAGGATCACACAGGACCTTGCAGCTTCTACATTAAGAGATCAGAGGGATTACAATATGATATGCTATAAGGCAAACAAGCTTAGACTCCAACCAAGGATCAATTACCCAGCAAAAGTGAGCATAATATCCCAGGAAGGAGAGGACATTCTATGAATAAAGGTTTTCCAGTTCTTCCTGATGAAAAAGGCTAGCGCTCAATAGAAAAGTTTATCTTCAAATATAAGACTCAAGAGAGGCATAAAAAGTAAATATGAAACAAAACTTGTTATTTTATATGGAAAAACCATTTACATCCTTATAGAGGAAGATAACACTTGTTCATCTTGAGAACTGTATATTTATTAGGACATTTAAAAGGGATATACATAGATAAAGGATGTGGGTATAAAGTAACTGATATGATGATTAAAAACATAATTAAAGGGTTAGAAGAGATTATAATTGGAGAATAAAAAAGGAGGAGGCAGAACAAGGTAAATTGTATCGCAGGAAGAGGCACAAAAACATTATAGTAGAGGGAGAGAGGGGAGGAAGATGAGCATTGTTTGAGCTTCACTTTCATCTGAATTGGTTCAAGGAGTGAACAGCATACTCAGTTAAGTATAGGAATCTTATTTGCCCTACAGGCAGTAGGAGGGGAAACCGAGGGGAAGAATAAAAGTGAGGCAAGAAATAGTAAATGAAAGGGTAAATAAAAGGGAGGGGCTGATAAAAGGGAGGGAGGATTAAGGGTGTGGGACTCAAAAGTGAAACTAATGAAAAGGGGAAGGGAGAAGGGAGAAATAAAAGCATAAAAGGGGGGATAGGATGGGGAGAAACAGATAGAAATCATAACTTTGTATGTCCATAGGATGAACTCTCACATAAAATGGAGATGAGTAGAAGAACAGATTAAAACCCACAAACCTACAGTATGTTGTTTACAAGAAACACATTTGAAAAAGGGGGATACACCCAGGGTAAAGGAAAAACGGAGCAGAATATATAGTTCTTCAGTTGATGTAAAAAAGAAACAGGGGTAGCAATCCTAATCTAAGATAAAGGAAAAGCAGAAACTGATCTAATCAAAAGAGACAAGGAAGGAAAGCATATCCTGCTAAAAGGCACCACAGACCATGAAGTAATATTGATGGGGTTCAGACTCTAGGAACTTCCCCATTGCCTCCAGGTGTTTCTCACCCTTGATTACATTACAAGTTACAATAGTATCATCAAAATCCTCCTTAGACCCTCCTCCCAGATTACTAGACCACCTCTAGATGGTTCCCATAGTCTTTCTATATATAAGTTCCATCTCCACCTGATGAAGGTGCTCAGATTCAATGCAGTTCTGAATCTGTCCGGCTGAGATTCGACTTGGACTGCTTTTTAATACGAGTGTCACAAACAGTTAGGCTCCTTAAGAGTCAACCCAAAATGGTGAACCTTTAATAAACCTTGTTTTGCTTTGGGTTGGGTGGAATTCATTCAGCAGGACCTAGTATATCGGTATTTTGGGGTCTTGAGCAACCCAAACTTCATCATTATGGTTCCCAGAGCTCAATAATATCATTACAAACCATATATGCACCAAGTGGTATAGCATCCAGATTCTTAGAGGATAAATTAAGGGAGTTACACAAAGAAATAGAGAGCAAAAATGTACTAATGGGGGACCTCAACCTCCCCCTCTCTGAACTTGATAAATCTAACCTCAACATAAAAAAGAAGTTAAGGAGGTGAATAAAATTCTGGATAAGCTAGATATGCTCGACACCTGGAGATAATTGAATGGGAACAGAAAGGAATATACCATTTTCTCAGTGGTACATGGGTTATACACAAAAATTGATCATATACCAGGGTATAAAAATCTCACAGTCTTTTTCATAAAGGCAGAGGCCATCAAATGCATCCTTTTCAGATCATGATGCAATAAAAATTATATATAATAAAGGGCCATGAAAAGATAGAGCAAAAATTAACTAGAAACTAAATATTCTAATCCTGATGGAAGAGTAGACTAAACAACAAAACATAGAAGCCATCAAAAACTTCATTCAAGAGAATGACAATAATGAGACAAACGTCCAAAACTTAGGCGATCTGAAAAAACAGTTCTTAGGGGAAGTTTTACTTTATTGAAAATTGACATGAATAAAATAGAAAAAGAGGAAATCAATGATTTGGGCATGCAGCAGAAAAAGCTAGAAAAAGAACAAATTGAAAATTCCCAAGTAAATAACAAATTAGAAATACTGAAAACCAAATGAGGGATTAATAAAATTTAAATTAAGAAAACTATTGAATTGACAAATAAAATGAAGAGTCTGTTTTATGGGGGAAAAGAATAAAATTGATAAAACTTTCATCAATTTGATTTTAAAAAAGAAAGAAAACCACATTACCAATATCAAAAATGAAAAGGGTAAACTCACCTCCAACAAGGAGGAAATTAAAACAATAATTAGAAATTACTTTGCTCAACTGTTTGCCTATATATTTGACAATCTTTGTGTAGTAGATGAATATTTAAAAACATAAATTGCCCAGATTAACTTAAATAATCCCATCTCAGAAAAGGAAATTGAACAAGCCATCAGTGAAATCCCTAGGGAAAAAATCTCCTGGGTCAGATGGATTAACATCGATTTCATAGATAAAGAAATTGAGGCAAACAGGGTTAAGTGATCTGCCTAGGGTCACACAACTAGGGATTATCTGAGATCACATTTGAACTCAAATCCTCCTGACCCTAGACCCCAGCTCTATCCACTGCACCACCTAGCTGCCCAGATAAAAAATGATAAATAAAAGTATACATAACAGAATATCAGTGAGGTAGAACAATACATACTTAATCATTCTGATCATATTTTTGTTCCAATTAGAGAATACATAAAAAGAAGACAACTGGGGAAAGAAATTTAATTTTAAAAATGCATAGTAGCTACTCAATATGCAGACAACATAAAGCCAAAATGACAGAAATAAAATTAACAGAAGACTCTGGGACACACACACACACACACACACACACACACACACACACACACACACTTGAATGGTTAAAGAAGGTTGCAGGGTTTTTTATTATTTTTCTCCATGTCAAAAGAACAGAGAGTTTTTGCCACTTTGTATAAGATTTGTGTAATAAAGAAATTTCCTCTTGTTTTCACACTACAACTTGCATCTTCAATTCATTTCTTTGAAAACATGGTTTAAATACTCCACAGAGATATACATGTTTTGCATACATTACATAATTTAGGACATTTTTCATAAAAATTTGGGTAAGCCTATCTTTATGCTTCCAAATCTGATGCCTTTCCTCCCAAATTTCTTTGCATATGGATAACATGTATTGACTTTATTTGCATATGTCCTAAATATATTTATATACATGTTTATATTTTCAATTACTTCATAAGTTTATAATTGTTATTAGTTTCTGAGTTCTCTGATACTGAAGATGGCATATGTCTAAATGCCTAGCACACTATTTCTTACATAATGCAAGCTTAAAAATTACAGACTGATTCGTCATCTCCCTCTAATATTTTTTTTAAATTTTTCTCTTGACCCTTTTTTCTTTGCTCTTCCATACCATTTTTGATGGGGGTTTTTTAAGTTATTGCTCTGATATTTCTGGTTTTTTAATATAATTTATTCTGCTCTTGTCCTTTATCTCATGACATTCTTTTAATCCATAATAATTTATTATATTGGTTTCTTTAAAAAAATATATTTTCTCACAAATATACCCTTTTCCTTTGACATGTTCTGCTATGTGTTAAGGCCTGACATGTAAGTCACTTGATAAACGTTTATTGAATTCAATTTAATTATATGAATGGGCTTCCTGTGATCAGTTCCCTCATTTCCATGATTTCCTTTTATTCCTTTCCTCTTTTGAAAATTTATAGTTTTAAAGAGGCTAGGCTTACCTAGGTCCCTGACTCTTCTTTTTTTAATGTGGAAATCCCTTAGGTATTTTTAATAAATGTTTATTTAATATCATTTACATTGCGTGGTGTTGTTTATTGGGTACAGGGCTTGTATCTGATACTGCACCAATTCTTTCTTCCAGAGTCCTTCCCCTGCTTTCTATTCTAGAGAGTAGTGGTATGAGCTCTTCACTCCTGCATTCTTCCCTTTCCAAGTTGCTCTCCATTTTATCACAGCAGCCTGTCCTGAATTTGGGGAAGTCCTTAGATGAACTTGGGATATTATGAATAATACAGAGATCTGGGAGAATTCAAAGGTAAGTGCCTTTTTATTGTTGTCTTCACTTATTTGAATGTAAGCTCTTTGTGGACAGGGGTTGTTTTTCTTTCTCCTTGTATTTGTACCTGAAACAAAGAAAGTACCTAATAAATGCTAACTTGCTGTTGAATATTAGATTCCATGTGTAGTGATCACCAGACTTACTTTTTACAGGACATTCATGAGATATCTGTCAAATGTGGCTCTCTTTCAGGTTTGTTACCAAAGAGCTTAATAAACTAAAAGTATTAAAAAGAAGTTATTATTATTACTACTAGGTTAGAAGGGAAGAAACTTAGATTGTTTCATCCATTTTATTTTTTAATTCTAGCACTTAAACATACTCATTACATCTTTGTTGATTGATGGATGGCACATTAATTTGATTGAACTTTTTTTTGTTCTGCACACAATCTTGATTCTCATCTTATTCTTCTATATTGGACACCTGGTACAGTTAATAATCCTTTAATAAGAAAGAAGCTGCATGACAATTGGGTATCCTTTCACAATGGGTCGATTGGATATGGACTTTATTATTTGCTTATTGGCTCATCCATTAACACTGAGCTCCTCAATACATGCTCAACATTAAGTGCAATACCTGGAACATTGTAGCTACTTATTAAATGTTTATTGCCTGGTAGACTGACTACAAATGCCTCCGTTTTCACAAACGTGATTATTATATTATTGAGAATTGCGATAAAAGAGGGAGGAAATGTTTTCTACTTTAAAAAGTTGCGGGGCGGGGTCAAGATGGCGGAGTAGAAAGACGCACGTATGCGAGCTCCGAACCCATAGCCCATAGATTTAATGTAAGAAGAGCTCCCCAGAAGTTCTGGATCACTGCAGGGTGTGCAGAAACATAGTGGAAGAGATTTCCATTCCAGAGAGCCCTGGAGAGCCGTCCCCAGGGTCCGTCGTGCCCCAGTAAGCGGACCCCACCCCAGCGCTGCCCTGGCCGGGCAGCCCCAGAGGAGCTGATCTGAGCAGACTTCAGGGACGGAACCTCCGGTGGCCTGGAAGGTCCCTCTGCCCACAGACTCTACAGGTCAGTGAGAGACACGCCTGGGCTGACCGAGAGGGGGGCGGGGTGTCTCCGTGGATCGGACCCCCTCGGGAGGAAGCCGCGGAGGCAGAGGCGGGGCTGGCGGCGGAGGCAGTGGCAGCGGCAGCCGGGGACTCCCCCAGCAGCAGGCAGGATCTCCATTACTGAAAGTCTCTGCATAAACCACCTGAAGGAGCTGAGCCTGGGAGATGGCCCTGCCCCACCCGCTCCATTTCTGAAGGTCTCTGCATAAAGCCCCTGAGGGAACTGAGCCTGGGAGACAGCCCTGCCCCTACCTGCTCCATTACTGAAGGTCTCTGCATAAAGCACCTGAGGGAACCGAGCCTGGGAGGTGGCCCTGCCCCCAGCCCAGCACCAGAACTAAAGCTCACATTGATTAGCAGTCGCACCTGCCATGAAAAGCCCATTTGAATCTCAGACCCCAAGCACTAGCTGGGTGGATCTAGGCGGAGGTGGACAGGAATCTCAGAAGTCAAGTAACTGGCTGGGAAAATGCCCAGAAAAGGGAAGAAAAATAAGACTATACAGAGTTTTTTTGAACAGTTGCAAATGATCCCGACTTTCAGATCTGATGACGAAGACATATTCTTGCCATCAGGGAAAGACGTGGAGGGCAGGGCCTTGGTAACCCAGACATCCCAGGGGGATGTCGGGTGGCCTCAGGCCTTGGAAGAGATCAAAAAGGATTTTGAAAAGCAAGTTAGACAGGTGGAGGAAAAACTGGGAAGAGAAATGAGAGAGATGCAAGAAAAGTATGAAAAACGGGTCAATACCTTGGTAAAGGAGACCCAAAAAAATGCTGAAGAAAATAACACCTTGAAAAATAGGCTAACTCAATTGGCAAAAGGTTCAAAAAGCCAATGAGGAGAAGAATGCTTTCAAAAGCAGAATCAGCCAAATGGAAAAAGAGGTTCAAAAGCTCACTGAAGAGAATAGTTCTTTCAAAATTAGAATGGAACAGATGGAGTCTAATGACTTTACGAGAAACCAAGAAATCACCAAACAGAACCAAAAGAATGAAAAAATGGAAGAGAATGTGAAATATCTCATGGGAAAAACAACTGACCTGGAAAATAGATCCAGGAGAGACAATTTAAAAATTATAGGACTACCTGAAAGTCATGATCAAAAAAAGAGCCTAGATATCATCTTCCATGAAATTATCGAGGAAAACTGCCCTGACATTCTACAAGCAGAGGGCAAAGTAAGTATTGAAAGAATCCATCGATCACCACCTGAAAGAGATCCAAAAAGAGAAACTCCTAGGAATATTGTGGCCAAATTCCAGAACTCCCAGGTCAAGGAGAAAATCTTACAAGCAGCTAGAAAGAAACAATTCCAGTATTGTGGAAATAAAATCAGGATAACTCAAGATCTAGCAGTTTCTACATTAAGGGATCAAAGGGCGTGGAATAGGATATTCCAGAAGTCAAAGGAACTAGGACTCAAACCAAGAATCACCTACCCAGCTAAACTGAGTATAATACTTCAGGGGAAAATATGGTCTTTCAATGAAGCAGAGGACTTTCAAACATTCTTGATGAAAAGACCAGAGCTGAAAAGAAAATTTGACTTTCAAACACAAGAATGAGAAGAAGCATGAAAAAGTAAACAGCAAAGAGAAGTCATAAGGGACTTAACAAAGTGAACTGTTTACATTCCTACATGGAAAGACAATATTTGTAACTCTTAAAACTTTTCAGTATCTGGGTAGTTGGTGGGACCACACACACACATGTACATGCATGCACACACACACACATACACACATGCACGCACAGAGACAGAGAGCACAGAGTGAATTGAATAGGATGGGACCATATCTTAAAAGCCCAAGACTATGGTTGATTTTTGTAACGGTGCTACGAATAACTAAAAAATATAAGTATTCCTGAATGTTTCCATTCAATGTTCACCAGAGATTTCTCATCTTTAAATTTCCTACAGTTCTAATAATTTGCTTAACTTTTCATATTTATCTTTTGGTTAGATTTCTCTAAGTTTGAAAGGAATACACTGGGGTCCACAACTTTATTTTAATTTTAATATTCATTGAATAGATGTTTATTTTTCTCGGGAAGACAAAACATTAGCAACAAAGGAAGAATAACCAAGTACAAAAAATTCCTATGTTGTCCATGAACAAAAAAAGTCCATGTAATTCTGCATAATATTCAGTCATCTCTCTGTTATACTCCAATATCAGTCCTTGAATCATAACTGATGCTTACAGTGATCAGAGTTCTTAAATTTCCAAAGCATTTTTTGTTAAAAATTTTATTATTTATGATTTATCTCCTGGTTCTGCTCACCCAGCATCATATAAATCTTCCAAAGTTTCTCCAAAACCATAGTACTCATCATTGTTTACAGAACAATAGAGTTTTACCATATTCATAGACGATAATTTTGTCCGGTCACTTCCCAGTTTCTAAGTAACCCCTTAGTTTCTAGTTCTTTGGCCACTACAAAAAGAGATCTTATGAAAATTTTATATACACAGGTCCTTTTCTGCTTACTTTGATGACTTGTTAGGTATATTTCTGGGCCAAAGGACATGATGGTTTTGTCATGGAGAAAGCATTGTTCCAAAAGGCTTTTCAAAATAGTTACACCAGTTCTTATTTCAACCAATAATATATTAACACACCTATTTGCCCTCAGCTCTTCGAATATTTGTCATGTTCCTTTTTTTATTATCTTTGCCAAAGGGATGAGTAAAACGTGGAGCATCAGAATTGTATCAACTTGTGGTTCACTAATTATTAAAAATTTGAAAATTTTAATATATATTTTGATAGCTTTTAGTTCTTCCTTTGAGAATAATCTGTTCGTGACCTTTTACAATCTATCCATTGAATAATGGTCCTACTTCTTTTAATTTTGAAACCATTCTTAATATATCTCAGAAATGAGGTCATTAAATGGAGAATGACTCCCTAGAATTTGATTAATTTTTCCTTTAAGTATCTTAACTTCTATGCTGATTTAGCTCTATTCTATGTGTCTTTGTGTGTATATAAATCCATATATTTATACACATACATAATACATATTGCGTATACAGATTTTATGTCTATATGTGATTATATATGTAAAATATCACTAATGCATATCATATATGTCTAATTAATGTGCTATATATTTTAAATTGATTTTTCTATGTTATAATTAAGCATAATATTTTCCATGCTTGTCTCCTTTTTTATCACATCTATTTTTACCGTAGCCTTTTCTGAAATCATGATTGCTACCAATGTTTTTTATGTCTATTTGAAGCATAATGGATTTTTTCCAGATGTATTTTACCTCTGCATTAATTTTTACGTATCAAAGGTGTTTCTTTTAAATAATAAATTGTTAGTATCACCTTTGCAAAATATTCTGTTTTCATCCCATGTATTTTCAGTTATGATTGTAAATTTTGTATTTTCTTTCATCCTGTCCTTTTGTCCCAGTTAGATTTTTTTTCTCTTAATCCCCTCTTTACAAGGAAGAAAGTGGTAAAAAACACAGATTCAGACATATGATCTGTAAGTGATGCACAACTGTTAGGTGCAATGGATCCACTGCATTTTTTGCTCCACTGAGCTTCTCTTCTCACCTGTTTATCACAGGGTTTTTTTTTGACTCTTTCTTTTCTTTATTTTGTTTCATCTGTAAGTGTCCCCTGCTCCCAATGATGGAGTTAACTTATGAACACTCTCTCAAAAACCTGCCCTCCTGTTTCTGCCTCCCACTCCTTTTCCCCAAACCTATCAATTTCCCTGTTTAAAATATTTCTAGTTTTATGCGTATGTGTGTATGAGGTTGTATGATATGTTCGATTTTCAGTCCAGTCCAGATGAGGATGAAGATTATCTAACATCTGATCTGCCTGGTCCTTTCTCTATGTCTATACACTCTTCATCTCACACACAACTGTTTTGTGTAATGGATTCATTAACTATAGAAAATATGTATTTCCATATGGCTTGAGGAAAACTTTGTGGAAATGTGTAGGCACATGATTAGAGACATAGGTTAAGTAACCTTGCCCACCCTCTCTCCAAGGGAGTCTTTAATTCCTACCTGAGGTCAGTAGTCTAGAACAAACACGTGTGTGCACACACACACACACACACACACACACACAAATATATACACAGTCCCCTTTAAGGATTTGGATTTTTTTAACATCAAAAGAAAAAAAATCCAATAATATTTCTGGTCATTATCCTGTAAAGAATGAAGATGACCAAATCTTACATCTGTAGCCTTGATTCATTCCCACCAAATTCTAACTACATGAAACACCATCAAAATGACTTTACTATGCTTCAAGAAATAAGTGATAAGAATAAAAGCAACCAAGACGGTCTTGGCCCTCGAGGAGCTTACAATTAAAATGGAGGGAGAAAAAAGTGGAGGACTACAGAAATGGGGCCTGGGACATGTGTGGTGGCCAGGTGAAGCAATGGAAAGGAAGGGTCAGGAGACATGTATCCTGGAAAGATAAGGCAAAAGTTCATCTATCATAGCTGATCAGTTCAGGGGAAGTCCAAGGTCCTAGTGAGAATGAGGTGATGATCATGGCCCAAGAGCAGAGGCATGGTTTGGAGATATCTGGGAAAAGGTATCTTACAGTAAATGGTGGCTAAATATTTGTGAGTTGACACAATGAACACATGAATCATGAATACTAGAATGGTACTACATGTCTGGGAAAGTTCAACACATCTCATAGAGAAAATGAGTAGATTGTGGGATTTGATTGAGAATGCCTTATACTAGAAAAGTCACATTATCCTATGTTTCTCCCCAGCTCACTTTGGATCTGACAGCAAAGCTCTACAAGGCCCCCAAGGAATGAGCTATCATCAAGAAGGTCTGGAGATTGTCTATTTGACCTTGCTTTTCTTTGGAGTAACAGGCAACATGTCTCTTCTTTATCTACACAGCCTTAATTTCATCAGTGGTCATAGGAAAAGATTCATAAGCCTGATCATCATCAATTTGGCCTTTGCCCATATATTGATGATTCTTTTTAGGGGTACTGCCACAATAATAACCAATTGGGGATGGAGATCTTTCCCAGATGACACAATGGGTAAAATCTTAAATTATTTCATAAGAGTGACCCGGGGTCTTTCTCTTTGCAATACTTGTCTCCTTAGTGTCTTTCAGGCCATCACCATCAGTCCCAGTAGCCTTAAGTGGGCAGAAGTTAAAACAAGAGCCCAAAAGAATGTTCCTTCCTGCTGTATCCTGAGCTGGGTTTTGAACCTTCTTCTTGACATTGCTGTGCCCATTAATTACATTAGTCCAAGAAACAGCAGTAATGAAAGGAGGAGTAGGCATGGTTTTTTTGACTTACAAGCCACAAGCATTATAAAAATTTTAATTTGTGAGTCAGTTGTTGATGCTCTCTTTGTGGGTCTCATGATCTGCTCAAGTGGCTATATGGTGTTTGTCCTGCACAGACACAACCAGCAAGTACAACACATTCACAGCGTCAGCCTCTCTTCCAGAGCCTCCCCTGAAACCAGAGCCACCAAAGCAATCCTGATGCTGGTGATCACCTTTGTCTGCTTTAATTCTGTCAGTTCTCCTTTTCTCATTTATGTAGCTTCTGCTAGAGAAACCAGACACTGGGGACTACATTTCATGGTTGCACTTTCTGTGTTTTATCCGATAGCCCTTTAATGCTGATCACCATTTACACTCAGAAGTCGAAATCTTTTGCTATGCTTTTAGGTTTGAAGAATTCCGTTCAGGGATGACTCAATAGTTGAGAAGAACTTCTATGGAAAATGGAAAGGATGGGGCATAAGTTAGGAAGAAATTAAGAATTTAAATGATATAACAAATCAGATCAAAATGGATTAACATCTCAAATACGTTCAAGTATTTGTGACAAAAAGGCTAGAATTCAATGGAAAATTTGATAAAATTCAGGAGAAAGATCAGGTAAACATTAAAGACTCCTTATATGGGACTCAATAAGGTCAAACTCTTTACTTCTTATTTGGGGAGATGTCTGTACTCTTAAGAATATCATCATTACTTGGGTAGTTTGAAAGAGCATAGATAGATAGAAGGTTTAGCGTTTAGTTGAATATGATGGGATGGTTCTAAAAAATAAAACTGGGTAAGGACAGGTAAAACGGAACAATTATCTCATATTAATGAGGCATGGATTGAAGAACTGTTACAGTAGAAGTAGATGAAAGTGGAGGGCTGGTCGTGGTGAAAACAATCTCATCAGAGCTGGGTTAATGGTTCAATAACATACACATCTAGAAGACTGTGAAAGTCTTCTAAATTTGTAAAAAAAAAAATAGGAGGATGAGTCAGCAGGATGAGGGAGGGACTTTTAGAAGGATATGCAGATCAGGAAGTAGAAAGGTGGGGGAGAGACTAAAGGAGAGATTTTTAAAAGGATGAGAATTAGAACACTAGTTAGAAGTAAATGAGATATGTGCGAAGTTATGGGGTAAAAAGAGAGGGTGAGAAGTATTATAGTGAGGAAAATTAAGATGGAGGAAAATGCACAACTAGTAATTATAACTTAGAATGTGAATGGAATGAGCATACACAGAAAACAGAAACAGATGACAGAATGGATTGAATATGACAATATATTGTTTACAATAAATACGTGTAAAAATGAGAGATACACACAAAGTTAAAATAAAGGGTTGTAGTAGAATTTACTGTGCTTCAGCTGAGGGTAGAAACAAAGCAGGGGTAGCAATTATGATCTCAGACAAAGTTAAAGCCAAAATAGCTTTAAGCAAAAGAGATAAACAGGGAAACTACAATATGATAAAATAATAAGTACCACAGACAATGAAGCAATAACGTTATTAAACCTATATGTACCAAAAACTATAGTATTTAGATTTTTAAAGGAAAAGTTAAAGGAATTACAGGTGTAAACAAATAAAAATATCACAATAATGGGGAACTTTATCATTCCTTTTCTAAGAATTATATAAATCTAACCAAAACATAAATGAGAAAGAAGCAAAGAAGTTTATAGAATCTGACATAAGCTAGATATGATAAAGATCAGGTGAGAATTGGATGGGAATAGAAAGGTATATACTCTTTTCTCAGTAGTACAAGGTATGCATAAAAAAATGACCATGTATTAGGGCAGAAAAACCTCACAACCAAATGCAGAAAAGTAGAAATATTAAATGCATACTTTTCCAAATTATGATGCAATAAAAAATTATATTGAATAAGGGACCATGGAAACACTGATTTAAAATTAATTGGAGACCAAACAACCTGAAGAATGAGTGAGTTAAAGAACAAATCATAGACAATCAATTTTATTAAAGAAAAAGACAAAAATTTAATAGCTTAGCAAAATGTAAAGGATGTAACAAAACAATAATTAGAGAAAAATTTATATCTCTCAATGCTTATATCAATAAAAGGGAGGAAAAAGTAGATGAATAAATTAGGTGCACAACTAAAAATAATAGAAAAAACAAATTAAAAAACCCCCTTAAAACACCAAATGAAAAATTCTAAAAATTAAAAGTGAGATTAATAAAATTGAGTGTAAGAAAACCATTGAATTAATAAATTAAACTCAGACTTAGTGTAATGAAAAAAATGAAACAAACTTTTGACTAGTGTGATTTTTTTAGAAAGAGTAGAAAAGCAAATCACTGGTATTAAAAAAAAAGGGTAAATATACTAATGATGATGAAATGAAAACAATTAAAAGTTGTTATTTTTCCCAGTTATATGCCAATAAATTTAACAATTTAAATAAAATGGAAGAATATTTACAAAAATATTAACTTCCCAGATAAACTTAAAGAGAACATAGAATACCTAAGTAACCTTACTTTAGAAAAAGGAATTGAACAGGCCATAAATGAGCTTCCTTAAAAAAAAAAAAAAAAAAAAAAAGCATCAAGACCACATGAATTTACAAGTGAATTCTGCCAAACATTTAAAGACCAACTAATTCCAAAATTAAATAAATAATTCGATAACAATCAAAGAAGGAGCCCTACTAAATTCCTTTTATGAAAGAAATATTGTACTGATAACTAAACCAGGAAGAACAAAAATAGAGAAAGAAAATTAAAGATCAATTTCATTAATGAATGTGGATGCAAAAATCCTAAATAAAATACTGCCTAAGAGACTACAGCAACCTATTACAAAGATTATACATTATGACCAAGTGAAATTTATGCCAATAAAGTGGGAGTGACTCGATATAAGGAAAATTATTAACATAATTGATTGTATCAATAACAAAAGTAACTAAATTATACAATTGTATCAACAGCAAATTTTATCAGAGCAGGAAAAGCTTTTGATAAAATGCAATATTCATTCCAATTTAAAAAAAATTGAATGCATAGGTATAAATAGATTTTTCCTTAAAATGACAATAAGCATCTAACTATAACCATCAGGAAGTATTATCTATAGTGGGAATAAGCTGAAAGCCTTCCCAGTAAGAAGAGTGAAGCAAGGATGTCCTTTGTCACCAATATAATTCAGTATTGTATTAGAAATGTTAGCAACAGCAATAAGAAAAAGAAATTTGAAGGAATAAGAATGGGCAATGAGATAACGAAACTCTCTCTTTGCAGATGACATGATCATATATTTGGAAAATACTAAAGATTAAACTAAAAAATTAGTGGAAACATTTTTAGCGAAGTAGCAGAATATAAAATAAAATAATTAGCATTTCTATATGTTGCCAACAAAATCCCACAAAATACTAAGAAATACCCCATTTAAATAACAGTAGACATTATAAAATACCTGGCAGTATACCGAAATAAATCCAAGAGCTACATAAACATAGTTATAAAACACTTTTTATACAAATAAAGTCAGATTTCAATCATTGGAGAATTATTCATTGTTCATGGGTAGGCAAAGAAAACATAATAAAAATGACATTTTTAACTAAACTAATATATTATATTCAATGACAACTTAATTAAATTACCCCAAAAAATTACTGACCTAGAAAAATCATAATAAAATCCATTTGGAAGAATAAAATATTGAGATTATCAAAGGAATTAATGAAAACATAAAGGAAGTTTAGCAGTGCCAGATACTGAGCTTTTCAGACTAGAATTCATTATTTGGTTGAAAAAAAATGTTGGAAGAGATGGAGAGTGGTCTTGCAAAACGTGAGCTAACAGCAATATCTTATACCATTTGCCAAGATAAGGCCAAAATGGATAAATGACCTGGATATAAAGGGAAATATCGTAAGAAAATTAGAACATGAATTTTCAATTTATAAGAATACACATCATTCCCCAATAGACAAATGGTAAAAGAATATGAACAGGCAGGTTTCAATAAAGAAGTCAAAACTACATATGATGATATAGAAAATATGCTCTAAATCTATATTGATTTAGATATCTTCTAGATATCTGAACTTTCAGATATCATCTTGCATCTATCTGATTGGCTAAGAGAATAGAATGGGAAAACACCAAATGGTGGAAGGGGTATGAAAAAATTAGAACACTAATTCACTGTTGGTGGAAATGTGAATTGATCGAATCACTTTGAAGGACAATCTGGAATTATGCCTCAAAATTTATAAGCTATGTATACCCTTTGATGCAACAGTACCACTATTGGGTCTGTTTCTCAAGATGATTACTAAAAATGGAAAAGAATGTATGTGTTCTAAAACACTTTCAGAAGGTCTCTCTGTAGTTACAAAGAACTAGAAATTGAGAGGATAACTGTGAATTGGGGATTGGGTAAACAAAGTGAAGTATATAATTGTGATAGAAAACTATTGTGCGATAAGAAATGATGAGCTGATTGGTGTTAGAAAAAACATGGAAAGACGTATAAAATAATGAAGAATGAAATGAGCAGAAATAAGAGAATATTATACATAGAAATAGCAATATTGTTCTAAGAACAACTGCAAAACAGTGTGAAAGAATATTCGGGAAAGTTTTTCAAGACTAATGAAGAACATTTTTTAATCTTTTTTTTAATCTGCCTCTGTTTAAAAAGCCAACATCCCTCTGATTTGTAGGTACTGTGCATTTGAGGTAGAGTGAAATCTTTGCTGTTGACCAGTTTATTTCTTTACAAATGGAGAAGAAGAGGGGGGGAAAGACACATAAAACTAACATTAAAATTTTGAAAAAGCAGCAGAGACAGTGAATTTTATATATAATAATTAAAGATAATAACAATAATTTTCCCCTTCTATAAGTATTGTGAACAGCTTCATGTGGCCACTATTACACTGGGGTGCAGAGTGACATAGGGGAGAAAAGATATCAGTAATCCATGTACCCCTGGCATCCATTCAGAGCACTGTGCAATATAAAATCTTTTTTTTATTTTATTATTTTTAATGTTTATTTATTTATTTTTATTTTTCAACATCCATTTCCAAAATTTTGAGTTACAAATTTTCTCCCCTTCTTTCCCTTACCTCCACCCCAAAAGGCCATGCATTCTGATTACCCCTTCCCCCAATCTACTCTCCCTTCTAACACTGCTCCCTTCCCTTATCCCCATTTTCTCATCTTGTAGGGCAACATAAATTTCTATACCCCATTATCTGTATTTCTTATCTCCTAGTTGCATGCAAAAATAATTCTCAACATTTGTTCCTAAAACTTTGAGTTCCAACTCCTCTTCCTTCCTCCCTCCCTATCCATCACCAATGAGAAGGCAAGCAATTCAATATAGGCTATATATGTGTAGTTTTGCAAACAACTTCCATAATAGTCATGCTGTGTAAGACTAATTATATTTCCCTCCATCCTATCCTGCCCAATTTTTGTTATTTTCTCTTTTGACCTTGTCCCTCCCCAAAAATGTTTACCTCTAATTGCTCCCTCCTCCCATTTGCCCTCCCTTCCATCAGCTCCCCCACCCTGCTTATCCCTTTCTCCCCTACATTCTTGTAGTGTAAGATAAATTTTTATACCAAATTGAGCAACCATGTTATTCCTTCCTTAAGCCAAATGTGATGAGAGTAAGCTTCACTTTTTCCCTCTCCCCTTTTCCACTCTATTGAGAAAGCATTTTCTTGCTGCTTTTATGAGTTTTATTTGCTCCATTCCATTTTGCTCTTTCTCCTCCAAATATACTACTCTCTTACCCCTTAATTTTATTTTTAGATATCATCCCTCCCTGTTCAACTCACCCTGTGCTCTCTGTATATATATATATATATATATATATATATATATTTGTATGTATGTATGTATTACATCTATGTATATGTGTGCATTATATATATGCATATATGTGTGTGTATATATGTATATGTGTGTGTTGTTGTTGTTGTGTGTACAATCCCTCCAACTACCCAAATATTGAGAAAAGTTTTGAGAGTTACAAATATTATCTTTCCATGTAGGAGTGCAAACAGTTCAACTTTAGTAAGTCCTTTATGATTTCTCTTTCCTGTTTACCTTTTCATGCTTCTCTTGATTCTTGAAAGTCAAATTTTCTAATCAGTTCTGTTCTTTTCATCAGGAATACTTGAAAGTCCTCTGTTCCATTGAATGACCATTTTTCTCCTGAAGTATTATACTCAGTTTTGCTAAGTAGATGGTTCTTGGTTTTAGTCCTAGTTCCTTTGACATCTGGAATATCATATTCCATGCCCTTTGATCCCTTAATGTAGAAGCTGCTAGATCATGTGTTTTCCTGATTGCATTTCCACAATACTCCAATTGTTTCTTTCTAGCTGCTTGCAATATTTTCTCCTTTACCTGAGAACTCTAGAATCTGGCTACAATATTCCTGGGAGTTTCTGGTTTTGGATCTCTTTCAGGAGGGAATTGGTGAATTTTTTCAATATTTATTTTGTCCTTTGGTTCTAGAATATCAGGGCAGTTTTCCTTGATAATTTCTTGAAAGATGATGTCTAGGCTCTTTTTTGATCATGACTTTCAGGTAGTCCCATAATTTTTAAATTATCTCTCCTGGATCTATTTTCCAGGTCATTTTTTTTTTCTAATGAGATATTTTACTTTATCTTCCATTTTTTCATTCTTTTGGTTTTGTTTTGTAATTTCTTGGTTTCTCATATGGCCATCAGCTTCCATCTGCTCCATTCTAATTTTTAAAGAACTATTTTCTTCAGTGAGCTTTTGAACCTCATTATCCATTTGGCTAATTCTTCTTTTTAAAGCATTCTTTTCCTCATTGGTTTTTTGCACCTCTTTTGTCAATTGAGTTACACTATTTTTAAAGGTGTTATTTTCTTCAGCATTTTTTGGGTTTCCTTTAGCAAGCTGTTGCCTCACTTTTTATGATTTTCTTGTATCACTCTCATTTCTCTTCCCAATTTTCCTCCATCTCTCTTACTTGATTTTTCAAAATCCTTTTTGAGCTCTTCCATGGCCTGAAACCACTGCATATTTATTTTGAGACCTCCTAGGGCAAGCATTGTTCTTTCTCACCTGAAAGGATGGAGGAAAATACCTGTTCACCAAGAAAGTAACCTTCTATAGTCCTATTTTTTCCCTTTCTTGGGCATTTTCCCAGCCAGTTACTTGACTTTTGATTCCTTTGTCAAGAGTGGGGTATACTCTGGAGACCTGTAAGTTCTTAGCTTCTCCAAGGTGCCTCAATCAAAAGAGAGAGGAGTTTACTCCTCTCTTGGTCTGCACTCTGTTCTGGGAATTACCAAAGCTTTTCTGCCTAGGATCTGCAAGTAGAATTCCCTTTCCAGAGCCTCCACCAGCTCCACCACGCCAGCACTCTTCTTCATCCCAGGGCTGATACTCAGGGCTGGCACTAAGATCAGTGGCTCAATTCGGCCAGGGTTTTTTGGCTGAAGGCTCCAAAAAATGGACACAGCCACTGCCACCTGGGGCCAGGTCTAGGGGAGGATGCTGCTCCCTTCTCACCCAGGAGAAAAAGTTTTTTCACTGATCTTTGCAGTGTCTTTGGCGTTTGTGGGTAGAGGGATCTGGGAACCACCGTTGCTGCTGAAGACTCCACTGCAGAGGCCTAGTCCACTCCTGCCCCTGCTACACCACATAGCCAAGGCTAGGCTGGGCTCCGTGGGCTGTGCTCAACTCTGTGCTCTGTGTGTTAGACCTTGCCTGTCAGTCTTCCAGGCTACTTTGGGCTGGAAATCTCTTTCCCTCTCTCCCTTTGTGACTTCTGCTGCTCTAGAATTTGTTTAGAGTCATTTTTTACAGGTATTTTATGGGTTGTGTGGGAAGAGCTAGAGTATTTGTGTCTTTCTACTCTGCCATCTTGGCTCCACCCATTATATAATCTTCTTTTGTAAGAAAGTTTAATTATTTGAAAATAAATTTAGTGAAACTAAAAAACAGTAACTACCAAATTTATAAAATACTTGGAAAGCAGCCAGACAAGATACCCATCAACTAAATGAATATCATCACTCAGCATTCTTTACAGAATTGAACTAGGTAGTTGAAAAATATTAATTTCTCACAAGTATACTAAACAGCATAATGAAAATTATAATATTCTCTATATAATTTATATATTCAGTGACACACAAACTACCAAGGGTTTCAGTGTGGAAGCTGAAAAAAATAACAACATAATTCATCTGGTGAAACAAAAGGTCAAAAATATCAAGGAAAACAATGAGAAAAAAGTGGAAAGGGAAACAATATATTAGTGTTAGTATTAGCAGTATTGGTATTCAATCTATACTCCAACAGTAATAATAAGTTAGCATTTATATAGCATTTTAATGTTTACAAAATGGTCAACAAATATTACCTCATTTGAGCCTCACAACAACCCTAAGAGAAAGGTACTGTGACTATCTCAATTTAACATATAAGAAGACTGCAGCAGGTAGAGGTCAAGTGACTTAAATAGGGTCATGCAACTGGAAAGGGTCTAAGGAAGGATTGGAACTCAGGTCTTACATCATATTATTCATGGGACACCTAGTTTTCTAAAATCAATAACAGCTACGTACCTACAAAGTAACAATCATCAAAAAGATTTGGCATTGGATAAAAATTAAGGGATTCATCAGTGAAAAAGAACAGATATACAACAAAAGAATCAAATGAACTTGCCTACTTTTGATAAATGAAAAGATTCAAGATACTGGAAGAATGACTTGCCATTTGACAAGAACTATTGAGAAAACTATAACACAGTTTGATAGAAATTAGGCTAAGACCAACATCTCACGGTATATAACAAGAAAAGATTCAACTGGAGAAATGATAAGCATAAAAAGTCACATTTTATACAAATTAAAGGAAGAAAGACAAAACTGCCCTTCAAATCTGTGGGTAGAGGAAGTTCTCCTGACCAAACAAGAAGTAGGGAAGATAACAAAAGATAAAAAGGGACAATGGTGAATACATAAAATTAAAAGGGTTTGACAAGAACAAAAATGGAGCCAAAAAGAGAAGGAAAAATGTTAAGTAGGAAAAAAAATTACTTACCTGGAACAAAAGGCCTGGGAAATTCAAGCCCTGAACTATATATAGAACAGAGGATGAGGGTACATGAAAACTCTTAGTTTTAAGAACACACTAAAGATGTAGCAGCTCATTTGTGTGTGTGTGTTTGTGCATTATGTTTTGATTTGTTATATAATTTCTTCTATTTATTTTAATTCGACTACATAGCATGACTATAGTGAAAACGTACTGAATAGGAAAATATATGTAGAACCTATACAGAATTGTATGCTGTGTTGGGGAGGGAAGGGAGTAGTGGAGGGTAGATGTGGGGGTGGGGGTTAAAATATCAATTTTATGGTGGTGATTGAAAAAAATTTTAAAAATAATGATAAAGTTAAATAAAATTAAAAAAACAATAAAAACTCATATTAATGAAAAAAAAAAAGAATACACTAAAGGAGAGAACTTCCTGCCCTGACCCTGAGAGATGTGAACACTGAAACCATCCTAAGTGAGCAAGATTGATCATCCCTGTGGAAACAGTCCCTACATGTCCTAGAAAAAAGCATTTGTAAGTTTCATCTCAAATTTCTTTGCCTTAGAAAAAAGTAACTTAAAAAGAACAAAGAAATATGAAATTGGGAAGAGAAGGGAATCTTAGTGGCATCCACAACAGAAAATCTTGTCAGAAATCACAAAGTCGAGTCTCAAGGGTCTTCAGTTGGCAGAAATTAGATGACTCTGCCTCCCTCTTCTCTATGGCCCTTACAAATTCTCAAAATCTGTTTCCCTCCACAGAAGAAGAGAAAAAATATCTCTTCTCCCAGATCACAGACTTTCTTTGGGGGACTTTAATTAACCTACCGTCATTGTTAATTGAGATTTTCATCTGAGACATACGTTAATTTCTTCCTTCTCTTCTTTGGGAATCTTCCATTTTCCCTGAGCTAACAATGTCATTTTTTCCAGCAGATGACACGATAATTTGAACTCTGAGGGGAGATGAGGTCAGACTCATCTTACCCTATAATTTCTACCCTGGTAGTACCCACATCAGACATGCTCACACATCAATTAGCATAGCTTTACCCGCTGACCTGGCAACAGACAACAATGAGGTGAGTGACTGCCTCACAGACAGGAATTGGTAAAGTCCCTTGCAGGAGAAAAAACAGCAGGTGCTCAGGTCTCTGGATGGGGGGGACAGGGCAGGAATTCCAGGAAAGTTGCCTAAATAGAGATATTGATGTCACCAGGACACAGCAAAGGCATTATACCTGCAATAGGGGCATAGTTAGGCCCCTTTCTCTGTTTTCTCCCTGCTCTGTACCCTATCCTAGACTAGGGAAAAGGAACAAATGTGAGATAGGGGAATGGAAAAATCTTAATGCTAGTCAGATGATAAAGAATTCTGTCTCAGCGGCAGCCCCAGAAACATAGTGAATCCCAATCAATTACTGGCTCTTGATAAAGGGAAGGCTGTAGTCACTCTAAAGGACTTCATCCTAAGGAATAGGAGTTCATAAGCTCTAATCGAGCTCTTCTCAGTTGTGAGAAAAGATAACACATCTGTAGATTTCCCGGCATCCCAGAGGAAGCCAAAGTCATGACCATTGTTCTATGTTTAGAGACAAATATGGGAGGCAAGACCTCTGAATAATGCTTCCCACCACCTAGCCTGAATATGGAGCCTCACAGTTCTCTGTGAATCAAGCAAGCAAGCAATAGGCAATTATTAATTTTATTCCAGGTATTAAGTCTAGGTCTCACTTCTGAGAAAGAAAAGACTTTTTGGAACCACTTGACAACACATGGAGTAATCCTGAGCTGTGCAGCCCACCCAATCACTTCTCCCTGCATGAGGTAGGCTTTGAAGGGAGGGGAGGAATGGGGAGAAAGAATAAATATTAAGTTCGTGCTACATTATAGGAAGTCTGTTAAGCATTTTATAAAAAAAATTCAGATTAGAAATGGCATTAGGGTTATTTTTGTCAGTGTTTGCCCAAAATCTATTCAATCATCCATATCCAGAGTTATGGGAGCCTGAATTGGAGTAGGCTGGACAGATCCCAACTGAGAGACCCTGCTGAGATATTACTGCATCTCCATTTGAAAATATGGTCATATTATGTTGCCAAGAAATTGTGTAAATCTAAGCTCCATAAAAAACAAACAGGGTCCCAAAAACTATCTCATCATGTGTTATACAGTACAATCCTGTGCGACCCCTGAGCAGGTGGTTCAGAGCCTGTCAGAGATGCTAACATTTAAAGGGGCTCATCCCACTCTTCTTCCTTAAGATTTGTTTTTCACTGATTGTTACAATCCTGTGATTTTATCCAAATGGGGAGATTCCAGCATGGAAACTAACTCCAGCAATTCAGATCAGCAACTCTTCTGCAATTTATAATCTTAAAGATTTGCCTGGAACACTGAGTCATTAATTGACCTGCCCAGAGAAATACATTCTGTGTGGTGTCAGAGGCAGGACTTGAACCCATCTTTCTGGCTTAAACAGTACTCTATCCACTCTAGTACACTGCCTAGCAATAGTCACTTAGCAAAAACAATGACTTTAAATAGGAATTTAACATACTGCCTCTTTGTCCCATTCCTGCCACTCAACTGATAACTTCTACAGCCTGGTTCCTTCCAGGATCCAGACAGAGCCTTGTTTTGTCCATAAACATTGGTGCCCCTAAAAGTATTCTGAGACTTTAGTCTACATGGACCACTATTTCCTGGGATACTAAGTCTTTTCCTATGCTCCTTTCCCCTGATACACATACTCTTGCTTAACTACATAAACATTAAAAAATTGATTTAAGGTGTTTATTGATCCTTTCAGTGGGCACCTTTGGGAGTCCCAAATTGGTCAGGATATAGGTCAGGAGACTTGAGTTCATTGTGTCTATTTGTTAATCCCTGATTTTGTTCAGAGGACTGGGCTATGCCAGGGGTAGGTGGAGGCACAGAGCTCAGCCATCCTGGAGATATAACTTAATTGGAGGGAATGTAGGGATAGGTGGAGGCACAGAGCTCAGCTATCCTGGAGATACAACTTAATTGGAGGGAATTGGAGGGGTAGGTGGAGGCACAGAGCTCAGCTATCCTGGAGATATAACTTAATTGGAGGGAATGTAGAGAAGAGGCCTAGGGAACCCTAACACTAATGTCAAATACAACAGCCAATATAAGTATTAGCGGTACTCAAACTCAGTTCTACCTGTGATTTAAGGCAAGAAACAGCTCAGTTCTTGAATATTTAGAATGGAAAACAATGGCAAGTATTTATACAGAAAATGTGAGAGGTAGGTGTTATTTCTTCCCCATTTCACAAGTAAGAAAACTGAGGCTAAGATTGGTTAGGTGCCTTCCCCAGACACACACAGTTAGTCTGTGCCTAATGTAGGATTAAAAGTACCACATGTCTCTTCTGACTCCATGTCAATCTCGACTCAGACAGCAAACTGATTTTTCTAAGCCTCAGGTCCACCCATGTTACTTCCACTACTACTGAATTTCATAGATTAGACCACAATAGGAGTTTGTCCATGCTCTATTTAATGGCAGTATTTTGGGGCCTCCTGACTTAGAGTGAATGTCAGTGGTAACTATTTCTGTTTGGGACCAACTCTGATGGTCTTCCCCTTCCAGCTTTTTCTACTTGAAGGGGCCATCCCTTGACTCACTTTTTAAAGAGTCCTATTGACTGAATGGAGGTTACCTCACACTAAGTGAGTATTTGAAAAGGCCTTAGTCTAAAAGGGCCAGGGTCTCCCATTACATCCTGGGCCATCTCCAGGAACCCTGATGAAGATATGGTCACTGGATCCAGATGGCTCTGGAGGAGAAAGTGAGGCTGGTGACTGTTCACAGCCCTCCCTCACTCAAATCAAAGTCAACTGCAAATCATGTCATCATTCCCCTGATGTCATGGTCCTCTTCCAAAACAAAGGACAAACACAACAACAAAATACCTCTCACCTGAAATATAAAATCCTTTGCACTTTATCATTTCTGTGCCAGTTGAGGGTTACAATGGATAGAATACTGAACTTATAAGAAAGACAAGAATACCAATCTCACCTGAGACATTCCCTAAATATGAGAAATAAAACACATCACTTAACCTTTGTCTGCCTCAGTTTCCTTATCTATTAAACGGGGATAATAATAGAACACACCTCCAAGGATTATCATGAGGATCCAATGAAGTAAGCTACACAGTGTTTCACAATCCTTAAAACCCTATGGCTAGCTAAATTTGAACTCAGGAAGAGGAGCCTTCCTGACTTCAGACTTGGCCCTCTATTAGCTGCACCACCTACCTGTTTCTACTCATCCCTGAGGAGAAAGATGGAAAAAGTCTGCTTTCTCTGGAAACTGGGAAGGTTTAGATGTTTTCTTCAGATGAAGAAAAGTGGGAAAGATCATCATAAATATCTTCAAGGGAAATCGACTTACACAGTATTTTTCCCTCAAAATGCCAGTGAATGGTCTATAAGCATCTGAGGATTGCTATAGAGACAGCCAAAACTGTTCCTGACTTGGCCACACGCGCTCCCCTTCTCTCATCCAGAATTCAGCGCCTTAGAATTCAGCATCTTTCATCTATCAAGACAGCAGTGACGTCCAAAATTCATGGGGGTTCCAACACTTTTGCCGTCTTTCTCTCTTCCCTTTCCCAGCATCCTCCTTCCCAATTGTTTAATGACTTTTATCTACTGAGATTATGGCTTTCTACATCTTTCGAGCTATACTTTCCACCGAGGGGAAAATAAACTGTCTGCTTCCACGAGGCTTGGCAGCCTCTGTAGCATGATGTAATGGAAAGAGTATTTAATTTAGCACTAAAAGACCTGGGTTTACAATCAAGCTAAGCTACAATCAGCTAGAGTGACTGTGGTCATGTCATTTTCTTTTCTGAGTTTCAGTTCACTCATTGTTTAAAAAAAAAGAGCAAGTTGCACTGAAAAGTGTCAAAATTGAGATTCTACATCCAGGTTTCTCCCTTGAAAGAGAATGGACTCTTAGGTTTTTATTTCCCTGGTTCCTTTGACAACAGACAGTATCCTTAGCAATTTATGCTGCCCCTCCCCTCCCCAATACTGCCTTCTGCCTTCTTGGATCAGAGTGGCACTATGGGAAACTTATCTGAATGTGTCCTTATCCTGATTCAGCCCTCTATAGCCAGGAGTATGGGAGCCTGTGCTGAGATGTTGAAATAAACTATGTTGATTACGCTAGGTAACAGTTAAGATTCCTTGGGAAGATAGCACTCTACCTCTATTTTACATCGATAGATATGTATGTATGTATATATAAATAGATATGTATGTATGTATATTGTGCATGTATATTTATGTATATACATACATATATATGCACCTACAAATATGTGTGTATGTATAATACATATTCTTAGATATCAATATATTTTTCTTAGGTTAGCTGGATGAGGTGGGATGCTGGACTTGGGAGCAGAGAAGAGCTGAGTCCAAACCTAGTCTTAGGCACTAGCCATGTGATCCTGGAAGTCACTTAACCTTTCTCAGTCTCAGTTTATTCACAATCTTCATCGTTGTCGTCATCATCATCATCATCAACAACAACATCATATGGAAGAGGAAAAAGATTAGCTAGCATTTATATAGCTTTATATGTTATATATAAATGTATGCATAATAGTTTTAAGGTTTGCAAGGCATTTTACATGCTATCTCATTTGGCCTTCACGGCAACTCTTTGAGGTAAGTGCTACTATTATGCCCATTTTTCAGATAAGGAAACTGAGGCTGAAAGAGGATAAAAGCCTTGCCCAGAGTAGACATGACACTTATATTCAATCTTCTGCACCAAGCAGCAAAATCACAAGAAAAAGACTGGTGGAATAGCCAGCAATGATGTTGGAGTAGCCCATCAAAAGAAGATCAAGTAGGAATAACCATGGTAAGTACGGTTCACAAGTTATTGATGTCAAGCTGGAAGACAGCTTAAAGTCCAGTCCCTTCATTGCTCATTAGCAAACTGAGGCTTAGAAATTTAAGATGACTTGCCCAAGATATCACAGATAACACTTGACAAGCCTGGGATCTCTAAATCCAAATCAGGTATTCTTCCTACTGAACCATACTAGACAAAGCTCTATAGAAGTGTGTCTTGCAGGCCTTTAGTAATGAAAAACGGGGAACAGGGGAGCCAAAAATGGATAACATCTGGCTGTTGTAATTATCTTTGGATCCATGTACCATATCCCCCAAAAGAAAAAGGATATTGACGACCACACGAATATAAACCAATGACTCTGTGTAGATGTAAAGTGAGGAGGTAAAAACAGGCTTGTCCAGGAGCTGGTGTCAACACAAGGGCCTGTATGAGTGGAATAGTAGGCTAGCAAGGGTTTCAGTAACCTTGAGAGGCACCATGTTTTCTTTCCTTTCTGGAGGCTACTAGGAATTAAAGTTTGAAGGCAGATTATGTCAGGATTAATGAACCAGTCCTTATAAAGTAGAGCCAACTAGTTTTGGAAGGAAGGCCAAAAGAACTCATTATGAATCAGCTGTCTCCTTGAGCACACATTTTGAGCCTTTGATAATCCAAGAGTGATGGCAGTTAAAAGCCATAGAATCCAGACAGGCACTCAGCCCCCTCTATCATCTGGGCCTTCCCAAATATCCCACTTGATTTCCTCCTCTTCTGCAATATGTTTCATCTCCTCTGGGCAATCCAGTCTCTTCACTCTCTTCACTATGCTATTTTCATTTTTTCTTCCGTACCTGCAATTACTTTTTCCATATCTGGAATTTTCTTGCTCCTTTTCACATCCTTCCCATCCTCAAGTTACACTTCTCTCAGAAATAACTGAATAAATGTTAAAATATGCAAATGAGTTAACATTTATCAGCCTCAGTTTCTATATCGGTAAAGTGGACATGATAAGACTTCCTTCTCACAGAGTAGTTGTGAGGACAGCAGTTGCTAAAGGATAAAGTTCCATGTCAGAATAAGTTTTAACTGTTACACAGAGTTATTTATTGGTATCAATCAATTGGTATTGATCCAATGAGTTGTCTGAATTGTGCTGAATTGTGATCCACCATCTGGGAAAGTTTGATGTGGCTCATGTAAAAGGTGAGGATGATGAGGAACTTCACTGGGAATGTCTCACTGTCATAGTCCAAATCTCTTCTATTTCTCCCCAGGTCACTTTGGATCAGAGCAATTCTTTTGACCAACACATCTAAGGAATGATTTCTCAGGATAAAGTCCTAGGGATTATGTACCTGAATCTGACTTTATTTGGAGTACTAGGAAATGCTTCTCTCCTTTATCTATACAGCTTTAAACTCTTCACTGGTCACAGGACAAAACCTATAAGTCTAATAGTCATCCACTTGGCCTTTGTCAACACCATGTTAATTCTTTCCAGGAGTGTCCCCAGAACATTGGGGGCTTGGAGCTTGACATCTTTCTTCAGTTTCACTGAAGGGAAAATCACAATTTACTTGATAAGAGTGACCCAGGGCCTCTCCCATTGCAGCACCTGCCTCCTGAGTGTCTTCCAAGCCATCACCATCAGTCCCTATGGGTCCATATGGGCAGAGCTCAAATATAAGACCTCAAAGGGTATCATTCCCTGTTGTCTCTTCTTCTGGTTTTTCAATTTACTGGTAGATGTTGCTTTGCCTGTATATGTGACCATTCCAAAGAACAGCAGTAAAGTGAGATGGAACATTGGGTATAGCTCTTTTGATTTCAGTGCCACAAATACCCTAAAAATTGTTATCTGGAATTCTGTTTGTGATGCAATGTGTGTGGGTATTATGACCTGCTCAAGTGGCTACATAGTGCTTGTCCTCTACAGGCACCACCACCGAGTACAGCACATGCTTGTCACCAGCCTCTCTCCCAGAGTCCCCTCTGAGACCAGAGCCATGAAAATCATCCTGATGCTTGTGATCTGCTTTGTCATCCTGAATGCTGTCAGTTCCCCTTTAATTGTGTATATGGCTTCTCACATCATATCTCAGACCTGGGTAATTAATGTCACTGTCCTTCTCTCCCTGTGTTATCCAGTAGTTAGCCCTTTTATGCTGATTAGCATTGACACCCAAATCCCCAGGTCCTGCTGTGTTCTGGGGAATGAAAAACCCCCATCAGGAAGAAACCCTGTCTGAAAAGAACTGCCTGGGAAACTATTGATAACTTTGGTAGAAATTGAATTTATACCCCAATAATCTCTAAAGGAGTATCAAACTTTATGTAATATTTAAATATTTAAGTAACTTTTAAAAGGTCACATGATCAAAAAATTACAGGGTAAGGCAGGAGTACCTTTCACAATTATAAATAGGGGAGAATTCTTAACTATATAAGAGATAAGCATAATCATAAAAATGATATTGACTATTTTATTTATATAAAGTTTTCCATAAATAAAATAAAAAAGAGGCAAGATAGTATAGTCACATGGTACAGTGGATACAACAATGCCAGATCTGGAATGAGGAGTACCTGTGTTCATATCTCACTTCTGACCCTAGCTATATCACCCTGGGCAAATCATTTCATCTTTCTGTGCCTGTTTCCTCATCTATAAAATGAAAGAATTAGACTCAATGTCCTTTAAAATCTCTTCTAGCTCCAACTCTATGACTCTAAGAACTCAAATGGGAAAAATGCAAGATATACAGGGAATTTATACCATTATATTACAACTCTAAGGTTTCGCTTCACTTCACTACAAATCAGAAATGATGATTTTTTAAAGTAGTATTGGTACTATGGATTAAGGACACATGGATTAACTTGGTAGAGTTGTGAATTATTCCATCTATTTTGGAAGTCAATTTGAAATTATAAAATTCTGAGCTATTCCCCTCTTTGACTCAGAATTCCCACCACTAAGCACATACTCCTACAAAGAGGTCAAAGCCTGAGACAAAGGTCCAAAACATACCAAAATATTTCTAGCAATACTCTTTCTTGTAGCAAAGAACTAGACATAGCACAGGTGCTGATAAAATGGAGAATGACTAAAAACTAAATGTAACAATATTTGTTTTGTAAGAAATAGCAAATATGAAGAATTCAGAAATATATGAGATTTGCAGAAATTGATCCAAAGTGAAATACATATATTTGTATTTTTACACATATATTTGTGTGTTTGAGGCATCTAGATGGTGCAGTGAATAGAGCACCAGTGCAGGAGTCAGCAGGACCTGAGTTCAAATCTCACCTCAGACATTTGACACTCACTAGCTGGGTGTCCTTGGGCAAGGCAGTGAATCCCAATTGCCTCATCCTGGGTCGTTCCAGTCATCCTGATGAATATCCGGTCACTGGATTCTGATGACTCTGAAGGAGAAGGGAGGCTGGTGACCTGCACAGCCCTCCCTCACTCACAACAAAGTCAAGTGCAAGTCGTGTTATCATTTCTCTGATGGCATAGTCTTCTTCAACAACGAAGGACAAACACAGACATATATTTGTATATCTGAACAGAACAATACTCACAGTAACTGCAGTGACATAAATGAGAAGATCATTAGACAGAGACTAACTCTGAGTACTTGCAATATGGCAGTAATTTTCCCAGAACATACCTAGTGAAGCATTTTCCCTCATCTTCTGTGTTCTCAGCCTCTTTCACATTAGAGCTCATTTAGGTGGCTCAGTGGATAGAGTGCTAGACCTGGAGTCATCTTCCTGAGTTCAAATCCGGCTTCAGATACTTGCTAAGTGTATTATGCTGGGCAAATCATTTAACTTCTGTTTGCCTCAGTTTCACTATCTGTGAAATGAACTAGAGAAAGAAATGGCGAGTCATTCCAATATCTTTGCCAAAAAAATTCCAAATGGGGTCAGGAAGAGTCAGACACAACCGAAATGACTGAATGACAACAGCCTAAGCAGGAGTAAATTTCTAGTGAGCAAATGCTTCTAGGGGAATAAGTAAAATTATCGAAAGCCTCAAATTCTTCTCGTCTTTGAAAGATCTAACATTTTTCTTAGAGGATCATTACACTCTTTTCACCCATTCTCAGCTAGTCTCACTTTCATATTCAACATGTCATTTATAATTGGAGGGGGATGGCATATGAGTTCCCCATACTACCCATTTTCATCAGCAAAATTGAAAAAAAAAGAAATTCTCCTTCTCTTTTATTGGAAGCATGGGTAACATCAGTGATTTGTTTGAAAGCACACTTTGGAAAGTCCTCAACTTCAACGATCTTGAAATCAAAGGTACTAGTATTATTTTTAGAAGGGAGTGAAATGGGAAAATCTTCACCATTAATTATGGCCAGGATGTAAATTAATCATGCCTGCTAAGTTGTCTTTCCAAAAGGTAGTGGAAATTTTATGGCCAGTCCAACAAAGAGTATGTAATATGAAGCAAAGTCAAGGAGTCTGTTCCCATATTCCATTAATATAACATTAATATAACATGACGTAGCCAGGTTTCAGGGAAGGCAGTATCATCTGCCATGAGGGTCACATGGCCACTAGCGAGATTAGACATTCATATTGGCTTAGAAAGCGAAGGGAGGAATCTACACATCATTGAAATATAGAAGTGTCTTTATCACCTTGAACTGTTTCAAAGAAGTCAAATGGTTCAGAGAGAAATGAGTCATAAAAAATAGTAGCACCTCCCACAAATGACAGGAGTGTCCAGAAAAGGGTTGAAAAGGGGATCTGCACATCCTTGCAGTAGGATCTAGAGCCCAATAAAGGAATCTTTAGGGTTTTATAAAGAGGTGATTTTCCAAATGAGGGACCCAGGGATGGAGACATCTTTAGAATACCAGTGCTGCTTAACTCTTAAGTGGACGGGTTGTAAGGGCTTAAAGAGTCAATCATCAGTTGTTAATTGTAGGCATTTTATTTATTTGACATATATCTCTATGTGACTGGTGATTTCTTTTAAAAAATTATAAATTAAAATTTTAAAACCTCCATGCTTTCATAATTGAACTCTCTCTTGTAACAAAGTTTAAAAGCTACTCCCATAACCATTTGCAGGTTGAGTCCTCAGAGAATATCTGCCACCCCAGGTTCTATGAATTATCCTGTAGTTATACACTCCTAATTCATAATCCCCCATTGATGAACATTTTATTAATAACCAGTCAGTAGAGAATTAACTGTTAGCAAAGCAAGTATTGACTAAAATAGTACAGGAAAAACAGCTGGGACAAAACATCTCTTTTATAAGAGATTCTCCCACAAACATATAGGAATCCATGGAAAGAGTAGATTCAAACAAAAAGTGGTGAGACAAATTCCCATGCATATGGCAAAGGCAACTCAAAATGACTGGGACAGACAGATCTGGATGTCCTTTCTTTATACAGAGTCTTCATATTTGGGTTCCCCAAGTCAGCTCCTTTTCACACCCAACCTCAGTTTCCAGAAGTCTTAGTCCTGAAAACTTCTCGTCTCCGCAACTGCTCTTCAGTATCTGTGTCTATCCAGAGTGTGTATCTATGCCCCGCAGTTGATGCAGTGTCTCCCACTGTCCAATATCTTCCATTCAAAGTTACATGACCAATGTGAGGGGAAGACAGAGAAATATCTTTCTACCTCACCCATACAGGGGTCTCTTCCACCATCAGAACCCATTTTTCAATATCTCTGAAGCTAAAACTTGAAATTCCTTCAGGAATTAACTATTTGAAGCCCCTAGAGATATGGTGAATTTGTTTTGCTCACCCAATTATTGACAAAAATGATTGGAATCAACTTAATTTCTGGGGTGCTCTCAATCCTTAAAGGAACTGGGAGATCTCTATAGTCAGTATGATATATCTTTAATACCTTGTCATTATATTCTGGGCCTTTTGTGATACTAGATAAGTTGAGGGGTCAAATTGTCTCCAGAAAAGAGAAGCAAAAAATTCCTATGCTACAAAAATTCTCAACAACTGTAACAGAAGGAATGCCACAAAATACCTTTTTTGAGAAAATATTATTCTGATATCCTAGAAAAGGCAAAGCAGAGGAAAAGAAAATAGAACAATTTCAATAATCCTATTGGTGTAAAAATTTTAACTAAAATACTTTCTTGGAAACTACCAAAATTATATGTAGAAAGCATTCACAATAATGAAATTAAATTCATAACAGGGATTCTCTCATTATTATGTGAATTCCTTGAAGGAATTCTGACTTCCCCATTTTTTGGTATCCCCAGCACCTAACACAATTCCTAGTACAAATTAAGAGCTTGATAATCACTTGATGACTGGTAGTCATTAGGAAGAAATAACCATAATTCATCATATAATTCAGGAAGGTCACATCATTATTTCTATGGATTCAGACAAAGCCATTTACAAAATGTAACACTCAATATTAAAAACTCTAAAAAATAGGCTTGGAAAGGCCCTCATTTGATAAAGTCAAAAGAAGATACGTAAAATCAAGAGCCATAATGTCACTGGTGCTCTTTGAAAAGCAAGAACAAACAGCAGTCATTCTGACCACAAGATCTTTCTCCTATCTCTTGATGGTTTATTTCAATGTCTTGACCCTTGCTCCCATCATTGTTGTCCTTTGTGCCTTACTTTTTCCCTACTACAAACTACTTCCCCTAAAGCCAAAAATTATAGAAGAAATTATGACTTGTCTTGGTTAAGGTATTTAGCTCATCAGGAGTTCCCTACCCTAATGAAACCACGGGGCATTCCCCCACACCACCAAGCAAGGCCAAAAAAAACCATAAAAGCAGATCAATGGAACAGACTGAACAATCAAAAACACACGCACACACACATACATATGCACGCATGTGCACACACACGCATATACATGCACATGCACACATGCACACATACATCTGTGTGTGTGCACAATTTCTTACATTCTAAGATCTCCTTTAGCCCGTCATGACTCCCTATTATTCCACCTCTGGCAAAGCTTCACTGCTCCCAAAATGAGTCTTTGTCCTTAAGATGATGCCCTGCTCTTCAGCGCTCAGTCAGGTTGTCAACTCCACCCTGATTTCACTTTCCTTCCTTGACAAACTTCACCCTATAATTAACCAGTACGCCGACACACTTGAACCCTTGAAATCTTACATATTGATGGCTTCTTCTCAAGCCATAACCTTGGATTATTCCCATTATCTACGTCCTCAGCCCTTCCTCTTGCAAAAGAAGTCATGTAACCGTGATGACTGACTGGGTCCATTCTCAAGCAGGCCCCCTCACTACTGCAAAGCGTTCATGTTCAGGAATTCCTGGTCTCTCAGAACCCTAAGTCTGCCCCATCTCATGGTCTCTGTCATGTATTCTGGATAGGGGTATGGGGGCAGGGCATGGAGAACCCACAAAGCAGAAGAGGTAGCCAAAAACTTGAAGTCCAGTATCATGCTCATTTAGGCCAACATAGTTTTATGAACTTCACATTGTCATACAGCAAATGAACACCTATTAAGCACCTAATATCTGCCAGGCATACCAAAAGTCTTATGGATAACTCAGAGTCTTAAAGAGAGACAGTAAATTTATGTATCTTTCTAAAGTCTACTAATCATTTCCTACTCAAAGGCTAATCCTAATCCTCTTTTACATGACCTACAAATCACAGAAACCAAAAGTCTCTTACGCACACGTGCCCTTCAACAAGAAGCCAGAGGAAATGTGTCTTGGACAGTAATGACTAATCAAAGGACCACCAGAAGGAGCCAGGGCACCCACTTAGCTCCATGGGAAGTGACCCCAACAGAGAAGAACAGGAGCAGATCCTCTGACTATTTGTGTCCTAATGGAACCAAAACCACTCTATAGGTGACTATGAGGAAAAGTGCCTAGAGGAGACCAAGCAGGGCTTCATAAGGAGAGTGATTCAGTGATATCTAGGGCAGAACAGTTCAACAGGAGACCTCTGTGAACCCACATTTCCCCCTTTCTTCTCAAAAAAAGGAAAGTTTCTTTTTCAGCTGCTCGAAGATACTCATTTGGAGACTATGATTAATCAGTCATCATTGTTGATGTAGATTTGCACCTGGGACAAAAGCTTGCTGCTTCTTCTGACAAATCCCAGTTTCCCACTGCAGGCAGTGTCAGCCTTCCTGGAGGTGACATGAGAATCACACCTGTTGGGGGGAGGTGGGGTATGAGATCACACACGCATAAATTTACAACCCTGGCCCTGGCTATCTCCCATGCACATATGCCCATACCCTGATTGCCACAGTTCTACACTCTTCCCTGACAGCAGAGATCAGGCTGGTGAGTAACTCCAGGTCTTAGCCTCAGAGACAGAGATTGATAGAGAGTCCCTTCAGGGAGAAAGAAACCAGGATCCCAAGTCTCTAGGTGCTGTGTCTAAATAGGAATAATTAGGCCATTTTGATGAACATTGTACCCAAACTGAGGGTTGGCTAGACCTCTGCCTCAGTAGGCTCCCTGTTCAGGGCCCACCTAGGGTGAATCATATTGTGAAGGGTTGGAACTCCTAAGTGTGCCACCAGATGCTAAGGAATACCAGTGGTGGCACCAGGAGCACGCTGGGGTCTAGTCAATAATATTCTGATGAGATGAGTGGAAGAAATTGTAATCACTGAACCTGAATGCAGTCAAGAATCAAGATTTCCTGTGCCCTAATTTAGTCTCTGTTGATTTAGAGAGAAGGTGCCTCATATCTCTTTGACTCAGGGCAGTTTCAAAGTCATGATTCTCTATAGGTTTGGAGATAGGAATAGGAGTGAACATTTGCCTTCTAATCTCAATTCCCTTATTTTCTTCCTTCCCTACCATACCTCCTAGACTTCTTGGTGTGTTGGTGGGGTGAGGTCAGCAGGCTGAGAAGCCATATAAAGACAGGAAAAGCAGTGAAAACACTACCAACATAGCAGGCCCAGCCCCTTCTCTGTCCCAGAATCCAAAAGCTGTCATATGTCAATTTGGCTTTGATATACAAGCTACAAGGCCATTCCAATTGTGATGTTCCTGGGTCCTTCATTCAAATCTCCTCCATCTCCCTGTCTTCATCTCTACCTCTGCTCTGGTTCTCCCTGATCTCAGTCACTTACTGTCTGTCCCATAGTAAAATTTAGCAGTTTCCTGTATTTTAGGTTATTGCTATTGTGTTCATCCTTCATTTTTGAAGAAGATCATGCCATCAGAGAAACGATGACATGACTTGTACTGGACTTGGTTCTGAGTGAGGGAGGGCTGTGCAAGGTCACCAGTCTCACTTTCTTCTCCTGAGTCATCTGGATCAGTGACCAGATAGTTCTTACAAAGAGGTAAAACAGACCATATCTATGTACATGGGAGAGGGTGTCTATCCATGCAGGGTAGTGTCATAGAAAGAACACTTAATTTGGAGTCAGATGACCAACTTCCAAATTCTAGTTTTGCTATTTCTTGCCTGTGTGACTTTGGGAAGAAGGGGAAGTTCTTTTCCCCTACCCCAGACTTCAGTTTCCTCCTTGTATGGCAGTTGGATAATCTTTAAGGTCACTTCCAACTCCAAGGCCTATGTCTATTTCTCACTCCTCGGTCAAGGCCCAGATCAATCCTAAACAATTTGCCCAAATTTCATCCACTTCTTTCTGACTGGGAAGGGATAGACCCCAGTCTACAAATTATTTGAGTGCCCTCAGGGTCTATTTAATTCTTTCTGTACAGAGGGCATGGGAACCTACCCCATACAAGCCTAGTTTGGGTAGGATAGGCAATCGAGGGGAGCTCCTGTGCAAAAAAAATAAATAAATTGCTGTTTCTCTGCTTTAAAATACTGTTCTGTCCCATCTTAATGTGTTTTAAAGGTAAGTGCTGATGTGACCATTGATTTTTCTGAGTTCCTTGAATGGGACACAGTAATACAAAAACCAGAGTCATCTACAGTAATCTTGTCCTAATGATGCTGGTTAAAATCTTCTGTGTAGTTGCAGTTTACAAAAATCTCCATTTTAAGGAGCTAGAGATAAGAAAAATAGTGGAGTCAAATGTACTTAAGAGAAATAATGGTCCTGGAGAAGTCACCCAGCAAACAGACTGTATTCATGATGCCTTGAAATCAATGAATGTAATATATTAACAGAGTAGAAACAAGTACAGGGTGGGTCGAATTTTGCCCCCCAATGCTGAAATTAGAGGCATTAATGGATTTTACACTATTCTTTTGGACTGAAAAAAACTGAGCTTACTACCTAGATTAGGGAGTGAAATTTCTTCAGTTTAGATCTCTGAATTCACTACTATAAGAAGCCATTGGTGAGGGACTTCCTCTTTCAGCTAGTCAATAAGCATTTATTCAGTACTTACAATATGTTGGACATTGTACTAAGTGCTAAGGTTTGTTTTTTAAAGCCAAAGCATAATACCTGACTTCAAGGGGCTTTCATTCTAGTGGAGAGGAGATAACCCTGTAAATTGTAGGTGCAGGGAAGATATAGATGGAAGGTAACTTCAGATGGGGAGGTACCCACACTGGAGGCAATGGGAAAAGTTCCCTGCAGAAGATGGGACTTCAGTCTTGAAGGAAACCAAAGCAGTCAAAAGGAGAGGAGGAACTATATGTCAAACATAAAGAACGGCCAGTGCAAAGGAACCAAGGTAGAAGATAGAATGGCATTTAAGAACAAGTAAGGTGGCATGGTTACACCATATAGTGTAAGAAGAGTGGGATGGTAGGATAATGGGTATTAAAGGAAAACAGAGCAATATATATATATATATATATATATATATATATATATATATATGTGTGTGTGTGTGTGTGTGTGTGTGTGTGTGTGTATTTATATTTACATATATAAGCATATATTTACATATATAAATATGTGTATATTTATACATTTATGAATATTTATATATTCATAATAGGTAATAGGGAAGCATGGAAGTTTATTAAGTATGGGAGTAACATGGGTCAGACTGGTACTTTAGATATATCACTTTGGAAACTGAATAGATGATGTCCAATATAGATCAATGACTGTTCTGAAACTTAGCATCTTAGAGAGTTACCTGGGGCACTAGGAGTTTAAATGATTTGCCCAGAGTCACACAACCAATTCCAGATTCAGGATTGGTAAACCAGGGGCTCTCCCCACTGCAAACCTTGAGTCCTAAGATCTGATGTCTCTGACTAGGCGCCAGCCCACTTCTGTCCTTGCCCAGTAGAATTTGCCTTTAAAAAATTGAATGGAAAACACCTTGTGATCAGCTTGCCCTTGTTTTCTAGTGATTTCCCCAAGTGAGTCACAGCTACTTATTAAGCCCCTACTATATGAATAGGACAGGGGTATATATAAATAAAAAAATACCAAGTTGAGAAAGGATTTACTCCTCTCCTCTTAAAGGGATGAGAGATATCAATGTGATTTCTAACTCCAATGGCCAATGGAAAAGGCAAGAAGCAAAAGAGAGTCATGACACCATTTTCATATGGTTCAAGGAAAGAAACATCACTGAATTCTTGAATAACTCTGTTTCCAAAACAGTTTGCTGACAATCACCTTGTCAGCCTCAGCATTAAAAGTTTTTTTTTCATTTTCTGATGACCAAATGAATAAAGCTATAGTGAAAATCTGATTTCTTTGAGAGGTAAGGAATTTGTATGGAAAAACCAATTCTGTACCCTTTCTTTGGATAACCAGAAAACAGAAGAGTCAAAATCTATGTAGTAGAAGAAAGGCTACCTGAAACCTCTGACTCCAAATGTCAGCAACTGGTATATAAGCTTCTTTAGGAAAAAGGGGAAAGGAATTATAAGATATAGTCCTTTCTCTGGGATCACATGGACTAGGCACATTCCTGGGACCTGACCCAAAAATCTCAACATGACTTTGACTCATTTTTGACCCCAACTTGACTTTATTCTGGAAAAATCACTCAATATCGTTGTTGTCTAGCTCACCACTTTGTGAACGAAAGAATTTCCCCAATACTATACAAGCACAGTAGATAACAATAGTATTAAGTATAGGATAGTCTTCCCCAGAGTAACTTCAAATGTCAGTGAATAACATGTAAGGTTCTGCAGGAAACCTAGCCTTAACTTTGGAGAGGTTATGAGAAAGATGATCTGATTTCAAACTGATATTCATTAAAAGATGCCTACCAAGTACACACCAAAATATATTGGACAGAACAATAAAATATCCTTCTTACAATGTATCTGAACTCCACATTCCAAGGCAGAGTACAATGGAACCATTACTTCTTTTATTATGCTTACTGTTTCTTCCCCATCAGAACCAAGATCATATTAGCTTAATTTGTATCCACATCACACTGGGGACTCATATTGAACTTTCAGTCCAATAGACTCTCAGATGTTCTTAAATGATATTCTTGTAAGTCTATTTGTCGAAGCCAAGTATAAAAATATATGTTTATTTTTCATTTAATTTAATTTTTGCAGATTTGCACCAATATTCTAGCCATTTACTGTAAAATCTCTTAAATATAGATATCATTTCTAGGATACCTCTCTGTTTATTTTGGAAATGTAATTAGCATGTAATGCATACCTTTATCCAAGGAAATGATCAAAATGTTAAATAGCATTGTCCAAGGGGAGATGATGAGAGGAATTCACCAAAGAGCTTCCTCTATGCTGAGATCAGCCCATTTAATTACTATGCTTTAGGTTTCAACTTTAGGTTCGCTTTAGAACAAATTCCAAAGTCACTGAAACATACTTTATTCTAACCCAAATCTTTACAAAAGGATAACACAGGAAACTTTGTGAATTGTTTACCAGTACCCAGATAAATAACACAGCGTTGAACTGAATTATCAGTCTAATAATGCTGTCAATAATGGCAGTGTACCCAGTCTGACACAACTATCCCTGATGAAGTTAGGTTGTCTTTTTCTAACTGCCGTTTCTGTGTCTGTATTGTCATGTTGATAAATTATTCTAAAATAATTTCAGTCAAGGGACGTACTTTGCAAACTCTATTCTTTCACCTTCATCTTAAAAACCGGATGATATGTTCTCTTTTCCATTCTTCTAGCATCTCTTTCAGGTTTTTATTTTTATTTTTAAATGGGTTTTATCAGCACCCCTTGTTTTTGCATCAGAGTTAGGAAGACTGCTTCATACTCCTTTTGTATCCCTCACAATACCTTGCAAAGTGCTAATACATAAAGTATAGTGAAAACACTAAAGGATTTAAAGTTAAGGAGCCTCAGTTTCTAAGTCTGTAAAATGGGGGTAGAAATATTTGTACTATCTCCTTTACAAAGTTGTAAGTTGTTATTGCTACCATATGGGAAATGTGTTCAATAAATATTTCTTCATTGATGGGATCAATGGAAAGCTATTTCATGAACACAAATTTGACATCCCCACACACACACACTCCACCCCACTCAACCAGTCTGGGATGGTTTATTGATTGGGAGCTGGCTTTGGAATAGTCAAAATGTTTTATGTTTCTTACCAGGTTACTTTGAATCAAACAGCACATCCTCTGCCTAAAACATCTGAGGAATGATTTCTCACAATGAAGTCTTGGGGATTCTCTATCTGAACTTGATAGTTCTTGGAATCATAGGAAATTCTTTCCTTCTTTACACATATGGCCATAAATCTATCAATGGTCATAGGACAAGACCTATAAATATGATTGTCATCCACATGGCCTTTTCCAATTCCCTGCTGATTCTCTTTGGAGGAGTCCCCAAGATAATGCAAGTCTGGGTGTTGAAATCTTTCCTAGATTGTAATGAAGTTAAAATCCTAAATTACCTGATGCGAGTAGGCCGGGGCCTTTCCCTCTGTAACTCTTGCCTCCTCAGTGTTTCTCAGGCCATAACCATCAGTCCTTATAGTCCCATGTGGGCAGGACTCAAGGCCAGAGCCCCAAAATGCACCCTCCCCTGCTGTCTGTTCTGTTTGGTTCTCAATCTACTGATAGCCATCTTCATTCCTATATATGTGACCTGCCCAAGAAACAGCAGCAAAGAGAGGGGAAATATTTGGTCTAGCTCTCTGAACTTGCATGCCATAAATACTATAAAAATTGCAATCTGGAAGTCTGTTTATGATGGTGTATTTGTGGGTCTCATGGCCATTACCAGTGTGTACATGGTGCTTATCCTGTACAGACACCACCGGAGGGTCCAGCACATTCACAGAACCAACATGTCCCCCAGGGCCTCCCCAGAGACCAGAGCCACCAAAGCCATCCTGCTCCTGATGATCTCCTTTGTCTGCTTTACCTCAATCAGCTCTCCTTTTAGTATTCATGTGGTATATTCTGAAGAAACTAAGCATTGGGTGAGCAATGGCATAGTCATTCTGACCCTATGTTATCCTGCAGTAAGTCCCTTTATACTGATCAGCAGTGACACTCAGATCACCTGGGCCTGTCATGGCATCTGACGGACATAGAGCTCCTTCTTCCCTTCTCTTCCCCTGTCCCTACATCAAGTATGTCTGAGATTTCCAATAAGAGGTGGAAAGGAGCTGGCCTTTCTCCATCTCTGCATCATGGCATCCTTGCCCACATGTCAGCTAACACAAGGGAACTCAACTAGGTGTCATCTGAGCCTGTGACTACCTTTTCTTCTTTCCTGATTGAATGGCTATTTATCCTGTGATGAACAAGCCCAGGCTCGAAGGTGACCTTATTAAGAGGTCCACATGCCCTGTATTCCTTTGGTCAAAGGTAAATGACAGTAAGGGCGATGCCCCCAGCAATAACTCCACTGCTTTTGGATAGGATGGCTATCAACAAGGAGGACCATTCTCAAATTGGCCACTTTACCAGCAGATGTACCAAGGGCTATTTGGATAATGCTGAGGCCAAGTGAAATGTAAACACCTAAACAGCAATTTCAAGCACTGCTGCATGTTTAGATGGTTTTAAATATCATTCTCCTAGCTCACTGATACTTATCTAATGTCTTAGTGTCAATATGCCCTTCTGAGCATCATTGTTTGCATTTCTTTTCTGTGAAGAAAATAAATGTCTGTCCCATACCTGATTCTTATTGTTTATTGAGCACCTTTCTACTCCCCCTTCCTGGGAAAATCCTAGAGGTGATCCTAATCCTAAACTGTACATACATTTTCCCTAGGGTGAAAAAGGGTGGAGATGGGAAAGGCATTAACAAGTAGAGAAGAACAAAAAGATCCATCTAGCTCTCTTTGCATTGAAGGACAGGCTGCCCCATGAACATGGCTAAATTGCATATTTATATCCAGAGCATAGGAGTCTTCTAGGAAAAAGGAGTGAATGCAGTACCTCAAACTCTACGGGAGTCAGAGTTCAATGTTAGACAAGAAAGAAGTCAATTTTGAAACAAGGGGATCTTGCTGAGTGGCTACCCTCTTAGCTTTATCAACATGACTTTTTAGGGACTACTCATTCCCAAGGAAGATTGATACAGACATATCCTTAACAAATATTTGTGTTCTTTAGTCTTTGAGAATACCTCCTCATACCTTCCCCTCAACATTACTTACCAGAGAACCAAAGAGAAAGCCCCTATGTATAGGAGATCTTGACCTTGGTCATCAGTTCTGTAATGAAACAAATGAGACATTATATGAAGACTTTATGAGACGTATATTGTACACTTTAAAAGACTATAAATGCCAGTTGTTACTAGATTTTTTAAGACTTGTCTCCAAACTTCTAAAAGACTCAAATTATATCTTCTCAACCCAATCCATTGAAAAATTGTCTACAAGAAGTTTTGCTACCAACATCAAAGTTGAAAGCTGATGAATGCCATGAATGTATGTGACAAAAGGATGCTATGTCTACATGATTTGAAATGTATTGGTCTACTTATTTCAGGCCTGCAAACTTTGACTCAGTTCAATAACAAACACTCTACTAGCCATTGGGGATCCAATGACAAAACCATAATAGTCTCTGCCCTCATGCAAATTACATTAGACTTGGCTTGCTGCAGTCAGGAAAAGTGGTCAACTCAATGACCCAACTCAGTCCTTTCATGGAAAGTGATAGATCTAATAATCTGAGTAAGAACCTAAAAAACACTATGGGTCCTGAGTCCCTCTAGTTCCAAAAGGTTCAGTAGGGGAGTTAGGCACTTTGATCCATGTGTTGATGACAGAAATCACCCTTTTAAAAATCTACTTTCTGTTTGACTCTGCTTTATCTGGAACATAAGGGCTGGTCAACTAATGAACTGAACTGGGGAGGAGGGAGGAAGGCACTCTGCATCAATTGCCTCAAAGATGAACTATAGAAGTCATATGAAAAAATGTTCTAAATCACTATTAATTAGAGAGATGCAAATCAAAACGACTCTCAGGTACCACATCACACCTATCAGATTGGCTAACATGACAGAACAGGGAGATGATAAATGTTAGAGAAGACATGGGAGGGACAGTTGGAACACTAATTCATTGTTGGTGGAGCTGTGAGCTAATCTAACCATTCTGGAGAGCAATTTGGAACTATGCCCAAAGGGCTGCAAAAATGTGCATACCCTTTGACCCAGCAATATCACTTCTAGACTGTATCCCAAAGAAATCATAAAAATGGGAAAGGGTCCCACGTGAACAAAAATATTTATAGTAGCTCTCTTTGTGGTGCCCAAGAACTGGAAATGGAGGGGATGCCCTTCAATTGGGGAGTGGCTGAACAAGTTGTGGTATATAAATGTAATGGAATACTATTGTGCTATAAGAAATGACGAACAAGAAGATGTCAGAGAGGCCTGGAAGGACTTATATGAACTGATGCTGAGTGAAATGAGCAGAACCAGGAGATCATTGTACACAGTACAATTGTACACATTGTACACAGTAACAGCCAGTGCGGAGTCTGGTAGACTTAGCCCTTCACAGTAATGCAAGGACCTAAAACATTCCCCTGGGCAAGTCATTTAACCTGTCTGCCTCAGCCTCCTCAACTGTAAAATGGGAATAGTAGCAGGAATCATGCCAAATAACAGGGAATAACAACCCCTCCCAGAGCTGTTGTCAGGACCAAATGATACCATATTTGTAAAGTGCTTAGCACAATGGCTTGCACATAATAAAAGCCTAATAAAACACATTTCTCTTTTCATGCCTTTTTGAGTCACAGGTGTACATAGACTGGCAGCTTTCTCTATCATATAAAAGATTCTGGAAGAAACAGGTACGATAAGAAGTTACATATTTCTTTGCATTCAACTCCATCTTTATGCAACTATCTGGTGACAACAAATTTCAACCTGCTGTAGCAACAGAATAGAAAGCATCCTAAGAGAGTGGAACGTTACTATGGAGGTAGAGACTCTGGGTCAGATATAGATGGTGGATTTCATATTTTAAAATATTGAGCAATATTCCATTTCATTTCTTATACTAAATTAAAGCTAGCCAGAGAGTTGGGTTATACTGAGAGCCACAGCGGGGGAAAGCAGCTTAAAAAGTTGCAGACTTTACTGCCATCTCATGTCCATTATTAAAACTACAGCACATTAGAAAGTACCTATTCTAAGTATGTTTCAGGGAGACAGAGAAAGAGAAATAGCACACCACCTAGTGGCTAATTTCAGATATTCCGTTCAGTTAAATAAAAACTCTTAGGAATTAACACCGTGGCAGGATGTCTTCTCATGTTTAAGGAAGGTAGCACGGAGCCAAGAAATGTGTCAGTGTGGTCACGGAAGGTGTGACCATTTCATCCTGGAAAATGTTTTAGATATTTTTAAAACATACAATATTTTCTTTACTGATGAATTTTTTAAATTTTTTTTTGAAAATTGTTTTTTCCTCCTTTCTATTCAAGTTATTATATTCTGAACTGGAATTGCTTTGCTCCGATATATTTTTTTCTTTTCTCCTGTGGGATTTCCCCCACTATGACTGACCCAATATATCTCATGTGTTTCCAAATGCATTATGTTTGTAAATGGCATAATTAGTGCATTATATTTATTTCCTACATTTGTAAATAATATAGCATACTTACTGTTATAATAAATGCATGTGGAACTGAATTTTTTTCCAATATTTCTGTTTTAAACTAATTTTCATTATTTTCTATTTAATTAATGGTTTTTATATTTGCAAGACTTTATTTTTTACTTTGCTGTAAACTGCTCCTCTCATTTGTATATTTTATTTCATGCTTACTTGCTTTTGCAATATTTATTTACTGGACACAGTTTCTTTGTAAATTGCAGGAAACAGTTGATCATTCCCAAATTCTAATGTGGAAACAGCTTCTTTGGAATGTGGTCATTAAAATTCCTACTACAGAAGAAAATTTACTTAGACAACATGAAGTTATAAAAAGCAAAGGTTCTCTTTCAAGTGGATATTCAATCAGATTTTAAGTAGGAACAATACCTAAGATATAAAACAAGAGTTTTGATGGGAAATAAACACTAAGAGAGTAACTCACATTTCTAGGGAATCTAGAGACAGGAAAATCCAAAATTATGTGACAAGAATGCTTGTAAAAATTAGACCCAGATGGCTCCGGAAGAGAAAGTGAGACTGGTGGCTTTGCACAGCCCTGCCTCACTTAAATCCAATTCACCTCCAGGTCATGGCATCACCTCCCTGATGTCATGATCCCCTTCAAGAACAAAGGACAAAGAGCAAACAGCAGCCCCATAAGTGCTTTTCCTCTGTGCAACTCATAGCAAGGGTCAACCTGACACTTGCTACATGTATAGTGTGGACAATCAATAGACAAGTAACATCCAGGTTCCACTAGGGTTCAACAACAAATTCTGATTCAAAAACATTTATTAAGGTAAAGACCCGGTGCTTGAGACTGCAGTTTTAAAGACATAAAAGCATTCAGTCCCTGCCCTGAAGGAGCTTACAATCTGTAAGGCAGGATGCAATATGTACAGCGACATATATAATGTGGGCCAACTTAATCAAGGAAGAAGAGAAGTAACATGAAGAAGAAAGAGAACTGGCCTCATATTTCTTTGATGTTCACAGAAGATTAGTATAAGAAGAAGTCTTAGAAGTCTCTAAGACTCAGACGACTTAAAACAAGGGAAGAGAATAGTTAGGTGGCACAGTGGAGAGGGCATCACTGGATCTAGAGTCAGGAAGACGCAAGTTCAAATCCTGCCTCAGACATTTATTGCTATGTGACCGTGGATAAGCCCTTTAATTTCCTTGGATTTAGTTTGCTTATCTGTAATATGGAGAGAATAAAAGAACACAACTCAATGAGCTATTTGTGAACAACTGAGATGAAACATGAAAAATTCCTTGGCCAACTTCAGTGTTACCTAAATGCTAGTATCATTACAATTATTTGCATGAAGTCACATGACTCCTAAATAGATGAGGCAAGATTCAAACTCATATCATTGCTCATTCCACTGTACCACACTGCCACCAAGAAATGTAATTTGAAAAATATAAGCATTAATTTATATGCACACACACAATCATATGCACTTAAATATATATCTAAAAAACTGTAATGTGAAGCAAAACGTATATGACCAAAATAAAATAAATTCTCCATGATCTTTGTGTTCAGAGATAGCCATACTGAACATCTCTTGAAGTCCTATCATTGGTAAGAGTATCCACTGTGTTGCATTCAGTTCTACTTCTCCTAGCTTCACCCATTCCAGTTCAAGATAAATTAATAGCAGGCAGTCTTACACAACTCTCATGCCTCCCCTTGTCTCCATGCCCTGACCCACAGCTTCCTCATGGCATTCTTCACTTCAGCATTCCTCAAGGAATAGATGACTGGGTTGAGGAGGGGAGTGATCACTGTGTAGAACACGGCCACCATCTTATCCAAGGAGCACGTGGTGTTGGGACGAAGGTAGATGAAGACACAGGGCCCAAAGAACAAGATGACCACAGTGATGTGAGAAGCACAAGTGGAGAGGGCTTTCTGGCGTCCTTCCTTGCTGTGCCCCCTTAGGTGGAACAAGATAACACTGTAAGAGCTCAGGAGAATGATGAAGCTCACCACTGACAGGCTCCCCCCATTAGCCACAATAAGCAGCCCAGTGAAGAAGGTGTCAGTGCAGGCAAGTTCCAGCAGAGGGAGCACATCACAGAAATAATGGTCAATCACATTAGGGCCACAGAAGGGTAAAGGGATTAGGAGGAGAATTTGGGCAGTGGAGTGTAAAATGCCACTCAACCAGGCTATCCCCACCAGGACGTCACAAATCCAATGGTTCATAACAGTCACATAGTGCAGAGGCTTACAGATGGCCAAGTATCGGTCATAAGCCATTATTGTGAGTAGAAACATCTCAATGCCACCAAAGAAATGGATGAAGAACACTTGTGTGATGCAGCCTTCTAGGGAGATGGATTTCCTCTCAACAAGTAAATCAGCAATGAGTTTGGGGCAAGTGGTGGAGGAGTAACAGATCTCCACAAAGGAGAAGTGGCTGAGGAAGAAATACATGGGGGTGTCAAGACTCTTGCTGAAGATGACAGTCAGCACAATGAGGGAATTCCCCAACACTATAGCCATGTACAAGCACAAAAACAGCACAAAGCAAATTCTCTGAATTTGTGGATTGGGAGAGAGTCCTAGAAAAATGAATTCTGTCACATTGACAGTCTGCACCATGGCTTCTGGTCTACGAATTTGTACCAGAGCACACAGTTTCCAAGGGGACTTTGGGCACTAACTTATTCTACTCAAAGGTCCAGAATAGAAACAGTTGTGATCAAAGGGATTCCCAAAGATCGTATAGACAGTGCAGGAAAATAAGCTGTAAAGTACATATAACAGATCAGTGATAAAAACCCAAGGAAGGACAAAGGATGGTGAACAAGAAGACACTTATGTAACCATATAAATTTCAGATCAATGAATGAAGACAAGGGCTGAAGAGTTGGTCTTTCAGAATGGGGGATAAAATTGGGGAAAGAAGTCCTTAAAGGATGATGTGCAAATGAGCCAGAAGGAAGGAATGACTCTTAGGGCTCCAGTCACTCTCGAGTTTTTAATTCTGCTTTTCTGACCTTTCAGATAGAGCTGCTGTTCCTGGGCAACTGTGGATCTTGGGCAGCTCCTTGGGTGAAGGGTCATCTGCAATAATACAAACCAATAAACCCTCTCACTGAAAGCAGTAAGCAATGTTGGGGGATTAGGAACTAAAAGAGACTTTAGAGACTATCTCTTTAAAATCATCTGTTTTTCAGAAAAGCAAGGGGTCAGGGAAGTGAAAGGATGTTCCCAATGTCGCATAGTTATGGAATTCTCCTCGTAACAGCCTAATGAAATGGGGAATAGAAATATCTCCCATTATGCCTCATTATTATCCACATTTTATTGAAGAGGCAACTGAGTCGCAGTTGAGATTGAAAAGCAACTGACTTGACCTTAAGACCACTTCTCTTTCCAATGCATGATGCTGCCTTGCCCTCTATAATAGGAATATTATTATCTTCCCTCTCACAAATACCTGACAGGTGACCCTGGGCAGATCATATGATCTCTCAGTTCCCCAGACTGCTTTCTCGAACTATGGTTTACAGAGTTGACACCGATTTGTTTGGAGACGAGTTCCTCAATGGAAGTATTCTGCTGCCAATGAAATCACAGGTCTAGTTAAAAAACAATACCAATAATAACACTAATACCTAAGGAGGAAATTGAAAGGCTATAAAATATCCAGAGAAGAACAACCAAAATTTTGAAGGGCCATAAGTCTTCTCATATGAGGATAAGTTGAAGGAACTAGAGATGGAAAAGAGAAACATCATGGAAGCTGTCTGAAAATATCTGAAAGTCTGTCATCTTTCAGGTTTGGTTCTAAAAGGCAGAAACAGGAGGAATGGATGCAAGATTTAAAGATGCATATTTACAGTCAATACCAGGAAAATTGGAGCTGTCCAAAAGTAGGCTGGATGCCTCAGGGGGCCCCCTCCCCTTTGGAGTTCTGTAAGCAGAGGCTGATTGAGTACTTGTTGGGGTGTAGCAGTGGGAACTCCTTTTATGTATAGGGTGGATGAGATAGATGCTGAAGTCCATTCTGATTCCTGAATTCTGTGAATTTGGGATTCCATGACTAAAGTTCTAGTTTTCTTTGCAAGCCTTCCTTAACAAGAATTATTTGTATGGAATGTCTTTGTTCTCAGATATAGCTTTCCCATTTCACAGAATGTCAGGATTTAGAACTAGAAAAGTGTTAGATATCATCTACATCAACCTCCTTTATTATACAAATAAGGAAGTCAACGTCAAAAGTGAAGTTACTGACCCAAACGTCAGGCACATGTAAGAAAATTACAGAGCCAAAGTCAAACACAGAAACACTGAATCCAAATCCAGTCCTCCTCCATCATACCACACAATCTTGGCTAATCAGAGAATCTGAAAGTTGCAGGGAACCTCAGTCACCATTAATCCAATCCATACCCCAAAAAGAAACATCCACTAGGAGATATCCAAGTAATCATTTGGCCTTTCTTGAAAGCCTACAATGAGGCTGACCCCATCTATTCTATCCCAAAGAAACTCATTACATTTTTTAAGGAAGACTATCCACGGATGGGGAACCAAATGCTTGGATTCAGTCAAAGAGCTGCTCTTAAGGACCTCCAGGGTCACATGTGACCAACCCTCACATTTTACCACTAAGGAAACTGAGGCACAGGGAAATTAGATGTGTTTTCATCCTTCATTGTCAAAGAAGCATGTCATCAAAGAAATAATGACATGACTTGCATTTGACTTTGTTTTAAGTGAGTGAGGGTTGTGCAGGTCACCAGCCTCAATTCTCCTCCGGAACCATCTGAATCCAGTGACCAGATATTTATCAGGATGACAGGAGATGATTCAGGATGAGGCAATTGGGGTTAAGTGACTTGCCCAAGGTCACACAGCTAGTGAGTGTCAAGCGTCTGAGGTGAGATTTGAACTCAGGTCCTCCTGACTCCTGCACTGGTGCTCTATCCACGGCACCATGGAGCTGCCCACAGGGAGATTAAGTGAATTGATGAAGGTCATACAGAGGAAGCATTCCCAACTACAATCTTTAATGGCCTCCTGTATTGCCCCCTTTTTCACACACTCTCCAGTTAAGCCAGACTGACCTTCTTAGTATTCCTTATAACTAGGAATCGGTCTCGGGACTCTCTAACTTTCATTGGTGGTCCGGGAACCTAGAATGCAATCCCTGCTCACACTCAACCTTTCCTTCAAGGCTCAGTCAAAGACTATCTTCTCCATGAAACTTCTCCTGACATTCCTCTCATCTACTTCTGCCTGTCCCTCTCCCAAATGATCTTGGATTTAGGTTTGCATTGGATCCCTCCAAGTGTTTACACTATCTCCCCAAAAGCAGGTAAGCTCCTCAAAGGCAATGGCTCACTTTTTTCCTGGTCTCCCAAGCACCCAAGACAGTATAATGGCACACAGCAGGTGCTTAAAAAAAACCTGTTTATTTCTTATTCACGGAAGGTTATCTCTGAGCATAAATGGTGTCACACACACCCAGCCTGGTGAAGACCCTCCAAAGGTGAACTGGGAAAGAACACAAAGAGAGAAGAATAACAAAGAAAAAGGTCTTTTCAGAGGACTGAGTTGGCTCAGTGAGAAGTGCCGCTCTCAGTCCACACTGCCCCTTGGTCCAAGCCTTGCCCCATCTCACCTGGGCCAGAACAAGTTTGAGTGAACTCCTGCCACATTTTAGAGAAAAATGCTTCAAGGTACTCTCTATAAATTTAGATAAGTTTATGAGATATTGCTTCCAGCCCTAAGGCCCTAAATCTATTCATGTATGGGCACGGCTTAATAATCAGAGCTGGAAGAGACAATTGATGGTCACGATGACTTGGCGTTCCATTGCTCCCAGCCCTGCTTCCCCTCTGGTGTTGGGAGAAGGCCCTGGTAGGGAAGGAGACACCAAGCCTGCAGCTTTGGAATCACCTGTAAATTATCACATTCTTACTACCTTGGGGAGGAACTGAGAGCCAAGGGCTCAGCTTCTTTTGCTGAGATGGATCTATCTGGATTGTCTTAGTTGCCTATGAAAGTTATTGCTGATCTCCAGTTCTGCTTCCTTGACATACTTATAATAAAATCTCTTTAATTCTCTTTGTGTTTGCCTCGTTAATCAGGGTGAAAGCACAAAGGAAGACTTCCTTTCAGTGAGGTCACTCTAGAAATTACCTGGTCCGTGCCTCCTACGGATTCATCCAACAAACACTTATTAATAACTTGCTGTGTTCAGGGTGAGGTTTTGATGGTCTCGGGGATACTAAGACAAAACAAAATAATCCCTGTTCCCAAGTTCTACAAAGGGAGAAATTGTGAAGAGAAGTGAAGTTACTTACCCAAGGTCATACTGGTAATAACTAGCAAAGACCGGATTCTAAATCACAACTTCTAGCCCCAACTGGACAGTTCTTTTACTATGTCACATACATGGTAGTCAACCTTTCTCTGAGCAGAAACCTTCACCAGAGGAGCCTTATTGAGAAACATAGCAAGAAATAGGAATCAGGAGAACATTTCTGTACTGAGATCCCAGTAAGAAAATGATAATTTCACAGAGAACCAAGGTCTCATGCCTGGGTTAGTTCAGCAATAAACCAAAGAATTTTATTAAAAAAAAAAGGCTTAAACAAACACCTTGACTATCACTAGCCAATCATGACAAGAAATGAATAGTTTTTATCTTTTTATCCCTCCCAGAAATGCCTGACAGAAGAACTGCTCAAGTTCATTGATTTCTAGAAGAAATGATGTGGCTGACACCAAATGACTAAAAAGTATCCTCTCTGACATTTTCTTTATTGGCCACATGATCTGAGAGAGACTCAGCTGAAAGAGACTTCGCCTCTCTGTTAATGAGTGGCAGGGAAGTTAGCTAGAGCATTCTGGGGATGCCAACTAAGTAAGGACTAGATACCTAAGAACATCCTGCCTATTCCCCACTTAGGGGGTGGATTTAGCCAAGCCAATTCACCACCTACCTCCTCAACAAGATGCAAGCTACAGAGTCATACAGGCCTTAGCATATTCTTCTCTAAAGGCTAGTGACCTGTAAAAGGATCAAAAGCAATTATTTCTACACTGAGGAAGCCTTAAGTTGATGAGATAGAAAACTGAAATCAGGGAATTGAGGTCCCTGTGGCTTCCTTTCATTCCTATCAAGGACCTTTCCCCAGTAGACCAAGGGGAATTTAGAGATTAATTAGTCTAATCACAAATCCTGGAGTTCTACCAGGGCTTCATTTGATGAGTCGCTTCCTTCTCCTTCAGAATCAGAATGAGGAAAGGATGTCTCTCCCCATCTGTGCCGCACTTCATCCTCAGATGGCCTCATGGTGCTGACTGAAAAGCTATCATGACTTCTTGGGCTTACCACGTACACCATAATTTGCCTTTGCATCACACAGGAGCATTCACACACACACACACACACACACACACACACACCTGTAACACACACACACCAAGAAGGGAGGGTGAGAGAGAGAGAAACAAAGAGGAGAGAGAGAGAGAGAGAGAGAGAGAGAGAGAGAGAGAGAGAGAGAGAGAGAGAATCCATAATATTCTATGGATATTAGCCTGTATTTGGCCAGAAACAAATATTTCACTCAGCCTCCACTGGATGTGCTCCTAGAATCAGCAAGTGCTTACACTAGGAAAGGTCTTAGAGATCTTTTAGTCCAGGCGTGTGTTGCAGACAGCTCAAAGTGGCTAAGATGGAGCAATTGTTAAATTGTCAGAGGGAACAGACACCTCAGAAGTCAGCAAGTAGTACAGGTTAGGGTTGTATGTAGTTTAATTGCTTCCCTGGACCTAAGAAAACGATGATGAAAATAAGTGTCTGGAACTTGATTTGAACTCAGGTCTTCTTGACCTCAGACTCTAATCACTATCTACTGTGCCATCTTGCAGCCAATCTCAATAGGCTAAATGTGCAACCAAATCTATTAAGAAGAAAATTAATAAGGATAATTGCAAAGCCTTATACTAAGGTCCCAAAATATCAATTTCACAGGTATATGGAGTGAGACACATATCAAACAAGCAGTTCAGTTGAAAGAGATCTGGAGACTTTAGCTGGTTCAAGTTTCCTAAGAGTAAAGTGTCCCATGAAAGACAAAGGAGCTCTTGCTATCTTAGGATGAATCAGAAATGGAAGAATGTCTGCGACTGGGTTGGGGTGGGGGATGACAGTCTTGCCACTGTCATACGCCCTGCACACATCTGAAACACTGAGTTCAATTCTGAGATCTCTCCTTTAGAAAGAGATGGATATGATGAAAGGGGGCAGGAAGAGAACATGACAGGGACTTCAAATTATGAGGGACACTTAAAGGACCTGAACATGTGCAGCCTAGGGAAGAGAAGGGATGGGAAAGAAAAATAAGGAAGAGAAGAGAAGAAGGAAAGAAAAAGAAGGGAAGAGAAGAGAGGGGAAGGAAAGAAATAAGAATGAAATGGAAGAAAAAAGAAGGGAAGGGAAGTGGGGGGAAGGCAGGGAAAGGGGAAGGAGGGCAGGGTACGGCAAGGAACGGAAAATCTCTCAGAGCCTTTATCTCTTCACTCTCAAGTCCATGTACTATGGGGCTACTTTGGATATTTCAGGCCAACATTCTCACTGTTCCCTCTCCCCCCACCACCAAATAATCCTTTAAGAAAATTCGGAATATTATCTTACATTTGATCAGAAACAAGTGGCACGATGGCATGGATTTTCTGCAGAACTCCCTGTAATCATAACAATAAATGAAATGTATTTAGCACCTCAAAGTTTTGAAAACCCTTTACAGAAATGATCTCATTTGAGCTTTGCAAAAGAAGGCTTTGAAATGGTACTGTAGATAGTATGAGACATTGTACAGATAAGGAAACTGAAACTGAGAGAGATTCAGTAACTTGGCCATCGTGGTCACACAGTATGTGAGACATCAAGAGATCAACATTGGACTTGCTAGACTCTTTTAAACTGTATCCATTATACCCCATTCCTGTGCAGAGAATGAGAGAGTTACTTAACTCTAAGTCACAGTGACTTACTGCCTCCTCTTGAAACATAATGACTTGTCTCCCTTCTCTGATGTCAACAAGCAAATAGGTGGAATAAATGGTAGGGTTAAAGGTGGATGAGTTGGAATATCTCAGTCCACATCCTGATGCAGACATGTCCCCATGGAAGGTAACTTTTGTAAAGACACCTAACTATTCTCAGCCTCAGTTTTCTCACTTGTAAAATGGGCCTCCCAGGTTTGTCAGTAGAATCAAATGAGATGACAAAAGTAAGGCATCTTACGAACCTAAAGAACTCTATTTACTGTTAATAAAGAGCTAGTTATCATCACTGTTATTGACAGAACTGGTCCTAGAATTCATCTCTTCCAATTCCATGTTCTTTTGTGGCTGATGAAGGAGTGAAATTCCCTGAACCTCACCTACCCAAATATCTCAGAACAACTATGTCAATGGCTTCATATTATCTGCTAAAGGTCATTTATTCTCCCCCTGAGGAATAAACCACGAGGCTTGGTATAGGGCATTGACATTTGCTTTAATAATAATCATACCTTTTATATAGTTTTATAGTATTTGTTCAGTTTTGCTTTTCTGGAAGCAAAGTTAAGTGACTTGCCCAGGGTCACACAGCTGATAAGTGTCTTGGGCCAGATTTGACCTCAGGTCCTCCTGACTCTAGGGCTGGTGCTCTATTCATTGTGCCAATCATCTGCCTCAAGTTTTTGCAAAACACTTTGCAAGTATTAACCCCTTTGATCCTCACAAGAATCCTGTAAGATAGGAGCTACTGTCATCCCTATTTTACAGGTGAGGAAACTGGGGCAGGCAGAGGGTTCAGTGATCTGCTCAATATCACCCAAGTAACTATTAGGTGTCAAAATGGACTTGAACTCGTGTCTTCATAACTCCACATCCAGAGATCTATTCATTGTTCCACCCAGCTACCTTACCTGTCAAGTCCTTTAGTTTGTTTTGTTTAAATACTACCTTACTATTCCTGTTTCTCACTGAATATATTTTCATGGTTATTGATCGTTCACTTACAGACATGAAACACCTCATAAGTGTCATTCCTGGGAACTAACTGGCAAGGAACAACATAACATTTATCATATATTCTGGGTCTACAATCCACATGCAAATGATATCCAGGACCCTCTAGGGTTCATCAACAAATCCTGATCTGAACCCAGTACAACCCAGTACTTGACACTAGAGTTAAAAAGATGTAAAAGCATTCAATCCCTGCCTTCAAAGAGCTTACAATCTACAAGACAGAATGCAATAAGTAAACAGAAAAACATAATGAAGGGCCAAATGTAAGTGAGGTACAGGGGGCCATCTCAGTCATACTGGGGAGATCTCTATCTTACCACTGCTTCCAGATACTTCTAGAGGAAAAAGTGAAGCTGGTGACTTTGTACAGCCCTTCCTCACTTAAATCCAATTCACTGCAAATCATAGCATCATCTTCCAGATGTTTTGGTCCGCTTCAGGAAAAAAGGACAAACCAACCTGTGAGTAGCCTGTGCTGTCCAGCTGGGGAATCACCTGGGAAGTCCTAGTTGTGCAGCTATGTTCCTGCCTTCTTTCCTTTCTCCTTTCCTTTCCTTCCTTTCCACTCCCATTCCTTTTCCTTCCCTCCTTCCACTCCCTCTGTCCACATGGGGTAATATGCACTTACCTAGGGGTGCTCTTCCTAAAGAAATATAAATTTTGATGGTTGAAACCTAGCAAGATACATTAGCAAGGTTCCTTTCTAAAAGACCATGCCTTCAACCCAACTCACTCTGGTTCTCATTGATTGGTCAACAAGAGGTCCCAGACCAAGCATGACTTTGTGATCATTGTTGGGACCCAGATGACTCAGAGAGAATGTAAATAGTAATAGTTTCTGTTATGGTCAGGAACCCTGGAGGTCTTCACTCCCAGACTGATTTTTTTCTCATTAGGAGACAATTTTTCAAAAGAGACCACTGCTTGGCTCCTTTAACTAGCCCTAATCAGTAAATAGGCATTGCCTCACTCACAGTGAGAATTCAGAAAGAACTTAGCACCAAAGGAGTCATCTGCAGATATGCTGACCTATATTTCACCACTTAAATCCAATTCGCTCACAATTCATGGCATCATCTTCCAAATGTCATGGTCCTCTTCCAGAATGAAGGAAAAACAACCAGAAGAACAGCATGGCAGAAGAGAGCCAGGGTGAAGAGGAAAGGGATTTGAACTCAGGTTTCGTTGATATTCATAGAACATTAGAATGAGGAGAAGGCTTGGAGATCTCTAAGACTTCGGAGACTGAAGTCCAGGAAGGGGAACAATTAGGTGGCACAGTTTAGAAAGTGCTGGTTCGGGAGTCAGGGAGAATCAAGTTCACCCTGCCTCACATGGCTATTGCTATATGACCACAGACAAGTCCTACAACCTTTCTTAGCCTGACTTTGTTTATCTGAAAAAGACAGATGAGAGAAGAGGCTAACTTACAACTTCTTAGAGGCATCAAAAGAGAAGAAACATGAAAACTGCTTGGCCACATTCAGCGGTATCTGAATGTTAGTATCATATACATTTAAGTGGATATTTAAAAAACTGAAATCTGAAGCAAAACTTATATGAGCAAAATGAGAAATTCTCTATGACCTTTGTGTTCAGAGAGAGCTATTTTGAATATCCCTTGAAGTCCTATCATTGGTAAGAGTATCTATTGTTGGTATTTGGGTCTACTTCTCCTAGCTTCACCCATTCCAGTTCAGGATAAATTAATGGCAGGCAGTCTTACACAACTCTCATGCCTCCCCTTGTCTCAGTGCCCTGACCCACAGCTTCCTCATGGCATTCTTCACTTCAGCATTCCTCAAGGAATAGATGACTGGGTTGAGGAGGGGAGTGATCACTGTGTAAAATACAGCCACCATCTTGTCCATGGAGTACGTGGTGTTGGGACGAAGGTAGAAGAAGACACAGGGCCCAAAGAACAAGATGACCACAGTGATGTGAGAAGCACAAGTGGAGAGGGCTTTCTGGCGTCCTTCCTTGCTGTGCCCCCTTAGGTGGAACAAGATAACACTGTAAGAGCTCAGGAGAATGATGAAGTTCACCACTGACAGGCTCCCCCCATTAACCACATTAAGCAACCCAGTGAAGAAGGTGTCAGTGCAGGCAAGTTCCAGCAGAGGGAGCACATCACAGAAATAATGGTCAATCACATTAGGGCCACAGAAGGGTAAAGGGATTAGGAGGAGAATTTGGGCAGTGGAGTGTACAAAGCCACTCAACCAAGCTATCCCCACCAGGAGATCACAAATCCAATGGTTCATAATAGTCACATAGTGCAGAGGCTTGCAGATGGCCAAGTATCGGTCATAAGCCATTATGATCAATAGGAACATCTCAATGCCACCAAAGACATGGATGAAGAACACTTGTGTGATGCAGCCCTCTAGGGAGATGGATTTCCTCTCAACAAGTAAATCAGCAATGAGTTTGGGGGAAGTGGTGGAGGAATAACAGATCTCCACAAAGGAGAAGTGGCTGAGGAAGAAATACATGGGGGTGTCAAGACTCTTGCTGAAGTTGACAGTCAGTACAATGAGGGAGTTCCCCAAACCAGTAGCCATGTACAAAAACAAAAACAGCACAAAGCAAATTCTCTGAATTTGTAGATTGGGAGAGAGTCCTAGAAAAATGAACTCTGTCACATTGCCAGTCTGCACCATGGCTTCTGGTCTAAGAATTTGTACCAGAGCACACAGTTTGCAAGGGGACTTTGGGCACTTACTTATTCTACTCAAAGGTCCAGAATAGAAACAAGGGTGGTGATCAAAGGGATTCCCAATTATCACAAGACAGAATAGGAAAATAAGCTGTGAGGTAAATATAACAGATGAATGATAAAAAATAAAAAAGAAGGATAAAGAATAGCGAATAATAAAACACTGTAATGTGACCATGCAAATATCTGATCAATTAACCAAGACAAGGGCTGAGGAGCTGGTCTTTCAGAATGGGAGACAAAACTTGGGGAGAAAAGTCCTTTGAAGATGATGTCCTGTACATGTGTACAGCCAGAACGCATGGATGACTCTTGGGCTCCAGCTTCTCTCTAGTTTTTAATTTTGCTTTTTGGTCTTTCAGATGGAGCTCCTGATCTTGGGCAACCATGGATCTTGGACAGTTCTCTGGGTGAATGATCACCTGGAAAAATAAAAAGCAGTAAATTCTTTTACTGAAAACAGTAAATAACGTTGTAAGATTAGGATTTGGAACTAAAAAGACTTTAGAGACTATCTCTTTAAAACCGTCTCTTTAGCAGAGAAGCCAGGGGTCAGGGAAATGAAGGGATGTTCCCAATGTCACATAGCTGTGGAACTCTCCTTATAACAGCCTAATGAAATGGATAATAGAAACATCTCCCATTATGCCCCATTATAATCCACATTTTCTTGAAGAGGCAACCAAGTCTCAGCTGAGATTGAAAAACAGCTGCCTTGACCTTCAGACCACTGCTCTTTCCAATACATGATGCTGTCTTGCCCTCAGTAATAGGAATACTATTATTTCTCCTCTCAAAAATACCTGAAAGGTGAGCCTCTGACAGGTCACCTGACAGGTGATCATATGACCTCTCAGTGCCCAAGAATGCTATCTGAAACTGTAGTTTCCAGAGCTGACACCAATCTGCTTTGAGAGAAGGAACTCCTCACTGGAACAATATTCCTCCACCAATAAAATCACAGGTCTGGTTAAATAATAATAATAATAGATAACGCTGTAGCAGAGGAGGGAATTGAATAGCCAGAAAATATCCAGAGAAGGACAACTATAATTTTGAAGGGCCTGAAGTCCTTGTCACATGAGGAAAATTTGAAGGCACTAGAGGTGAAGGGAAACTTCGTGGAAACTATCTGCAAATATCTGAAGGTCTCTCGTGGGGAGAAGAAATTCAACTTTTGGGTTTGATTATAAGAGGTAGCACCAGAAGCAATGGATGCAAGATGTAAAGATGCATATTTACACTCAATGTGAGGACAATTCCTGGAGCTGTCCAAAAGTACACTGGATACCTCAGGGAGCCATGGCTCAGGCCTCTAGCCCTTTTGGAGTTCTATGAGCAGAGACTGGCTGACCACTTGTTGGGATGTAACAGTGTGAATTCCTTTTATATATAGGGTGGATGAAATAGATGCTGAGGTCCCTTCTGACTCTGGGAATTCTGTGAATTTGGGAAATCCATGACTAATAGAATCTAGTTTTCTTTCCAAACCTCTATTATTAGAAATTCCTAAGAACTCTTTCTGGTCTAAGTTATGTCTCAGTTATAGCTTCACCATTTCACAGAATAACAGGATTTAAAGCTAGGAAATATATTACGCATCGTATACACCAAGATCCCTTATGATACAATTAAGGAAGTTAAGGCAAAGAGGAAAATTACTCACACAAAGATCTCCACACAGGTAAAAAAATTCCAGAGTCAAAGTCAAACACAGAACCTCTGACTCCAAATCCAAGACTCCTATAGAATAACACACAACCTTAGCTAATTTGGAAGTTGCAGGGAACCTCAGCCACCATATAATCTAATCCATACCCCAAATAAAGAACATCCACCAGGAGATATTTGTGCAATCATCTAGATTGTTCTTGAAGACCTCCAATGAGGGTGACCTCATGTATTTGATCCCAAAGGTACTAATTACACTTTTTAAGGAAGTTTTCAATAGGACTATCCAGAAGTGGGGAACCTATGGCCTGGAGGCCACATTTGGCTCTCCAGGTCTGAGAGTATGACCCTTTAACTGAATTCTAATTTCACAGAACTAACCCAAGAATCTGTTCTGGGAAGTTTGGATTCAATCAAAGGGTCTCCCTTGGGGACCACATGTGTTTCAAGGCCACAGTTTCCCCACAACTGGCTGAGAATTTAAAAGTATCTCTGTGGACACTATGGAGACCAACCCTTTCATTTTACAGTTCAGTCACCTGAGGAACAGAGAGATTAGGGGAATTGGTGAAGGTCATAGAGACATAGGATTCCCAACAGCTATCTTGAATTACCTCCTGTGTCGCCCCCTTTTCTACACTCTCCACTCAAGTGAAACTGATCTTAGTACTCATAACCACCAAGCTGTCTCCTGACTCTGCCTTTCACTGGTTGAAACCTCCTCACACTGATCTATTAGAACTCTCTCCTTCAAGGATCAATCAAAGACTATCTTCACCATAAAGCTTTTCCTGACCTTATGCTCAGCTCCTTCTGCCTGTCCCTCTCCCCAATTATCTTGGATCTAGGTTTGCCTTTTATCCTTCTTCATGTTTACATGATCCCCCTACAAGGAAGTAAACTCCTCAAAGGCAATGACTAATTTTGGTCCTTGTTTCCCAAGCACCCTGGCAGTACAATGGCATACAGCAGGTGCTTAATAAATGCCTCTTGGTTTCTTATTCGTAGAGGGAGTCTCTGAGCATAAATGGGGTCTTACACAATGAGCCTTGTGAAGACCCTCAAATTCTGGGCTAGAAAACAACAGGAACAAAGAAGAAGAAAGAAGGGAAAAGGTCTTTTTGGAGGACTAGGCTGGCTCAGGGGGAGCGGTGCTCTCAGCCCACACCGTCCCTTAGCCCAGGCCTTGCCCCATCTCACCTGGGCCAGAACAAATCTGGGGGAATTCCTGGCACATGATAGAGAACAATTCTTCTCTCTATATACAAATATGATAAAACTATCTGGAATCATATATAAGTTTAGCAGATACTGCTTCCAACTCTGAGGGCTTACATCTATGAATGTGTGTACATGAATTAATAATCAGGGCTGGAAGGAATTATTGAGGGTTATGATGTCTTGGTATTCCATTGCTCCCAGGCCTGCTTACTAACTGATGTTGGGGAAAGCTTTAGTGGGGAAGGAGAAACCAAGCATGTACTTTTTGAATCACCTTCTCTTTTTCACCTGCCCCTACCTGACAATTGGAACATTCTTGCTACCTTGGAGAGGAACTGAAAGACAAGGGTCCAACTTCTTTTGCTGAGATGGATCTATCTGGATTGTCTTAAAGTTGCCCATAAGAGCTATTGCTGATCTCCAATGATCAGCCCAGCAACTTTCAGCTACCTTGACATACTTATAATAACATCTCTTGGATTCTCTTTGTGTTTTGCCTCATTAATCGGGGTGAAAGCACAAATGGAGACTGTTCCTTTCAAAAAAGTCTCCCTAGAAATTACCTAGTGCAGGCCTCCTAAAGATTCATCCTACAAATGCTTATTCTGGCTATATTGAGACAAGACCAAATAATCTTTTCTCCCAAGTTCTACTAAGGGAGGAACTGTGAAAAGAAGTAAAATTACTTACCCAAGATCACACTAGTAATGCGTAGCAAAGTCAGGATTTAAATCACAGCTTCTAGCCCCAACTGGACAGTTCTTTCAACTACATCACTTACAATGTAGTTAGTCTTCCCCTGCACAGAAAGCATCACCAGAGGAGGCTTACTGAGATAACATAGCAAGAAATAAGAACCAGGAGGACATTTCTCTACTGAGATCACAGTATGAAAATGGTAAATTCACAGAGCACCAAGATCTCATGCCTGGGTTAGTTCAGCAATAAATGAAGAATTAAAAAAAAACAGGATTTAAGAAACACCTTGACCACTTTCACTAGCCAGTCATGAAAATGAAGCTAATTTATAAAAAATTTCCTAAGATTAGATGATCTTGACGATGCTGATCATTTTATCCCTCCCAGACATGCCTGAGAGAAGAACAACTGTGAAATTCATTGATTTCTAGAAGGAAGGATCTGACTGACATCAAATGGCTAAAAAGTACTTTATTGGCCACATGATCTGAGAAGGACTCAGCTAAAGAGTTTCCGTCTCTCTGTTAGTGAGTGGCAGGAAAGTTAATTGCCCCAGTCTGGGGGCATCAGCTAAAGAAGAACTAGGGCCTGAGGACACCCTGCCTGTGCCCACCTCAGGAGGTGGATTAGGGAAGCCAATTCACCACCTCCCTCCTTGAGATGCAAGCTACATTCTCATCCAGGGCTTAGCAATCTGCTTTTAAAGCTACCGACCTTTAGAAGGATCAGAAGCAATTATTGCTACACTGAGGAAGCCTTAAGTTGATGAGATAGAAAACTGAAATCAGGGAATTGAGGTCCCCGTGGCTTCCTTTCATTCCTATCAAGGACCTTTCCCCAGTAGACTAAGAGGAATTTAGAGATTAATTAGTCCAGTCACAAATCTTGGACTTCTACCAGGGCACCATTTGATGAGTCTCTTCCTCCTACCTCAGAATCAGATTGGGGAAAGGGTGTCTCTCCCCATCTGGTCCACACTTCATCCTCAGATGACCTCATGGTGCTGACTAAAAAGCTATAAGCGACTTCTTGGGCCTATTACATGCACTCTAATTTTCCTTTGCATCACCCATACATATCAGCATGTGCACACACACACACACACACACACACACACACATAAGGAGATGGACAGGAATAGGAAGCAGAGGAGAGGGAAAGAGAGAAAGACAGAGAGAGAGAGCAAGAGAGAGAGAGAGAGAGAGAGAGAGAGAGAGAGAGAGAGAGAGAGAGAGAGAGAGCATACACCCATAACGAAAAGGTTCTATGAAGATTAACCTATATATGGCCAGAAAAGAATGGTGATATTTCACTCAGACTCCACCAGACATGCTCCCAAAATCAGCAAATGCTAACACTAGGAAATATCTCAGAGATCTTTTAGTCCAGGAGTATGTTGGAGACAGCTCAAATTGGTTAATATGGGGCAATTGTTAAAGTGTCAGAGGGAAAAGAGACACCTTAGAAACTGGCAAGCACGGCAGATTAGGGCTTAATGTACTGTTTTATTACTTGTCTAGGGCTAAGAAAATGATGGGAAATTAAGTGACTGAAGCTTGATTTGAACTGAGGTCTTCCTGACCTTGGGTCTTAATCTCTATCTACTGTGCCATCTTGCAGTCAATATCAATAGGCTCAATGTGGAAAAAATCTATTAAGAAGAAAATTAATAAGGATAAATATAAAGCCTTCTGCTGATGTCCCAAAAAATCAATTTCAGAGGTATATGAAGTGAAAGACAGAGAAAGAAAGCAGTTCGATTGAAAGAGATTTGAACACTTTAGCTGGTTCAAGTTTATTTAGAGTAAACAGTTTGCCATGGTAGCCAAAGGAGCTCCTGCTATCTTAGATTGAATCAGAAATGGAAGAATAATCAAGAATGGGGAGGGGTGATAGCATTGCCACGTGGCTGAAGCACTGAATTCAATTCAGGGACCTCTCCTTTAGAAGGAGATAGATAGACTGACAAGTGACCAGAAGAGATTGTGCCAGGGACATGAAATTATGACAGTTGAAAGACCTGAAGATGTGTAGCCTAGAGAAGGGAAGGGAAAGGAAAAGAAGGAAAGAAAAAAGAAGGGAAGGCAAAAGAAAATAAGGGAAGAAAAACAAGGAAAAGGAAGAAAAGGGAAGGGGGAAAGAAGGCAAGGGGAAAAAAGGAAGAGAAGGGAAGCAATAGGTAGGGTAGGGAAGGTCGAAAAGGGAAGGCAGGGAAGACAGGGAAGGTAAAAGAATGGGGAAAAGGGAAGAGAAGGCAAGGGAAGGGGGGAAGGGAAGGGAAGGGAAGGGAAGGAAAGGGAAGGAAAGGGAAGGGAAGGGAAGGGGGGAAGGGAAGGGAAGGGAAGGGAAGGGAAGGGAAGGGAAGGGAAGGGAAGGGAAGGGAAGGGAAGGGAAGGGAAGGGAAGCAATAGGTAGGGTAGGGAAGGCAGGGAAGACAGGGAAGGTAAAAGAATGGGGAAAAGGGAAGAGAAGGCAAGGGAAGGGGGGGAAGGGAAGGCAAGGGAAGGGAACACAAGGGAAGAGGGGAAAGAGAAGGTAAGCCAATCTTCTCAGAACCGTTCTCCGTGTTCTCTCAAGTTCCTTAACTATGGGACTACTTAGGACCTTTCAAGTCCACATTGCTACTGTTTCCCCTCCTCCACCACCTAATACCCCTCTGAGAAAACCCCAAATATTGTCCTACATTTGATCAGAAACAAGGGATTCCACGTCCTCGATTTTAAGGACACCTCCCTGTAATCATAATAATAAACGAAATGTGCTTAGCACTTGAAAGTTTCAAAAACCTTTTACAAAAAATGATCTCATTTGAGCCTTGCAAAAAAAGGCTCTGAAATAGGTACTGCAGATAGCATAAGACACCTTACCTATAAGGCAACTGGGGGTGAGAGAGGTTCAGTAAGTTGGCCATCATGATCACAAAAGGCATGAGACATCAAGAGAGCAGAAATGAGTCCCTTGGAACTTGCTAGACTCTTTTACACTCTATCCATTATACCCTACTCCTGTGCAGAGAATGATAGAGTTACTTACTCTTCTTTACAGACCAAGAAACAGGATAACTTGTCCCTCTTTTCTGGTATCAACAAACAAATAGGTGGCATAAGTGATAGAATTGGAGGTGGATGAATTGGAATATCTGAGTTCACATCCTGATGCAGACGTTTCTCCATGGAAGGTAACTTTTGCAAAGTCACCTAACCATTCTCAGCCTCAGTTTCCTCATTTGTAAAATGGACCTCCCAAGTTTGTCAGTAGAATCAAATGACATAACACATGTAAGGCACCTTAGGAACCTAAGGAACTCTATTTGCTGTTATTAAAGAGCCAGTTATCATCATTATTATTGGTACAACTGGTCCTGGAATCCATCTCTCCCAATTCTATGTTCTTTCATGATTGACTAAGGACTGAAATTCCCTGAACCTCACCTAACCAAGTATTTCAGAAAACTATGTCAGTGGATTCAGATTATCTGATATACTAGGTAGTTAAAAGTCATTTATTTTCGCCCTGAGGAATAAATCACGAGGCTTGCTTTAGAGTATTGAGCTTTTCTTTAGTAACAACAATACCTTTTATATAGTTTTATAGTATTTGTGCAGGTTTGCTTTTTTGGAAGCAAAATTAAGTGACTTGCCCAGAGTCACACAGCTAATAAGGGTCTTTATATGCCCAGACACAATCACATATATTAAATGTATATCTAAAAAATTGGAATCCATAACAAAACTTATATGAGCACAATAACAGAAATTTTCCATGACCTCTGTGTTCAGAGAAAGGTGATTTGAATATCTCTTGAAGTCCTATCATTGGTAAGAGTATCCACTGTGTTGCATTCAGTTCTACTTCTCCTAGCTTCACCCATTCCAGTTCAGGATAAATTAATGGCAGGCAGTCTTACACAACTCTCATGCCTCCCCTTGTCTCAGTGCCCTGACCCACAGCTTCCTCATGGCATTCTTCACTTCAGCATTCCTCAAGGAATAGATGACTGGGTTGAGGAGGGGAGTGATCACTGTGTAGAACACGGCCACCATCTTGTCCAAGGAGCACGTGGTGTTGGGACGAAGGTAGATGAAGACACAGGGCCCAAAGAACAAGATGACCACAGTGATGTGAGAAGCACAAGTGGAGAGGGCTTTCTGGCGTCCTTCCTTGCTGTGCCCCCTTAGGTGGAACAAGATAACACTGTAAGAGCTCAGGAGAATGATGAAGCTCACCACTGACAGGCTCCCCCCATTAGCCACAATAAGCAGCCCAGTGAAGAAGGTGTCAGTGCAGGCAAGTTCCAGCAGAGGGAGCACATCACAGAAATAATGGTCAATCACATTAGGGCCACAGAAGGGTAAAGGGATTAGGAGGAGAATTTGGGCAGTGGAGTGTACAAAGCCACTCAACCAGGCTATCCCCACCAGGAGATCACAAATCCAATGGTTCATAATAGTCACATAGTGCAGAGGCTTGCAGATGGCCAAGTATCGGTCATAAGCCATTATGATCAATAGGAACATCTCAATGCCACCAAAGACATGGATGAAGAACACTTGTGTGATGCAGCCCTCTAGGGAGATGGATTTCCTCTCAACAAGTAAATCAGCAATGAGTTTGGGGGAAGTGGTGGAGGAATAACAGATCTCCACAAAGGAGAAGTGGCTGAGAAAGAAATACATGGGGGTACCAAGACTCTTGCTGAAGTTGACAGTCAGTACAATGAGGGAATTCCCCAACACGATAGCCATGTACAAGCACAAAAACAGCACAAAGCAAATTCTCTGAATTTGTGGATTGGGAGAGAGTCCTAGAAAAATGAATTCTGTCACATTGCCAGTCTGCACCATGGCTTCTGGTCCAAGAATTTATACCAGAGCACACAGTTTCCAAGGGGACTTTGGGCACTAACTTATTCTATTCAAAGGTCCAGAATAGAAACAAGGGTGGTGATCAAAGGGATTCCCAAGGATCACATAGACAGTACAGGAGAATAAGCTGTAAAATACACATAACAGAACAATGATGAAAAAAAGAAGGGCAAAGGATAATGAACAAGAAGACACTGTGAGGTGACCATGTAAATTTCTGATCAATGAACCAAGGCAAGGGCTGAGGAGGTGGTCTTTCAGAATGGGAGATAAAACTTGGGGAGAGAAGTCCTTTGAAGACAATGTCTTATACAAATGAGCCAGAGGGGAGGAATGACTCTTAGGGCTCCAGCTTCTCTCTAGTTTTTAATTTTGCTTTTTGATCTTTCAGATGGAGCTCCTTCTCTTGGCCCACCATGTATCTTAGACAATTCTCTGAATGAAGGGTCATCTGAAAAAATAAAAAGCAATAAATCCTTTCATTGAAAAGAGTAGGATTAGTATTTGGAACTAAAAGAGACTTTGGAGACTATCTCTTTCACATCATCAGTTTTTCAGAGAAGCCAGGGGCCAGGGAAGTGAAGAGATGTGCCCAATGTCACACATCTATGGAACTCTCTTGATAACAGTCTAATTAAATGGGGAATAGAAATATCTGCCATTATGACCCATTATTACCCACATTTTATTAAAGAGGCCACTGAGTCTCAGTTGAGATTTAAAAGCAGCCATCTTGACCTTGGGACCACTGCTCTTTCTAATGCATGATGTTGCTTTGCCCTCTGTAATAGAAGTATTATTATCTCCACTCCCTCAAATATCTGACAGGTGACCCTGGGCAGATCATACCCAGAATGTTCTCTGGAACTATTGTTTACAGAGCTGACACCAATAGGCTTGGAGATGAGCTCCTCAGTGGAAATATTCCTCTGCCCATGAAATCACAGGTCTAGTTAAAAAAAACAATACCAATAATAACACAGTACCTAAGTAAGAAATTGAAACCCTTGAAAATATCCAGAGCAAGACAACCAGAATTTTGAAGGGCCAGAAGTCTTTCTCATATGAGGATAAGTTGAAGGAACTAGAGATGGTGAAGAGAAACATCATGGAAGCTGTCTACAAATATCTGAAGGTCTGTCATGGGGAGAAGAAATTCATCTTTCAGGTTTGGTTCTAAAAGGTAGAACGAGGAGCAAGATGTAAAGATACACATTTACACTCAATATCAGGACAATTGGAGCTGTCCAAAAGTAGACTGGATACCTCAGTGAGCTGTGGCTGAGGCCCATCCCTTTGGAGCTCTGGAAGCAGAGGCTGGCTAACCACTTGTTGGGATGTAACAGTGGGGACTTCTTTTATGTATAGGGTGGATGAGCTAGATGCTGAGATCCTTTCTCACTCTTGAATTCTATGAATTTGGGATTTCATAACTAATGGAATCAAGTTTTCTTTCCAAACCTCGGTTATCATAAATTTCTAAGGAGTGTCTCTGGTCTTAGTTATGTCTCAGTTATAGCTTCCCCATTCCACAGAATGACAGGATTTAGAGCTAGGAAGTACATTACAAATCATCTACACTGAGACCTCTTATGATACAGGTAAGGAAGTCAAGACCAAGAGGTAAGTTACTCACCCAAAGGTCATCACATAGGTAAGAAAATTCCAGAATCAAAGTCAAACACAGAACCTCTGACTCCAAATCTAAAACTCTTCCACTATATCATACAACCTTAGATAATCAGAGAATCTGAATGTTGCAGGTAATCTCAGACACCATTTAATCTAATCCATAGCCCAAAAAAGGAACATCCACCAGGAGGTATTCACTCAATCATCTAGACTTTTCTTGAAGACCTGCAATGAGGGTGACCCCATGTATTTGATCCCAAAGCTATTAATTACACTTTCTAAGGGAGTTTTTAATAGAATATACAGAAGTGGGGAACCTGTGACCTGGAGGCCACTTTTGGCTCACCAGGCCTGCAAGCATGGCCCTTTGACTGAATCCTTATTCATCAGAACTAACCCAAGAGTCTGTTCTCGGAGGTTCAAATTTAATCAAAGGGCCTCCCTTGGCGACCACATGTGCTTCAAGGCTACGTGTTCCCCACCCATGACTGAGAATTGAAAGTATTTCTATGAACACTATGTAGTCCAACTCTTTCATTTTACAGGACAGTAAACTGAGGAACAAGGAGATTAAGTGAATTGGTGAAGGTCATACAGATGTGGAATTCTCAACAGCTACCTTTAATTACCTCCTGTGTTGCCCCTTTTTCTACACACTCTCCACTCAAGCAAAACTTATCTTCTTAGTACTCATCATAAGCAGCAATCAGTCTTCTGACTCTGCCTTTCATTGGTTGAAACCTAGAATGCAATCCTTCCTCACACTTATCTATTAGAACTCTCTCCTTCAAGAATCAATCAAAGACTATCATCTCCTTGAAGCTTTTCCTGACATTGCCCTCAGCTCCTTCTGCCTGACCCTCTCCCCAGTTATCTTGGATCGCAGTTTGCCTTTTATTCCTCTATGTGTTTACATTATCTCCCCAAAAGCAGGTAAACTCCTCAAAGGCAATGATTGACTTTGGTCCTTCTTTCTCAAGCACCCAGGCAGCACAATTGGCATACAGCACGTGCTTAATAAATGCCTCTTGATTTCTTATTCATGGAGGGGGTCTCTGAGCATAAATGGGGTCTCACCCACCGAGCCTGGTGAAGACCCTCCAAAGGTGGGATGGAAAACAGCAGGAACAGAAAAGAAGAACAAAGAAACAGGTCTTTTCAGAGGACCAGGCCAGTTCAGTGGGGAGTGCTGCTCTCAACCCAACACTGCAACATGGCCCAAGTCTTACCCCATCTGACCTGGGCCAGAGCAAGTCTGGATGAACTCCTGTCACATGATAGAGAACAATATAATAAAACTCTCCAGAAACTTAAATAAGTTTAGGAGATATTACTTCCTACCCTGAGACCTTAAATCTACTAATGTGTGTACTTGGATTAATTAATTAATGATCAGAGCTGGAAGGGATTATTGAGGGTTATGATGGCTTGGCATTCCATTGGTCCCAGCCCTGCTTACCAGTTGGTGTTCGGGAAGGTGACACCAAGCCTGCAGCTTTTGAATCTTCTTGTCTTTGTCACATTCCCCTTCCTATAAATTGTCACATTCTTGCTACCTTGGGGAGGAACTGAGAGCCAAGGGCCCAACTTCTTTTACTGAGATGGAACTATCTGGATTGTCTTAGTTGTCTATGAAAGCTATTGCTGATCTCCAGGGATCAGCCCAGCAACACTCTGCTCTCTTGCCATACTTATAATAAAATCTCTTGAATTCTTTTTGTGTTTTCCCTCATTAATTGGGGTTAAAGCACAAATGGAGACTTCTCCTTTTGAAAAGGTCTGCCTAGAAATTGTCTAGTCCAGACCTCCTAAAGATCCATCCAACAAACACTTATTAGTAACTTGTTGTATGTGAAGTGACTTTTTGCTGGTCTCTGGGCATATTAAGACAAAAAAAATACAACCAATGCTCCCAAGTTCTACTAAGGGAGAAACTGTGAAGAGAAGTGAGATTACTTACCCAAGATCACACTAGTAATAAGCAGCAAAGTCAGGATTCTGATTCTAAATCACAGATTCTAGCCCCAACTGCACAGTTCTTTCAACTACGTCACTTACAATCTAGTCAGTCTTCCCCTGTATAGAAAGCATCACCAAAGGAGCCTTACTGAGATAACATAGCAAGAAATAGGAAACAGGAGAACATTTCTCTACTGAGATCCCAGGATGAAAATGGTAAATTCCCAGAGCACCAAGATCTCACGCCTGGGTTAGCTCAGCAATAAACCAAAGAATAAAAAAAATTAAAATTAAAAAAAAAACAGGCTTTAAGAAATACCTTGACTACGTTCACTAGCCAGTCATGACAATGAAGCTAATTTCTAAAATTTTCCTAAAATCAGATGATCTTGATGATCCTGATCATTTTATCCCTCCCAGACTTGCCTGAGAGAAGATCAACTGGTCAATTTCATTGATTTCTAGGAGGAAGCATCTGGCTGACATCAAATGGCTAAAAAGCACTTTATTGGCTACATGAACTGAGAGGGACTCAGATAAAGAGGTTTCGTCTCTCTGTTAGTGAGTGGCAGGAAAGTTAATTGCAGCAGTCTGTGGGTGCCAGCTAAAGAAGGACTGGGGGCCTGAGGACACCTTGCCTGTGCCCACCTCAGGGTATGGTAGCCAAGCCAATTCACCACCTCCCTCTTTAACATCCAAGCTACAGACTCACTCAGGCCATAGGATGTTCTGCTCTAAAGGCTACTGAGGATGAGAAGCAATTATTTCAACTCTGAGAAAGCCTTAAATTGATGAGATAGAAAACTGAAATCAGGGAATTGAGGTCCCTGAGGCTTTCTTCCGTTCCCTATCAAGGACCTTTCCCCAGTAGACTAAGGGGAATTTAGAGATTAATTAGTCCAATCACAAATCCTGGACTTCTACCAGGGCACCATTTGATGAGTCTCTTCCTTCTCCCTCAGAATCAGAATGAGGAAAGGGTATCTCTCCCCATCTGTGCCACACTTCATCCTCGGATGGCCTCAGGGAGCTGACTGAAAAGCCTCATGAATCTTTGGTTTTATTACATACACTCTAATTTGCCTTTGCATCACACATACACATGAGCACACGCATGTGCACACACACACATATACACACACAGACACAGGGATAGGAAGAGGAAGCAGAGGAGGGGGAAAGAGAGAGAGAGAAAGAGACACAGAGAAAAAGAGAGAGAGAAAGAGTGAGAGAGTGTGTGCACCCATAACTAAAAAATTCTATGAATATTAAACTATACATGGCCAGAAAAGAACGGTGATATTTCACTCAGGCTCCACTAGACATGCTCCTAGAATCAGCAAATGCTAACACTAGGAAATATCTTAGAGACCTTTTAGTCCAGGAATTTGTTGGATACAGCTCAAACTTACTAAGATGGGGCAATTGTTAAAGTGTCAGAGTGAACACAGACACCTTAGAAATTAGCAAGCACTGAAAATCAGGGCTTAATATACTGTTTTATCTTGTCTAGGTCTAAGAAAATGATGGGAAATTAAGTGACTGAAGCTTGATTTGAACTGAGGTCTTCCTGACCTTGGGTCCTAATCTCTATCTACTGTGCCATCTTGCAGTCAATATCAATAGGTTCAATGTGGAAAAAATCTATTAAGAAGAAAATTAATAAGGATAAATATAAAGCCTTCTACTAATGTCCCAAAAAAATCAATTTCAGAGGTATATGAAATGAGAGACAGAGAAAGAAAGCAGTTCAGTTGAAAGAGATCTGAACACTTTAGCCGGATCAAGCTTATTTAGAGTAAACAGTGTGCCATAGTAGACAGAGGAGCTCCTGCTATCTTAGACTGAATCAGAAATGAAAGAATATCAGGAATGGGGAGGGGTGATAGCATTGCCACCGTGATACACCCTGCACATGGCTGAAGGATTGAGTTCAATTCAGGGTCTTTTCCTTTAAAGAAGATGGATAGACTCACAAGCTGGCAGAAGAGATCGTGCCAGGGACATGAAATTATGAGAGACAGTTGAAAGATCTGAAGATGTGTAGCCTAGAGAAGGGAAGGGAAAGGAAAAGAAGAGAAGGAAAGAAAAAAGAAGGGAGGGCAAAAGAAAATAAGGGAAGAAAAACAAGGAAAAGGAAGAAAAGGGAAGGGGGAAAGAAGGCAAGGGGAAAAAAGGAAGAGAAGGGAAGCAATAGGTAGGGTAGGGAAGGTCGAAAAGGGAAGGCAGGGAAGACAGGGAAGGTAAAAGAATGGGGAAAAGGGAAGAGAAGGCAAGGGAAGGGGGGAAGGGAAGGGAAGGGAAGGGAAGGGAAGTAAAGGGAAGGGAAGGGGGGAAGGGAAGGGAAGGGAAGGGAAGGGAAGGGAAGGGAAGGGAAGGGAAGGGAAGGGAAGGGAAAGGAAGGGGGGGTAAGGGAAGGGAAAGGAAGGGGAGGGAAGGGAAGGGAAGGGAAGGGAAGGGAAGGGAAGGGAAGGGAAGGGAAGGGAAGGGAAGGGAAGTCAAACTTCTCAGAACATCCTCCACCTGCTCTCAAGTTTCTTTACTATGGAGCTACTTAAGACCTTCCAGATCAACATTCCTACTATACCCTCTCCCCATCACCTAATACTCCTTGAGAAAACCCTGAATATTTCCCTATATTTGATCAGAAACAAGTGGTGCAATGGCCTGGATTTTCTGGACAACTCCCTGTAATCATAACAATAAATTAAATGTACTTAGAACTTGAAAGTTTTGAAAGCCCTTTACAGAAATGATCTCATTTGAGCTTTGCAAAACAAGGCTTTGAAATAGGTACTGTAGATAGTATGAGACATTGTACAGATAAGGAAACTGAAGCTCAGAGAGAGGTTCAGTAACTTGGCCATCATAATCACGAAGTGTGTGAGACATCAAGAGATCAGAAGTAAGCCCTCTGAACTTACTAGACTCTTTTACACCCTATCCATTATATCCCATTCCTGTGCAGAGAATTACAAAGTTACGTACTCTAAGATAGAGTGACTTACCGCCTCCTCTTTTTTACAGACCAAGAAACATAGTGACTTGTCCCCCTTCTCTGGTGTCAACAAGCAAATAGATGGCATAAATGATAGGGTTGAAGGTGGATGAGTTGGAATTTCTGAGTCCACATCTTGAAGAAGATACCTCCCCATGGAAGGTAACTTTTGTAAAGTCACCTAACCATTCTCAGTCTCAGTTTCCTCACTTGTAAAATGGACCTCTCAAGTTTGTCAGTAGAATCAAATGAGATAACACATGTAAGGCAACTTAGGAACCTGAAGAGTTCCACTTATTGTTATTAAAGAGCTAGTTACGATTATTATTATTGGCACAAGTGGTCCTGGAATCCATCTCTCCCAGTTCTATTGGGAGCATGTTCCTTCATGGTTAACTAAGGACAAATTAACTGAATCTCACCTACTCAAATATCTCAGACCAACCATGTCAAAGGGTTTAGCTTTTCTGACATAATAGATAATTCCAAGGTCATTTATTCTCCCCCTTAGGAATAAACCAAAAGGCTTGGTTTATGGTATTAAGGTTTTTTAATAATAACTTTTATATAGTTTTGTGGTATATGCATAATTTGTTTTTTTTTTTAAATCAATCAGGGTTAAGTGACTTGCCCAGGGTCACACAGCTAATAAGGTTCTGATGCCAGATTTGACATTAGATCCTTCTGACCCTAGGGCTGATACTCTATCCATTGTGCCATATGTCTATTTCAGCTGCCAAGCACTTCAATTTGCTTTGTTTATTTTCTATGTTATTATTTAAGTTTTTCACTGATTATATTTTAATGAGTATTCATTTCACACTTACTGGCATGAATACCACATTAGCATTTTTCCTCTGTGCCAACTCAAAGCAAGTGTCAACCTGACTTACCAAATGTCCTGTGTGGAAATTCCATATGCAGAATATACGAGGCCCGCTGGGGTTCAGCAACAAATTTTGATCCAACAACATATCTTTATTAAATCTGAGACCCAATGCTGGAGACTGGTGTCCTAAAGATTAAAAGCATTTAGTCCCTGCCCTCCAGGAGCTTCCAATCTAAAAAGCAGAATGAAATATTAAACAAATAAAGAGAATGCATGGTCAAAAGTTATAAAGGTAGAGGGGGCCATCCCAGTCATACGGATCTCTATCTGGGCACTGAATCTAGATGGTTCCAGAGGAGAAAGTGAGATTGGTGATCTTGCACAGTCCTCTTCCACTTCCAGGTGATTCCCTTGCAAGTCATGACATCATCTTTCAGATGTCATGGTCCTCTTCCAGAAAGAAGGACAAACAGCAAGAAGAACAGCATGGTAGAAGACAGCCAGGGTGAAGAAGAAAGGAATTGACTTAGTGTTTTTAATGTTCATAGATTAGAATGAGAAGTCTTAGAGACCTCTAAGACTTAGGAGACTGAAGTCAAGGAGGAGGATTGGTTAGGGGGTACAGTGAAGAGAGTGCTGGATCTGGAATCAGAAAGACCCAAGTTAAAATCATGCCTCAGACATTTATTGTTATGTGACCCTGGGCAAGTCCTTTAACATTTCTTAGCCTCACTTTTTATGTATAAAATAGAGATAATAAAAGAGGTTACATCACAGACTTATTACAAACATCAAATGAGATGAAACATGGAAATTACTTGGTCATCTTCAGTGTTACCCAAATGCTGGTATCATTACTATTATTTGCCTTGGGTCACACAACTGTGAAACAGCTGAAGCAAGATTCAAACCCATATCACTACTCTTTTCACTATACCACACTGCCACCAAGAAATGCAAGATGGAAAATGTAATCCTTACTTTATATGTCCACACACAATCATATCCACTTAAATGTATATTTTGAAAAATGAAATCCAAAGGGAAAATTATATGAGCACGATAAAAGAAACTCTCCATGAACTTTGTGTTCAGAGAGAGGTATTCTGAATATTCCTTGAAGTCCTGTTATTGGTAAGAGTATCTATTGTTGGTATTTGGGTCTACCTCTCCTAACTTCACCCATTCCAGTTCAAGATAAATTAATGGCAGGCAGTCTTACACAATTCTCATGCCTCCCCTTGTCTCCATGCCCTGACCCACAGCTTCCTCATGGCATTCTTCACTTCAGCATTCCTCAAGGAATAGATGACTGGGTTGAGGAGGGGAGTGATCACTGTGTAGAACACGGCCACCATCTTGTCCAAGGAGCACGTGGTGTTGGGACGAAGGTAGATGAAGACACAGGGCCCAAAGAACAAGATGACCACAGTGATGTGAGAAGCACAAGTGGAGAGGGCTTTCTGGCGTCCTTCCTTGCTGTGCCCCCTTAGGTGGAACAAGATAACACTGTAAGAGCTCAGGAGAATGATGAAGCTCACCACTGACAGGCTCCCCCCATTAGCCACAATAAGCAGCCCAGTGAAGAAAGTGTCAGTGCAGGCAAGTTCCAGCAGAGGGAGCACATCACAGAAATAATGGTCAATCACATTAGGGCCACAGAAGGGTAAAGGGATTAGGAGGAGAATTTGGGCAGTGGAGTGTAAAAAGCCACTCAACCAAGCTATCCCCACCAAGACGTCACAAATCCAATGGTTCATAACAGTCACATAGTGCAAAGGCTTACAGATGGCCAAGTATCGGTCATAAGCCATTATGATCAGTATAAACATTTCAATGCCACCAAAAAAATGGATGAAGAACACTTGTGTGATGCAGCCCTCTAGGGAGATGGATTTCCTCTCAACAAGTAAATCAGCAATGAATTTAGGAGAAGTGGCAGAGGAATGACAGATCTCCACAAAGGAGAGGTGACTGAGGAAGAAATACATGGGGGTACCAAGACTCTTGCTGAAGTTGACAGTCAGTACAATGAGGGAATTCCCCAACACGATAGCCATGTACAAGCACAAAAACAGCACAAAGCAAATTCTCTGAATTTGTGGATTGAGAGAGAGTCCTAGAAAAATGAATTCTGTCACATTGCCAGTCTGCACCATGGCTTCTGGTCCAAGAATTTATACTAGAGCACACAGTTTCTAAGGGGACTTTGGGCACTAACTTATTCTACTCCAAGGTCCTGAATAGAAACTAGGGTTGTGATCAAAGGGATTCCCAATTATCACAAGGCAGGATAGGAAAATAAGCTGTAAAGTACATATAACAGAACAATGATAAAAAAAAAAAAGAAGGGCAAAGGATAATGAACAAGAAGACACTGTGAAGTGACCATGTAGATTTCTAATCAATGAACCAAGAAAAGGGATGAAGAGTTGGGTCTTCCAGAATGGGAGATAAAACCTGGGGAAAGAAGTCTTTTGAGGATGATGCGTTGTACAAATGAGTCAGAAGGAAGGGATGACTCTTAGGGTTGCAGCCTCTCTCGAGTTTTTACTCCAGATTTTCTGATCTTTTAGATGGAGCTCCTGTACTTGGGTGACCATGAAACTTGGATAGTTCTCTGGGCTAAGGGTCATCTGCAATACAAAAGCAATAAACCCTCTCACTGAAAAGAGTAAGTAATGTTGTAGGATTAGGATTTAAAACTAAAGGATACTTTAGAGACTGTCTCATTCAAACCACCTGCTTTGCAGAGAAGCCAGGGTCCAGGGAAGTGAAGAGATATGCCCAATGTCACACAGCTATGGAACTCTCCTCATAACAGCATAATGAAATGGGGAATGGAAATATCTCCCATTATGTCCCATTATTATCTACATTTTATTGAAGAGGCAACTGAGTATCAGTTGACATTGAAAAGCAGCTGCCTTGACCTTAAGACCACTACTCTTTCCAATGTATGATGCTGCCTTGCCCTCTATAATAGAAATATTATTATCTCCCCTCTCACAAAAACCTGACAGGTGTCCCTGGGTAGATCATAATACTTCTCAGTGCCCAGATTGCCGTCTGGAGCTATGGCTTGCAGAGCTGACGCTAACCTGCTTTAGAAAAGGAGCTCCTCCCTGGAACAGTATTCCTCTACCAATAAAATCACATAATAATAGCACTATAGCTAAGGAGAAAATTGAAAGGTTAGAAAGTATCCAGAGAAGGACAATCAGAATTTTGAAGATCTAGAAGTCTTTCTCATAGGAGGGCAAGTTGAAAGAACTAGACATGGACAAGAGAAATATCTTGGAAACTGTCTGAAAATATCTGAAGGTCTGTTATGGGGAGAAAAAATTTAACTTTCAGGTTTGGTACTAAAAGGCAGAACCAGGAGGAATGAATGCAAGATGTAAAGATGCATATTTACACTCAATGCCAGGAAAATTGGAGCTGTCCAAAAGTAGACTGGATGCCTCAGGGAGCCCCCTCCCCTTTGGAGTTCTGTAAGCAGAGGCTGATTGACCACTTCTTGGGGTGTAACAGTGGGGACTCCTTTTATATATAGGGTGGATGAAATAGATTCTGAGGTCCATTCTGACTCCTGAATTCTGTGAATTTGGAATTCCCTGATTAAAATGCTAGTTTTCTTTGCCAACCTCGGTTATCAAGAATTATTAGTGAGGAAAGTCTTTGTCCTCAGTTATGCTTTCCCCATTTCACAGAATGTCAGGATTTAGAACTAGAAAATATGTTAGAGATTGTCTATACTAACTTCTTTTATGATACAAATAACGAAGTCGAGGCCAAGAGGAAAGTTACCTGTGTCAGTCACACAGGTAAGAAAATTCTAAGGCATGGAAATCTAAGTCACTCCAAATCCAGGACTTCTCCACTATACCACACAACCTTAGCTAATCAGAGAATCTGAAAGTTGCAGGGAACCTCAGCCACCATTTAATCCAATCCATACCTGAAAAAGAAACATCCACCAAGAGATATCGAAGTAATCATCTCCCCTCTGCTTGAAGACACCAAATGAGGGTGATCCCATCCATTTGATCCCAAAGTAACTCATTCCACTTTTTTAAGAAAGATTTTAATATGACTGTACAGATGTGGGGAACTAACTGTTTCAATTCAGTCAAAGAGCTGCTCTTGAAGACGCAGAAGGCCACACGTGGTTCTCCACCCCAGCTTAGAATTTAAAAGGATCTCAGATACTATGCTGTCTAACCCTCCCTTTTGCCACTCAGTAAACTGCGGCACATGAAGATTAAGTAAATTAATGAAGGTCATAAAGAGATGGAATTCCCAACTGTAATGCTTCATTACCTCCTGTGTTGCCTCCCTTTCCACATACTCTTCAGTCAAGACAAACTGACCTTCTTAGTACTCCTCAAAGCCAACAACCTTTCTTCTGTCTCTCTGCCTTTATTGGCTGTCCAGGAAGCTAGAATGCAATCCCTCCTTACACTCAACTATTAGAACCCTCTCCTCCAAGGATCAGTCAAAGACTGTCTTCTCCATGAAGCTTCTCCTTACCTTTCTCTTAGCTGCTTCAACCTGTCCCTCTCCCAAATTATCTTGGATCTAGGTTGACCTTTTATCCTCTATGTCTTTACGTTATCTCCCCAAAAGCAGGTAAGCTCCTCAAAGGCAATGACTCACTTTGGTCCTTGTTTCCCAAGCACCCAAGACAGTACAATGGCATACAGCAGGTGCTTAATAAATGCCTCTTGACTTCTTATTCACTGAGGGGAGTCTCTGAGCATAAATGATGTCTCACACACCCAACCTGGTGAAGACCCTCCAATGGTGGACTGGAAAACAAAAGGAACTGAGAAAAGGAACAAAGGAAAAAGGTCTTTTCAGAGGACTAGGCTGGCTTGGTGAGGAGTGCTGCTCTCAGCCCACATTGCCCCTTGGCCCAAGACTTGCCCCATCTCACCTGGGCCAGAACTAGTCTGGGTGAATTCCCAATAGTTAGAGAAAAATAGCTCTCTATAAATATAAAACTCTCTAGAAATTTAGATAAGTTTAGTAGATGTTGCTTCCAGCCTTGAGGCTCTAAAATCTATTAATGTATCTACATGGATTAATAATCAGACCTGAAAGGGATTATTGAGAATTATGATGACTTGGCATTCCATTCTTCCCATTCCTGCTTGCAAGTTGATGTTGGGGGAAGGCTCTGGTGGGGAAGGAGACACCAAGTCTGCAGCTTTTGAATCTCCTCGTCTTTGTCACATTCCCCTTCCTACAAACTGTCACATTCCTGCTACCTTGGGGAGGAACTGAGAGCCAAGGACTCAACTTCTTTTGCTGAGATGGATCTATCTGGGTTGTCTTTGTTGCCTATGAAAGCTATTGCTAATCTCCAGGGATCAGCCCAACAAACATTTTGCTACCTTGACATACTTATAATAAAATCTCTTTAATTCTCTTTGTGTTTGCCTCATTAATCAAGGTGAAAGCACAAAGGAAGACTTCCTTTCAACGAGGTCACCCTAGAAATTACCTAGTCCGTGCCTCCTACAGATTCATCCAACAAACACTTATTGGTAACTTGCTGTGTGCAAGGTGAGGTTTTGCTGGACAAAACAAAGTTCTGCTCCCAAGTTCTACTAAGGAAGAAACTGAAGAGAAGTGAAATTACTTACCAAAAGTCACACTAGTAATAAGCAGCAAAGTCAGGATTCTAAATTACAACTTCTATCCCCAATTGGACAGTTCTTTTGCTATGTCACATGCATGGTAGTCAATCTTTCTCTGTATAGAAACCATCACCAGAGGAGTCTTATTGAAAAACACAGCAAAAAATAGGAATCAGGAGAACATTTCTCTACTGAGATTCCAGTAAGAAAACAGTAATTTCACAGAAAACAAATATCTCATGCCTGGGTTAGCTCAGCAATAAACCAAAGAATTTTATTAAAAAAACATACTTAAACAAACACCTTAACCACTGTCACTAGCCAGTCATGACAATAAATTGACCATCCTGATCTTTTTGTCCCTCCCAGAGATGCCTGAGAGAAGAAGTGATCAAGTTCATTTATTTCTAGGAGGAAGGATCTGGTTGACACCAAATGGATAAAATGTACCCTCTGCAGCCTTCTCTTTATTGGCTACTGATGTGAGAGGGACTCAGCTGAAAAGAGATTTCACCTCTCTGTTAGTGAGTGGCAGGGAAGTTAGCTGCAGCACTCTGGGGATACCAACTAAATAAGGACTAGGTGCCTAAGGACATCCTGCCTGTGCCCACCTCAGGGGGTGGATTTTCCCAAGCCAATTCACCTCCCTCCTTCAGATGCAAGCTACAGAGTCACCCAGGCCTTAGCACGTTGTCCTCTAAAGGCTACTGACCTTTAGAAGGATCAGAAGTAATTATTTCTACACTGAGGAAGTCTTAAGTTGATGAGATAGAAAACTGAAATCAGGGAATTGAGGTCCCCATGGCTTCCTCTCATTCCCTATCAAGGACCTTTCCCAAATAGACTAAGGGGAATTTAGAGATTATTTAGTCTAATCACAAATCCTGGACTTCTACCAGGGCACCATTTGATGAGTCTCTTCCTTCTCCTTCAGAATCAGAATGAGGAAAGGGTGTCTCTCCCCATCTGTGCCGCACTTCATCCTCAGATGGCCTCAGGGAGCTGACTGAAAAGCTCTCATGATTCCTTGGGCCTGTCACATACCCTCTCATTTGTCTTTGCATCACACACTCATATACATACATACAGAGAGAGAGAGAGAGAGAGAGAGAGAGAGAGAGAGAGAGAGAGAGAACCCATAATTTAAAAAGATGATGGATATTAGCCTATATTTGGCCAGAAACACATGATGATATTTCACTCAGCCTCCACTGGACTTGCTCCTAGAATCAGCAGATGCTAACACTAGAAAATATCTTAGAGACCTTTTAGTTCAAGAGTATGTTGCAGAAGCCTCAAACTGGCTAAGATGGGCCAATTGTTAAATTGTAAGAGTGAACACAGACACCTCAAAAATCAGCAAGTATGTGCTTGCTGTGTACTGTTTTGTGGTTTGTCTAGACTCTCAACCTAAGAAAATCATTGGGAAATGTTAATAATGCAGAATTAATTTAAGCATGTGTCATGCATATATTTTTTTTTTCAGAGAGTCAGTTGTTAAACATTTACAAGCACGTTACTACTCTGGTCCAAGTAATTGGTTTTCAAGATGAGGAAAGTGAAACCCACAGAAGTAAGGGACTTTTCCTAGTTCACATAGCTAGTTAGTAGCAGAATTTGTGACCAAATCCAGGCTAGCATTTTGTTTTGTGGTTTTTTTTTTTGCTTCCCAGGCCAGTATTCTTTCATTCTTAATGAAAATCTAGCCTTTATGAATAATAGATAACAAAGATCTACTACCCTAATACTTCAATCCATCCTCATGTCTCCTGTCCCCTAGACTGCCTCTTCCAAGAAAAAGGCTCTGACACTTCACACAGATGAATAGGGTTCAAATCTGGATGATTATAACACCTAAAAGAGTACCTACCTATTCTTTTTGTGACTTTTTATGCCCTCACTCTAGACTGCTACTCCAGGTATAGCTATAAAACAAAGAATACCAGTGTCCAGGTATAGCTATAAAACAAAGAATACCAGTGTCTCATACCCACAATTTCCTTTGTTGCAGTGCTGATGGGCAGATAGATGGCTCAGTGGATAGAGTACTGAGTGTGAAGTCAGAAAGACCTGAGTTCAAATCCAACCTCAAACACTTACTGTGTTCCTCTAGACAATTCACTTAACCTCTGTTTGCCTTATTACGCTGGAGAAGAAAATGGCAAACCATTCCACTATCTTTGCCAAAAAAAATAAACAATACAGTCACAAAAGGTTGGACAAGTCTGGGTAACTGAATGAGGACTGCTGAACAGATATTTCATATTCACCTCAAATGTGTACTATTTAGGAAATGCACAAGTGCAAATATTTTGGCCAAACAGGCATGGATCTTTAGTCCATTCAGGTTTGAGATAAGTCTATCTGTGTCCAACTTCTCTGAAAAATAGTATAGTTGCAGAAAACATCTCTCCCTGAGGAACCTGAGAACTCTCGAACTCTTGAGGTAACTCCCAAGGCTGGAAATATTTTTTTATCAAGATCAGTATTTGATGATCTTTGCTCTGGGAAATTATCCCAATGGAGAAGAGGCAACCAAGTGCTTGAGGCTCTGTCTCAGCCTCATCTAGGCAAGCATATGTTCTCATTGCCACATGGTACAGTGGGAGGCACCATTGTTGCTTGGGTAGGGAAAGGGGGAGAGGAATTCCTTCTTCCTCCTTCTGAAAGCCCAAGGGAAAGTTGACAAAGGGCCCTTCCCAAAAGAGGTTAGCCTGAAGAACTGAGGTGAAGTCTTACAGTTCTTAGAGTTCTTGCTGATGGGAGAGGAGCCTGCAAAAGAATTTATCGCCCACAATGCTCAGTCGTAAATACTCATTGACACAATTCTGTGATGTGGAATTATACGAGACCTAATCAGGAGTTTCTGAAGAATATCCATTCTTCAAAAAGAGGTCAATAAATATGTCCATCCTCTTTCTGAAGAGGCCAATAAGTATGTTCATCTGAATGGAGTCAGAACATGGATTCTGATTCCATAAGATTACCTTTGTTATAACATATGAAAGGGATTCCGCTATAAGACTCTCCATATTTCCATTTAGAAAAATATTTCCTGAAAAGCTGACACACTATATCCCATTACACTAGTCTAATGTTTTCTTATACATTTCAAAGCATTTTTACCCTCATTATTTAATTAGATTCTCAGAACAACTCTGTAAGGTGTTGTTCAGCCATTTTTCAGTGTGCGACTGTTCATGACTTTCTTTAGGATTTTCTTAGCAAAGATACTGTAGTGGTTTGCCCTTTCCTTCTTTAGTTCATATTATAGATGAGAAAACTGTGGCAAACAGGATTAAGTGACTTGCCCAGGGTCACACAGTAAGTAAGCCTCTGAGATTGTGTTTGAACTCATGAAGATGAGTATTCCTGACTCCAAACCTGCCATTTTATCCTCTATGCCACTTATCTGGCCCTTACCCTGTAAGTCAGTGGTTTCCAAACATCATGTAACATCCCTTATCCTGACATTTTAGCAATGATAACAACAACATGGTGCCTCATTCATATGTAATAAGAAATGCAAGAAATTTCTTAGCTAATATTTTACTCAAATAGAGTTTAAACTTAATAAAATTGTATACTGTATATAATATAATCTTAAAAAATGAAAAGGGATATTTATTAATAAAAATCATTCACTTTTTCATTTATAATGTTTTCAAATGTTAAATATTAATATTCTAATTAACATGACTAGAAATATTTTTCACTCCAAAGTTTCCCCAAACATATCATTGATGACATTGTAATTCACAGTCATTTTTCACTAATTGAACCATTTTTAGCCTTTCTAAAATATACACTGGTAAACCCCATCTCACACAAATAAGATATTTTGAAAGCCAACAAAACTTGTCTCATTTTTTTAAGTAGAGAATTCTCTATCCACCCATAACCAAAACATAAGAAGATTTCAGGCTCAAATGTTCGTTTCAAGAAGTAATCATAAGAAACTTCCCTAATTTTTTTTATATAAATTCAGTCTTATCTTTCTGGTTTGGAATATAAACTTGACAACCTTGGATTGTCAGTTTTTCTAAATATATATATACTCAATATGCAAATTTCACAGGACATTTTGTTGAAAATTAGAGTGATTTCTATTTTGTTGTTACTAAGGAAAGGGACCATTTCTTTTTCTTTCATACAAATAGCCTTGACTTTAATGCAAGAAAGCTGGCATATACTTTGTATACATATCATTACACAATTTTGCAAAGTTTTTCTTTTCATGGAACTCTTTGATTACTCTTATAGCAACTTTCAAAACTGCGTATATAACTCATTTCTCAGTATGAATGATTATCTATGAAGAAGAATCATATTTTAGTTGGTAAAGACCTTCATTTCTTCCTGATATCACTTGAACTCATCAATACAAAGTCCATTTCAGTTCTCCTATATTACACCATTTTGATTCTCAAATCCACCAATTATATTAAAATTTTCTCTTTATGTAACATTGCCATCAGTGGGTTTACAAAATAATAAATTTTCCTGAACAGCCTATATTCAAGCAGGCAGTGAGGAGAAAGTGTATGGGCAACCTTCTATTTCCCAAAGCAATTGTCCCTTCCACACTGTGAGGGTTAAGGACCTGTCACTACAGTAATCTGGAAAATCCACATAAAAATTTTTGATCCTCACTTCATACAAAGAAAATGTATGAATTTTTTTTCTTTTATGGGGTGTTTTCAGTACCTTATTGTAAAACTTGGGTTTATAATATATAATATTATATACATATATATATACACATATACATATGCAATACATACATATTTATATGCATATATAAATGTACAGAAGTATTCATAGGTATATATGTGTGCACATATATACATATATGCTTGTCTATGAATATAAAATATATACATATATTTTTAATTTAAAGTTTGTAAATCACTTTGCATATATTTTCTCATTTTATTGTGTAGGCAAAAGGAAGCCAGAAATAGAGTATGGTCCTGGTGTAGCCAGGAGAAGCAGGAAATAAAATGCTAGACCTGACCCACAAAGACCTGACTGAATCCTGATGCTGACTCCTTCTAGTTGTTTGGTAAACCATTTCACAAACAGCCTCCATGGAAATCACATCCTCTGGGAACTTAATAAGGAATCGTTTGGTTTATTCATTCTTTTCCTGGTGTCTAAGGTAATCAAGGAATATATCCTGATATTTCTTCATAAATTGCTAAAATTGTTGTCTCTCTCATTAATCAACTATTTAGGTTTGAGCCCCCTCTCCTATTCATTAGGTATTACTTACTGAAATAAAGCAGCCTTTTCCCATAATTTTCCTTTTCATATATGGCTTTTTCTGTGTGTGTGTGTGTGTGTGTGTGTGTGTCTCTGTCTCTGTCTCTCTCATTCTGTCTCTGTCTCTCTGTCTCTCTTTGTCTCTCTCTCACATACACACACACACACACACACACACACACACTTACTTGCTCACTTACCTCAAACCCCTATAGCAACCTTGGCACAGTGCATAGAAACCCAGTCACAGAACAAAAAAGACATGAGTTCAGTCCCTCCTCAATATAAATTGACTGTGACCATAGGCAAGTCTTTAATCCCCCTGAGGATCAGAAAAAGTGTTAACTTTCACTGGTAGAAGGAGTCTTCTCTTCTGAGAATTTCCTATACCAATGAAATGCTAGGTCCAGCTCCTATCTTTTTAAATGGTATTTTTCCCAATTACATGTAAAGACAATTTTAGCATTCATTTTTTAAAAAATTTGAATTTCAAATTTTCTCCCTTTCTCCTTCACTTTTCCCCTCCCTAAGATAGTAAGTAATTTGATATAGATTATACATGTGCAATCATATAAAACATATTTCCATATTAGTCATGCTGTGAAAGAAAAAACAGACCAAAAGAAAAAAACATGGGAAAAAAGTAAAAAATAATATGCTCCAATCTGCATTCAGAAACCACTAGTTTTTCTGTGGAGGTGGAGAGCATTTTTCATTGTTTTGCTGAGAATAGCTAAGTCATTCACATCTGATCATCATACAATATTGCTGTTACTGTATACGATGTTCTACTGTTTTTACTCCCTTTACTTAGCATCGATTCATGTAAATCTTTTCTGATTTTTCTGAAATTTGCTTGCTCATCATTTATTATAACACAACAGTATTCCATTACATTTCTATACTACAGCTTGTTCAGCCATTGCCCAACTGATGGGCACTCCCTCAATTTCCAATTCTTTGCCACAACAAAAAGAGCTGTTATAAATATTTTTGTACAAAAAATGTCATTTTTCCTTTTATATTGAATATTCTGGAAAGCAAATTGGAATTACACCCAAAAGGCAATCCAACTGTGTCTCCCTTTTGATCCAGCAATAACACTACTAGGTCTATATCCCAAAGAGATTAAAGGAAGGGAAGGAGGGGAAAAATTTGAAACTCAAGATTTCACCAAAAAATGAATATTGAAAACTCTCTTTGCAAGTAATTGTAAAAAAAACAATATACTATTAAGAAAAAAACTAAGATAAAACAGAATGGTTGGATCAATTCACAACTCCACCAACACAGCATTAGTGTCCCAATTTTCCCACATTCCCTCCAACATGTACCATTTTCCTTTTCTGTGATATTAGCCAATCTGACAGGTATCAGGTGGTACCTCAGAGTTGTTTTAATTTCCCAGCCCCTATTTTAACTTCCTGAGCTTAAAGAAACATTAAAATTTCTATCTGTACAATTTGTTAACACTGCAGGAAACAAAACATACATATTATTATTTGTAATGTATCAGTGATGAGGGCCAAAGTAATCTGTAACTTTTCAATTCTGGAAACATGCTACCAACATTTGGTTCTCTCAAAAATTCTTTTTGTGCTTCTTTTCAAGCCTTACCTTGCAAAGAAACATAAAGAGAATTCTTGAGAAGAGTTAAATTCATTCTTCTCAGGAAATAAATTCTCTTGGTCTTTCCTTTCTGTTCCCTTGTGGTTTCCCTCAAACCATCATAGTTTCTCCAGATTTACAGTCAAGCTGTGTGTCTCAAAATTCCATTAAACATGCCCTAACAGTCCCATAAGTCTCTATGGCAGAGACTATTGAAACTGCTTTCCATTTAAAATCACTGGGTTCGAGTAATCCAGGGGTTCTTAACATGTGGTCCATGAATTTTTTAAAAATATTTTCCTATTTCAATGTAATTGGTTTCCTTTGTTATCCTGTGAATTGTATTTCTTCATTTAAAAACATTCAAGTACACTTGACACTTACTACATGTGTGACCTTGGGCAAGTCACTTAACCCCAATTGCCTTGCCTCTTCCCTCCAAAAAAAAAACCAGAAGAGGTCCATAGGCTTTACCAAAGTACATAAGAGGTCATGTTACAAAAAAAGATTAGGAAGACTTGAGACTCTCCAAGGTACCTTTTCCTCACTCTCCAAATGGTCAAGAATTTAGAGTGTCCAGTGAAGATTGTGTGCTGTCACCACTCATTTATGACTAAAGGCAAACATCTACTATATTTTCTCCAAGTGTTTGTATGAGAATGCAAATGGTTCCCGACAGAAGGCATGGATTCCTTATTTGATTAATTGGACCAAAGGGTCCTTAACCTCTAAATTTTAATTTAATCTACTGGGGAAAGTCCCCCAATAGGAGACACTGAGAAGCTTCAGGGACCTCAATTCCCTGATTCAGTTTTCCATCAGATAAACTCTGGCCTTCTCAGTTTAGAAAGTTCTTCCCAAGCATCCTGTTGACTGGTGAGTTACAGAACAAGATGTACTGAAATTTGCATCACTAGCTCCCCTTCACTCCTTAGCTTTGATCTCAGAGAAGAGGAGAAATTGTCTTGGCTGAATCCACATACTGAGGTGGACACTTACTTTCTCACTATTCTATTTTTAGCTGTCACCCCCCGAGAATCATGGTAAACCTCTCTGCCACTCGCTAAGAAAAAGAGGAAGTCTACTTTCAACTGAACCTCTCTCAGGTAATGTGGTTCATAAGAAGATTGGGGAGGGGTGATAGCATCAGCTATTTCTTAAGACCCTTCGTTCCCAAGAAACTATATTACTTGACAATATTTTTTTTTATTTTTACTTCATTTTTGTTGCGTGGACAGTTATGGGGGGGAATGTTTGATGATTGAAAAAAATAAACATTTGATTTTTTTAAAAAAGATCTTTCCTCTAAGAAAATCACTGCACTTGACCAGGTGTTCTCAGATCATACATTCCTGGGAAGGATAGAAAAAGGGAAGGGAAAAATCCATATGGTTAAGTCATTTGATTCTAGGAAGGTGCAAAGATTAACTCCCATTCCATGTCTCTGACTAGAAACAATAACCAATGAGATTAATTAAAGCCTTTCTTTCTAATTCTTGGCTTGTTAATGACAATAGCCAGTCATAAGATCCTGGTTCTCTATGAATTTAATTTTAAGTCTTCCTGACATCTCAGTAAGATTTCCCTAGTTCCTGTTTATTGTCATATGTTATAGGAAAGAGGTTCTGAGAACTGTCCTGTGATTGTTGCTGCATGTAAGATTTTAGATATTATGTGTCTTAGTGGCAACTCATCTGCAATTTGAGGTAGAAGTTCTGGGTTAGAATTTTGTCTCTGCAATTTACTAACTCTGTAACCTTGGACTTTCACTTCTCTGGGCAGTTTCCTCAGTAAAGTATGAGTTCCCAGAGGGTAAGAACTGTTTTCTCCTTGCTCTATATTCCTGGTGCCTAACATAACAATATCTTGAACACAACAGGTACTTTGTTGTGGAATCAAATTGAACTTAGGAAATGAGCGGGTTGGACTATATATTCCCTACTAGTTCAGATTATTTATATTTTACAGATGTTAAGAGGGTCACAGATTCAGCCTTAGACACCTCATTTACTTTTTCCAAATTTCCTGATTGCTCCTTAAGTGAAAATGTGAGATGAGGTATTGTGGAGCTGCCCTTTCTCTACCCGTGATTCCCGTGATTCAGAGAAGGTAGAGAATGTGGAGTGAGACTAAAAATTCAGATCTTCCTGTGCCTGGTCCTCTGAGTCACCCATATTCATTGTTTCTCCCTTTTTGTGTGCTCTTGGCTTTTCTGGGCTCCGATTGGAATGTGTGGGATCTCATTTGTGTTAAGAGACCAACTGGGATAGAGGATGTAATTAAAGGTTCAATGTAAGTCTTCTTAAAAATATAGAAAATGGATTCTTCATGATGTGTGTGTGTGCATCTTGAACCCCTTGGGCAGTCTAGTGAAGTCTATAGAACACTTCTCAGAATGTTTTTTAAATTCATAAGATTATTATTAAAATAAAATACATAGGATTGTATTATATTGAAATGCAGTTACCAAACATTTTTAAAAGTTGATAGATCCCAGGTTTGAAAGACCTAATTTGAAGTAATCCAAAAGAAAGATAATCAACCTTGGCAGGCAGTTGGGATGGTTGTCCATTATCATGGGTCTTTAAACAGAGACTTGTCAGGCACCATTTAATAAGGATTCTTCTTCAGGTATGGGTTGGCCTAAATAGCCGCTGTGCTCCCTTGTAACTCTCCAATTCTGTGCTTCTGAGAGGCAGCTCCAGAATAACACTGTTTATAAGTTTACAGGTCTTGTATTCAACTACTGGCACTGTGGCTTCTTCTCTCTGCCTTTCACCTTTCTGTGTATCCCAGAACTTAGCACAATGCCTAGGCCCTAGTGAGTGCTTAAATGCTTACTGACTGACCTCTCTGGACCTTAGGCTCCTCATGTTTGGTAATGTCCCCTATAACTCTAAAGCTTAGTAGCCATAAGAGGGGCAAATCTTCTTGACTCTGAGAAATAGCTGAGACCAGTAACAGTTAATACTTGATTGAGTATCACAAGGAAGAAAATAACTCTAATTTCCAGATACTCAAGGAGTCAGAAGATACACCAGGTGAAATAGACCATGCTGCTTCTTGGGTAGCTTATTAAGAAAAGTGGAGCAAGCTGAGTGCCCAGATTTAAGGTTGACCCTTCATTGCCTTAATCACTTTATTTCTTTCAGGTGTTTTTCATGGTCAACACCCAGGAGGTTTTTCTCACTGGGGCTTTGGAAATTGGCAGAGAAATCAGGGCAGTTTTCAAAAAAAGATCTATTAATATATAGTTGTATTGTGTGACCATGTCTCTTCAGCTCTGGAAGTAAATTAATCACCAAGCATTTATTAAGCACCTACTAGGAGTTTAATTTGTTGTTTTGTTTCTGTTTTAACTTCCCCAAGAATTCCGTTTCACCAGTAATATGTTTCTGGCAAAATGCACTTGTTGAGGTATTTGTTTATCTATCTATCATCTTTGCTCTGTAAGAGCAAAGAGGGTTTTGGCTCTGAATAAACCTAGGGGTTCTATGACCTTGAGGAGATTGAGAAAAAGTGACATTTTTCTAAGACCTCCTTGTACACATGGTAACTGAAGTGCTTTGGATAGAGTTCTATGTGGATGTGATTTATCCCAAATTCCATAATAAAAGAGGTCCTACTATTTATACTACAACAACAACATCATAATGAAAAACTACTTTGAAAGACTTGAGAACTCTGATCCATGCAATATCAAACCATGATTCCAGGGAAATGACGATGAAGCATGCTCCCTACTTCCTACCACAGAGGTGATGGACTCAATATGCAGAATAAGGTATTGGACATGGCCAATATGACTACGTTTAAGCATGAAAATTTGCTACAAGAAATTCATTTTTATTTTTAATTGTTCAATTGGGGAGAGGGTTAAAGGGAGAAAAAATAAAATCCTCTTAATGGAAGTGTTTTATGTCGACATATACATATATGTGTATGTATAATCCTCCAGAAGTTCCTTGAGGGCAAGAACTATCTTTTGTTTCTTTCTCTTTAGTGCTTAGTATGATGTATTATAATGTATTATACATAGTAGGTCCTTAGTGAATACTTTTTGAGTTGAATTCTTTGGGCCTCAGTTCTGTTGGTCATAAAATAAGGGATTGAATTAATTGGTCTCTAAGGTGACTTCCAAATGCTCTGTTTCTATAACAATGGCAATTAACTGATCCCAAAGACTGGATTTCTTCATTTGTACCATTTCACAGGATCCTCTCCTAGCAAACTGTCTGTGCTTTGTGGCTACCAGAGGACACTAGTTTCATCAAAAGGAGCAGGAGATGAGAGTTAAAAGTCATAGACTGAGGTGCATTAAGAACCCCAAGTTCTACAGCTCTGGCTAATTCCCCTTCATTTCTTATTCTCTTGGATCTTCCTGACCAACCCCTATCTCAACGATGAGACTGCTTTTGGATCTGAAACAGGAACTCCATCTGACCCTATTTTGTTAATGATCTTAAGTTGGCTTGGTTTGTAATTATCACCTGATGAATTTGCCTTTGCCCTTACCCTGTTGACCATAGTGTGTATATGTGTGTGTGTGTTTGTGTGTATATAATATGTGAGATTGCCACTGACCACCATTCTGATTTAAGGCTTGGGATTAGTGAGTAATAAGTCTTAAAGAACTCTTGACCCCTGACCAGAAATCATGGTACAGACCAGCAATGTGACAGAATTCATTTTTCTAGGACTCTTTCCCAAACAAGAAGTTCAGAGAATTTGCTTTGTAGTGTTCCTGCTCATGTATGTGGCTATAGTGCTGGGGAATTCCCTCATAGTGTTAACCATCAAAGCCAGCAAAAGTCTTGCTTCCCCTATGTATTTCTTCCTCAGTCATCTCTCTCTTGTGGAGATATGTTATTCCTCCACTACATCCCCTAAACTCATTGTGGATTTACTTGCTGAAAGGAAAACCATCTCCTTAGAGGGCTGTATCACACAACTATTCTTTATTCATTTCTTTGGTGGTATCGAGATCTTCCTACTCACAGTGATGGCCTATGACAGGTATATGGCCATATGCAAACCTCTACATTATATGACAGTCATGAACCAGCAGACGTGTGGCCTTCTATTGGGGCTGGCCTGGATAGGTGGCTTCCTGCACTCAATCACCCAAATTCTTCTCATGTTCCGTTTACCCTTCTGTGGTCCCAATGTGATTGACCACTATTTCTGTGACCTACTCCCTCTGCTGGAACTTGCCTGCACTGACACATACTTAATAGGCCAACTCATTGTGGTTAATGGTGGAAGCCTTTCACTGATCAGTTTTGGCATTCTCCTTACCTCTTATATTGTCATCTTGGTACACCTCAGGGGGTACAGCAAGAAGGGACGCCAAAAGGCCCTCTCTACCTGTGCCTCACACATCACTGTGGTTATCTTATTCTTTGGGCCCTGCATCTTCATCTATATGCGACCCTCCACCACGTTTACTGGTGACAAAATGGTGGCCATATTCTACACAGTGATCACTCCACTTCTGAACCCAATAATCTACTCCTTGAGAAATGCTGAAGTGAAGAATTCCTTGAGGAAGCTGTGGGTCAGGGCACTGAAGCAAGATGAAAAATGGACGGGATGAAGTAGGACCCATGGAATTACCTTATCCTGAATCAGAGTGGGAGGAAATGTAAAAGGTATCATGAATCCAGAGCACTAGGTAGCTGTTCCTAACAATGATGTTCTAGAAATGCTTTACATAAATTATCTGCCTTCCTCTTCTTTAATGTTTTCATCACAGTTTCTTCCTCAGTATTTCATTTTTGGTTGGGGTTTGTCTGTTTGTTTTGTTCTTTGGTCTAGCCCAGTGCATTCTTCAATGGAGGGCATGATTGATAATGACATCTCCTCCAACAGTGCAGTTAAAAGTTAATTGACTTCCTCAGAGTCACAACATCAGCAGGTATCAGAGATGGGACTTGAAAGCACATATTTCTCACTCTGAGGCTTCCTCTCTACCATGCCATCTCCCTCTAAAAGTATATGAAGTTGCATGTGTTCTTAGGCTGATCAGACTAGTATTTCTGTTTTCTTGAATATCCTGGTTCCAGTAAAGTATAGCAAGAAGGCTGCTCATCTAGTTTATTTCATGTATGGAGTTAGGCAAGTCACTTAACCTCCTTAGATCCCACTTTCTTCACCTACAAAACAGCATGTTCACACACACACACACATTTTTATTGTGAAGATCGACTGGAATTTTGTATAAAAGCTTGGAAAAGTCCAATAAGAACAGGAAGACTATGAACTGATTCAAAGAGAAATAAGAACCTGGGAAGTGATATACCCAATGACTACAACTATATACATGGAAGAACATCAACCAAACAACTTCAAACTGAACCCTGTGTGATGATAGTGATCAAGTTTAACCCTGAAGAAAAGATAGGATAAGGCACCTTCCTTGCTACTTTACAGAATTAAGTGATAAATGCAATGATAAACTGCATGTACTGGGAGACGTGATTGACGTACTGTTTAGTTTTACTTATCTGGTTTTTTCTTGCTTATTCTTTCTTATGGGGAATGGCTTCAGGTGGGGAATCTGAGAAATATTGAGAGATGAAGACAATATAAAGACAAAAGATTAATAAAAGATTTTTAAAGGTCAATAAAGCATTCTACCTATAGCATGGAATGTAATTGTTACTCTTGTGTTAGTTATGACACAGAAGACCACATCATGTGTAGACTCAAGGGATGTATTATATCTTTAACCAATGAGAGAAACTGTAAACTCATTAGATGATGCTACTCATCGTATAATCCCCATTCCTCTTTTAAATGAGCTCCAAAGGTTCCGAGAGGTAAAAGTCTATTTATAGGTCAAAGAAAACAAATAGTACTCCTATAAAAGTTCAAGGGAAGGAGTGGAAACCTGGAAAATAGCAAACCTTCTCCTGGAACCTAGTAAAGTCTTTATATTTTATAGCCATGCCTCCAACCTAAAGTTTCTCCTTTGCTCTATGGGTCTTATTAATCTCTGCACCTTATAAGAGTTCATTCAGCAATCAGAAACACAAATGACCCTCTTATCCTCATCACTGCATGATGAATTAGATCAAGGAGAATTCACAGTCATAGCCTCTAATCTTCAATTTTCAAATGCTTTACTGAAGTATCTAGAAAGTGCAATCGACGGAATATCAAACCTAGAGTCAAGAAGACCTGAGTTCAAATCCTGCCTTAAACACAAACTATGTGAACCTGGGCATGTCACTTCTCTCAGGCTCAGTTTCCTTATCTGTAAAATCGGGAATGAAAATAGCACCTACCTTACTGGTTTGTTTTGAGGATCAAATGAGATGATATAGGTAAAGTGCTTTGCAAAACTTAAATTGCTATATAAGTCCTACCTGTCATATTCTCTGTTCCCTACTCTTTTCTAGCATTTTCCATTGGCCTAGAAGTTTGAGAAAATATACTTCTTTTCTTTCATTTTTTGTCCAACTCACATGAAAATCTGAACCCAAATGGACAGGGTTATTCAAAGCCTTGAGGTTACTTCCTGGTAGAATAAGAAGTGGGGGAATTTAAGCATGCTCCTTGTGTCATCATGCCTTTGAAAGAGGCAAAAATTATAATGTCTTGTTCATAATTCATAATTATGACCATCCAGTCCAACTCTTTAATTTTACTGATAATGAAATTGGAGTTCAGAGTGTTAAGTGACTTGCCTAACATCACACAAGTGTAGGTGGAAGAACCAGGATTTGAACTCAGATATTCTGAGTCCAACTCCATTATGTGCACTATGTCCATCATTCAATTCACACTGGATCATGCATATTATTGACATCCAAGATCCACTGAAGCTACTTCCCATTACTGTAAATCATGAACAGAATCAGAAAAAATCAAATTTGGGGAAATTCAAGGGTCAGTAGAAAGACAAGGGCATGGTAAGTGTGAGCAGACAAGGGACATTGTTATTGACTTGTGTTAAAATAATGTCATAACGAACCTCATATAGATGACAAGTATGACCAGAATAGGAAGTGTATTGATCTTATATTAAAAGTGGTGACAAATATGCAGCCTGCATATTTGGATTGCATTCAGATGCACTCGTGCAAAGTCAGAATCTTCCTCCAATTCCTCATCTCAGGGAGGAGGAAATCATGAATTCTCTGTTGTAGAACATGCCACTAGAGAAATGATCCTACTGAGCTAGGAGAGCTTAAAATGCGGGCTCAGTAATGAATATATTCCATCTGAGGACAAGCCTCACTAATTGCAGAAATACATATGTCACAAGGTTGGGAAATGGGTAAGCTGGGATGGAGACCAGGTTGTGAAGACCATCTAGTCAAGAATAGAAATACTGGAGTCTGCTTCAGCGTTTGATGGGAGGGAAGTGCCCACACTGATGAAATTCCCAAGTTTTTCATTCATTTAAGTATCTGTTCTGTGAGTTTCGTGCTCCTTTGCAAATTCCATCCTCCCTGACCCATGCAGACTTTCCCTGAACACTACTGTTGCTCCCCTGTGTATAATGAAAGACAGAAGCTAAAGCAACATGGAAAAAAACATGTAGCAGAGAGAATTCATTAATTTGTGAGCGGCTGCTGTTTTTACAAGTCTCTAATCACTGAATCAAGTATTGGGAAAACCTATAGGGGGGTGACTTGGGAAATTTTTTTAAAAACTTAATTTTAATCAGAAGGTACTACATTATCTTTATTCAATTCTCTGAATCTTGGAGAGGCATTTTCTCTGCTAGTCATAGATTCCTCACTCATAACATGGGGCAAGTCAGAGAATATTGGATTTAAAATCAAAGGTTCTGGATTGAAGTCCCCGCTTCTCTGCTTACTGTCTGTGTGATCCATCATTTAAACTCCTTGGTTCTCAGTTTCCTCATGGGAAAAAGGAAGGGATTTAATTGGATGGCATCTAAGGTCCCATCTCAGCCTACATCTTGGATCATGAGAACTTACCACTCTGGACAAATTTGTCAAGTCAGTGATAATAATTATTGAGACTCCCATTTACATTAAAGATGATAGTTTCAAAAGTTTTCTTGTAATACCTCTGCCAGGTAGATAATAGAATTATGGAAAAGGGATTTTTGTTCTGTATGTCCATGACAATATACAAGTAATACAATACATGGAACTTGCAGAGATGTGGATTTAGGCTTGATATAAAGAAAAAAAGCTTCCTAAGAAATAGAGCTGTTCAAAACTGAAATGGGCTACCTAAAGAGATGATGGGATTGCTTTCACCAGAAGTCTTAGGCAATACCATCTCAGGAAGGTAACAAGATGGTGGCAATGGTCACAACTTTAAATATTAACCTCGGTCTCTGTTTAATGATTGTGTAAGCTATCAATGTGTAAACTATCATTAAGTAGGGGTAATTTATAAAAAGAAAAAATGCCTAAAGACTTTCACATATTTTTATCTTTTCTAAAGCAAGTGATCCTTTTATCTTTTTTTAATTGATCTTTTATTTTTACATTACCTTTATTTCTGGCTGCACTGACTACTTTATTTCTCCCTGTTCTCTAACCCCAAAAGCTACCTCTTACAGCAAAGATTTTTTTTGAGAGAAAGAAAGTGAAATGAAGCAGTTCATAAAACCAACACATCATTTGTATCTAATAGTATATGGTGTATTGTACACTTACAGTCATCCACTTCTACAAAGAAGCAAGGGAGGTACATTTTCTCAACTCTTCTTCAATGAGCAGTTTGGGCATTATGACTACACAGCATTGAGTTTCAATGCATTGTTCACTCCCGTTACATTTAGTAGTCATGGTATTTATTCTTTTCTTGATTCTACTTCCTTTACTTTGTATCAGTTTATATAAGCCTTCCCATGTTTCTCTGTATTCTTCATATTCTTTTGGCACAATAATTTTCCACTACATTAATGTGATGACAACTTGTTTAACCATTCCCAAACTGATGGGCACCAACTTTACTTGCAGTTATTTGCTACCACGAAACAGGGGGCAGCTAGGTGGTGCAGTGGAGAGAGCACCAGTGCAGGAGTCAGGAGGACCTGACACTTACTAGCTGTGTGACTTTTAACAAGTCACTTAACCCCAATTCCCTCATCCTTGGTCATCTCCAGTCATCCTGAGGAATATCTGGTCCCTGGATTCAGATGGCTCTGGAGGAGAAGTGAGGCTGGTGACCTGCACAGCCCTCCCTCACTCAAAATAAAGTCAAGTGCAAGCCATGTCATTATTTCTCTGATGGCATGGTCTTCTTCAGCAACGAAGGATGAACATATACCACAAAACATGCTGGGATGACTATTATGATGTATATAAGATATTTCTATCTTTAATCTCTTCTGGAATATGCCTAGAAATGGGGTGGTACAGCATCCAATTTTAACATGCCAATTTAATATGTCTGGAATTCAGAAAGCATTTTAACTTAGGAGGTTATCAAAGCATTAATTGTTTCAATGGAAGTTGTTACATCACAAGGAATCTGTTCTCTAGGCTGAAATGTTCCAAACAACATTCTGCTTAAAAGAGGGCCCACATCTGGGCTCAGTGTAGATTCAATGTTTGGGTTGCACAGGATGCTTGTAATCATCTCCAATTTACTAGGCTGAAATCACATCCAAAAAACAATCTGCTATGCTGAAATCTTTATTATGTAAAGAGAAAGGATATTTAAGGTCAGAAAATTGGTTCTAAAAATAGCCATCAACCATTAGATGACTGACCAAAGCCTGTTTCAGAGTGCACTGCAGTGCAGTGACTCTCGGAGAGAGCTCACCCTATTTCCCAAATATTGTCATTGACTTGTTCAGCTGAGATGTTACTCTACATGGTTTGGTATTGCTGCAGATGCATTAAATGGAACAAAATACAAGGTACAAATATGAGTAGGTCCTTGTGAGATGAACACCTAGAAATCTTACTTTAGTTTTCAAACGCAGTCATTTTAGTTGGAATTGGCCAACAGGGGAAATTTAGACTACTGAAATGCCATTTTAGCTGTCACTTTTCTCATCATAACTGTTTGAAAAGGTGGATATTTCTTTTTAAAAATAACATTTTTAAATGTATTTTCTGGCTTTCGTAAACATTTCAGGATCTATCAGAAGATTAAAAAAATGTTTTAAATGAAAGGTTTTTTAATTTATTGACTTTACTGGGTGAAACATTGAACCCCATTATATTACATATTATAGAAATATGATATAGAAGCATATTATAAGTATTGTATACTATTATATATTACATATTATAAATAATGAGGTTCAACATCTGAGGTGATATGGAGCACTGTTACCAGTGTCTCACAATAAACAGATTTATAGAGAAGAGTCACATTTAGTTTCATGTATATTTAATGCATAATTTCATAAATTAAAGGAAAGCACAATGTTAAAAAATGTAGATATCTAATAAGCTAATCATTGTATAAAATATCATTGAACAGAGGTTAAAGAGTTAAGAACATCGGGTCATGAAGGAATTCATGGCCAAAATGTATTCCAGCATCTGACTGTGATGGTCATTGAAATGTCCAAGACTCCAAAATTCCCTGATATGCTGACTTCTACTTTTGGCAACTCACTCCCTGGCCCTGGGAAGAGAGCCCCTTCATCTTAAGGAAAGGAAAATAATTTCCAGAAATGAAATGTGTGTAAAAAAATGAGTAGTCAATCAAAATGAATCAACCTATTGATTTTTATCCAGGGGCAAGGGTTTATGCATAGTGATAGATATGAAGAAACAAATAACATCAGTAAAATGTTTTCAAGATGGACTAAAGAAAGGAAAAATGAATGCAGAAAAAGCAAAAGTAAAGCAACTGTGTTAAATTATATATGTACATATGTATATGTATGTGCTTAATTTCTATTATGAAATTTTTAAATATATACCTTAAAGAATAATTCTACATAATGGTAGTCAACATTTTCTTCTACACTTCTCTGTCTTTTTCTTTCAATATTGAAATATGTTTGCTGATAATTATAAATAACTACAGAGGGAAATTTTTTATTTGATGAAAGAAATCCAGACATCAGGAAAAGATTGGCAAAGTACATCTTTTGGGGAAAAGGTGGGGACTTGCAGAGTTTCTTTGTTTCCTCCATATGCAAGACAAACCCAGCATAAGAGGAAATTGACCTCTTTCTACAATATTGCATGAAATTTGGACAGTAACGTATGAATGGAAGATCTTACTGCAGCACTACGAAGGGAGGCTCCTGATCCCTTCAGTCTTAGTGATCTCTTCACTGTCTGCATGCATTTTTATATCTTCTATTTACTTTTCTATCAACATGTATGAACCAAGTAAATTTGGATCTTTATGTTCCAGTTTCCAGGGTGATAACTGGCACAGTCATCACAAATGTGTGTTTGTTGAGTGACTGAAAGGGCAAGCCTGCCCACTGTCACTAACTCATAGGTGATGAAATCAAAACCCAAAGAGGTCACATGGATGATCCTGGGTCAGACAAGTAATCTTAGTTTTTGAGAGCCTAGAAAACGGGAGGTCATCTCAGAAGAACCTCAAAAGAAGAGGTTTTGACTCTAAATCCAAGATTCTGTTACAATATCCAGTTTACACATGCCATTTATAAGGACACAGATAAATTCTTAGCAAAAGTTTGCTTCTGCTTCTTCTGCAGCCATTCCAGAATCAAATTCAAAATAATCACTATCACCGAAGTCAGAATTCATTTTGGTATACATTTTCATTCCCTGCTCAAGTTCACTTTCTTTCTCCACAGCCTCTTCATGGCATTCTTCACTTCTGCATTTCTCAAGGTATAAATAATGGGGTTCAGCATGGGAGTAATCACCGTGTAGAACACAGCTATAAGTTTGTCTTCAGTGAAAGTGGAAGAGGGCCGCAGATAGAGAAAGATGGCAGGACCAAAGAATAAGAGGACAACAGTGATGTGGGAGGCACAAGTGGAGAGGGCCTTGCGTCTCCCCTCTGCGGACTGGCTTCTCAAGTGAACCAAGATGACAACATAGGAAGAAATCAAGAAAAGAAAGGAAATCACAGAGAATAAGCCACTGTTGGCAAGCACAATAATTCCTGCCATGAAAGTATCAGTACAGGCGAGTTTGAACAGGGGATGGAGGTCACAGAAATAATGGTCAATCACATGGGGACCACAGAAGGGCAATTGGACAGTGATTAGAATCTGAATCACAGAGTGCAACATGCCCCCTAGCCAGGAGCTAAACACCAGCACATGACACACGGGACGGCTCATGATGGTCATGTAGTGCAGGGGTTTACAGATGGCTACATACCGGTCATAGGCCATGACTGTGAGCAGGAGGATCTCAGCAACTCCAAAGAAGTGGAAGAAAAAGATCTGGGTCATGCAGTCATCCAAAGAGATGGTTTTGTTCTTGGTCAATAAGCCAGAAATGAATTTAGGAACAATAGTGGAAGAGTAGCAGATCTCTACAAAGGACAACTGGCTAAGGAAGAAATACATGGGGGACCTCAGGCTCCTGCTAGTGTTGACAGTTAAGATGATGAGGCCATTGCCCAACATTGTGGCCACATACACAGGAAGAAATGCCACAAAAGAAACCCTTTGTGCTTCTTGATCCTGGAAGAGCCCCGTGAATATTAACTGGGTCACGTTGTTTGTTACAGCCATGGAATCCAATCATGTCATATCAGTTCTAAAGAAGCTCAATAGGCCTGAAGTAAGACAAAAGAAGATAAGGCCACTATAATTATTAAGATGATTTCCTGCAACAAGAACAACAAATGGATGGACGGATGTTTGGATGGATGGATGGATGGATGGATGGATGGATGGATGGATGGATGGATGGGTGGGTGGATAGATAGGTGGATGGGTCAAAAGGTACTTATTCAGTGCTTACTGTGTATAGAACTCGGTGCTAAGTTCTAGAATTTGAACAGAAGAGCAAAACAGTCCCTGCTCTCAAGGAACTCACATTATAATAAGAAAAGATAACATTTAGCAAGTTATTTGAAGTATCTGCAAGTCAAGTACTTCAAATAGCTAAGTGAGAAGGGTGAGTTAAAACTTATAATATTAATCTGACTCCAGAAATTAAAAAGTTACAATCACAGAGAAAAGTTGAATTTAAATAAAGCATAGTAAAATAAACACAAGTACTTTGTTATGTTTACAGAGACCATGGAAAGAATCAAAATAATAAAGGGACCGCTGAGAATGAAAATCATATCAATAAAAATACTGTTACTATTAAAACTAAATTTATTCAGAAATTTAAGTGTTGCGAAACATATAACATGCATAATTTTGTTTGATCTTCAAAACAACCTTGTTACTACAAGTAAATCATTATGAATTACTACAAGTATTAATTTCTCTATTTTATATCTCAATCAATCAGTAAGCATTATTAAGTGCACGAACATTAGGGAGATGAACGCAAAGAATGAGATGTATGAATAAACTAAAATTTAGAGAAGTTGTACAGTGAGTTCTGGACACTGACCTTAACCTTAAACATCTCCTGACTTCAAAGCCAGTATTCTTTCCATCATATCACACTGAATAAATATATGGGCACTCAATGATACAGCAGCTAAAATTAAAAAGTTACATGAATTGCAAAAAGATTGAAAGAGAAAACCATCGTGAGTGTGACACTTCAATAATCTGCTACAGAAAGATGATTTGCTGAACACAAAGATAAATGAGATTGGTAGAGATCTGAACAGAATACTAGAAAGACTTGTTGGTTGGTGTTCAGTCATTTCAGTCATCTCTGACTCTTCATGACCTCATCTGGGGCTTCCTCAGTAAAGATAATGGAATGATTTTGCCACTTCCTTCTCCAGCTCATTTTACACATGAGGAAACTGAGGCAAACAGGGTGAAGTGACTTGTTTAGGCTCATGTAGGTAGCAAGTATCTGAGATCAGATTTGAGTTCATTCCTTCCTAATGCCCGCCTAGTGCTCTAACCACTGCACCATAGAAGAATAACTAACTGGATCATAGGACCATAAAATCTAAGTGCTTCAAGGGACTTCAGAGATCATCTAATCCAATTCCCTCTTACTGTTGAAGAAGCTGAGACCCAAGGAGGCTACAGTAAGTGACTTACCCAATGTCACACAGGTGGTAAGCAGGTTAGGTAGGATTCAAAATCAGCTTCACTGACTCTAGAGAGTTCTTCCTTATGCACAATACAGAGTATCAGGGGAGTTAGTTTCTATTCAAAAACACAGGGAAAATTTACCAAAATTGATCACACTTTAGGTCACATAAAGAATTTACAAAAAAAAAAAGAAAAGAAAAGACAGAGAGGTAAAATTTGAAATGCAACTGTTATTAACCTTAATTTAAATTTCAAAAAGTAACCAAAAATTGAAATGTAATCACAAGGCAGAAGCCTAGATAGAGACTGTTGAGAAAGCCTTGATTTATTTCAAATTACTTTTCTAATACTAAGCTATCCTAAAAATCCTGGTATAAGTTCAATTTGACCACAAAGAATATTTTTTGATGTGTTGCTGTTTTTATTTCCTTATGTTTTACTTAATCTTTTTGTTGATCTGATAGTTCTTTCTCTCTCTGTCTCTCTGTCTCTCTCTTCCTTTCTCTCTGAATTAATTTTTTCTGATTTGTGGATCAGAACCACATGGACTTACAAGTCAATCCTACTGAGCATTTGAAAAACAAAAACTCTTCAAACCTAGAGAAGGAAGGTACTCATCCTTAAGAATTAATACCATTAAATGAAGTAGAGGTGAGCTAGTAAATGTCTAACTGGCTTCAAAAATCTCTGATTCATTATCAAGTTTAATCCGTACTTTTAACATTTTCTCAATCACTTTCTTAAGTTGAAACATTCAACAAAACAGTAAATCAAGTTTTTTAACATTTTGTGGTGTTCGCCAATTTCTGAGGTAGAAATGTTCACACTGAAAAGGTAACAATGAGTTCTTCAGAGACAGTGAGAACTGGCCGCAGCACCCAGCTGCAGGACAGTAAGAACTTTTATCTCCATTTAACAAGTGATCCCAGGATATGGATGGACATTCCTAAACTAGAAGCAAAACTGATCATCCATTACAATAAAAAGAAGCCTTCCAATTCTCTAATGATCAAGAAAATGCTAATGAAAATAATCTTGAAATTCTCCCTTTATATCTATCAAAAATGCCAAAGGTAATACAAATGATCAAATTAAATGCTGGTTTGACTGCGATCTAAAAAGAAATCATCCACATTGTTCCACTGTTATCAGAGTTCTGGATTGGTTCAAACTTTATGGAAAGTAACATGACATTATGCCACAATAAAAGCTACAAATCTAAGTTAACTACCCAGAAAAAAATTTTAAAAAAGGAAGCAGAAGCAAGCAAGACAATGACTGTTTTGAACACAGATAGATAACAATGAGTAGGAGTAATGAATCCCATGAAGTGGTCCTATTTAAATTTGCATAATTCTATGCTATAAATATAGGTAAAATATTCCACTCTATGTCAAAAACAGTATATATAACTTCTGTATTGAGCTTAGATGGCAGCAAAAAATAAAAATTGGTGATCTAATAATAATTTACCATCTCCTTACCTTTCCTGGTTTACTTCAAATAGCATTTTTTTCTTTACTCTCAACACAAAAATTGAAGGGAGGGAGAACTGGGTAGGAGTTTGACAAAAAATAATTCGGCTGAAAAGCATTTGACATATTATAGAATGACCAAAGAACTGAATGGAATTAAAAAGAATTAAGAGTTGTCGAGGGTAGTCAGACTTTTTTCAAGGAATGAGAGAAAAGAAACTCCCTGGTACACTCAAGATATTTTTAAAGAATTAGGGGAAGACCATTATTGCTTCCAGTAGATCCTCCATAAAAAAGGGAGAAGAAAGAGGGAGTGAACAGGAAAGTGACAAGAATCACAGTAGATGAGAAAATGAAGAAGGAGACATAAGAGACTTCTTCCGCATTATGGTCCTATTTTTCACAAATAAGTAGTTTTATACCTGACGAGCAACATAGAAAGATATTTTTACTTTAACACACGCATACACAATTATCCCCACTTAAATGTATTCTTAGGTTGATCAAGTTTACATATGTTGTGACTTAAACTGATGCATATAGATATGTGTGTACTTGTGCATATATGTATGTGTAGGTATAGGGTATGATATGTATATGTATATCATATATGCATAAACAAAATAAATATATTAGCTTTTGCAAAGATAAAGCTACAGGGTCATTGGAAGAGTAGGTGATTAAATTTAATTAAACTCAAAAAAAATTATCAAGTATCTGTTATATGTGGAGACATCATGCCAGGGGTGAATATTAGAAATTTTGTTGTCAACCAATCCAAACTTCCAAGGAGGTCACATTTTATTGGAGGTAATGATACTAGTTTCAGGTCATAGTACTGTGAGTGTCAGAGGAGCAAGATCCTCAGTTTCCTTTAACTGAGGGCACAAAGCAGATGGGGAATAAGAATAAGAAAATAGGGTAACCTGATAGCCCTCTCCTTCTTGCTTTATTTTCCATTCTTTCTCAACCTTCTGTGCAATTAATTTCTCCCTATGGTTCCCCTTTCTTAAAGGATGCAAAGAGATACTTTTCAGCTTCCACAACACACTTTCCCACCAAGCCAGACCAAGGGAATTAAAAATGAGCCAGTGGCTAAGAATATGTCTAGGATTATAATTTTTCCTAGCCCTTAAATTTCAGGTCTCTGAAGAGAGATCACAGGCAACCTTTAAAGAATAAAACCAACACACCTTTCAAAGCATGTATAAGATGAACATTTGAGATGGCTAAAAGATCAGGCATGAGAAGGGACTGTGTGACAAGCGGATTTCCCGCATTCCCTCTCTAGGACAGAAATGAATCAACAGTGGCCAACTTTGGAAAACATAACCAACATAAACTGGACGATTTCCTTCTTCTCAGGAATCCTAGCTATTTGATTCTGAAAGTCCTTTGGACCCCAGGAACATTCAATACTTAAGAGTCAGTAAGTCTTCTTTAGACATAGTGCTGTGTTAAGACAATATGGAAGTCAAGATGACCTTTCCAAGATGAGGAGCACCAAAAATAGACTCAGAGCTCACTACATGATCAAAAGGTATCGGGCTTATAGGCAGGCTATGGGACCCAAAGACTGGAGCTCTGACTTATGCTTTCCCTCTGATTATCATTCTTTGAAAATGTCAAGAAAAATCTAATCTTTTAAAATATATATCTATATATACTTATGTGTGTGTGTATAACATACATTTCTATGTGTGTGTGCATGGTTGTGTATGTGGGTGTGCAGATGGGTGTGTATTAGGCCACATTAGCCTAAAGATGGCACCAATTGTGGAAAATAAAGGAAGAATCATAGAATAATAGAATTTAGAGTTGAAACTTATGTGAAACATACATTGTTAGAACTCAGAAAGAATTCAGAATATAGAATATGAAAGTTCTCAGTGTCCTTAAAACAATGGAAATACAACAAGTTTAAGAGTCAGTCAACCAGTAGATACACATTTATTAAAGCTTAATATGTACCAGGCACTGCATTAAGTTCTGGAGATACCAAGAAAGGTCACGAGAATTTAACAATGGAAATGACATGAAAACAACTGCATATAAATAAGCTACATATAGGACAAATCAAAGAAAACCAATAGAAAGAAAGTGCTAAAATAAGGGATTGGGAAGCCTTCTGATGAAAAGTGAGGTTTCATCTGGGATTTAAAGGAAGTCAAGACATTTAAAGGAAGTCAAGAAATAAGTAATAAGAGAATAACAAGAATGGAGGACAGTTCATGAAAATGCACAGAGCTAAGAAATTGTGTCTTGTTTGAGAAATAGCAAGGAAGCCCATGTCATTGTGTCAATGGAGATATGGAAGGGAATGAGATGTAGGAAGGAGTGAGGTGACTAAGGCGTTTAAAAGACAAGCAAGAGATATTATGTTTCATCCTGGAGATAAGAGAAACCCAGGGACAAATATTGAGTGAGAGGTGGAAGGGTGACACGATCATACCTTCACTTTAGGAAGATCAGTTTGACAGCTGAGAAAAAAATGGGCTGGAGTGGGGAAAGACTTGAGGCAGGGAGGCCAACCAAAAGGTGACACAATAGTTTGAACATGACATAATGAGAACCTGCATCGGGGGGTGACCATGCCAGAGAAAAAAGAGGAGACTATGAAGAGAAATGTTACAAATGCAAAAATCACAGGACTTAACAAATGATTGACTATGGTTGGTGAGAGAAAATCGAAGTTATAAGCCTGAGAAAATGAGGGGATGGTGATGCCCTCAAGAAAATAGGAAATTGAAGAAGAGAGGAGGATTTCAGGAGGGAAAATAAGGTGTTCTGCTATGGATATGTTGAGTTTCAGGTGTCTATTGGATATCCAATGTGAGATATCCAAGAGGAGAATAAAAATACAAACTGGGTATCAGAAGAGATACCAGGGCTGGATATATAGGTATTGGAATCATATGCAAAAAGATTAAATGAATCCTTTAGAGGGGATGGGTTCACTAAACGAAGTAGTATAGAGGAAGATGAGAGGATGCTAGACAAAGCCTTGGTAAAAGACCATGGTTAATGGTCATGACTTGGATGAAGATCCCACAGTAAAGAATGAGGAATGAACCTTAAAATATTGAACATAAAATTCAGTGGTGGAGAAGATTCATAATATAAAACATTCATTGGCATATCTATAAAGAACTGAGAGATTATCTAGTCCAACTTTTGACCAAAGAGTATAAATGGAAGAAGAGACTCACTCAAGGCCACTTAACTTGTTAGTGTCAACAACCATAGTAGAACCTGTCTCTCCATTCAGTCTTCTTTCCACTACACAATCTTACCTTCACCATGGCATCAACTTTGTGATTTTTATTGCTGAATCACAGTTTATAACTTGCTTTCACACACACCAAATCTCAAGATAATACATGATCTCTGAAAAGAAGCAAAGTGTTTCCTGCTGGTAGATAAATCATTCAGAGCCGAGTTCAAAATTAAATGGAAAATTCTTTTGTCCCTTCTCCTAGAAAGAGGAAAGAATTATAAAAGGCAACAAAGCCACAGCTACTCACATTGTGTAACATCAGAGACTCACCTGCATGATTTCAATTCTGAGGTTCCCTAACCTTATAAAATGCAGTAAACCAGCAGCTAAGATCAGGAAATCAATTTCTCTGGGGTCTTCTTTGGCTCCCTTGGGAGAGAACTTTGCCAGAGAAATAATGACTTGGGGAAAGGTTGAATGCCTGCTTCAATTATTTATTTAGTGGTCTGAGTTTTCACCCATTTCTACTATAACACTGGTAGGTGGAGTTGGCTGACCAGCACTAGATCCTTTTCACACCTTCCTGTCTGGTGATTTAATCAGCTACACCATGTTACAGTTAGCTTACTTTCATTGTTTGTCAGTCATGTCTGACTCTTTGTGACCCCATTTGGAGTTTTCTTGGCAAAGGCAGTGGAGTAGTTTTCCATTTCCTTCTCCAGCTCATTTTTATAGATAAGGAACTGAGGCAAAATTAAGTTGCTTGCCTAGGGTCACACATCTAGTAAGTACCTGAGACCAGATTTAAACTCAGAAAGATGAGTCTTTTTAACTTAAGAGCTGCTACTCTTTCCACTAGATTCCATAGCTTGCTTTTACCCTATAGAAAATATACTGGTATGTAGGTACATGTGCTTCCTTCCTCTGCTATTTTACAGAGATCATACAAAAAGTTATTAATATTATAAGAGTTCAGAGACCCACTTAGAAAAATTCCTAAAATATTTTGTTCTCAACCCTAATTTAAATTTTGTTTATTCACAGATCATTCCTGATTTCGATATATTTGAGTCAAAATCAAGGTTCAGGAGACACTACAATGAAAAGGAGTCAATAAAATATATTGCAGTACCAAATACAAGACAGGGAAGGGATAGAGAAATAGCAGGGAAGGAAGACTTTATAGAACTTCCTGTAACTTCTGTGAGTCAATATGGCAGAGTAAGAAATAAGTTGCTCCCATCTTCCCTTACTAACCTGTAAAAACCCAGAAAATATTGCCCCAGGAAAAAACTTGGAATAGCTGATCCAGGAGAAAGATGAGATGCACCAGTCTTGTAGCCCATGGAGTCTGGAAGATTAACAGGAAAGGTCCCTCTTGCTTTGGTGTAAGGGGATTAGTACAAGATAGGAGGCATCCTCGCAAGCCAGTGGCAAGCCCCACCTCAGCAAATCAGGGAAAGATATTAAGCCCAAAAGTGGTGGAACAGACAAGCGCCAACACCAGGACCTCCACAACTTCCTTGGCACAGGCAGGGGAACTGGTAGACTCTAGCTTGGAAAGCTACCCCATGCACTGGCTGATGTCTTCCAACAGCCAAACCTCTTAGTCCATCAGCACAACTCCAGGAAGTACAACTCCAGGAGACACAACTTGAGGCAGGCAGACATCCACCAGCAACCAAAAATTCAAGTACTTCAAAGCAGCCCAGGGGAATAGGCATCCTCCAGGGACCACACCCATACCCACCCTGAAAGTTCCAGTATTACTAACTCTAGGTTAGCACCAAGCAAGCTGCCAGACCCCTACAGCCTCCAACTGCCAGCACCTGAGACCGAGCACACAAAGCCAGTGACCAGGTCCATGGCCCCCAGTACAAGAAGGTGGGGTCAGTGCCCCTTGGGCTCCAGGAGAACTCAACTTGAAAAGCCAGGAAATAGGCAAACACCATGAGCAAAAGGCAAATAGACAATAACCATAAATTCTTACTGTGGGGACAGGGAAGATCAACACAAAAATTCATAAGAGGACAACATTGTCAATATACAAACATCCTCAACCCCAGAGAGAAATATGAACTGGTCTCAAGCCCAAAAAGCCTTATTAGAAGCACCCAAGAAGGATTTTAAAATTCTAATAGGAGAGGTAGAAGAAATATTGGGGGAAAATAAGAAGTATACAAAAAGGAGTCAATAGCTTGGAAAAGGAAAGACAAAAATTGACTGTGGAAAATAAGTCCTTAAAAAGTACAATTGGCTAAATAAAAAAAAGTACACTGAAGAAAATAACTCCTTAAAAAGTAGAATTAGCCAAATGGAAAAGGAAGCACAAAAGCTCACTGAAGAGAATGCCTTTAAAAGTAAAGCAGGCCAAATGGAAAAGGAGGTACAAATTGACAAAAACTATTTGTTAAAAATTAGAATTGGGGAGTAGAGCCAAGATTGCAGAGTAGAGGTAGAAATATGCCATAGCTCTCCCCCAAAACCCCTCAAAAAACCTGCCAAAATGACTCTAAACAAACTCTAGAGCAGCAGAAACCACAAAAGGACAGACTGAAGCAAATTTCCAGCCAAAGACAATCTGTAAGGTCTATGGGAAGAGTCTATTGCACCAGACTGAGAGCAAAGTACAATTCAATGAGGGCCATTCTGGCATGGATGGAGTGGAAGCAGGCCTTAGAGGACTGAATTTCTGGTGGCCGCTATAGATTCCTGACTTCTGCTCATATCCTGTATATATTCTGTTTGTATTCTTACATAGAAAGATGATATTTGTAACTCAAGAGACCTTTCTCGGAGAGAGAGAGAGAGAGAGAGAGAGAGAGAGAGAGAGAGAGAGAGAGAGAGAGAGAGAGAGAGAGAGAGAGAGAGAGAGAGAGAGAGAGGACACAGGGTGAGCTGAATATGAAGGGATGACATCTAAAGAAGAAAATTAAGGATTAAGAGGAATGTACTAGGAGAAAGAGAAAGGGAGTGGAAGAATGTAGAAAATCATCTCACATAAAAGAGGCAAAAAAAGCTTTTACATTGGAGAGGAAGAAGGAGAAGGTGACAGGAAATAAGTGAGCCTTACATTCATTGGATTTGGCTTCAGGAGGAAATAACATGCACACTCAATTGGATAAGAAAGTTTATCTCACTATATAGAAAAGCAGAGGGAAGAATATAAGAGAGGGAGGAATAATGGAAGGAATGGCAGATTGGAGGAAGGGGTAATTGGAAGCAAACAAGCCAAAAAGAAACAATTTAATTATCACGGAACCACAATCAGGATTATGCAGGACCTTGTGACTTATACATTAAAAGATCAGAGGGATTTGGAATATGATATTCCACAAGACAAAGGAGCTTGGATTACAACCAAGGATCAGCTACCCAGGAAAACTGAACATAAACTTCCAGGGGAGGAGATAGAGATTTAATGAAATAGGGGACTTCTAAACCTTCATGATGAAAAGACCAGAGCTCAGCAGAAAATTTGATATTCAGATACAAGACTCATGAGAGACATAAAAAGGCAACAGGAAAGAAAAAAATGTTATTCAATGAAGGCAAAGTGTTTACATCCCTACAAAGGAACATGACACTTGTAACTCTTGAGAACTGCATATGTATTATGACATTTAAAATGGGTACACATAGACAGAGGGTGTGGGTATAAGATCACTTTGATGTGATCATAAAAAAAATCTAATTAAGTGGAGGAAAGGGATTGTATTGGGAATAGAGTGAAGAAAGAGGCAGAAAAGGGTAAATTACATTAAATGAGGAGTTCAAAGACATATGACAGTAGAGGGAATGAAGGGAGGGATATGAACATTGTTTGAGCCTGATTCTCATCATATGTGACTCAAAGAAGGAGTAACATAATCAGTTGGATATAGAAATATAACTTATCCAATAGGAAATAGGAGGGGAAAGAGTAAAAAAGGAAGGGGTGGACAGAAGGAAGGGAAGAAGTAGTAAAGGCAAAGGGGAAGAAAAGGGATGGGGCTGAGAGAAGGGAGGGCAGATTGAGGGAGGTGATGGTTGAAAGCAAAATTCTAGTGAGGAGGGAGAGGGAGAAAAAAAGAGAAAAATATAAATGGGGGAAGAAAATAGAATGGAGAGAAAGACACAGATAGTAAACATGTTGAATGTGAATGGAATGAAATCCCCCATAAAACAGAAGCAGATAGCACAGTGGATTAAAAACCATAATTCTTCAATATGTTGCTTACAAGAAACACATATGAAGCAGAAGAACACACACAGAGTAGAAGCAAAAGACTGGAACAGAAAATATTATGCCTCAGCTAAAGTAAAAAACAAAAAACAGGGGGAGCAATTCTGATCTCAGAAAAAACAAAAGCAAAATAGATCTAATAAAAAGAGATAAGGAAGGAAACTACATCCTGACAAAAGGTACCATAGACAGTGAAGCAATATTATTACTAAAGATTCTTAGAAGGGAAGTTAAGAGAGTTACAAAAAGAAATAGGTGGTAAAATTATACTAGTGGGGGACCACAACCTCCCCCCCAACTTGAAAAATCTAACCAAAAAAATAAAACAGCGGGGTAGAGCCAAGATGGAGGAGTAGAAGGATGCACGTTTACGAGCTCCAACCCACAGACCATAGAATTAATGTAAAAAGAGATCCGCATAAATTCTGGATCACTCAAAGGTGTGCAGAACCAGAGTGGAAGAGATTTCCGTGCCAGAGAGCCCTGGAGACCCGTCCCCACAGTCCGTCGCGCCCCGGAAAGTGGACCCCACCCCCAGCGCTGCCCTGGCCATGGCCCCAGAGAAGCTGACCCGAGCAGGCTTCAGGGACGGAGGCTTCGGCAGCCGGGAAAGTTCCTCCGCCCACAGAAGCTACAGGTCAGTGAGAGAGAAGGCCGGGCTGGACGAGAGGGGGATCAGAGTGTCCCCATGACTCAGGCCCCCTCGGGAGGAAGCGGCAGCGGCAGAGATGGGAGCAGGAAGTGGTGGAGGCAGAGGCGTGGGCGGCAGCGGAGGCAGCAGCGGCGTGGCCGCGGCCCAGGACTCCCCTAGCAGCAGGCAGGATCTTCATTACGGAAGGTCTCTGCATAAACAACCTGAGGGAGCTGAGCCTGGGAGACGGCCCTGCCTCACCCAACTCTATTACTGAAGGCCTCTGCATAAAGCCCCTGAGGGAACTGAGCCTGGGAGGCGCCCCCCCCCCACCCGCTCCGGTCCTGAAAGTCTCTGCATAAAGCCCCTGAGGAGGCCGAGCCTGGGAGGTGGCCCTGCCCCCACCCCAGCACCAGAACTAAAGCTTGCTGTGGAAAGCCCATTTGAACCTCAGACCCCAAGCACTAGCTGGGCGGATCTAGGCAGGGGTGGACAGGAATCTCAGAAGTCAAGTAACTGGCTGGGAAAATGCCTAGAAAAGGGAAGAAAAATAAGACTATAGAGAGTTTTTTCCAACAAATGATCCCGACATTCGGATCTGATGACGAGGACGCATTCTCGCCATCAAGGAAAGATGTGGAGGGCGGGGCCTCGGTACCCCAGACACCCCAGGGGGATGTCAGGTGGGCTCAGGCCTTGGAAGAGCTCAAAAAGGATTTTGAAAAGCAAGTTAGACAGGTGGAGGAAAAACTGGGAAGAGAAATGAGAGAGATGCAAGAAAAGTATGAAAAACGGGTCAATACCTTGGTTAAGGAGACCCCAAAAAATGCTGAAGAAAATAGCACCTTGAAGACTAGGCTCACTCAATTGGCAAAAGAGGTTCAAAAAGCCAAAGAGGAGAAAAATGCTTTCAAAAGCAGAATTAACCAAATGGAAAAAGAGGTTCAAAAGCTCACTGAATTTAATAGTTCTCTCAAAATTAGAATGGAACAGATGGAGTCTAATGACTTTACGAGAAACCAAGAAATCACCAAACAAAAACAAAAGAAGGAAAAAATGGAAGAGAATGTGAAATATCTCATGGGAAAAACAACTGACCTGGAATATAGATCCAGGAGAGACAATTTAAAAATTATGGGACTACCTGAAAGTCATGATCAAAAAAAGAGCCTAGACATCATCTTTCATGAAATTATCAAGGAAAACTGCCCTGACATTCTAGAACCAGAGGGCAAAATAAGTATTGAAAGACTCCATCGATCACCACCTGAAAGAGATCCAAAAAGAGAAACTCATAGGAACATTGTGGCCAAATTCCAGAACTCCCAGCTCAAGGAAAAAATCTTGCAAGCAGCTAGAAAGAAACAATTCCAGTACTGTGGAAATACAATCAGGATAACTCAAGATCTAGCAGCTTCTACATTAAGGGATCGAAGGGCGTGGAATAGGATATTCCAGAAGTCAAAGGAACTAGGACTCAAACCAAGAATCACCTACCCAGCTAAACTGAGTATAATACTTCAGGGAAAAATATGGTCTTTCAATGAAACAGAGGACTTTCAATCATTCTTGATGAAAAGACCAGAGCTGAAAAGAAAATTTGACTTCCAAACACAAGAATGAGAAGAAGCCTGAAAAAGTAAACAACAAAGAGAAGTCTTAAGGGACTTACCAGAAGTGAACTGTTTACATTTCTACATGGAAAGACAATATTTGTAACTCTTAAAAATTTTCAGTATCTGGGTAGTTGGTGGGACCACACACACACATGTAAATGCATGCAGGCACACACACATACACACATGCACACACACACAGAGACAGAGAGCACAGAGTGAATTGAATAGGATGGGACCATAGGTGATAAGAAATTAAGGTAAAGGGTGAGAGAGAAATGTAGTGGGAGGAAAGAGGGTGAAATGGAATGGGGTAATTATATGTCATTTAAGAGGCAAGTAGGAGACCTTTTAGTGGAGGGAAAAAGAGGAGAGCTGAGAAAAAAAAACAATTAGTTTACCCTCATCACATTTGACTAAAGGAAGGAATAAAATGTACACTCATTTTGGTATGAAAACCTATCTTACAGTATAGGAAAGTGGGGGAGAAGGAGATAAGCAAAGGGGGGGATGATGGAAGGGAGGGCAAAGGGAGGAGGGAGCAATTTGAAGTCAACACTTGGGGAGGGACAGGATCGAAAGACAGAAGAGAAACAATGAGGGGCAGGTTAGAATGGAGGGTAATTCAGTTAGTCTTACACAACACGACTATCAGGGAAGTCATTTGCAAAATTACACAGATATGGCCTATATTGAATTGCCTGCCTTCCCAAAGGGAATGGGTGGGGAGGGAGGGATGGGGAGAATTTGGAACTCAAAGTTTTAGGAACAACTGTCTAGTATTGCTGTTGCTACTAGGAAAGAAGACATACAGTTAATGAGGAATAGAAAGTCATCTGGCCCTACAGGAGAAAAGAGAAGATGGGGACAAGAGAAGGGAGGGATGACAGAAGAGAGGGCAGATTGGAGATAGGGAAAATTAGATTGGTTGGGTATTGGGGTGGGGGAGGGGATAAAAGGGGAGAAAATGTGGAACCCACAATTTTGTGAAAATGAATGTAAAAAGTTAAATAAATAAATAAATGGATGAATGAATGAATGAATGAATGAATGAATGAATAAAAATAAAACAACAAAGAAGTTAAAGAAATTAATAGAATTTTAGAAAAGTTAGGTAAGGTTGACCTCTGGAGAAAACTGAATGGGGATAAAAAAGAATATAACTTTTTCTTAGTGGTACATGGCATCTACACAAAAATTGACCATGTATTGGGGCATAAAGACCTCATAGTCCAATGCAGAAATCCTTTACAGATCATGATGTAATAAAAATTACATGTAATAGATGGTCATGGAAGGATAGACTCAAAATTAATTGGAAACTAAATAATCTAATCCTAAAGAATGGGTGGGTATAGCTTTAAATCACGGAAACAATTTATAACTTCATACAAGAGAATGATAATGAGACAACATACCAAAACTTATGGGTTGCAGCAAAATTGATTCTTAGGGTAAGTTTTATATCTCTAAATGCTTGCATGACTAAAATAGAGAAAGAGGAGATCAATGAATTAGGCATACAATTAAAAAAGGCTAGAAAAAGAACAAATTTGAAATCCTCAATTAAATACTAAATTAGAAATTCTGAAAAACCAAAGGAGAGATTAACAAAATTGAAATTAAGAAAACTATTGAACAAATAAACTATAAAACTAAGAACTGTTTTTATAAAGAAATAGTAAAATAGTTAAACCTTGGTTAATTTGATTTTAAAAAAGAAAGAAGATCAAATTACCAGTATTAAAAATGAAAAGGGTGAATTCACCACCAATGAAAAGAAAATCGAAACAATAATTAAGAGCTATTTTGCCCAATTGTATGCCAATAAATTTGACAAGTTTAATTAAATGGATGGATATCTACAAAAATGTAATTGCCCATATTAATGGAAGAGGAAAGTATTTAAATAACCCTATTTCAGAAAGGGAAATTAAATTAACAATCAATGAACTCCATAAGAAAAAGTCTCCTGGGCCAGATGGATTTACGAGTGAATTCTATCAAACATTTAGAGAAAAATCAATTCTGGTACTATATAAACTATTTGGGAAAACAGGCAAAGAAACTGTCCTACCAAATTCTTTTTAGTATATAAATATGGTGCTGATACCTAAACTGGGGAGATCAAAACAGAGAAAGGAAATTATAGAATATTTTCCCTAATGACTATAGATGCATAGAGAGATTACACCAACTTGTCTTAAGGATAATATACTATGAGCAGATAGGATTTATACCAAGAGTGCAGGACTGGTACAATATTAGAAAAACTATAACCATAATGGATCCTCTCAACAACAAAATCACAGAAATTATATGATCATCTTAATAGATGCAGAAAAAGCTTTTCACAAAATATGATACCCATTCCTTCTAAAAAAAAAAACACTACAGAGCATAGGAATAAATGGAGTCTTCCTTTAAATAATAGATATTATCTATCTAAAACCATCAGCAAGCACCATTCAAAATGGGGATGTTAGAAGCATTTACAATAAGATCAAGGGTGTGCCCCTGTTATTCAATATTGTACTAGAAGTGCTAGCTTTAGCAATAAGAGAAGAAAAATCCAAAGAATTAGAATAAGAAAAGAAAAAACAGAGCTATTACTCTTTGCAGATGATAGTATAGTATACATAGAGAATCCTAGAGGATCAAGTAAAAAATTACTTGAAATGACCAATTTTGCAAAGTTGCAGGATACAACACAACATATAAATCATTAACATTTCCATATTACTATATTACATTGACTATATTTCTATATTTATATATATTCTATATTTATATATAATTTCTATATATATTACTATATTACATTGACATTTTTGTATTACTAACAAAGTCGAACAGCAAGAGATAGAGAAATTCCATTTAAAGTTACTGTAGACATTATAAAATATTTGGGAGTTTATCTGTCAAAACAAACCCAGGAACTATGTGAATGCATTTACAGAACATTTTTCAAATAAAATCAGATCCAAATAACTGGAAAAACATCAGTTGCTTGTGGATAGGCCAAACTAATATAATAAAAATTACAACTCTACCTAAATTAATTTACTTATTCCATGCCGTACAATCAATCTACCAAAAAATATTTTATAGAGCTAGAAAAAATAATAAAAAAAATTCCTCTGGAATAACAAAAGGTCCAGAATATCAAGGGAAATAATGAAAATAAATGCAAGGGAAGGTGGCCTAGCTGTACAAGATCTTAAATTAAATTATAAAGCAACAACCACCAAAACTATTTTGCATTGACTAAGAAATAGAGTGGTGGATCAGTGGAATAAGCTAGGTACACAAGACACAGTAATCAATGACAAAGGTAAGCTACTGTTTGATAAACCCAAAGATTCCAGCTTCTGGAATAAGAACTCACTGTTTAACAAAAAACTGCTGAGAAAACTGGAAAATAGTACAGCTAATACTAGTCAGAGCAACATCTTATACACTATACCAAGATAAAGTCAAAATGGGTGCATGATTTAATTATAAAGCCTGATATTTGGAGAGCAAGAAATAATTTACCTGTCAAATCTATGGAGAAGGGAAGAATTTAAGACCAAACAAGAGACAAAGAACATTGGGGGAGGGGGTGGGATGGGAGAGAAAGCCAAGATGGTGGAGTAATAGCACAGATTTGCTAGAGATCTCCCCAAACCCAGCTAAATACCTGTAAAAAATGACTCTAAACAAATTCTGGAGCTGAAGAACACACAAAATGGCAGAGTGAAGCAATTGTACAGGCCAAAACAGCCTGAAACATTTCTGGGAAATGTCTATAGCAACATACTGGGAGCAGAGCACAGTCCAGTGTGGGCCATGGCAGCATAGATGGGACTTGAGCAGCCTTGAGGGGACTGCCCCTTGGAGAATTGCGATGGTTTCCAGACTTCATGACCCCAAAATGCTGAGGACAAATTGAAAGGGCAGTGAAAAAAAAAACCTGTGGGACATCCTATGAGGGAGCAGAGAGGTTGGGCCCCAGTCCTAGGGCAGAAAAGGGAGTGGAGGAGCCTTCTGATAGGAGGAGCCCACAATAGCAGCAGCAGCAGCAGGAGCAGAGTCAGTGCAGTGTTTCTGGAGCTCTAGGCACACAGACTGAGGGGGGCTGGGAATCAAGCAGCTGACAGTACACCCCCTCCCACTCCCACTGGAAGCAGAGAACTACCTTGACAAAAAGCTCAAAAGTCAAGTAAATAGCTGGGGAAATGAGCAAGAACCAGAAAAAGGATCAAACTATAGAATCTTACTTTGTTGACAAAGAAAACCAAAGCATACAAACAGAAGACAACAAAGGCAAAGCTCCTCCACCCAAATCCTCCAAGAAAAATATGAATTTATATCAGGTCATGAAAGAGCTCAAAAAGGATTTTGAAAATCAATTAAGAGAAATAGAGGAAAATATTGGGAAGCGAAATGAGAGTGATGCAAGGAAATCATGACAGCCGAGTCAACTGATTGCTAAAGGAGACCCCCCCCAAAAAAAAAAAAAGAAAAGAAAAACACTGAAGAAAATAACACCTTAAAAAATTGACTAACCCAAAGGTCAAAAGAGAGTCAAAAAGCTAATGAGGAAAAGAATGCCCTAAAAAGCAGAAATAACCAGACGAAAAAGGAGGTCCAAAAATTCACTGAAGAAAATAATTCCTTAAATTCCTAGAATGGAGCACATGGAAGCTAATGATTTTACGAAAAATCAAGAAATTATAAAACAAAGCCAGTGGAATGCAAAAATCACAAACAATGGGAAAAAACTCATTGGAAAAGCAATTGACCTGGAAAATAGATCCAAGAGAGACAATTTAAAAACTATTGGACTACCTGAAAGCCATGATCAAAAAAAGAGCCTAGACATCATCTTTCAAGAAATTATCAAGGAAAACTGCCCTGATATTCTACAACCAGAGTGTAAAATAGATACTGAAATAATCAACCAATCACTTCCTGAAAGAGATCCAAAAAGGAAAACTCCTAGGAATGTTGTAGCCAAATTCAAAAACTCTCAGGTCAAGGAGGAAATATTGCAAGCAGCCAGAAAGAAACAATTCGAGGAGTGAGGATATACAATCAGAATAACACAAGATCTAGCAGCTTCTATATTAAGGGATCAAAATGTTAGGAATATGATATTCCAGAGGTCAAAGGAGCTAGGATTCAAACCAATAATCACCTACCCAGAAAAACTGAGTATAATACTTAAGGGGGAAAATAGTCATTTAATGAAATGGAGGACTTTCAAGAATTCTTGATGAAAAGATCAGAGCTGAATAGAAAATTTAACTTTCAAATACAAGAATCAAGAGAAGCATGAGAAAGTAAATAGGAAAGAGAAATTATAAGGGGCATACTAAAGTTGAACTGTTTGCATTCCTACAAGGAAATTTTTGTAACTTGAGAGTTTTCTCAATATTAAAGTATTTGGAGGGATTATAAATATAGACAGAAAGCACAGGGTGAGTTGACTATGAAGGAATGAAAGCTAAAATATGAAATTAAAGGCTGAGAAAGGAATCTATTGGGAGAAGGAGAAAGGGAGGAGAATGGGATAAATTATCTCTCACATAAAAGAGGCAAGATGAAGTTTTTTCGATCAAAGGAAAGGGGGGAGGTGAAAGGGGAAGAGTGAACCTTACATTCATCCCATTTGACTTAAGGACATGCACACTCAATTTAGTATAAAAATCTATCTTATGCTACAGGAAAGTAGGGAGGAAGGGGAGAGGGGGATTATAGAAGGGAGGGCAAATGGGAGGAGGGAGGTGATTAGAAGCAAACGCTTTTGAAGAGGGACAGGGTCAAGAGAGAGGATAGAATGAATAGGGGGCAGGATAGGATGATGTTATGGAACTGTTTTGTATTGAATTGCTTGCCTTCCCAATGAGAGTTGATGGGGAGGGAGGAAGAGAAAGAAGCTGGAACTCAAAGTTTTAAAAATGAACGTTAAAAATTGTTTTTACATGCAAGTGGGAAATAACACATACAGTCAATGGGATATGGAAATCCATCTTGCCCTACTAGAAAATAGTAGGGAAGGGGATAAGAGAAGGGACGGGTATGACAGAAGGTAGGGAAGATTGGGGAAAGTGGTAATCAGAATGCATGCTATCTTGGGGTGGGTGGAGGGGAGAAATGGGGAGAAAATTAGGAACTCAAAATCTTGTGGAAGTGAATGTTGAAAGCTAAAACTAAATGAATTTTTAAAAATTTTAAAAATAAAATGTGAGAGTTAAAAAATAACACATTTAAAGATATTTTCTGGTTTTATGAGAACTTCAAGATTTATAAGAGGATGAAAGAAAATTTTTTTAGGGAGCAGAGCCAAGAGAGTGGACTAGAAAGAAACACTTATGCAGGGTCCTCCCCACAGCCCATAAAATACCTATAGAGAGGGACTCTCAACAAATTTTGGAGCAGCAGAAGTGGAGAACAACAGAGTGGAGGAGATTTCCATCCCATGGTCACCTGAAATGCCCACAGAAACGTCGATTGTTCCAGATACAACCGAGGGTGGAGCCCAGCCCAGCCCTGGCCGAGTGGCACAGCGCAATGAGACTCTATGAGGAGGACACCTAGGGGGCAGATCTCCAGTTGCAGTAGCAGGTCGTCAGATCCCTTGGCCTACAGCCCTGGGTGGAGGCCATGGCTGAGCTGGTCTTTGCCTCACACTGAATGGTGGCCCTGCCCATCCGGCTTATCTGAAAATCAGCCCCCAGTGCTGGCTTGGCAGAACTGGAGGCCAAGTGGCTGTGGAGAGGTATCTGCTAAGATTCTGGGCACAAAAATCCCTCACTGTGCCCAGACCAGTACATACTTGACCGTGCCACTTTGGAGGAACTGAGATCTCACAGATTCCCAGAGTATACCCTATTTTTGAAAAAGGATACAAAAGTCAAGTAACTGGTTGGGAAAATGCCCAAAAAAGGGAAAAAAATAAGATCATAGAAGGTTATTTTCTTGGTGAACAGATATCTCCTCCCATCCTTTTGGATGAGGAAGAACAATGCTTACCATCAGGGAAAGACATAGAAGTCAAGGCTTCTGTATCCCAGACATCCAAAATAAATATTCAATGGGATCAGGTCATGGAAGGGCTCAAAAAGGATTTTGAAAATCTAGTTAGACAGGTGGAGGAAAAACTGGGAAGAGAAATGAGAGAGATGCAAGAAAAGCATGAAAAGCAGGTCAACACCTTGCTAAAGGAGACCCAAAAAAATGCTGAAGAAAATAACACCTTGAAAAATAAGCTAACTCAATTGGCAAAAGAGGTTCAAAAAGCCAATGAGGAGAAGAATGCTTTCAAAAGCAGAATTAGCCAAATGGAAAAGGAGGTCCAAAAGCTCACTGAAGAAAATAGTTCTTTCAAAATTAGAATGGAACAGATGGAGGCTAATGACTTTATGAGAAACGAAGAAATCATAAAACAAAACCAAAAGAATGAAAAAATGGAAGATAATGTGAAATATCTCATTGGAAAAACAACTGACCTGGAAAATAGATCCAGGAGAGACAATTTAATAAAAAAAAATTGGACTACCTGAAAGCCCGAATGAAAAAGAAAGCCTAGACATCATCTTTCATAAAATTATCAAGGAAGACTGCCCTGATATTCTAGAACCAGAGGGCAAAATAAATATTGAAAGAATACACCGATCACCACTGGAAAGAGATCCAAAAAGAGAAACTTCTAGGAACATTGTGGCCAAATTCCAGAGTTCCCAGGTATTATTGCAAGCAGCTAGAAAGAAACAATTCAAGTATTGTGGAAATACAGTCAGGATAACACAAGATCTAGCAGCTTCTACATTACAGGATCGAAGGGTGTAGAATATGATATTCCAGAAGCCAAAGGAACTAGGGCTAAAACCAAGAATCGCCTACCCAGGAAAACTGAGTATAATTCTTCAGGGGAAAATATGGTCTTTCAATGAAATAGAGGATTTTCAAGCATTCTTGATGAAAAGAAAATTTTACCTTCAAACACAAGAATGAAGAGAAGCATGAAAAGGTAAACATCAAAGAGAAGTCATAAGGCACTTACTAAAGCTGAACTGTTTACATTCCTACATGGAAAGATAACACACACACACACACACACACACACACACACACACACACACAGCATTGAATGAATTGAATAGGATGGGATCATATCTTTAAAAATGAAATTAAGCGATGAGAGAGAAATATGTTGGGAGAAGAAAGGGAGAAAAGGAATGGGGTAAATTATCTCTCATAGAAGAGGCAGACAGGAAACTTTTTAGTGGAGGGAAAAAGAGGGGAGCTGAGAGAAAAACATGAAGTTTACTCTCATCACATTTGACTAAAGGAAGGAATAAAATGCATACTCATTTTGGTATGTAAACCTATCTTACAATACAGGAAAATGGGGGAGAAGGGGATAAGCAGGGTGGGAGAGGATGATGAAAGGGAGGGCAATGGGAGGAGGGAGCAATTTGAAATCAACACTCTTGGGGAGGGACAGGATCCAAAGCGAGAACAGAAGTAATGGAGGGCAGGATAGGATAGAGGGAAATATAGTTAGTCTTACACAACACAACTATTATGAAGTCATTTGCAAAACTACACAGGTATGGCCTATATTGAATTGCTTGCCTTCCCAAAAGGGAGTGGGTGGGGAGGGAGAGATGAAGAGAAGTTGGAAGTTAAAGTTTTAGGAACAACTGTTGAGTATTGTTCTTACTACTAGGAAATAAAAAATACAGGTAATGGGGTATAGAAAGTTATCTGGCCTTACAGGACAAAAGAGAAGATGGGGACAAGGGAAGGGAGGGATGTTAGAAGAGAAGGCAGATCGGTGAGAGGGGCAATCAGAATGCTTGACGTTTTGGGGAGGGAGGAGGGGAGAAGTGGGGAGAAAATTTGGAACCCAAAATTTTGTGAAAATGAATGTTAAAAGTTAAATAAAAAAAATTTTTAAAAGAATAAAAAGACAATTTTTTAGAAGAATTACAATGAATGGGAGAAACGATGAAAAAAACACAACCCAAGAGCAAATAGTCTGCTTCATTCTGCAATCCAATTACATATCTCTTTCTTTGGATGCAGAAGGCATGTTGCCTCAAGAGTCCATTGGGAATTTTTTAGGTCCTTGCATTGCTGTAGAGGGCTAAGTCTACCACAAAATGTACTTAATAAGAATGTATGTATAGAACCCATGTAAGATTACACACCGTCATGGGGGTGGGGGGGAAGGTGGGTAGGAAGGGGAGAAATTTAAGATTTATGAAAGTGATTGTAGAAACTGAAAACAAATAAATTAATTTTTAGAAAAAGAAAAGAATTTTATAAAATGAATTTTTTTAATTTATTGACTTGACTGGGGAAAATAGTGAACCCTATTATATAATATATAACAATACATTGTATATTGTAAACATATCCATAATATATTGGAGATATTGTAAATATTGTTATGTGTGTTTTATTATTCATTAAATTGTACAAATAATGGAGTTCAACATCTGAAGGGTTGTGGAGCTTTCTTACCAGTGTCTCATAACAGACTCATAGTGAAGAGTTGCATTTGGTTTCATGCATATTTAATGGCATAATTTCATAAATAAAAATAAAATACAATGTTTAAAAAAAAGATATGAGGTAATCATTGAACAGCACTTAAAGAGTTAAGAACATCTAATCATAAAAAAATTAATGGTCCAAGAATAGTCTAAGTGTAAGACATGACTGTGTAGGTGACTGAAATGTTCAAGATTCCAAAATTCCTGTGCTGTGTTGACTTCTGCTTTTGGTCACCCTCTCACTCATTGATCCTGGGATGACGGCAAGTTCACCTTGAGGAAGGAAAAATCAGTTCCAGAAATAAAACTCTTGTGTAACAAAAATGAGTAATCAAGCAAAAGAAATCAACGTACTGATTTTTATTTAGGGGCAAAGATTTACGGATAGTGATAGATATGAAGAAACAAAGAACGTCAATAAAATATTTTATGCAAAAAAGAAAACAAAAATGAAACAGAAAAATGCAAAAATAAAGCAACTGTTACCATTTTGGTAATTTATATACGTATGTGTGTTTAATTTTTATTATGAAATTTTTAAATACATACACTAAAGAATAATTCTACATAAGGAAGTCTGTATTTTCTTACACAATCTTCTTTCTTTTTCTTTTAATATTGACATGTAGGTTTGCTGATAATTATAAAGTTCACAATAAAAGAAAAGAATTTAAACAAAAAAAATTGATGAAAGAAGTCCAGACATCAGCAAAGTACATCTTTTGGGGAGAAGGTGGGGTTTCCTAGTGTCTCTTGAACTACATCCCAGTAGAGTTTCTTTGTTTCCTCTAAATATAAGAATAGCCCAGAATAGATCCCTTTCTACAACACTTCATGAAATTCAGACAATGATGGATGAGGGGAGGCTCATACTGCAGGACTATGACGGGAGGAGAAGATCCTGTTTCCTCCAGTCTTAGCGACTCCTGCATTTATTTGTATACCTTCTATTGACTTCTCTGTAGACATGTATGAACCAAGTGAATTTTGGTCTTTCTGTCCCAGCTTCCAGGATGACGACTAGCATAGAGTAGACGTACCACAAATGTTTGTTTGTTGAATAATTGAGAGGGCAAGCCTATATTTAGAGTTGGAAAAGACCATCTTGCCCAACATCACTATCTTACAGGTTATAAAAATCAAACCCAGAGAGATTACATGGATGATGCTGGGTCATACAAGTAATGTTAGTTTTTCTCAGGACTAAAAAGAAGAGGCTTCAACTCAAATCCAAGACTGTTACAACATCCAGTTTCAGACATGCGGCTTATGAAGACACAGAAGAATTCCTTGCATGACTTTACTTCTGCTTCTTCTGTAGCCATTCCAGAATCAAATTCAAAATAATCTTTATCACAAAGTCACAATTCATTCTTACACACATTTTCATTCCCCTCTCAAGTTCACTTTCTTCCTCCACAGCCTCTTCATGGCATTCTTCACTTCTGCATTTCTCAAGGTATAAATAATAGGGTTCAACATTGGAGTAACTACCGTGTAGAACACAGAGACAAGTTTGTCTTCAGTGAAGGTGGAAGAGGGCCGCATGTACAGAAAGGTGGCAGGACCAAAGAATAGGAGGACAACAGTGATGTGGGAGGCACAAGTGGAGAGGGCCTTGCGTCTCCCCTCTGCAGACTGGTTTCTCAAGTGAACCAAGATGACAATATAAGAACAAATCAAGAACAGAAAGGAAATTGCAGCAAATAAACCACTATCAGCAAACACAATAATTCCTGCCACAAAAGTATCGGTACAAGCAAGCTTGAACAAGGGATAGAGGTCACAGAAATAATGGTCAATCACATTAGGACCACAGAAGGGCAATTGGACAGTGATGAAAATCTGAATCACAGAGTGCAACATGCCCCCTAGCCAGGAGCTAAACACCAGCACATGACACACAGGACGGCTCATGATGGTCATGTAGTGCAGGGGTTTGCAGATGGCAACATATCGGTCATAGGCCATCACTGTGAGCAGGAGGATCTCAGCAACTCCAAAGAAGTGGAAGAAAAAGATCTGAGCAATGCAGCCATTCAAAGAAATTGTTTTATTCTCAGCCAATAAGCCAGAAATGAATTTAGGAACAATAGTAGAGGAGTAACAGATCTCTACTAAAGAAAGGTGGCTAAGGAAGAAGTACATAGGGGAGCTCAGACTCTTGCTAGTGTTGAGAGTTAAGATGATGAGGCCATTGCCCAACATTGTGGCCAAGTACACGGGAAGAAACACCACAAAAGAAATCCTCTGTGCTTCTTGATCTTGGAAGAGCCCCACGAATACTAACTGTGTCACATTGTTTGTAATAGCCATGGAATCCAATCATGTCATATCAAGTCTAAGGAAGCTCGGTAGACCTGAAATAAGAAAAAAGAAAATAAGGCCATGTAATTATTAAGATGGCTTCCTGCACTAAGAACACAAATGGATGGATGGATGGATGGATGGATGGATGGATGGATGGATGGATGGATGGATGGATGAGTCAAAAAATACTTATTGAGTACTTACTATATGCAAAACTCTGTGGTAAATTCTAGGATTAGAACAGAAGAGCAATATAATCCCTGCTGTCAAGGAAATCACATTCTAATAAGGCAAGATGGTATATAGCAAGTTTTTTTTAAATACCTGCAAGTTAAGTACTTCAAAATGCTAAGTGAGAATGGTGAATTAAAATTTATAATATTGATCTGACTCCAGAAATTAAAAAGTTATACTCACTTTAAAAGGTTGAATTTAAATCAAGAAATAATAAAAGAGAGAAACATAACCACTTTGTTATGCTTAAAGAAATCATGGCAAGGATAAAGTAATAAAAAGACCACTGAGGATGAAAATTCTATCAACAAAAATAATAGTAGTTAATGTTAAAAAAGACTTTATTTAGAATATTGAGGTTTGCAAAACATGTTACACACATGTGATCCCCAAAACAAACTTATAAGTTATTACCAGTAATTCATTACTAATTACCACAAGTATTAATATCTCTATTTTATAACTAAATCAATCAATAAGAATATAAGTGCCTTCTGTCTGCCAAGAATATTAGGGATATGAATCCAAAAATGAAATCAATGAGTAAACTGAAATTTAGGGAAGTCACACAGCTAGGAAGTTCTGAAGGCTGACATTGAATTCAAGTATCTCCTGACTTCAAAGTCAATGCTCTTTCCATCACATTGCACTGAATAATTATATGGACACTCAAGGATATGGTAACTAAAATTAAAAATTACCTGAATTGCAAAAAGATTGAAAGAGAAAACCATCATAAGTGTGACACTTCAATAATCTACTAAAGAAAGATACTGTGCCAAACAAAAAGATATATGAGATGTTAGAGACTTGAACAGAATACTAGAAAGATATGGGGGTTTTTTCAGTCATTTCAGTCATATCTGAACCTTCATGATCCCATTCAGGGCTTCCTCAGCAAAGATATTGGAGTAATTTTTCCATTTCCTTCTCCAGCTCATTTTACACATGGAATTGTCCAGGGTTGCATAATGTCTGAGACCAGATTTGGATTCTGGTCTTCCTAAGTCTAGGCGTGGTGCTGTAATAATCACTGCACCATAGAAGAATAAGTGATTGCATCATAAGATCATAAATCTAGTGCTAGAAGGGACCACAGTGATCATCTAATTCAATTTTCATTTTATTGTTGAGGAAACTGAGACCCAAGGAGAGTACAGTAAGTGACTTACCCAATGTCACACAGGAAGTAAGCATCTCAGGCAGAGTTCAAACTCAGCTTCTCTGATTCTAGAAAGACTTCTTTCCTCCATAATGCTGAGTGTCAGGGAGCTTAGTTTCTATTCAAAAAACACAGGGAACATTTGCCAAAATTAATCATACATAAAGAATTTACAAAAGGAAAGAGAGGAAGGAAGGAAGGAAGGAAGGAAGGAAGGAAGGAAGGAAGGAAGGAAGGAAGGAAGGAAGGAAGGAAGGAAGGAAGGAAGGAAGGAAGGAAGGAAGGAAGGAAGGAAGGAAAAGGAAAGGAAAGGAAAGGAAAGGAAAGGAAAGGAAAGGAAAGGAAAGGAAAGGAAAGGAAAGGAAAGGAAAGGAAAGGAAAGGAAAGGAAAGGAAAGGAAAGGAAAAAGGAAAGGAAAGGAAAGGAAAGGGAAAGGGAAGGGAAGGGAAGGGAAGGGAAGGAAAGGAAAGGGAAGGGAAGGGAAGGGAAGGGAAGGGAAGGGAAGGGAAGGGAAGGGAAGGGAAGGGAAGGGAAGGAAAGGAACATAATACTAAGTTGTTCTTGAAAGCCTAGTATAAATTCAACTTGACCATAAAGAAAACCTTTTTGATATGTTGCTGTCTTTATTTCTTTATATTTTATTATTATTATTATATAGAATTATATGTGGTATAATAATTATTATTATATGAATCTTTTTTATCCCATAATTATTTCTCTCTTTCTTTCTCCATGTCTTTCTTTCTCTTTTTTTCTCTCTCTCTCTGAACTAACTTTTTCTGATTTGTGGATCAGAACCACATGGACTTACAAGTTAATCTTACAGAACATTTGAAACACAAAAACTCTTCAGACTTAGAGAAGGAAGATACTCGACCTGAAGAAATGACACCATTATATGAATTATAGATGTGCTAGCATATGTCTGACACTCAGAAATCTCTGATGAACTATCAGCTTTAATCTGTACTTTTAACATTTTCTCAATCACTTTCTTAAGTGGAAATATTCAACAAAACATTAAGTTAAGTTTTATAACATTTTGTCGTGTTCACCAATTTCTGAGGTAGAAATGCTCACACTGAAAATGTAACAATGGGTTCTTCAGAGAGAGTGAGAGTTGGCCCCAGCACCCAGCTGCAGAACAGTAAGAACCTTTATCTACAAAAGCATTTGATATATTGAATGACAAAAGAAATTAAAATGGAATTTAAAAATAATTGAGTTGTTGATGGTAGTAAGACTTTTTTAAGGAATGAGAGACAACAGATGGACATCCAAGAACCTCACCTGCTACACTCAAGATCGTTTGAAAGAACTAGAGGAAGACCTTTAGTGCTTCTAGTTGATCCTCCACAGGAAAGGGAGGAAGAAGTGGCAGCGAATGGGTAGATGACAAAAATCTGGCATTCAATAAAAAAAGATATTTTTACTTCATTACATGCATGCACACATATCTCCATTTGGCCCTATTCTTGGATTCAGATCTATAAATACTGTGACTTAAATGGATGAATATAAATATTTATGTGTATTTATGTATGTATGTATATGTGTGTGTGGATGATGTGTATATCTACATCATATATACATATGTAAACAAAATAAATACATTAATTTGATACTTCTAGTCTTTGCAAAGATAAAGCTATGGGGTCTTTGGAAGAGTGTAGGTGATTCAATTTAATTAAAATCAAAACAACTTATTAAGCATCTATCATATGGGGGGACAACATGCCAGGAGTTAAGATTAAATATTTTATTTTGAACCAGTACATATTTCCAAGCAGTTCACATTTTATTAGAGGTAATGATACCAGTTTCAGGTTATAGTGCTCTGAGTGTCAAAGGACCAAGATCCTCAGTTTCCTTAAACTGGGGGCACAAAGGAGATGATAAGATAGAAGAGGAAAATGGGGTGACCAGATAAGCTTCTCCTTCCTGCTTTGTTTTCCCTCCCTTCTCAACATTCTGTGCATATTTTCTCCTTCTGGTTCCCCTTTTTTAAAAGATACAAACAGATAGTTTTCAATTTTCACAACACACCTTACCACCAAAGCCAGACCATGGGAATTAAAAATGATTCGGTGACTAAGGATATCTCTAGGTTTATAATCTTTACCGACCCTTAAATTTCAAGTCTATGAAGAGACATTACAGGCAGACTTGCAAGAATGAAGCCAGTAGAGCTTTCAAAGTATGTCTAAGATGAACATTTGAGATTTCTAACAAAAATCAGGTATGAGAAGGCACTGTGTGACAAATGGATTTCCCACATTCTCCCTCTGGGACAGAAATGAATCAACACTAGCCAACCTTAGAAAACATAACCAACATAAACTAGACTATTTTCTTATTCTCAGACATCCTAGGTAGTTGATTCTGAAAGTCTTTGGACCTCAGGAACATTCAATCCATAAGAGTCAGTAAGTCTTCTTCGGATATAGTGCTGCCTTCAGACAATGTGAAGGTCAAAATGACCTTCCAAAGAAGAGGAGGACCATAGTAGACTCAGAGCTCTCTATATAATCAGAAGGGATGGAGGCCTTATTGGCATGCTGTGGGATTCAAAGACTGGAGCACTGTGCTTTGCCTTCCCTCTGATCTTTGAAAACATCAAGAGAAATCTAACATTTTTAATATATACTATATATGAGGCACACATAATATGTTTCATATTTTATTATGCATATTTTATGTAAAATATTAGATATATAATATTATTTATAATGTACTTTATGATACATAAAGTAATATCATACATATATTTATTAAACATATATGTGTATTGATTAGCCCACAGTAGGCTAAAGAAATTAGCCACCATGGAAAGCAAAGGAAGAATCATAAAATAATAGAATTTTGGAATTGGAATTGACAACATTGTTAGAACACAGAAAGATTTGAGAATACAGAATATCAAAATTCTGAGCGCCCTTAGAACACTGGAAATAGAACAACAGATTTAAAGGTCAGTCACTCTGTAAACACATATTTATTAAACTTATTATTAAAATGTGCCAGACACTGTATTAAGTTCTGTAGATGCAAAGAAAGGCCACAAGAGAAAGTATACGCTTGCAAAGGTCTCATCATCTCACAATGGAAATGACATGAAAACAATTACATGTAAATAAGTTATGCGTAAGACAAATCCAAGAAAACTAAAAGAAGGAAAATACTAAAAGGAGGACTGGGAAAGATTCTTATGAAAGGTGGGGTTTAGTTTGGGATTAAACAGCAACTCAAAGAATGGAAAGGAGGAAAAAGAGAATACCAAAGATGGAGGAAAATCAACGAAAATGTCTACAGTTAAGAAATTGTGTGTCTTGTTTGAGGAATAGGAAGGAAACCCATGGCATTGTAGCAGTGGAGATATGGAAGGGAATGAGATATAGGAAGGAATGAAGTTAATGAGGCCTTTTAAAAACAAGCAGAAGATATTATATTTGACCCCGGAAATAAGAGGGACCTATGGACAAATATTGAGTCAGAAGTGGAGGGTGACAGTATCATACTTTCACTTTAAGAAAGGATGGACTGGACTGAGCACACTTAAACCAAAAGGTGACACGATAGTCTAAGTATGTTGTAAGGAGGGCACCTGCACAAGGGAGGTGACCATGTCAAAGGAGAAAGGGGATATTATAGAGAGAGATGTGATAAAGGTAGAAGCAATAAGACTTAACAAATGATTGAATATGGGTGGTGAGAGAAAATGGGAAGTTGAGGATGACATCTAGATTCCAAGCCTGAATATGAGAGAAGATGGTGATTCCCTCAAGAGAAATGGGAAATTGAAGAAGAGAGGAGGGTTTCAGGATAGAAACAGGGTGTTCTGCTGTGGACATGTTCAGTTTCAGTGTCCATTAGACATCCAGTGGGATATATCCAAGAGGAGAATGAAGATGCAAAACTTGGTGTCAGAAGGAATACCAGGGCTGGACAGATAGGTGTGGGGATCACATGCCTAAAGATTAAATGAACCCTTGGAGCTGATGACATCATTAAATGAAGTAGTATAGAAGGAGATGAGAAAGATGCTGGATAAAGCCTTGGTAAAAGACTATGATTAATGGTCATGACATAGATAAAATCGCAGTGAAGAATGAGGAATCGACATTAAGATATTGAACATAGAATTCAGTGGTGGAGGGAACTTACCAAGCATTCAGTGGCAAAGCTGTAAAGAACTTTGAGATCATCCAGTCCAACTTTTTCATTTGACCAAAGTGAATAAGTGAGACCCCAAAATAAGAGATTTTCTCAAGGCCACCCAATGATTTAGTGTCAACAACCGTAGTAGAACCTGTCTCTCCATTCAATCCCCTTTCCACTACACAGTCTTACTTTCCCCATGGCATCAACTTTGTTATTGCTATTGCTGAATCAAAGTTTATAACGTGCCTTCACACACACCAAATATCAAGATAATCCATGATCTCTAAAAAGAAACAAAGTGTGTCCTGCTGACAGGTAAATCATTCAGAGCCCAATTCTGGATTACATGAAAAATTCTTTTGTCCCTTCTCCTTAGAAAGATGAAAGAATTACAAAAGAAAACAAAAGCCACAGCTACTCACACGGTGTGACATCAGAGACTCACCTGCATGAGGTGCCCTAACCTTATAAAATGCAGTAACCCAGCAACTAAGATCAGGAGATCAATTTCTCTGGGGTCTTCTTTAGCTCCATTGGGAGAGAACTTTGCCAAAAAATAATGACTTGAAGAAAGGTTGAATGCCTGCTTCAATTATTTATTTAGTGGTCTGAGTTTTCACCCATTTCTACTGTAACACTGGTAGGTGGAGTTGGCTGACCAGTACTAGATCCTTTCCACTCTTTCCTCTCTGGTGATTTAATCAGTGTTACATTTAATCATGTTACAGTTAGCTTGCTTTTGCTATTGTTGAGTCTGTTCAGTTATGTCTGACTCTGTGACCCCATTTGACGTTTTATTGTCAAAGACACTGAACTGGTTTTTCATTTCCTTCTCAAGCTCATTTTTACAGATGAGGAACTGAGGCAAAATTAAGTGACTTGCCCAAGGTCACACAACTAGTAAGTATCTGAGACTAGATTTGAACGCAGAAAGATGGATCTTTTTCACTTCAGGCCTGGGACTCTTTCGACTGAATGCCATAGCTTTTTGCTCTCAAAGATAATATAAATTTTGTTTATTCACATATCATTCCTTTTTTCTATACATTTGAGGCAAAATCAAGATTTAGGAAGAACTAAGATAAAAGAAACAAGTAAAATGTATTATAGTACCAGCAGAAGTATAGGGAAAGGATGGGGAAATGGTGGGCAAAGACAGTCCTTATAGAACTTCCTGTAACTTCTGGGAGCCAAGATGGCAGAGTAAGAAATAAGTTGCTCCCACCCACCATTACTGACCGCGAAAACCCAGAAAATGTTGCACAAGGAAAAGCCCTGGAACAAATGAACCAGCAGAAATACAGGGTGCAGCAGTCTTGTAGTATAGGAAGCTTGAGGATTAATGGGAAAGGCCCTTTCCCTCTAGTATAAGGGGAATAGTACAGAACAGGAGGCATCCCAGTAAGTCAGTAGCAACCCGAAATCAGCAAACCAGGGGAAAATCTTGAGCCCCAAGGCAGTGGGGCAGGCAAGTGCCAATACCAGGACACTGCCACCCCAGAATGACTTGACACAGGGAGGGAAAACCAGTAGACTACAGCTTGGAAAACCACGACGTACACTGGCAGACATCCTCCAGCAGCCAAACCCCTGGTCCCTCAGCACAACTCCCAGGATGAAAATTTCAGTAGTCAAAACTCCAAGCACACAAGAATCCATCAGCAATCAAACATTTCAGTGCATTAAAGCAACCTAGAAGAACAGGCATCTTCCACGGGCCAGACCAACAACCCCAACGCTGACAGTTTCAGTACTGCTTACCCCAGCTTAGCACCAGGCAAGCTACCACACCCCCACAACCTCCAGGTTCCAGCACCTTAAGCCCCAGCACACAAAGTCAGCGACCCAGCACAAGAAGCTTGGATCAGTGCCCCTTGTGCTCTAGTAGGAGACCTCAACTTGAAAAGCCAGGAAATAGGCAAATATCAAAAAACAAAGCTGAACAATGACTAGATTCTTACTGTGGGGACAGGGAAGACCAAAACACAAATTCAGAAGATGACAACATTGTCAATACTAACATCCCAAAATTCAAAGGGGAATATGTACTGGTCACAGGCCCAAAAAGCTTTCTTGGAACAGCTCAAGAAGGATTTTACAAGTCAAATAAGAGAGGTAGAAGAAAATTGGGAAAACAAATGAGAGGCATAAAAAGGGAGTCAATAGCTTGGAAAAGGAAGGATAAAAATTGACTGTAGAAAACAAGTCCTTAAAAAATGCAATTGGCTAAATGGGGAAAAAAGTATACTGAAGAAAATAACTCCTTAAAAAGTAGAATTGACAAAATGGGAAAGAAGGTACAAAAACTCTCTGAAGAGACTTCCTTAAAAAGTAAACTGGGCCAAACAGAAAAAGAGGTAAAAATTCTAATGAAAGAAAACAATTGATTAAAAATTAGAATCGGGCAAGTGGAAACTAATAACTCTATAAGCCAAACCAACTCTATGAGTCAAACAAAATTAAAAGAATGAAAAAATGGAAGAAAACATAAAATTTCTCATTAGAAGAACAACAGACCTGGAAAAAAGATCAAGGAGAGATCATTTTAAAATGACTGGTCTACCTGAAAGCCATGATGAAAAAAGAACCTGGGCAGCATCTTCCAAGAAATCATGAAGGAAAACTGCCCTATGGTCCTAAATCTAGAGGGTAAAGTAATCATTGAAAGAATTCACCAATCACTTCCTGAAAGAGATCCCAAATTGAGAATGCCGAGGAATATTGTAGCCAAAATTCCAAAATTTCCAGATCAAAAACAAAAATACTGCAAGGAGCCAGAAAGGAACAACTTAAGTATTATGGAACCACAGTTAGGTTATACAGGACCTTGTAGCTTCTACAATAAAAGAACTTGGAATATGATATTCCAAAAGGCAAAGGAACTTGGATTACAACCAAGGATCAACTACCCGGAAAAATTTAGCATAATTTCTCATGGGAGGAGATAGACACTCAATGAAAGAGTGGACATCCAAACCTTCCTGATGAAAAGACTACAGCAGAAAATTTGGTTTTTAAATACAAGACTCATGAGAGGCACAAAAAGGCAAACAGGAAAGAAAAAGGACGTCACTAAATAAGAGCAAACTGTCTACATACCTACAAGAGAAGATGATATTTGTAATTCTTGAGAACTGTATCTTTATTACAACATTTAAAATGAGTATAGACAAAGGGTGTGGGTATAAGTTGACTTTGACGTGATCATAAAAAATCTACTTAAGTGGAGAAAAGGGATTGTATTGGGAGAAGAGGAAAGGAGGATGCAGAAAATGGCAAATTATATCTAATAAAGAGGCACAAAGACCTATTACAGTAGAGAGAAAGAAGGGAGAGACATGAACATTGTTTGGATCTTACTCTTATCAGATTTGGCTCAAAGAGGGTATAACATAATCGGCTAAGTATAGAAATCTACCTTACCCTATAGGAAGTAGGAGGGGAAAGAAGAAAAGGGAGGGGTCGACAGAAAAAAGGGAAGTAGTAAAGGAAAGGGAGAAGAAAAGGGAGTGAGCTGAGAGAAGGGAGGGAAGATTGAGGGAAGTGATGGTTGAAAGGAAACTCTACTAAGGAGGGAAAGGGAGAAAAGAGAAAAACATAAACAGGGGGACATAGGATGGAGAAAAAGATAGTAATCATAACTTTGAATGTGAATGGGATAAGCTCCCCCATACAACAAAAGCAGAGGGAGAGTGGATTAAAAACCATAATCCTACAATATGTTGTTTACAAGAAACACATCTGAAGCAGAATACACACAGAGTAAACATAAAAGTCTGAAGTATAACATATTATGCTTCTACTTTTAAAAAAATGGGTAGCAATCCTGATCTCAAACAAAGCAAAAGCAAAAATGGATCTAATTAAAAGAGTTAAGGAAGGAAACTACATCCTGCTAAAATGTACCACAGACTATGAAGTAATATCATTACTAAAGACGTGCGCCATGTGGTACAACATCCAAATTCTTAGAGGACAAGTAAGGGAATTACAGGAAGAAATAGACAGCAAAATTATGCTAGTGGGGGACCTTAACCTCCCCCACTGTAAAGTAGATAACTCTAACCACAAAATAAACAAGAAAGAATTTAAGGAGACAAATAGAATTTTAGAAAATTTACGTAAGGTTGACCTCTGGAGAAAATTGAATGGGATAAAAGAATATAATTTTTCTTAGTGGTGCACAACACCTACACAAAAATTGACCATGTGTTAGGGCATAAAGACCTCATAATCCAATACAGAAACATTAAGTACATCCTTTTCAGATCATGATGCAATAAAAATTATATGTAATGAAAGGCCATGGAAAGACAGATTCAAAATCAATTGGCAACTAAATAATCTAATCCTAAAGAATGAGTGGGTGAAACATCAAATCATAGAAACAATCAATAACTTCATACAAGAGAATGACAATAATGTAACAATATATCAAACTTACGGGATACAGGAAAAGCAGTTCTAGGGCAAGTTTTATATCTCTAAATACTTAGGTGAATAAAATAGAGAAAGAGGAGGTCAATGAATTAGGCATGCAACTTAAAAAAAGCTAGAAAAAGAACAAAATTAAAAATCTCCAATTAAATGCCAAATTGCAAAACATCAGTAGAATAGGTTAGGTACACAAGACATAGTAATCAGTGATAATAGTAATCTACTGTTTAATAAACTCAAAGACTCGAGCTTTTGTTATAGGAACTCAATATTTGACAAAAATTGCTGGGAAAGCTGGAAAATAGTATGACACCTCACAACATATACCAAGATAAAGATAAAATAAGTAGATGGTTCAGATACAAAAATTTATACTATAAGCAAAGTAGAAGAGCAAGGAATAGTTTAGCTATAAGGTCTATGGAGAAGGGAAGAATTTATATCCAAAAAACAGATAGAAAACAATATGAAATTCAAAATGGGTGATTTTAATTATACAAAGTTTTTGCACAAATAAAGCCAATACAAAAAGATTAGAAGGGAAATAAAAAGCTTTGAAATAAATTTTACAGCCAGTATCTCTGATAAAGGCCTGTTCTCCAAATGGTATAAGGAATAGAGTCAACTTTATAAGAATACAAGGCATTTCCATTTGATAAATGGCCAAAGGATATAAATAGGTAGTTTTCAGAGAAATAAAAAGCTATCTATAGCCCTACGAAAAGAATGCTCTAAAGCACTTGATTTCAGACATGCAAATCAAAACACTTCTGAGATACCATGTCACAACTTTCAGATTGGCTAACATGACAAAGCAGGAAAATGGTAAATGTTGGAGAAGATGTGTGAAAATTGGAATACTAATGCATTGTTGGTGGAGTTGTGAATTGATTCAGTCATTTTGGAGTGCAATTGGGAATTTTGCCCAAAGAACTATAAAACTGCATACCCTTCAACCCAGCAATATCACTTCTGGGTCTGAATCCCAAAGAGATCATAGAACTGGGTAAAGAACCCACATGTACAAAAATATTTATAGTAGCCCTTTTTGTGGTGGCCAAGAATTGGAAACTGAGGTGATGCCCATCAATTGGGAAATGACTGAACAGGTTGTGGTAAATGAATGTGATGAAATACTATTGTGCTATAAGAAACAAGGAGCAGGCTGACTTCACAACAACTGGAAAGATTTATCTGAACTGATGCTGAGTGAAGTGAGCAGAACTAGGAGACCACTGTACATACCCAGTAAAAGTCACATTGTGTGATGACTAACTTTCATAGAATTGACTCTTCTCAACAATGCAAGGATCTAAGACAACTCCAAAAGATTCATGTTGGAAAATACTGTCCACATCCAGAGAAATAACTATGGAGTGTGAATGCAGGTCAAAGCACACAATTTGATCTTTTTTTCTTTTGCTGTGTTGGGTTTTTTCTCTTGTGCTTCCTCCCATTGGTTCCAGTACTTCACTTCAACCTGACTAATGTGAAAATATGTTTAATATGGATATGTATGTATAGGCTATATCAGATTGCAAGCCATCTGGAGGGAAAGAGAGAAAATTGAAAACTCAGCACCTCATGGAAGTGAATGTTGAAAACTTAAAATTAATTAATTTAAGAAAAAATGTTAAGTATAACTGGATGGGAGTGGAGAAGAAATTATCTGTCAGTCTGAAATCATTATTATGCAAAAATAAAGTATGCTTAAGAAAAATGATTCTAAAAATAGCACCTCTCTTGGGGAATGACTGAACAAGTTGTGGTGTATGAATGTAATGGAATACACTTTTTCCATAAGAAATGGTGAGCAGGTGAACTTGGGAAAAACCTGGAAAGATGTACATGAACTGATGGGGAGTGAACCGAGCAGAACTAGTAGAACATTGTACACAGTAACAGCAACATTGTGTAATGACTGACATTGTTAGACTTAGCTATTCTGATCAATGAAATGAACTAAGACAACTCCAAAAGACTTATGATGGAAAATGCTAGCAACATGCAGAGAAAGAAATATGGAGTCTGAATGAATATAGAAGCATGCTATTTTCACTTTTAAGAGCTTTTTTTCTTGTGGTTTATCCTTTTGGCTCTGATTCTTCTTTCACAACATGGCTAATGTAAAAATGTGGGTAATTTGATTGTGTATGTACAACCTCTGCCAGACTGTATGCCATCTTTGGAATGGGGGAGGGGGAGGAAAAAGGAAAAATTTTGGACTTAAAATCTTCCAGAACTGAATGTTAAAAAACTTCAAATAAATTAATTAATTAAAATAACATTTTAAAAAATACCATCTCCCTCCTTTTTCTTAAAATACATCTTTAGCTAGCTGACCAAAGCATGTTTCAGAGCACAGTACAGTGGCTCTGGGAGAGCTAATCATGTCACCCAGGTATTGTCATCGAATTATTCAGCTGATACATGACTTTAGACACTTTGGCATTAGGACACATTTGGGACAGAGGCATTAAGTGTAACAAAGTACGAGATGAAAATATGATTAAAACCCTGTGAGAGGAACAGCTGGAAAACTAATTTGATTTTCAAGTGCAGCCATTTTACTTGGAATTGGCTGAGAGAGGAGATTTAGACTACTGAGATGATATTTTAACTGTCAATTTTCTGACAATACATTTTAAAGGGTGGATTGTTGTGTTTAGAAATAACACTTTTAAATGTATTTTCTGACTTTGTAAGCATTTAAAGATTTATAAGAGAAGGAAAGAATTTTTTATAAAATGAAAGTTTTTTCAAAATTTAATTATTTCTTTGGAAGAAATGGTGAACCCCATTATATTATCTATAGTAAACATATATATAATGATATATTGTATGTTGTAAGCATACATATAAGATACTGTAGGTATTATAAATATTATTGTGTGTTATTACATATTAAATAGCATAAATAATGGGATATAACATCTGAGAGAGGGTGAGACTTTGTTACCAGTGTCTCACAACAAACACACTTGGGGAGAAAAGTTGCATTTAGTTTCATGTATATCTGATGGCATAATTTCAGAAATAAAAGGAAAGACAATGTTTAAAAAAATTAAGGATGCCTTATAAAGTAGTCATTGTGTAAACTATCACTGAACAGAACTTAAAGAGTTGAAAATATCTGGTCATAAAAGAATTCATGTCCAAGTATCATCTAAGTCTAAGACCTAACTATGTGGGTCGTTGAAATGTCCTAAGCTCCATAATTCCTTTCATGTGTTGACTTCTGCTTTTGGGCACCCACTCAGCCACTTACCCTGGGATGACAGCCCCTTCGCCTTTGAGGAAGGGAAACTACATTCCAGAAATAAAGCTCTTGTGTAAGAAAAATGGATAGTCAAGCAAAAAAAATCAGCATATTAATTTTTGTTTGAGGGCAAGGCTTTTTGGGTAGTGTTAGATGTGAAGAAACAAAGAATATGAATAAAATACTTTACGCACAAAAGAAAGCAAAAATGAATACAGAAACATTCAAATACAAAGCAACCATGTCATTACCTTGTTGAATTATATCTATGTGTATTTAATTTCTATTAAGAATTTTTAAATACATATTAAAGAAGAATTCTACATAATGAAAGTTCACATTTTCTTATATAATCTTTTCTCTTCTTTTAATATTGAAATATAGGCTTCTTGATGATTATAAAGTTCACAATAAAAAGAGAATTTAAAAATATTGAGGAAAGAAGTTGAGACATCAGGAAAAGATTAGGAAAGTACATTTTGGGGGAAGAAGGTGAGGACTTCCTCTGATCCTTGAACTGAATCATGGTAGAATTTCTTTCTTTGCTCTAAATGAAAGAATTGCCCAGAATAGACACTTTTCTACAACAATGCATGAAACTCAGACAGTGGTGGGTGAAGGGGGAGGCTCATACTGCAGTGTTATGAAGAGAGGAGAAGATCCTGATTCTCCCAGTCTTTGCAATCCCTTAAATGTCTGCATTTATATTTTTATCTTCTTTTTGCTTCTTTATAAACATGTATAAATAATAGTAAATATTGGTCTTTGTGTCCTAGCTGCCAGCTACAGGAATGAAAAAAAGTAGACTTATTATGATTGTTTCTTTGTTGAATGACTGAGAGGGTAAGCCTATATTTAGAAATGGAAAACATCATCTTTCCCAACATCACTATCTTACAGATGATAAAAATCAAACTCAGAGAGGTTGCATGGGTGACCCCAGGTCATACAAGTAGTTCTCCTTTTATCAGTACTAAAAAGAAGAGGATTCAAGTTCAATCCAAGAATCTTTTATAATATCAAGTTTCATACAAACTGCGTATAAAAACCAGATGAATTCCCCGCATAAGTTTGTTTCTGCTTCTTCTGCAGCCATTCCAGAATAAAATTCAAAATTGTTATTATTTTCAAAGTCACAATAGATTTTTACATATGCATTTTCATTCATTGCTCAAGTTCCCTTTCTTCCTCCACAGCCTCTTCATGGCATTCTTCACTTCTGCATTTCTCAAGGTATAAACAATGGGATTCAACATTGGAGTAACCACTGTGTAGAACACAGCCACAAGTTTGTCTTCAGTGAAGGTGGAAGAGGGCCACATATACAGAAAGGTGGCAGGACCAAAGAATAAGAGGACAACAGTGATGTGGGAGGCACAAGTGGAGAGGGCCTTGTGTCTTCCCACTTTCTCAAGTGAACCAAGATGACAACAAAAGAAGAAGTCAAGAACAGAAAGGAAACCCCAGAGAATAAACCACTATCAGCAAACACAATAATTCCTGCCACAAAGGTATCAGTACAGGCAAGCTTGAACAAGGGATAGCGGCCACAGAAATAATGATCAATCACATTGGGACCACAGAAGGGCAATTGGACAGTGATGAGAAACTGAATCATAGAGTGCAACATGCCCCCTAGCCAGGAGCTAAACACCAGCACATGACACACGGGACGGCTCATGATGGTCATGTAGTGCAGAGATTTACAGATGGCCACATATCGGTCATAGGCCATGACTGTGAGCAGGAGGATCTCAGCAACTCCAAAGAAATGGGAGAAAAAGATCTGGGTCATGCAGCCATTCAAAGAGATGGTTTTATTCTCAGCCAATAAGCCAGAAAAGAATTTAGGGACAATAGTGGAAGAGTAGCAGCTTTCTACAAAGGACAAGTGGCTAAGGAAGAAGTACATGGGGGACCTCAGGCTCTCGCTAGAGTTCACAGTTAAGATGATGAGGCCATTGCCAAACATTGTGGCCAGGTACATTGGAAGAAACACCACAAAAGAAACCCTCTGTGCTTCTCGATCCTGGAAGAGCCCCATGAATATTAACTGTGTCACATTGTTTTTAACAGCCATGGAATCCAGTTATGTCATATCAACTCTAAAGAAGTTTAATGGACCTGAAACAAGACAAAAAAGATAAGACCATTGTAACTATTAGGATGGTTCCCTGCAAAAAAGAATAACAAATGGATGGATGGATGGATGGATGGATGGATGGATGGATGGATGGATGGATCATTGATGCCTGGATCCATGGATGCATGAAGGCTTAGATTAATGAATACATTGATGGATGACTGGATGCATGGATGGATTCGTGGGTGAGTCAAAAGATACTTATTGAGTGCTTACTATGTACAAAACTCTGCAGTAAGTTCTAAGATTAGAATAAAATAACAATAAACTCCCTGGTCTCAAGGAACTCACACTGTAATAAGAGAAGATAACATATATCATGTTTTTAATGTTTGATGTGACTCCAAAATTAAAAAGTTATAATCTCATAAAAAGTTTTATTTAAATAAGGAAATAATTTTTTTAAAAAAAAGAGAAAAGTGAGCACTTTATAAATTTAAAAAGATGATGGTGAGGATGAAACAAATAAAGAGACCAATTAGAATGAAAATCGTATAATTAAAAAACAATAACTATTAACACGAACTTCATTTAGAACTCTAAAGTTTGCAAAACGTATTGCAGGCACTATCTTATTTGATCTTCAAAATAATTTTATGAGTTATTACAAGTAACTCATTATGAATTACTTCAAGTGTTAATATCTCTATTTTATATCTCAGTCAGTCAAGAAACATTTATTAAGTGCCATCTCTTTGTCAAGAAAAATAGGGATATGAATTCAAACTGAGAGAATGAGAACTATGAGTAAAATGAAAATTTAGAGAAACCACACAGCTGGTGAGTACTAAAGGTTGACCTTGAACTCAAGCACCTCCTGATTTCAAAACCAGTGCTCTTTTCATCACATCACACTGAATAAATATATGGACACTCAATGATATGGCAACTAAAATCGAAAAATTACTCGAATTGGAAAAACATTGAAACAGAAAATTATAATTAGTGTGGTGTTTCACTAATCTACTAAAGAAAGATGATGTACCCAACAGAAAGATCAATCAGAGGTTAGAGACTTAAACGGAATATTAGAAAGATTTGCTGTTGTTCAGTCATTTCAGACATGTCTCACTCTTCATGACACCATTTGGGGTTTTCTCCCCAAAGATACCGGAGTGATTTGTCATTTCCTTCTCCAGATCATTTTACACATGAGGAAACTGAGGGAAACAAGGCAAAGGGACTTGTCCAGGGTCATGTGGTGTCTGAGATGAGATTTAAATCCAGGTCTTCCTAATGCCAGCCTTGGAGTTCTAATCACCGTACCATAGAATAACTAACTGTATCACAGAATCATAAATTCAGTGCTGAAAGGGACCACAGAGATCATGCAGTACAACTTTCTCAGTTTATTGTTGAGGAAAATAAGACCCAAGGAGACTGTGGTAAGTGATTTACCAAATGTCACACAGGTGGTAAGCATCTCAAGTAGGGTTCAAACTGAGCTTCTCTGACTCTAGAGACAGTTCTTCCTTGCATAGAATACAGAGTATCAGTGAACTTAGTTTCTACTCCAAAAATACAGGGAACATTTATCAAAATTGATCACACTTTAGGCCACATAAAGAATTTACAAAAAAAAAAAAGGACAAAGCAAAACTTGAAATGCAATTGTTATTAACCATAATTTAAATTTTTAAAGTAACCAAAATATGAATTGTGACCAGAAGACAAAAGTCTATATGGAAAATATTGAGAAAGTCTTGATTTATTTCTAATTGCATTTCTAATACTAAGCTATCCCCAAAATCCTGGGGATTTTTTTTTGATGTGTTGCAGTATTTATTTCCTTTTATTTTACTTAACATTTTTTGTTGATCCCATAATTGTCTATATTCTCTCTCTCTCTCTCTCTCTCTCTCTCTCTCTCTCTCTCTCTCTCTCTCTCTCTCTCTCTCTCTCTCTCTCTGTCTCTCTCTCTCTGTCTCTCAATTAACTTTTTCTGATTTGTGGATTGGAAAGACATGGACTTATAAGTCAGGTCCTACTGAGAACTTGAAAAAAAAAGACTTCAAACCTAGAGAAGGAAATTACTCAACTTGAAGACATGCCATAATTAAATGAAGTGGGGGTCTCCTTGGAAATGTCTAACTGATTCTCAAAAAGGCCTCAAGCACTTTCAAGCTTAATCTTATTTCTAATTTTTTCTCAATCATTTTCTTAAGCCTAAATAATCAACAAAACAATAGATCAAGTTTTGTAACATTTTGTTGTGTTCACCGATTTCTGAAGTAGAAGTGCTCACACTGAAAATGTAGCAATGGGTTCTTCAGAGAGAGTGACAGCTGGCCCCAGTATTCATCTGCAGGAGAGTAAAAACCTTTATCTCCACCAACCGAGTGATCCAAGGATATGAATGGGCCATTCTTGAACTAGAAGCAAAATTAATGATCCATTACAACAAAAACATCTTCCAAATCTCTACTGATCAGAAAAATGTTATTGAAAATAACCTTGAAATTCTCCCTTGACACCATCAAATTGCCAAAGGTAATAGAAGTGATCAAATTAAATACTGAGTTGGTTGTGATCAAATAAGAAACCATCCACATTGTTCCACTGTTGGCAGAGCGCCGGATTGGTTCAAACCTTTAGAGAAGCAAAACGACATTATGCCACAATAAAAGCTGCAAATCAAGGTAAGTTATGCAGAAAAGGTTTTCAAAAAAGAGCGAAACAATGATTAAGTTTTGAACGCAGATAGTTACCAATTATTAGGAGTAATTTATCCCTTGAAGTAATTTTATTATTCAAATTTGCACCATTCTATGCTATAAATATATATAAAATAGAGTAATTCATCCCAATCTATACGTCAAAAACAGTGTATATAATCTCTATATTGAGTTTCAGTGTCAGCCAAAAATAAAAATTGATGGTCTCAAAATTATGTTCAACTTCTTTACCATTGCTTGTTTATTTTAAATAGCAATTTTTCTTTACTCTCAAGACAAAAATTGGAGGAAGAATTGAGTAGAAGTCTGATGATGGTCTACAAAAGCAACTGACATATTGAATGACAAAAAATTGAAACGATTTAAAAAGAATTAAGAGATATTGATGATAGTCAGACCTTTTTTAAAAAAATGAGGATGGATAGCCAAGAAGGTCCCTGGTACACTCAATGCCTTTGTAAAGCAGTACAGGAAGACCGTTAGTGCCTCCAGTAGATCTTCCACAGGAAAGGGAAGAGGAAGACGGAATGAATGGGAAGATAACAAGAATTGCAACAGATGATAAGATGGAGATATAAGAGATTCCTTCCTCATTAAGATTCCACTTCTTATAAATAAATGGTTTTGTACCAGACAGTCAATAAAAAAGGTATTTTTCCTTTAATACACATATACACACGTGTCCAAACTTACCCATATTCTTAAGTTGATCTGGTTTAGAAATGTGATCTAAACTGATACATGTAGATATGTAGGTATATATGGATATATGTGTATATGATACATATATGTATATTATATATGCATACATAAGAATATGTATACAAAAAATATTTGTTTGATAATGTCAGTCTTTGCAAAGATAAATCTACAGGGTCATTGGAAGAATAGTAGGTGATTCAATTTAATTAAACTCAAAAAAATTATTAAACATCTATTATATGTGGAGGCATCATACCAGGAGTTAAGATTAGAAATTTTATTTTAAAATACTCCATATTTCCAATGAGTTCACATTTTATTAGAAGTTATTCAAGTTGGCGGAGCCAAGATGGCAGAGTAGAAGGAAGCAAGTTTACAAGCTCCAACCCACAGCCCATAGAATTAATGTAAAAAGAGATCCACATAGCTTCTGGACCACTGAAAGGGGTACAGAAACGGAGTGGAAGAGATTTCCGTGCCAGAGAGCCCTGGAGACCCGTCTCAGCGCTGCCCTGGCCGCGGCCCCAGAGAAGCTGACCCGAGCAGGCTTCAGGGACGGAGGCTCCGGCAGCCAGGAAAGTCCCTCCGCCCACAGAAGCTACAGGTCAGTGAGAGAGGCTGGGCTGGAGGAGGGGAGCGGAGTGTCTCCGTGACTTGGGTCCCCTCAGGAGGAAGCGGCAGCAGCAGAGACGGGGGCAGGAAGCGGCGGAGGCAGAGGCGTGGGTGGCAGCGGAGGCAGCAGCGGCGGCTGCCCGGACTCCCCCAGCAACAGGCAGGATCTTCATTACTGAAAGTCTCTGCATAAACAACCTGAGGGAGCTGAGCCTGGGAGAGAGCCCTGCCCCACCCTGCTCCACTACTGAAGGCCTCTGCATAAAGCCCCTGAGGGAATTGAACCTGGGAGGCGGCTCCCCCACCCGCTCCGTTCCTGAAAGTCTCTGCATAAACAACCTGAGGAAGCCGAGCCTGGGAGGCGGCCCTGCCCCCACCCCAGCGCCAGAACTAAAGCCCACATTGATTAGCAGGCGCACGGAAAGCCCATTTGAATCTCAGAGCCCAAGCACTAGCTGGCGGATCTAGGCAGGGGTGGACAGGAATCTCAGAAGTCAAGTAACTGGCTGGGAAAATGCCTAGAAAAGGGAAGAAAAATAATACTATAGAGAGTTTTTTCCAACAAATGCAAATGATCCCGACATTTGGATCTGATGATGAGGACGTATTCTTGCCATCAGGGAAAGACATGGAGGGTGCGGCCTCAGCACCCCAGACACCCCAGGGGGATGTCGGGTGGGCTCAGGCCTTGGAAGAGCTCAAAAAGGATTTTGAAAAGCAAGTTAGACAGGTGGAGGAAAACCTGGGAAGAGAAATGAGAGAGATGCAAGAAAAGTATGAAAAACGGGTCAATACCTTGGTTAAGGAGACCCAAAAAAATGCTGAAGAAAATAACACCTTGAAGAATAGGCTCACTCAATTGGCAAAAGAGGTTCAAAAAGCCAATGAGGAGAAGAATGCTTTGAAAAGCAGAATTAGCCAAATGGAAAAAGAGGCTCAAAAGCTCACTGAAGAGAATAGTTCTCTCAAAATTAGAATGGAACAGATGGAGTCTAATGACTTTATGAGAAACCAAGAAATCACCAAACAAAACCAAAAGAATGAAAAAATGGAAGAGAATGTGAAATATCTCATGGGAAAAACAACTGACCTGGAAAATAGATCCAGGAGAGACAATTTAAAAATTATATGACTACCTGAAAGTCATGATCAAAAAAAGAGCCTAGATATCATCTTCCATGAAATTGTCAAGGAAAACTGCCCTGACATTCTAGAACCAGAGGGCAAAATAAGTATTGAAAGAATCCATCAATCACCACCTGAAAGAGATCCAAAAAAAAGAAGTTATCCAAGTTAAAGTACTCAGAGGGTAAGAGGATCAAGATCCTCATAGCTTCTGAAAACTGAGAACACAAAGGAGATGGGGAGTTAGAAGATGAAAATGGGGAGACCTGATAATCCTCTCATTCTTGCTTTATTTTCCTTCCCTTCTCAACCTTCTGTGTATATAGTTTCTCCCTCTGGTTCCCCTTACTTAAAGGATGCAATATCTCAGCTTCCACAATACACCTTACCACCAAAGCCATGCCATGGGAATTAAAAATGAGTCATTGGATGAGAAGGATATCTCTAGGTTATAATCGTTCCTGGTCCTTAAATTTCAGGGTTCTTGAGAGAGATCACAGGCACTCTTAAAAGAATACAACCAAGAGATCTTTCAAAGCATGTCTAAGATGAACATTTGAGATTTCTAGCAAGTATCAGGCATGAGAAAGCATTGTGTGACAAATAGATTTCCCACATTCTCTCTCTGGGACAGAAACAAATCAACACTGGCCAACCTCAGAAAACATGGCAGCATAAACTGGACGATTTCCTTATTCTCAGGAATCCTATCTAGTTGATTCTGAAAGTTATTTGGACCCCAGGAACATTCAATCTCTAAGAGGCAGTAAGTCTTCTTTAGACACAGTGCTGTGCTCAGACAGTATGAAAGTCAAGATGACCTTCCAACGATGAAGAGAAGCGCAGGATAGACTCAGAGCTCTCTACGTTTACCAGAAGGTATCAAGGGCTTATAGGCAAGCTGTGGGATGCACAAATAGGAGCACTGAGCTGATCTTTCTTGCTGAATATCATCCTTTCAAAAAAGTGAGAAAAATCTAACATTTAAAAAATATATGTATCGAAATTAGATTAAATATTATATATAAAATTCATAAAATATCATAAATAATATTATTGACATATTTTATTATATATTATACTTGTTATATGTTTCATTTTACATATTAGATATACAATATATAATAATGTAAATTTTATATGTAATATATGAGATAGATGAATAGATAGGAAAGTAGGTAGATAAATAGAGGGAGACAGAAGATAGAGGGGGGATGGATGGATGGATAGATAGATATATGAAAGAAAGAAAGAGAGAGAAAGAAAAAAGAAAGAAGGAAGGAAAGATAGAAAGACAGACAGGTAGGTAGATAGATATAGATAGATGATAGACAGACAGATAGATAGATAGATAGATAGATAGATAGATAGATAGATAGATAGATGGATGGATGGATGGATAGATAGATGAGATAGATACACTAATCCACATTTGGCTAAAGATGTTAGTCACCATAAAAAGTAAAGGAACAATCATAGAATAATAAAATTTCAGGGTTGAAATTGACCTGAGAACATACATTGTTAGAAATTAGAAAGAACTAAGAATACAGAATATCAGAGTGCAAATGGGGGCTTAGGAAGGCTTCTTATGAAAGGTGGGGTTTTTATCTGGCATTTAAAGAAGCCAAGAAGTGGAAATGAGGAAGAAGAGATTGTTAAGTGTTGGGGACAGTCTGTGAAAATGTCCATAGTTAAGAAGTGGTATGTCTTGTTTGAGGAATGGCAAGGAAGCCCAGGTGATTGTATCAGTGGAAATGAGGAAGGCAATGACATATAGGGAGGATTAAGGCCTTTGAAAGACAAGCAGGCAACAATATATTTGATCCTGAATTTAAGAAGGACCTATGGACAAATACTGACTCTGAGGTGGAAGGTAGAATGATCAGACTGTGACTTTAAGAATTTCTGTTAGATAGCGGACCAAAGCATGGACTGGAGTGGGGAGAGACTTGAGGCAGGATGGCCAACCAAAATGTGACACAATAGTGTAACTATGATGTAATGAGGGCCTGCACCAGGAAGCCAGCTGTGTCAGAGGAGAAAGGGGAGAAGATAAAAGGGGATATTATAAAGTTAGAAGCAACAGGACTTAACAAGTGATTGGATATGGGTGCTGAGACAAAATGAGAAGTTAAGGATGACACCAAGATTATAAACTTTGTTAATGAAAAGATGGTGATGCCCTCAGGAGAAATAGGAAACTGTAGAAGACAGGGTAGTTTCAGGAGGGAAGAGAAGGTTTTTCTATGCAGATGTCGAATTTCGTGTGTCTATTGGACATCCAGTGTGAGGTATCAAAGAGGAAGTTGAAGGTGCAAAACTGGGTGTCAGCAGAGTTACCAAGGCTGGATACATAGGCATGGAAATCAAATGCATACAGATTAAATGAACCATTTAGAGCTGATGAGATCACTAAATGAAATAGTATAGAAGATGAGAGAAGGATACTGGAAAAAGGTTTGGTAAAAGCCTACAGTTAATGGTCGTGACCTGGATGAAGGGAAGAATGAGGAATGGAACTTAAAATACTGAACATAGAATTCAGTAGTGGAGGGAACTTGTAATATCAGATATTCAATATCATAGTTGTAAAGGACTTAGAGATAATCTAATCCAACTTTCCCATTAGACCAAAGAGAATAAATGAGATCCAGACAATAGAGATTTGCTCAAAGCAACCCACCTATTTAGGGTCAACAGCAGTACAAGAACCTGTCTTTCCATTCAATCCTCTTTCTACCACACAGTCTTATCTTCTCCATGGCATCAACTTGTTACTGTTACTGATGAATCAGAGTTTGTAACTTGGCTTCACCCACACCAAATTGCAAGATAATCCATGATCTCTGAAAACAAGGAAAGGGTGTCCTCCTGGCAAGTAACCATTCACAGCCCTATTCAAGATTACATGGCCAATCCTTTAGTCCCTTTCTCTAAAAAGAGAAAAGAATTACAAAAGGCAACAAAGCCACAGCGACTCACATTGGGTGCCATCAGAGAATCACCTGCATGATGTCAATTCTGAGGTCCCGTAACCTATAAAATGCAGTAACTCAGCAGCTAAGATCAGGAGATCAATTTCTCAGGGGTCCTCCCTGGCTCCTTTGGGAGAGAACTTTGCCAAAGAAATAATGACTTGGGGAAAAGTTGAATGCCTGCTTCAATTATTCATTTTAGTGGCCTGTGTCTCCAACCATTTCTAGTGTAACACTAGTAGGTGTCTCTGTGGAGGGTGGAGTGGGCTGACCAGCACGAGGTCGTTTTCCAGTTCTTCCTCTCTGGTGATTTCATCAGCTACACCATGTTACACTTAGCTTGCTATTTTTATTGTTCAGTCACGTCAGTCATGTCTGACTCTTTACGACCCATTTGGCATTTTCTTAGAAAAGACAGAGGAGTATTTTGCCATTTCCTTTTCCAGCTCTTTTTTACGAATGAAGAACTAAGGACAAGTTAAGTGACTTGCCCAGGGTCACATAACTAGTAAATGTCTGAGATCATAATGGAATTCAGTTAAGATGAGTCTTTCCGACTTCAGACCTGGCACTCTTTCACTGGTTACCATGCCTTGTTTTTTGCCTGGAGGAAATAAAATTACCTGCAAGTCCACGTGGTCCTTCCTCTGCTACCTTATGAAATTTATATCTAAAATTCTTATTGATATTGCATCAATATTAATATTCCATCCACTTAGGAAAATTCCTAATAACATTTTGTTCTCAGCCTTAATTTAATTTTTGTTTATTCACAGATCGTTCCTGACTTCCATATATTTAAGTCAAAATCAAAGTTCAAGAAACATTAAGATAAAAGAAGCCAATAAAACATATTGCAGTATCAGCTACAGAATGGGAAAGAATGGAGGTAGACTTTATAGCACGTCCTGTAACTTCTGGGAACCAACATGTCAGAGTAAAAAGATAAGTTGCTCCCACCCTACCTTGCTGACTTCTAAAACAAAAACAGAAAAGGTGTATCCAGGAGCAGCACTGGAACGCCTGAGCCAACAGAAAGAGGGTGCAGCAGATTTGAAGTCCAGGAAACTTGGGAGATTAACAAGGAATATCGCTTTTGCTCTGGTGGAAGGGGAGCAGTATAGCTCAGAAGGCATTCCAGCAAGCCAGTGGCAAGCTGCATCTCAGCAAACCAGAGGAAGGTCCTATGGGTCAAGGTAGTGGAGCAGGCAAGCACCAAAGCCAAGACCCCACCCATGCCCTTAAATGCCTTGTCACAGGCAGGGGAAAGAGTAGAGTCCAGCTTGGAAAACCACCACATAAACTGGCCTGTGCCTCCAGCAGCCAAACTTCCCAGTCCTTCACCACAACTCCAGGAAGCACAACTCCAGGTGAGCAGGAATCCACAAACAGTCAAACATTCCAGTGCATCAAAGCAGCCCAGGTGAATAGGCATCTTCCAGGGACCAGAACAACCACCTCTGCTCTGAGAGCTTCTGTGTTGCTGACCCCAGCTCAGCAACAAGTAAGCTGCCAGAACACTAGAGCCTCTAGCTGCCAGGACCTGAAGCCCTAGCACACAAAGCCAGTGACCAAGTCCTTGGCCCCAGCAGAAAAAGATGGGGTCAGTGCCCCTGGTGCTCCAGCAGGAGACCTCAATTTGAAAAGCCAGGAAATAGGCAAACACTGTAAACAAAAAGCAAATAGAAAATAATCATATATTCTTACTATGGAGACAGGGAAGATCAAAACACAAATTCAGAAGAGGACAACTTTGTCAATATACCAACAGCCCAAACCTCAATGGGAAATATGAACTAGTCTCAAAATCTGACAAGCCTTCTTGGAAGAAATCAAGAAGCATTTTAAAAGACAGATAAGACTACATATGGTTAATCTATGTTGAATTTCTTGCCTTCTCAATGAGGGTAGGTGAGGAGGGAAGAATAGAGACAATTTGGAAATCAAAAATTTAAGAAACAAATGCTAAAGAAAAAATAAAGTTTAAAGATACACTTGGGAAACACACCATCAACGGAATATAGAATTTCATCTTGGCCTACAACAAAGTAAGGGGGAAGGGCATAAGGCAGAGTGAGGTGACAGAAGAGAGGGCAGACAGGGACAAGGGGTAATCAGAATGTATACTATCTTGGGTTTGGGGGAGGGAGACATGGGGAGAAAATTTAGAACTCAAAATATTGGGGAAATGAATGCTGAAAACTAAAAATAAACAAATAAAATAAAGACGAAAAAAAGACAAAGCTTTAAAAAAAAAGTCAGATGAGAGAGGTACAAGAAAAATTGAAGAAAAGAAGGAAAAGTAGGCAAAAAAGGGCAAGTACCTGGGAAAAGGAAGGACAAAAAGTGATTGAAGAAAACAAGTCCCTGAAAAATACCATTGGCCAAATGGGGAAAAAAAAGTACACTGAAGAAAATAACTCCTTAAAAATTAGAATTCGCCAAATGGAAAAGGAAACAAAAACCTCAAGGAACTCCTCAAAAAGAAAAATAGACAAAAAGGAAAAGGAGGTGCAAATTTTAATTGAAGAAAACAATTCATTAAAAATTTGAATTGGACAACTGAAAGTTAATGACTCTATGAGACAACCAGAATCAGTTAAACAAAATTCAAAGAAAGAAAAAACAAAAGAAAACATGTAGGACCTCATTAGACAAACAAGACACATGGAAAATAGATCCAGGAGAGCTAATTTTAAATTTTGTGGTCTACCTGTAAGCCATGATGAAAAAAAGAATCTGGATAACATCTTCCAAGAAATCATCACGGAAAACTTCTCTGATCTTCTAGAATCGGAGTTCTAGATCATTGAAAGAATTCACCAGTCACTTCCTGAAAGAGATCACAAATGAAAAATGCCAAGTAATATTGTAGCTAAATTCCAAATTTTCCAAGTCACAAAGAAAATACTGCAAGCACCCAAAAAAACCCAATTTAAATATCATGGAAGAACAGTCGGGATTACGTAGGACCTTGCAACTTCTACATTGAAAGATCAGAGGACTTGGAATATGATATTTCATAAGGCAAAGGATCTTGGATTACAACCAAGGATCAACGACCCAGCAAAACAGAACATAATCTTTCAGGGGAGGAGATAGACACTCAGAAAAAGAGGGAACTTCCAAACCATCCTGATTAAAAGACCAGAACTCAACAGAAAATTTGATCTCCAAACACAAGACTCATGAGAGGCATGAAAAGGTAAACACGAAAGAAAAAAATATTTAGTAAGGACAAACTGTTTACAAACTGTTTACTTCCCTAAGAGGGAAGAAAGCAGGGGTTGAAATCAAAACTCTAGTGAGGAAGGAAAGACAAAATATAAATGAGGTGAAATGGTATGGAAAGACACAAATAGTAATCACTACTGTGAATGTGAAAGAGATGAGCACCCCCATAATACAGAAGCAGATAGCAGAGTGGAATAAAAAACATAATCCTACAATATGTTCTTTACAGGAAACACATTTGAAGCAGAGTAATACACACAGAGGAAAAGTAAAAATCTGGAGAAGAATATATTTTGCTTCAGCTAAAAACAAAGAATAAACAGTGGTAGCAATCCTGATCTCAGACAAAGCAACAGCAAAAATAGATCTAATTAAAACAGATAAGGAAGAAAACTACATTCGGCTAAAATGAACCATAGACAATGAAGTAATATTATTAAACATATATGAACCGAGTGGTACAGTATCCAAATTCTTATAGGAGAACTTAAAAGAGCGCATAGTTACAGGAAGAAATAAACAGCTAAACTGTGTTAGTTGGGGACACTAACTCCCCTCTCACTAAATGAGATAAATCTAACCATAAAAAAAATACAAGAAAGAAGTTAAGGAAATAAGTAGAATTTTCGAAAAGTCATATATGTTTGACACTTAGAGAAAACTGAATAAGGATAGAAAGGAATATACCTTTTTCTCAGTGGTACATGGCACCCACACAAAAACTTACCATGTATTAGGACATGAAGACCTCAGAATCCAATGCAGAAAAGCAGAAATATTAAATGTATCCTTTTCAGTTCATGATACAATAAAAATAACATGTAATGAAGGGCCATGGGAACATAGACACAAAATCAATTGGAAACTAAATAATCTAATGCTAAAGAATGAATGGGTTGAGCAATAAATCATAGGAACAATGAATAACTTCATACAAGAGAATGACAGTCATGAAACAACAGACCAAAACTTAGGGGAAACAGTGAATGCAGGTCTTAGGGGAAGTTTTATATCTCTGAATGATTAGGTGAATAAAATAGAGGAAAAAGGAGATCAATGAATTAGACATGCAATGAAAAAAGCTAGAAAAAGAAGAAATTTTTAAAATCTCCAATTAAATGCCAAATTATATAGATCAGTGGAATATGTTAGGTACACCAGACATAGTAATCAGTGATAATAGTGATCCACTGTTTGATAAACTCAAAGATTCCAGCTTTTGTAAAAGAACTCACTATTTGACAACAACTGCTGCCAAAACTGGAAAACAGTATAGCAAAAACCAGGCAAAAACCAACATCTCACATCCTATCCCAAGATAAAGTTAAAATGGATAGACAGTTTACATGCAAAAATATATAGGATAAGCAAATTAGAAGCATATGGAATAGGTTACCTGTCAGATCTATGGAGAAGAGAAGAATTTATGACCAAAAAAAGGTTAGAGAACATCATGAAATGCAAAATGAATGATTTGGATTACATTAAATTGAAAGTGTTTCTCACCAAAAAGTCAATGCAAGCAAGATTAAAAGGGGAAAAAAGCTGGGAAACAATTATTACAGTCAGAATATGTGATAAATGTCTCATTTCTACAATATGTTGAGAATTTAGTCAGATCTATAAGGGTACAGGTCATTTCACAATTGATAAATGATCAAAGGATATGACTAGGCAGTTTTCAGAGGAAGAAATTAAATTTATCTTTAGTCATATGAAAAAAATGAGCTTAATGACTTGATTTGAGAAATGCACATCCAAACACCTGTGCAATACTATGTCACGCATTTCAGACTCACTAACATGATAAAAACAGGAAAGTAATAAATGTTGGAGAAGATTGTGAAAATTGGAACACTAATGCATTGTTGGTGGAGTTGTGAACTGCTCCAGTCATTCTGGAGAGCAAATGGCAATTATGCACAAAGGGCTATAAAACTGGGCATAACCTTTCATCCAGCAATACCACTTCTAGGTTTGAATCCCAAAGAGATCATAAAACTGGGAAAAGAAACCACATGTACAAAAATATTTATAGCAGCCCTTTTTGTGGTAGCCAAGAATTGGAAACTGAAGGGATACCCATCAAATGGGAAATGGCTACACAAGTTGTGATGTATGAATGTGATGGAATATTATTGTACTACAAGAAACAAAGAGCAGGATGACTTCACAAAAACTGGAAAGACTTATATGAACTGATGCTGTGTGAAGTGAGCAGAACTGGTAGAACACTGTACACAATAACACCAGTACTGTGTCATGACTGCCTTTGTTGGACTTAACTATTCTGATCTCTGCAGTGATGATCTAAGACAATTCCAAAAGATTTATGATGGAAAATGCTAGAAATCTCCACAGAAATAAATGTGGTGTCCGAATAAAGATAGAAGTGTGCCATTTTCACTTTTTGGGGTTATTTTATTTTCTTATGGTTTTTCCTTTTTACTCTGATTCTTCTTTCACATCATGACTAATGGAAAAATATGTTTAATTTTATTGTATATCTACAGCCACTATAAGATTGTATGGTATTTGGGAATAGGGGAGGAGAGGAAAAGAGAAAAATTGTCGACTCAAAATCTTCTAAAAGTGAATGTTAAAAGCTAAAAATAAATAAATAAATTTAAAATAACATTTTCAAAAAAATACCTTCTCATTTTTCTTAAAATATATCTTTAGTTGACTGAACAAACCATGTTTCACACTTCAGTACAATGACTCTGGAAGAGCTAATCATGTATCCTAGGTATGGTCGTTTACCTATTCAACTGAGATGTAACTCCAGAAACTTTGGTATTAGGATAGATCTTGGGCAGATGCATTAAGTGGAATGAAGTGCAAGGTGCAAATAAGATTAGAATCTTGTGAGAGGAACAACAGGAAATCTCATTTTAACTTTTAAATGCAGTCATTTTCCCTGGAATTGGCCTGGAGGGGAAATTAAGACTACTGAGATGACATTTTAACTGTCACTTTCCTGACCATGAATGCGTTTTAAAGGGTGAATTTTTGTATTTAAAAATAACACTTTTAAATGTATTTTCTGACTTTGGTAAGCTTTTAAAGATTTATAATATAATGAAAAACTATTTTTTATAAAATGAAAGTTTTTTCAAAATTTATTGACTGTCTTGGGGAAATAGTGAATCCCATAATATTATCTAAATAAACATATACAAAATAATATATTGTATATTGTAAACATATATATAAGATATTGTAGGTATTTTAAATATTATTTTGTATTAAATAGTTATAAAGGGATAAAACTTCTGAGAGGGTGTGGGGCTTTGTTACCAGTGTCTCACAACAAGCAGATTTGTACAGAAAGGTTCCATTAAGTTTCATGTATATTTAATGGCATAATTTCAGAAACAAAAGAAAAGACAATGTTTAAGAAATAAGGATATCCAATAAAGCACTCAATGCATAAACTATCAATGAACACAACTAAAAGATTTAAAAATATCTGCTCATAAAAGAATATATGTCCAAGAATCATCTAAGTCTAAGACCTGTGTTAGTCGTTGAGATGTCCAAAGTTCCATAATTCCTTTGATGTGTTGACTTCTGCTTTTGGGCACCCACTTATCCACTGGCCATGGAATGACATCCCTTTCACCTTTCAGGAAGGGAAAATACATCCATAAATAAGACCCTGGTGCCACAAAAATTAGTAGTCAAACAAAAGTAAAGAGTATATTAATTTTTGTTTGGGGGCAAAGGTTTATGAATAATGATATATATGAAGAAATAAAAAACATCAATAAAATATTTTATGCACAAAAGTGAACACAAAAAAATTCAAAAATAAAGCAACCATGGTATTATCTTGTTCAATTATGTCTATACGCGTTTAGCTTCTATTATGAAATTTTTAAATACATACATTAAAGAAAAATTCTACATAATGGAAGTCCACATTTTCTGACACAGTGTTCTTTCTTTTACTTTTTATATTGAAATATAGGTTTCTTGATAATTATAAAGATCACAATAAAAAAGAATTTTTAAAGACTGACGAAAGAAGACCAGACATCAGGAAAAGATTAGCAAAGCACATAATCTGGGGAGAAGATGGGGACTTTCTATTGTCCCTGGAATTCCCTTCTTTCCTCTAAAAATAAGAAGAGCCCAGAAGAGGCCCTTTTCTACAACACTGCATGAAATTGATAGAGTGATGGGTGAAGGGAAGTTGGTACTGCAGTACTATGAAGGGAGAATGAGATTCTGATTCTTCCAGTCTTCCATTTAGGACTTTATATACATATATGAATCAATAGAATTTTTGTCTTTGTGTCCTAGCATCCAGGATTATGACTGGCACAGAGTAGACTTGCCACAATTATTTGTTTGTTGAATGATTGAGAGAGCATTTAGAAATGGGAAATGGGAAAGACCATCTTGCCCAACATCACTATTCTACAGGTGAAAAAACCCAAACCCATACAAGTTACATGGATGATCTATGATCATCCAAGTAATCCTGGTTTTTGTCAGGACTAGAAAGAAGTTCCAGTTCAAACACAAGGCTCTGTTACAATATCCAATTTCACACATGCTGCTTATGAAAAACCAAATAAATTACGAAAGTGTGTTTCTGCTTCTTCTGCAGCCATTCCAGAATGAAATTCAAAATAACTATTATCTTCAAAGTCACAATTGATTTTTACATACACAATTTCATTCCCTGCTCAAGTTCACTTGCTTTCTCCAGAGCCTCTTCATGGCATTCTTCACAGCATTCTTCACTTCTGCATTTCTCAAGGTATAAATGATGGGGTTCAACATTGGAGTAACCACCGTATAAAAAACAGCTACAAGTTTGTCGTCAGTGAAGGTGGAAGAGGGCCTCAAGTACAGAAAGGTGGCAGGACCAAAGAATAAGAGGACAACAGTGATGTGGGAGGCACAAGTGGAGAGGGCCTTGCGTCTCCCCTCTGCGGACTGGTTTCTCAAGTGAACCAAGATGACAACATAAGAAGAAATCAAGAACAGAAAGGAAATCACAGAGAATAAACCACTATCAGCAAACACAATAATTCCTGCCACAAAAGTATCAGTACAGGCAAGCTTGAACAAGGGATAGAGGTCACAGAAATAATGGTCAATCACATTGGGACCACAGAAGGGCAATTGGACAGTGATGAGAAACTGAATCATAGAGTGCAACATGCCCCCTAGCCAGGAGCTAAACACCAGCACATGACACACGGGACGGCTCATGATGGTCATGTAGTGCAGGGGTTTGCAGATGGCCACATATCGGTCATAGGCCATGACTGTGAGCAGGAGGATCTCAGCAACTCCAAAGAAATGGAAGAAAAACAGCTGGGTAATGCAGCCATCGAAAGAAATGGTTTTATTCTCAGCCAATAAGCCAGAAAGGAATTTAGGAACAACAGCAGAGGAGTAACAGATCTCAACAAAGGACAAGTGGCTAAGGAAGAAGTACATGGGGGACCTCAGGCTCTTGCTGGTGTTGACGGTTAAGATGATGAGGCCATTGCCAAACATTGTGGCCAGATACACAGGAAGAAACACCACAAAAGAAACGTTCTGTGCTTCTTTGTCCTGGAAGAGCCCCATGAAAATTAACTGTGTCACATTGTTTTTAACAGCCATGGAATCCAATCATGTCATATGAACTCTAACGAAGCTCAATTGCCTGAAATAAGACAAAAAAGATAAGACAATTGCAACTATTAGGATGGTTTCCTGCAAAAAGAAGAACAAATGAGTGGATGCATAAATAGACGCATGGGTGGATGGATGGATGGATGGATGGATGGATGGATGGATGGATGGATGGATGGATGGAAAGATGGATGGATTTTCGGATGAGTCAAAAGATACTTACTGAGCGCTTGCTATGTACAAAACTCTGTAGTAGGTTTAATATTGGAATAGACTAGCAAAACAGTCCTGGTCTCAAGGAACTTACATTCTAATAAGGGAAGATAACATAGCACAAGTTTTAAATACTTGATATGACTCCAAAAATGAAAAAGTTGTAATCCCATAAAAACTTTTATTAATATCAAGAAATATTTCTTAAAACAAAAAAGCAAGCACTTTATATATTTAAAAACACAGAGGTGAGGATGAAAAAAATAGAGTACTGAGAATAAAATGACATCATTAAAAACAATAATAGTTACTATTACAATGGACTTTATTTAGAACTTCAAGTTTTGCAAAACATATTGCATGTATTATCTTGTTTGTTCCTCAAAACAAACTTGAGTTACTACAAGTAATTCGTTATGAATTACTACAGGTATTAATATCTATTTTATTTCTCAGTTAATCAACAAACATTTCTAAAGTGCCTTCTGTTTGCCAAGAGCAATAGGGATATGAATCCAAAATTTGAGATCTATGAGAAAAATGGAAATTTAGAGAAGCCACACAGCTGGTGAGTTCTGAAGGTTGACTTTGAACTCAAGCATCTCCTGACTGAACAAATATATGGACACTCAATGACAGGGCAACTAAAATTGAAAAATTACCTGACCTGTAAAAACATTGAGTGAGAAAATGACCGTTAGTGTGATGCTTCAATAATCTACTAAAGAAAGTTGATATGCCCAACAGAAGGATAAATGAGAGATTAGGGACTTGAATAGAATATTAACAAGATTTGTTGGTGTTCAGTCATTTCAGTCATATCTCACTCTTCGTGACCCTATTTGGGATTTTCCCCCCGAAGACACTGGAGTGGTTTGCCATTTCCTTCTCCAGGTCATTTTACACATGAGGAAACTGAGGCAAGGTAAAATAATTCATTCAGGGTCACATGGGGTCTGAGATCAGATTTAAATTCCAGTCTTCCTAATACCAGGCTTGGTGCGGCACCACAGAATCATGGAATCATGAATCCAGTGCTGGAAGAGACCACAGAGATCATCCAGTACAACTTTCTCATTTTGCTCTTGAGGAAAATAAGACCCAAGGAGACTGTCGTAAGTGACTTATCTAATGTCACACAGGTGGTAAGCATCACAGATAGGGTTCAAACTGACTTTCTCTGATTGTACAGACAGTTCTTCCTTGTGCACAATACAGGGAATCAGGGAATTTAGTTTCTACTCAAAAAACATAGAAAACATTTGCCAAAATTGATCACACTTTAGGTCACATAAAGAATTTATAAAAAGGAAAATGTGAAATGTAATTACTATTAACATAATTTTAATTCCTTTAAAGTAACTAAAATGTGAATTGTGATCAGAAAGCAGAAGCCTATGTGGAGAATATTGAGAACGCATTGATTTATTTCTAATTACTTTTCTAATACTAAGCTATCCCCAAAATTCTGGTGTATATTCCACTTGACCATAAAGAACAGTTTGTTGATGTGCTCGTATTTATTTCCTAATATTTTATGTGACTTTTTTGTTGATCCCATAATTGTCAGTCTGTCAGTCCGCCTCTCTCTCTCTCTCTCTCTCTCTCTCTCTCTCTCTCTCTCTCTCTCTCTCTCTCTCTTAACTTTTTCTGATTTGTGGATTAAAGTTACAGGGATTTACGAGTCAGTCCTACTGAGCATTTAAAAAACAAAAGCTCTTCAAACCTAGAGAAGGAAGCTGACATTATTAAATGAAGTAGGGGTGTGCTAGCAAATACCTAATTGATTCCCAAAAATGTCTCATGTACTTTCAAGCTTAATCTGTACTTCTAATTTTTCTCAATCATTTTCTTAAGCCTAAATAATCAACAAAGCAATAAATCAAATTTTGTAACATTTTGTGGTGTTCATCGATTTCTGAAGTGGAAATGCTCACACTGAAAATGTAATAATTACCTCTTCAGAGAGTAGGTGCTAGCCCCAACACCCACCTACGTGAGAGTAAAAACCTTTATAGAAAGTAAAGGAAGAACTGGATAATTTTACAATTTGATAGTTGGAATTGACATGAGAATATTGATTGCTAGAACATAGAAAAAAATGAGAATACGTAATATCACAGTTGTGAGTGTCCTTAGAACACTGGAAATAGAATAACTGATTTGAGTCAGTCAGTCAGTAAACACACATTTATTAAAATTTAATATGTACCAGACATTGAGTTAAGTTCTAGAGATATAAAGGAAGGCCCAAATAAAAAGTACTCATTTGCAAAGAGCTCACAATTTAACAATGGAAATGATGTGAAAAGTTATGTATAAATAAACTATGTGTAGAATTGATCAGGGAAAAATGAATAGAGGAAACACACTAAGTAGGGGATTGGAAAGGCTTCTTATGAAAGGTGAGATTTTTATCTGGGATTTAAGGAAGTCAAGAAATGGAAATAAGGAAGAAGAGAATGCCACGGATGGGAAACATTGTGTAAAAATGCACACAGTTAAGAAATAGTGTGTCTTCTTTGAGGAATAGCAAGAAAGCCCAGGTGATTGTATCAGTGGGGATGAGGAAGGGAATGACATGTAGGAAGGACTGAGACCTTGAAAAGACAAGTAAGCGATAATATATTTGATCCCGAATTTAAGAAGGACCTGTGGGCAAATATTTAGTCAGAGGTGGAGGGTGATATGATCAGATCGTCACTTTAGGAAGATTCATTTGATAGCTAAGCAAAGGATGGACTGGAGTGGAGAGATACTTGATGCAGGACAACCAATAAAAATGAGACACAATAGTGTAGCTATGGTGTAATAAGGGCCTGCACCAGGAAGGTGATTATGTCAGAGGAGAAAAAGGAGACCATAAAGAGAGAAATCATAAAAGTAGAAGCAAAAGGACCGAAATGATTGGATATGGGTGGTGAGACAAAAGGAGAAGGATGACACCTAGATTATAAACTGAGTAATGAGAGGATGGTTATGCCTTCAGGAGAAATAAGAAACTGAAGAAGAGAGAAGAATTTGAGTAGGAAGATAAGGAGCTCTTCTAAGCACATGTTGAATTTCATGTGTCTATTGGACATTCAATGTGAGATATCCAAGAGGAAGTAGAAGATACAAAAGGGGGTGTCAGAAGAGATGCCAGGGCTGAATATATAGGTATGGGAATCATACACATACAGATTGAATGAATCCATTAGATATGATGAGATCATTAAATGAAATAGTATAGAGAAAGATGGGAGAAGGATGCTGGACAAAGCCTTGGTAAAAGCCTACAGTTAATGGTCATGACCTAGATGAAAGGAAGAATGAGAAATGGACCTTAAAATACTAAGCATAAAATTCAGTGGTAGAGTGCACTCCTAACATAAAAATTCAATGTCATAGTTTAAAAGGACCGTGAGATCATCTAGTTCAACTTTTTCATTAGACAAAAGAGAATAAATAAGATATAGAAGAAGAGACTTGTTCAAGTCCACCCAACCATGTGGCATCAACAATCATGCAAGAACCTGTCTCTCCAATCAGACCTCTTTCCACTAAACAGTCCTATCTTCCTCATGGCCTCAACTTTGTTACTGTTATTGTTGGATCAAAGTTTGTAACTTTCCTTCAACCACAACAAATATCAAGATAGTCCATGATCTCTGAAAACAAGAAATGTGTGTCCTCCTGGCAAGGAATCATCCAGAGCCCTATTAAAGATTACATGGACCATCCTTTTATCCCTTCCCCTAGAAAGAGGAAAGAAATTCAAAAGGCAACAAAGCCACAGCTACTCACATTGGGTGACATCAGAGACTCACCTGCATGATTTCAATTCTGAAATGCTCTAACCTATAAAATGCAGTAACCCAACAGCTGAGATCAGGTGATCAATTTCTCATGGGTCTTCTGTGGCTCCTTTGGGAGAGAACTTTGCCAAAGAAATAATGACTTGGGGAAAAGTTGAATGCCTCCTTCAGCTATTTCTTTAGTGGCCTGAGTCTTCAACCATTTCTAGCATAACACTGGTAGGTGTCTCTGTGGAGGGTGGAGTGGACTAACCAGCACGAGATCGTTTTCCAGTTCTTCCCCTCTGGTGATGTAATCAGCTACACCATGTTACACTTAGCTTGCTATTTTTATTGTTCAGTCATGTCAGTCATGTCTGACTCTTTGCAACCCCATTTGGAATTTTCTTCGCAAAGACAGAGGAGTATTTTGCCATTTCCTTTTCCAGCTCTTTTTTACAGAAGAGAAACTAAGGAAAAGTTAAGTGACTTGCCCAGGGTCACACAAGTAGTAAGTTCCTGGGACCATACTGGAACTCAGAAGGGTGAGTCCTTCTGGCTTCAGACCTGGCACTCTTTCATTGACTGCCATACCTTGCTTTTAGGCTACAGGAAATAAAATTGCATTCAGGTCCTCGTGGTCCCTTCCTCTACTACAATATGGAATTTATATCAGAAAAACCTTTTTAATATCATATTAACATTATAATTCCTCCCACTTAGGAAAATTTCTAGCAATACTTTCTTCTCAGGCTTAATTTAATTTTTGTTTATTCACAGATCTTTCCTGATTTCCATATATTTGAATCAAAATCAAGGTTCAGGAAACACTGAGATAGAAGAAGTCAATAAAATATATTGCAGTACCAATTACAGAACAAGGAAAGGATGGAGAAATAGTCAATGAAGGCATATGTCATAGAACTTCTATAACTTCTGGGAGCCAATCTGGCAGAGTAAAAATAACTTGCTCCCACCCTCCCTTACTGACTTCTAAAATAAAAACAGAAAATATCTACCCTGGAATAGTACTGGAACATCAGAGCCAACAGAAAGAGAGGGTGCAGCAGACATGTAGTCCAGGAACCTTGGGGGATTAACAGGGAAGGTTGTCCTTGCTCCAGTGGAAGGGGAGCAATATAGCACAGGAGGCATTCCAGCAAGCCAGTGGCAAGTTGCAACTCAACAAAACAGACTAAGATCCTGTGGGTCAAGGTGGTGGAGTAGGCAAGCACCAACTCGAGGACCCCATCCATGCCCCTCAAATGCCTTGGCAAAGACAGGGGAACCAGTAGAGTCCAGCTTGGAAAACCACCACATAAACTGGCTTCTTCCCCCAGAAGCCAAACTTCCTAGTCCTTCATCACAACTCCAGGATTCACAATTCCAGGTGGTCAGGCATCTACAAGCAGCCAAACATTCCAGTGCATCAAAGCAGCCCAGGTGAACAGGCATCTCCCAGGGGCCAGAACACTCACACCCACCCTCAGAGCTTCAGTGTTGATGATCCCAGCTTAGCATCAGGTAAGCTGCCAAACCCCTATAGCCTCCAGTTGCCAATACCTGAGACCCTAGCACACAAAGCCAAGGACCAGGTCCTTAGGCCCCAGCACAAGAAGCTTGGGTCAGAGCTCCTTGTACTCCAGTAGGAGACCTCAACTTGAAAAACCAGGAAATAGGCAAACATGTGAGCAAAAGGAAGATAGAAAGTAATCATAGATTCTCACTATGGGGAAAGAGAAGATCAAAACACAAATTCAGAAGAGGACAACATTGCCAATATACCAATATCCAAAACCTCAAAATGGAATATGAAGTGGTCACAAGTCCAAAAACCGTTTTGGAAGAGCTCAAGAAGCATTTTAAAAATAAGATGACTACTCATGTATAATCTATGTTGAATTTCTTGCCTGCTCAATGAGGGTGGGTGAAAAGGGAAGAAGGGAGACAATTTGGAAATCAAAGTTTTAAAAATAAGTGCTAAAAAAGGTTTTTAGATGCAATTGGCAAATAAGATATGCCATCAATGGAAGATAGAAATCAACGTTGCCCTAAAAGAAAGTAAGCGGGAAGAGTATAAGACCAGGTGTGGAGATAGAAGGGTGGGCAGACTGGGGCAAGGGGTAATCAGAATGTATGCTATCTTGGGTTGGGAGAGGGAGACATGGAGAGAAAATTTAGAACTCATAATATGGGGAAAATGAATGTTGGGAACTAAAAATAAATAAATAAAATGAAGACCAAAAGAAAGAGAGCTAAAGAAAAGTCAGATAAGAGAGGTACAAAACAATTGGGGAAAGAATGGAGAAGTATATAAAAGACAGTAAAGAGCTTAGAATAGGAAAGACAAAAAATGATTGTAGAAAAAAAAAGTCCTTAAAAAATAAAATTGGCCAAATTGGAGAAAAGTACACTGAAGAAAATAATTCCTTAAAAATTAGAGTTGGCCAAATGGAAAAGAAAGCAAAAAAACTGAAGGAACAGAACTCCTTAAAAAGTACAATGGACAAAATGGAAAAAGAGGTACAAATTATAATTGAAGAAAACAATTCATTAAAAATTTGAATTGGGCAACTGGAAGCTAATGACTCTATGATACAACCAGAATCAGTTAAACCAAATTCTAAGAATGAAAAAAATAAAAACATAAAATGTCTCATTAGAAAAACAACAGACCAAGAAAACAGACCCAGGAGAGTTAATTTTAAAATTTTTGGTCCACCCGAAAACCATGATGAAAAAAAGAACTTGGACATCTTCCAAGGAAATCTTCCCTGATATCCTTGAACCAGAGCATAAAATAATCATTGAAAGAATTCACCAATCACTTTCTGAAAGAGATCACAAATGGAAAATGCGATGGAATACTGTAGCCAAATTCCAAATTTTCCAAGTCACAAAGAAAATACTGCAAGCATTTCAAAAGAAACAATTTAAGTATCATGGAACCACAGTCAGGATTACACAAGACCTTGCAGCTTCTAGATTTAAGATCAGAGGACTTGGAATATGATATTTCATAACGCAAAGGAATTTGGATTACAGTCAAGGAACAACTACCCAACAAAACTGAGCATCATCTTTCAGGGGAGGAAATAGACAGCCAATGAAAAAGGGAACTTCCAAACCTTCCTGATGAAAGGACCAGAATTCAACAGATAATTTAATCTTTAAATAAAAGACTCATGAAAGGCATTAAAAGGTAAACAGGAAAGAAAAAAAATCGTATTCAGTAAGGACAAACTGTTTACATCTCTAAGAGGGAAGAAGATATACAAGTCTTGAAAGCTGTATCGTTACTACGACATTTAAAACGGATATACATAGAGGATGTGAGTATACGTTGACTTTGATGTGATGATTAAAAAAATCTAATTAGATAGCCTAAAGGGATTGAATTGGTAGAAGAGGAAAGGAGGAGGCAGAAAAGGATAAATTACATCTAATAAAGAGGCACAAAGACCTATTACAGTAGAGAGAAAGAAGGGAGTGACATGAAAATTGTTTGAACCTTACTCTCATCAAATTTGGCTCAAAGGGAGAAACATGATCACTTAGGCATAAAAATCTCACTTACCTTATGGAAAGTGGGAGATGAAAGAGGAAAGAAAATGGAGGGCAAGGACAGAAAGAAGAGAATATGTAGTACAGGAAAAGGAGCAGAAAAGAGAAGGGGGTGAGAGAAAGGAGGGAAGATTGAGGCAAGCAGGGTTTGAAATCAAAACTCTAGTGATGAGGGAAAGGGAGAAAAGAAAGAGAAAATCATAAACGGGGGGAAATAGGATAAAGAGAAACAAATAATTATCATAACTGTGAATGTGAATGGGATGATCTCCCCCACAAAACAGAAACAGAGAGCAAAGTGGATTAAAAACCATAATCCTACAATATGTTCTTTACAAGAAACACATTTGAAGCAGCGGTATACACACAGAGTAAAAATAAAAGTCTGCAGCAGAATATATTATGCTTCAGCTAAAAAAAATAAACAGGGGTAGCAATCCTGATCTCAAAGAAACAGCAAGAGTAGATCTAATTAAAACAGATAAGAAAGGAAACCACATCCTGCTAAAGCAGACCATAGATAATGAAGTAATATTGTTATTAAACATATGTGCACCAAGTGGGTATGCCAACCAAATTCTTATAGGAGAACTTAAACAAGTTACAGGAAGAAATAGACAGTTAAACTATATTTGTTAGGGACACTAACGTCCTCCTCTCTAAATGAGATAAATCTAACCATAAAAAAATACAAGAAAAAAGTTAAGGAAATAAATAGAATTTCAGAAAAGTCAGATATGGTCTCCACCTAGAGAAAATTGAATGGGAATAGAAGGGAATATATTTTTTCTTAATGGTACATGGCACCTACACAAAAATTTGTCTTGTATTAGGGTATAAAGACCTCACAATCCACTGCAGAAAAGCAGAAATATTAAATGCATTATTTTCAGATCATTATGCAACAAAAATTACATGTAATGTAATTGTAATGTAATGTAGTGAAGGGTCATGGAAAGATAGACTCAAAATCTATTGGATACTAAATAATCTAACACTGAAGAATTAGTGGGTCAAACGTCAAATCATAGAAACAATCAATAACTTCATACAAGAGAATGACAATAATGAGAAAATTTCTCAAAACTAATGGGATGCAGCAAAAGTGATTCTTAGGGGAAGTTTTCTGTCTCTAAATTCTGGGAAAATATGTACAAAATATGTACATATGTACAAAAATATTTATAGCAGCCTTTTTCGTGGTGGCCAAGAATTGGAAACTGAGGTGATACCCATCAACTGGGAAGTGGCTAAACAAGTTGTGATATATGAATGTGATGGAATACTATTGTGCTATAAGAAACATAGAGCAGGCTGACTCCACAAAAACTCGAAAGACATATATGAACTGATGCTGACAGAAGTGAGCACCGCCAGAATGATATTGTACAGACTAAAAGCATCATTGTGCAATGAGTAACTTTCATAGAGTCGGTTCTTTTCAGCAATGCAAAGATCTAAGACAAATCCAAAAGACTCATGTTGGAAAATACTGTCCATATCCAGAGAGAGAACTATGGAGTCTGAATGCATATCAAAGCCTACTATTTGATCTCTTTTTTTCTTTTGCTCTGCCAGGTTTTTTTTTTCTCGCAATTTCCTCCTTTTGGGTCCAGTATTTCTTTACATCTCGACTAATGTTAAAATATGTTTAATATAAACATTTATATGTAGCCCATATCAGATTACATTCCATCTTGGGGAGCCGTGTTGAGAGGGAGGAAGAGAAAACTGAAAATTCAAAAGTTTATGAAAGTGTTGAAAACTAAAAATTAATTAATTAATTTAAGAAAAATTATAAGTATCCCTGGATGGGCTAGGGGAAATTGGAAGAATCTATCTGCCACTATGTAATCACAATTATGTAAAAATAAAATATACTTAAGAAAAATGGTTCTAAAAGTCACATCTCTCTTGGGGAATGACTAAAGAAGTTTTGGTACGAAAATCTAAAGGAATATTATTGTTCCATAAAAAATGATAAGCAGGTGGACTTCAGAAAAACCTGAAGAGACGTACACGAAGTGATGCTGAGTGAAGTGAGTAGAACTAGGAGAAGATTGTAAACAGCAACAGCAACATTGTGTAATGACTGACTTTGTTAGACTTAGCTATTATGATCAATACAATGATCCAAGACAATTCCAAAAGACTTATGACGGAAAATGCTAGCAACATTCAGAGAAAGAAATGTGGAATTGGAATGAAGATAGAAGCATGCTATTTTCACTTGGGAGGCAGGTATATGTTTTCTTTCTTGGGGTTTTTCCCTTTTGCTCTGATTCTTCTTTCACAATCTCACTTGTGGATAAATACATTTAACATGATTGCATATGAACAGCCTCTATCAGATTGTATGGCATCTTGGGAATGGGGGAGGGGGAGGAAAAAGAAAAATTTTGGACTCAAAATCTTCTAAAAGTGAAGGTTAAAAACTAAAAAGAAATTCAAAATAACATTTTTTAAGAATACACTCTCTCTCATTGTTCTTAAAACATATCTTTAGTTGACTGACTAAAGCATGTTTCACAGTGCAGTACAGTGGCACTGGAAGAGCTAATCGTGTCTCCTAGGTATGGCCATTGACCTATTCAGCAGAGCTGTGACTCTAGACACTTCGGTATTATGATAGATTTGGGGTAGATGCATTAAGTGGAACAAAGTGCAAGGTGGAAATAAAATTAGAATCTTGTGAGAAGAACAGCAGAAAATCTCATTTTGGCTTTCAAATGGCTTTCATTTTACTTGAAATTGGCCTGGAGGGGAAATTTAGACTACTGAGATGACATTTTACTGGCACTGCTCTGACCATAGCCGTGTTTTAAAGGTTGAATTTTTGTGTTTGAAACTAACACTTTTAAATGTATTTTCTGCCATTGCTAAGCATTTCAGGATTTATTAGAGAATGAACCAATTTTTTTTATAAAATGAAAGTTTTTCCAAAATTTATTGACTTCCTTAAGGGTAATGTGAACCCCATTATATTATCTGAAATATATATAGTATATTGTAAACATACATATGACATTGTAGATTTTATAATGTATTATTATGTATTAAATAGTATAAATAAAGGGATAAAACATCTGAGAGTTTCTCAGGCTATTTTACCAGTGTCTCATAATAAACAGACTTGTAGAGAAGGGTTATATTTAGTTCAATCTATATTTAATAGAATACTTTCAGAAATAAAAAACAATGTTTTAAAAATACAGCTATCTAATAAGGTAGTCATTGTGCAAACTATCACTGAACAGAAGTTAAAGAGTTAAAACCATCTGATCATAAAAGTATTCATGGTCCAAGTATCATCTAAGTCTGAGACCTGACTGTACTGGTCATTGAAATGTCCAAAGTTCCATAATTCTTTTGATATGTTGACTTCTGCTTTTGGGCACCCACTGACCCTGGGATAACAACCCTTCACCTTCAAGGAAGGAAAAGCATGTTCGAGAAATAAAACTCTTGTGTAATAAAAATTAGTAGTCAAAACCAATCTGCATATTAATTTTTGATTGGGGAGCAAGGGTTTATGTGTAGTGTTAGATGTGAAGAAATGAAGAACATCAATAAAATATTTTATGCACAAAAAAATCAAAAATAAATACAGAAAAATGAAAAAAATAAAGCAACCATGTTACTCTCTTGTTAAATTACATCTATGTGTGATTAATTTCTACTATGAAATTTTTAAATATATACATTGAAGATGAATTCTACATAATGAAAGTCCACATTTTCTTATACAATTTCTTTCTTTTTCTTTTAATATTGAAATATATGTTTGCTTATCATTATAAAGTTCACAATAAAAAAGAGTATTTTAAAAAAAGATTGATGAAAGAAGTCCAGATATCAGAAAAAGATTAGCAAATTACATCTTTTGGGAAGAAAGTGGTAATTTTCTAATGTCCTTTGAAATACATTATGGTAGAATTACTTTCTGTCCTCTAAAAGTAAGAATAGCCCAGAAGAGTCTTTTTTCTACAACACTACATGAAATCCAGACAGTGATGAGTGAAGAGAGGCCCATACTGCAGTACTATAAAGGGAGAAGAGGGTCCTGATTCCTCCTGTCTTAGTGACCCTTCAAATGTCTGCATTTATTTTTGTATCTTCTATACACTCTTTATAAATATGCATGAATCAAGTGAATTTTGGTCTTTGTTTCCTACCTGCCAGGATGATGACTGGCACAAAGTAGTCTTATCACAAATGTTTGTTTGTTGAATGATTCAGAGGGCAAGTTTAGATTTAGAAACGGAAAAGATCATCTTACCCAACATCACTATCTTGTAGGTGACAAAATTCAAAACCAGAGAGGTAATATGTATCACCCTGGGTCATACAAGAAACCCTGGTTTTTGCCAGGCCTAAAAATAAGAGGCTGTAACTCTAAATCCAAGACTCTATTATAATATCAAGTTTCATACATACCACTTAAAAAGGCGCAGATTAATTCCCGAGAGAAATTCAAAATAACTATTATTTTCAAAGTCACAATTCATTTTTACATACATATTTTTATTCCCTGCTCAAGTTCACTTGCTTTCTCCAGAGCCTCTTCATGGCATTCTTCACTTCTGCATTTCTCAAGGTATAAATGATGGGGTTCAACATTGGAGTAACCACCGTATAGAACACAGCTACAAGTTTGTCTTCAGTGAAGGTGGAAGAGGGCCGCAAGTAGAGAAAAGTGGCAGGCCCAAAGAATAAGAGGACAACAGTGATGTGGGAGGCACAAGTGGAGAGGGCCTTGCGTCTCCCCTCTGTGGACTGATTTCTCAAGTGAACCAAGATGACAACATAGGAAGAAATCAAGAACAGAAAGGAAATCACAGAGAATAAACCACTGTTGGCAAACACAATAATCCCCACCACAAAAGTATCAGTACAGGCAAGCTTGAACAGGGGATGGAGGTCACAGAAATAATGGTCAATCACATTAGGACCACAGAAGGGCAATTGGACAGTGATGAGAATCTGAATCACAGAGTGCAACATGCCCCCTAGCCAGGAGCTAAACACCAGCACATGACACACGGGACGGCTCATGATGGTCATGTAGTGCAGGGGTTTACAGATGGCCACATATCGGTCATAGGCCATGACTGTGAGCAGGAGGATCTCAGCAACTCCAAAGAAATGGAAGAAAAACAGCTGGGTCATGCAGCCATCGAAAGAAATGGTTTTATTCTCAGCCAATAAGCCAGAAAGGAATTTAGGAACAACAGCAGAGGAGTAACAGATCTCAACAAAGGACAAGTGGCTAAGGAAAAAGTACATGGGGGAGCTCAGGCTCTTGCTAGTGTTGACAGTTAAGATGATGAGGCCATTGCCCAACATTGTGGCCACATACACAGGAAGAAATACCACAAAAGAAACCCTTTGTGCTTCTAGATCCTGGAAGAGCCCTGTGAATATTAACTGTGTCACATTGCTTGTAACAGCCATGGAATTCAATCATGTCATATCAACTCCAGAGAAGCACAATAGGCCTGAAATAAGACAAAAAAAAAAAGATAAGACAATTGTAACTATTAGGATGGATTCTGCAAAAAGAATAACAAATGGATGAATGGATGGAGGGATGGATGGATGAATGGATGAATGCATTGATGAATAAATCCAAGGATGGATAAAGGCATGAATTAATGGATGTATGGATAGATGACTGGATGCATGGATGGATGAATGGATGGATGGATGGGTGGATGGATGGATGGATGGGTGGATGGATGGATAGATGGGTGGAGGGATGGTTGGATGAATTCATGGATCGATCAAAACATACTTTTGAGGGCTTACTATGTACAAAATTCTGTGGTAAATTCTAAAATTAGAATAGAATAGAATACAATCTGTGTTCTCAAGAAACTCACATTCTAATAAGGAAAGATAACACACAGCAAGTTTTTTTAAAGTGTCTGCAAGTCAGGCATTTCAAAATGCTAAGTGATAGGGGTGAATTAAAATATTTAATATTTGATGTAACTCCAAAAATTAAAAAGTTGTAATCCCATTAAAAGGTGAATTTAAACCAGGAAATATTGTATTTTTAAAAAAAAGAAAGGGGGGGGAGGAGCCAAGAAGGCAGAGTAGAAAGACTCACATATGCTAGCTCCGAATCCACAGCCCATAAATTTCCTGTAAAAAGAACTCCCCACAAATTCTGGAGCAGTGGAAGCTGCACAGCAACACAGTGGAGGAGATTTCCATTCCAGAGAGCTCTGAAAAACTGACCCCAAAGGTCCATCGTGCCCCTAACAGCTGAGCCCAACCCTGGCTGCATGGTCCAAGAGGAACAGATTCAAGCATGCTTCAGGGGTGGAATCTCCAGCAACCACGAAGGTCCCTCCACCCACAGGCACTACAGGTCAGTGAGAGAGACTTCTGGGCTGGCTGAGAGGGGAGCAGGGTGTCTCCATAACTCAGGCCCCCTTGGGAGGCAGCAGCAGAGGCAGTGGCAGAGGCAGCAGCGGCCAGGAGCTACCGAAGCAGACAGGACCTCAGATCCATTACTGAAGGTCTCCACATAAACCCCCTGAGGGAACTGAGCCTGGGTGGTGGCCCTGCCCCCACCCCAGCACCAGAACTTAAGCTCACATTGAATAGTAGCCACGTCCATTGCTGAAAGCCCTGAGGCTGGGGAGCAGCATTTGAATCTCAGACCCCAAGCATTAGCTGGGCAGATCTAGGCAGGGGTGGAGAGGAATCTCAGAAGTCAAGTAACTGGCTGGGAAAATGCCCAGAAAAGGGGGAAAAAATAAGACCATAAGAAGTTACTTTCTTGGTCAACAGATGTTTCCTCCTTTCCTTTCTGATGAGGAACAACAATGGTTACCCTCAGGGAAAGACATAGAAGCCAACGCCTCTGTATCCCAAACATCCAAAATAGATATCCAATGGGCTCAGGCCATGGAAGAGCTCAAAAAGGATTTTGAAAATCAAGTTAGACAGGTGAAGGAAAAATTGGGAAGAGAAATGAGAGAGATGCAAGAAAAGCATGAAAAATGGCACAATACCTTGCTAAAGGAGACCCAAAAAATGCTGAAGAAAATAACACCTTGAAAAATAGGCTAACTCAATTGGAAAAAGAGGTTCAAAAAGCCAATGAGGAGAAGAATGCTTTCAAAAGCAGAATTAGCCAAATGGAAAAAGAGGTTCAAAAGATCACTGAAGAAAATAGTTCTCTCAAAATTACAATGGAACAGATGGAGGCTAATGACTTTCTGAGAAACCAAGAAATCACCAAACAAAACCAAAAGAACGAAGAAATGGAAGAGAATGTGAAATATCTCATGGGAAAAAACAACTGACCTGGAAAATAGATCCAGGAGAGACAATTTAAAAATTATGGGACCACCTGAAAGCCATGATCAAAAAAAGAGCCTAGACATCATCTTTCATGAAATTATCAAGGAAAACTGCCCTGAGATTCTAGAACTAGAGGACAAAATAAGTATTGAAGGAATCCATCAATCACCTCCTGAAAGAGATCCAAAAAGAGAAACTCCTAGGAACATTAAGGCCAAATTCCAGGACTCCCAGGTCAAGGAGAAAATCTTGCAAGCAGCTAGAAAGAAACGATTCCAGTATTGTGGAAATGCAATCAGGATAACACAAGATCTAGGCGTGGAATAGGGTATTCCAGAACTCAAAGGAACTAGGACTCAAACCAAGAATCACCTACCCAGCAAAACTGAGTACAATACTTCAAGGGAAAATATGGTCTTTCAATGAAACAGAGGGTTTTCAAGCATTCTTGATGAAAATACCAGAGCTGAAAAGAAAATTTGATTTTCAAACACAAGAATTAGAAGAAGCATGAAAAAGCAAACAGCAAAGAGAAATCATAAACGACTTACCAAAGGTGAACTGTTTACATTCCTACATGGAAAGACAATATTTGTAACTCTTAAAACTTTTCAGTATCTGGGAAGTTTCTGGGACTACACACACACATACACACACACACACACACATACACACACATACACACATGCACTCACACAGAGAGAGACAGAGAGCACAGAGTGAATTGAATAGGATGGGATCATATCTTAAAAGAAATTAAGGTAAACGGTGAGAGAGAAATGTAGTGGGAGGAGAGAGGGTGAAATGGAATGGAGTAAATTATCTCTCATTCAAGAGGCAAGCAGGAGATTTTTTAGCGGAGGGAAAAAGAGGAGATCTGAGAAAAAAATATGAAGTTTACTCTCATCACATTCGACTAAAGGAAGGAATAAAATGCACACTTATTTTTGGTATGAAAACCTATCTTACAATTCAGGAAATTGGGGGAGAAGGAGATAAGCAGGGTGGGGGGGATGATGGAAGGGAGGGCAATGGGAGGAGGGAGCAATTTGAAGTCAACACTTGGGGAGGGACAGGATCAAAAGACAGAATAGAAACAACGTGGGGCAGGATAGGATGGAGGGGAAATACATTTAGTCTTACATAACACGACTATTATCAAAGTCATTTGCAAAACTACACAGATAGGGCCTATATTGAATTTCCTGCTTTCCCAAAGGGAGTGGGTGGGGAGGGAGGAATGGCGAGAATTTGGGACTCAAAGTTTTAGGAACAACTGTCGAGTATTGTTCTTGCTCCTAGGAAATAAGAAATACAGTTAATGGGGAATAGAAAGTCACCTGGCCCTACAGGACAAAAGAGAAAATAGGGACAAGAGAAGGGAGGGAGGATAGAAGAGAGGGCAGGGTGATAGGGGAAATTAGAATGTTCGGTGTATTGGGGTGGGGGAAGGGACAAATGGGGAGAAAATTTGGAACCCAAAATTATGTGAAAATGAATGCAAAAAGCTAAATTAATAAATTTATATTAAAAAAAAAAAAAGAAAAACCCAAGCAATTTATATACTTAAAGAGACCGTGGTAAGGATGGAAAAAAAATAAAGAAACCACTGACAATAAAAATCATATCAATAAAAAAATAATTGTAGATACTATTAAAACTGACTTTGTTTAGAACTTGAAAGTTTGCAAAAACATGTTGCATGCATTATCTTGTTAGATTCTTTAAACTACCTTATGAGTTATTGCAAGTAACTCATTATGAAGTACTACAAGTATTAATATTTCTGTATCTCAATCAATCAAGAAACATTTATTAAGTGCCTTCTCATTCCAAAAACATTAGGTATATGAATCCAAAGAATAAGATCTGTGAGTAAACTGAAATTTAGAGAAGTCACACACCTGGTGAATTCTGAAGGTAGACCTTGAACTCAAGCATCTCTTGCCTTCAAAGCTAGTTCTCATTCCATCACATCACACTGAACAAATATATGGACACCCAGTGACATGGCAACTAAAATTGAAAAGTTACCTGAATTGCAAAAACATTGAAAGACAAAATGATTATTAGTGTGACATTAGTTTAGTAAAGAAAGATGATGTGCTAAAGAGAAAGATAAATGAGAGGTTAGAGACGTGAATAGATTTGTTAGTGTACAGTCATTTCAGTCATGTCTCATACTTCATGAACCCATTTGGGGTTTTCCACCAAAAATACTGGAGTGTTTTGCCTTTTCAGGAGCTCATTTTACACAGGACAAAACTGAGGCAAACAAGGCAAAGTGACTTGAGTAGTATCACATGTGGTATGAGACCAGACTTAAATTCAGATCTTCCTAATGCCAGGTTTGGTGCTCTAACCACAGTACCATAGAATAATAACAGTCTGTATCATGGGATCGTAAATCTAGTGCAGGAAGAGATCACAGAGATAATCCAATACATCTTTCTCATTTTATTGCTGAGGAAACTAAGACCTAAGAAGATTGTGTTAAGTGACTTACCTAATGTCACCCAGGTGGAAAGCATCTCAGGTAGGATTCAAATTCAGTTTCTCTGATCCTAGAGACAGTTTTTCCTTGTGCACAATGCAGAATATGAGGGAACATAGTTTCTACTCAAACACCGCAGGGAACATTTTTAAAAATTGATCAAACTTTAGGTCACAAAAAGAATTTAGGGGAAAAAAGAAAAACTTGAAATACAACTGTTATTAACCATAATTTAAATTTTTAAAAGTAACCAAAATATGAATTGTGATCAGAAGGCAGAAGCCTATATGGAGAATATTGAGAAAGTCTTAAATTATTTCAAATTACATTTCTAATACTAACCTGCCCCCAAAATCCTAGCGTACATTCCACTTGACCATGAAGTTTATTTTCTTGATGTGTTGCAGTGTTCATTTCCTAAAATTTTGCTCAATTTTTTTGTTGATCTTATAACTATCTGTTTGTCTGTCTGTCTGTCTCTAAATTAACTTTTTCTGATTTGTGGATCAGAACCCCATGGACTTACAAGTCAATACTACTGAGCATTTGAAAAACAGAAACTCTTCAAATCTACAGAAGGAAGGTACTCAAACTAAAGAACTGACATCATTAAATTAAGTAGGGGTGTGCTAGCAAATGTCTGATGGTCAAAAATGTCTCATACACTTTCAAGTTTAATCCGTATTTTTAACTTTTTCTCAATCACTTTCTTAAGTCTATATATGCAACAAAACAATAAATCAATTTTGTAACATTTTGTGGTGTTTAGCGATTTCTGAGGTAGAAATGCTCACACTGAAAATGTAATAATGAGCTCTTCAGAGATTGAGAGCTGGCCCCAGCACCCACCTGCATGAAAGTAAGAACCTTGATCTCTACTTAACAAGTGGTCCAAGAACATGAATGGGCCATTCTTGAACTAGAACCAAATCTGATCATCCGTTAACAGCAAAAAAAAAATCTTCCAATTCTCCAAAGATCAGGAAAATGCTAATGAAAATAACCTTGAAATTCTCCCTTGGCAGACATCAAATTGCCAAAGGTAATAGAAAGCATCAAACTTAACTCTGGGTTGGTTGTCATTAAAAAAGAAATCAGCCACATTGTTTTACTGGTGGCAGAGCTCTGGACTGGTTCAAACCTTTTAGAAACCAAGATGACATTATGCCAAAATAAAAGCTGCAAATTCAGTTTAGTTGACCAGAAAAAGTTTTCCAAAAAGGAAGTAGAAATGAGCAAGGCAATGACTAAATTTTGAACATAGATAGGTACAAATTAGTATGAGTCATTGATCCCATGAAGTAATTTAATCATTAAAATTTGCTACAAATACAGTATAATAGTGATTCATCCCAATCCATATGTCAAAAACAGTATATTTAAATTCTGTATTGAACTTCAGTGTGAAAAAACAAAAGAAATTGATGGTCTCATAATTATGTACAACCTTTTTACCTTTCCTAGTTCATTTTAAATGGCATTTTTTCTTTATTCTCTAAACAAAAAATGGAGGGAGGAAGAATTGGGTAGGATTTGATATTGGTTGCAAAAGCATTTGACATATCGAATGACAAAAAAAAATGAAATGAATTACAAAGAAGTAAGAGTTGTCAGTAGCAGTCAGGCCTTTTTTGAAGGAATGAGGATGGATAGCCAAGAAAATTCCTGTTACACTCAAGATCTTTGTAAAGCAGTAGAGGAAGACCTTTAGTGCTTCTGGTAGAACCTCCACAGGAAAGGGAAGAGGAAGATGAAATGAATGGGAAGATGACAAGAATCACAGCAGATGAGATGGAGTCATAAGAGATTCCTTCTTCATTATGATTCCACATTTCATACAAAAATGGTTTCATATCTGACACTCAACAAAAAAGATATTTTACTTTAACACATGCATATACACATATACCAACTTACCCGTGCTCTTAGGCCAATCAGGTCTACAAATGTGATTTAAACCGATACATGTAGATATGTGTGTATATATGGATATATGTGTATGAATGATATGTATGTATATGCCACACACACATATATAAACAAAAGAAATATATTCGTTTGATATTTTCGGCCTTTGAAAAGATAAAACTACAGGGTCATTGGAAGAGGAGTAGGTGCTTCAATTTAATGAAACTTTTAAAAAATTATTAAGTACCTATTATATATAGGGACATGCTGTCAGGGTTAAGATTAGAAATTTATTTTAAAATACTACATACTTCCAAGGAGTGCACATTTTATTAGAGGTAGTTGGTTATAGTGCTCTGAGGGTCAGAAGATCAAGATCCTAATAGTTTTCCAAAACTGAGAGCACAAAGGAGATTAGGAGTGAGAAGAGGAAAATGGGGTGATGTGATAGCACTCTCATTCTTGATTTATTTTCCTTTCCTTCTCAATATTCTATGCATATAGTTTCTTTCTCTAGTTCCCCTTTTTTAAAGGATGCAAAAATATACTTCTAAGCTTCCACAATACACCTTACCACCAAAGCCAGACTGTGGGAATTAAAAATAAGCAAGTGACTGAAAAGGATATCTCTGGGTTCATAATATTCCCTGGTCTTTCAATTTCAGGTCTCTGGGTGCCAAGATAGCAAAGGAGAAGGACGGTCCTGATGTAGCTCTCCCCCCAAAATGCACAAAATACCTGTAAAAATACTCTAAAAAAATTCTATATCATCAGACGCCACAAAACGACAGAGTGAAAGAAATTTCCAGTCCCAGGAATCCTGGAAGGTTGACAGGAAAGGTCTGTCATTGGGAGCTCAGAGTGGAGTGCAGCCCACACAGTGCAGCCCAGCCTTGGCCACACAGCATGGCTCAGACAGTACTGGAGCAGGGAGCGGAATCCTGGGTAGTACTTGCAGTTCCCAAATTCCTCAAACCATAAACACCAGAGACAGTTTCAAAGGTCAGTGAGAAAGTTCTTTCACCTATGTGAGAAGGGAGCAGGGTTCTGCACTAGCCCTGGCCCCAGACATCTGCAGTATCCATTTTTGGAGCCCTCAAACTAAAGTTCCCTGGGGGAATCAAGGGGCTGATCTGAATCTCAGCTCTAAGTGGCAGCCCTGGGGGTGAAGAAGAGCACTGGTGTGGTGGAGCTGGAGGCAGTTATGGAGAGGAAACCCTACTCACAGATCCTAGGCAGAAAAGCTTGTGTTTGCTCCCAGACCAGAGTGCAGACCAGGAGAGAAGTAAATTCATCTCCCTTGATTGTACCACCTTCGAGGAACTGAGAACTTAAAGGTCTTTAGAATATATCCTCCACTTGAAAAAGGACTCAAAAGTCAAGTAACTGGTGAGGAAAAGGACGAAAAAGGGGAAAAAATAAGAATATACATGGTTACATTCTTGGTGAACAGGTACTTTTCTCCACCTTTTAGGATGAAGAAGAACAAAGTATTCCATTACATGAATACATCAAAGTCAAGGATTCTGGATCCAAAACTTCCAAGATAAATATGTAATGGTCTCATGCCATGGAAGAGCTCAAAGAGGATTTTGAAAGTCAAGTAAGAGAGGTAGAGGAAAAATTGGGAAGAGAAATGGGAGAGATGCAAGAAAATCATGAAAAGCCACTCAACAGCTTGCTAAAGGATACCCAAAAACTGTTGAAGACAATAACACCTTTAAAAATGGACTAACCCAAAAGGCAAAAGAGGTCCAAAAAGCCAATGAGAAGGAAAATGTATTAAAAAGTAGAATTAACCTAATGGAAATGGAAGTTCAAGAGCTCACTGAAGAAATTTTTTCTTTAAAAATTAGAATGGAGCAGAAGGAAGCTAATGACTTTATGAGAAACCAAGAAATTGCAAAGCAAAAGCAAAACAATTAAAAATGGAAGACAATGTGAAATATCTCATTGGAAAAATAACTGACCTGGACAAAAGATCCGGGAGAGAAAATTCAAAAATTATGGGGTTACCTGAAAGCCATGATGAAAAAAAGAGCCTAGACATCATCTTTCATGAAAGTATTAAGGAAAACTGCCATGATGTTTAAGAACCAGAGAATAAAATAAATACTGAAAGTAAGAGATCCGAAAAGAAAAAATCCAAGGAATATTGCAGCCATATTTCAAAATTCCCAGGTCAAGGAGAAAATATTGCAAACAGAAAGAAACGATTCGAGTATTGGGTAAATACAAACAGGATAACACAAGATCTAACAGCTTCTACATTAAGAGATTGAAGGACTTTGAATATGATATTGCAGAAGTCAAAGAAACTAGGATTAAAAACAATACTCAGCTACCCAGCAAAACTGAGCATAATACTTCAGGGGAAAAATAGTCATACAATGAAACAGAGAACTTTCAAGAATTCTTGAAGAAAAGACCAGAGCTGAATAGAAAATTTGACTTGCAACCACAAGAATCAAGAGAAGCATAAAAAGGAAAACAAGAAAGAGAATTCATAAGGGACTTACTGAAGGTGAACTGTTTACATTCTTATATGAAAAGATAATATTTGTAACTCGAGAATTTTCTTGGTATTGGGGTAGTCGAAGGGATTATATACATATAGACAGAGGGCACAGGTGAGATGGCTAGGAAGGGATAATATCTAAAAAAAATAAAATTAAGGGGTGGGGCAGGAATATATTGGGAGGAGAAAGGGAGAAATGGAATGGGGCAAATTATCTCTCATAAAGGAGGTAATAAAAACTTTTTCAATGGAGGGGAAAAGGGGGAGGTGAGAGGGGAAAAAGTGAAACTTACTCACATTACATTTGGCTTAAGGAGGGAATAACATGGACACTCAATTTGGTATGAAAATCTACCTTACACTACAAGAAAGTAGGTGACAAGGGGATAAGTGGGGACTGGGGGGGAGTGATAGAAAGGAGGACAAATGGGAGGAGGGAGTAATTAGAAGTAAATATTTTTGGGGAGGGACAAGGTCAAAAGACAGAATAGAATAATTGGGAGGTGCAGGATAGGATGGAGGGAAATAGAGTTAGTCTTTCACAACATGAGTATTATGAAAGTTTTTTGCATAACTACATATATATAGCCTATACTGAATTGCTTGCCTTCCCATTAGGGATGGGTGGGGAGGGAGGATGGGAGAGAAGTTGGAACTCAAAGTTTTAGGAACAGATGTTGAGAATTGTTGTCGCATGCAACTGGGAAATAAGAAGTACAGTAATGGGGTATAGAAATCGGTCTTGCCCAACAAAGAAAGAGAGAAGATGGGGATAAGGGAAGGGAGGGTTGTGATAGAAGAGAGGGCAGATTGTGGGAGGGGTTAATCAGAATGCATGGTGTCTTATGGTGGAGTGAGGGGAGACATAGGAAGAAGGTTTGCAACCCAAAATCTTGTGGGAAAGAATTTTGAAAACTAAAAATAAACAAATAAATTTTTTTAAAAATTTCAGGCTTCTGGACAGAGATAACAGGCAGCCTTGAAAGAACACAAGAAGAGATCTTTCAAAGCATGTCTAAGATGAATATTCGAGATTTTTAACAAAGATCACATATGAGAAAGGACTGTGTGACAAATGGATTTGCCACATTCTCCCTCTGGGACAGAAATTAATCAACACTGGCCACCCTTAGAAAACATAACCAACATAAACTGGATGATGTCCCTATTTTCAGAAATCCTTGCTAATTGATTCTGACAGTTCTTTGGAACCCAAGAACAGGAGATAGTATGGAAGTCAAGATGAGCATCCAAAGAAGAGGAGAACCGCAGGATAGACTCAGAGCTCTCTAGGTGATCAGAAGTGAACAAGGGTTCGCAGGCAAGTTGTGGGATGCAAAGATGGGAGCACTAAGCTGAGCCTTCCCACTAAGTCCCATCCTTTCAAAAAGGTGAGAAAAACCTAACATTTTAAAATATATATAAATATGCATATTTATATTGGAATATGTTTTAGATATATTAAATTAAATATATATCACATAAATAATATTATGTTGATCTACTTTATTTTATTTTGTATTCTTATATGTTTATCCTATGTATTAGACATGTAATATATAACAATGTATGTTTAATATAAAATATATTAGATAGAAAGGTATACTAACCAACAATTGGCTAAAGATGTTCGCCAATATAGAAAGTAAGGAAGAATCATAGAATGATACAATTTCAGGGTTGGAATTGAAATGAGAACATTCATTGTTAGAACTTAGAAAAAAATGAGAATACAGTATATCAGAGTTCTGAGTGTCCATAGAACATTGCAAATAGAATAACAGATTTAAGAGTCAGGCAGCCAGTAAACACACATTTATTAAAACTTAATATGTACCAAACACTGAATTACATTCTGGAGATACAAAGAAAGGCCCGAAGGAAAAGTACTCACTTGCAAAGAGCTCACAGTCTAACAATGGAAATGACGTGAAAAAATTATGAATAAAAAAACAGTGTAAAGAACAAATCAGGGAAAACCAATAGAGGGAAAGTACTAAAGAGGGGTATTGGAAAGGCTTCTTATGAAAGGTGAGATTTTTATCTCGGATTTAAAGGAAACCAAGAAGTGAAAATGAGTACGAAGGGAAAGCGAAGGATGGGGGACATTGTGTGAAAATGCGCACAGTTAAGAAATAACTTGTCTTATTTAAGGAATAGCAAGAAAGCCCAGGTGATTTTATCAATGGGCATGGGGAAGGGAATGAGATATGGGAAGGAGTGAAGTTATTTAGACTTTTGAAAGACAAGAAGGAGATATCATATTTGAGCCTGAATTTAAGAATGAACTGTGGACAAATATTGAGTCAGAGGTGAGGGGTGACATGATCATAACTTCACTTTAGGACGGTCCATTTGACAATTGAGAGTGGGGACTATAATGGGGAAAAACTTAAGGCAGGGTGGCCAACCAAAATGTGAAACGACAGTGTAAGTAAAATGCAATGATGTCCTCTACCATGAAGGTGACCATTTCAGAGGAGAAAGGGGAAACAATAAAGATATTATAAAAGTAGAAGCAATAGAATTTAAGAAATGATTCCATATGCGTGATGAGAGAAAATAAGAAATTAAGAATGACACTGAGATTATAAGTCTGAATAAATTTGAGGATGGTGATGCTCTCAAGATAAATAGGAAACTGAAGAAGAGAGGAGGGTTTCAAGGGGAATATGAGGGGTTCTTCTATGCATAGATTGAGTTTCAAGTGTCTTTGGTCATTCAGTGAGAGATATCCAAGAGGAAGGTGAAGTAGCAAAACTGCGTGTCAGAAGAAATATGAGGGCAGGATACATAGGTATAGGAATCATATGCAGAATCATATGCATACAGATTAAATGAACCCATTAGAGCTGAATAAATCACTGAATGAAATACTATAGAGGAAGATGAGAGAAGGATACTGGACAAAACATTGGTAAGAGCTTATAGTTAATGGTCATGCCTTGAATGAAGGGAAGAATAAGGGTTGGACCTTAAAATACTGAACACAGAAGTCAATGGTAGAGGGGACTTATAGTTTAAAACGTTCAATGTCATAACTATAAAGGACTTAAAGATCATCTAGTCCAACTTTTTATTTGACCAAAGAGAATAAATGAGATTCAAAAAGAAGAGACTTGCTCAAGGCCACCCAACTGTTTGCAATCAACAACCATGCTAGAACCTGTCTATCCATTCAATACTCTTTCCACTACACAGTCTTACCTTCCCCATGGCATCAACTTTGTTATTGCTATTGCTGAATCAAAGTTTATAACTTGCCTTAACCCACACCAAATCTCAAGATAATCCGTGATCTCTGAAAACAAGCAAAGTGTGTCCTCCTGGCAAGTAGTCATTCACAGCCCTATTCAAGATTGCATGGCCAATCCTTTAGTCCCTTCCCCTAGGAAGAGGAAAGAAATGCAAAAGGCAACAAAGTCACAGCTACTCACATTCTGTGACATCAGTGACTCACCTGCATGATTTCAATTATGAGGTGTCCTAACATTATAAAACACAGTAACACAACAGCTGAGATCAGATCAATTTCTCTGGAGTCTTCTTTGGCTCCTTTGGGAGAGAACTTTGCCAAAGAAATAATGAGTTGAGGAAAGGTTGAATGACTGCTCCAATTATATATTTAGTGGCCTGAGTCTTCACCTATTTTTAGTGTACACTGGTACGTGTCTCTGGAGAGGGTGGAGTTGGCTGACCAGTATTAGATCCTTTTCTCTCTTTCCTCTCTGGTGATGTAATCAGCTACACCATGTTACAGGTAGCTTGCTTTTGCTCCTGTTCTGTCATTTCAATCATGTCTGAGTCTTTGTGACCCCATTTGGGGTTTTCTTGGCAAAGACCCTGGAGTAGTTTACCATGTCCTTCTCCAGCTCATTTTTACAGATGAGGAACTGAGACAAATTTAAGTGACTTGCCCAGGGTCACACAAGTAGAAAGTGTTTGAGATCATATTTGAATTCAGAAAAATTAGTCTTTCTGACTTCAGATCTGGCACACTTTCCATTGGCTGCCTTAGCTTGCTGTGAGCCTAGAGGAAATAAAATTGTATGTAGGTCCAGGTGGTCCCTTTCTCTGCTACTTTATGGAATTTATATTAGGCAAAACATTAATATTATATTTATATTTCCCCCATTTAGGAAAATTCCTAATAATATTTTGCTCTCTGCCCTAATTTAAGTTTTGTTTATTCACAGATCATTCTTGATTTCTATATACAATCGAATCAAAATCAAGGTTCAGGAAACACTAAGATAAAAAAAGAATTCAAAATACATTTTAGTATAGGTTACAGTAGAGGGAAAGAATGAAGAAATAGTGAGTGGAGGCAGACCTTACAGAACTTTCTGTTACCTCTGGGAGGCAAGATGGCAGAATAAAAGATAGGTTGCTCCCACCTGCTCTTGTTGACTTCTAAAACAAAAACAGAAAATATTGACCCAGGATCAATCCTAGAACATGCAAGCCAACACAAAGACAGGGTGCAACAGTCTTGGAGTTCTGAAAGCTTGCGGAATTGACAGGAAAGGTCACGCTCATTCTGATGGAAGGGGAGTAGGATAGCACAGGAAGCATCCCACCAAGCCAGTGGCAAGCCCCACCTCAGCAAACCAGGGGAAGTTCCTGTGTCTCAGGGTGGTGGGAGAGGCAAGCTCCAACACCAGTACTCCACCCATGCTCCCCAAATGGCTTGAGACAGGCAAGGGAACCAATAGAGTCCAACTTGGAAAACTACCACATGCATTGTCAGGTATCCTCCAACAAAAACTCCAAGCCCTTCACCACAACTCCAGGAAGCACAACTCCAGGATACACAATTACAGGTGGGCAGGCAGCTACCAGGAGTCTAACATTCCAGAGATTCACAGCAGCCCAGGTGAACAGGCATCTTCCAGGGGCCAGAACACTCACCCCTACCCTGAAAGCTTCAGTGTTGCTGACCCTAGCTCAGCACCAGGAAAGGTACCATATCCCTAATTCCTCCAGATTCTAACACCAGAGGCCCTAGCACACAAAGCCATTGACCAGGTCCCTGGTCACAAGCACAAGAAGCTTGGGTCAGTGCCACTTCTGCTCCAATAGGAGAACTCAACTTGAAAAGCCAGGAAATAGGCAAATAATATCAGCAACAAACAAATAGACTATAATCATAGATTCTTACAAAGGGGATAGGGAAGGTCAAATTGAAAAAAGTACACTGAAAACAATAACTCCTTAAAAATGAGAATTGGGCAAATGAAAAAGGAGGCAAAAAAAAAACTAAAGAAGAGAACTCCTTAAAAAGTAAAATGGAAAAAGAGGTACAAATTCTAATTGAAGAAAACAATTAATTAAAAAATTTGAGTTGGGCAATTGGAAGCTAATGACTCTATGAGACAATCAGAATTTGTTAAAGTTAAAAAGGCAAAGTTAAAAAGAATGACAAAATCAAAGACAACATAAAATGCCTCATTAGTAAAAACAGCAGACCTGGAAAATAGACCCAGGAGAGCTAATTTTAAATTTCATGGTCTACCTTAAAGCCATGATAAAAAAAAGAACCTGGACAACATCTTCCAAGAAATCATTACAGGAAACTGCCTTGAGGTTCAAGAACCAGAGCGTAAAATCATCTTTGAAAGAATTCACCAATCACTTCCTGAAAGAGATCACAAGTGGAAAATTCCAAGGCATATATTACCCAGATTCCAAATTTTCCAAGTCAAAAAGAAGTGCTGCAAGCACCCAAAAAGGAACAATTCAAATACTTTGGAACCACAGTCAGGATTACACAGGACCTTGCAACTTCTACATTAAAACATCAGAGGACTTGGAATATGATATTCCATAAGGCAAAGGAGGTTGGATTACAACCAGGGATCAACTACCCAGCAAAATTGAGCAGAATCTTTCAGGGGAGAAGATAGACAGCCAATGAAAGAGAGAACTTCCAAACTTTCCTGATGAAAAGACCAGAACTCAACAGAAAATTTCATTTTCAATTATGAGACACATGAAGGACATAAAGAGGTAAAGAGGAAAGAAAAAAAACATGTTATTCAATAGGGATAAACTGTTTACATCCCAACAAGGGAATGTCTTCAGAACTATATCATTACTACAACATTTAAAAGGTGTATATATAGACAGAGGGTGTGGGTATAAGTAGACTTTGATATGATGATTAAAAAATATATAATTAAGTAGCAGAAAGGGATTGCATTGGGAGAAGAGGAAAGTAGGAGGAGGAAAAGGGAAAATTACATCTAATACGGAGGCACAAAGAGCTATTACAGTATACAGAAAGAAGGGAGTGACATGAACATTGTTTGAACATTTGCTTTCATCAGATTTGGCTCAAAGATGGAGTAACATAATCAGTTAGGTATAGAAATCTAACTTGCCCAAAGGAATTAGAAGGAGAGGGGGAGGAGCCAAGATGGTGGAGTAGAAAGACTCATGTATGCTAGCTCCAAATCCACAGCTCAGAAATTTCCTGTGAAAAGAACTCCCCACAAATTCTGAATCAGTGCAAGGCACGCAGAAATACAGTGGAAGAAATTTCCCTTCCAGAGAGCCCTGGAAAGCCATCCCCAAGGGTCCGTCTTGCTCTGGACAGCAGAGCTCACCCCTGCCCAGCCCTGGCCGCATGGTCCCAGAAGAGCAGATCCGAGCAGGCTTCAGGGACGAAATCTCCAGTGGCTGCGAAGGGCCCTCCGCCCACAGGTGCTCTAGGTCAATGAGAGAGACTTTGTGGCTGGCCGGGGTGTCTCCGTGGCTCGGACCCCCTTGGGAGGGAGCAGCAGAGGCAGTGGCAGAGGCAGAGGCAGCGGTAGCAGCACAGGACTCCCCGAGCAGCAGGCAGGAGCTCAGGGCCATTACCAAAGGTTTCTGCATAAACTCCCTGAGGAAACTGAGCCTGGGAGATGGCCCTGACCCCACCCGCTCCATTATTGAAGGTCTCTGCATAAAGCCCCTGAGGGAACTGAGCCTGGGAGGTGGCCCTGCCCCCACCCCAGCACCAGAACTTAAGCTCACATTGAATAGCAGCCGCTCCCGCCACGGATAGCCCTGAGGCTGGGGAGCAGCATTTGAATCTCAGACTCCAAGCACTAGCTGGGCAGATCTAGGCGGGAGTGCAGAGGAATCCCAGAAGTCAAGTAACTGGCTGGGAGAATGCCCAGAAAAAGGAAGCAAAATAAGACCATAGAGAGCTACTTTCTTGGGGAAGAGATGTTCCTTCCTCCCTTCATTTCTGATGAGGAAGTACAATGCTTGCCATCAGGGAAAGACGTAGATGTCAGGGCCTCTCTATCCCAGACATCCGAGGTGGATGTCCGGTGGGCTCAGGCCATGGAAGAGCTCAAAAAGGATTTTGAAAATCAAGGTAGACAGGTGGAGGAAAAACTGGGAAGAGAACTGAGAGAGATGCAAGAAAAGCATGAAAAACAGGTCAATACCTTGCTAAAGGAGACCCAAAAAAATGCTGAATAAAATAAAACCTGTAAAAATAGGCTCACTCAATTGGCAAAAGAAGTTCAAAAAGCCAATGAGGAGAAGAATGCTTTCAAAAGCAGAATTAGCCAAATGGAAAAAGAGGTTCAAAAGATCACTGAAGAGAATAGTTCTCTCAAAATTACAATGGAACAGATGGAGGCTAATGACTTTCTGAGAAACCAAGAAATCATTAAACAAAACCAAAAGAATGAAAAAATGGAAGAGAATGTGAAATATCTCATGGGTAAAACAACTGACCTGGAAAATAGATCCAGGAGAGACAATTTAAAAATTATGGGACTACCTGAAAGCCATGATCAAAAAAAGAGCCTAGACATCATCTTTCATAAAATTATCAAGGAAAACTGCCCTGAGATTCTAAAACCAGAGGGCAAAATAAGTATTGAGGGAATCCATCGATCACCGCCTGAAAGAGATCCAAAAAGAGAAACTCCTAGGAACACTGTGACCAAATTCCAGAATTCCTAGGTCAAGGAGAAAATATTGCAAGCAACTAGAAAGAAACAATTCCAGTATTGTGAAAATACAATCAGGATAACACAAGATCTAGCAGCTTCTACATTAAGGGATCGAAGGGCATGGAGCAGGATATTCCAGAAGTCAAAGGAACTAGGACTAAAACCAAGAATCACCTACCCAGCAAAACTGAGTATAATACTTCAGGGGAAAATATGGTCTTTCAATGAAATCGAGGACTTTCAAGCATTCTTGATGAAAAGACCAGAGCTGAAAAGAAAATTTGATTTTCAAACACAAGAATGAGAAGAAGCATGAAAAAGTAAACAGCAAAGAGAAGTCATAAGGGACTTACTAAAGGTGAACTGTTTACATTCCTACATGGAAAGACAATATTTGTAATTCTTAAACTTTTCAGTATCTGGGTAGTTAGTAGGAACACACACACATACGTACATGCGTGCGTGCACACACCTATAGAGACAGAGAGCACAGAGTGAATTGAATAGAATGGGACCATAAAAAATTAAGGTAAACGGTGAGAGAGAAACATAGTGGGAGAAGAGAGGGTGAAATGAAATGGGGTAAATGATGTCTCATTCAGAAGGCAAGGAGGAGACTTTTTAGTGGAGGGAAAACGAAGAGAGATGAGAAAAAAACATGAAGTTTACTCTCATCACGTTTGACTAAAGGAAGGAATAAAATGCGCATTCATTTTGGTATGAAAACGTATCTTACAATACAGGAAAGTGGGGGAGAAGGAGATAAGCAGGGTGGCGGGGAGGATGGAAGGGAGGGCAATGGGAGGAGGGAACAATCTGAAGTCAACACTCTTGGGGAGGGACAGGATCAAAAGACAGAATAGAAACAATGGGGGGCAGGATAGGATGAAGGGAAATACAGTTAGTCTTACACAACACGACTATTATGGAAGTCATTTGCAAAACTACACAGATAGGGCCTATATTGAATTGCCTGCCTTCCCAAAGGGAATGGGTGGGGAAGGAGGGATGGGGAGAAGTTGGAACTCAAAGTTTTAGGAACATCTGTTTAGTATTGTTCTTGCTCCTAGGAAATAAGAAGTACAGTTAAAGGGGAATGAAAGTCATCTGGCCCTACAGGACAAAAGAGAAGATGGGGACAAGAGAAGGGAGGGATGATAGAAGAGAGGGCAGATTGGTGGTAGGGGAAATTAGAATGCTCGGTGTATTGGGGTGGAGGGAGGGGACAAATGGGGAGAAAATTCGGAACCCAAAATTTTGTGAAAATGAATGTAAACAGTTAAATAAATTAATTTAATTTAAAAAAATTTTAAAAAAAGAAATAAAACTCTTGTGTAACAAAAATGAGCAGTCAAACAAAAGAAATCAACATATTGATTTTTATTTAGGGGCAAGGTTTTATGGGTAGTGATACATATGAAGAAAGTAAGAACATCAGTAAAATATTTTACACACAAAATGAATACTGAAAAATGCAAAAATACAGCGACCCTGTTACTGTCTTGTTAAATCATACATATTTGTGTGTGTTTGATATCTGGTATGAAATTTTTAAATACATACCTTAAAGAATAATTCTATATAATGAAATTTTGCATTTTCTTATAGAAGCTTCCTTTTCTTTTAATATTGAAATATATGTTTGCTGGTAATTATAGTTCACAATAAAAATGAAAATTTTGGAAAAGATTGACAAAAGAAATTCAGACATCACTAAAAAATCAGTTTTTTAGAGAGAAGGTGGGGACTTCTGGGTGACTCTTGAACTACATCATGATAGAGATCCTGCATTTACTCTAAATGTAATAGCAACCAAGAATAGGAGGTAATTGGCCTCTTTCTAAAACATTATATGAAATTCAGAGAGTGATGGGTGAAGGGAGACACTTATTGCAGCACTATGAAGGGAGGAGAGGATCCTGATTCCTCCAGTCTTTGTGATACCTTGAATTCCTGCATTTATTTTTATATCTTCAATTTACTTTTCTATAAACATGTATGAACCAAGCGAATTTTGGTTTGTGTCCTAGCTTCCAGGTTGCTTTCTGGCACACGGTAGACTATACAAATATTTCTTTGTTCAATGATTGACAGGGCAAACTTATATTTAGAGATGGAAAAGATCATCTTGCCCAATATCACTATCTTATAGGTGATAAAAATCAAACTCAGAAAGTTTACATGGATGACTCTGGGTTGTACAAGTAGTCCTGGCTTTTGTCAGGACTAAAAAGAGAAGGCTTCAACTCAAATGCCAAACTCTGTTACAATATCCAGTTTCACACATGTTGCTTATAAAGACACAAATGAATTCCTTGCATGAATTTATTTCTGCTTCTTATGTAGCTACTCCAGGATAAAATTCAAAATAATCATTATCACAATTCATTCATATATATATATATATATATATATATATATATATATATATATATATATATATACATATATATATATATATTTTCATTCCCCTCTCAAGTTCCCTTTCTTCCTCCAGAGCCTCTTCATGGCATTCTTGACTTCTGCATTTCTCAAGGTATAAATAATGGGGTTCAACATTGGAGTAATCACCGTGTAGAACACAGCCACAAGTTTGTCTTCAGTGAAGGTGGAAGAGGGCCGCAAGTAAAGAAAGGTGGCAGGACCAAAGAATAAGAGGACAACAGTGATGTGGGAGGCGCAAGTGGAGAGGGCCTTGCGTCTCCCCTCTGCGGACTGGTTTCTCAAGTGAACCAAGATGACAACATAAGAAGAAATCAAGAAGAGAAGGGAAATCACAGAGAATAATCCACTGTTGGCTAACACAATAATCCCCATCACGAAAGTATCAGTACATGCAAGTTTGAACAAGGGATGGAGGTCACAGAAATAATGGTCAATCACACTGGGACCACAGAAGGGCAATTGGACAACGATGAGAATCTGAATCACAGAGTGGAACATGCCCCCTAGCCAGGTGCTGCACACCAGCACATGACATATGGGACGACTCATGATGTTCACGTAGTGCAGGGGTTTACAGATGGCTACATACCGGTCATAGGCCATCACTGTGAGCAAGAAGGTCTCAGTAACACCAAAGAAGTGGAAGAAAAAGATCTGGGTAATGCAGCCATCCAAAGAAATAGTTTTATTCTCAGCCAATAAACCAGAAATGAATTTAGGAACAACAGTAGATGAGTAACAGATCTCTACTAAGGACAGATGGTTAAGGAAGAAGTACATGGGAGAACTCAGGCTCTTGCTAGTGTTGATAGTTAAGATGATGAGGCCATTGCCCAACATTGTGGCCAGGTACATGGGAAGAAACACCGCGAAAGAAACTCTCTGTGCTTCTCGATCCTGGAAGAGCCCTGTGAATATCAACTGGGTCACATTGTTTGTAACAGCCATGGAACCCAATTATGTCATATCAGCTCTAAAGAAATTCAATAGACCTGAAATAAGACAAAAGAAGAAAAGGCTACTGTAATTATTTAGATGGTTTCCTGCAACAAGAACAACAAATGGATGGATGGATTGATGAATGATTGAATGGATGGATGGATGGATCAAATGGTACTTACTGAACACTTACTAGGTGCAAGATTGTGGTAAGTTCTAATATTAGACTAGAATAAAAATACAGTCCCTGCTTTCAAGGAAGATAGGGGAAGATAACATAGAGCAATCACTTAAAAAATTGAATATAAATCAGGAAATAATAAAAAAGAGAAATACAAGCGTTTAATATGTTAAAAGAAACCATGGTGAGGACAAAAGAAATAAAGAGAACACTGAGAATGAAAATCATGTCAATAAAAACATAATAATAGTTACTATTAAAAGTGACTATGCAGAACTTTAAGGTTTGCAAAACACATTGCATGCATTACCTTCTTTGATCCTCAAAACAACCTAATGAGTTCTTGCAAGTAACTCATTATGAATGACTATAAGTATTAATATTTCTATTTTATATCTCAGCTGATCATGAAACATTTATTAAGTGCTTTCTCATGCCAAGAACCCTAGTTATTTGAATCCAAAAAAATGAGATCAATGAGTAAACTGAAATTTAGAGTAGTCACACAGCTGGTGAGTTCTGAAGGTTGACCTTGAACTGTCGGTGTTCTTTCCATCACATCACACTGAACAAATATATGAACAATATATCCTCAAATATATATCCTCAAACAAATATATCACTCAATGATATGGCAACTAAAATTGAAAAGTTACCTGAATTGCAAAAACATTGAAAGAGAAAGTGATCATTGGTGTGATGTTTCAATAATCTACTAAAGAAAGGTGATATGCCCAACAGAAAGACAAATCAGAGGTTAGAGATGTGAAGAGCATATTAGAAAGACTTGCTGCTGTTCTGTCATTTCAGGCATGTCTCACTCTTCATGACCCCATTTGGGGTTTTCTCCACAAAGATGCTGGAGGGTTTTGCCATTTCCTTCTCCAGATCATTTTACACATGAGTAAACTGAGGCAAATAGGACAGCGTGATTTGTCCAGGATCCCATAGTCTCTGAGACCATATTTGAATTCAGATCTTCCCAACTCCAGGCTTGGTGCTCTAACCACTGCACCATAGAAGAAGGACTAAATGTATCATAGAATCATAACTCCAGTGCTGGAAGGGACCACAGAGATCATCCAATACAACTCTCTCATTTTATTATTGAGTAAACTAAGACCCAAGGAGACTGTGGTAAGTGACTTACCTAATGTCACACAGGTGGTAAGCATCTCAGGTAGGGTTCAAACTCGGCTTCTCTGATTCTAGAGACAGTTCTTCCTTGGGCACAAAGAAGAGTATCAGGAAACTTAGTTTCTACTCAAAAAACACATGAAACATTTACCAAAACTGATCATATCTTAGGTCACATAAAGAATTGAAAGAAAGAAAGAAAGAAAGAAAAGAAAGAAAGAAAAGAAAGAAAGAAAGAAAGAAAGAAAGAAAGAAAGAAAGAAAGAAAGAAAGAAAGAAAGAGAGAAAGAAAGAAAGAAAGAAAGAAAGAAAGAGAAGAAAGAAAGAAAAGAAGAAGAAAGAGAAGAAAGAAAGAAAGAGAGAAAGGGAAAGAAAGAAAAGAGAAGAAAGAAAAGAGAAGAAGAGAAAAGAAAGAGAGAGAGAAAGAAAGAAAAGAGGGAGAAAGAAAGAAAGAGAGAGAAGGAAAGAGAGAGAGAGAAGAGAGAGAGAGAGAGAGAGAGAGAGAGAGAGAGAGAGAGAGAGAGAAATGAAAAGCAAAACTTGGAATACAACTGTTATTGACCATAATTCAAATTTTTAAAAGTAACCGGAATGTGAATTGTGACCAGAAGGCAGAAGCCTATATGGAGAATATTGAGAAAGTTTTGATTTATTTCTAATTTTCTAATACTGTTATCCCCAAAATTCTGATATAAATTCCACTTGACCATAAAGAAAACTTTGTTGATATGTTGTGGTTTTTATTTCCTTATATTGTATTTAATATTTTTTGTTGATCCCATAATTCTCTCTCTCTCTCTCTCTCTCTCTCTCTCTCTCTCTCTCTCCTCTCTCTCTCTCTCTCTCTCTCTCTCTCTCTCTTAACTTTTTCTGATTTGTGAATCAGAACCACATGGACTTACAAGTCAATCCTACTGAGAATTTGAAAAACAAACTGTTCAAACCTAGAGAAGGAAGTTACTTGACCTGAAAAACTAACATCATGAAATTAAGTAGGGGTGTCCTAGCAAATATCTAACTGGTTTTCGAAAATGTCTCATGCACTTTCAAGCTTAATCTGTAATTTTAACTTTTTTCTTAATCATTTTCTTAAATATAAATATTCAACACAACAATAAATCAATTTTGTAACATTTTGCTGTGTTCACTGATTTCTGAGGTAGAAATACTGACACTGAAAATGTAATAATGGTTTCTTCAGAGAGTGAGAGCTGGCCCCAGTGCCCACCAGCAATAGAGTAAAAACCTTTATTTCTGCTTAACAAAGGATCCAAAGATATGAATGGGCTGTTTTGAACTACAAGCAAAACTGATCATTCATTACCAAAAAAAAAAATCTTCCAATTCTCTAATGATCAGAAAAATGCTAGTGAAAACCACCTGGAAATTCTCCCTTGACATTCATCAAATTGCCAAAGGTAATATAAATAATCAAATTAAATGCTGATTTGGTTGTAATTTAAAAAGAAATCAACCACATTGTTCCACCATTGGCAGAGCTGTGAACTGGTTCAAACCGTTTGGAAAATAACATGACATTATGCCAGAATAAAAGCTACAAATTCAAGTTAGCTATGTAGAAAAGGTTCTCAGAAAAGGAAGTGGAAATGAGCAACACAATGACTATGATTTGAACACAGATAGGTGTAATCAGTAGGAGTAATCAGTCTAATAAAGTAATTTCATTATTCAAATTTGAACCATTTTATGCTATAAATATATGTAAAATGGAGTGATTGGTTCCAATCCATATGTTAAAAAGTATTATATAACTACTGTATTAAGCTTAAATGTCAGCAAACAGTAGAAATTTCTGGCCTCACAATTATTTACAAGCTCTCTACCTTTCCCAGTTTATTTTAAATAGCATTTTTTTTCTTTACTCTCAACAGAAAAATTGGAGGGAGGAAGAATTGGATTGGAGCTTAATAAAAAACGAATTGGGCTACAAAACTGTATTGAATGATGAAAAATTGAGTGGAATTAAAAAGAATTAAGAGATGTTGATGGTAGGCAAACTTATTTGAAGCAATGAGTGGCAACAGATGGATAGCCAAGAAGCTGCCCTGCTACACTCAAGATCTTTGAAAAGTGGTGGAGGAAGACCTTTAGTGTTTCCAGCAGATCCTCTACAGGAAAGGGAGTAGGAAAAGGAAGTAAATGGGAAAATGATAAGAATCACAGCAGAGGAGAAGATGAAGGAGACATAGAAACTTCTTCCTTGTTAAGATTCTGTTTCTTGTAAATAAATGGGGCTTTTTTATCTGACATTCAACGAAATAAGAAATTTTTACTTCAATACATGCATACACACATATCTTTATTTAGCCATATTCTTGGGTTGATCAGATCTACAAATGTTGTGACTTATACTGATGCATATAAATATGTATGTGTGTGTTTATATATCTATGCATATATATAGTATGTGTGTATGAAAAGTATGTATAAATCACATATAATATATAAACAAAATAAGTATATTAGTTTGATACTTCTAGCCTTTGCAAAGATAAAGCTATGGGGTCGTTGGAAGTGTAATAGGTGATTCAACTTAGTTAAATGCAAAAAACATTTACTAGGCATCTAGTATATAGGAGGACATCATGCCAGGAGTTAAGATTAGAATTTTTAATTTAAAACACTCCATATTTCCAAGAAGTTCGCATTTTATTAGAGGCAATGATAAAAGTTTCAGGTTATAGTGTTCTGAAGGTCAGTGGACCAAGATCTTCATAGCTTCCCTAGACTGGGGACACAAAGGAGATAGAGAGTGAGAAGAGTAAAATGGGCTGACCTGATAGCACTCTCATTCTTGCTCTATTTTCCTTCCCTTCTCAATCTTCTGTGCATAAAGATTCTCCCTCTGGTTCTCTTTCTTAAAGAATGCAAAAAGATACTCAGCTTCCACAATACACCTTAACACCAAAGCCAAACCATAGGAATTAAAAATGAGCCAGTGGCTAAAATTTCAGGTCTCTGGAAAGAGGCAGCCTTGAAAAAATAAAACCAACAAACCTTTGAAAGCATGTCTAAGATGTAACATTCGAGATTTCTAACAAAGATCAGGCATAAAAAGGGTCTGTGTGACAAATGGATCTCCCACATTCTCCCTCTGGGAAAGAAATGAATCAACACTGGCCAACTTTAGAAAACATAACCAACATAAACTTGACTATTTCCTTATTCTCAGAAATCCTAGCCAGTTGATTCTAAAAGTCCTTTGAACCCCAGAAACATTCAGTCCATAAGAGTTAGTAAGTCATCTTTAGACATGCCTTGAGACAATATGGAAGTCAAGATGACCTTCCAAAGATGAGTGGCATCAAAGGATAGACTCAGAGCTCTCTAAATGATCAGAAGGGATCTAGGGCTTACAGGCAGGATGTAGGATGCAAAGACTGAAGCACTGGGCTGTGCCTTCCCTCAGATTATCATGCTTTCAAAAAATTGAGAAAAATCTAACCTTATAAAATATATATACATTTATATTATATTATAGATTAGAAAAATTAAATATATAACATATCATAAATAATATTATATTGATATACTTTGTTATATATTGTATTTATTATATGTTTTCTATTGTATATTAGGTGTGTAATATATAATGTATGTTTTATATAAGATAGATAGGTAGGTAGATGAGATAGATATACTAATCCACAATTAGCTAAAGATATTAACCACCATAGAATGTAAAGGAAGAATCATGGAATAACAGAATTTTGGGGTTGGAATTGATCTGAGAATACAGAATAGCAGTGTTGTGAGTGTCCTTAGAACACTGGGAATAGAACAGTTTCAAGAGTCAGTCACTAAGTAAACACACATTTATTAAAACTTCAATATGTACCAGACACTGAATTAAGTTCTAGAGATATAAAGAAAGACTCAAAGAATAAGTAAAAGACTCACAATCTAACAATGGAAATGACATGAAAACAACTATGTATAAATGAACTGTGTATTATAGAACAAATGAGAGAAAAGCAATACAGGGAAAGAACTAAAGGGGGGATTAGAAAGACTTCTTATGAAAGGTGAGATTTTTATCTGGGATTTTATGGAGGACAAGAAAAGGAAATGAGGAAGAAGAGAATGCCAAAGATGGGGGACAGTGTGTGAAAATGTCCGCCATTAAGAAATAGTGTCTTGTTTGAGGAATAGCAAGGAAGCCCATGTCATTGTATCAATGGGGAAGTGAAAGGGAATGAGATGTGAGGACTGAAGTTATTGAAGCCTTTGAAAAACAAGCAAGTGACATTATATTTGATCCTGCAGATAAGAGGGCCCCCTGAACAAATATTGAGTCAGAGATGGAGGGGTGACATAATCAGACCTTCACTTTAGGAAGATACATTTGACATCTGAGCAAAGGATTGACTGGAGTGGGGAGAGACTTGAGGCGGAGTGGCCAACCAACACATGACACAACGATGTAAGTATCATGAAGGCCTGCAACCAGAGGTGACCGTGCCAGAGGAGAAAAGGGAGACTACGAAGAGAGATATAAAGGCAGAAGCAACAGGACTTAACAAATGATTGAATATGGGTGATTACAGAAAATGAGAAGTTAAGGATCACACCTAGATTATAAGCCTCAGTAAATGAGAGAAACAGGAAAGTGAGGAAGGGAGGAGGGATTCAGAGTGGAAGATAAGGGCTTCTTCTATCCACATGTTGAATTTCATGTGTCTCTTGGACATTCAGTGTGAGATATCCAAGAGGAGGTTGAAGATACAAAACCGGGTGTCAAAAGAGATGCCAGGGATGGATACGTAGGTATGGAATCATATGCACACAGATTAAATTAACCCATTAGAGCTGATGGGATCACTAAATGAAGTAGCAGAGAGGAAGATGAGAGAAGGATTCTGAACAGAGCCTTGGTAAAAGCCTATAATCAATGACCATGATCAGGAAGAAGGGAAGAATCAGAAATGGTCCTTAAGATACTGAACACAGAATTCAGGGGTGGAGAGAACTCATAATATAAAACATTCAGTGTCATAGTTATAAAGGACTTAGAGATGATCAAATCCAACTTCTTCATGAGACCAAAGAGAATAAATGAGACCCAGAAAGAAAAGACTTGCTCAAGGCCACCCAAATATTTAGCATCAACAACCATACTAGAATCTGTCTTCCATTCAATGCTCCTTCCATTACATGGTCTCAACTTTGTTATTGTTATTACTGAATCAAAGTTTATAACTTGCCTTTACCCACACCAAATCTCAAGATAATCCATAATCTCTGAAAACAAGAAAAACGTGTCCTCCTGGCAAGTAATCATTAACAGCCCTGTTAAGGTTACATGGCCAATCCTTTTGTCCCTTCCCCTAGAAGGAGGAAAAAAATGCAAAAGGCAACAAAGTCACAGTTACATTGTGTGACATTGTGTGACAGAGACTCACCTGCATGATTTCAATTCTGAGGTGCCCTAATATTATAAAATGCAGTAACCTAGCAGCTGAGATCAGGAGATCAAATTCTCTGAGGTCTTCTTTGGCTCCCTTGGGAGAGAACTTTGTCAAAGAAATAATGACTTGGGAAAAGGTTGAATTCCTGCTTCAATCATTTATTTATCGGCCTGAGTCTTCACCTGTTTCTAGGGTAGCACTAGTAGGTGTCACCGAAGAGGGGAAAGTTGGCTGACCAGTACCAGGTCCTTTTCTCTTCTTCCTCGCTGGTGATTTAATCAGCTACACCATGTTACAGCCAGCCTGCTTTTGTTATTGTTCAGTCATTTCCATTATGTGTGAGTTTTTATGACCCCATTTGGGGTATTCTTTAGTTTGCCATTTCTTTCCCCAGCTCATTTTTACAGATGAGGAACTGAGACAAAGTTAAGTGACTTGCTCTGGGTTCACACAACTAGTAAATGTCTGTAACAAGATTTGAACTCAGAAAGATGAGTCTTTCTGACTTCAGACCTGGCACTCTTTCCACTGTCTGCCATAACTTGCTTTGAGCTTAGAGGAAATAAAATGGCTTGCAGGTCCATGTGGTCCCTTTCTCTTCTATTTTATGGAATTTATATCAGAAAAGAAGTTATTAATATTATCATAATAGCTCAGAGCTCCCTGCCTACACTTAGGAAAATCCCTAACTATTTTGTTCTCAGCTCCAATTTATGATTTCTGTAAATTTGAGCAAAATCAAGGTTCTGGAAACACTAAAGAAGCATACAAAATATGTTACAGTACCAGGTACAGTAGAGGGAAAGGGTGGAGAAATAGTGGATAAAGACAGAACTTCCTGTAACTTCTGGAAGCCAAAATGGCAGCGTAAAACCTAAGTTGCTCCCAAACTCCCTTACTGATACTAATTTCTAAAAAACATACATAAAATACCAAACCAGAAGCAACAATGGAACATCTGAGCCAATAGAAAGAAAGGGTACAAAAGACTTGCAGTCCAGGATGCTTGGGAAATTAACAGGAAAAGCCACTCTTCCACTGGTGGAAGGGGAGTAGTATAGCATAGGAGGCATCCCAGCAAGCCAGTGGCAAGCCCCACCTCAGCAAACCAGGGGAAGATTCTGTGTCCCAGGGTGGTGGAACAGGCAAGCACCAAAAGGAGGACCCCACCTCTGACCCCCACTAGCACTAGCAGGGAAACTAATAGAGTCCAGCTTAGAAAACTGCCATGTGCATTGATGGGTATCCTCCAGCAGCCAAACCTCCCAGACCTTCACCACAACTCCAGGAAGCACAACTCCAGGATAAACAATTCCAGATGGCAGGCATCTACCAGGAGTCTAACATTCCAAGGCTTCAAAGCAGCCCAGGTGAACAGGCATCTTCCAGGGACTAGACTCCTCATCCCTACCCTGAGAACTTCAGTGTTGCTGATGCCAGCTCAGCACCAGGTAAGCTGGCAGATCCCTAATACCTCCAGCTGCCAGCACCTGAGGCCCCGGCACAAAAAACCAATAACCAGATTCCTAGCCCACAACACAAGAAGCTTGAGTCAATGCCCTTTGTGCTCCAGCAGGGGAGCTCAACTTGAAAAGTCAGGAAATAGGCAAACACCATGAGTAAAAAGCCAAAAGACAATAACCATAGATGCTTACTACAGGGACAGGAAAGATCAAAACAAAAATCCATAAGAGGACAACATTGTCAATATGCCAACATCCCAAACCTCAAAGGGGGGAATGTGAATTGGTCTCATGCTCAAAAAGCCTTTTTGGAAGAACTCTAGAAGCATTTTAAAGGTCAAATAAGATGACACACTTATAACCCATGTTGAATGGCTTGCCTTCTCAACGAGAGTGCGAGGGAAGGGAAAAAGGGAGACTATTTGGAACTCAAAGTTTTAAAAACAAATGCTAAAAAATTGTTTTTACATGCAACTGGGAAACAAGATATACAAGCAATGAAGTATAGAAATCTACAGTGCCAAAAAGAAAGCAACTGGGAAGTGGGTAAGGGGGGGGGGGGGGGTTGACAGATGAGAGGGTAGACTGGGGCAAGGAGTAATCAGAATGCATGCCATCTTGGTTTGGGGGGAAAGGGAGAGATGTACAGAAAATTTGGAACTCAAAATCTTAGTTAATGAATGTTGAAAATTAAAAATAAAGACAAAAAAGAAAGCTAAAAACAGTCAAATAAGAGAGGTAGAAGAAAACCTGGGGGAAGACATGAGAAATAGGCAAAAAACAGTAAATGGAAAAGGAGGGAGAAAAATTGGCTATAGAAAACAAGTCCTTAAAAAATACAATTAGCCAAATGGAAAAAAACACTACACTGAAGAAAATGACACCTTGAAAATTAGAACTGTCCAAATAGTAAAGGAGGCAAAAAAAATCTCAAGGAAGAGTACTCCTTCAAAAGTAAAATGGACAAAATGAAAAAGAGGTACAAATTCTAATTGAAGTAAACAAATTCATTAAAAATTTTAATTGGGAAACTGAAATATAATGACTCTAGACAGCCAGAATCAGTTAAACAAAATAAAAAAAATGAAAAAAATCAAAGAAAACATAAAATGCCTCATTAGCAAAACAACAGACTTGGAAATTAGATTCAGGAGAGCTAATTTTAAAATTTATTGCTCTACCTGAAAGTCATAATGAAAAAAAGAACCTGAAAAACATCTTCCATGAAATCATCAAGAAAAACTACCTTGAGGTCCTAGAACCAGAGGGTAAAATTATCATTGAAGGACTCCAGCAATCATCCCCTGAAAAAAATCCCAAATTGAAAATGCCAAGGAATATTGTAGTGAAATTCCAAAATTTCCAAGTCCAAAAGAAAATACTGCAAACAGACAGAAAGAAACAATTTAAATATCATGGAAGCACAGTCAGGATTATGCAGGAACTTGCAGCTTCTACATTAAAAGATCAGAGGACTTGGAATGTGGTATGCCATAAGGGAAAGTTGTTTGGATTACAACCAAGGATCAACTACCCGGTAAAACTGGGCATAATCTTTCAGAGGAGGAGAGAGACATTCATTGAAAGAGGGAATTTCCAAACTTCCTGATGAAAAGATCAGAACTCAACAGAAAATTTGATCTTCAAACACAAGATTCATGAGAGGCATAAAAAGACAAACAAGAAAGAAAAAACATATTATTCAATAAGGATAAACCATTTACATCCCTACAAGTGAAGATGATACTTGTAAATCTTGAGAATTTTATCTTTATTAAGACCTTTAAAATAGGTATACATAGACAGAGTTATTATATAACTCGGTATAAGTTGACATCTATGTGATGATAAATACATCTAATTAAGTAATGGAAAGGGACTGTATTGAGAGAAAAGGAGAGGGTAGATTACATCACATAAAGGGGCAGAAAGACTTATTACAAGGGAGGGAGAGAAGGGAGACACATGAACCTTACCCTTATCAGATTTGGCTCAAAGAGGGAATAACATAATCAGGTATACAAATATAACTTAGCCTATAGGAAATAGGAGGGGAAAGGAAAGTAGAAGGAAGAAAGGAAGTAGAAAGTGGAAAGGAAAAGAACAGGGACAGAAGGAAGGGAAGAAGTAGTAAAGGAAAAGGGGAAGAAAAGGTGGGGCTGAGAGAAAGGGAAGATTGAGGGAGGTAGGGGTTGAAATCAAAACTCTAGTGAGGAGAGGAATGGAGAAAAGAAAAAATAAACAGGTGGAGAAATTGGATCGAAAGAAATGGTAATCATTACCGTGAATGTGAATGGAATGAACTCCCCCATAAAACAGAAGCAGAGAGCAAAGTGGATTAAAAATCATAATCCTACAATATGTTCTTTACAAGAAACTCATTTAAAGCAGAGGGATACACACAGAGTAAAAGTAAAAGTCTGGAGCAGAATATATTATCTTTAGCTAAAAAAATAACAGGGGTAGCAATACTAATCTCAGACAAAGCAAAAGCAAAAATAGATCTAGTTAAAAGACATAAAGAAGGAAACTACAGCCTGCTAAAAGGTATCATAGATAACAAAGTAATATTATTACTAAATATATATGCAACAAGTGGCAAAGCATCCAAATTCTTATAGGAGAACTTGAAGGAATTACAGGAAGAAATTGACAGCAAAACTATACTAGTTGGGGACACTGACTGCCCCTCTCTCTAAACTAGATACATCTAAACACAAAATAATCAAGAAGGAAGTTAAGAAGATAAATAGAATTTTATAAAACTTAGGTATGGTTGACCTCTAGAGAAAATTGAATGGGAATAGAAAGAAACATATCTTTTTCTCAGTGGTACATGCCACCTACACAAAAACTGACCATGTATTAGGGCATAAAGACCTCACAGTCCAATACAGAGAAACAGAAATATTAAATACTTCCTTTTCATATCATAATGCAACAAAAATTACATTTAATGTATGTCCATGGAAAGATAGGCTTAAAACTAATTGCAAACTAAATAATCTAATACTAAAGAATGAGTGGGTCAAACATCAAATCATAGAAACAACCAATAACTTCATACAAGAGAATGACCATAAGGAGACAACACACCGAAACTTATGGGATGAAGTAAAAGTGGTTTTTAGAGGAAATTTTCTATCTCTAAATGCTAACATGAATAAGATAGAGAAAGAGGAGATCAACGAATTAGACATGCAAAATCTAGAAAAAGGAATTTTAAAATACTGAATTAAATGTCATATTACAGATTCTGAAAACCAAAGGAAAGATTAATAAAAATTGAAATTAAGAAAATGATGGAACTAATAAATAAAACTAAAAACTGGTTTTATGAAAAAACAATAAAACACATAAACCTTTGGATACTTTGATTAAAAAAAAGTTTTGTCCCACTGTATGCCAATAAACTTTACAATCTTAGTGAAATGGATGCATATTTACAAAAATGCAATTGCCCAGATTAACAGAAGAGGAAATGAAATCCTTAAATACCCCCATTTCTGAAAAAAAGGAATTGAACAAGCCATCAATGAACTCCTAAGAAAAATTTTCCAGGGCCTGATGGATTTACAAGTGGATTCTGTCAAGCATTTAAAGAATAATTAATTCCAATACTATAAAAAGTTTCTGAAACTAGGCAAAGAAGGTGTCCTAGCAAATACTTTTTATGACAAAAAATATGGTGCTGATGCCTAAACTGGGAATATCAAAACAGAGAAAGAAAATTATAGACCAATCTCACAAATGAATATAGACGCAAAAAATTTTATATAAAATATTAGCAAAGAGATTATAGTAACTTATCCCAAGGATAATACACTGTGACCATGTAGGATTTATATCAGGAATGCAGAACTGGTTCAATATTAGGAAAATTATCAGCATAATTGACCATATCAACAGCAAAGCTCATGGTTATCATATGATTGTCTCAATAGATACAGAAAAGGCTTTTGAAACATTCATTCCTATTAAAAAATACTAGAGAGCATAGGAAAATTGAATCTTCCTTAAAATGATATGTAACGTCTATCTAAAACCATCAGCAAGCATCATACATCATGGGGATAAGCCTAGAAGCATTTCCAATAAGATCAGAGGTGAAACAAAGATGTCCATTATTGTCCATTATCACCGTTGTTATTCAATGTTGTACTAGAAGTGCTAGCTTTAGCAGTATGAGAAGAAAAAGAAATCAAAGAAATTTGAATAGGCAGAAAAGAAACAAAGCTATCATTCTGTGCAGATGATACGATGGTATACATAGAGCATCCTAGAGAATCAAGTAAAAAGCTACTAGAAATGATAAACAAATTTAGCAAAGTTCCAGGATGTAAAATAAACCCATATAAATAATCAGTATTACTATATATTATGAACAAAGTCTAACAGGAAGAGACAGAGAAAATCAATTTAAAGTTACTGCAGACATTATAAAATATTTGGGAATCCACATACCAAAACCAACCCAGGAACTATATGAACACAATTACAAAAGTTTTCCCATAAATGAAGTCAGATCCAAATAATTGGAAAAGCATCAGTTCCTCATGGATAGGCTGAGGTAATATGCTAAAAATGACAATTCTCCTTAAATCAATTTACTTATTCGGTGCCATTCCAATGAAACTACAAAAAACCTATACAGCTAGGAAAAGTAATAATAAAATTCACCTGAAGAACAAAAGGTCAGAATATCAAGGGAATTAATGAAAAGAAATGCAACAGAAAATGGCCAACCTATACCAGATCTTAAATTGCACTATAAAGCAGCAATCATCAAAATGATTTGGTACTGGCTAAAAAATAGAGTGGTGGTTCAGTGGAATAGGTTAAGTAAGCAAAATACAGTATTCAATGACTGTAGTAATCTACTGTTCGATAAACCCAAAGACTTCAGCTTCTGGGATAAAGGTTCATTATTTAACAAAAACTATTTGGAAAATGGAAAAATAGTATGGCAGGAACAAGGCATAGATCAACATCTTACATACTATATCAAGATAAAGTCAAAATGGATACATGATTTAGATATACTACAAGCAAACTAGGAAACCAAGGAATAGTTTACCTGTCAGATTTATGGAGAAGGGAATAATTTATGACCAAACAATAGATGGAAGACATTATTAAATGCAAAATAGATGATTTTGATTACATTTTACTGAAAAGTTTTGCACAAAAATAGCCAATGCAAACAAGATTAAAAGAGAAATAAAGCTGGGGGAAAAATTTTTCCAGCCTGTATCTCTGATAAAGGCCTCATTTCTTAAATATTCAGAGAACTGAGACAAATTTATAAGAATACAAGCCATTTCCCAGTTTATAAATGGTCAAGGGCAGTTTTCAGAGGAAGAAATTAAAACTATCTGTAGTCATATGAAGAAATGCTCTGAATAACTTGAGCAGAGAAATGCAAATTAAAACAACTCTGAGGTTCTACACCACATCTATCAGATTGGCTAACATGATAAAACAAGAAAATGATAAATGCTCGAGAAGATGTGGGAAAATTGAAACGCTAATGCATTGTTGGTGGAATTGTGAACTGGTCCAAGCATTTTAGGGAGCAATTTTGAGTTATGCCCAAAGAGCTATAAAAGCGTGCATACCCTTCTAGCAATACCACTTCTAGGTCTTTATCCCAAAGACATCATGCAAATGGGAAAATGACTCACATGTACAAAAATATTTATAGCAGCTCTTTTGGTGATGGCCAAGAATTGGAAATTGAGGGGATGCCTACCTATTGGGGAGTGGCTGAATAAATTGTGGTATATGAATGTAATGGAATACTATTGTAGTATAAGAAATTAGCACTCAAACTTCAGGAAAACCTGGAAAGACTTAAACAAGCTGATGCTGAGTGAAGTGAGTAGAACCAGGAGATCATTGTATACTGCAACAGCATCATTGTGAAATGACAAACTTTCATAGACTTGGCTCTTCTCAGCAATGGAAGGATCTAAGAGAACTCCAAAAGATTCATGCTGGAAAATGCTATCCACATCCAGAGAAAGAAATATGGAGTCTGAATGCAGATCAAAGCATACTATTTGATGCCTTTTTTTTCTTTTGTTGTTTTGTTTCTTCTTTCTGTAGTTCTTCCCACTGGTTCTTTGAAAAATGTTCATCTTTACAACACGATTAATGTGAAAATATGTTTAACATGAATGTGTATATAGATGCTATATCAGATTTCATGCCAACTTGGGGAGGGAGAAGAGAAGGAAAGCAGAGAAAACTGAAAACTCAGAAGCTTATGGAAGTGAATATTGAAAACTAAAAATAAATAAATAAATTTTAGAGTGTCCCTGAATAGGGAAAAAAAGAAACCATCTGCCATTATGAAATCTTTTTATGGAAAAATAAAGTATACTTACGAAAATTGGTTCTAAAAATAGCACCTCTCTTGGGGGATGGGTGAACAAATTGTGATACCTGAATGTAATGGAATATTATTGTTTCATAAGAAATAGTGAGCAAGTGGATTTCACAAAAACTTGAACTGACAAGAACTGATGCTAAGAAAAGTAAACAAAACCAGGAAAACATGGTCCACAGTAACAGTAACATTGTGCTATGAAACACTTTGTTAGACTTACCTATTCTGTGCAATGTAAGGATCTGACACAATTCCAAAAGACATATGATGGAAAATGCTATCCATAACCAGAGAAAGAACTATGGAGTCTGAATGCAGATCCAAGCATACTATTTTCATTTCTTTTTTTTGCTTTTTCTTTCTTTTGATTTTTTTCCCTGTTGCTCTGATTCTTCTTTCACAACAGGACTAATGTGGAAATATGTCTAATATGAATATATATATATATATATATATATATATATATATATATATATGTACAGCCTTATCAGATTGCATGGCATCTTGGGAATGGGGGAGGAGCAGTAGCAGTGAAAAATTTAGAACTCAAAATCTTAAAAAGTGAATGTTGAAAACTAAAAACAAATGCTTAAAATAACATTTAAATAGACTTTCTTTTCTTTTTCATGAAACATACTTGTTTTTAAAATTTATTTATTTATTTAACTTTTCAACATTCATTTCCACAAAATTTTGGGTTCCAAATTTTCTCCCCATTTGTCCCCTCCCCCACCCCAAAATGCCAAGCATTCTAATTGCCCCTATCATCAATCTGCCCTCTCTTCTAACATCCCTCCCTTCCTTTATCCCCATCTTCTCTTTTGTCCTGTAGGGCAAGATAACTTTCTATACCCCATTACCTGTATTTCTATTTCTTAGTTGCAAGAACAATACTCAACAGTTGTTCCTAAAACTTTGAGTTCCAACTTCTCCCCATCTCTCTCTCCCCACTCATTCCCTTTGGGAAGGCAGGCAATTCAATATAGGTCATATCTGTGTAGTTTTGCAAATGATTTCCATAATAGTCATGTTGTATATGACTAACTATAATTCCCTCCATCCTATCCTGCCCCCCATTGCTTCTATTCTCTCTTTTGATCCTGTCCCTCCCCAAGAGTGTTGACTTCAGATTGCTCCCTCCTCCCACTGCCCTCCCTTCTATCACCCCCCCCACGCCGCTGATCCCTTTCTCCCCCACTTTCCTGTATTGTAAGGTTTTCACACCAGAATGAGTGTACATTTTATTCCTTCCTTTAGTCGAATGTGATGAGAGTAAGCTTCATGTTTTTTCTCTCACCTCCCCTCCTTTTTCGTCCACTGAAAAGTCTTTTATTTGCCTCTTTTATGAGAGATAACCTGCCCCATTCCATTTCTCCCTTTCTCCTAATACATTTCTCTTTTACTGCTTGATTTCATTTTTTTAAGATATGATTCCATGCTATTCAAGTCACCTTGTGCTCTCTGTCTCTGTCTCTGTCTCTGTCTCTCTGTCTCTCTCTCTCTCTCTCTCTTTCTCTGTGTGTGTGTGTGTGTGTGTGTGTGTGTGTGTGTAATCCCACCAACTACCCAGATACTGAAAAAAGTTTCAAGAGTTACAAATATTGTCTTTCCATGTAGGAATGTAAACAGTTCAACTTCAGTAAGTCCCTTACGATTTCTTTTTGCTGTTTACCCTTTCATGCTTCTCTTGATTCTTGTATTGGAAGGTCAAATTTTCTTTTCAGCTCTGGTCTTTTCATCGAGAATTCTTGAAAGTCCTCAATTTCATTGAAAGACCATTTTTCCCCCTGAAGTATTATACTCAGTTTTATTGAGTAGGTGATTCTTGGTTTTAATCCTAGTTCCTTTGACTTCTGGAATATCATATTCCATGCCCTTCAATACCTTAATGTAGAAGTTGCTAGATCTTGTGTTATCCTGATTGTATTTCCACAATACTTGAATTGTGGAATTTGCCCTCTGGTTCTAGAATATCAGGGCAGTTTTCCTTGATCATTTCATAAAAGATGATGTCTAGGCTCTTTTTTGATCATGGCTTTCACGTAGTCCCATAATTTTTATTTTGTCTCTCCTGGATCTATTTTCCAGGTCAGTTGTTTCTCCAATGATATATTTCGCATTCTCTTTCATTTTTTCATTCTTTTGGTTTTGTTTTGTGCTTTCTTGGTTTCTCATAAAGTCATTAACCTCCATCTGTTCCATTTTAATTTTGAAAGAACTATTTTCTTCCATGAGCTTTTGAACCTCATTTTCCACTTGGCTAATTCTGCTTTTTAAAACATTCTTCTCTTCATTGGCTTTTTGGACCTCTTTTGCTGATTGAGGTAACCTATTTTTCAAGGTGTTATTTTCTTCAGCATTTTTTGGGTCTCCTTTAGCAAGATGTTGACCTGCTTTTCTTGCATCTCTCTCATTTCTCTTTCCAGTTTTTCCTCCACCTCTCTCACTTAATTTTCAAAATCCTTTTTGAGCTCTTCCATGGCCTGAGCCCATTGAATATTTATTTTGGATGTTTGGGATAAAGAAGCCTTGACTTTTATGTCTTTCCCTGATAGTAAGCATTGTTCTTCCTCATCCAAAAGGATGGGAGGAGATACCTGTTCACCAAGAAAGTAACTTTCTATAGTCTTATTTTTTTTCCCTTTTTTGGACATTTTCCCAACCAGTTACTTGACTTTTGGGTCCTTTGTCAAGAGTAGGGTATACTCTGGGGACTTGTAAGATATCAGTTCCTCCAAGGTGGCACAATCAAGTGTGTATTGGTCTGGGCACAGGGAAGGATTTTTGTGCCCTTAATCTTAGCAGAATTTCCTCTCCACAGGCACCTGACCTCCTGTTCCACAAAGCTAGCACTGGGGGGAGTGGGATTCAGTTAAGCTGTGAGGGCAGGGCCTCCATTCAGTTCCAGACAAGGACCAGTTGCCTCAGGGCATCTACACAGGGCTGAGGTAAGACTCAGCTCTTCAGTGCCCTCAGGGGATTTTACAATCCAGCTATGGTCTCAGGCTGCTGTTGGGGCTGCCCTGAGAGCCCCTGCCACCTGCCCAATGTGAAGGCCCTTCTCCCTTTCTGGTCAGTTGAATAAACCCCATCATTGACCTTTGGTGCCTGTGGGTTGAGGGATCTGTGGACCCTCTGCTGATGGGACTGGGGATTCCATGACTGGAGATTCCACCCCGGAGAGCTGTTCACAAGCCATGCGTGCATGGCCAAGGCTGGGCTGGGCTCCATGCTCTGAGCTCCACTCTGTGTCCAGTGCAACTGAGTTTTCCTGTGGGTCTTTCAGGTCACCCTTGACTGGAAATCTCCTCCATTCTGTTGTTCTCCACTTCTGCTGCTCCAAAATTTGTTGGGAGTCCCTCTCTACAGGTGTTTTATGGGCTGTGTGGGGGCAGCCTCCGTATGTGTGTCTTTCTACTCTGCCATCTTGACTCCACCCCCCATGAAACATATCTTCAATTGAATGACCAAAGCATGTTTCAGACTGCAGTGCAGTGGCATTGAGAGAGCTCATCATGTCTCCCAGGTATTGTTATTGACCCATTAAGCTGAAATGTGATTCTAGACACTTCGGTTTTGGGATAGATTTGGGGTAGATGCATTAATTAGAACAAAATACAGGGTGAAAATACCAGTAAAACCTTGTGAGATGAACAGCTGTAAATCTCACTTTGGTTCTCAAATGTGTCATTTTACTTGGAATTGGCCAAGAGGAGAAATTTAGCCTGCTGAGATGCCATTTTAACTGTCACTTTTCTGACAATAACTATGTTTTAAATGATGGATCATTGTGTCTAAAAATAACACATTTGAATGCATTTTCTGGCTTTTGCAAGCATATCAAGATTTTTCTTATAAAATGAAAGGTTTTTTTAATTTATTGATTTCACTGGGGGAAACGATGAACCCTATAATATCATATATTATAAACATATAATATGTAATAATAGTGTATATTATAAACATTTATGATACATTTTAAATATTATATGCAATGTTATTCTGGGTTTTATTATATGTGAAATATTATAAATAATGTGGTTAAACATGTGATGAGTTGTGGAGCACTGTAACCAGCGTCTTACAACAAACTGATTTGAAGAGAAGGACTGCATTTAGTTTCATATATGGCATAAATGCAGAAATAAAAAGAAAGGACAATGATTTTAAAAATAAGAATATCATTTTGTGAAACCTGTCATTGAACAGAAGTTAAAGAGTTAAGAATATCTAGTCATGAAAGAATTCATAACGCAAGTGTATTCTAAGACCTGACTGTGTTAGTCATTGAAATGTCCAAGGCTCCAAAATTTCTTTGATGTGTTGACTTCTGCTTTTGATCACTCACCCACTCACTGGCCCAGGGATGGAAGCTTCTTCATCTTGAGGAAAGAAAAACAAGTTCCAAAAATAAAACTCTTGTGTAACAAAAATGAGTAGTCAAGAAAGAAAATCAGCACATTAATTTTTATTTAAGAGGAGCAGTTTATGGTTAGTCATATATATGAAGAAACAAAACATCAATAAAACAGTTTATGCATAAAAGAAACCAAAAGTGAATATGGAAAAATACAAAAATAAAACAACCATGTTACTATCTTGTTAAATTGTAAATGTATGTGTGTTTAATTTCTCTTATGAAATTTTTAAACATATATTAAATAATAATTCTACATAATAGAAGTCCACTTTTTCTTATAGAATCCTCTTTCTTTTTCTTTCAATGTTAAAATATATGGTTGTTGATAATTAAAAATTTCACAATAAAAATGAAAATTAAAAAAAAGATTGATGAAAGAAGTTCAGACATCAGAAAAAATAGTCAAAGTACATCTTTTGGAGAGAAAGTGGGGACTTCTGGGTAACTCTTGAACTACATCATGTTAGAGTTTATTTCCTCTAAATGTAAGAGCACTCAAGAATAGGAGGTAATTGGCCCCTTTCTAAAACATTGCATGAAATTCAGACAATGCTAGGTGAGAGGAGGCACTTAATACAGCTCTATGAAGGGAGGAGCTGATCCTGATTCCTTCAGTTTAAAAGGATTTTAATACCTGCATATATTTTTGTATCTTCTATAAACATGAGTAAGCCAAGTGAATTTTGGTCTTTATGTCCCAGATTCCAGGATGACTGGCACAGAGTAGACTCATCACAAATATGCGTTTGTTGAATGACTGAGGGCAAACCTAGATGTAGAGCTAGAGAAGACCATCTTGCCCAACAACATTACCTTATAAGTGATAAAATTGAAACCCAGTGAGATTATATTGGAAGACCCTGAGTCATAGACCTAATCGTGGTTTTTGTCAGGATTCAAAAGAGGAAGCTTCAACTCAAATCCAAGACCCTCTTACAATATCCAGTTTTACACATGCTGCTTATAAAGATACAGATAAATTCCTTATATGTTTGCTTCTGCTTCTTCTGCAGTAATTTCAGAATGAAATTCAAAGTAACTACTATATTCAAAGTCACAATTCAGTTTTACATATATATTTTTATTCTACTCCCAAGTTCACTTGCTTCCTCCATAACCCCTTCATGGCATTCTTCACTTCTGCATTTCTCAAGGTATAAATAATGGGGTTCAACATTGGAGTAACCACCGTGTAGAACACAACCATAAGTTTGTCTTCAGTAAAGGTGGAAGAGGGCTGCAAATAGATAAAGGTGGCAAGACCAAAGAATAAGAGGACAACAATGATGTGGGAGGCACAAGTGGAGAGGGTCTTACATCTCCCCTCTGGTGGACTGGTTTCTCAAGTGAACCAAGATGACAACATAAGAAGAGAAGGGAAATCAGAGGATAAACCACTGTTGGCAAACACAATAATCCCCTCCATGAAAGTATCAGTACAGGTGAGCTTGAACAAGGGATGGGGGTCATAGAAATAATGGTCAATCACATTGGGACCATAGAAGGGCAACTGGACAGTGATTAGAATCTGAATCACAGAGTGCAACATGCCCCCTAGCCAGGAGCTAAACACCAGCACATGACACATGGGACAGCTCATGATGGTCAGGGAGTGCAGGGGTTTACAGATGGCCACATATCGGTCATAGACCATCACTGTGAGCAAGAAGGTTTCAGCAACTCCAAAGAAGTGGAAGAAAAAATCTGGGTAATGCAGCCATCCAAAGAGGTGTTTTCATTCTGTCAATAAACCAGAAATGACTTTAGGAACAACAGTAGAGGAGTAACAGATCTCTACTAAGGACAGATGACTGAGGAAGAAGTACATGGGGGAGCTCAGGCTCTTGCTAGTGTTGACAGTTAAGATGATAAGACCACTGCCCAACACTGTTGCCTGGTACGTGGCAAGAAACACCACAAAAGAAAGCTTCAGTACTTCTTGATCCTGGAAAACCACTGTGAATATTAACTGGGTCACATTGTTTGTAGCAGCCAGGAATCCAATTGTGTCATATCAACTCTAAAGAAGCTCAATAACCCTAAAATAGGACAACAGAGGATAAAATCCCTGTAACTGTTAAGATGGTTTCCTGCACCAAGAACAACAAATTGATGGATGGATGGATGGATGGATGGATGGATGGATGGATGGATGGATGGATGGATGGATGGATAAGTCAAAAGGTATTTTTTAAGTGCTTACTATGTGTAAAACTCTCTGGTAAGTTCTTGAATTGTAACAGAATAGCAATACAGTCCCTGCTCTCAGGGAACTCACATAAAAGTAGGGAAGATTCCATATAGAAAGATTTTTAAACGTTGGCAAGTCAGATACTTCAAAATGTTAAATGAGGCCCCCCGGGGCAGAGAGAAGGTCCTGGGTGACCTTGGGGGCGCTAGATGCTGTGGACCCTGATCGAGCCTCCCTGCCATGGGCATGAGGTTTGGGTGGGAAGGTCCCGGGAACTTAGCGATTTGGCCCGTGATCCTCCAGCACGGTGTTCTGCAGGTCCAGTTGGGGATGACATGTTTCATTGGCAAGCCACAATTATGGGACCTAATGACAACCCATGTCAAGGCGGTGTATTCTTTTTGACAATTCATTTTCCTACAGATTACCCCTTCAAACCACGTAAGGTTGCATTTACAACAAGAATTTATCATCCAAACATTAACAGTAATGGCAGCATTTGTCTCGTTATTCTAAGATCACAATGGTCTCCTGCTTTAACAATTTCTAAAGTTCTTTCATCCATTTGTTCACTGCTATGTGATCCAAACTCAGATGACCCCTTAGTGCCAGAGACTGCACAGATCTATAAAACAGACAGAGACAAGTACAACAAAATATCTCGAGAATGGACTCAGAAGTATGCCATGTGATGCTACCTTAAAGTCAGAATAACCTGCATTATAGCTGGAATAAACTTTAAATTACTGTTCCTTTTTTGATTTTCTTATCCGGCTGCTCCTCTATCAGACCTCATCTTTTTTAATTTTATTTTTTGTTTACCTCCCTCCATTCATGCACATGCTCGTCTGAGAAGACTTAAGTTCTTCCAGCTTTGGACAATAACTGCTTTTAGAAACTGTAAAGTAGTTACAAGAGAACAATTACCCAAAATTCGGAATTTTTTTTAAAATGGAGCATGTGTATTGTGTGGCCAATGTCTTCACTCTAACTTGGTTATGAGACTAAAACCATTCCTCGCTGTTCTAACAGATGCTGAAGATACCATCTGACGGGGAGGGAGATGGATGCAAAATTGTCATATCAAAGGAAGCAGCATTATTGTAGCAGCATCCATCTTGTTTAAGCCTTGTTAGAGATCTGAGGTTTCATGATATACTTTATGCTCATAACTGATGTGCTTGGAGAATTGGTACTGAATTTATAGCATCCGCAGAACAGAAGATGTAATGTATTTTATGCAGGCCAATAAAGGAATTCTACAGAGAATGGAAATTGGAAGTCAAACACCCCTTGTATTCCAAAATAGGGTCTTGAACTTTTTGTAATTTTCATTTAAATTTTGTTAGGAGGCTTGGAGCTATTAGTTAATCTATCTTCCAACACACTGTTTAATATAGCACTGAATAAATGATGCAAGTTGTCCATGGATGAGTGATCAATTAATAGCTCTGCTAGTAATTGATTTCTTTTTCTTCAATAAAGTTGAATAAACCAAAAAAAAGTTAAATGAGAACAGTAAATTAAAATTTATAACATTGCTCTGACTCCAGAAATTAAGAAGTTAGAGTGACATAAAAGTTAAATTTAAATCAAGAAATAATAAGAGAAAGATAAGCACTTTGTTATGCTTGAAGAGACCATGACAAGGATCAAAATAATAAAGAGATCATTGGGAATGAAAATAAAATTAATAAAAATATAGTTACCACTAAAACTGACTTTATTTTAGAATGTTAAGGATTGCAAAATATGCTACATGCATTATGCTGTTTGATCCTCAAAACAACCTTGTGAGTTACTACAAATAAGTAATTATGGATTACTACATATTGCTACATAATTAATATAAGCATTTATATCTCTATTTTATATCTCAGCCAATCAATAAGAATTGCCTTCTCTGTGCCAATAATACCAGGGATAGGAATCTGAGGAATGAGGTCTATGAGTAAACTGAAATTTAAAGAAGTCAAATGGCTAATGAGTTCTGAAGGCTGACCTTGAATTCAAATATCTCCTGATTTCCAAATCAGTGCTCTTTCCATCACATCACACTGAATAAATGTAGAGACACTCAATGATACGGCAACCAAAATTGAAATGGTACCTGAATTACAAAAACATTGAAAGATAAAATGATCATTAGTGTGATGCTACAATAATCTATTAAAGAAAGGTGATGTGTCAATTAGAAAGATAAATGAGAGGTTAAAGACCTGAACAGAATGTTAGAAAAATGTGTTGGTGTTCAATCATTTCAGTCATCTCTGACTCTTCATGACCTCATCTGGGGTTTTCTCAGTAAAGATACTGGAGTGATTTTGCCCTTTCCTTCTCCAGATCATTTTACACATGAGGCAAACGTGGCAAAATGACTTGTCAAAAGTCACATGGTGTCTGAGACCAGATCTGAAGTCAAGTCTTCCTAACTCCAGGCCTCTAACCACTGCACCATAGGAGAATAACTGTCAGCATCATAGGATCATAAATTCAGTTCTGGAAGTGACCACAGAGATCATCCAATATAATCCCCTCATTTTATTGTTGAGGAAAGTGAGACCCAAGAAGACTACAGTAAGTGACTTACTTAATGTCACACAGATGGTAAACATCTCCGGTAGGGTTCAAACTCACCTTCCCTGACTAGAGAGGGTTTTTCTTTGTGCACAATGCAGTATTGGGCAATTTTGTTTCTATTCCAAAAACTCAGGGAACATTTACCAAGACTGCTCACACTTTAGGCCACAGAAAACATTTTCAATAAAAAAAACAAAGCAAAACTTGAAATGCAATGGTTATTAGCCAGTAAAGTTTAAGAAGTAACCAGAAAGTGAAATGTAATCAGAAGGCAGAAGTCCAGATGAAAACTATCGAAAAAGCCTGAATTATTTCTAATTACTTTTCTAATACCCTTGTTCCTGAAATCCTGGAACAAATTCAACTTAACCATAAAGAATACTTTTTTGATATGTTGCTGCCTTTATTTCCTTAAACTTTATTAAATCTTTTTTGTTGATCCCTAACTGATTCTCTCCCTCCCTCCCTCCGTTCCTCCCTCCTTCTCTCCTTCCTTCTCTCTCTTGCTTGCTCTCTCTCTCTCTGTCTCTCTCTGTCTCTGTCTCTGTCTCTCTGTCTGTCTGTCTCTGTCTCTCTTCTCTGTCTCTGTCTGTCTCTGTGTGTCTGTCTCTGTCTCTCTGTCTCTCTCTCTCTGTCTCTCTGTCTCTGTCTCTGTCTCTCTGTCTGTCTGTCTCTGTCTCTCTCTCTTCTCTGTCTCTGTCTGTCTCTGTGTGTCTGTCTCTGTCTCTCTGTCTCTCTCTCTGTCTCTATCTCTCTGTCTCTGTCTCTCTCTCTCTCCCTCTTTCCCTCTCTCTCTCTCTCTCTCTCTCTCTCTCTCTCTCTCTCTCTCTCTCTCTCTCTCTCTCTCTCTCTTGTTCTCTCTTTCTCCCTCTCTGAAGTCACTTTTTCTGATTTGTGGATCAGAATCACATGAACTTACAAGTCAAACCTATTGAGCATTTGAAAAACCAAAACTCTTCAAACCTAGAGAAGTAACGTACTCAACCTGAAAAACTGACACCATTAAATGAAGAACAGGTGTGCTAGCACATAGCTAACTCAAAAATCTCTGAAGCACTATCAAGTTTAATCTGTACTTTTAACATTTTCTCAATCATTTTTAAGTCTAAATACTCAACAAAACAATGAATCATATTTTGTAACATTTTGTCGTGTTCAACAATTTCTGAGGTAGAAAGGCTCACACTAAAAATGTAACAATGGATTCTTCAGAAAGAGTGAGAACTGGCCCCAGCACCCAGTTGCAGGAGAGTAAGAACCTTTATTCCTACTTAACAAGTAATCGAAGGATATGAATGGGGCTGTTCTTGAACTGGAAGAAAACTAATCATCCATTACAACCAAAAAATCTTCCAACTCTCTAATGATCAGAAAAATGAGAATGAAAATAACCTAGACACCCCTTGACACTCCCTTTATACCCATCAAAATGACAAAGGTAAAACAAATGAGCAAATTAAATGTTGGGTTTGCTATGATTAAAAAAGAAATCAATCACATCGTTCTGCTATAGACAGAGCTCTGGGTTGATTCAAACATTTTGGAAAGCAACATGACATTATGCCATAATAAAAGCTACAAATCCTGGTTAGCTATCCAAGAAAGGTTTTCAAAAAGGAAGTAAAACAAGCAAGACAAGGACTATATTTTGAACACAGTGAAGTCCCAATTACTCCAATAGTAGAAGTCATGGATCCCATAAAGTGGGGTCATTATTCATATTTGCACTATTCTATGCTATAAACATGAAAATAGAGTGATTGATTCCAATCCATGTGTCAAAAACAGTACATATAACTCCTGTATTGAGCTTAAATGTCAGCAAACAATAGAAATTGGTGGTGTCATAGTAATTTAAAACCTCCTTATCATTCTTTGTTTATTTTAAGTAACATTTTTTTCTTTACTTTAACACAAAAATTGAAGGAAGTATTGGATATGAGTTTGACCAAAAACATTGAACTACAAAAGCATTTGACATATTGAATGACAAAAAGATTTAAATAGAATTTAAAAATAGAGTTGTTGACGGTAGTTAGACCTTTTTTCAAGGAATGAGGATGGAAAGCAAAGAAACTCAAGATCTTTTGAAAGAACTAGAGGAAGACCTTTACTGCTTCCAGTAGATCCTGTACAGGAAAGGGAGGAGGAAGAGGGAATGAATGGACAGATGACAAGAATCACAGCAGATGAGAAGATGAAGGAGACGAAGAGATTCCTTCTGCATCATTATTCTATTTCTTATAAATAACTGGTTTTATACCCGACAGTCATTCTTACTCCACACATAGCATACACACATATCCCATATTTTTAGGTTGATCACATCTACAAATGTGATTTAAACTGATACTTACAGCTGTGTGTGTGAATGTGTGTATGATATGTATATGTACATCATATATGCATATACAAGCAAAATAAATATGTTAGTTTGCTACTTCTAGCCTTTACAAAGATAAAGCTACAGGGTCATTGGAAGAGTAGTAGGCCATTCAATTTAATTAAATCCAAAAAACATTTATTAAACATCTATTATATGGGGGGACATCGTGCCAGGAGTTAAGATTAGAAATTTTGATTTGAAACAGTCAATACTTCCAAGGGGCTCACATTATATTAGAGGTAATGGTACTAGTTTCAGGCTATAAAGCTCTGTGGGTCAGAGGACCAAGATAATCACAGTTCCCAAACTGGGGGCACAAAGAAGTTGGGGAGGGAGAAGAGGAAGATGGGATGGCCTGATAGCCCTCTCATTCTTGCTTTATTTTCCTTCCCTTCTCAGCCTTCTGTGCATGTAGATTTTCCCTCTGGTCCCCCTTTCTTAAAGGATGCAGACGCTTCTCAGCTTCCACAATACACCTTACCACCAAAGCCACACCGTGGGAATTTAAAATCAGCCAGTGGCTGAGAAGGCTATCTCTAGGTTTAGAATCTTTCCTGGCCTTTGAATTTCAGGGCTCTGAAGAGAGATCACAGGTACACTTGAAAGAAGTAAGCCAGCAGACCTTTCAAAGTATGTATAAGAAGAACATTTGAGACTTCTAACAAAGATCAGGCATGAGAAGGGACTGTGACAAATGGATTTTCCACAGTCTACCTCTGGGACAGAAATAAATCTACTCAGGCCAACCTTACCAAAAAAATCAACATTAACTTGACTATTTCCTTATTCTCAGAAATCCTAGCCCGTTGAAAGTCCTTTGGACCCTAGAAACATTCAATCCCTAAGAGTTAGTAAGTCTTATTTAGATATAGTGCTACAGTTAGACAGTGTGGAGGTCAAAATTATCTTTCAAAGATAAGGAGCCCCACAAGATAGCCTCATAGCTGTCTACATGATCAGAAGGCATCTAAGGCTTACAGGCAGGCTGTGGGATGTAATGACTGGAGCACTGGGGCTGTGTCTTCCCTCTGATTATCATCCTTTTAAAAAGTCAAGAGCCCATTTAGCACAGAGGACGGGACTAGGCAGCGATCCAGCTACCCAGAGCCCCTCCCTGAAGCACTGTCCATGACCCCCCTGCTTCCAAGCATGAGGAATCGAGGCTCTATCCACACCACCCTGCGGTGCTTGGTACTTGTTGCCTGCAGGGCCGCTCCTGGAACCTCAGTTTCCCCAATTCCGGAGGCGTTGGAAGCCCCGAGGGCCAGGATTACCCAGTGCCCCCGGGGCTCTCATCCTTGGCACATCTCGCTCTTCAAAGACGTCTCATTCCGCTGTGCAGGAGTCCTGGTGGACAGCAAATGGGTATTAACCGCAGCCCATTACGCCGGAAGTTGGCTTTGGGCCAAACTTGGTGACTACCATCTGCTACTTCCTGATGGAGGCGAACAACTCAACATCGGCTCTGTTATGATCCACCACCCCAAGGACAAGGCCGGTTCTGGTCCTTCCCTGCCTGCCTGAACCAATGAGCATGTCCTCCTTCTGACGAAGCTTCGACGTCCAGCCGTCCTGGGACCCCAGGTCCAGATCTTACCTCTGATCAGGAGCTGTGCTGCCCCAGGGACTCGATGTCAGGGCTGCAGGCTACCAGCCAACGTGAGTGAGATACAGCAAGAGCTTGTCCTGCTTGGAGGTCATTGTCCTGTCTCCCAAGAGTGTTTGGTTTCCTACCCTGGGGTGCTTACAACTGGGTGCTTACAAACAATATGACTTGTGCTGGCTTGGACAATGACCAGGATGCCTGTCAGAGTGATTCTAAAGGCCCCTTGATCTGCAATGGGACCCTCCAGGGCATCCTCTCCTGGGGTGCTTACCCCTGTGGTTCAGCGCATCAACCAGCAGTCTATATTTGGATCTGTAAATACAGCTCCTGGATTGAGAGGATCATTCGGGTCCACTGATATCACTGAACCCCCTACAGTCTTCCCAGTATTCTTGTGACCCTCATGTCTTTTGTTCTTCCCACCCAGTCCCTGAGTATTTGGCCCTATAGTTTCCTACCCCCTCTAGGACCTAACTTCTGCCTGCTTGAGGATGAAGGCATCCCTCAACTCTTCAGGCTCACAGATTCCATCCGTTCAAAGAAGTAGGCATCTGGGCCACCAGCTGTGACTCTCCTCCCTGGGACCCAAAGGTCTGTTCTCCTAGATCCCAAGCTCTTGAAGGATTGGGGCATCCAAGCTCTCTCACTTCACTTCAGTGAAATGATCAGCAGTACCAGTCTGTTGAAGAGAACTGTCCTGAGCTTCTACCTACCTAGGACTTCAGAGGCAACTCCACCCCTCTTTTTGGAACTTTGGGGCAGGCCCCTTACCTCCAACTACTTCCATTACTGCTACTACTCCAACTATTCTCCTCCGATTCCTGGTCCTGCTCTATCAGCCATTCCATCTGTCAGGGCAGAGTTCTAGATCTCTTAGAGGTCTAAATTTTTCTGCCCCCCCTCTTTAATCTCTGAATACTCTTTACCTCCCCCACTCTATAGGTCAGTTGGAACACTCACTGCTTGTGGACACTTGGAGACATTTTTGAAACAAACATCTTCCAAGACATTTTTAAGATTCTTAGAAATTAAGAGGAGAGACCTGGAAAAGTCAAATTTTGCTACAAATTCTTCATGTTTTGGAGCTTCAGTCTTCTAATACATTCTTGAGATACTCTGGGGAGAATAACCTAATGCTCTAAAATGAGTTGGTTTTTTGTCTTATTAAGCTTTGGAATGTGATGAGTAAAATATGGAATAATGGATGAATCAAATGTTTGAAAAAAAATGTCAAGAAAGGCAGAGCCAAGATGGTGGAGTAGAAAGACAGACCTACTCTAGCTCTCCTGCCAAAGCCCATAAAGTACTTGTAAAAATGAAAAATGACTGCCTACAAATTTTAGAGCAGCAGAAGCCACAAAAGGACAGAGTGAAAGAGATTTCCATCCCAAGACAGCCTGGAAGGCTGACAGGAAGGGTCTATTGCAATGACCTCAGAGAATAGCACAACCCATGGAGCACAGCCCTGGCAGGGACAGGACTAAAGCAGGTTTCAGGGTGTGAAATACTGGGAAACAGCTGCAATTCCCAGATTTCTCAACATACAAACACCAAAGACACCTTCAAAGGTTAGTGAGAAAGCTCTTTCACTCGGGTGAGAAGGGAATGTAGTCTGGCCCCAGCCACAGGGCTGCAGCTGTCATTGAGGCAGCAGCATCCATTTTGGGGGCCCTTGGAATAAAGACCCTCAGAATAAAGCCCTCAGACAATCAAGCAGTTAATCTGGATCAGAGTTCTGTGTGGTGGTTCTGGGGAGAGGAGGAACACTGGCATGGTGGAGTTGGAGGCAGTTGTGGAGAGGGAATTCTACTAGCAGATCCTGGGCAGAAAAGCTTGTGGTTACTCCCAGATCAGAGCACAGGCCAGGAGAGGAGTAAACTCCTCTCCCTTGCTTGTGTCACCTTGGAGGAACTGAGAACTTACAGGTCCCTAGAGTACACCCTTCACTTGACAAAAGACTCAGAATTCAAGTAACAGGCTGGGAAAATGCAGAAAAAAAAGGAAAAATAAAACTATGTGAGGTTACTTTCTTGGTGAATAGGTATTTTCTTCCATCCTTTTGGATGAGGAAGAACAAAAGATACTATCAGAGGAAGACACCAAAGTCAAGGTTTCTGCATCCAAAACCTCTAAAATAAGTGGTCTCAGGCCATGGGAGAGCTCAAAAAAGATTTGGAAAATCAAATAAAAGAGGTGGAAGGAAAATTGGGAAGAGAAATGAGAATGATACAAGAAAACCATAACAAGCAGGTCAACAGTTTTCTGAAGGAGAATCAAAAAATGCTGAAGAAAATAACACCTTTAAAAACAGATAAACAAATGGCTAAAGAGATCCAAAAAGCCTATTAGAAGAATAATGTTTTAAAAAGCAGAATCAAGCAAATGAAAAAGGAGGTTCAAAAGCTCACTGAAGAAAATTGTTCTTTAAAAATTAGAATGGAGCAGATGGAAGCTAATGACTTTATGAGAAACCAAGAAGTTATAAAACAAAACCAAAAGAATGAAAAAATTGAAGACAATGTGAAATATCTCATTGGAAAAACAACTGACCTGGAAAATAGATCCAGGAGAGACAATTCAAAAATTATGGGGATACCTGAAAGTCATGATGAAAAAAAGAGCCTACAAATCATCTTTCATGCAATTATGAAGAAAAACTGACTGATATTCCAGAACCAGAGAGTAAAATGAATATTGAAAGAATCTACTGATCACCTCCTGAAAGATCTGCAAATGAAATCTCCTAGGAATATTATAGCCAAATTCCAGAGTCCCCAGGTCAAGGAGAAAATATTACAAGCAGCCAGAAAAAACCAATTTGAGTGTTGTGGAACCACAATCAGGATATCACAAGATCTAGCAGCTACTATATTAAGGGATCAAAGGGCTTGGAATATGATATTCCAGAAGTCAAGGGAACAAGGATTAAAACCAAGAATAACCTACCCAGCAAAATTGAGTTTAATGCTTCAGGGGGGAAAATGGTCATTTAATAAAATAGAGTACTTACAAGCATTTTTGATGAATAGAAGAGCTGAATAGAAAATCTGATTTTCAAACACAAGAGTCAAGAGAAGCATGAAAAGGTGAACAGGAAAGAGAAATCATAAGGGACTTACTAAAGTTTAACTGTTTGCATTCCTACATGGAAAGATAATATTTGTAACTCCTGAGACTTTTCTCAGTATTAGAGTAGTTGGAGGGATTATATACATAAAGACAGAGGTCACAGAGTGAGTTGAATAGGATATCTAAAAATAAAATTAAGGGATGAGAGAGGAATACATTGGGAGGAGGAAGAAATAGAATGGGGCAAATTATCTCTCATAAAAGAGGCAAGAAAAAGCTTTTTCAATAGAAGGGGGAAAGGGGAGGTGAGAGGGAAAAAGTGAACCTTACTGTCATCACATTTGTCTTAAAAACATACACACTCAATTTGGTATGAAAATCTATCTTACACTACAGACAAGTAGTGGAAAAGGGGATAAGTGGAATGTGGGGGAAATGATAGAAAGGAGGGCACATGGAAGGGGGGAGTAATTACAAGCAAACACTTTTCGGGAGGGGCAAGGTCAAAAGAGAGAATAGAATAAATGGGGGGCAGGATAGGAAGGAGGGAAATATAGTCAGTCTTTCACAACATGACTATTATGGAAGTCTTTTGCATAACTACATGTATATAGCCTATTTTGAATTGTTTGCCTTCTCAGTGTGGATGGGTGAGGAGGGAGGAAGAGGCTGAAGCTGAAACTCAAAGTTTTAAGAATGAATGTTGAGAATTGTTTTTGCATGCAACTGGGAAATAAGAAATCCAAGATAATGGGGCATAGAAATCTGTCTTGCCCTACAAGAAAAGAGAGAAGATAGAGATAAGGGAAAGAGTGGGGTGATAAAAGGGAGGGAATATTGGGGGAAGGGGTAATCAGAATGCATGGTGCCTTGGGGTGGGGGGGAGGGGAGAGATGGGGAAAAATTTGGAACTCAAAATCTTGTGGAAATAAATGTTGAAAACTAAAAATAAAGAAATTTGAAACGAAAAGACAGCATGAAGTTAAAATAGTCAAAAAAATCTAAACTTTTTAAACATATATCTATTACTTCTCAGAGATATATAATATATATTATAGGTGTACAATATAATATATTAAACATATAATACATTATATAATATGCATTTTTGTAATATATTATGTTAGACATAAAATAATATAGTGTGTGTAATGTATATAATGCAATATATTACACATGTATTAGACATATATATATATATATATATATATATACACATACATATTAGCCCACAATAGGCTAAAGATATTAGCCACCATGGGAAGTAAAGGAAGAACCATAGAATAACTGAATTTCAGGGTTGGAATTGACATGAGAACATACAATGTTAGAACTTACAAAGAATTCAGAATACAGAATATCAGAGTTGTGAATGTTCTTAGAACATTGGAAATAGAATAACACATTTGAGAGTCAGTCAGACAGCAAACACACATTTGTTAAAATTTAATATTTGCCAGACACTGAATCTATTTCTGGAGATGCAAAAAAAGGTCAAAAGAAAAAGTACCCACTTGCAAAGACCTCGCAATCTAACCATGGAGATGGCATGAAAATAACTCTTTATAAATAAGCTGTGTATAGGACAACTCAAGAAACCAACATAGGGAAAGTACTAAAAGGGGAATTGGGAAAGCTTCTTATGAAAGATGAAGTTTTATCTTGGATTTGAAGGAAGCCAAGAAATGGCAATAAGGAAGAAGAGAATACCAAGAAAGGGGGACAATCCATGAAAATGCCCACAGTTAACAAATCATGTGTTTTGTTTAAGGAATAGTGAGGAGGCCCATGTCGTTTTATCAGTGGAGATATGGAAGGAAATGAGATATAGGAAGGAGTGAGGTTATTGAGGCCTTTAAAAGACAAGCAGGAGATATTGTTTAATCCTGGAGATAAGAGGGACTAAAGGAAAAATTTTGAGTCACAGGTGGAGGGTGACATGATCAGACCTTCACTTTAGGAAAGAACAGACTGGACTGGACAGAGACTTGAAGCAGGGAGGCCAACCAAAAGGTGACACAGTAGTGTAAGTATGATACAATGAGGGCTTGCACAAGGTGACCATGTCAGAGGAGAAAGGGGAGACTATAAAGAGAAATATGACAAAGGTAGAAGGAATAGGACTTAACAAATTATTAGATATGGGTGGTGAGACAAAATGAGATAAGGATGATACCTAGATAATAAGCCTGAGTAAATGAGAGGATGGTGATGCCTTCAAGAGAAATAGGAAATTGAAGAAGAGATGAGGGCTTCAGGGAGGGAAGATAGGATGTCCTGCTGTGGACATGTTGAGTTTCAGGTGTCTCTTAGACATCCAGTGTGAGTTATCCAAGAGGAGCCAGAAGGTGCCAAACTGAGTGTCAGAAGAGTTGCCAGAGGTGGACACATAGGTATGGGAGTTATATGCACAGAGATTAAATGAACCCATTGGATCTGATGAGATCACTAAATGAAGTAGTATAGAGGAAGATTAGAGAAAGATACCAGACAAAGCCTTGGTAAAAGCACATGGTTAATGGTCATGACCTGGATGCAGATTCCACAGAAAAGAATGAGAAATGGACCTTAAGATATTGAACATAGAATTCAGTTGGGGAAGGGAAACTTATCATAAAAAAAGATTCAACGTCATAACTATAAAGGACTTAAAAGATCATTTAGTCCAACTTTTTCATTTGACCAAAGAGAACAAATGAAACCTAGAAATAAGAGATTTGGTGAAGACCAGTCAACTATTTAGCATCAATAACTATACTAAAATCTGTCTCTCCATTCAATGCTCCTTCCACTATACAGTCTTATATTCTTGATAGCATCAACTTTGTTATTGTTATTGCTGAATCATGGTCTATAACTTGGCTTGAACCACACCAAATCTCAAGGTAATCCATGATCTCAGAAAACAAGCAAAGTGTGTCCTGGAATGCAATCATTCAGAACCCTGTTCAAAATTACATGGTCAATCCTTTCATCCCTTCCTCTAGAAAGACAAAAGAATTACAAAAGGCAACAAAGTCACAGTGACTCACATGGCATGACATCAGAGATTCACCTGCATGATTTCCATTCTGAGATGCCCTAACCTTATAAAATGCAGTAAATAACCTAGCAGCTGACATCAGGAGATCACTTTCTCTGTGGTCTTCTTTGGCTCCCTTACGAGATAACTTTGAGAACATTTGAATTTCAGACCCCAAGCACTAGCTGGGCAGATCTGGGGGCGAGGTGGGTGTGGAAAGGAATCTCAGAAATCAAGTAACTGGCTGGGAAAATGCCCAGAAAAGGGAAAAAAATAAGACCATAGAAGGTTACTTTCTTGGTCAACAGATGTTTCCTCCTTTCCTTTTTGATGAGGAAGAACAATGCTTACCATCAGGGAAAGACATAGAAGTCAAGGCTTCTGTATCCCAAACATCCAAAATAAATATTCAATGGGCTCAGGCTACGGAAGAACTCAGAAAGGATTTTGAAAATCAAGTTAGACAGGTGGAGGAAAAACTGGGAAGAGAAATGAGAGAGATGCAAGAAAAGCATGAAAAACAGGTCACCACCTTGCTAAAGGAGACCCCAAAAAATGCTGAAGAAAATAACACCTTGAAAAATAGGCTAACTCAATTGGAAAAAGAGGTTCAAAAAGCCAATGAGGAGAAGAATGCTTTCAAAAGCAGAATAAGCCAAATGGAAAAGGAGGTTCAAAAGCTCACTGAAGAAAATAGTTCTCTCAAAGTTAGAATAGAACAGATGGAGGCTAATGACTTTCTGAGAAACCCAGAAATCACCAAACAAAACCAAAAGAATGAAAAAATGGAAGAGTGTGAAATATCTCATTGGAAAAACAACTGACCTGGAAAATAGATCCAGGAGAGACAATTTAAAAATTATGGGACTACCTGAAAGCCATGATCAAAAAAAGAGCCTAGACATCATCTTTCATGAAATTATCAAGGAAAACTGCCCTGAGATTCTAGAACCAGAGGGCAAAATAAATATTGAAAGAATACACCGATTACCACTGGAAAGAAATTCAAAAAGAGAAACTCCTAGGAACATTGTGACCAAATTCCAGAGTTCCCTGGTCAATGAGATAACTTTGACAAAGAAATAATGACTTGGGGAAAGGTTGAATGCCTGCTTCAATTGTTTATTTAGTGGCCTGAGTTCACTCATTTCTGGTGTAATGCTGGTAAAGCTGTTTCTGTGGAGGATGGAGCTGGCTTACCAGTACTAGATCGTTTTCTCTCTTTTCTCTGATGATTTAATCAGTTACACAATGCTAGTTAGCTGGGATTTTTTGTTGTTGATGTTGTCCAGTAATTTCAGTCATATCTAACTCTTTGTGACTCTGTTTGAGGTTTTCTTGGCAAAGATGCCTGAGTAGTTTGCCATTTTCTTCTCCAGCTCATGTTTTGGAGAGGAGGAACTGAGACAAAGTTAAGTGACTTGCCCCACGTCACACAACTAGTAAATATCTGAGAACAGATTTGAAGTCAGAAAGATGAGTCTTTCTAACTTAAGGTCTGTCACTCTTTCCACTGGTTACAATAGGTTGCTTTTAGCCTAGAGTAAATGTAATGGCATGCAGGTCCATATGACCCATTCTTCTGCTGTTTTATGGAGTTTATATCAGACAAAAAGTTGTCAATGTTATAATAGTTCATAGTCCCCACTTAGAAAAATTCCTAACAATATTTTGTAATCAGTACTACTTTAAATTTTTTCTATTCACAGTTAATTCCTGATTTGCATTTATTTTAGTCAAAATCAAGATTTAAGAAACAGTAAGATAAGTAAGAAAAATCAAATACTGTGCCAGTTATAGGATAGGGAAAGAAGGAGAAATAGCAGGGGAAGGCAGACCTTTTAGAAGTTCCTAGACTCCTTGAAGTGGTAAGTAAAACTGGCAGCTTCAGCCTTAGTTCTGGGTTTTGAGATATTGGCAGGGGCCCAAAGGTCTAACTTTTTTCTTCCTCCTTTGCTAAAACTCAGTACTCCTTCCAGCATCTTCTTTCACTTGTTGTTCCATGCAATGGTTTCTCTCCAGTTCAGCTTGCTAAATCCTGGAAGAGCTTTGACTCAATTAACAAAAGCTTCAAAGTGTCCCTGTAGAAAAAAACAGGTTAGCAGAAAGTGGTTTTAGTTTGCAAGTAACAATCAAAGGAAGGCAGCTAGGAGGTGCAGTGGCTAGAGCACCAGCACAGGAGTCAGGAAGACCTGAGTTCAAATCTCCTCTCAGACACTCGATACTCACTAGCTGTGTGGTCTTGGGCAAGTCACTTAACCACGATTGTTTCATCCGGGGTCATCTCCAGTCATCCTGATATATCTGGTCACTGGATTCAGATGGCTCTGGAGGAGAAGTGAGGCTGGTGACCTGCACAGCCCTCCCTCACTCAAAACGAAGTCAAGTGCAAGTCATGTTATCATTTCTCTGATGGCATGGTCTTCTTCAGCAACGAAGGACAAGCACACACAACAGTCAAAGGAGGTTTGTGGTGGGGATGGAATTAATGAATAAATATATTTTAAGTGCATATGTAATAGATATTCGTAACGCTAGAAACCATTCCCTGATAGGCAGGATCAAAGGATATGAACCAACAACTGTCAAAAGCAGAGCTGTGAAATATTCATAAAAAATGCTCAAAATCACTAATACTAAAAGGAATAAATTTTTGCAAAGCCCTGAGGTTTCACTACAAGAAATGGGCAAAGATGACACAAGATAAAAAAAAAACAATTTTGGAGACATTGTGAGAAGATGCACACATAGATGCTCTGTTAGTAGTGCTGTGAATCGTTGCAAGCATTTCAGAAAGCAATTTGGAATTATGCAAATAAATGCAAAGATTTCATTACTAAGCATATATATCCTCCAAGGAACTCAGGGATGAGGCAAAACTCCCATAAATGCCAACTCATTTTTTATTCAATTTTGTTTTGTTTTAATTTCTGAATTCTCTCCCTATGGTATGTCCCTTCCCCATCCACTGAAAAATAAATAAATAAAACAAGAGAGTGTGCAGAGTCAAGGAAAACAAATTCCCACACTATCCATGTCCCTTTGCTGAAAATACATACATACACATGTATGTATATAATGTGTGTATATGTGTATGTGTGTATATATACATCCCTTTGGTGAAAAGACATACATACATGTGTATGTGTGTGTATATATGTATGTGTGTACATATACATCCCTTTGGTGAAAAGACATACATACATGTGTATATATGTATGTGTGTACATATAACTATGTGTGTGTGTGTGTGTGCGTGTGTGTGTATGCCTCACTCCGGACTCTGAGTCCCTCAGCTATCAGTGTGGAGGTGAATAACAGGCTTCCATGTGAGTCCTCTGGAACTATAGTCGGGCATTATGTTGATCGGAGCTCCTTTCTGTCAAAGGTGTTTCTCTTTATAGTAAAGTATTCATGGTATAAATTGCTCTCCTGGTAGTGTATACTTCACTGCTGTTACTGTGACCAATGTTCTCCTGCTTTGGCTCTTTTCACTCTGCCTCAATGGAAGTCTTTCCAGGTTTTTCTGAGAGCATCCTGCTCATCATTATATGAAATAATATTTGTAAACTGTCTTGTGAAAGGTAGAGTACTACATAAATGCTGACTATTCTTAGCAAGAATCCTTGTTTGTTAAATCCCTCATTACCTACTGGGATTTTGTCTTCCAATTACACTTTAACTAGAAATCACAAATATTATTCTGCTTAAAAGTAAAAAAAAAACAGATGAAATCTAACTTAAAATTCTAGAATTTTGCTAGGAACCAAAATCAAGCTCACTGCTTAGTGGCTTTTAGGTCTTTCTCCTTTTTTTTTTTACATCAACACATCTGCCCTCATTCTATTCTTACCAGGCTCCCATGCTCTATAGTCTTCTAAAGGTCAGTGACAGTAATCACATTTGCGATTTTCAATACAAAAGCAGTTGATTATTCCTTGACAAAGTTTGCCAGATTGAAAATGTCAGGAGGTTAAAGGGCTCCTGGAGAAGGGTTCTGTGATCAGTACAACCAGGGTGTGTCAAACGTTATATTTAGCACTAGAGTCTAAGCAGCTTCTGTTTTTAAACTTTATTTCTATAGCACATTCCTCACAGCATTATTATTACAGAAGATGATAGTTCACATACACATAGGCCTTTAATATGTATTTTCTATCCATGTTATCCTTTGGTCCTCCCTACTAACCTGTGAAATGGGGATTAAAGGTATCATGTTCCCATTTCATGCGTCAATAGAGTGTCCTTCTGACTGTGTCTGCCTGTACACCACCATACTGTATGGATGCGCAGGACATTGACTGGAGAGTGAGTGGTTAGTGATATGATGTAACTCCAACAAAGTCAAGGACATCAGTAGATAAAGGGCAAGTGTTTAGAGGTCAGGTGTGACTTGAACAGGCTGGTAGGTTGGGTTTGAAATTACAATGAAATGAGACACTCATAGACAACCCAATAATTAACAAGAGGTTTGCTGAACCATGGCACTGAAACGATAGCAGTGGTTTGAATAGACGCATTCCCTCTCCATAATGAATTACATCTACTCAGCTGAGGTTAGTGACTCACACAGAAAGAAATTGGACATCCATCAAGTCTGAGGGGCACTGACTCCTTGTGGTCTCCTTTATACTTTTAGGCAAATGGGAAGATGTGTCAGGGGCTTCAACCTTGGGATCCTGGATTGATCAAGTCCCAGAATTGACTCGACTTTGTGGGGAGGGTTGGAGTATCCCAATATAGCATGACAGGGTCCTAGATGACATTATTTACACTGAACCAGGGTATCAGGGGGGTAGAATTGTTCCTCGTAGGGAATGCCTATTGAATCTGCTTAGCCTGCTTGATGATAAGGTGAAATCATTCAATATTCCCTACCAGTGACAGAGACCAGAGAAAGTATCCATTTTCATGAATTCCAGTTTATGTCAGATTCCAAGCCCCATACCCCAAGCAAAGCTGCATTTTGGAATCCAGAATTTATCATTATCCAATGATGGGCCTACTGAAAACAAGTCAAGGTGAAGGAGGCACTTCTTTGCCTACTCACAAGAGTTTTGGCTCTGGAGAAGTCAACAAACTTAAATGATTCACTTCATACAAGGCCTGACATCCTATCAGGCCTATGTGATTCTAGATCTATCCAGAATCAGGGAGGGTAATGAGCTGGCAGTCATTCAATAGATACTTTTTGTGTGATTATGTATTGATTGTATTTGTTGATGCTCTCCTAAGACCAAATGCTACACATACCATCTAAGCATGGTTGTCTGCTTCTATGAAGAGTTAACTCCATTACTGTACTCGCTGGGCATGCACACATGCAGTTGATATAAATCAGGCACTCCTGAAAGTCAGAGGCTCTTTGCTGAGTAGGATCAGGTAAGGGATTATCAATATCACCTGGTGATTAACTGAAAAAGGACAAATTCAAAGAAATCATAAAACAGAGGAGGTTTATTTAAGGAGTAAGCATGATAACATTTTTCTTAGGTCATGTGAGTGGCAGATTTAAAGGGAAATTGCTAGAAAGCTCCTCTACCACCCCTCTATTAGCTGGTCCAGCCATAGTTAAGTGTCATTTAGGGTCTTTGCTCATCTCTTCTGTCACTTTCTTGGACCACTGCTTCTTCATGGCATTCTTCACATCCGCATTCCTCAAAGTGTAGATCAATGGGTTCAACATGGGGGTTATGATGGTATAGAACACAGCTACCATTTTATCTTCTGTGAAGGTGGTTGAGGGCCTCATGTAGATGAAGATGCAGGGTACAAAGAACAAAATTACCACCATGATATGGGAAGCACAGGTAGAGAGGGCCTTACGCCTCCCTTCTGAGGAGCGGGTCCTGAGGGAAAGCAGTATGACAGCATAGGAGCCCACAAGAATGAGGAAGCAGCTCAAGGATATCATGCCACTGTTGGCCACCACAATCATGCCCACGACATAAGTGTCTGCGCAGGCCAGCTTCAAGAGGGGATGGACATCACAGAAGTAATGGTCAATCAGGTTGGGACCACAGAAGGGCAACCAGACAGTGAGAAGGGTCTGTGCAATCGAATGAAGGAAGCCACCTGCCCAAGAACTCACCATCAATATGATACAGACCCTCTGGCCCATCATGGTCGTATAATGCAGGGGCTTACAGATGGCCACACACCGGTCGTAGGCCATTACTGTGAGGATGAAGATCTCAGTGCAGCCAAAGAAATGGACTCCAAACAGCTGAGCCATGCAACCTACAAAGGAGATGGTCTTCACCTTGACTTGGAAGTCTACGATCAGCTTTGGAGCAGTGACAGAAGAGAAGCAAATGTCAACAAAAGATAAAAAACGCAGGAAGAAATACATGGGAGAATTGAGATTTGGACTGACAGTGATGGTCAGGATGATGAGAAAGTTCCCAAAGATAATGATGGTGTAAAAAAGTAAGAAGAGCAAGAAGCATGCTTGCTGTACCATTTCATTCTGGGACAGACCTGTCAGAATAAATTCTGTGACATTACTTTCCATGAGATCTTGACAGTTTTCACGTGAAACAAACTGTGTAAATTTATCTGAGGGTATGAAGAAATAACAATACATTAGTCACAGGTCACATGTGAAACCAATGCCAACTTTTACTAAATTCACTACCTTGAAGTTCTAGCTCAGTGGTACACTGGGGTGGGTGGTGGGAAGATAATGAAATGAACACATCAGAGAATTAAAATTACTGTGTCCTTACATAAAAGTCAAAGAATCATAGATAAACAGCTTGGAGAGAACTCAGCGACCTCCTAGTCCAAACCTTTAATCTCCAGATGAAGAAGCTGAGATCCACAGTGTGACTTGCCCAAGATCACACAGAAATTCAGTGGCAAAGGAAAAATGTTCCAATGTCCTCATCCTTCCTAGTTCCTTCTGGGAAATTGCCATTGTGGGCACTACTAACACCCCCAAAAAGTAAACCATCACAACCCATCTATGACTTAGTAGAAAGATGACTGAGGCCCAGAGGAGTTAAGTAACTGCCAAGGGTCACACATGAGAGAAATCCTTACTTCTTTTATATTAATAAACAATTTTGAAATTAGGATTCAGTTTATCCCTTTCTATTCCTCATTCAGGGACCAGCCCCTGTTGATCATTCAGCCAGTCTCTGAAGGACATTCCTGACACATGAGACTGCCCAAATTCTCTGGCTATATGCTTCTTGATCTTAGGTTGACACCACCTAACTAGAAGACCTTACAAACAGGATCCACTTGAGGTGAGTTCTTGCCCTTAAGAAATAAGTCCCTATCCTTGGAATCTTCCATTTAAAGTTAGGGTGACCCAGCTTATGAAGGTGGAATCCAACCAAGTGGTCTTAGTGGAGATGAACTCTTTTGTCCAGATTGCTAGAGGCAGCTGAGTCTCATGATCGTTACATCCTCAGCAGGAGGAGCTGAAGACTTTGAGCCTACCTCCTCATTAATATGTCTATCCCATGATTGACTGTTCACCAATCAGGGTTGATCTCCATCAGTCAGGGACACCAGTTTTTCCGAGGTTTTTAAAGATTCGATGATCTCAATGGCCACTGTCTTTGGTTACTGAGAGAAAACACTGACCATCAATCTGTTGATTATTTGCTAGCCTAATTAATAAACTGATTATTGATTACACAGAAACTCTCTCAGGATTTTGATTGATCACACACAGCTAATAATATTAGAATAATTCAAATCTAGGTCTTCGTGAATCCTATGCTATAACTCTCTTTTCAAATTTAATAAACAAAAAAAAGAACTAGTCATCTGATTCACTCTTTGTAGGAGGAATACCATCTACTTTTAGAGAAAGGAACACTAGGTAATGGAGAGACTCTGAAGAAACAGCATCAATAAGAAAGATGGTCTTTACTAGCAGCGTTGAATTCTCATCGACACATTGTAGTGTCACAGCATGAGCCCAGGACTAAGAGTCGAGGTTTCGATCTGAGCTCTGCAGGGCACTTATGTGGCTCTGGATATTTGACTTCTCTTCCCTGGGTCTCACTTTCTTCATCTGTGAAATCATGTGGTTGAGTTAGAGAATCTCTAAAGTCCTTTTCCAGTTCTGACTCTGATGTGAGTCTTTGTTCCTTGACCACATTTGCTGAGCCATTAGCAAGGCAGGTGGGAAGGAGATTCAAATAAGGAAGTAAGGAAGGAGTTCCTTCCATTTCCTGAATCTTCTCAGCCCATTCACTCCTCAGCCCATTTCCCTCATTCCTGTCACTGCCCAGCATGTGGCAATCAATGTAACTGATCAGCACAACAGCTCCAAGATGTTATTGGCACTGCAAGGGGTTTTAGAAGGCAGATCACAGAGCACCAGAGACAGAAGAGAGCACAGAACATAGAACGTTAGAGAAAGGAAGAACCCCAGCTGGGAAGGGAAACCCTGGAGAAGTCAGGAATGAGAATCCAACTGCCCAAAGATGTGCTGATCCTAGACCTAGAGCAACCAATCCATTAATAAGCATGGATCAGATGCTTACTATGTGCCAAGCACTGTGCTAAGTTCTAGGGATACAGACACAAAAGTTAGTCTCTATCATTTAAAGGGGGCAGTTAGTGGGGCAGTGCAGAGAGCATCGGACCTGGGATCAGGAAGATCTGAGTTCAAATCTCAACTCAGATGCCAGTTACATGACCCTGGGCAAGTCACTTAACCTGTTTGGCTCAGTTTCCTCATCTGTAAAATGAGGTGGAAAAGGAAATGGCAAATTACTCCAGGATCATTGCCAAGAAAACCCCAAATGGGGTCACAGAAAGTCAGGCACAACTGAAAAACAACAAACTTTTTAAGAGCATGCATCCTAATGGGGAGATAATTCAAACTGGTATATGCAAGATATATGCACAGTAGATGGAAGGGAACCTGAAAGAGGAAGGTATTAGCAGCAGGCTGGGGTTGGGGAAGGTGGAGAGGGGAAGGCTTTCTGCCAAAGGTGGTATCTGAGAAGTGATTGCTGAGTGGCTATTGGTGATAATGGAAACACCAAATGGGTTCATGTAGACACAGTCAGTCAAGAGTCTGACAATAAGCTTTTCTGTAGCAGAAGGAGGGGTTAATATATGATAATATGGTCCAGATCTAAAAAGATGTCAGCACACTAAACCAGGGGTGAAGGACCTGCAGCCTTGAGGCCACATGTTACCCTCTAGGTCCTCAGGTGTGACCCTTTGACTAAATCCAAACTTCACCAAACAAATCATTTTATTAAGACTTCGAAGTTGCAGGTTCCTTACCACTGAGCTAAACGGATAGGTAGAATCAAATAAGCATCAGATTTAATGTACATTTGTTGTAAAATTCCCCATCTGTCTTTAAAAAATCACATTCACAAACACAGGGTAGAAAAAGCATGGCTCAGCAGTCTCAGACTTTGGACTATTTTACAAGATGAATGTATTGATAAAGTGTAAAATGGATAATTTAGATTATTTTAAATTAAAATATTCTTATGTAAATAAAACTAATATAGCAAAGAATAGGAGGAACGAAGAGAACTGTGATGAAACTTTAATGGCCAAACCCCCAGATGGGATGTGATTGTGTTGGAATAGTGCTGGGGTTTAAAAAAATGATGAGCCGACTGATTTAGAAAAACATGGAAAGACTTGGATAATGAAGAAAGATGCTATCTGCCCCCAGAGAAAGAGATGTAGGGAAATATGCATAGTATGGTTTTACATATATAATGTATGTATGTTTATTGAAATTTATGTATATATACACACATATACATACATGCACAGATATGTAGATTTGGATGTGGATCTTTTTGTGTGTGCATATACACACACATACACACAGATAGATTTAGATATAGAGATCTAAACTTAATTGTAGCCTTCTGTAGGATGGGGGTGGTGGGAGAGCTGAAACAAAGTGAAAAGTGCATAGCAAAGAACAAAAGAAAACCTAGAAGGAAGCAAAGAAAAGCTAGATAGCTTCGAAAATAATGTGTAGTATTTATTATATAGGATTTTTTGAAATGGAAATGTATTGTTTCATATTGAATCTTCCCCATGTCCTACTATGTATGTGGAAATGGTTCTTTTCTTTTCTCATTTTGTATTTAAGTTTAAAATGAATTTTTAAATTTACAAAAGAAGAAAGAAAAGGCACACCTAAGCAGCAATTCCTATGAAAAATGTCTGAGGGTTTCAGTGCACCACAAGCTCAGTGAATATCTATAGGATGACATGGTAGCCAGAACAAATGCTAATCTAAGCTGTTTTGAGAAGCATCCTGTTCAGAATCAGCCTCTTCCTTAGTCAGATTTCATATGAAGTATGGTGTCCTAGGAGAGGAAGCCTGATTTGTGAGGGATTGAGAAGTTGAGAAGTGAAGGTGCTGTGGTAAAAGTGTAACAACTGGCTTCCAAAAAAAAAAGAAAAAAGTATGCATGCCACATTGAGGTGCTAATGATCTACTTTATTATCATCTCTCCACAACCTTCTTAGATCACTCTAGGCAATCAACAAAATAATAAATCAAGCCCTGACTTGAGAAGGCTCCAGCATAACCTTGGATAGATCTTTGAAGAAATTTAGCAGTGAAGGACAGGAAACACGATGATTGTACAATGGAGTAGAAGAGTCAAAGAAAGGCTCTTTTTTAGGACTGGGAAGTCCTGAGCTTGATTATGCATTCATTTATTCAAGGAGCCAATACTGAAGGAAAGACTGACAGATGGAAGTTGGGTGGAGGCGGTAGCAGATCATCACAGGAGCAATATGTTTTTTTCAGATATTTTAAATTAATTTGTTTTCAGTTTTTAACAATCACTTCTATAAGTTTTAAATTTTTTAGGAGCAATGTCTTGGAATAGGTAGAAGGGAACATGACCAAAGCAAAAAGAGAGGGTTTAGGCTTAAGCTTAGGGAATAGAAGCTGTACAGTTTCTTTCAGGTTGGGAAGGAAAGAGAAGAGAATGTGTGATAATATTGAGGCATGACAAGGAGGAGAGGGAGAGAAAGAGCTTATATTAACATTTCTCTTCTTCCTTAAGTAGGAGACTAAATCATCCCCAAATGGGCTGGGGAGAAAGTGCTTAGGGCACTTTGTGCTGGAATTGAGATGTGTAGGCAGTCAGGTTAAGTGAGAAACAGAATACAGAGAGAGCTGGCTTCAGCATCAGGAAGGTCCCAGTTCAGGTCCCATAACTGACACCTACAGGCTATAGGACTATAAGAAAATTAACTTCTCAGGGCCCCCAGACAACTCTCTAAGATTATCAATTACAGGTTCTAAGCTCTAAGTCTGGGTTAGAGAGAGAGCGGGGGAGAGAAAGATAGAAGAGTGTGACAGACCGAGAAAGAGAGGGAGACAGAGAGAGATTGGGACACAAAGTAGAACAAGTAAAAAATGAACTAAAAACAAGTAAGCTAAGAACAAATAAAAATAAACTTTGGACAACAAGTAAAAAGCAAACTAAAAATCTGAGAATCAGGAAAACCAGGTTCAAATCCCATCTGCATATTTACTATTTACTACTTCTGTGTTCTGAGCAAGTCATTCCCCTCTCCCACCTTTACTTTCCTCCTCTGTAAAATGGGCATCATAACAGAGCACTTACTTAACAGTTGTCATGAAGGTCGAGTGAGATCGTGTTTATAAGGTACTTTTTGAACCTTAAAGGATTCTATAATTCTATAATAGAAGTCTATAATTGTCCTCTAATATGAATGATTGGCAATGCAGAGCATAGAGCAAGCAGAACCAGTTTTGGGGTTAGGAAGGGGCCTCTTCAAATCCTGCCTCTAACATACTGGCTAGATAGCCTTGGGCAAGTAAGTCACCAACCCCAGTGTCCTAGGCAACTTGTTCTCTAAGACCATACATTAGAAGCTATCTGCCTTGCTAACTTCTTATCTATGAGAGTTCCCCAAACCAATAAAATCACAGATCCAGGCATTCTTCCTAACCCTATTATTATTAATAATGAAAAGTAGACTGTGCAGCTTGGCCCCTAGTTTCTGAATCAGTTCACTTGGCCTAAGTATGTTCTAGCACATATCTAGTCATAGAACAACTGAGAATGATGGAGGTTCAAAGAAAATGAATTACTTGCAAAATTTCAAGGTCTTTCTGGTTCATATTCACCTCCTGCTGTCAAGGCCCTGTACTTTTTTATTTCAGGACACATCAGTTGCCTGGGGGTCATGGCGTCTATGACTCAGAGAAGGCTAGTCACCCAATGAAAACATATTTCTTCCCCTCTCTAATCCCAATTTAAGAAATCTAGTGCTGCTGAGGATACAGGCTAGAAAGCATATATTTAGGAAACACTGAAAGTGTCCTGAGTCTTAGAGGGCTATACCCTCAATAGGGACCAAATACTTACAAATAGAACTGACTGGAACCAATGGGTGATCCAAAAATCATCTCCCTCTTGCTTTGAGGTCCACAGGCATCTTGAATAGTGACTCCATCCAAAGTAAATTACAGCTTGGGAAAGAGATAGACAAGCCCTCTGGACTTCCAGGGGACTCAAGAGCTAGTGGAAGTGTATTGTCTCTGCCATCACTGGCTCAAATAATGAAGTCCCAAGAGTTTTTATGTCTGGAAACTTTGGGCCAAGGAGGAACTCTGTCTACTGCTGCACTGGCCAGGTATGGAAGCCTACTGGGAAGACTGTGCTAATTGTCTGCTCTGGACTTTTGGGATACTCATGAACCCAATCACCCTGGCTGTTTTGTTCTAGCTCATTTTGCAATGATTGCCATTGTCAATTATCTAAGTGGGTTACTATCTAACATTTTGAATTCTAATTAAGTGAGAAGTTATCAAATGACTCCTGAAATTCAATTAAACAAATACTTACTAAGCAGTTACCATGTAGCAGACACTGGAGATACAAACATAGAATACAAAAAATAAACAAAATCTGCCTTCAAGAAGCTTGTATTCTACCAATGGGTATGACATATAGACAGGTAAATATTAAGTATATATAAAGCTACCAAAGGTAATTTCAAGAGGTAGAAAGTTCTAACAACGGAAGGGAGTGAGGAAAGGCCTTTGGGGATGTAGTTCTTGAGCTGTGATTTGAGAGAAGCCAAATATTCCAAGAAGCAAATGTGAGCACGTCCTTCCAAACATATGAACATATGAAACCAGACTTTGCGGGGGGTGGGAGAGCAAATAGTCGCTTCCTCCACCAGAACATAAACTCCTTGAGGGGCACAACTGTCACACGCTTTGTCTTCCCTGCTTTTTTCCCTTTCTTGTTGTTCAGTCACGTGCGACTGTCTGTGGCCCCACTTACAGTTTTCTTAGCAAAGATACTACAATAGTTTGCCATTGCCTTCTCCCGTTGATTTTACAGATGAGGGAACTGAGGCAAACAGAGATTAAGTGACTTGCCCAAAGTCACACAACTGGTACGTATCTGAGGCCAGATCTGAATTCAGGTTTTCTTGATTCTGCATCCAGCACTGTCTCCACTGCACCACCTCACTGATCCAATTATGTGAGAAAAGTCACTGAGCTGTTCATATTTCTTGACTCAGGAACCCAACAACTGCACATATTCTCTAAGAAGGTTAAAAAATAGAGGAAAAATGTCTCATTTGTACAAAAATATTTCAGTAGCACTTTTTTACAATATCAAAAATCTGTAAACAAAATGTGTAGATTTCAATTCAAAAATTACTGAACAAGTTATGATATGTGAATGTTATGGAATATTATTATATACCCCCAAAAAATATAAGAAATTCAGGGAAACAGGAAAACTTAGGATCTCACCTCTCCAGTACTCAGTTTCCTTATCTACAAGAAGTTTGAACAGAAGACTTCAGACGTTCCCACTGACTTTAAGTGTGTCCCTGTCATAATATTTTTGCATTCCTCTTATCATTATGAACTTACGGAATATCAACAAGCTTCACCATTTCTTTGTATAAATGTAATGGGGGACAGGACAACTAGCTACTGAAGGTCTAGCCAGGAGTGTGCTGGAGCCAGCTCAAACCAGCTCCTGAGAGCTCATTGTTATATTTTTAGCATGAGCAATTACACCTCTGAAATTGGCAAATTTTATGAATCCTGGCTTAGTGTAGCATGTTGTTAATGGTTTAGACTTAAGAAAGTGGTGCAGAAAAAGTTAGAAACACAAATTAAACGTTAAAGTATGTCCTGTCTAATATGCAAATGTGTCTAATGGGAATGCGTGAGTAGTACTCATATAAGATTACACGCCATCTTGCGGAGAGCAGGAAAAGGGAAGGGGGGAAAATTTGAACTTATGAAAGTGATTGTTGAAAACTGAAAAGAACTAAATCAATAAACTGCAGGGGAATATATGTAAAATGAACATTATTCCTCCCTAGGCCCCTAGGCTGAGAGATACCTGTTAGGTTACTGGGCAGGGTTGGATAATCTGCCTAGCAACAGGTTTCTTGTTTGGGCCCCTGTCAAAATGTTATTCCCCTTTGGGTTGTGAAATATCTGATAAATTGTTAACAGTCATTTTTGTTTAGTCCATTTGCATGGTAACCACCTGTGCCCCCCTAATGTTAGACCCCTTGCCAGGCAACTAACTCCACCCCTTCTTGACAACTACTGTATGTTGAATGACAACCAGTCTTTCATTGGGTACCTCTCCTGGCACCTCTCCTCTGTTGGGGTCCTTTGCCTAGTAGCCCTTTGCCTAGTAGCCCACTGACAACCACCTTCTGTTTGGGGGCTCTTGCCTAGCAGCAAGCCCCGCTCTTGCTCTGTCAGAACTCTGTTGTGGAAACCTCAAGGCTGTGTTTCTTTTCTTATTGTTTTAGCTATTAGTTCTTGAACTATACCTAATTTTACTGGCAAGATCTCTAGGATGTCTTCCTTAGAAATAACTCTAATTTGTGGTTTTAGATAGATACTATACATTACCTTAAGGAACCATATTTATTCTTATGGTTTTAAAAGGAAGTATTGCTATTTTATCAAAAGCCTTTTCTTATCAATATAATCAAGTTATTTTTATTCTTTTCAGTACTAATGTGATATATTACATTATAGCTTCAAATATTTATCATTATACCTTTATTCAACCCTACCTTTTTATTATAAAGTCAACTATGTCATTGTGTGCAATCTTTTTAATATGTTCTTGCATATTTTTTTCTATTTCATACTATATTTTTGGGTTGCTATTAGAAATATTGTCTATACTTTTCTTTCTCTATTTTTTCTCTAGATTTAGCAAGCAAGAATCTAGTTACCTCATAGAAAGAGTTTGGCATTTTTGAATCAGTTTATGTAATATTAGAATTGTTCTTTGAAATGTAATAAAAGTTTGTTTGTAAGTCTATGTAACTCTGGATTTTTTCCTATTTGGGAATTCATTTTAGCTTGCTGAATTTCTCCCGTTGATGTTAGGCTATTTAATTGTCTATTTAATGTTTTATTACTATGAGTATTTATAGTTTTATAAATTTTAAAATTCATTTAATTGGTTTTGTTGATCTAAAATTGGGCAAAAATAGTTTCTAGTAATTTCCTTTACTGCCTCTGAATTTGCGGCTAATTTACTTTTTTATCTTTGATATGAATAATTTGGCTCTTTTTAACAGAAAAAAAGAACTAATGTTTTATCTAACATTAGGATTCCAAAACAATTCTATTGTCACTTATCAATTTTATTGTATTTATCTCTTTGATTTTCAGATTTTATATTTGTATTCTCAGATGACTGTTTTTACTTGTTTCTTGGCAAGATTTTTTAGTTGTATCCACAAATCATTGATCAATTTATTACTTCTCTCTTTTGTTAATAAAAATTATTTAGAAATATTCACTTTACCCATGGAAGTGTAAAATTTTTGCTATGTTGTCTCATTATTGTCCTCTACTTCCATGAAATTATCTAAAATTTATTCTTTAAATTCCTTAGGATTCTACTAGTCTCCATTTAACTTTTCATTCTTTCTTCATAGGACTTTTGTTATATTAATTACATTGTATCAGGAAAAGATGTGTGTAATACTTTTATTATATATTTGTTAAAGGAAATTTTTATGCATTCTCACATGATCAATTTTTATAAAAATGCAATGCAATTCTGAAAAAAATTAGATTCCTTTCTATTCCCATTCAATAATCACTAAAGAGTTATCATATCTAGTGTTTCTAAAATTCTATTCAAGTTCTTATTTCATTATCTGATTACTTTTTTGCTAGATTTCTCTAGATCTGAAAGGAATATAATGACATATTCAACTTTTCTGACTACATCTCCCTATAATTCAATTAACTATTCTTTTAAGTATTTAAGAATTGCCGAGCAATTCAGTGCCTCTACGTGTGTCATACTGATATTATTTCATTATCTCTGGTACTTTTACTCACCACATAGATTCCATAGTCATCTCTTCTAACAATATTATTTTTACTGTTGGTTTATCTGATCATGATTGACACTTTTACTTTTTTTAGTTGCCTGAAAAATAATAATTTCTGTTCCAGATACTCATTTTAATTCTGTGTGAGTCTTTATGCTTCATGTGTGTTTCTTTTTATGAAACATTATTGCATTTTATTTCCTAATGCATTTTTCTAGTCTCCTTCATTTTATGGATGAGTTCATCCCAAACGCAATTATGCTCTAATTATGGATTATGCATGTTCCTCCATCATATTCTCATATATTTTCTTCTGTTTCATCTCCCATCCTTGCAAATGCAAGATTGGACTTGGTTTCCCACCTTGTATTCATGTGAAGTGGTCACAAGCTATAATCACAGGTGATGAGGTTCTAATGTGGTAACAAGAAGTTAACATTTGGTGATCCTTTCACAAAGAAATAACATCTTCTACTTCTCTCTCCCACTGCATGTATGTGTTTATATAAATTTTTCTTCTCTCTGTGTTTCTCTCTGTCTGTTTCTGTATCTCTTTCTGTATCTCTCCTTTTCTCTCTCTCTTTCACTCAAGTCAAAAGAAAGGAACATCACCAAACAAGTCCACTTTCCATCCGCAACCCTGCTTGATTGATGCCCCAATCAGGATAATACTATTACCTGGAATCTATTCATGCTGATAACTCAGCGGGGGATACTCATCACATTTCCAAATCCCCCCATCTCCTCTTCCCTCTGACCGAAAGGTGAGAGGACAGCACTAAATTTCTCCCACCGATTTTCCTTTGAAGAGATCTGGATTCCAAAGAGATCAAAAAATGTAGAAAGGACCTGTTTGTACAAGAATATTACAACAGCAATTAGTGGGCAAAGAATTGGAAATTGAGGGAATGTCCATCAACTGAGGAATAGCTGAATGGCATATGATTGTAATGGAATAGCACTGTGCTATAAGAAATGATGTGCAGGCATACTTCAGAAAAACCTGGACAACTTCCATGAACTGAAAAAAGTGAAGGCAGCAGAAACAGTAGAGCATTATATATAGTAACGGCAATGCTGTCCAAGGATCAGCTGTGAATGACTCTGCTAGTCTTAGCAATACAATGATCCAAGACAATTCCAAAGGATTCATGATGAAAAATGCTGTTCACCTCCAAAGCGTGAACTATGGTGTCTGAATGTTGCACTCTCTGAAGCATAGTTTGAATACTTGGCAGTTCAGCTCAAGCAAGGACTTCAGTGTCTGGTACCTTATCAAGCCAGGTGATGCCTAGAATCTGAACTGAATCATTTCCATTTCTCTGATGCTACAATCAGTCTGATACAGGTCTTCATCATCTCATGTCTGGACTATTGCATTATTCTTCTGACTACTCTTCCTACCTCAAGTTCCTCTGCACTCCAATCCACCCTTAAGGAACAGCAAATTGTACATGAGTTTTGCAGTTTCATGCAATTATCTTTTTTATTATGCTATGTTATGGAAATGCTTGTTTAAAATCAATATTATTAATAAATAATATATAGAATTAATATAAATAAAATCAATATTAAAAATGAAATCAATTAATAAATGCTAGTTGACTCAATTAGAAAGGACAGGGACTGTTGTGATTCTCAGCACTTGTATGCTGAGAGGGAGAAGACAATCCACATTAAGAACAAAAAGAAGTGTACTGTGAGACCAGGAAAGGAAATCTTGAGTGCATCTGTGTTCATTCATAACAATATCTGAGGGTAGAAGGACACCTCAATAGTCATCTAGTCCAATCCACACATGAAAAGAATCCCAGAGAAGGGACTGTACAACTTGTGCTTGAAGACCTCCAAGGAGGAGGCAGCTACCACCTCTCAGAATAGTCCATGTTCCATCTTTGTATGGATCTCATTATTAGGAAGATTTCCCTGACATCAAACCCGAATCTGCATCTTTGCAGTATCTTTCTACCCATTGTTCCCAGTATGCCAGCTCAGGCTAAAAAGAGCAAGTCTCATCTTCCCCCTACCTGACAGTTTAAATACTTACAAAACAGCTATCACGTCTCCCCAAAGAAAAAAGAGTTCTCTCTTTTCTAGGTTAAGTGAGCCCATTTCCTTCCACTGATCTTCATGTAACATAGACTCAAGTCCCTTCCCCATCCTGGGTCCCTCTATACATATTCTCCAGCTTTTCAATGTCCTTCTTAAAGCATGAAGAACTGAAAAAATGCTCCAGAAATGGTCTAATGAGAACAGAGTGGAGGGGAGATATTACCCTTTTATTCATGTTAGTTATGGTGAAGTGTTTGATTTACATCACACTCATCATGTTGTGCTTGCAATCCATTGTAACTTCAAAAAAAAACAATAACTGTCCAATGGATTTTTTTAACCCAGGGATAATATTTTACATTTGTACCTACTGAATTTCCTCTTTTCCTATAGTCAAATAGTCCAAAGGATTGAACACTGCCACCTGGACAGACATGGAATAGCTCCAAGGAGTAGGCGTAGGAGAAGAATAGGAATGAGAGAGTAGGAAAAGTGGTCACATGCCATGCTTCCCATGATAGCCAGTCATGAAACTTTTCTCCAACCCAACCACAACTACCACTATTCTCTAACACTCTCCCTCCTAGTTTCCAATCTTATTCTTGAGTCAGCCATCGACCCATCAAAAGATTCATCATCTAACCACTCTAGGGGTACCCATTGCAGGAACAGTAAAGGTAGCACAGGGGATAAAGCCCTGGACTTGGAATCAGGAATGTCCAAGTTCAAATCTGACTTCACACACTTGCTATATATGTGACCCTTGGGAAAACTTCAGCTTCCTCATCTGTAAAGTAGGGATAATAATTGTACCTACCTGCCAGGGTTGTTGTGAAGCTGAAATGAGATATTTACAGGCTTCTTTGCAAAACTGAAAGTACTATATAAATACTAGTTATTATGGTTATTATTATGATGATGTCTATTAGGAACCCCCAGAACACCCACCTTTGCCCCCCAGCTAAGATTGTAACGTCAGCAGGCCCCTGGAAGGGAAGAATCTCATTTCAATGTTGTGATTAGGAAGAGCCCATTTGGGGCTGGACAAGGTGAGTTACACAGGATGAGGAGACATGAATGAGCTCCTATCTGCATCACAAACCTCTTTATCACTTCTTTTCACTCTTCCAAACTTCCCTGTTGCTGCTGAAGATACCACCCTTTAGGGGATGGCTACCATCTCCAACTCCTCACTCTCCCTCACCCCACTCATCCAATCAGCTCCCTAAACATGTGATTTCTTCATCCACAACTTCTCTTGTATGTGTCCCCTCTCCTCTACTTCCACAGGAACCTCTCTAGTCCAGAACTTCATCACCTCCCTTCTGAAATACTGCAATAGACTCGCACATGGCCTCCCTGCTGTAGTCATTTCCCTCTCCAATCCATTCTCCAAATAGCTGTCAAAATGATTCTAAGGCAGAGGTCCAACCATAGCATAATTTAGTTAACAAACTCTAGTGACTCCCTGTCAATTCTAGGATCAGATATGATTTCATCTTCATCTCACTCTTCGTATGTTCATTTGTAGGTTTTGTAACATGCATAATTATTCATATATGCATACAACATCTAATTATATTATAGGTTTATTTAGATGCAATATCTAAATAAATAAATATTTTATCATATATATTTTATTATGTATCATAAAATAAAATCAATGTAATTAATATAATAATTTATCTAAATAAATATACACATACTTGTCAATAACTATTTTACTGGTAGGAATGCATGGTCAATGTGGAGATGACCACTCTAGCCTTTCAATAAATTGTTTTGTATCCTGAACAGGTGCAAGAGACATTGTAGGGGAAGAAATTACAAGATTTAACAACTAATTGGATGCATTTTAGCCATCCTTCCTAGGTATGTCATCTGAAAATTTGATGGGCATGTCAATGATGCTCTTTTGATCCAGGTCCTTGACAAAAATGAGAAGCAGCATAGGGCCAGATGCCAATTCCTGGAGGCCTCCTGCCATGTGGACATTGACACATTCCCTACCACCCTTTCAGTCTAGTCATCCAATCACTTCAAAACTTATTTAATTGCATTAATGTCCAGTCAACATCATGGTACAGGTGAAGACCTGTATTCAAATCCTACCAGATGACTGAAAACTATGAAACCTTGGGCTAGTCACTCAACTTATATGGAGCTTAATTTACTTTATCCATAAAGTGAAGGGATGGTAAAAGATGGCCTTTGATATATCTTCCAATTCTAGATATATAATATTATGAACTTTTTTACAAGAATAGCATGAGATTCTTTATCAAAAACTTTCCTAAGTCAAGTCCATGTAGATCTCCCTTACTCCTCTCACCCACAAGTTTAGTAAGTCTAACCCAGATCATAGGTAACAGAAAACAGAGATATAGACTCAGAGACAATGGGATCATAGACATAGACCTGAAATGGACCTTAGAAATCATTCAACCCTTTCATTTTACAGATGAGAAAATTGAGGCTAAAAGAAGCTAAGTGATGAATCAAGGTCCCAGGTAGTAATGTCAATTACTATTATTATTATAGCTGATATTTATATAATCTTTATCATTTGCCAAATACTGTGCTAGACACTTCACATTGTTATATCATTTGATCCTCACAACAACCCTAGGAGGTAGTGCTATTGTTATTCCCATTTTACAGCTGTGGAAACTGAGGCAGAGGTTAAGTGACTTGCCTGGGATCTCGTGTCTGTGGTCAAATTTCAACTCAGATCTTCCTGATTCCATGGCCAGCTCTTTATCTACTATACCAGGCAGGATTTGAATTCATGTCTTCTCACTTCAAATCTAGCATTTCTTCTACTTCACAATGACAAGAATGAGTATTATATAGTGGAAAGCACCCTGGATTTGGAGACATAAAATCTGGTTTCAAATACAAATTTTGCTATTTATTAACAGAGTGTAATGATGAGATTGAAGCCCTCACAGCTCGTTTTAACTCTGATACATTTACTAATTGAAAAAAGTCTCAATCAATCAAAAGATCTTAAAGTATGAAAAGTCTTTGAAAACCATCAGAAGAAGTGAAACTGTTCCAGACAGGAAGTCTATTCCAACAGGCTAGGAAAGGTGATGTTCAGGGATTAAATTATCAAGTGAGTTGAGAAAGGAAAAACCAGAAAGTGGATCATTTGCTTTCTAATATAGCACTAAGGAGGAATTACTTGCATAGGAAGGAGAGACCTTGAGCAGCCAGGCCTCCTTTCCCTCCCCATTTTTTATGAGAAGAAGACATTTTAGCTTTACAGAGTCCAGAGAATATTAGAGCTCCCATCTTCCCATCAGATTCCTAAATGGTATTCCCAGGTCAACTGGCCCCAAGGTCAGTGTCTTTGGAAGCCAAGTACAAAATGGGAGGTGCTACAGGAAGCCCAGCAAAGAGATTGTACCATATCATGGTGACCAGAACAGCTGTGGCTCTCAACCTTTCATCAGTGTTCTTGACGTGCCCCTACACCAGCTGACAGCAGTATCTGCATTAGTAATCAAGGACAGATGAACTCAGATTGACCCAGCTTAAGAAGGACCCTCCTTTTCTCCTCAGGTATGAAAGAAAAAGCACTTTTAGCAACCAGGGACTGTGAACTACCCCTTTACCACATATACACTCTAAACATAAGCCTACTTTATCCTAGATTCTACATGTGCTTGTGGAAGAAAGTGTCACAAATATTTGTGAGGCTGTTTTGTACCACCTAGCCTTATTATCCCACCTTAGGAAATGTCCTATTCTGAAACATACTTAAAGTTTTCTGACTAAATGATTCCCAACTGATCATTTTAGTAGGAACACACCAATGGGGGCTCTAGCCACTTGCATTAGCAAATCACCCTTAATCCCTTGGGGACACCCTGAGACTCCTAAGGGAGATATGTAGTCAAACTATGGGGAGCCAATTCTAGGGATCTTAAGGGCTTCCAGGACCAACAATAAAATGTAATATAATAAAGGGCAGAGACCTTAGTCTTTGCTTTTGTAAAGTGGCACAGTGACTTGTATATAGTAAATGCTTAAATGCTCTTTGAGTTGAAATCATTTTGCTCATGTAGGCCTCAATTACCACATTTTAAGATAATTATAATTGTCTTTTTTAAAGTTTCATTGATGCTTTAAAAAATCACTAACATTTCTGTACATTACAATGACCTTCACCTGATGAACCCTCTCAGCGTAAGGGAGGAAGCTCTCCTCTCCACATCAGTTGATCAATTAATCACAGGAGGTTCAAAATGTAATTTCTTGTAATTATGAAGTTTTTCTACATCCTACAACAATGTGTGAATCAGTTTTTTAATTGATCTGAAAGGATTGTAGGGCTTTGGCCATTTTGTGTTTGTAGTTATTCAGTCATATCCAACTTCACGACCCCATTTGGGTTTTCTTGGCAAAGATACTATAGAGGCTTGGCATCTCCTTCTATAACTCATCTTACAAATGAAGAAACTGAAGGAAACAGAGTCACAAAGCCAGTGAACGTCTAGTAAGTGAATATGAGTATCAAATATGTCAGAGCAGACGAACCTTCTTAAGTCCAGGCCCAACATTCCATCCATGTGCCACTAACTGCCTTTCTTCGACCATAAGATGACATCACACAAGAAATACCTAGTGATTGACTAGGAGAATCAGAAATCCCTCTCGGACTTAACCATAAAAGAGGCAAGTCATCAAATAGCTGAGGACTTCAAGAATCATTTATTGGGTCAACATCCCTGACTCTTTCATACTCATCCATAGAATGGCCATTTCTCCCATGTCTTTATCTCAATGTATCCTCACCCTCTCACGGCGTCCCTTGAAAATTATCTTATGTGTGTTTTGCTTTTAGTGTTCTATATATATTTTATTTCTATTACAATTGAATATAAGCTCTTTGAGGACAGAAACTCCATTTTATCACTGTATCTCTAGTACCTAACACTAGCTGTAAAAAAAAAGTGCTTGTTAAACTGAATTGAAATGAGGTAAGAAATACAGGTACTTGAGAGTCATTATGATATGGTGGTTGGAGACCTTGTCTGGACTTAGCAAGACCTGGGTTCAAGTCTTGCTTCTGATACATATTTCCTGTGTGACTTTGAGCAAGTGATTCAACATAACAGTATCTTAGGCAATGGTCTAAGGTTGTAAATTGCAGAGTAGGTGCTAAGCCATATCAGTAAAGATAATTTCCTCCCTGAGAGTTCCCTAAAATAATGAAATCATAAGTCTGGTACAAAAACAACTGATGGATCTGGGTCACCCAGTAGACAGAGCATCCAAATGGAAGTCATGGACACCTAACTTCCCATTCTGCCTCAAACATTTGCTATCTGTACAGACTTGGACAAATCGTAGTCCCAGCTTCCTCAGCAGTAAAATGGAAGAACAATGTATACCATCAATGGAAGACCTAAAAGTCAAGGCTTCTGCATTGAAAATCTCCAAAATAAAGATGCAATGGTCTCAGGCCGTGGAAGAGTTCAAAAAGGATTTTGAAAATCAAGTAAGAGAGGTGGAGGAAAAATTGGGAAGAGAAATGAAAGCAATGCAAGAAAATCATGAAAAGCAATTCAACAGCTTGCTAAAGGAGACCCAAAAAGTGCTGAAGAAAATAACACCTTTAAAAATAGGCTAACTCAATTGGCAAAAGAGATACAAAAAGCCAATGAGGAGAAGAATGTTTTAAAAAGCAGAATCAGTCAAATGGAAAAGGATGTTCAAAAGATCACTGAAGAAAATAGTGCTTTAAAAATTAGAATGGAGCAGATGGAAGCTAATGACCATATGAGAAACCAAAAAATTACAAAACAAAACCAAAAGAATGAAAAAATAGAAGATAATGTGAAATATCTCATTGCAAAAACAACTGACCTGGAAAATAGATCCAGGAGAGACAGTTTAAAATTATGGGATGACCTGAAAGCCATGATGAAAAAAAGAGCCTAGACATCATCTTTCATGAAATTATCATAGAAAACTACTTGATATTCTGGAACCAGAGGGCAAAACAAATATTGGAAGAATTCATCAATCACCTTCTGAAAGAGATCCAAAAAAAGAAACTCCCAGGAATATTGTAGCCAAATTCCAGAGTTCCCAGGTATAGGAGAAAATATTGCAAGCAGCTAGAAAGAAGCAATTTGAGTATTGTGGAAATACAATCAGGATAACACAAGATTTAGCAGCTTCTACATTAAGGAACTGAAGGGTGTGGAATATGATATTCCAGAAATTAAAGGAACTAAGATTAAAACCAAGAATCACCTACCCAGAAAAACTGAGTGTAATACTTCAGGGGAAAAAATGGTCATTCAATAAAATAGAAGACTTTCAAACATTCCTGATGAAAAGACCAGAGTTGAATAGATAATCTAACTTTCAAACACAAGAATCAAGAGAAGCATGAAAAGGTAAACAGGAAAGAGAAATCATGAGGGACTTACTAAAGTTGAACTGTTTACATTCCTACATGGAAAGATAATAATTGTAACTTTTGAAACTTTTCTCAGTATTTGGGTAGTTGGAGGGATTATACACACACACACACACACACACACACACACACACACACATACACATAGACAGAGGGCACAGGTGAGTTGAATAGGAAGGAATGATATCTAAAAAAATAAAATTAAGGTAAGAGAGGAATATATTGAGAGGAAAAGGGGAGAAATGAAATGGGGCAAATTATCTCTCATAAAAGAAGCAAGAAAAAGTTTTTTCAATGGAGGAGAAAAGGGGAAATCTATGTTACATTACAGAAAAGTAGGGGAGAAGGAGATAAGTGGGGTGAGGGTGATGATAGAAGGGAGGACAAATAAGAGGAGGGAATAATTAGAAGTAAACACCTTTGGGGATGGACAAGGTCAAAAGAGAGAATAGAATAAATGAGGGAGCAGGATAGGATGGAGGGAAATATAGTCTTATACAACATGACTATTATGGAAGTCTTTTGTACAACTACACATGTATAGCCTATATTGAATTGCTTGCCTTCTCAGTGGGAATGGGTGGGGAGGGAGACAAGTTGGAACTCAAAGTTTTAGGAACAAAGGTTGAGAATTGGTTTTGCATGCCACTGGGAAATAAGAAATACACTTAATGGGATATAGAAATCTATCTTGGCCTACAAGAAAAGAGAGAAGATGGGGATAAGGGAAGGGAGGGGTGTGATAGAAGGGAGGGCAGACTGGGGGAAGGAGTAATCAGAATACATGTCATTTTAGGGCAGGGGAGGGGAAAGATGGGGGAAAAATTGGAACTCAAAATTTTATGGAAATGAATGTTGAAAACTAAAAATAAATAAACATAAAAAACCATGTTAATGTGTAAAGTACTTTCTAAACCTTAAAGCCCTATATGAATGTTATCTATTAAAAAAAAAATAACTACCCTTACCTTGACTCACCCCACCCCCATCATTTCCTAAATGATCCCTCATGGTCACACAGTTAGAGGTTATACTAGGTAACCTCTGAGGTCCTTCCTTTCCAATGTGAAATGACATCATGAGTATCCTTTGACCCAGAGATTGCACCACCACATGGATAATCCAAGAGCTCAATGATTTCTAATGACCCCAGATACATCAAAATATTTACAGCAGTATTTCCAAAGTATCAAAGAACTAGAAACAAAGTAAAGGCCCAATGATTGAAGGAATAGCTATATAAGTTGGAATAGGTGAATGCAATGGAAAGTTTCTATGAGGTAAGAAGCAAGGAATATGGAGACTGAGATGACTCGTATGAACTGACGCAAAGGAAAGTAAGAAGAACCATGGGGCCACTAGGTGATATGGAACAGTTGATAGAGTGCTGGGCCCAAAGTCAAGAAGACTCATCTTCCTGAGTTGAACTCTAGCCTCAGATCCTTGCTAGTTTTGTGACCCTGGGCAAATCACTTAACCCTGTTTCTTTCAGTTTCCTCATCTCTAAAATGAGCCAGAGAAGGAAATGATAAATCACTCTCATATCTCTCCCAAATGGTGGCACAAAGAGTCATGACTGAAAAAACTGAACAAACGCATTACATCTAGCAACAATAACATTATAATTACAAAGAGTGCTACAAAACAATTGAAACCAAACATTATGAACTTATCATGACCAAGCTTGGCTCCAAAGAAGAAGTGTGAGAAGGTATTGCAGCCTGCTTCCTCACAGAGGTGAGGACTGTGGCTCAGGGAGCTCCGCCCATGATGTCACACTCTATCCCTGTCTTAACTAGTTTTGTTAAACTGCTTTTTTTTCTTCTCTTATAATAAAAGATAATCCGCTGGGAAGCTGTGAGAGGGAGACATTGTAAAATGTAGGTGATGCAAAAGCAAAATGTCCATATAAATTTATTTCTTAATAAGAGCAAAAAATGTGACTCAATGTTGTACTAGAAAAAGAAAGAAAAAAGAAAGAAAATAGTGAGACAGTTCCATGTGTCCCTTTCAACATTCCACCAACCAGATGTCAGCCTCTTTGAATTCATTAGAAAATGTTCCCAGAACAATCACCAAGAAGCCTTGGCTGATTGCCCCCGTGAGCTGAAAGTTTACTAATGAGACAGGCTACAGTATGCCAGGGCAACCCCCATGCGGACTGAGACATTGAGCTGAGGTTTGGTAACTTAATTGACCCCCAAGGAGTCAAGGCAGAGAGAAAAGAAAGTTTGCAAAGCAACAAATCAGCAACGAGCCACTGAGAATTCTTCCCAAGACACTGAAAACTTCTACCACTTTCTTGGGAGTCTCAAGAGCTTCTGGGAATCATTAAGAATCTGTTTCAAGCCAGGGAGAGAGAATAACCTGCCAACTTCCCACTTCCCAAACTTGAGTGGTTGTATTCCCTGGCAACTGCCAGCCAGGGACTCATCAGAACTGCCACTAGGAGGGCTTAGAGGCTTAGAACAACAACTTAGGTTGACTTGGCACCATTTAGTGTGTGCAGTGTACTTTACAAATTCTCTTGTTTGAACTAGAGATACTGTAATGTCCATTTCATAGCTAAAGAAACTGAGGCCAAGGGAGATTAAGTAACCTACCCAGGGTCACAGTTGGTGTGCAAATCTTGACTGCAAATCTTGCCATCTTGCATGCCACAAAGCATTATTAACAACAACAGCTAGCCTTTTTAAAGACTTTAAGATTTGCCCTTTGTAAATTTATAATTATATTATAATTAAATAATTATAAAATATATATTATAAATTTATAAATTTTTAAATTATGTATACATGTATTATCTCATTTTATTCTCCCAATTCTGTCAACACTATCATTATTATCCCCATTTTCCAGATTAAAAAAACTGAGCTGACAAAGACTAAGAGAGTTGCCAGAGGTCACACAGCTGGTAAATCATCTGAGGCTGAATTGACCTCAGGTCTTCCTAACTCTAAGTTCTATCCACTAGAGCACATGGCTTCCCCTTTCCTTAGAACAATCCCATTGGGCAAGTTAAATAGGTCCATTTTAAGGATGGCGAAATTCAGAGAGATGAGGTGATTTCCCCAGTTTCATACAACTGCAAAGGCAGGGTGGAAACCCAGGCCTCCCAACTCCAAATCCAGGACTTTTTCTCTGGCTCACTCTTGCTTCTGTGTCAAGCTTTCTGTCCACAGCCCACTCCCACCCCCATCTCCTGCCCCTCTCTCAGGCGCTCACTAGGTTCTCCCCACCCCTTGTCCAACCTGCTTCCCATCCTGATCTCCCCTCCCCCTACCACCACCAGACTGGAAAGCAAACAAGTGTCTGATTTATAGTCCAAACACTTGGATTAAAGTCCCAGCTCTGTGACCTCCCCCCACCTCGCTCATCTCTCTGGCCAGTGCCCTCAGATACAAAGTGAAGTGCTGGACCCATCTGGCTGCAACTACCTCCAGCCTTTAATGCGCACGGTGTAAGCCCCCGATGCCCGGAAAAAATATCAGGTGAATTCAGTCACAGGACCTGGCTTTCAATCCTAATACAGTCTCTTTACACTTATATTAGGGTGGTTCCAGGTGGGCAAAGCACAGGATTTGCAGTCGGAGGTCCTGGACTCAGATTCTCCTCCGTTAACTACATGTATTATCTCCTAAAAGTCACTTCATTTCTGTAGCCTCAGAATCCTCATCTGCAAAATGAGGTTGGACTAAAGAAGGTCCTTTCAGTTATAAGTCTGTGATCCTGTAACTGACTCCTTATGCCATCCTGGCAAGTCATTTCCACATTTTGGGACTCAGTTTCCTCATTAGGAAGATGAGGGGGTTGAATTAGGCATCTGACCCATATAGTCCCACCCACTGTCTTGGCCTTGCTGGGGTTGGGCTAAACATCTGATCTACACTATACACTCCCTCCCCCTCTCTGGGCCTCAGTTTCCTCCTCTGTAAGGTTAGAGGGTTGTACTAGATGACCTCTAAGGACACTCTCAGCCCTATAACTATGCTCCAACAAGCTTAATCATCTGAATGATTCCCATAATGACTGTCAAGGTCAAAGGTGGAAAGCCAGGTCTTCCTGGTTTGAAAGCTGGGCCGGTACAACTCTACCTCCCACACTGTATTACTGTCCTCCGGCTCTGACATCCTACAATTTTCCTGATCTGTGAATCGAGGAGGATTGGCCTAGTTGCTCTCTAGAGTCCTTGACAGCTCTGAACCAGATGCTCAGGCTAGGCTCACCTGTGAGTGTGGGGAAGATGCAGGTCAGCCAGGCAGGCTCAGCCTCCTCCACCTCTCTGGAGATGATGCCTAATGCTGGTCCTCTCTCACCACCTAGTGGCCAATAGTAAAATAGCTCCAGCTGCCCTGAACAAAACCCCAGCCTTTCGGAAATGGTTCAAAAGCCTGAGCCACAAGGTCCCAGTTTAGACGGAAAGGGGGCCCTAGTTTCTCCTCCCCCCCCCCAAATCCACTCTCCCTTCCTGAGATACACAATGAGCTTCTTGGCTCTGCCCACAAAGGGCCGATTGAATGGCTTGCCCCTCCTCTCTGTCGGATTTAAGGCATCCTTTAGAAACACACACACACACACACACACACACACACACACACCCCTCCTCTCTGTCGGATTTAAGGCATCCTTTAGAAACACACACACACACACACACACACACACACACAGTGTCAGTCCACAAAAGGAAATTTAAAAGATTCCTAAGAATGCAAAGAAAAATGAATTGGGCCTAGAGTATGTGAGAATTTTCATTTTTCCCTTACTTGCATATGGGAAAGTTCAAGAAAGAAAATTACTAATTTCTCCTACAATCTGGTTAATTGGCAGATTAGAGCAAACTTGTGGATTGCATCTCCCAAGCACTTAAAAAAACATGGAGCTTTACCATTTATGAGTTAGACATCTGTAACAGGGACAGGATACAGACTGAACCTGTGATTTTTTCCATTGCCTCTGGATCAAAGGAATACTGGGACTTAGGAAGGGAGTGAGTGGCCCAGAGGTGTATTTGAGTTAGATCACTTTGGCAGCTGTTGAGCAGAAAGTGGATGAGAGTGGAGAGAGGTCAGAGGCAAGGAGGTCAAACAGAACACTCACTACAATATGGTCCAGAGGGAGGAGGAGCCGTGGCTTGTACTGTTGGGGTGACCATGATAGTTGGGAGAAGGAACAGATGGTTGACCAATAAGGAAGAGTGGGGTGTCAAAGACAACATAGAGATTGGAACTCCCAGGTGAGGAAACTCTTTCCACCAATACTGGCCAGTACCTTCTCTGTAACTTCTTGCCTAGAGCATAGAGAGGGTGTGACTTACCCAGGGTGACTAGTGTCAAAGGTGGGAATCCTGGTCTTCCTGGTTTTGAGGCTGGTTCTCTATTTACGCTACACTGCCTCCCATACATGTATTACTCTACTAATTAATAATTATGTATCTTATAAAACTAAGACTATACATCAGATCTATATATTACTATACATTGCTTTCACCTCTCAGTTTCAGGTGTCATCCCTCTATAAAGCTTTCCCTAGCTGCCCCACCCCCAAAGAAGCGGTAACCCCACATAGCATGAATCATAGATCTCTGCTCCATGGATAATATAGCATTTAGCAGGGATGGGGGATAAAGTGCAGGACCTAGATTCAGGAAGACCAGAGTTCAAATCCTGCCTCAGACACTTAGTAGCAGCATGACAATAGGCAAGTCACTTAACCTCTCTAGCCTCAGTTTCCTCATCTGTAAATGATGCTAATAATAACCACTACCACACTGGATTTCTGTGCGGGTCAAGTGAAATGACACGTGAAGCACTTTACAAACCTTAGAGTGCTATATAAATGCTATTATTATCATAGATGTCTGGAAGAGACTTTGAAGATCATCCGCTATAATCTCCCCTCACTTTACAGATGGGAAAATTGAGTCCTAGAAGTCACACAAATGGTAATCAGGAGCCCTAGAAATTAAGCCCAGATGCTTTGATACATTAATGGTCATTCCATGAGTCCAGCTGAAGAGACATTAGATGATTTCTCTGGAGCTGGATCTGGTCATCTAGTCCAACCCCCTCTCATCAAATATGACAGTGAAGACCAGAATGGTAAAGTCACTTGCTCAAAGTCACACATGAAATAATGTGAAATAATTATGAAATAATATTTGATCACAGACTAAGTAAAGGAGTACTGGAGTTTATTAAGGGAGTGAGCTGCCCAGGGCTACATTTGAGTTCGATCACTTTGGCTGCTGAGCAGAGAATGGATGGGACTGGGGAAAGAGGTCTGAGGCAAGGAGACCAAATAGGAGACCTCACTGCCACAGTTTAAAGAAGGAGGAGTCATGGCCTGCACTTCTGGGGTGGCCATGACAGAGGGGAGAAGGGATAGATGGAAGGGACGGTTGGTCAGTAAGGAAGTGGAAAGCATCAAAGACAATACAGAGGTTGGAAGGGTGGTGGGAAGTTTGTCCAGTAAGCGTTCGGTGTGTTGACTCTTACCCCCAGGGAAGCAACAAATTGTGCTTTGCATAATAATGTAAGAAATGTCTGAATTTTTGAGCTCCTAGTGCTCTCATTTCTCCTTTTAAAAATGCTTCAGCATGTTGGAAACTGAGGTCTGGGCAGAGGAGGACCCTGAAGTTTTATTCATTTTGTATAAAGCAGAAACATGAAGGAGGATCAGTACAGGAAGCTTAGACATGACTTGTCCAGGCCACAAGCCCTTGGAGATCCCACCCACCATGTCACACCCATACCTTGGTTTATGCTAAGGGGTTTTCACTTCTATCATCTCATCCAAAGCTCGCAACCACCCCATCCAATTTTGTTATTATCTCCATTTTACAGGGGAGTAAATTGACACCCAGAAAGGTTCAGCCATCAGCACAAGATCTCAGGGCTAGTTTGTGGTTGAAATGGTAGCTGTAGGAGTCTGAGCAAGTCACTTAACCCCAGTTTGCCTCAGTTACCTCCCAGGGTCATTGCTAGGATGAAATAAGCCACCAATGGTAAAGCACTTAGCTCGGTGCTTGGCAGGTAGCAAGGGCTATATGAAAAGTAGCAGCGGCAGTGTCTCTCCGACTCCCAGACCTGTGCTTTATCTTCATTGCCAAAGTAATTTATTTCTCTGGAATAATAGCCATTTAAAACATCAGATACCTACAGTTTACAATTCCATTTACACTGTCATATAAAGAAAATATTAAAGGCAAAGAAACTTTTGGGGGAGAATGTTTCCAAAAGTGCTCAGCTATAGAAGGGTACCTTCTTACTGTTGAGGGCAAATCACTCCCTTCCCCTCCCTGGACCTAGCTTTCTCACAGGTAAACAAAGGCATCTAGATAAGGTAGCCCATTTTCCCACTTAAAAGTAGGAAATCTTTCATTTTTATCTCTTGATGTGACCAGAATTTCTTATTACCACAAATGCTTAGAAGTTTATTTGCGTTCTTATGGTTATCATGGCTTTTTGAAGTATAATAATTTTTAAAGGAAATTATACAGGGAATGCATGCAGTAGGATTAGAGCTATTGGTTGCTGTTTAATCATGTCCAACCATTTGGGGTTGTCTTGGCAGAGATAATAGAGTGGTTTGCTCTTTCCTTCTCTTGCTCATTTAACAGATTAGGAAACTGAGGCAAAAGTGACTTGCCCAGGGTCACGCAGCTAGGGTCTGAGGCTGGAGCTCTTTAGAGTGATTCAAACAGGAGCTCATTAAGGGCAAGGACTTTGTTGCTGTACTTTTTAACCTTTCTTTGTATCCTCAACGCTTAGCACAATGACTGCTACCTATTAAGTGCTATTGCTTGTTGACTGACTTCTGGCTTTAATACTCTCTGTTCGGTGTTTAAAAGACCCTCAGAGCTCCTGGAGACCAAGGCCTGGTGAGTTCTTTTGGAGTTTTGGCTTATGAGGAGGGGGGCTCTTGCCTTTGCACCCTTAATACTTAGCACAGTGTAGCACAGAGGACGCAAATGCATAGTAAGCTTAATATTCCACCTGAAGATCTCTTCTAAATCTCTCTGTTCTAATGAATAAATGGAAAAAATTAAATATTTTTACGTATTAAGGTCCCTTTCAATCTGAACAATCTGTGTTCTAGGATGAATTAAAATAATTGTTGGGGGAAACCATATGGAGTCAATGCACCAGAGCCAAAAAAGCTGACATTCTTCACTTAAAGAGAAATAAGGAGCTTTAGGGGCCAACATGGAGTAAATAGTGCAACCATGGATTAAGAAATTAATAGCACAACCTCACCAAGGGTGAGGGGGGAAGAACACTCAAAGAATGATCTCACCTGGCCTTCAAGGTGCCTTTGGGTGTGTGCGATGGAGGGAGGGAACAGCTCTCTAAAAGAGCCCAAGACGTTCAAGCAAGGCCAGGTATGCTCCTACTTGAGGCCAAACCATCCTTAGAGTCCTGAGGGTCAGCTGGTGTGTGCCTTCACAACACATCCTTACCTTTCTTCAGGCATCAATCTGCATATGGGCATGAGTAGGCATGCTACCAAACAGTATGGAGACAGCTGTTGGGCACCATGGATAGAGCACTGGACCTGGAGTCCCCAAGACCCAAATGCAAATCAGATACCTAACAGCTGTGTGACCCTGAGCAAGTGGCTTAACCACCATCTCCTTCAGTTTCCCCATCTGTAGTTAGGGGGTAAAAGCAGCATCTACTTCGAAAGATTTGTAGGGATAAAGCGAGATAAAATGTTGAAGGTGCTTTGGAATGTTAAGGCACCATATAGATGCTGGGTCCGGTACAGGTCCATGTCTCCAACACCTCTCTATCTTAGGGTCACAGATAACACCTTAGAGGTCAGCTAGCCCTGCTCCTTCACTTTACATCCTCCAGTTTTCAGAACCTGAGACACAGAGGGAACTTATTCCACAGGTATTAACAGAGCTGAGATTTCTACCCGGGGGTCTCAGACTTGAAAGGTGTCATAGGAACCAACATAATAGTGTCACCTTGTGGTAGCACAGCACACTGATGGAAGGCCATCCTACTTGATTTTCATTCCCACACTGTGAGGAAGGAGGGACATAGACTGATTATCCCCACTTTACAAATGAGAAAATGTGCTCACAGAGATTAGACGATTTGCACAAGAGCATAAATTGTGACTGATGGCATCTCATCACCCAGGCCAGACAGAGAGGCAATCATGACCCATGGCCTAGTGGGTAGAGTTCTGGATTTGGGAAGACCTGGGCTCAAAATGTGCCTGTGACAAATACTCACTGAGAGACTGAGCAAGTCTTTTCACTCCCTTGAGCCTCAGTTTCCACATCTCTCAAATGGTGATAATCCCACATATATCTCTTGCTTCACAGAGTACTTGAGAGACCCAAATTAAATAATTTCTTTACAAACTTTAAAGAGTTAAACATCAGTTGTTATTATTATAATACTGGGATGCCTCTGAGATATGGTGCAAAACGTCCATTTGAAAGCAATCTCCTCTCCAGAGGCCTTTTCTCTACTCCCATAAGCCCCTGAAACCAAGAGGAGGAAAATAAGGCAACTTGATTGTACATCTTTGTTTTTTGTTTTTACCTATGAGTTCACTGTGAGAGAGAATCCTCAGTGAAAAACTCCCCAGAGCCACGCTGGGTCAGCAACTTATGGTCTTAAAGAATTGCCTAGGACACAGTTTTAGGTGGGAGTTGAAACCAGGTCTTCCCAGGCCAGCTCTCTAACCTTCATTTCTATACACTTTAAGGAAAGTTAACAAGGCCTTTCCTTCCACCCAAGAGGTAGGCCGGGTAAGTATTGTTACCCCCACCTGGCAGAAAGGAAGCTAATGTCCAGAGAGTTAAGCCACATGGCTACTAATGACACAAGCAGCATTCAAATTGAGGGTCTGCGGGCTTAGACATCAGGACATCACACTGCCAAATTGTGACGCTGATGTCACAATAAGTGCGACAGCTTTAGCTGGGCAAATGGCCTATAGTCAGAGGGGCTGGAGTTGGGTTTGGGGAGGCAGGGGCAGAGGGAGATTGGGGTGGGGTGCATTAAAGGGAAAAAAAAGTTCCCATAAGCTGACACTTTAGATTGGTTATCTGTCTTTTGAGACCATTTGCCAAGCCATTTATGTTTTAAACTTCCAGAAAAGCAAGTGTCATACTCTGTATATGTGTAATAAGTGTTACCACTGGATTGGAGTTTAGAGTCTGAGAAACACTCAGCCATGAAAATCAACTGGATTTTTTTGGCAGCCAATTAACATCAGGAAGCAAAGCCCAATGGAAGCAAAGAATACACAAGCAAGTGTTTTGAAAGATGGCTCAGTCCTGTCCATCCCAGAAGACAAGCTACCCATTGGCTGCACTTAAGAGCCCCTTGCATAGGGGGAGCATCAGTCTTTGGAAAGTATGACCTCAAAGAAAACAGGGAGAAACACATAGGGTCCAGATCCCACCTGCAACCCCTTTGGATCACAGACGTTAGACACCTTCCTTCTCTTACCTTAGAGCCAACCAGTCTACCTCCCAACTTTACAGGTTGGAAAACTCAAGTCCAAAAAAGGAACTGACTTATCCAGAGGCACACATGCAGTAAGCAGAATCAACCTTTGAAGTGAGGTCCTACAGATCTTTAGAGGTCATTGGATCATAGTTCTAGAGCTGAAAGGGATCCCTAAAAGGCCATCTAGGACAATCCTTATTTTACAGTTGGGAAAACTGAGGTTCAAGAAGCTAAACAGTGCCAGCTGACTCAATCAATTGGGCTATGGCCCTTCATCATTCTGATTTACCCTCAGAGGATTCACAATATCATGTCTCTAGAACTGGAAAGAGAGTTGAGGGAAGGAGGGGAGGAAGAGGGAGGGGAAGGGAGGAGTGGGGAGGAGAGGGAGGGGAGGGGAGGGGAAAAGGAGAGGGAGAGGAGAATTGATTATACATACATATGTATATGTAAATATGTGCCTAAGGTAGCCAAAGATATGGAAGACTCCCCACTAGCCACCTTCTTCCTCCAACTGTAAGGAAAGATGTCATAGCCGGCTGCCAGTCTCCCAAGTATTAGGTGAAAGGGAAGGATCCTTAAAGTGTGAGTGTGTGTGTGTGTGTGTGTGTGCATGTGTGTGCATACAGTGTGTACAGTGTGTATGAGTATACAGTGTGTACAGTGTGTGTTAAGGCCTGGGCAGACCATAGAGTTTTTCACTTTATCTTTTTTCTATATTATACTGGAGCTTTTCAGGGAGAGAAAGAATATTAGTAGGAATCACTAACATAAAAAGCTAAGGAAATAATAAAATTTTTTTGAAAAAATAAAGGAGGCAGCCTTTCTGCCTACATTTTGCAAGGAAGAAACAAAATAACTTCACTGAAGGTATGAATATGAATTCACTGAACTGTCTCATTGTTCCTGAAGAGAACTGGAGGCCCCTTCATGCCCCGCCGCCCCCTCCCCACCTCAAGCCATTTTCTGCATGTCCTCGGTCCTCTTCTCTTTACTGTCTGTACTACTATAAATAGTCATCTTATATGCCCCCAGTCACTAGAAGATGCAGATCAGAATCTCCCTGACCTACATCTGACCTCTCAGGAGTCACGCTGGGCCCCTCTACAGGACAGCTTCCTCCCTTAGAGGGTCAGAAACGACGTCAGAGCCTGCTGCCCCCGTCTCCCAAGTTCCATACCAGGAGGAAGGGAGGGGTCCTTTAAACAATGTGCTTATTTAAGGGGGGGAAATCTTCTGAAAGGACTGAAGGGGCAAGTCCTTTCCTCTGTTTTTCCTTCCAGAGAGAACGCCCAGATCCAGAGATAGCAACTGGCAGAGCATGGCCAGGGTACAAGGAATGAGCTGATCATCTGGATGCCTATCCTAGTAATGCCCCAAATCATAAAACAAGGAATTGATGGTCATAGGATCATAGACTGAGAGCTGGAAAGGACCTTAGCAGTCACCAGGCCTGAGACTGTCATATTAATAATGATAATAACAAAAATACAGCGCTTGGATGTTTACAAATCACCTTCCAGAGATATTGTCCCATTTGAGGAACACAAACCTACAAGGTAAGTGCTATTCTAACACCTCAAATGAGTTAACTAAATCTGGAAGAGAGGAAGCGACTTGCCTAAAACCATACAGGCAGTAAGTGGATTTGAACTCAGGTCTTATGACATCAAAGTGAGTGTTTTTCCCATAATGCCATGCTGAGGACCTTGGGGGATGGAATTTCTACCTGAAGCACTTAACACCTAATTCTGTTGTTGGTCATTCATTTCATTCTGACTCTTCATAACTCTATTTGGGTTTTCTGGGCAAAGATAATGGAGTGGTTTACCATTCCCTCTCCAGCTCATTTTACAGATGAGGAAACTGAGGCAAACAGGGGTAAGTAACTTGTCACACATCTGGCAAGTGTTGGAGGCCAGATCTGAGCTCACAAAGATGAGTCTTTCTGACTTGATACTTCTTACCTCTGTCCAAATCTGTGGGACTTTTCTTGATTCCCTCTCTTCAGAGAAGAAAGATGGTCTTTCACACTAATTGCTCCTTGAATTCCTCAAAAAGCAATAATGATAACTAGCATTCATATGCCATGCTAGAGTTTACCAAGTGCTTTCCGTAACACTATCTCAGTTGAGCTTCAGCACAGCCACCCCATGTGGCAAGTAAGTACTTCAGGTATTATGCCCAATTTACAGTTGAAAAAACTGACCATCCAAGCATCGAGTCCATGGTCATACTACTATTTTGGTATGCTGTTGCTGGAGACAGAACTCAAATCAAGGTCTTCCTGACTTCAAGCCCATTGCTTGAGCTACTTGCCAGGCTGCCTACCAGTGCCCACATTCCTCCCAAACTCTGGGCACAAAGAGGCCCTCCTGACTTAGAGTCTCCAACAATAAAGTACATCCACAGGGGAGAGTCTGAAGATAGGATCAACAGAATATGAACCAAGCAGCCTCATCCATCCCAAACCCTGTTTCCACCTCATCACAGACCCGAGCCTGAGGTTCTGACTCAATCTTAAATGTATTAATAGCTGCTGGAGAAAGCAGGGGATTTAGACACAGTAATTACCTACCATACAAGGACTGGCTGAAGGACCTGGGATGTTAGGCCAGAAGAGAAGTCTTGGGAGAGGGGCTAGAAAAGTTGTCATGGGCAGGGGGGGGTGCAGAGTCAAGATGGCAGAGTAGAAGCTCCCCTCCATAGCCCATAAAATAGCTGTAAAAAATAACTATAAACAAATTTTAGAGCAGCACAAGTCACAAGACAACAGAGTGAAAGAGATTTCCAGCCCAAGACAGCCTGGAAGACCGACAAGAAAAGTCTACCACCAGGCACGGAGCTGAGCACAGTCCAGCCTTGGCCAAGGGTGTAGAAGGGACAGGGTCAGAAAAGGTTTTGGGGGCAGAATCCCTGGAAGTAGCTGTGGTTCCCAGTTTGTTCAACCCACAAATGACAAACACAGTTTCAAAGGTCAGTGAGAAAGTTCTTTCACCTGCATGAGAAGGGAATGGGGTCTGGTCCTGCCAGCAGCAGCCACTGCAGTGGCAGGGTTCACTTTTGGAGCCCTCAGCCTAAAGCCCCTGGGGAAACTGAGCAGTTGATCTGGATCTCAGCCCTGAGTGGCTCTCCTAGGTTGAGGAAGAGGGCTGGCATGGTGGAGCTGGAGGTAGTTGTGGAGAGGGAATTGTACTCACAGATCCTGGGCAGAACAGAGTGCTTGTGGTTGCTCACAGACAAGAGTGCAGGCCAGGAGAGGAGTAAATTCCTCTCCTTTGATTGTGCCACCTTGGAAGAACTGAGAACTTACAGGCCCCCAGAGCATACCCTTCTCTTGACAAAGGACTCAAAGTCAAGTAACTGTCTAGGAAAATGCCCAAAAAAGCGGGGAGAAATAAGACTATAGAAGGCTACTTTCCTGGTGTACAGATATTTTCTTTCACCCTTTCAGATGAAGAAAAACAATGCATACCATCAAAGGAAGACTTAAAAGTCAAGGCTTCTGCATCCAAAACTTCCAAAATAAATATGCAATAGTTTCAGGCCATGGAAGAGTTCAAAAAGGATTTTGAAAATCAAGAAAGAGAGGTGGAGGAAAAATTGGGAAGAGAAATGAGAGCAATGCAAGAAAATCATGAAAAGCAAGTTAACAGCTTGCTAAAAGAGACCCAAAAAATGCTGAAGAAAGTAACACCTTGAAGAATAGGCTAACTCAATTGGCAAAAGAGGTACAAAAAGCCAATGAGGAGAAGAATGCTTTAAAAAGCAGATTAGATAAATGGAAAAGAAGATTCAAAAGCTCACTAAAGAAAATAGTTCTTTAAAAATTAGAATGGAGCAGATGGAAGCTGATGACCATATGAGAAACCAAGAAATTACTAAACAAAACCAAAAGAATGAAAAAATAGAAGATAATGTGAAATATCTCATTGGAAAAATAACTGACGTGGAGAACAGATCCAGGAGAGACAATTTAAAAATTATGGGACTACCTGAAAGCCATGATCAAAAAAAGAGCCTAGACATCATCTTTCATGAAATTATCAAGGAAATATGCCCTGATATTCTAGAACCAGGGGGCAAAATAAATATTGAAAGAATCCACCGATCACCTCCTGAAAGAGATCCAAAAAGAGAAACTCCTAGGAACATTGTGGCCAAATTCCAGAGTTCCCAGGTCAAGGAGAAAATATTGCAAGCAGCTAGAAAGAAACAATTTGAGTATTGTGGAAATACAATCAGAATAGCACAAGATCTAGCAGCTTCTATATTAAGGGATCTAAGGGCTTAGAATAGGATATTCCAGAAGTCAAAGGAACTAGGATTAAAACCAAGAATCACCTAGCCAGTAAAACTGAGTATAATACTTCAGGGGGAAAAAATGGTCTTTCAATGAAATTGAGGACTTTCAAGCATTCTTGATGAAAGGACCAGAGCTGAAAAGAAAATTTGACTTTCAAACACAAGATCAAGAGAAGCATGAAAAGGTAAACAGCTAAGAGAAATCATAAGGGATTTAGTAAAGTTGAACTGTTTACATTCCTACATGGAAAGACAATATTTGTAACTCTTGAAACTTTTGTCAGCATTTGGGTAGTTGGTGGGATTATATGCACCAGCTTCCAGGTTAGCCCTTTCTTTACCTCAAAGAAAATAATTTCTTCTTCTTCTTCCTGTTGCTACTCTTGTCTTTGTCTCTCAAAGAACATGCAGTCTTTGACAGACACAGAACTGGAATCCCTGTTGTTTCTCCCTTTATAGCCTTAGCATTATACTTCTGCCACCATCAAGTTAATTCTCCAGGCACAACAAAGCCAAGAGACAAGCTGGTACCACACAAGTGGTCACTGGGGTTCTAAGAAGTGCCCTCAGTCAGTAGCCTGAGTTAGGGTCATTGGAGAAAATGTCTACCCAACTACCAGAACTTTGCATTATTTCTTCATGAGACCCTGGAGACATCACACCTGCTGGAAGGCCTGAACCCCAAATGCTTTTAAGAAGTATTTCATGTTCTGTTTCAAGGTTTGTAATATGCTTTACAAATATCTCATTTCAAGGTTTGTAATATGCTTTACAAATATCTCACAACAACCCTGGGAGGTAGTCACTATTATTGCCTCACTTAGCAAAGAGGCAGAGGTTAAATCAAACAATCAGTAAATGTCTGAGGCTAGATTTGAACTCAGGTCTAGTGCTCAGTCCACTGTCCCACTTAAGCTGCCCTCTGTCAGCTCTGAGAGCAAAAACTCAAGACAAAACACACATATGCCAGATCCTTCCATCTTGATACTCTGAGGAATTTCCAAACCAGACACCATTAAAAATTCTTAAATTTTTGAGAAATGCACCCTTGACACCTCCCTCCCCCAAACTGATATGTGAAACAGCAAAGTCATGACAGCAGCAGTTTATTGAAAAGAATTTTTTAAAATAATAATTACATCTTTGATACAAATTCAAATTTTTACACCTCAGTTCTGACTCACAAGAGTTTGATATATATACAGTAGATATCAATGCATGTCACTGCCATTAGAGACAAGAGCAAGTGAACTTGGGGGAGGGAGAGGGGCCTGATTGGACACTGATCATTACACAGAAGTTTTCACAGAATCACACACATTTTTTTATTAAAAAAAAAAAAAAGACACACATAAAATACCAACCTGAGTAAATCTCTACTAAAAAACATAGAGCATCATGAATTACTACGTCACATATTGCACCTTTAAATAATCTTTCTTACCAAACACAGAAACAACAAAAAAGCCCAGGCTGGGCAAGCGGAGCTCTGTCACTATTGGGGCAGAGAGCTCATCTCTACCCCTGCCCAGCCAGTGAGGGGCTAGGAGACAAGAGTGACCAAGTCTTTGGGAAGAAACAAGGGAAAGAAAATGGGAGTCAAATATGCTGGAGGGGAGAAAGAAAGGAGAGGATGGGGAAGGAGAAAAGAGAGGAGGGAAAGGCAGAAAAGGAGGAAAGAAAGGAGAGACAAGAAATGAAAGAAAAAAGAAAGGGAATGAAAGAAGATTAGAGATGAAAAAGAGGCAAGGTTGCTTTAAAAAGACCATAGGAATGGCACTGAAAAGGCCAAGCCTTTTCTACTAATCTATTTTTAAATATAATGTATATTCCAATTATGAGATTCAATATAAAAATATAGATATCTACTGATTTTTGCCTATGGAAGCATAATTAGGAAAGGCACATGTTTAAATATAAAATCCACATGGAGGAGAGACCACATCTCCCTCTTGACACTATAAACAACCAAAATTATGCATTTATCCATCAGTGAGATTCCAAGATACAGTAGGTAAAAATAGATTTCTGATCCTCAAAATATAGTCAGCTCAACACAATCTTGGCTTCAGAATGTGAACCATATAAAAGAGTTTGTTCATTTAAAAAAAGAAAGGAGAGAGAGAGAGAGAGAGAGAGAGAGAGAGAAATACACGTGTCCATTAGATAGAAGAGGGGGAAAGATTTGCAGCTCACTTTTCCTTGCTGGTCTGCAACCCCCAGGGAAAAAGTCAACTCATCCTATTCCTAATCCAGAATGTAGTTGGTTTATTCAGCCACAGTCCTGAAGTCCAGCTTCTTGTTTGCATTTTCTTACATGTGTATCTTCAAGCCTTCAATTGGTCATAACCAAACAATACACACACACGCACACGCACACACACACAAACACACACAAATTAAGACACTGTACATATAAAAACATATCCACAACAGTGCATTCATTTCCCTTTACTGTGGGGGTGCTGGGCCCAGAAAGCCCTGGGCAGGAAGGTTTTCCTTTGGAATTAAGCAATGTAACCATTTGTCTTCCCAAAAGCAGTCATCGGCGCGAGGTTCTCATAGATGGTCATGGCCGTCGTGTTTTGGTAGATGAGATCAGCTTTGGAGTCTTTCTGGGACTTGATAATATCCCAAACACACTGATTGAGGAAGACATACTGATCCTGACCAAGAAAATGCAAGAGAAAACCAATGGTCAGGAGTTTTACTGATATCAGTAGGAAATTTGATTTGAAACTGAGCATGGGACATGAACAGAAAACATACTCAGGCCTGAAACTCTCTCTGGGTCTTTGTTTGGATGGGTCTCTTCCCTTCACCTGCCAAATTCCTACCCATCCTGTAAAGCTGAACTTCAATGTTGCTCTCTCCTTCAGGATGCCTTCCCTGATTCCCAGGGGGAACAAATGGCTATCACCCTTGGAACTCTCTGACTCCAGAACTCTTAACTGCACTTCCAACTCATTGCACTTACCATGCAATGCTGTTAGACACCCCTGGGTTAGCGACTTAACCCTCCCCCCACTAGACTATAAGCTCCAAAAGGGATCACAGATATAGAATTAGAAGGAATCCCAGAGACCATCTAACCTTCACTCTCATTTTACAGATGAAGAAACTGAGGCCTAATCATTTGCCCAAGGTCAAAAGGTAGTAAGTGTCAGGAGTGGTATTTGAACACATATCTTCTGACTGCAAAGTAGCATTCGTTTCACTGATGGAAAGACACGATGGACTGTTGTTTGTGAGAAACAAATGGAAAAACAGCTTGGTTGGACAGCAGGATCCAGTGGGATATGGAGTAATGGATGATGAGCTAGGGGAGGTAGGTTAGAGCTAGGTTGTGATGAGAGATTTTGAGTTGGAAGAGACCTTAGAGGTCATCAAAAAGCTAACTTAGCTTTAAATTTGGGACCAAATATTCATACTCTCTTCCCGTGGCCCTCCTCTACCTTTTCAGACACCTCCGCCATTATTCCCCATCCTGTACTGTATGGTCCAGGCAAACTGTCTTCCCTATTGGCACACATGACACTCCAACCCCCATCCTTGGGCTTCTGCCCTGGCCATCCCCCATGCCCAAAATGCACTCCTTGCTTCTAGGAATCTACTTCCTTCAAGATGTGGGACAAGGGCCACCTTCTCCAAAAGGCCTCATCCATTCCCCTCAGCTACTAAGTGCCCAAAATAACCAACCATTTGTTTGTTAGACATTCATTCCATACATATGTATCTGCTGTGTACCCTCAATAGAATGCAGACACTGTGAGGGAGAGGCTAAGATTTTTTACCTTTGTACCCCAAGGGCCTCTGCACACTGGAAGGGATTAGGAAACACTGGTCTATTATCCTGTTTATAAAGCAAACCAGCCCAGAGGATGAGATGCTTTGTTCAATGGTATTTGATTTTGTAGCAAAAAGAGAGAGCCTTAGTCTTTCTCCTTGCCAGCAAGAGGATAGATCTACAGTTTTCTTCTAGGCAAGAGAAGGCTCCCCCAAGGAAACACCATGTGCCTCCAGAAGTCTTAGTAAGAGCTAGTGTTCCTAAACTGCACCAAGGTCTTTGAAGAATTTGATACAATAGGACTGTTATCTAGTGCAGTTGGTATTACTATCCCCATTTTATGGATAAGGACACTGAGGTTCAGACTAGGAAAACAATGTGGTCAAAGTCAGATAGGCAGGGAGAGAGAGCTAAGTAATGATGGATAGTGGGGCGTTGGACTTGATGACCTCTAAGGTCCCTTCCAACTCAAATCGGCAATTACAGTTGGTCCCCAACCTACCTCCTCCAACTCACCATCCATTACTCCATTTCATCCTGGATCCTCCGGACCAGCCAAACTGCCTTTCCTGTTGCTCCTCACAAACAACACCCCTTCATGAAGTGGCAAAGTTAGGGTACCAGCCCTGGTTCACAGGTCCTTCCAACTCTACCACAGTGGCCTCAAGAGATCTAGATAAAGTGCTTAGAAGGCAGCCAGGGAGGACAGCGGACAAACCACGAGACCGAAGAGTGAGGAAACCCAAGTTTGAATCCTGCCTCAAACACCTACTAGCTGTCTGACCCTAGGCATGCTACTAAGCCCCCCTGAGCCTCAGTTTCCTCACAGGGATAATAAGAACACCTTCTTCAGATGGTTGTTGTGAGAATCCAAAAAGAGAACATGGAAAGCATCTTGCAAACTTTAGACAACGATGTCATTATTGCTGTAGTTGTGATGAGAAAACAGGAAGAGGGAGAGAACCCTTTCATATGGGAGGGACAAGGAAAGGCTTTGGGAAGGAGATGGCCCCTGAGCCCAGGCAAGGCCAAACCCAACCACCCGGCTCTAGCTCTTGAGTGTTCATCCAGTCCTTGGGTTGGCAGTCTGCCACCTTGGGCCAATGCTTCTGGTCACACTCCTAAAGTGGCACTACACTATTAATGTTATTTCATCAAATAAACCTTTGATCTTCATCAGAGGTTCTTAGCCTTTGTGCATCAAGGACCCTCTGGTAGTCTGGAGGAGCCCATGGACCCCTGTCAAAATCGTGTTAAAGAATGCAGAAAATTAACTCCATAGGCTTATAAAGAAAACCAATGATATTGAAATAGTCATCAAAATACTAAAACCAAGCCAACAAATTGGCCAAGCCAAGAGAAGAAGCCCTATCCTGGAGGACAGAGCTTTCATCTTTCCTATGTGATCTTGTGGTACTATAGGCCCAGGACTTTGTATATTATCAGCTGAGAGGGCAGGGACTAGTTTTTGCTTCTCTTTGTATCTCAAGCATTTAGCACAGTGCCTGACACATAGTAGGTGTTTAAAAAATGCTTACAGATTGTAAGTGTTCAGTGAGTAGAAATGAATGTAGTCTAGCCTTTCCACGAAGCATAACTTTAAGCCCTGGGTTTGCTGCCAGGGCCCAGCTATTGACTGCCCTGCATTTCAATCAAACAAATCGATCAACATTTATCAAGTATTTGTTATGTGATGACTGGCTTTGGGTGAGACTACGAGGGTGAAGGAATTTGTTTTTTAGCTCCAGTAAATCAGGACCACAATTTCTTAACTACCACTCATGTTCCCCAAAGGGATACCAGGATACAATGCTAGAACAAGAGGGCAGAGTGTGTCTCTCCCTGCTCCTTCTCCCCTCTTTCCCTCCCCCTTGGTTCTCGGGTACAGCATTTGACCATACCTCTGTTTGCACCATCAGGGGTCGATGCAGGCGGAGGTCATAAACAATCCCATACACATCTACAGCATTCTCATTCTCCATCTGGTGGATGAGTCTGTCTATGGCAATGAATGTACCTGTCCTGCCAACTCCAGCGCTGGAAGGAAGAACATACATACTCACATGTCACCAAATAACAACAGTTCTCTCTTGGGGATGCAGAGGACACTGACCTTTGTTCCCAGTACATTCCCAGTGCAATGGAAAGTAGACAAGGTCTGGAGGCGGACTCAATAAAAGTTTGATGAAGCGAATTTCATCTACCCTGATAGCCTAATCCTTTGCTAAAGCATGAATCTTCCTGTGTACACACACACACACACACACACACACATGCATACACACATACACACACATGCACACGCATACACACATACATATACACATGCACATACATACACACATGCACACATATACATGTGCGCACATACATACACACAAACACATGCACACACAGGCAAATCATTTAAATCCCTCTGCCTGAGCTTCTTCATCTATAAAATGAGAGGGCCCACCTAAATGGCCTGTAGGGTCCCTTCTGATTCAGAGATCCATTGCACGAAATGTCTCTTGGAATGAGCATGGGGTTGGTCACCATACCTGCAGTGTACCAGCACAGGGGACTCCGGAGGGCTCTGCTTCATGTAATCGTTGACCAGGTAGCGGAAGTTGATGAGCAGGTCTGTGGTGTCCGGCACACCATGGTCAGGCCAGGAAGTAAAATGGAACTGACGCAGAGGGTGACTCTCGCTGGTCTTGTTCTGCCAAGCAATGGAGAAAGATGGCAGCCCAGCCTGAGCAGCTCTTGGGGGACAGCAGAAAGCTCTAGACTTTATGGAACTACAATTCCCAATTTCTACTAAAATGCCTCTGAATTAATACTTTTAGTGCTAACTATTAAGTAGCTAATACAAATTAAATAATAACGGACATTAACGTTTTATGGGAAGGTGGAGACTGAGGAAAGCTTTGAGATGGGGGTCAGTGTTTTTATCGTTGCAGGGAGTACATCAGTGAAGGAATTCCCACTACCAAAACAGAGCAGAAGTTATTCTGTGACTCAAGGCCTTCAGGAACAGGCTGGGAAAATCAATGAGGTGATGAAACAGCCATTTTCCAGCTAGTTTTTTTTTTTCCAGAAGATTCTTTTAGTGGTGGAGGACAAATAAGTCTATTCTGTACTCCAAGGAAGCATCCTATCTTTAGTCTATCACCCAACAAAGTGATCAGAAAGGACAGGCAGTCTGTACTTTTCCAGTAATGCCTGGAAGGCCCCTTGTCAGAGATGCCATAGAGAGAACCCCTGTTTGTGAGAGACAGGACTAGAAGCCTTCTCAGGCCCCCTGAAAGCTCGAAGACCCTCTTCCCCTCAGCTCTCACTCACATTTTTCACTGTGAAATCCCTTATTGTCCATTCTGGAAGAATGATTTCTGATATTATGCCAACAGTTATATCCCCATAGTTGTGGGTTTGTTTGGAAGGCCAGTATTCCTCACATTTGGTCTGAAACAAAACAGAGCATCAATCTAAGCAGCATTTATTAAGCACTTATTACGAGCCGGAAGGCACAGCACCAGGGATGAAAAGACAAAACAAAGGCATGAGATCCAGGCCCAGAATGGTGATCACCCCTCAGTGGACAGGGGGCACACCTAAGCTCCACCACAAAACCCAAAGTTTCAACCAGTGACCAAAATCAGAAGATGATCTCTTTCAAGATTCCATCACACAGAATGACAAATGAGCAAAGAAACCAAGACTGGACTCTCACTCAAGGCGCTCAACACCACACTCATTTGTGAAGTCGGCATTGATTTCTAAATAAAGTAAAAATATAGCTGCAAAAGTCCAGCTATTTCAGGGCCTGAGAAGATGGTGGAGATGGCAGGTTGTGGGTGGAACTGAGAAAACGAAGAAATTCAGCTCCCAGACCATCAGAACCTATCCCCAAGATGGAAAATTCTCAAGCCCATCAAGATGGTCCAGCTGGTAACGGCATTAACAAAAGCTTAAAAAAACAGACTTACAGAATCCAAACCAACTAGTTTGATCCGTGGGGAAAAACCTATAAAGCTGAAGACTCTCCACTTTGGGCTCTACTGATTCAAAGTAAAAAAAACATAATTGATTTCTATAAACACAATGATATTCTCTCAAGATACTGATGGCTTCATTCACCCTATGTTATAAGAGATATTTACAAGAGAAACCACAAACATTATTGCAGTAAAATAAGCATAATTGCAATGAATGATCGTGCTTTTCTCTGTTCTCAGAAAGGAGGGAACTAAAGGAATGGAATATAAACTGCCAACTGAGTGTGTTTTAGCTACGCTTCTTGGTTACAAAGGAAGGTTCTATGCCTGGAGTTAATGCCTGCTGACCCTGGTGGATGATGACCCCAGCTACAACTCACTTCACTGCTGATGCCCCACTCGTCTCCTTGACAGTCCCACCAACCATTTTACCCCTTTCCAACCTTCCCAACCCCTCGCTCCTCTCTCTCTGAGATCTGATACACGATCAAATCAACTCTGCCACTGATCTGTGAAGGAGTCTGGCAATGGACTCCTCAGTACCGCCACTTACCACCTCTGTAATTTCCTGGGTCCAGATGTCCCTCCCTAGCCACCAATCCCCTATGTGTGCAGTCTCCAACCCCTGACCAATCCCTGCAGCATCCTTTAAATGTAAGCTCTTCAAGAAGACCTGTTTTTGCTGTTATATTTGCATACCTAGTTATAATGGCAATTGTGAGAGTTAAAGACCTTCCCCACCCATTATAATGGGCCCGCCCATTAAGGGAAACTTGATTGGAGGAGGCCCACGCTTGTTGTTACTTTTCTAATGAGGCATTGCTTCTTGAGGGTTGTGATGCCCTCCGGCTCTGAAAAGTGTATTAATACAGTTAGGAGGTTTTACTTTGAGGCTTACCCATTGGAAATGTCTGGCCAGAGACTGAGCAGCCGCTAAGGAGCCCCCCTCCAGCTTTGAAAACCCAGATGCTGGTGCTTCTCTCTCTGGTAAGTATGTATGTATGTAATGGTCGGACAGTTGGATCTGTCTGTTGATCTGTGATGTATGTATTGCTTAAGGTCAGACAGTTGGAAGCCCTGTCTGTTGATTATTATTTCTCTGTATTTTCTCTGAAGTTCAGGGTGCTGACTTTTCCCCTGAATTAAGTGAATGAAACATATGCTTGATTAAAGTGATTGTTGATACCTCAAAAGTTGCTTTCCTTTTAGAAAAACGGATCTAAGAATCTGTACAGCAGGCCCTCCTAGAGGTGTCAGGGTGCTTGCTGTTATACCAGTGCACAAAGTAAGTGATCAATTAATGTTTTTTCATTCATTCATTCAATATAGAGGAAGGAATATATCAAAAAAATCACTAAAGTAAAAACCACCCCAAAAAATCATGAATTTTTTTTTAAATGGAACTAGAGAAAAAGAAAGCATGCCTAGCCCAATCCTGCTTTCTACCTAAGGAGAGATTCTGGACTTTCTTTCCAACCACTCTGTCCTAGAAGAGAGTCTCTATAAGTACACACACATTGTGTTGTGGGTCACATCATTATCCTGGCCTGCTATGCATCTTCCAAAGATTTGACTGGGCTTATTGAAAAAATCATCGAACAAAGGTTGACATTGGGTGGATCTTCTTATAAAATAGTTAGTAGACAGACACAGACTAGGATCTCATGGCATAAGAAGGTATTAAGGCTAAGAAGGTTCTATGCCTGGAGTTAATGCCTGCTGACCCTGGTGGATGATGACCCCAGCTACAACTCACTTCACTGCTGATGCCCCACTCGTCTCCTTGACAGTCCCACCAACCATTTTACCCCTTTCCAACCTTCCCAACCCCTCGCTCCTCTCTCTCTGAGATCTGATACACGATCAAATCAACTCTGCCACTGACCTGATCTAACCTAGATTCATCCTAGGAGTTAAGTTGTCGGGTTTTTTTAAAGCTGTTACCTAAACAGAGCACTTCATAGTAGTAGGGGAAAAAAAGGGAAGCCACCAAGTGGAAGCTGGCTAAACATTTACGGTACATGAGTCTCATGGAATATTATTGTACCATGAGAAATGACACAGTAGACAGTTTCAGAGAAAAACTGGGAAGACCTGTGTGAACTGATGGAAGGTAAAGCGAACAGAACCAAGAGAACGATCTGTGCAATAAGAGCTTTCAGAAAAAGAACTTGGAAGGACTTTAGAACTCTGACCAAAACAGTGACAAATCACAAGGGCAGAGGACAACAATGACACACACTACTCACTTCCCAAGAGAAAGGGGATGGATTCAGACTGAGTCTGAAGACACGCTGAGCAGATTGAGACATACGCTACTGCTCGTGGCCAGCGAGAGACTCTGTCTTGCTTAATTGTGTGTATGTGAGTGTGTGAGTGTGTCTGTGTGTGTGTATGTATGTGTGTGTGAGTGTGTCTGTGGGTGTGTGTGTGTATGTGAGTGTGTGAGTGTGTCTGTGTGTGTGTATGTATGTGTGTGTGAGTGTGTCAGTGTGTCAGTGTGTGTGTGTATGCATGTGAATGTGTCTGTGTGTGTAAGTGTGTGTGTGAATGTGTGTGTGAGGGTGTGCGTGTGTATGTGTGAGTGTGTGTATGTGTGTGTGAGTGTGTCAGTGTGTGTGTATGTGTGTGTGTGTAAGTGTGTGTGTGTGAATGTGTGTGTGAGGGTGTGTGTGTGTGAGAGGGTGTGTGTGTATGTGTGTGTGAGTGTGTCAGTGTGTGTGTATGCATGTGAATGTGTCTGTGTGTGTAAGTGTGTGTGTGAATGTGTGTGTGAGGGTGTGCGTGTGTATGTGTGAGTGTGTGTGTATGTGTGTGTGAGTGTGTGTGTGTGAGAGGGTGTGTGTGTGTATGTGTGTATGTGAGTGTGTGAGTGTGTGTGTATGTGTGTGTGAGTGTGTGAGTGTGTCTGTGTGTGTGTATGTATGTGTGTGTGAGTGTGTCAGTGTGTCAGTGTGTGTGTGTATGCATGTGAATGTGTCTGTGTGTGTAAGTGTGTGTGTGAATGTGTGTGTGAGGGTGTGCGTGTGTATGTGTGAGTGTGTGTGTATGTGTGTGTGAGTGTGTGTGTGTGAGAGGGTGTGTGTGTGTATGTGTGTATGTGAGTGTGTGAGTGTGTGTGTATGTGTGTGTGAGTGTGTGAGTGTGTCTGTGGGTGTGTAAGTGTGTGTGTGTGTGTGAGTGTGTGTGTATGTGTGTGTGTGTGTGTAAGTGTGTGCGTATGTGTGTGTTATAAGGGGTTTTTTCTTATTCTTTCTTTGGCAGGGAGGAATAGGAAGGGAAAAAGCAAATGTTTAATTCTCAACTCTGAGCATTTTCACTGACTGTCCCTCATGTTGGAATTCTCCCTCCTTATCCCCACCTATTGGTTTCTCTGCTTTCCTCTAAATTCCACTTAAAATCCCATCTTCTACAAGAAGTCTTTCCCAGTCTCCCTCAGAGCTCGTTCATTCACTTTCTTTCTTATTTTCAATTTATCCTGTACATATCTTGTTTGATTATCTTTGTTTGAATGTTGTCTCCTCCATTAGATGATGAACTCCTTTGGGGCGTGGAATATTTTTTCACCTTTATTTTTATCCCCAGGACTCAGTATAGTGCCTGGCACATGGAGTGCCTTTCATAAATGCTTGGTGACTTGACTTAATTGAAATAATAACCCAATTAAAAGTTGCCAAATAAAAGAGCAAGATATTTCTATTTATGGAGGTAATAAGTTCATTTTTTGCTTTCCTCCTATTTAAGCAAAAAAAAATTATTTTTTGGAATCCTAGAGAAAGGATGCTGATTTTTTAAAAATACTTACCCTTCCTTGTTCAACACACTTGGTCAACATAACAATAGAATAAACATTTTTCTCCCAGACCATACGCCAAAAGTCTTTTAGCGTATTTGGTAAGGGTCCTTGGGTGGCAATAAAGTCCTTCTTAGAGTAGTATCCCTAAAACAAAAAAGCACAGGAACTCATTTTGTACATGTAAGAGCCATGAAGACAGGTTCTGAAGGCGTGTGGGGGAGGAGTGGTGTTAGCCCATGGGATACCTACTGGCATGTAGTTGGCATTAATGTAGTCATCAGTCACTTGTGTCTGGATGGAGAGCTTCACACGAGAAATGTCATCTGCAATATCAGGAGAAAATGGTTATCGTGGAAGCATTACTCCAGGACAGTTGTACAGGATTAATCATGACAAAGCACAATATTTAGAATGGGGAAAGACATAGCCATGATCACCTCAAGGAAGAATGCACCCATAGTAACATGTCATTTTCAATAACTGATAATTAACATAAAGCAACACTGGCTCCCAGAGCTGGAAGGGCTGCACCAAAGCTTATGCCAACCTCAGACACCTTCTGCACCACCACACCACCACTTCTGCCATCATTCTAAGAATTTACGTTTTAGAAGTTCCAAAGGAAGCAGGGTCTTTCAGTTGGAATGGATGTCTGAGGCCCCCAATTTCAATGCCTGACTTCATGAGAAACACTTTGGCCAACAAATCAAATCAATAGCTATCCAGTCACCATTGAAAGAGTTCTAGAACTAGGGGAGGGATCTGCTATCTCCTGGGACAGTCCATTCTACTGGGGTACTTCTAAGTATATTTTCTTCTTTTGGGGCCTCTCTGCAGCTTATAGACTCAGAGATGTGGAACAAGAAGCCACTTCAGAGGTTCTCTGGTCCCAACCTCCTCATTTTATAGCTGAAAAATTGAGGCACCAGAAAGTTATGATCTACCCAAGGTCACTCATCCCCAGAGAAGACTGCATCTACCACCCCCTCCCACTTCCCACTAATCTCCTTTTAAAGAGTCTCCTTTCAGTCTCAGTAAGCTGACAAAAGGAGAAACTATACTAGATAATTGATAAAAGGGATCATAGCACAGTAAGGTGAGTGTTGGCCTTGGAGCTAGAAGAGCTGAGTTCAAATCCTACCTAAGTGACACTGAGGAAGTCACTTAATCTTTCACAACTTCAGGGTCCTCATTTGTAAAATGGGGATAACACTGCCCAGGGGTTCAGTGAGGGTCAAATGAGATAGTATATATAAAGGGCTTTGGAAATCTTAAAGAGTTATGTAAGTGTTGCTGTTGGATGACAAAGAGTTGACTGAGCTTCTTGGATTACAACAGGCCCAGCAAGACCACGAGTCTAGAAGTACTATTATGGATGCAAAAGACTGGCAGCAGTTGCCAAAATATTTTCAATAAAACAAAGGAAACAACATACATGGTAGGACGTTATTATATCGGTTCTTTCCTCTATTTTCCGGAATCTCAGCGGCAAATTTCGGTTGATTAACACCAATGAGCTTCAGATCCTAAAACACAAGAGAGTAGATATTCAAGGACATAGCCCAAGGCAGGGGCTTCCACATAATCCCAAGAGGCAACCTCACATCACTAACACAGGCTCCTGATGATCCAGGAACTGCCTCATACTGAGCTAAATAATGGCAGAAGCCTTGGTGTGCTGAAAAGTCAGCAAGCCCTGAGAGTTCATATGACCTTAAACAGGTCACATACCTTATTCTGGTCTCAGTTTTAGCATCTGTAAAATGCTTGGTTTGGGCTGATCCCAGAGGTCCCTTCCAGGTCTAACCCCCCAAATTACTGACTTTGTCTAATGATTCCCCCATTACAGGGCTGCCCGATGCCTCACTATGTCATAGAGGGGATGTGAGGTTCTCAAAGGCTACATTGCTAAAGCACAGGGACTGGCAGGTCCCACCAAAGTAGAAAGACTTCAAATGATTATCTCAGTGAGCAATATAAATATGTCATCCAACCACCACCAAATGATGCTTTTTTTTAATTCTGGCAACTTAATGACCATGTAGTAGGACATGGAGAAGTAGAGGAAGGCCCTGGTCCAAACCAATCAGAGATCCATGAAATGCTGAAATAGTGGCATAAGACTCAGAATCTTAACTTCTACTGGTGAAGAGTCTTCATCTATCGATGAGTCCACCTGAATATTCATTTCAAATTCTAAGGTTCACAGAACTGACAGCTGTAAAAAGCTTGGTACTCAAAGCAGCCAACCGACTCATTTCACAGATAAACAACCAAAGGCCAAGAGAAGGGCCTTGTCCCAAGGAAGGAAAGGTGACCAAGGAAGGTTTCCAGCCCTCCGATCACGCTGTGAAAGGAAAGGCCTTCACATGACTACCCTAATCAATGGGTGGTTGGATGTCAGCCTCCTTTGGAGGATCAAGCTCACTGGTATCCTCAGGGCTCTAAGTGGGGCCCCCTGCCCAAGTAGGTGGGTTTCCAACTAAGTCCAACTAAACAAATAAAAGGCCCTCCACATGAAACATGGCCCCTTGGAGATACATACTTCATATTCTTCTGCAAACCCGCAGTTGGAATCAGCCCGCTGCTTCTTAAAGTAGGATTCAAAATTCTCCACTTTAATGACTTTGGATCTGAAATGGAAAAAGAGCCATTAGAAATGCCTTAGCTCACAGTTCACCTAAGGGAAAGTCAAAGACACGTGCAAGGGAAATGGTGAGAATTTACTTACTTTTTAGGTCTTTGCCATAGAGAAAGGAAGAAAAAACAAATGAGAAATCAATTCTTTATATTAGAGCCAAAAATAAAACCTAAATTATAACTCAGGGTATTAAATATATGTTTATCCTGCAAAGAACAATTTACCATATTCTATATATTTATATATGTACAGATATAAAATACAAAAATTAGTTAATATGTAAAAGGTGTCCCAAGAGCCTCAGTCGAATTTTCAGCTATTAGGGTTTATAACTACACTAAGACTTTTGAGATGCATAACCTACTTATGTAAAATACAAATGTGTGCATAATACGTATATAGACAACAAAACCCAAGAAACAAAGTTAAAAATCCCAGGCTATAAGGCTGTAGCTTGTAGCTGTGTGGCTTGTCCTTCATTCTCAGAAGGACCATGACATAAGGGAGATGACGACAGGCCTTGCGGTTGAACTGCGCTTGAATGAGGGCCCAGGCTACAAGGGCTCCATCTGAAAGAAGCGCAGCCACAGAGGAAAAGCACAGGGCTGAATATCCAGAGACCTGGCTCTAAACTGTGGTTCACTCTCACCTCCTAGCGGTGTGACTGTGGGCAGGTCACTCCCTTCCCTTTGCTAACCTCACCTTCCTCATCCCGGCGTAGGCTTCAGTCCCTCCCGCGCAGCATTAGTAAGGTAACTAACCCCACCCTCAAATGAAACAACACGTAGAAAGGACTCTAAACTTTACAGCACTCCATAAATAGAAGCCTTAGTGCCACTGGTATTCGTCATTATTTCCTCATCTGCAAAATGATTAAAGAATTTCATAGAAGGTATGCTTGGTCAGAGTTCCAAGAGAGAGGAAGCCAAGTCAAAAGCTAAAACACAAGCGGAAAAAGACGAGGCAGAGGTCGTCCAAGGGGCCTGGCAGCGCACACACAGAGGCCACAGGAGGAAAGATATGGACACTAAGCCCCTGTGCTCACAGCCAGCTGAAGCCTTCAAGAGCCATGACCCAAGGCACCTGACCAAAGATGGTTCCAGGTCGAGCAGCCTGAACTACATGGCACTGGTTGTGTACCATTGTACCTGTGTGGACATTCTGGACTAGCTGTTTTCTTTGTGGCAGAGGAGAGAGCATGTCTATAATAAATCATCATACTCTTTAGGTAGAAAAGATGATCCTTTCATCAAAGGGAGGGACCCTACAGATGATCTAAATGCCCTCTTACTAGACACAGGAGAAAACAAGCCCAGAGAGATGAGAGAGTTACCCATAGTTATTCGGCAGAGTAAGGACTAGAATCCAAGTCTCCTGATGTCCATAACTCTTTACGCTACCCTACACTGCCAACGTGACACTGCCACAGAGCCTTTATTGGTCAACAGGCCAAGGCCAGTGATGGAGCTTCTTTTTGTTGTTGGAGAGAGAGAGGGCCGAGGAGGGTGGCAAAGGTGGGATGGGTCTAGGATGTCATCCCAGGGAACTGAAGTAAATTCCTAGTGTTGAAACTCCCTTCTTTGATACAGACAAGTTGTTCATCGGCAGCTCAAAGGTATATTAGACACCAAGAAGTTAAGTGACTTGCCCAGGGTCACAGAGCTAGTCTGTCTCAATGGCAGACCATGAATTCAGGTCTTCTTGATTCCAAGTCTGAGCCTCTCTCCATCAAAATTAAAATGCTTCCTTTTCTAACTTCATTAGCTTTCTAAAAATGAAATTTCACAGCACTGAAACATTAAAATAATGAACTGGAATGATCCTTCAAAAGACCATGAACAGTCACATGTGCAAACCAACAGGCTACTAGGGGACTTATGATGCCCTTAGATGTAAAGAACAAAACTGTATATACTCACTTAATTTGAGAAAAGGACACATCACTATTTTTTGCATCTTTCCTGTTTTCAAAGAAAAGGAGAAAAGAAATGCACTACTTAAATGCACACACAAAGTAATTCAATGCAGAAGTTTCCTCTCTCTTGTCTACATTTCAATATAGCTATTTGCCCTCTGGGCCTACATTCCCATAGGATAGAACCTTGGCAGAGCTTGGCAAATCTGGAGATTCTAAATTCTGACAAACAAGAATCATGAAAACCATTTCAACAGACATTGTGCCAGCCCAGTCAAGTTTGGGAGAACAGATTCTATACCTTGTTGTACCCAAGGGAAGGTAAGATCCAGAGTCTGAAGAAATGTCTTTCTATTTATGTTAATAAAATAATTCCTGCCATCTGGACCCAAGGAACTCCCAGGGGGATGCTATCCACCATCGCAGGTTGGCAATTCATCTGTAACTCACAGTCTTAGAAAGTTGTCTAGAGCTGAAAAGTTTGGTGACTTGCCTAGGGTCCAAAAGCCAGTAGACGCGGAAGGCAGTACTTGAACCTAGGACTTCCTTATTCCAATGCTGGCTCTGTCTCCTTGGGGCTATGTAACTCTTCAGCTGAGAAATTCGTAAGGATTTATTTCCCATGACACTCACAGAATGAAATATCAGTGAGTCGTGTGTCCAAAGTACTCAGGGAGTCACAGCTTAGCAAACTTAGTTCCTCCAAGTGCTGCTTCCCATCCCCATGTGTCTAAGGGTCCCTCAAGCAAGAGATCAGAGAGTGCCTTTGACAATGTGTCCGGTGCAGCAATAATAACCTGGGCCTTTGCAAAAAGACAGAGCCTGACTAGTGACAGAGCTGGAAGGGCCTTTTTCTAGGAGAGATGAAAGCGTGAAGGGTTAAGCTCCAGAGTAGGCAGCAATGCCTATGATGGCCGAGGGACATTGCTTGGACAAAAGCATGTAAATCAACAAGATTCACCTTTTCCTTCTCCAGAAAATAAAGGCTCCAACAGCCACGATCACCAGGGCACCAAAGATACACCCAAAGACAGCACCGCAGATAACAGCTGTGGGAAAACCAAATGAGAGATGAATCATCTATCCAGAGCAAGTCATGGGACTCCAGGAGCACAGGAAGTTTCACCACCATGGACATGTGTGCAAATCACAGACCTATACACACACACACACACACACACACACATACACACACACTCAGCAGCTCTCCAGAAGAAAAACCAGTTAGAACAATGGAAAGAGCACTGGATGCTTTGGAGTCAAAGGAACTGAGTTCAAACTCCACCTCGAATAGGTATGGCCTGGGTGACTACAGACAATCCACATCAACCTCTCTGGCGCCCAGCTCCTCATCTGTCAAATGGAAGGTGTTGGACAAGGGCTCTAAGTGCCTCTGGGTTCCGTATCTCTGATCCCATGATCCTAGGGTTGGCCTCACCATGTCATTTTAGATGTAGCAGCATTACACTTGGCTACCAGGATTGGTAGCCAGGATTGGCTACCAGGAAAAACATGAATGTGGAGTTAGGAAGAACCTAGGTTCAAATCCTAGTTCAATGTCACTGCCTAGCAGGGTGGCCTTCCAGCAAGTCATTTAAACACTCTGCGCCTCAGTTTCCTCAGTTACAAACAGGTTAGGTTACTTACTTATGTAAAGTGCTTTGTAAACCACAAAGGGCTAACGATAAGGAAAGCACAATAACAGCAGCGACATGAGGCTTGGAGGTTTACAAAATGTTGCACAGATATTATCCCACCTCATCTTCACAAGGACCCCAGGAGTGGGTACAGTTAGCAGCCCCATTAGTATCCCCATTACACAAGGAATCAGATGAGTCAGACTGAGGCCAAGTGACTTTCCCAGAGTCACACAGTTGGTATCAGAGGCCATACTGGAACTCAGGTCTTCTTCATAGGCCCAGCAACCTCTCCTGGCTATTAATAGGAAGCAGGCTTTCACTCAATAGACAACTATGAATCTTGACGCTGCCACTGTAGACAAGTTAGCTCAACCTTGGTGAGACTCAGTCTCCTCATCCATAAATTAGGTGCAATAATATAGAAATACTACCTGCTTCATGGTGTTGTAGGGGGCATCAAAATGTCTGTCAAGTACTGTGTAACCTCAAAGCGTTATCAGAAATGTCAGGTCTTATTTTCAGTAGCCACATAAGAAATATTCTGACTGGCCTTGCAGGTTTGGTGCAACAACATCGTAAACCATGAAGCGCAGCAGGGGAAAATGCCAACTTTGCAGTCAGAAACTCTGGGGTCAAGACCTGGTCCTGCCCATTACTGCTTTGGGACCCAGCAAGTAACTAAAACTCTCTGGGCCTGTTTCCTAGACAACGAGATGCAGCTGACCTAAGAGATGTCTAAGATCCCTTTCATTCCCATAATGCTAATGCATATAGAATTTGGGTGGGCAGAAAGAGGGCTATCCCAGGTATTCTAAAATGGGATTCACACATTTAAAGCTGGAAGTAACTGTAAGAATCATGCAATGCAACGCCTTCATTTTACAGTTAAGAAACTGAAGTCCAGAGAGATTAAGTGATTGTCCAACGGCACGCAACTGACAGACCCAGAATTTAAATTCAAGGGCTTAGACTCAAATGCCAGATCTCATTCCATGTTATGACACTGATTCCTTCCCCTCAGGAGAGAACGTAGTGTATTATGGATGCTTAAAGGGATAAGTGGACATTTTAAGTAAAAAATACGCAACAAGAATATGTCGTTTTTCGCAATATAATAAAGTTTTGTTTTGTCTTAGCCCTGCCCTCTACCTGGATTCTGAGGTAAAGAGACTGCATCCGAATACAGGCTGAAGGAGACATAGCTTTCTGTGCCATTAATGAGGTGGAGACTGTCAAAGGTAATATTGGTGAAGCCGGCAATACAGGCCCTGTTGATGAAGGAAAAAAAACCACATCTTAAGCCATACCAACATTCAGTCACAGTGGTACCAGGCAAGGAAAATTCCATTTAGCTTAAACAGCAGGGGCAACAAATCTGGAGAAGGGACGGCCCTGAGGAACTGTGGCATTCTTCAAACCACTGGAGAATACGTCTGTCTCCATCTTTCCTTTGCACCCTCACCCTGGCATGTCTAGGGCTTCCCGGTTGGGCTCCAGCCAACCCTTTCAGACTTATTTCACCCCCTCGCCCCCTTTACCCATGCTACATGGCAACCAAACTCACCTACCACTCTCTCCTGAGCCAAATCTCCCATCTCCTGCCTCTGTGCTTTTACCCAGTCTATCCCCTATGCCTGATAGGCATTCCTTGGTCACCTGCACCTTTTAGAATTTCCACCTTTTATTTCTTTCTCTTCTTGTTTGCTTACATCTTCTCATATGAAATCACTAATATGGAAATGTTTCACATGGCTGCACATGAATCACCTACATCAGATTGCTTACTATCTCAGGAGGAGGGGAAGGGAAGAAGGAAAAATATGGAAGTCAAAACTTTTCTAAAAATGTCAAAAATTGTTTTAACATGTAATTGGGGAAAAATATACTTTAAAAAAAAAGGGATTCCCAGCTTTCTTCCCAGTTCAGCTCAGAGGTCTTTCTGAATCCTCCTGGTCATTCATCCCCTCACACTTCAGACTTCCAGACACTGAGCCAGCCTTACACATGTCACCGCCTCGCACCACAGAAGTCCCTTGAGGACAGGGACTGTTTGGGTGTCATCCTTTTATCTCCAGTGACAAGGGCAAAGTAGACATTTAATAAACGCATGGAATGGAATGGAATTACCGATAGGAACTGAGGGGCTCCAGTTTCCCATTATAATAGCCATCTGTGGTAGATTCATTTCCTACAATGACTTCATACTTCAAGACATCGGACAAAGCTGCAGCAGCTCTTTCCTCCTTCACTGACATGAGGTAAGTCACGTAGGTCTTCGAGGTTCCTTTCTTGAAATCATCATAGGTATATTTCAAAAAGTCTGCAGAAGACTTGTTACCACCTAAGTAACAGACACACAAATGAAACCTTAAAAGAGGTTCATAGAAGGGCAGTGACAGATGAGAGATGTCTCATTATCTAACCTGAATTCAAATGGGCAGATGGGGATCAGGGAAGGACTCAATGAAAACCATCATGGCAAGTTGGTGAAAGTCATGGGGAACATTTCATACTACACCAGACTTCCTGGATATGCTGGTTAATTTTACTGAACTTTTTCTTCCCTTTTTTTTTTTCCTTATTATAAGCCATGGCATGGTGGATAAAGAGCTGGGTTTAAAATCAGAAAGACCTGGGTTTGAGGCCTGCCTAGAACATATCATGGTGTGTAATCCTACCTCACCAGACATCAGTTCCTTCATCTGTACAATGAGAGGATTGGCCCAGATAACCTCCCAAGGACCCTGCCAATTCTAAATCTATAGTTGGGGCAGTAGGTAGTACAGTGGATCAAGCACCAGGCCTGGAGTCGAAAAGGCTCAAGTTCAAATGCAGCCTCAGACAGCAGCTGTATGACTCTAAAGAAGCCATATCATCTCTCTTTGCCTCAGTCTCCTCATCAGTAAAATGATAACACCTACCTCCCAGGGCTGTCGTGAAGATTAAATGAGACAATTGTGAAGCACTTAGTACAGAGCGTCACACAAACTGAGAGCTCTAGAAATGTCAGCTGTCATCGTCATCATTATTATTGCCCCATTTGGGGTGAGTGACCATTTGGCACAGTGCAACAAACCACAGTTCCTTACTTCCATCCGTGGTAAGGATGACCGCATATGCTGTTATCGGTCCATGACTTGCCTCAAACTTGCCAAATTTTACTTTCAATGAGTTGTGGCTGATGGGGAAAATATTTGGCAATCCATCTGGAGGAGGTGGGTCTGAAAACAGCAATAAAAATCACGTCTATTTTAACATCACAGAAAACAAAGAAGCAGCAACATTTGGCTTAAAGCAACCCATGGCACCTGAAGCTCTGCACACAAGGGGTGGCTGTCTCATCACAGAATTACAGAATTTCCAAGTTGGAAGGGATCTCAGCAGCCATCCATTCCAACCCACTCCCTTCCACAACTTATCCAACAAGGGGTCAGCTTATACAAAGTGAAGTATCAGCAAATGCCCTCATTCAAGGGACAAGTGGTGCCCTAGTATCCCTCTACAGCCTTTCTCTCTTCCTCTGAACCCTCCGACAAATAGCCTCCCATGCAATGTGCCTCCATGCTGTCCAGGGAAGTTTCACCAGAAAGGCAGCTGCTTCACTCAGTTCTGTCAGTCCAAAGGATAACCCATGTTATCTACTAACATGAGCCCCTGTCGCTGTGTTTCCCACTAATAAATTAGGGGCTGACAATTAACATTAACCAAAACATTTACTGAAAATGAAAAATTAAAAACATTCTACCCATATATCCAAATCACACTTCTCTGAAGCAAAAAGGAACATGTGCAAGGAATGCATGTGATCAGGGAACTCACAACACTGTAGATATCTACATCCCCTTTCTGTTTTAGGAACTGTTCATAAAAGTTCCTTGGTGATCATGGTTTCTATGAGAACAATGCTTCCACTGTTAACGTGAGCTGTTCTGTGCTGTGCCAGATTAATACTTCACTAGGCACTGCATCTCAAGCATAGGAATTAATCTATTGGGCTGTTTCTCTGATGCTGTATCTCTAACCTGTCCCCGCTGCTCAGCTGGGCTTTCTTGACAGCAACTATAGCATCTATCACTTGCACCTTCAGGTTTAGCTGACGTCTTCAACTGAAGCAGCATTATTGGCAAAAGAGTTAGAACTCTTCCCTCCTTTGGCAGGACTCTTCTACTTCTAAGTTACAATATGGAGAAATATCTTGCCTTCTCTCTTCTTCTTAGCAAGCTAGAGTAAAGAGTAAAATATATTCTCTCCACTTCTTTGTCTCTAGCTTTAAGTCATATATAATTAGTAACTACCCTGTCATATGCAAATCAGCAGCTGCGGTCTCACAACACTTAGCCACTGCTTTCTTCAGGCAACCCAGAAACCATTTTTCTTAGAATACTCAAGCACTTATGTTCCCAGGCAAGTGAACTGTCAAGGGTCACCCTCCATATATTGAGATTTTATAGAAGGTTGACTTCCCACAGCAGTATCATCATACTAACCCTTGATTCCTTCAAATAACACAAGCACAAGAGAGAAATAAAGTTAGGCAGATGGGGCTAAGGTGAGTAGGAAGAAACGGTGTGACTGGGAGGAGAAGAGAAAGACAACAGCTTGGCTAACCATAACCACCGTCTCTTTTTCCAGACTTCATGACGACATCGCTACAGCTTACCTGTGATACTAGTTTGGGAAACATTCTGTGTAGGGAAACTATTTCTCCCACAGGACAAAGTGGTGAGGCTGACGCTGTAGGTAGTAGAATAATTTAAATGTGTCACATTAAAGTCATCGGCCATGTCTGTCGAATTGCAGGATGGGGGACTTATTTCCCGGCTCCACTCCCCTCTCTGGATAGTTAGACTGAAGCCAGTGTTCTTGCCAGGGGGGCAGGGCCATCTTAAAGTGAGAGTCGATTGTTTGGGCACCGGATTGCACTCAAGGAAAGCCACAGATGCAGCATCTAGAAGGAAAAGTGAAAATGTTGAATCTTTTCATTTCGGGCTCTAAGACAGAAATATAAATATCAATTGCTTGGTCTATCACAGAATCATAGAGAACTCCAGCTACTCCAGTCTAGACCTCTAATATTCATGGCAACTGATCATCCAGTATTTACCTAGTGACCGCTAGCAACCTGACACTCAATCGCTCTCTAGGTATCCCTTTCGACTTTAAGGAAATTCTCGGGTTTTCAGGACGTTTTTGCACAGCTTGAACCAAAATCTCTTTCTCTATAACTTTCATCCTGTGCTGCTAGTTCTTTCCTCTGGGACCAGTGAGGAAGCAGTTTGATCCCTCTTCCATATGAAACACTTGAGGAGTTTTCAAGTGGGCCTTCTCTTCTCCAGGTCAACCTTCGCAGTTCCTTCAACCAAAACTTACATAGCATGGTCTCCAGTACCCTCACTATCCCTCAGTGTTCCCCTTGTGTATGCTCTGTGGTTTTTCAATAATATTCTTAAATCATGGCCCCAGAACTGAAAACAACACTGCAGCTGTGGTCTGGGACCAGGACGAAAGAGAAAAGGACTATGCTATGATAGGACTGCAACCACCAGTGGCTGGTAGCAATTGGAAAACACAAGCACATACAACTGCTCTGACTTCAGAGAAGGCAGCGTAGTCCCAGGAACAAATCCTGGCTTGGGAGACAGACGACTCTGATTCCAATTCCACCTCTTAGGGAGACAGAGGGAAGGAAGGGAGATAACTTGAAACTCAATATATTTTTTAAATGAATGATGCAAACTCTCTTTACATGTAACTGGAAAAAAAATAAAAGACTTTTTTAAAAAGAGGAAGAAGAGATAAATTGAGAGTGTAACAAAAACATCTAGAAAAACCAACAAATTTTTCAAATGTTAACTAAACACTAAAATAAATATCTTGGAAATCAAAGAAAAATTAGTAGAATTGAAAGAAAACGTTTAATTAACAAATAAAGCTAGGAGCCATTTAAAAAGACAAACTAGAGCAAACATTACCAAATTGTAACTTTGAAGAGAAGACAGAGGAAAGGGGAACGGAAAAAGCCAACCCAAAGTGTGGGGCTCTTCCTTTGTTAAAGGGTTGCACCATTTCTCATCTCGCTGCCCTTACATTCTCCACCACTGCCTTCTTCAAGCATCAGCTCAAGTACCATTTTCTTCAGGTCATTCCCAGTCCCTCGGTGCTCATACCTTCCCTTCTAAGGCTATCCTTGTATATCTGCATGGTATGGATCTTGGGCATACTTTCTCTTTTTTCTCATTTTCTTTATAATCTCTCTACCTACACGGTGCTTGGCCCATAGGAAGTGATCAATAAAGGCTTACTGACTACCATGATACTAACAAGGCAGAGCAGTCCCAACTTTATAACAAATCAATTCAACAAATGCACGAAGTGCCTACTATGTGCCAGACACTGAACGAAGTGCTCAGAGTAGTGAAACAGTAACAAAAGTCTAGGCCCCCAAGGAATTTATATTCCCCAAGAGGAAATAAAACAGATAGACAGACAGACAAAGAGATGGATGGATGATGGAAAGATGGACAGATGGATGTAAAATAATTTCAAACAGCTAAGAACTCTAACAACTGGGGGAAATAAGGCCAAATGCTTGGAAATCTTTATTTTTACAGTGTGTCTGTCTGTGTGTATCTGTGTCTGTGACAGACTTAAAGTCACCAATGCAAAGTATTCAACCTTTTCTCTCGCAAGCAGCACCTAACAGAAGGCAGAGAAGGGAAGAAATACACACAGGATGTCAGATTTTCTGAAGACAAAGTGGTGGGTGACCACCCAAGATGGACCGAGTCAATATGAAAGACACACAGCCATGGTGAAGCATACAGAGATTAACTTCAGAGGAGACCATCTGGAACAACTCACCTGTGCAGAAGCATTCATGGCCAGGCTCTCCTTGAAGAGCATCCTCTCCTACTTGGGAATAGATTTTGACTTTATAAGAAGTGCCGGGGCTCAGGCCTGTGATGGTAGCATTTCTGACACTCAGTGTCCAGTTGGTGGCTGTTGATCCTGGGCTGGCAGACTCTCTCTCAACAAGAACGATGAGATAGGTGTAGCCAGAGGAGGCACTGTCAGTTTCTTGCCAGCTTAATGTTACCTCTGTGGTACTAATGTTTGAAATATTGATGGCAGATACTGGACTAGGTCCTTGAAAAATAAAGGATACTTAGTTAACTAGAAAGCAAGAATCACATACACGTGTTTGGTTGGGCTTTTTTTTTCACCTCCATAAGCCCTCATTCACTTCTCAGGCCTCTGCAATCTGCATCCCAGCCCCCATCCCTCTAGTGAATCAGTTCCCTGACCACTGATCTTCCAATTGCCAGAATCAATGGCCTTTGCTCAGTCCTCATTCTGCTCAGTTTCCTGAAGTGTTTGATGCCAATGATCCAGCCTCCTCCTGGATGCCCCCTTCCTCCCTTGGCTTCCCCACTCCCTCCCTGAATGCCTTCTTAGTTACCACTGCTAGATTACTAACCATCCCCTACCACCTTAGCATGGGTGTTCCTCAAAAAACCAGCCTAGGCTCTCTTCTGTTCTCTCCCTCCTATCTCCCCTCTCTCTCCTCCCAAACCCATCCACATCTGCTCCTATGGATTCCAGTATCATCTCATTGCAGATGGCAGCCCTAATCTCTCTCTAGGACTCTACTCTCAAATCATCTGCTGTCTCCCAAATAGCTGCCCCTCCAAAAAAATACAAACCCTTCTCCACAGTTTCCTATTTCCATGTGGACTCCAACGTTTTCTCAGCCATTCAGGTTTGAAATTTCAATCATCCTTGATTTTTCTTCTCCCTCACATCAAATCAGTTGCCAAATCTCCACCCTATCCCGCCTCTTTCGTCTCCCTCTCTGCATTCACTTGGTTTCTATCCCAGTTCAGGCTCACACCACTACTCACCAGGCAACCATAATAACCTCCTTATTGGTCTTTTTGCTTGCAGTCTCTCCTCAGCTTTCACCCTGAAGTTTAGAACTCCCAAACTCAAGCCTGCCTCAGTCTCCCCAGCAGCGGGGATTGTGTATGTGTGTCTGTCTGTCTGCCTGCCACCACATCCAGACCCCAAACCATCTCCTAAGGCCCAGGGCTGTTCATGTCTTTCCCTGGCTCAAATACTTTCCTTGGCTCCCCATTACCTCTAAGACAAAATGTCACCTCCTCATGCTAACTCTAAGGCCCTCCACCGCCTGATCCCTATTCACCTTCCTAGTTCTCCTCACTGTACAGTCACATATGCTGTTGCCATTTCTCAGCCTATCCATGACTGAAAGGCACTGCCTGAAATCGTCATAGCTGCCTCTCAGAATTCATATTTTCCTTCAAGGTTCAGCTCAGATGTTAACCACTCACAAAGGTTTCCCTGACACCTCCATCCTGAACCCCATTTGTTAATGATCTCCCACTTCAATTTTCCTAGGATGAAGTTTTGTTTGAGTAGACGTTGTATTCCATGCCCAGAAAAAGAAGGATGTAACCTCAATGAAGGCAGGAATACATTCATCTTTATATCCCCAGGGCCCAGTTCAAGGCCCAGCACCTATTGCTTAATGAATGTTTGCAGCTTCTCTCACCCAAGTGAAATCTAACTTAGCCAACCTAATTTTTGTGCTGTCAAAATAATAAAGTTCCCAAGTAAGGCATTTATGAGGAAAGATAATCTGGGAAACTCACTTGTATACACAACTTTTGACGATGGACTTCCTTTCGTCTCATTTCCTACTTCTGGATAGATGGTAACATTATAGGGTGTACCCGGTAGTAGGCCTCCAATGGTCTCTTTTAGGAAGTGAGTTGTAGAGTTAAAGACCCAGGATCCATCTGTTTCTACCAGCAGGTGATAACGATACCCTAGGGATGCACTGTCCCTGTTCTGCCACTTCAAGTGTATCGCAGTTGTGTTAACACTTACAACTTCAATGTCTGAAATGGCATTCGGTTCTATTTAAAGGGAAATGAGGAAGAGTAAAAATTAATGTACAGATGAACATGAATAGGGAAAAAAATTACTCTCAATATCATCCCCTCACCCAGCCAAGAGGTGGCATAGGCAGACCTTGATCCTGCATCTTTTCAACTTCCCAGGCTGACTTTCCAGTCGCTCCCCTACTGTACTAATTCCCCTGTGTGATTGCCCCTGGGATTTCAATTATACTTGCTACAATAAAACCTTTTCTGAGGAATCTTGGTTAACAAATCCTCTCTCCTAGGGCCTTCCTCTACTGTTTCATCATGGTTCATTGGAGGCTCTGAGAGAGGTACAATGAGCTCTGGTAGGTCATGTCAAACTTCAAAAGTCTTTGAGTCTGGACCCAAGGACAGATTCCACGACGAACCTCTAGGGGGACCTGCTGAGCTACTCTCATAGAAAGCAGTCACTGAAAAGCCAGACATCAGCCAGAATTTTTTTCCAAAGAACAAGCAGTTTCTAAAGGTTGTTTCCTAAGTCCTAGGAGGGTACTGCAGTGGTAGAGACAGCACCTCCAATAATGAAATCTTGGATCCTGGAAGCACTTAAGTTACCAAGCACAGCTATGTCTTAATAAATAAATAAAACAAAAAGTAAAAAGATTCTGTAACACTAACCAGTTGCTTGTTCCAGTTTTTGAGAGACTCCTTCCCTTCCATCTGGTGCACGAGGAAATATTTCAAAACTATAGAGTGTCCCGGGTGTTAAGTCTGTAACTAGAAACTGTTTTTCTTGGTGTGTCACATTTCTGGAGAATGAATGATTTGTGAGTTCTTTAACAAGGATCCTGAAAGAGGAGCCTTCGCTTCTCCAAATTAAGCTGATGCTGGTGGTGTTGAAATACTGCACTCGAAAGTCAGAGACCTGACGGGGGGCTATGGGAAGGAAAAAGAAGCCATAGGTCAGAGAGAGCCAGGGAGCAGCTCAGGAAACCCAGGCTAAAACTCCCTGCACTCCTCACTGTCTGGTCACTGGCCTGAGGACCATGATGTGAGTATGCCAGATGAACTCCCACATTCCAGAATCTCAGAACAGAAGGGGCCTGTGAAACCCAACCCATATCAAGGTAAGACTCCCTCCCCTACAACATATTGACAAGTGCTCACACAGTCTTGGCTCAAAGCTCCCCCAGGATGGGAAACCTACAAGCATCCTAAACTTCCCATTCCCCTTTGGGATAGTTCTTCTCACCATCACCACCACCATCATCATCATCACTGTTCCTATTATTAGCACCTCTAACTTTTTGTGGAGTTCCAGTTTATCATCATCATCATTAATCATTAGATATAACGAAGTCTTTCTTGACGTCAAGTCTAAACTCATCTCTTTGCAACTCTAACTACTGTTTCTAAAGCTTTCTTGTGGAGCCAAGAAGACTAAATCTCTTCATTCTTTCACATATCAGGCCTTCAGATCTTGGGAAATAGCTATCATGTTCCCTCTAAATCTTCTCTTTTAGAGGCAACACAATCCTAGTTCCTTCAACTAGTCTTCAGATGGCAGAAACTCAAGGTCCTTCACTATCCTGGTCATCATATTCTGGACAATCTCTAGCTTAACTTCCTAAAATATGGTGGCCAGGAGTAAATGCGTTAGAAGGAGGGGGTAGAATTGGGGCCATAAACAACCAGGGGCACTCTAGACTTCTTAAGGCATTAGAAACATAACTCTAACAAGAAAAATCCCACTTCTACGTTTGACTCAATCTAATAAGCATTTACTGAGTCCTGATTATGTATCAGGCATCGAACGGGGGACACAAAAAAAAAAAAAAATGAAACGTCAGAGTATTACAACTTTGCTTCATTTTAAACATATACATTCCAGCAGATCATTGGCCCCATGAGGGCTAAGACTATTTCATTTTTATCTTTGTTTACCCAGCACCAAGGACAATGCCTTGTGCAGAGCAGGCACTTATATGTTTATTGAATTCAATTAAGCAAACATGTTATTTTGAAAGAACTAGATTTTTGTAAACTATCTTGAATGGATTTTCTTCGGAATGGGAGCTAGCCTATCTGTTTTCTGTACATCGTAAACAAGAAGATGGAGAAAAAAATGCTAATACAAAACAGAAGGACCAATGAGACCAGAATTCTTCCAGAAAAGGATACAAAAACTCCCTGAGGAGCATCCTCTCTCTAGGTCAGTTCACATTTTGGGGCTACACATAAGACTCTTGCTTAGATTTTCTTTTTCAGCACTGACATGTTCAACAGCAGGCACAGAGAGACGAGCCACTGGTCGAGGACTTACCTGTGTAAGCCTGGGTAAAAGCTGGCTGGCCTTCAGGATCGTGATTCCTTTTAGGATACACTGTGAAGTTGTATAATGTGCTAGAATTGAGCCCTGTGATCGTGACATGGGTACTGTTAGAACTCTGGTCGAAAGAATCGGCATCCCCAGCAACACATATTCTATATGTATAGTTGGATGATGAGTTATCGCTGTTCTCCCACGTCAGCTTCACTTCTGCGTCACTGACTTCCTCAACTCGGACATTAACCACTCGACTGGAATCTGTTGAACATGGACAAAATTAGCCATGTGACCAGGAGGATCCTCAGCATGTGTATCCAGTCTCATACAAGGTCAGCGCTCACAGAGGAGGAGCAAGAGCATGAGGCTCCAAGTCTGAAAACCTGTGTTCGATCAGTCTACAAGCATACATTAATGGCTTATTATCACTAGGATACAGAGAAAATCAAAAACATGGGCTTCATTTCCACTTCTCATACTTATTAGCTGTTTGACCCTGGACAAGTCATTTCATAGGGCTAAGCCTTAGTTTCCCCATCTGTAAAATATAAAAATGGTCCCCGCTCAAAAGGAACTAACATTTCACTTTGGGAAAATGATACAAATAAATGTATGAGCATTGGATCATAGACTTGGAACTGGAAGAGACTGTGGAATGCAAGTGAAATTCCTTCATTTTATGGTTGAGGAAATGGAGACTAAGTAGGTGGAGTGATTTGCCCAAGGTCACGCAGCTCAGAAGCTTAAGGCATGAGATGTGAATCAAGGCCCTCTGACTTGGAACAATGTTCTCTCCACAACTAATATAAAGAAATGCTTCCCTTCTGGGAAAGCATGCTAAAAAGCATCCCACCTAGGCAGTGAGGTGGTCCAGTGACTAGAGAACTAGTTGCGGAGTCAGGAATCCCTAAGTTCAAACCCAGCCTTAGGAAACCTGGACAAGTCATTTAACCTCTCTCAGTTTCTTCACCTTTAAAACATGGATAACAATAGCACCTACTTCCCAGGGTTATGTTGAGAAAAAAATGAGATCCTATTTGTCAAACAATGACAATAGGTGGCTCAGTGGACAAAGTACTTGTCCCAGAACTGGAACCTCAGACACTTTGCAGCTGTGTGACCCTGGGCAAGTCATTTAATTCTGTTTGCCTCAGTTCCTCATGCACAAAATGATCTGAAGAAGGAAAAAGCAAACCGTCCCAGTATTTTTGCAAGAAAACTCCAAACAGACTCATGAAGAGGCAGACACAGCTGAAAATAACTCAACGACAATATGTCAAATGATTCTACAGACCTTCAAGGACTATGTAAATGCTATTTACTATTATTGAAAATTATCTATGTAGAGGAAAGATCTGAGAAAAAAGAGACAGGAAGCCAAGAGTTCAATTAAGAGGATATTGCAAAAGTCCAAGTGAGAGATACTGAAGCCTAAAGTAGGGTGGCAGCTGCATGAGTAGAGAAGAGAGAAGGTCAGAACTGAAGGGGGAGGGTAAGGGGGTGTTGTGCAGAGGAGAACTCTGTGTAAAATAAACAAGAACCAAAAACTGACTACATGTGGGCATTTTGGAAACCTAAAGTGAATCCTGGTCCTCATATGGATGTCTGTATGAGTTAATATAGAGGAATTAAAGCTTACTTGTCCTGAAGATTCTCATTTGAGGGTCTCCTTCAGTCTCATTGGCTGCTTGAGAAAAAACAGTGACCTGGTATGAAGTTCCTGAATTTAAGCCAGTAACATTGACCCTTGTGTTTCCAGGGATCTCTTGAGCCAACTTGGATCCCTTCTGGAGGCTACATTTGTTCGCCAAGGTGTTGGCTTCAAAGGTTGACTGAAGTGAGTCATCTACCATGCTAATGTCTGTGCTGTTGACACCTGTTTCAAATGATACAAAAGGTCATTAACAAAAGGAGAGATGGTTCCTTGTTTTCTCTTGGCACCTGTAAAATTAGCATGCCTTAGCTTTCCAAGGCATGTCCTGAATGTTGGCACTTGCATTTCCCCAAGCACTACCCCAGGTGATGCCGTTATAGTAGGGTTATGATTTTCTTTCACACAACTTCATATCAAAGAGATTTTTTTCTGTCCCTCTTAATTCCCATCTCTAACTCCCTTACCATCGCAAAGGTGGATAGAACATACTTGTACAAGTGGGTATTTAGTGGACTGAGAATCCCATTCGCACGGGATTGAATGAATATTGTATGAATATTCACGATGCTCAACACATAAAGCTTTCTGAGTAATTTGACCTTTAGGCAGTAAATTTAATCTTAAGGAGAGCCAAAAGATGTAATAGTTAGAGAATAGTTGGAGCAAGGGGTTAGGAGTTCAAAAACTAAAATTCTAGTTTGGCCTTTACAATCTGGCCCAAGTCATTTTACTCCCCTCTGCATATATCCTCACTGTGAAATGAGTACGTTAGAAGAGCCACTCTCCAGGGTTCTGCTCAATGCTGGCTTCCTTCAACCTAAAATCCACCCCAGCTCTGACCTTCTCTGTTCCAAATACTTCTACTCCCAATTCTGACCTTTTCCACTGTAACATCTAACTGACGTTCTATGTTCTAAGGGCCCTCCTTTCGACAGCCTACGAAAATGCTTCATCACTTTGTACCATGGCTTTAACACAAGCCTTCAACACTTATCACATGGATTATCACAACAGCCTACTGGTGGGTCTGCCTCAAGTCTGTCCCTATTCCAGTCCATCCTCCATTCAACCATTACAGTAACTTTCCTAAAAAGTGCAGGTTTAACCATATTGCTTCCCTACTCAATAAACTCCAGCGGCTCCCTATTGCCCCCAGGATTAAGCACAAAACGCTCTGTTTGGCAACCAAGGCTCTTTATAACCTAGCTCCCTCCTCTCTTTCTAGTCTTCTTACACTTTACTGCCTGACACCTACTCTTTGATCAAATGATACCGACCTCCTGGATGTTCCACAAAGCAGATTCATCTCTTAGCTCCGGACATTCTCTCCGACTGTCCCTCGTGCCTGGAATGCTATCCCTCCTCAACGCTGCCGACTTCTCTGGCTTCTTTGAAGTCCCATCTAAAATCCTACCTTCTACAGCAAGCCTTCCCTAACCCTTCTGAATGCTAGTTCCTACTTATCCTGTAAATAATTTCCTTTGTGTACGTATTATCTTGAAGTCAGGAAGACTAGCGTTCAAATCTAGATACTTCCTAGCTGTGTGATCCTGGCCAAGTCACTTAACCACTATATGCCTCAGTATCCCCCTATGAAAACGGGGATAATACAGCACTGATCTCTCCAGAGTTGTTACAACCAAATGAGACAATATTTTTAATCATTTTGCAAGCCTTACAACATCATAGAAATGCTGCTGTCATCACCATTTTTATTATTTTCATCACCACACAAAGCCAGTTCCTGGACAAAGGGGCTCCTCTGTGCAAAGAGTCCCCAAAAAAGAACAGTTAAATACACAAGCCATCAGGGCCAAAAATGGCTGCCAGCACCGAGGGCCATGGAAACATGTTCAAAACTTCACATAGAGTACTAGAAGCCAGTTCAAAGGGAAGCACAGAGAAGCAGGACAGTTTGGAAAGTGGTTGGATGAAAATCATGGTATAGCCCTCTATCTGCTCTGCTCTCCATGTGGAAATGCTGGGGTTTGTGTTTAAGTTCAGCATAGAAAATTTTTTTTTCAATTTTTTAATCTTAATTCGGTTGATAACATGTGGCCATCTGGTTACTGTTGAACCTCATGAGCAGACTTTCCACCCTTTTCATTTCACCCTTTCAATTCCAAGTTACCCTGATCCCTGGGGAACAAGGGTCTTCTCCATCCTCAGGTGCTAATGATGTTCAGTGTTATGTATCAGAGTTACCTACACATGTGTCTTCTCCTTCATGACAGCAGGGCTGTGTCATACCTAAACTGTAATCTCCCCTCAGAACCCAGCACAAAAATGTGACCCTAGCACTCCCTGCAGAAGCATGACCCTGACGACACCATAAAAGCTCGGTGTCAGGGGTTTCAGAAAGTTCAAGAACAGTTATATCTCTCTAAGTCCAGTCCCATTGTGTTCTTTGTTGAATTTTTCTCACTACCACTATTGTCAGACTCCCTTCCTCAGACCTAACCTCCTGCCTCAGTCTCACCTGAGGAGAAGAGGTTCTATAAGAAACAGCACAGAGTTCAGTTCTGTGACTTACCTGTCCTGCTTTGTGTGGCCTCGGGGTCTCCTTGCGCCTGACAAGGTTCTGGAAGAAACAGAATGAGCTGGTAATGGAAACCTGGCTCAAGACCTGAAATATTAAGTAGCACCTGGGAGGAGGAATTAGTCCCATCTTCAAAACCTTCCAACAGAATGCGGGTTGCCACAGTGCTGTTGTCTGAATGCCAACTTAGAGTAGCCTCAGTTATACCCACATTTGTGACCTGGAGGTCAGACACTGAATTTGGTTCTGTTTGGGAGAGAGAGAGAGAGAGAGAGAGAGAGAAGCAATCAATTTCAATCCATCAACCAATAGGGCACCATGTTGAACACAGAACGTGACTGAACTTGTGATTTCATTGATGTAGAGAACTCTTGGATTGGGAAACCACTTAGACCAATGCAACTCAGCACCTTCTCTGCAACCTAAAACCTTAGAAAGCTGTCCAGAGTGCTGAAAGGCAAGTGACTTGCCCAGGATCACCATAGCCTATTGATGTCAGAAGCAGAAATTCAACCCACATCTTCATGACTCTGAGGGTGGCTTTCTAACCACTCTGCTACAACACTTCCCTCCACAGGGAACCTAAAGCCCTCTGCTCCCTCCATGGCATTGCCAAGCCAACGTGAGTCAGGCCACATTGAGAGCATGACGGTTAATTCCAGGAGCACATGCTGGAGGGCAGCCAAAAGAAATCAACCAGCATGGCAGGAGATCTCAGGATCCTGACATGGAAAGATTGCTGACAGGAAGGGGCGACAATTAGCCCAGAGAACAGAGGGCTCATAGGGGGAGAGGTAGCTAACCTCATGGCAGAGGTTAAACTTGCTCTGTTTGACCCAAGAGAGAAGACCTCAGAGCAGAGGCTGCAGAGAGACTGATTTCTGTCTAACATTTAAACACATAAGCATACATACACACACACAAGCATACATACACACACACTCACTCACTTTCACAACTTCCTACTAGATCTAACTGTCTAAAAGTAGACAGGGAAATGGCAGAGCTTAAAGACATCTCTCCTGTCCTACCCCACCAAGTCTTCCCTCCTCTAAACTAAACAGCCTCAGTTCCTTCAACTAATCCTGCAAGCAAACATGAAAGATATTTTGTAGGTAATAATAGCCAGAATCCTATCAAGTTTCTGATTAAGTCTCTATTTCCAAGTCAAACTTACACACACACAAAAAAAATAGGCATTCAAATATACAAATTCATGACAGTGCTTTTTCTTTATCACAAGAGAGGGTTCACTCACTAGGGGCAACCAGGATATTTCAAGCAACAGCTGCAATATAAATATGAAAGGCACCAAGAAAACTTTTTTAAAAATTCAAATAAAAACCTTACTATAACAAACTACTGAATGAATCCTCAATGGAGAGTTTACAAAAAGGCAGGGAGAAGAATCACCCTGGATGAGATGTAGAAATGAGTTGCAATTGCCTCAGGCAGCATGACTGCCCCCATGAGGAGATCAAGGATCCGTCCATGTCAGCCTTTCTGTCCAGCTCTCTGGCAAAAACCCATCCCTCTTTAGCAAAACCATGGCCCTGGCACCATTGAAATGGCCTGGTGCAGAGGGAATGAAGGACCAAGGTGCCCCCACCCATAGCCTGAGAGGAGTAATTGGATACTGGCAAACCTCTAGGTGCCTGATCCACACAGCAACACCATCACTGGCTTCCTTATTCCTTCTCTCATGGTCTGAGGGTTCCTTTTCTTGACTTCCCCAGCACGGGGTTGCATCCCTGCTTGCCCCCCATCCACCTCCATGTGTCTCCTATTTTAGGTCTGAGACGCTCCTTTGTGTGATTTAACAACAAGTCTAATTAAGGTCTAGTGCTGTAAGCATGACTGGCCTGTCTGACTTCTATGAAAGCACCCTTAACTCCCACAAACACTGGAAGGGGCTGCCACAGAGAGGGAGCCCTCCCCATCCAAACACAGACAGAGAACTGAATCACCCCAGCTGCTTCAGTGTTTTCAACTTCAATGAGACCAGCCTCACTTTTTCACCCCAGACTTCATGAGAAACCTCTTTATAAGTCAGCCAATATGAATGGAGGGAACCCATGGCACAAGGCATCCATTCCCATTCACAGAGATGCTCAGGGAAAACCAACTTACTTGTCGTGACAGGCACAGACTTCGGGAGTCCCTGAGTCACATTTTCCATTTGTGGGGAGATGAAGAACACATAAAAAGTGCCAGGATCTAGGTCCGTGACTGTAGCACTCATGTGCCGGCTGGTGATGACCTTCTTTTCGTGCTGCTGCTGGTACTGTACATTGTATCTGTACTCAGAAGCAGCTTGGTCCGAGTTATTCCAGGCCAGGGTCACCTCACTTGTCCCCACACTGACAACTTCAATGTCAAATACCGGATTAGGTTCTGTTTAAGTTTTAAAAGGAAAGAAAGATGATCGTAAACAAAACATTAGAATAAAGGCGTGCTCCCCATTTAGAAGCCTCCCACCACACATCTTCATGTCTGCCACTAGGCCAAAAGAATTAACAGAAAGCTTGCTGAGGATTCAGTTGGATTCCGTTTAACTCTATCAGCATTTACAAAGTGACATGGTGGTTGCTTTGTAAATGCGTACAGAATTGTGAATGAGGGCTACAAGGACAAAAATGAAGACAGTTACTGACCTCAAGAAGCTTCCATTCTGTGGGGAAAAAAATCTGCCCAGACAAATAAACACAGCTCTATACAAAGATCATTGAATCTAACCCTTTCATTTTACAAATGAGGCCCAGGCAGGTTAAGGAGTGACTTGGCCAAGGTGACACAAGTAGTAGGTGGCAGAGGGGGGATTTGAACCCATGCCCTCAGGTCTAGAGCCAGCTCTTTTTGCCCTGTAGCACAAACAAATAGGAAGTAACTGGGGATGTGAGAGAGATGAAAAAAATCAGCCAAGTCCTCATGTGGGAGACTCATCAAGGAGACAAGCCTTGACAGGAACCAAGGATTCCAAAAAGTAGCAGTGAGGAGTAACATTCGAGGTACTGAACTAACCAAGGTCCCACAGGCATTCTACATGAAGGGCCTTCAAGGCTCATCTCACACATGAGGAGACCAAGACCCAGGGGGAGGCACGGACTCCAATGCCAGCTATGATGTCCATATAAGAAAAGAGACAGAAGGCAAAGAGGAAAAGGAGCCCTGGGATACAAAACCAATCTATGGAGTCCAGCTCAGGAGCCAAGTCACCACAAAGCCCTCCCTGACCTCCAGAGAGGAGCCATCCCGCCCCCCTTCTTTCTCCTAGTACCACATGGGTACCTGTCCTGGGTGATTCCACTCTATTTCTGCCACCCCTAGCTGGAGGACAAAGTTCTGGAGGGCAGGAACCCTATTTTATCTCTCATTTGGACATCCTAACCCCATGGTTCTGTTCTCTTATCTGGGACATTTCTGGACCAAAGCGGCTCTCCCTGGCCACCTCCCTTTTTTCATACTGTCCTCCTCATTAGAATGGAAGGTCCTAGAAGACAGGGGCTAGTTTGTCTTTGACTTTTGTATCGTGAGTGCTTACAATAGTGCTTGGGATTTAAATGCTTTAGTATTCATTCCTGAACCACCCCCGCCCCAGCCCCTAGCATGGCCCTGAAACACACACACACACACACACACACACACACACACACACACACACACAAAGTGCACCACAGAAATGTGCAGAATTGAATTCTCATGGCTCATCCTACTGGCAGGAACCCCAGGGGCCTCCAGTTCAACTCTCTTATCTTAGAGGGAAGCAAATTGAGACCCAGGGAATTTAAGTGACTTGTCCAAGGTCACATGGAAAGACTTCAGGAGAAAAAGATAACTTTATTCTCTGTTAGAACTTCATCAATTCTATACATTCCTATACACATTTCTGAAAAGGAAACCCAGTCACAGCAAATCAACAGCAAATAGCAAATTTCCTGGTTGGATTCCACATTTAATGAATGTTCATGGGATGCAAAACAATAAAGGACAAGCTTCTGTCCCACCCTCAAGAGCCTCAGAATCCAAAGGGATTGTGGGAATCCAAAGGGATCTGGGGAAGCTTCTTGGTGAGGGCTGACTCAGGAGAGGAAAAGTCTGGAGAATGCAGACTGAGCCATGCTGGGGTTCTGAGATCTAATAGGAAGGGTAGGGAACTCAGAGAATTCACACACTACCACCTTCTACCTGAGCAGCCTCAGACTAGGATCAAACCTCTCTAGGCTTCAGTTTCCTCCTCTCTAAAATGAGGGGATTTGAGAGTGTTCCAAGAGGTCTTTCCTGGCTCCAGGAGTCATGATCCCCTCCAACATTACATTCACTTCTGTGAAGTATGGAGACCAATGAAGAAAACAGAGGGAATGTGTGGGGCAAGAGAAGCCAATGGCAGAAGAGCAAGGTGAGAGAGAGGACGGGAAAGTCCATCTCCACCATGTTGAGTCTGAGAAGACATTGGCACATTTGAGCAGTTGAACAGAGAGATGGGAAGGTGGGAAAAAATCTTCAGAGAACAGTCAGAAATCACGGTACCCAAAATTTCTACTGTGCTTTAAAGGTTTGCTAAGCACCATGTAGACATTATCTCATTGGATCATCACAATACACCTGGAAGGGAAGCATTATTGTTATCCCCAGTTTACAGATGAGGAAACTGAGGCAAACAGGTTAAAGAACTTGCCCAGGTCACACAGTTAATAAAAGACTGACCCAGCATTTGAACTCAGGGGCTCGCAGTTCCCAAGTTCCAGCATCTATCGACAACCTCACAGCCTCATTAAAATCTTCTGTGGTGGGAAGCTGACTTTTGCCCACCAAGCAAAGTGGCACATACCCAGAGAAGCTAAGGGGAAAGAGGACTCAGAGGATAAAGGCGTGAAGGACTCCCTGTGTATTACACACACAGCAAAAAAAAAAAAAAAAGCCAGTAGTGGATGGTGGCCCAAGAAGGAATATTTATACCTCAAATGGGAAGTTTCAGGAAACCTGTCCAAGGTTTTGAGCTCAGTACTCATCTGATTCAGGTCTAACCATGCAATTCCTGTGCTTGAGAATCCTGTTTCTTCTTACTGTCTGTTCAGCCAGCTAAGTTCCAGTCCCTTTGCTTAGCCTTCCAGGCCAGCCACACACACACACACACACACATGCCATGACCACCCATACCTTCATCTTCCACCTAGTTCCTACCTCTCTGAAGCGCTCACGTATTGTTTCTGTGATGGCTACCTGTCATTTCCCTCACCTCCCTGTTCTCCTTGGTAACCTGAAGTTTCATGAGAGCCAGGCCAGTCTTATCTTGGCCTTTTTCTTCCCTCCCACACATCATCTTGATCAGTACAGTGCTCTGTATACAGTAGGCTCTTAATAATTGCTTGGGATTCCTGAGTAGGGGGTAGTTTCAAGTTGGAGCTGAGCTTATGGCTCCACTAGAGTTTAAACCAAGGCCTGGCTCTTCTGGGCGGTAGGAGCAGTCTTTCACCTACTGAATCACTAAAGGGTGCCTTTGCAGATAAAGAGTTTGACATCACTTACGTGTTGACCACTTCTTGCAGCAGGTACTGGTACCATCCTTCAACTCAATCTGGTACATCTGCCCGGGGTTCAGCCCTCCAATTGTCTTATTCACGGCACCATCTGACTGGATACTCCAGGACACAGGCCTACCTCTGCTGGTCACGTTGCTGATGGACAAGTTTTGTGGTAAATCAATCAAGTCAATTTCAGTGGCTGTGGAACTTAAAGTCATTGGGCCACATTCGATACCTGTAGGAAACAAGACCCAAATGGCCTCTCCTCAGTCCTCATAGCCATGGAACTTGGAGATCATTGATGGTCACAGAATAATAAACTTCAAAGTAGAATAGATGTCAGAGGGCATCAGATGAGAAAACCAGAGCCAAGAGAGTTTGAGTCCTAAGTAGCAGAACTGGGATTCTAACTGGTGTTCTCTAAACCCAAACCCAAACTTTTTTCCACCCCTTGGAACTGCCCCTCATTAAGGCAGACTAGCTTCTCAGTAGAGAAGATTTCATTAACTGTGAAGCAAGACAATATGGCGGAAAGAGTCCTGGATTCAAATTCCACCTTTGGTAGAATTCAGAGAAAATTGTTTATTGTTTCTCTGTGTCTATTTCCAGATCTATAACGTGGAAAACTGGCATACTTACAGCATCTATCTTACTGGTTGTGGTAAGGATCAAGTACAACAGTAACTTTACTCCCATTTCTATAGAGTTTTACGCACAAAGCACTCGCCTCACAATCGCCCTGAAGTAGACATATCATTGCCTCCATTTTGCAGAGTCCCACAATCGGTGCATGTCAGAGCTGGAATTCAAGCCCAAGTCCCACAATTCCAAGTCCTAAGTTCTTTTCACTATAAGATAGCATGCTAGCATAGAAAGCAGTTTATAAGCATTAAAGGCTATCATTCTGAGCTAACAATCATTATGCCCCAACGGGGTCAGATAGAGAAGGAAAGTTTTCCTCTAGACAAAAATTGATTGGGGAAAAGTTAAGCAAATGGAGATATGTGGACACAATGGGAATATGGCATAAGAAATTATGAATATGAAGCATTCAAAGAAATTCCGGAAAGATTAGAGCAAAGGAGGTCAAGCCAAGAGAACCATGTGCATGATAACTGCGGTACTGAACAGGACACAACAGAGGTCTGACCATGATACAAGTGTCTTATGTCTCAGCATGGAAGCGGCTGGCCCACAGGTGCAAACAAGGCATTCATTTTCTGATATAGATAGTGCATTGATTTATTTACTGAAATGCCTATGTTGTCAAGAAAGATTCCATATAGGTTGAGAGAGTCCCTGTGAAGTGACAGCAGCATTTTTTTTTTAAAAATCATCAATAAGAATTTTTCTTAAATTCTTATCAGCTGATTGATGCCCCCTCCCCCACTCTCCCCAACCCAGCCACTTTAGCCTCGCTCCTTATACATCCCAGGGCTTCTAACTGCTGTGTTCTTTAGGTCAGTGGAGCTGTTTTTGATCCCACAGACTCAAGCACCCACCACAGTCTTTGGTTTATTTGCCAGTCAGATTAATGAAAAGAGAGAGAAACCACCCAGGAATTCTAAAAGTGTTTACACATAGGCTACTGTAATTACAAAAGTCCATTTGGTGAACTGGGTCTCCTTGACCCTGAAAAGGAAGTGAAAACTGGAGCAAAATATAGACTTATTGGCTTTCCAAACTGCAAAAGAAAAGGAGGGAGGAAGGGGGAGAGAGAGGAGAGGGGAGGGGAGGAGAGGGGAGGGGAGGGGACGGGAGGGGAGGGGAGGAAGGAAGGAAGGGAGGGAGGGAGGGAGGGAAAGAGAGAGAGAGAAAGTAAAGAGAGAAAGAGAGAGGGAAAGAGAGAGAGAAAGAGAAAAAGAAAGAGAGAAAGGGAGAAAGAGAGAAAGAGAGAGAGAGAGAGAGAAAGAGAGAAAGAGAGAGAGAGAGAGAGAGAGAGAGAAAGAGAGAAAGAGAGAAAGAGAGAAAGAGAGAAAGAGAGAAAGAGAGAAAGAGAGAAAGAAAGAAAGAAAGAAAGAGAGAGAGAGAAAGAAAGAAAGAAAGAAAGAAAGAAAGAAAGAAAGAAAGAAAGAAAGAAAGAAAGAAAGAAAGAAAGAAAGAAAGAAAGAAAGAAAGAAAGAAAGAAAGAAAGAAAGAAAGAAAGAAAGAAAGAAAGACTCATCTGCCAAAACATCTGAGGGCTTTGTGATCTCGAGTAAACATGCATTCCCCTTCATCCCCATTAGGGGGCAGTAGAAAATGGCCAGTATATTTACAAAAGAGCCAATGGTACTTACAGTCACCTGCAACTGCAATCTGTAACAGAAAGAAAGAAAAAAAAAAGGAAGTCAGTCGCACTGCTGGGCTATGGAAAATGCAAAGCAGAAAAGACATCAGTTGAGAACCTCCCAGCTGGGGCCGGCGCAGCCCTGGCACTGGACCAGGGCTGGAGGCGGACGATGGAGAAAGGCTCCTCTGCAGCTCTCACTTCTCGGCTCTAGCACCACAGCTCAGAAATCCATCCCAAAGCCCAACCAGCAAATACTGGAGCATTTGACCAGCACAAAAAGATGTGGCTCTGAAATTGAGGCCTGGTTAAGATCGCGGCTCAGCCGCCTATACCTGTATGCTCTTTAGAGAAGTCACTCCTCTTGCTACTCCTCAGTTTCCTCATCTGCAAAATGAGGGGGTTGAACTAGAGGGCCTCTACATTCCCTTCCAGCTCTAGATCTATGATCCCGTGACCTCCAGCGGTTCCCATTTCACTGGTTCGGTGGATGTCCAAGAGGGTCCTGCTACAAAGGCTGTCATGGCCTCTTAAGCAGTAAATACATGCAGAAATGATGAGTCCCAGGGATTTCACAATACATTTCTTTGATGTTGTTGAAAGGGGTTTGAGCAACAAAAAACACTGGGAACCTCCTGAACTCACTCTTCAACGATCTAGTCCAACCTCTTCCTTTAATAAGCCAAGGTTAAGAGAGGAAAAGTCACACAGGAGAGGTGAAGCAGAGGCGGCTCCCAGCCCATCCCTGCTCTGCGGTCAGCCCACCTGCTGCTCTGCTCCCTGGCATAGCACCATCATGGGGGCAGAGAGAACAGCAGGATTCATTTCCAAAATATTAGCCCCGGGAGGTGGGAGGTACAGAAAAACCTTGACCATGGGAAAGAGATACAAGAACTCAGTGCAAACCACTTCTGCTTCTCAGAGCAGAGTGTGAGTGAGAAGAAACTTCTCCTCTTTGCATTTTTGAGTGGACAGCGCTGCAGCTCTCCTCAAAGCCAGGTGAATCTGACTTCACGTCCCACTCTGACCAAGGGCAGCTGAATGACATGGGCAAATCATCCAACCTCTCAGTGTTTGGGGGCCGTGCCAAACTCAAAAGAAAGTCCACAAGGCTCCCTGGGGGTGGCATATCGACTTGGGAAAATCACAAATGCTCTGTGCTACATTACACTTTTATTTACTTTGTTAAATATTTCCCCATTGCATTTTAACCTGCTTCAGACCTCACTCATTATCGAGCAGCTGTGGGTTTGACTTCCTCTCTAGACAAGCTGCCAAGAGGATGAGGAGCAGAGAAGGTTCTGGTTTCCACCAGCAACGGGAGGGAGCCTCCTCATCCAGGAGCAACTGCAGGCCAGGCCCTAAGCCTTTCCATCTCTCCTTCATTGAAATATTTAAATGGCTCTCTGGTCTCAATGACTCAGGAGTTCCCTCCCACAATGCAGATGGACTGCCATCCCTGGGACTCTTCAGCCCATTGTCCCTAAAGGCCCCTTCAGGCTTCTAACTCACCCTATGTCCTGGCCCCTGACTTGGGAGGTACCCGTGGAGTCATCCCTCACTGGCCATATGACTGACCCGTCTTCTCAGACAAGAGCAGCCAAGTCCATATTGCCAATGTGCACAACAGATCATGCCACTTACTTAGCTCAAGCAACTCCCTCTCACCGTAGAATACTAGGCTTTCTTTAAGCCAAGTTCAGGCGCCACCTCCTACAGGAGGCCTGGCCTGATCCCTGCAGTGGTTAATATTCTATGACCTTCCAATGCCCTTGGTATTTATTCCACGTCTATCTTATCATACATACTAAGTCATGTGCACGTTACTGTTTTCTCCCAGTAGAATGTTAGTTCCTTGAAAACAGACAATTTGACAATTTTGATTTCATTTTTGAATACACAATGCCAAGCCTAATGCCTGGCACATAGTAGGTATTCAATAAGTGCCTGCTCAACTGAATTGAAACCCTCCAGACGGGGGATAGACTCCCAAGTGCCTCATTTCCTTCCTTCTATCAGCAGATGGCAGCGAGTGATGCCGTTTAAAATCAATGAAATGAAAGCAGAAGTCAGAGCATTTTGTTACTGCCAGGACCTGGGAGATCAGCTGGCCATACACTCTCATTGCCAGACATGAGGACCTTGAACCCCAAAGAGGTCAAGTCACTTGCACAAGGTCATATGGCCAGTTCATAGGATCAATGAGACCAGAATCCCAGCCTTCAGACCTTCTCGTAATCATGTTTTTAAATGCATAAAATACATAATCTAACAAAATTCCAATATAATTATAAATTATACTGAAATATAGTTATCAAAATATGAATAACAAGCAAGTTCATAAACCTCAGGTTAAGAACCTCTGGCCCAAATGATCTCTGAGGTCCTTAAAGAGATGACAAAAATTTGCCCAAAGCTTTAAAAAAATTTGACACCACGCCTCCACAATCAGTCAAATGAAGGCCTGACCTCCTACACCGAGTCAGGAGCAGGGGTGAAAGCAAATCTATACAAGGGGGCACTTTCAAAAACTCAAGTGTTCTCACATTGCATCCAAATGTGACAGCGGAAGGAGAAGTTGGCTGGAGGCCTTCCCAGTAGCATTTCCTGTAGGGATGGCTTCACTTACTTCCCCTTCAGAGGGGACCCAAAGAGCCTCTGTGGGTTAGGAGCAAAGAAGGAGCCCTTCCCCACTCACCTTCCCCACGAAATCCTCAGGCCCCAAAACACATCTTCGATGGCCAACACATACAAGTTTGGAAAGCTCTGATGGTGAGAGAAGGGACCAGAGTGAAGGCTGCCATCCAATCCCACCTTGGCATGACCTCACTACCACTCACCAGTCACTTGGAAGTAGCTGCTTATGCTGCCAGCTAAGAATAGGGCCTGCACCTCAGGAAGCTGCTTTCACCTAAACAGAAATCCCATCTACGTTATGGGATCCTCTGGCCTTTGTTTGAATTCCTCCAGAGAAGAGAGAACAAACATGGCACCCCCTCCAGCCCAGCGTCCCACTGCACTTTTTGAAGGCTCACTGGCGAAGAAGTGTTTCCCTTCCCCAATCCTAACTCTGCCCCTTGGGAGCATCTCCCCATCACTCCAAGTTCTGCCCTCTGAGGCCTAGCAGAAAGAATTCTGAGCCATCCTCCAGGGTATAGCCTTTCAGATGCTTCCGGAAAGCTCACTCCACTTCCAAGTGTCTTCTTCTGTAGGATATCCAAAATAGCCCCAGTTCCTTTAGCCAATTTTCACATGGCATGGACTCAAGGCCTTTCTGAATTCTGGTTGCCCTCCCCTAGACACTCCAACTGCTCAACAGCTCTCCTACAGTATGGTGTCCAGAACTAAATACAATGCTCCAAACATGGTCTGGCCAGGGCCAAGGACAGCAGAACTGTCTCCTCTTGAGACCATTATGTTTGTCTTGACACAGCCCAAAATCACATTTACTTTCTTGTCAGCCATACCACATAATTGACTTATCTTGACCTTGTAGTCCACTAACACCCCCAGATCTTTTTCAGAAAAATTGCTAGAGCAGAACAGACCAGAATGAACTACTATTTAGTACCTCCAAAAAGCCAGTTTCATAGACATGGTTTATTTGTCTGTGACTTCCAAGTATCCACCTCTGAACCTCACTCTCCCATCACCCAATTGGCCATCTAAGAAAATGAAGAAACCAAGATGGGCCAACAGGACCCAATGGGGGAGGGGAGGGGAAGGGCTGGGGGCTTTCCCTTTACTGACAGTAACTGATAGTCCTCAGTCACAGCGGGGACATTGTGAGGACAAAGTCTGGCCATTGACAGAGTCCAACTCAACAGAATCTGTGGGCCATGGGGCCCCCGCCCTTCTATTTCAGGAGAACAGATGCCCCCTTTGTCTACTCATGCAAACTGGGGGACTTGTCCTCCTTCCCGATGCTGGGTGCCTTTCTTCTTTACCTCCTAAGATCCCTCCTTTAACAGGACACCCGAGGCACTCTCTGATGGGGGTATTAGACAGAAGAGTGCAGAGGAAAGAGGCCTGGGTTTGAATCCTGGCCTCTGCCACTTAACTAGCTGGGTGACCTTGAGTGAGCCAATGAACATCGAAGCCTCACTCTCCTTAAGTGTAAGATAAACCATTAATAAGTATAATAAGACACAAATAATACCTGCAGGGCCTGCATCTCAGACTTGTGTAAAGACTAAATAGGATCATTTAACCTGCCAGTATTTATTTATCTGTACAATAACTAGATAAGGACCCTGCTGGCCCAGTACAGCTGTGAGCCCGTGATGCTCGCTACATGAATATCAGCTGCTCATGATTTTTAGCTGTCATCTCCCCCCTGACCATGAGTCATTACACACACACACACACACACACACCCCAAAATAACCACAAATATACCTCCACCTAGACAAAACAAAGTGATTACGGTGCATTTCAGAGCTAAAAGAAATCCAATAAGTGCTTATTAAAGTGCCTACTGTGCGCCAAACACCAGGCGTACCACCAAAAACCGAGAACAAGAAAACCACACACACACCACTGTCTCCCGGGGACATCGTTCTGCTGGGAAGGGGAAGGCCATCTTTTCATGATGGTCAAATTCTGCTAAGTCTACAGAACTGCTAATGGTCCATTCTGGCCTTGGGATCCTCCTCTCATTTGGACCCGAGTCATGTGAAGTTCCCCAGCTCTACTGCTGCTTGCCATCTACTGTACAAAGTAAATGAGAATCTTCATTTACAGAATAAGCTAATTCTCTTCCCTAACCACATAGTCAGCAGTGGAGTGGTATGATGGAAAGGAGAGAATGCTAGACCTGAAATCTGGATTCAAGTCTTGGCTCCAACATTTATTTTTAAGTATGTTGTTTAAGACAGCAGGACTCGGTTTTCTTCTCTGTAAAATAGGAGTAAAAATATTTGTACTACATGCTTCACAGGAATTTTGTGGGGAAAGTATCCTGAAAACCTTTGAGCCTACAAATATATGTCTGTCAAAAGTGCATTTATTAAGCACGTCACATGCGCCAGTCATAGTCTGAGCACTATGACTCAGTCCCTTAAACTCAAACATACTCAACAACTCTAACTTTGTTTAGTGACAACATGGCTACTGCTACTTCCCAGGCTAGAACCTTGGCATCATCTCTGGCTCTTCCCTCACTTTTGAGGTCTCCTATTGCCAATCTCTACAGACAACCTGGGCTTTCCCCCTCCACATATTCCCGCAAGCACCAATCCAGGCTTTGCTGGAACTACACGGAGGACCCCCTGCTCCCCAAGGCCTTTGCTCCCCTGGCACAGATCCAACTGTCAAGAATAATTCTTCCTTCCGCCAAAGCTAAATCTACCTCTCAGCAGCTCCTGAATAACCACTGCTCCTGCTTCAGCCCTGTAGGGAGAACAGAAGGAAAGGAAAGAAGATTTATTAAGCACCTGATGTACGTCAAGCGCTTTGATACTGTTTGATCCTGACAACAACCCTGGGAGGTAGGTGCTTTTATTATCCCCTTAGAATTGGGGAAATTGAGGGAAGCAGAGGTAAAGTGACTTGACCAAGGTCACACCAAGTGTCTGAGGCCAGGTTTAAATTCTATTCCCAGGGTTCTACCCACTAGTGCCACCTAGTTGCCTTATAGGGCCAAACAGAACACATCTACACTGTCTTCCACAAATACCTGAAAACAGCTCGCACTCCTTCCTTCCCTCCCTCCCTCCCTCCCTCACCATCCCTGCCACATCTGCCACCTGGTCTCTATAAAAGAATTCAAAGTTCCCAGAATTCAGAACCTTTGGGTTATCAATTCTCTGTGCCCTGGACCCCAGGACTGGCCAGTGGAAGGGTTTCCCAAGTGGCCTCTCTGCTTTTAGCATCTCCCAGTCTTTAATCCACCTGGTGTATGGCCCCAACCAAAATAATCTTCCCAATACACAGCCCGACCATGTCACTCCTGGGCTCAAAAACCTTCAGTGGCACCCCACTGCCCGCAAGGTAAAACAAAAATACATCAGTCTGGCATTCCGTGCCCTCCACAATCTGTTCCCAATCTATTTTCCAGCTTTATTCCACACTATTTGTTTCCCTTCAAATAACTCTACACTTTAAACCAATGAGCATTTATGAAGCACCTCCTACATGTCAGGAATTGTACTAGGCTTGGGGGACTCAAAGACAAAAAAAAATTAGTCTCTGCTTCAGAGATCTCACATTCTATCTAATATAGTCCAGGAAAAGTGGGTATCTACAATCAGAATAATAGATCTACATCTGGAAGGCCATCCCACCCTCATGAGTCAAGTGAAAACCTGTGAGCCCAGGAATGAGCCTTGTCCTGACTCGAATCCACATCCACTGACTCTACAGTCAGGGATCTTCCCTCACCCTTACAGACCCTGCTACCTTTCCTGCCTTGTTTGCAGACTAATCCACCCTGCCTGGGACACACTATCTCATCTCTGTCCACGGAAATCCTCCTTTCTCCCATGCCCAGGTAGGTACTGCTCCCTCCCAGAAGACTGCCTTGATCTGGCCCCTGCTTGGCCTCCTCAGATGTTCCCATCAGAATTCCTTACTTCATTAATTAGACAGTAAGATCTTGGAGGGCAGTTCCACATGCTGCTCTCTCTCTCTCCCCTTCCCTCCCTCCCCCTCTCTCTCCTTCCCTCTCTCCCTTTCTCACCCTCTCTCCCCCTTTTTAAGCTTAATAAATACGCCTTGAATGAAGTGCAGGCACTCAAACCAACAGAAAGGCTAGAAATGCCTGGCGTCACCCCCTCCCTACTCCACAAAGCCGCGGGGTCTGCAGGTGAAGCACCCAGAGCAGTCTAGATATTAACGAGGAGCTGCATTTCAGCTTTTTCCACTCTGAAGGTTCAGGTTTTAGGGATGGCTAATAAGTGACTAAGTAACAGAATGGTGACAGACAATAGGTCCTTTATATCTCCCAAACTAAGCCCCCACACAGTGTGACAGGCAGTATTTTTATCCACTGATGTAATTTTTTTTTAATATGCAGAGCTAGACGTCATGTTTTTAATCCAACATTTTCTGTGCTAAGGAATAAGCACATTTTCCTTTGTAAAGTCCAAGGTAGCTTCATGCACCCATTCTCCTCCTCTCAATCTCCCTTGGGTAAATGTTGTCAGCAAAGCTAGAAGGACCCAGGTGGAAGCAGAGCCACAGCCCAAGGGAAAGAGCCTAGGACTCATATGTGATGTTAGTCAAGTTCAAAATAAAAAGAAAAGAAAATGGAGGGGAAAAAAGGAAAAGGTCCAGTCCCAAGAATCAAGAGGCGCAAGGTCTAGTCTTGGTTTGGCCACTGTCTGGGTGACCCTGAGCTAGTCATTGCCCATTTCAGGGCCTGCCCCATCCCCTCTGAAATGAAAGGGGTGCCCCTCAAAGGTTTCAGATTCTTCCCAATCTGACATTCCAGGACTCTTTCGCCATTACATCTCCCCACCCCCAAACAGAACTGGCTATTGGGAAAATACAATACCAGTAATGGATCATAGGTAAGTCAGATTTGGAGTCTTAACCTTTTCCTCATGAAAGGGAAAAGTGAGCAGAGAGGAAAAAAACGACCTGCGCTGAGACTGTCCCCCGGACATGGAAGCCAGGCAGAGAACAAACACAGGCAGGCAAGGGCTTGGCACTTCAGGCTGGCCACATTTGCATTTGATATGTTACTAAAGCAAGAAAGCCTATATTCATGGAGAACAATCGAATTTATAAAACACAAGCTCATCACCATATGACAGATGGGAGAATTGAGGTTCACAAAGGAGAAGTGACTTCCTATGGAAAGTCTCAGAGTTAACAACTGTTAGATCCAGGATTTGAACCCAGATCTCCCAATTCCTGGCCCATGGTTCAACCTGGATCCCCCTAGTTGCTGGTGTTCTCCTAAAGAAAAAAATTACCTTGGTTTAAAAAAAAAAAACTGTGTATGTATTTTTACCTAGGACATAAGACTTAGAATCAGGAAGACCTGAGTTCAAATCCTGCCTCAGATAATTACTAGCTGTGTAATGCTGGTTGAATCATTTAGCCCTCTCAAGCCTCAGTTTCTTCATCTGTAAAATGGGGGTGATAATACTAGCACCTTCTCCCCAGGGTTATTATGAGGATCAAATTCGACATGTGAAGAGCCTTGAGATCCTTCCAGAGCTCTGTATGTGCTAGATAAGATTATCCCGTTGACTAGAAGCTGCTTGAAGACAGGGTGGCTTTCACTCGTGCCAGCTCCTGGCACCCAAATAAATGCACACTCCACTGACTGAATGACAGGAAATGCTTGGTAAACATCCAAGTGCTAGGCCAGCATCTACACGCTTATCATCCCTGAGGTCCCAGGGAGCCCCATCTCTCTCTGCCCATCCAAGGAGAGAACTGCCCTGTAAGTAAGGGAAGGCAGCTCCCAGAATGGCCTCTCACTGACTCCACATGTGCCCTGCCCCTGCTCACCACCTGGACTCCCAGAGATTTCTCAGAGGCCCCTGGGGAAAAGGGCTCCCACCTTCAGCCTCATGCATTTCTGGGGAGCCATGTTGCTTAGGCAGGCAGGCCTCCATGGACCCCACATCAGCCAGGTCAGCTCATTTCAGCTGCTAACTCTGGGGAACAGCTCTGATCATCAACTGCACGATAACCAACCACAGAGAGCAGTGGGGCTGAGGGGACCCCAAAATGAAGGTTTGGGGAGCCACTTAAGGTGCCAAGAAGGCCCATTTGCCAGAGGTCCTCCTTAAATCTCCCAAGCATGGAAATCCAGCCAGCCAGGGTGAGAGAAGGAAAGCACAAGCCTGGGCTCAGCTGCTCAGGGCAGAAGTGACTGTTAACAAGAAAGTCCAATGGCTCCTCAGTCCAGAAGACCAGGGTTAAATCCTGCCTCTCTCAACTACCAGTTATGTAACCTTAGCTATTCTGCTTAACCTCTCTGGGCCTCCATTTCCTCATCTGTAAAACAAGGGGATCAGCCAAGATTGGCCTTCGAGGTGCCTTCTACTTCTCGTCAAGCATATGACGATCCAGGTTTGAAGGCAGAAGGACACGGGTCATTCTTCCAGACAACCAATTGCTCCAATTGAGTAGAATCATTTCAGATGTGTACTACCAAGGCCAAAACCCCACCAAATGTTGTTCAGTGAACCCCAGATCACAAAACAGGAAGACAGAGCAAAACAAAAACAAAAACAAAAAGAAAACATTGTTTGAAGGCTGGAGGACCTGGCTTGAATCCCAGATCTCCTACTTACTAGAAGACCTTCAGCCAGCCATCATATGGCTTCAGGCAGACCCATCAAACTCTACCTCAGATATTTGTTAAGTATACGATCTAGGCTTGTCACTTAGTACTTAAAGTACTTAGTCATCCTGGTGTCCGAGATCTCCACGAAGTTTGAATGAGACCTTTGGACAGATGAGGGACAGTGACTGAACCGGTGATTTCACTGATCTAGGACCAGATGTGCCCAGGGAGGAAATTCCCTGAACTGACGCAGGGCAGCACCTTTGCCTTCCCTAGGAGATGTTGCTGATTTGGGTCCAGTTTCCTCATAACACAGTTGGTCTAAATGATTCTTAAATTCTCAACTCCCAAATCTCACGGTTGCTATGTAATAAAAATCACACTTAGGAAAATAGCTAAACTTTCCAAAATAAGTATTTAAAGCAATAGTGATCATTTTGATAAACTGCTAATAAAAATTCAAATTAAGTGGAAACAAAAAGAAATGCAAAACACAAGTGGCTATTCTGATTGTGAGAATAAGGGAAAAACCAGCCCAGTTTGACTGAAATAAATACACCACACTTCAAAGTAACCAGGGATCTTTTGGGAACCTTCTTCGGGAATCCAAAATCCTACAGTGGGGAAAACAGCTTAGGGTAGTAGAGGCAGCTCAGAGGCAGCAGAGACTGGAGGAGGAAGAGGAAGCAAGAGACTTCTGCCACAAGCTGATTTCATGTCCTTGGACAAGTCACTTGTCTCAGGGTCTTCATTCCCTCTTCTCTACAAGGAGGGGGTTAGAGGAGGTGATGACCAGGGTCCCTTTCAGATCTGACATTCTTTTGCAGCTGGGACTCTGGTTCCTACCACTTTCTGGAATCCGCTGACGCATTTTAATTAAACAGACAGACGGGAACTGACAAGACAACAGGACACAACCCACGGGGACCCAAAATGCAATGACAAGGGAGAAAATGAATCTGCTTTGGAAAGCAAGAGGAGGAGAAATTCTTTATAGCCCGTTTCAAGGTCATCTGAAGACAGTCAGCCTCCTGCTTTGCAAATTAACCAAGACTGGTCTTTGTGGCCACTGTTTTTGTCCCAGTATAAGGAGCAAGGTCTACACTAGGGCCGCTACATAAAAGGCCAGGGCAAGGAGCAAAAACGTCTGTCATTCAGCAGTCTATAAGCATCTAGAAGACAAAGGCAGTCTTCACACAACTGGGGAGAAGTGGGAGGGCAAAGAGGTAGGACTCAGAACTCCTGGCATGGAAACTCCCTCCAGCCAAGCAGAATAGCAACCTTCTCCCAATTTAGCTTGATAGAGACTTGCTCTTAGCTGCCTGGGGGCCCTGAGAGGACAATGAGCCCGGGGTCACAGAGCCAATGTTTCGGAGGCTGGCCTTGAATCCAAATCTTCCTGGCTCTGGAGTCAGGTCTCAGCATCATACCATGCTGCCTCTGACTTGGCACATAGTAAAGACTTTAAAAATTCAAGTCAACTTGGATAAATCCCTGTTAATTTAAATGGGAATTCCTCTGCAGTCAATACCCCAAATGATCTAAGGAGCCGCCCAGAAGACCTCAGTGGCTTCTAAGTATCCTGGCCCTCTCAGGTACCCTCTGTACTGTAAGGAACCTGGTCATTTTCCTATCACTTCCACCTGTGAGTAAAGACCAGAGAAGCCAGAAAACCAGTTAGCATTGATTAAAGCAGCATTAATGAGGTAATAAGGCCCTTAATTTGCAGATAAAGACTGTCAAAGAGCCAAGTGACCTTTCTCACAGTCCTCCATTAAATGCCTTCAATCTGAGGAGAAGCAAATAAGCAGGCATGGATGACAGTTGCAGATTCCAAGCTCTGCTGGGACTGCCCAGGCTGGAAAGGGTCCCAGTAAGAACATGGAGATGGACCATCTGCCCACTGTGGAACTGCCTTGCTATGCTCTCAAGAAGTTCATCCCTGGATTAGCCACAAGATAAGTGCACCTCAGCTCTCAAATACCATCTGCCAAAATGTTCCCAGGGCTGCTATCTGTGCTGGTGAAAGGTTCTTCACGATCACCCATGACATGGGTGGGGGCTCAAGTATTGTCCCCATTTGATGGAGAAGTAAAGTGAAATCTGGAGACACTCAGTGACATCCCCTATCACAGGGTAAGTTTCAGAGCAAAGATTAGAGTCCAGTTCTTTGAACTTTAAGCTTATAGCTTATTCCCAAATGGCAGCCAGTGCTTCCATGAAGCTAAGAGGACTTAGCTTCATGGAGTTGAGGAGAGGACTCCTACCCAAATGGAGTAATGAAGGACCCAGCTGAAAAATGATATTTTAACAAAGTCACAATTTTGGAAACTGTCTAATTTACAATTTGGAAGTCCTTTCACAGCTGTAGTGGTATGAAAACTCATTAGAAAAAAATAATTAAACTAAAAAATGACCAGATGGCAGCTCTAACATACTCCCCTAGTGAGTTAATTAACGAAGCCCATGTTCTATTGATGGCAGCATAATCTAGTGGAAGAAGCACTGATTTGCATCCGTTAAGACTTGAGTTCAAATGGTGCTTTGGACACTCACTAAATGCTGTGTGACTCTGGACATGTCATTTAAACTCCACTTCTCCATCAGTCAAATGGGGATAATAGTCATACCTAGCTCCAAGGCACTTGTGAAGATCAAAGGAGTTGATGCATGATGAACCCTTCGAAACCTGAAATAAGTACCAATTATTATTGTTACCATGAAGAGTCCAGAGCGTTCATGAACGGAGAGCTCGGCCTTAAAATCAGAAGGACCGCTGTGCAAGTCTCATTTGTGACATATACTAGTTATGTGACCTTGAGCAAGTCACTTTACCTGGGCCAAGAGAAAAAGTCTAACTCCATTCCTGTCCTCAAACCCAGGTCTGGTCTCTGACTGAGGCTTACAGTACATTATGTCAATGCTGCACAAAATGTCATCTTTCTGATGTCACAGCTTTAGGGGCCATATTTTCAAGCCTTTCAGCAGGTCTGGCAATGCTGAGATGTTGAAGCCCCTCCCAAAGGAGTCATATTTTGTGTTGCAAACAAGGTTTCTCAAAAATCCCACATGTTCACACTTCTCACAAAAGTGACTGGCCAACAAGGCTGGAGAAGTCATTTCTCATTTTTAGTCCTTTGTATCTGAGTGAGGGAAAAATCAACAACTCCCTAAGCCCAATCAATCTGTCTTTGCCCACTGATAAAACACTTTTTATTTCCTTTCATGGATTCAAACTTCACTAAAAGGCAAATTGTATGAGGATATGCCCCCAGGAACAACGAGAGTCTGTGTCCACGCCAGTCATTTTCTGTTCTGCCTGAATGTTTTCTCCTTTTCGAAACAGACACTGTACAGAAACAGGCATTAAAATAGGTCCTGTGATCTCCCTAATTGGGATCTAAAGATCAACCCCAAATGAGGGAAAAAAGCATTCCAAGAAGTTATGACTGAAAATACCAGTGCAAGACCCTACAGTCGTCCCTTTGGGCAAGGATCTCAGATGGGACACCAGGGAGGTTTGGGGGCCCAAAGGCCTCCTGGGCTACTTACTTCCCTCAACCCCGCTCCATCTCCTAAAACCTCATGCAGGAAACAAAGATGGTACGGGACACGCCTTTCTTAGGAGCGGATGACCAGCTGAGGCATCTGGGGTGTTAGTACCAGGAAAAGAGTCTCATCTTACACCCAACTCTGCCCCCCAATTGCCATCTGATGTGAATAGGAGAGGGACTGGTTTCTCTAGCTGGCCTCAACTGCTTTCCATCCTTTCTTCACAAAAAAAAAAAAGAATTAAGGTTCTTTCATCTCCCATTCCACTCTGTATTTCCTTGGGGAGCAGATTTCAACCCAAAAAAGTTAGAAAAACTAATCTATAATTAACAGAACAGAGATTCCACAAGATCTTAAAAGGCTAGACTGGTAACTTCAACATTATAAAATTATGTTTAATTAGAATAAAAAGGCTAAATAATGGATCAACAAGTAAATTGTCAAACTGCAAGATGAAGACACATAGTTGAATAAATACATACATAAATATTTATATTTATCTTTAGATAGATGATAGATAAGATAGAGATACAGACAGAGATAAAGACAGAGACATAGACAAACATACAGACACACAGATAGACAGATATAGACAGACAGACAGATAGATAGATAGATTTTAAAAGATCTAGGGATAATTAATAGACTGCCAGTTCAACATGTGGCAACACTGTGGAGAAACTGTCAAAAGAAGGAAAAGGGGGAAAGGCCAAAAGGGGAAAGAGGAAAGGAGACACTGACCTCAGGCTGTCCTAGCAGAAATAGAGGATGGAATAAAGCCTCTGTATTCCACCCTGGTCAGCCCCCAGATGCCACATTTTTGCAATTCTGGAAGCTATCTTAACCAAAAAGACTGACCCAGTGAGAGCACCCCGAAAAGGGTGAAAAAGAAAGTAAGGGGAGGCTGGAAGTCAAGTTGTAGAACTGAAGGCTATTTAAGCAAGAAAAGAAGATTTAGGGGAGAAATGATAGCTGTCTTTGAAGATTTTCTTGATAATCACATAGAGCAAAGATTACACAGACTTTCACTGGGTAAAATTAGCACAGATTATGGCATAAGGAAAAACTTCCCAAAATGATTACTGTCCAGAAATCAAATGGCATGAATCAGTAGGTAATGAGTCCCTGGTGACTTGGAAGTATTCAAACAGAACTTAGCGGGGAGTGCTAAGGTTACTGGATTGGGAGTCAGAGAAGCAGGTTCAAATCTACGTTCTGATGTTCACCAGCTCTATGGCCTTGGACAAATCCTTTATCCTCATAGGGTTTTGGCTTTCTCATCTCTAAAACAAGGGGGCTGAATAAGAGAATCGTTAAAGTTCGTCCATCCTCTAAATCTGTAACTAGACAAGACTCATGGCTTAGGATAGGGAGGAAAGAAGCAAGAGGACCAGATGTCTGCTTCCTCGTTTTAAACATGTAGCGGTTGGCCCAGAGGTGATCTCTACATACCTTCTAGTCCTAAAAGTCACTGATTTTAAGGATAGCAAATGTTTTCACTGCTCCAATTTCATATTTGGCTGAAGTCAATAAGGTACACTTCCAAGCAAAACTAAGTAAATGAATAAAGTCCAAGCCCTCTACCTGGGGGAGGGTCCAAATTCCTGCTTTTGGGAACGCACTAAATGGAACCAAGATCAGTCCAAGGTGCAAAAGGCCCCAAACACAAACTAGGACCTTATGGGGAGGAGACAAGGCCCAGATACCCAACAGCCAGAGCAGCCTCCTCCAAGTCACCTCCACATCCAGCAGACTGAACATAATAACCCGTAAATGTTTGGTTGCAGGGCCACCTGAGCCTAGGACATCGGCAGCTCTGTTTCAGAGACTAAGATCGCAATCACCCAAGTGATCCCCGTAAAGCCAGGTTTCTTTGGCAAGATATTCTAATGGCACTTCATTTAAGGGCTAAGAGGAAATTTTCCACCATTAACAAATTAAATATCAGAAAGAAATGACTTGGTCCCTGCTGTTGGGAGCAAAATATCTCATCTCACTTGTGGCTTCTGACATCCAGCCAGAAATGTGAGCAGGATTTAAAAGGATGAAGGCTGAGCAAATGCTGTTAACAGTCCTTCTATGACATGCATCCATTTTACTCAAAATTGGGTGTTTCACCAAGGGAACAGGAGAGGGGCAAGAGAAAAAATGGCAGATAGGACGGACAAGCACCTGCTCTCTTAGGCTAGGCCCAGGGGGCAGAGGTGGCCCTCGGATCCCACCTACCCCAAGGAGAATCCCAACAGTGTGAGAGCTGGGAGGGGCCTGAGATCATAGAACGCCAGAGCTTAAAAGAGGCTAAAGGAGAAAAGGTCCTACATGCACCTAATATTTTATATTGAGCTTTATAACTTGCAAGGCACTTTCTACATGATATCTCTGAGATATCTGAAATGATTATTATTTTACAGATAAGGGAACTGAGCATGAAAGCAATGACATAACCTGCACATGGGTCACACAGTTAGTAAGGTCTAAAGCAGGATTGGAACTCAGACCTTCCTGACTCTAAAATCTAGCATTCTCTCCATCAGAATATTCATGGCAATACTTTTTCTGTAAGCAAACGACGAGAAACAAAGTGGATGCCCATCAACTGCGAGTTGGCTAGGCAATTTTGGTGCATGGATGTAACATAATCTATACTACTATGCCAAAGAAAATGATTGGCAGGGAGAAATCAGAGAAGCATGGGAAGCTTCCTATGAAGAGATTGAAAAGGAAACTAAGCAGAACCAGGAAAATAATATACTGGATTACAACAATGGGAAGAGGAAGGGGAAGGGAGCAAAGGGGAGGAGAGAGGAGGGGATGGGAGGGGAGAGGAGTGAAGGCGAGGAGAATGAAGGAGAAGGGAGAGGAGGGAGGGAATGGGAGAGGAGGGAGGGGATGAGAGGGGAGGGAGGGGATAGGAGTAGAGGGAGGGGATGAGAAGGGAATGAAGGAGAAGGGAAGGGAAAGGGGGAGGGGGAGGAGAGGACAGCAGAGGAGAAGGAACAATGCTGTGGAATTATAATGAGCAGACTAGGTGCCAAAGATGAAGAAATGTACCTCTCTTCTTTCAACTGGAGAAATGGAAACCTGTGGTTGTGTCCCATGGTCTTTATGGTCAGACTCAGTTAACATGGGGGTTGATTTGACTGAGCAGCCTTTGTCTCCTCACAGAGGGCAGTAGGAAGTACGTGGTGTACAGGTGAGCAGGCTGAAGCATGTAACCTACACCCTAGAGGAGAAGCATGCTCCCGTATCTGCTCTCTGGGACCAGCATGGGTCACCATATTGAAGCTGAGTTCAAGGGTATTTTGGTCTCGTTCTTCTTTACCTTCTGTAATTGTTGAGTATCCCATATCTCTTGGTTCTGTTTTCTTCCTTCGGTGTTGGTTTATCTGAGGCTCCCCATTTCTCTGAATTTTCGTGCTCCTTTCTTTAGGGCTTACCCCCATGGGATGACTTGGCCCAATCGATGGGCACTGAAGTTTTCCCAATATTGTCACTGTCGTTGCTTGTGGGGTGAGGTGGGGTTTGTTTTCACTATGACAGAGAACACTGCTAAAAAGATCATGTACGAAGGCCTTTCTTCTGGTGCTGACTTCCTTAGGATACATGCCCCGTGGTAGGATCTCTGGGTCAAAGCATATTATTAGATCCATCTTTAAGAGGTAATAGAGAAAGCAGCTGTTTCTGTGACTTCTCTGCCAGTCATCCAAATATGGATCAAGTTCCAACTAAACAAGATCCATCTTGATCCATAAGAACATAAACAGTTTGATTTTGTAGCATTTAAAAAAAAAAATCCTAAGCACTTAACCACTTCCATCTAACTGTCTCCAGGTTAACCAGCTCAGTACCAGAACCAATCACTGTCCTCAACAGAATGGCTCACAACAGCAGCAGTGCTATCCATGGGCTCTCCCAATGAGGGCCAAAGACTTCATCCTACAGGCCCAGAAAACTGTAAGTTAAACAGCTGACTGTAAATTGTCCTTGTCTAAAAACCTTGGGATTATACCCCTATATTCTCTCTAGAAGAGCTTTTTCTATATCACCAACCAGTAGCACTTCTGTTGGCAAACACTCTCAAATATCAGTTCTTTATGGGGGAAAGTACTTGGCGAATTGCCACAATGGCAGTCAGGCAGAGACACCCAAATAGCTGAGATTTGCCCCAACTTTCCAGTAGGCAAGATGTGAAAGGATTCTTCATGGCTCAGAGATCTACAGCTGAAGAGATCTTAGAAGGCCATCCTGCCCAACCCCCTCATTTTACAGGTGGGGAGACTGAGGTCCAGGTAGCAAATAGCAGAGTCACTGATTTGAATTCGGGTCCTCTGATTCATGCTCAGTACCCTTTGTAACTATGAGGCCAGGAGGCTAAAGCCACAGCCCTCTTCTCATAGATGTGTCTATGTAAGCAATTTATGCGCTTCCCAGACATGCTGATGATAAACACCAGAATTAGAGCACTGGATGTTAGCCGTTCGCACCCAAGTGACACCCAGGAAGCCAGAAAGGGCAATGAAGGATGTACACACCTGTACCCAGACAAGCTAAGACTCTAGGAATGTAGTAGATAACCTTGTCCAATACTCAGTGGAGCTCACATTTAATGCCTATAATGGGCAGTCCAGAGAGCTCAGCATCAGAGATGCCTGGGACATGGCCTGGGCCCTCGACATGCTCACAGTCTGGTGGGAAACCACGGAATCCCACAACCATAGCACACTACTGAACCTGAGTCCATCGACAGCCCTCCAAATACCTAAAGGTACCTCTCAGTCCTAAATCTTCTCAAATTAGATATCAAATAATCCACTGAGAACCTATCTGTAAAGCACTCAAGACAGCGTCTGACATACATTAGGCAATAAATACATTTCTTTCCCTTTCCCAGACCAAACATCCCCTAGATCCCTAGTGATCATTTGGGGGCAGAGGTCTTACCCTTTTTTGTGCCCTGGACTGCACTGGACACTCATTTTGGGGAAGCCTATGAGCTCCTTTCTCGAATCATGTTTTTAAATGCATAAAATATGGCAGAGTGCAAAGAAAACCAAGTACATTAAAGTTCGGGGGGGGGGGGGGGGTTAAGTTCACGAACACTAATTAAGGTTGGAATACCCAGGCCCTTCCCCACCCCGGCCACTCTCCTCTGGATAGAAAACAAGAAAATGCTCTTAAAAGATAAAAGATGCGTACAAATAGAAAGGTCTTGCTGCTGGCTATTCATAGGCTATAAAGTGACTGGATAAACAGAAATTATGAGGAGATAAGACTCTGCTACCAGAATAAATAGATGATAAACTTTCCCCCGAGGTGATTAAAACATGACGTACCAGGAGCAGACTAGGTGGAAATCAATCTATGCTAGGAAATATAAACCTACTTATTTAACAGACGATCAGCCTCAAGACAAATCTCAATCCCCAAAATGACTGTGAGCCCATCCCAGAGACTGGCTTAGCAGAGGAGATGCTGGACTTGGGAAGAGAAGAGGGTCACGTCATCACAGCATCTTATCTGGGCAACTGGTAAAATGGAGGACAGGAGTAGGTTTGAGAAAGCAGGAGCTGAAAAATCCATATCCTGGCACAGTGGAAAGACTAGGTTAAGAAATCTGGACTTCGCACCCCAGAACTCCTCTTGCCCAACTAGCCACAGGACTTGGGGCAAGTCCCCTGCTCTGTGGGAGTTTGGATTCCTGCCCCACGTGAAAGGAGGGCTTGGACCAGGTGTTCTCAAGGAGGGACTTGGAACAGGCTGTGAGGGCATCAGATAATCCCAGTAACAACTTCTACCCTAGAAACAAAGTGGCCTTGTGACTTTGGAGGTTGGAAGGCCTGGCTCCAAGGCCCGCCTCAGACCCAGCCTGGCACTCTAAACAAGTCCCAGGCTCTCTCAGTGCTTGAGGCCACTTGCTAGGATAATAAATGACTGAGAAGTTGCTGGAAGTGCTTTGGGAGAGGCAGTTTGCTAGAGTTGACCAAAAGAGCTTTGTGAGGGTTGAATCTTTGCTTGGGTTATCTATTTGATTCTCACAATCAGCCCAGGAGGTAGGTGAACATTATTATCCCATTTTACAGATAAGGAAACTGAGGCAGAAATGAAGTGACTTAGGATCCAAAAGCTCAGAGATGTCCCAGGTGGATATGAAGCCATATCTGAGGCCAGTGTCCTATCTTCTATACCAGGTTTTAGCCGTTCAGACTTCATTTTGTAAGCTACCTCTAAGAACTATCATTTAATAAGTGACATTACATAAGTCAGCTGCCCTCCCAGTGACTCAGTTTCTTCAGCTGTCAAATGAGGGAACTGAATTAATACTACCTCTAAAATACAGTTTTGTCCTCCAGGATGCTGCTAAAAGCTAGATATAAAAGTTGCTAATGTTGACACACCAGTCTATGCTGTATTAACAGTGTTAGAGTTTGGTCTAGTGCTTCTTTTACAACATGACTAATGTGGAAATATGTTTAATATGATTGTGCATGTATAACCTGTATCAGACTGCTTGCTGTCTTGGGGAAAGGGAAGGAGAGAGAGAAAAAAATTGAAACTCAAAAGCTTAATAAAAGTGAATGTTGAAAAACATTTAAAAAAAGGAAATAACTCTTTAAAACATAGTGTTAGAGTCCTATTTAACCCATGACACTCCCTCCCCATTTCACAGATGGAGAAACTGAGTCGCATAACCCAACTAGTTAAATGCTGATCTCCCAGCTCTTGCTGTGTGGTAACAAGGATCATTTGGTGTTGATTCGGTTTCTCTAGCCATCACCAAGCCGCCCCAGAGTGCCCCAATTTTCCTCATTCCCGTCTTGAGGTATATTGTCCACCACTACCACAACGGCATTTTCATGTTACCAAAGAAGCTACTGAGGGAGTGCACAACGTACTGGCCTCTTGAGCAGATGCTTCTCAGGGAAGGGAGAGGCCTTTTCCTGAGGCAGAATGGTCAGCCAGGAAGCCTCCAGCTCAGTTAGTAATTAATCCTCGGTCAGAAATGTCCCAATACTGAGACCAGAGGTCATGGCTGGCCAATTAGAGAAGGAGAAACTCTATGTCCCCAACAGGATCTAGCAATGACCTCTGGGTCAGGACATGCAGGTTTATTTCCATCTTTCCCAAGGTGTGACCCAAGAAAAGTGACTTAGTACCCAGGAGGTCTTTGCTTTCCCCTCTGAGAAATGGGGAGAATCCTGGCAAGCAGGAATTCTCTCACCTGTTGCCCCTTCTACCATCTTCCTTCATCCACTTTACAGTGAGAAAAAATGTTTCCTCACATGCAATCATGAGTTAGTGGGAGTTACCCTTTCAATGAGTCTACAATATTGTTTAAAGAGACCAGTAGGTTCAACCCCTTCATTTTACAAATGACCAAAATGAGGCCAAGGAGGGGCAGTGCTTTATTCCAAGTGACCCAAGAGGTAAATATCACAGCCAGGATTTGCACCCAGGTCTGACTCCGGGGCCACACTTGCAGTTTCTCCCAAACAGTCCCCAAAACACAGCCCAGTTACCAGGGGCACTGAGTTCTGCCAAATGACCTTTAACTGCCTCCATCCCCAAGAGGTGACTAAATTGGAGGCATTATATAACCAGGGCCCCATCCCATCCTTTACCCCTCCCATTTTACAGATGGGGAAGTAAGAACAGAGGCTCAGAATCCACTCCCCCAGTGTGGGCCAATGAGTCAGTGGGGCAGGTCTCCTGACTTCCTGTGGAACACCCTCCCCACTCAAGGCCACCCCAGGAACAGGCCCTGCTCTGAATTTCCCAGGAGCCTAGCTTAGCAGCAGACATCAGGAAATGGCACCATCCATTTGTGGCTGCACACAGATCCAGCTCCAGAAAGTGCTTTCTTTCTGGAGACAAAAGGCACATACACCATCATCCCACAATGGCCACCCAGGATAGAACCCAGCCCTGTCCACCAACCTCCAACCTCCCAATTTAACTTCCTCTTCTCCCCTTTCTTCTCTTACTAATACACTTCCCACCAAAGGCAGAGGAAAAGTCTCATCTGCCTGACTGGTCAGCACATTCCACTGAATCAGACCATCTGGGCCACAGACAAAATGACCAAGACGTTGCCCATGCCAGCCTCCTTCCATCCTCACTGGACACTGTTACCATGCATCAGCCAACCGCACTGAACACAGGACAAACAAATGTGTCACTATTTTTAATTCTGGCTTCCACGCAAGGACCAGGTTTCACCAAACTACTTGCTATATATGACAATCCATCTCCCTCTGCTAGGCCTTTGCACAGGTGGTATCACTTGCCTAGAATGCTTTCCCTCCTCACCTCCATCTCTTAGAATCCCTAGATTCCTTTACATCCCAACTCCCACACTAGGTTTTTCCAGATTCTACCCTTCCCCCACCCCATTTATCTCCCAAAGCACTTTGCATATATTATATTTACTCATCTTTACACATCTCATTTCCCATCCCCCACTAAGTAGACTGATCTGGCTTTAGAGCCAGAAGGGACCTTAGGCACCATTCAGTCCCAGGCCTCATTCTACAGGTTCTACAGATAAGGAAGTTAAGTCATGTACCCAAGGTCACAAGGTGACCTGCTGAATAAAGAGGGTAGATCCTTGTGGCCCCCACTGTGGATGGGAGAAAAGAAAGCCTGTCTGGTAGAATCCATGGAGAACTGTCATTGCAAAGTCTTCTAGGACCTTAAGGCTCCTATGTCCTGGCCCAGCCCAGGCCAAGTCTTCACTACGCCACACACAAGAAATGCCAGAAGCCATGGTCAAAGGAGCTCGCGGGGAGGGGCAGAGGGGGAGGCGCGGAGGGGGAAAGGGTTACCACAGAAAACAGAAGGCCCAAGGAAAACATGAGAGGTGTCTTCACATACTCAAAGGCTGTTGTGCTTGGCTCCAGCAGGCACAATGGGGCATTAATGGGCAGGCATTTACAAAGAGGCAAACTGAGGCCTGATGTAAGTTAGGCAAACTTACTACCAAGTCAGAGCTCCTACTAAATGGAACAGGTTATGTGGGGTGGCCGTGGGCAAGCGACACATCAGTGGAGAAGGCCACCAGGAATGCAGGGCTGAGGCTGGGGGGGGGGGGGGCCCTCTGGAGGCCCTCCCTTCTGTGACTTAGATACCGATCCTGGGCTTTCTGAGCTCTGAGGTTCTGGCCAGGTCTTAGCTTCTGTGCCTCTCAGGCTCTTCTGCGAGATGAGATGTTGGGATGCAGGGCTAACTCATCTCTGAGCTCCCTGTACACCCTGTGGTGGACACCCTGTGGAGGCTCCTCAAGGCCTCCTGCACCAGTGCAACGGCTTTTCCCCTCCAATCCTCCTTTTCTCTAGCTTCCAAACTAATGACTCACACAGAAATCTGACCACACCACTCCCCTAGTCACAAATCACCCGCAGCACCCTGTTGCCTGTGGGCTAACCTTCTGGTTACTGATTGGCATCTGAGGCTCTCCATAAGCTGCTGCCACCTTCTCATGCCAGCCAGTATTCATTCCACCCCACCCACCCTGCTTGCAGACACTCTGGGTTCCAGTCCTATTGGAATCCTACCTCCTGTCTTATGCCACACACTGGACCATGGAGCTCCTGCTCCTCGACACCAGTGGTCTCTTCCCTTTGCCAAACTGCCTTCCCTCATTTCCCCTACTGCCCCCTTGCCACCGGCTGCCCATATTTCCCTGGTTCCCCTTTCTGAAAGAAACAAAAGTGAGAGAGAGCTGGAAGGCTTACACCTTTTGTGCTCAGAGAGGTTGTGGGAAATTGTGGGAAATGCCCAGGGTCACACATCTGAGGCCTAAGGCCCCCAGGCTCAGTCCAGAGCTCAATTATGGTGAAGATTTGCAAAGCCTTTTAGATCTACCACCTCACTGAATGCTCACAGGAGCCAACGGAGGTCAATGCTGCAGGTCTTAATATGCCCATTAACAGATGAGGCACGTGAGCTTCTGCTCACGCAATCAATACTGGAGGCAGGTCTGAACACAGGGCTTTCCGAAGTCCAGACTTCAAATCCAGTGTTCTTTCCACCAAAGTATACTGTTTCTCTCTCTAGAGAAAGGAGACATGAGCAAACGCCTGTGTCAGGAACGTTCTCTCCTCCTCCCATCAGGTCCCAAGAATACCAGCCCTTGGAGCTTTGGGGGGTGAAAGTTTATAAGGTGAGGAGAAAGGGAAGGGCAAAGGACAGGGAGAGGGGGTAAAGATGGAGAGAGGGAGAAAACAGATAGGAGGAGAGAGAGAGGAGAGGGAGAGGAGAGAGAGAGGAGTGAGAGAGGGGAGAGAGGAGAGACAGGAAAGAGAGGAGAGAGGAGAGAGGAGAGAGGAGAGAAGGGAGAGAGAGAGAGAGAGAGAGAGAGAGAGAGAGAGAGAGAGAGAGAGAGAGAGAACAAATCCAAAGATGCCATCATGCAGAATTTGGATGGTGCCATCTGTTTCCAGTGTTATTTCAGAAAATACAGGAACAAACAGGTCTTTGAAAACACATAAAATCTGGAAGCAATCCAACTGATACACTATTACAACTCAGTTTAACTATTTATTAAGGGTCATTGTTTACAAGAGGCTGAAAATCTAAAGACAAAATCTCCACTCTCAAGGAGTTTACATTCTTCTGAGGGGGCAAGAAGATAGAAAAAATCTATAAATAAGTCAACGTAGAGTAATTAGGTGGCACTGCAGTGGATAGAGAGTCAGGACTGAAGTCAGGAAGACTCATCTTCTCAGGTTCAAATCTGGCCTCAGACACTTACCAGCTGTGTGATTCTGGGCAAGTCACTTATCCCTGTTTACCTCCGTTTCCTCATCTGTAAAATGAGTTGGAGAAGGAAATGGCAAACCATTCCAATATCCTAGCCAAGAAAACCCCAAATGAGGTCGCAAAAGGTGACTGAACAAATCTGAGTAATGAGAGAACAGAGAAAGCTTACCAAAGGAGGTGGCAATTAAGCTGTCCAAGAGAGGAAGGCAATAAAGGCTCAAGACCTTCAAAGATGTACAAGAATTCTGAAAAGTAGACATTGGGAAGAGGTACATTCTAAGCACGGGAGTGATTTCTACCAATGCAGAGAGGTGATAAATGGAACTGAAAGTTCAGGTAACAGCTAATCATCCAATCTGGCTGAAACAGGGAGCTGGAACTAGCAATAGGGAAGAGATCTGTGATCTCATTGACCTAGGGCACCCCAGGTGAGGAAATGCCCTCCACAAGTAAAGATTGGTACATTTTCTACCATGCATAGTCTCAGAGACGTTCCTAGAGTAGCGAGTGCCCAGCTCTCTTCCCTCTATGCCATGCTAGAGGAATAATACAAAATAAAGAGAGATGGAGTCAGCCTCCGATGCTGGATGAGTAATTCTCATATTAGGATAAGGCAACAGGGGGCTCCTAGGCGCTATGAGCATGACAGTGACAGAGCCAGAACCAGCATTTAGAAGTCCTCTTTGGGCAGCAGCTGAGTGACAGGCGAATTGCAGAAGGGAGATACCAGTTGCAGGGAGAGTGGACAGGGACATTGACAACAGGGAGCACAGGGGTACTGGAGAATCAAAAAAGCTTTGGAGAAGAGCATGGGAACATGAGATTCTCCTTTATATCCATGTAACAGAAGCTAAGTACTAGAAGAGGCAGCCAAGCAGAATGGGAAGAATTAAGGGAACCTCAGTTCCCATCCGGCCCAAGACACTCATCAGTTACATGACCCTAGGCTGGTCTCTTTACCTCCCACAGCCTCAGTTTTCTCAGCTGTAAAATGGGGATAATAGCTGTAGTGTCTATGTCAAAGATTGGGGGAGGTTCATGGGGAAAATGCTTTGCAGACTACTAGAGGGTAGCCATTCTTCTCAATCTCTCCACTTGTCCAATGGGTTCACATGGAGTACTCTCCTGCTACTTACCTTCAATGTCTAGTGTCCAATGGACCATGCCATAAAATAATTGCTTTCTGAAATGAGACAAAAGCCATGGGATTCTATTCTAACCACGTGTTGCCTTTGGTGGCCATCTCTCTGTTTGGGAAGTCAAATGTTTGCTGACGAAGGCACTTTCTGGGTTCTTTTGTCTACTCATTATAGCAAATTTCTGTTGTTGCTAATCATAATAAGAATCTTCATGAAAGCTTTTCTCCAGCGTCTCACCCTGGTGAATCAATGACCCAGGGTTCTCCAAAGTTATGCCAACAATGGGGAAGCTCTAAAAAGTCCCATCACAGACTGGAAAGGCTTTGATCCCAGCTCTAGAGAGAGGTCATGTATGTTGGGCAAAGGTAGACTAGGAAGAACACAGGTCCATCAGAAGGAAGTTTGCTGCCAAGCAATAATTTGGGGGGGGCAAGGGGATCTTGAAACTCACGAGCTTGGATAAGTTGGTAGCTATAGAGGATAATTCCAAGCCAATGAAATCACAGAGCATGAGACTGAAGTGCTATGAAAGAGAGATCAGATAGGATCATTAGCTATTATCATATCATAGAGATCTTGAGATAAAAAGTCCAACCCCCTCACTTAGCAGAGTGACGAAATGAGGCATGGGGGTGGGGAATATCTAAGGCTACACAGGAAATGGGCCTTAGAGTTTCATCTAGCCTCCCTTCTTTATTTGGCAGATAAGGAAATTGAGGTCCAAAGGGGTCAAGTGACTTGGCCCAGGTTACACAGGTAGTTTAAGTGACAAAACAGGATTTGAACCAAGGCCCCACATCTGTGAGATCTCAGAGAAGGTATCCCAGAGACAAAACAAAATGATGGCTAGAGATTTGAAAGGGAAGACTGGGGAAGAGAGAGAGAAAGGGGGCATTAGAAACAGAGGGAAAAGGATGATTAAAGACACAAGACACTTCAAGGAAAATGGCAAATAAGAAGATATAAGGACATCTGGCAGGTGGAGATGCCCTTCCAACATAAACAAAAAATATCAGAAACAAAATGGCTAAAACTCAGCAGCAAGCCAATGGGCAGATGGTAGAAGAGCACTGATACACACTTCTATGCACAAGAAGAAACGGGACAGAGGGGAGGGCATGAGAAGCAGAGACTCACTGAAACAGTATCCAAAGTAGCCACACTGGAACTCCAACTCTGTAACTAAGAGACTAAGATGTCTCATCCAAACTCCTTGTGACAGATAAGTTCACTTATTAAAGTGTGCTATTAAACTTATTAAGTAAGCCAGAGAGGGGAAGGGCCTAGCCAGAGATCAGAAAAAGTAAGCAAAGAGCCGAGTTAGGATCCAAGCCCAGGTCCTCGGCCTCCAAATCCAGTAGTCTTCCCACCATATGACCCTTCCTTTACCGGAAACAATGCAAGCAATCCCTAGGGGAAAGCTTAGATTGCTTCCAGACACACTCAGAGAACTAAAGAGCTGAAACTGGGGGAAGTACAAGAGGAACCAAATGGCCACTCTCACAAATCTCCAGACAAAGGGACAAAATGAAACAGATGAGGAAAACGCCGCATGGAATTTTGAAATGCCAATAGACACAAACACAAGTTTACTACCCTAGGAAGTAGCTGATGACAGAGTATTTAAAGGAGAAAAATACTAGACATGGTAACACCAAAGGCACATGGATGAATGGGATAGATTTAGAGAGCAGACAGTGAAAAGAGGCCTTGGAATTCCTGGGATTCAGGAAATACTAAAGAAAAGTCTCTAATCTCCCCATTTCAGAAAATGGCGCAGAAAATCTCCCCGCTCCCACCCCTACCCCAGCTTTCAAACCCAAAGAGTAAATGACAGAGAGCCCGCACAGAGTCCCAGGAAGGCCAGCGTTCTTTCCCTGGGATCCATGAACTCGTTTTCTTAATTATTTTGGTAACTGCATTCCAAAATAATTCATTTTTTGGTTTAGTTATGCATTTAAAAACATGACTCTGAGAAGGAGTCCATAGACTTCGTGGCAAAGGAGAGCTGGACATGAAGGGTAAGGAAGAAAATATTCCCACAGTGACATCATCAAACTTCAAAATGACAAAGAAATAAATAAAGTTGTAGGAAAGGGAGACATATTTGGAGAACAGCAAGGACCAGAGCCAGAGGTTTAGAACCGCCACCTAGTCCAACTGTCTCATTTCACAAACGAAGCAATCAAGACCGAGAAAAAGCAGGTGACTGGGTCACTCTAAAAGGAGACATAAAGCCAGGATTCAAACTCAGGTCCTCTGCCTCCAAATCCAGGGGCTTTCTGTTGTACCATCAAGAACACAGTGGTTGCAGCATAAGACAGATGCTCGAGAACTCAGCCAAGTCAGAGAGCCCGGGCCCACACCTAGAATCTCCCAGCCGCTGATTCCTTAAGACTACTAGAAGCATCTCAGCCCAGGAAGGTCAAAGGTGAAAAGGAATCCAAAGATGCCAAGAGTCATAGCAAGACTTTGTGGTAGCAAAAACAGAAGGAAAACAGAAACAAAGTGGGTGGTCACCAAATGGTGAAAAGCCAAGCAAACTGTGGCACACGAATGAAACAGCCTCTCATCAGTGCATTGTGAAGAATGACAAATGTAAGCAAAGGAGAGAATTCAAATGACGGAGAAGCTATCAAGCACCTGCCCTCTCCCAAGGAAACGTGGGTAGATCTGTATTACCTGGTAGGATAAAGGGAGAGAGAAACACTACCAAGGAAACACATGCAATGACCCGATACAAACAGGAACAGGAAAATCTCATTATGGGATGCCTGAGTTCCTGAGGCTGGGGAAAGACAGACACTTCCCTCCTGGGGGCAGGAGGTGGGGTGCTACAGGTGCAGAATGTTGCCTATAACACCAGGTCACTGTGTCAGTTGGTTTTGTTTAACTGATTTTCTTTGTTACAAAGGAAGATTCTCTTTGGGCACAGGGGTGATGGACAACCAAGAAATGTCTGTGGTATTAGAAAGAAAAGGCATCAACAAAGATCTTGTTTAAAAAAAAAGACTCATAAGTCACTTTTTTATCTTCATCTTTGAGCTCACTCATCTTCAAACTCCCCAGCTCTGTTTCTCTCCTTGCCTGCTCAAAGAGGGCAAGGGCATGAACTACAGACTCTGCTGGCAGGAAGGGTCCACAATCTAAGCTCCCCATACTTCTCCTCCAGCTCCCCAGTATAACTTGCTGATGATGCTGCATTGAGAATGCAGCCAACAATGTCTGGAAAGATTAGATTTGGCCTCTCAGGTTCTAAGCCTCGGAAAGAGCAAAAGCCTGTCAAAATTACTTTGTGTGAATTCTATGCAACATGACTAATGGGAAAACGGGTTTAATAAGAATGTATGTGTAGAATCCATATAGGATCACATGCCGTCTCAGGGAGGGAGAGGAAAGGGAAGAGGAGAAAATTTAAGACTTACAGAAGTAATTGTTGAAAATTGAAAACAGATAAATTAATGAAATTTTTTTAAAAATTACTTTGTGTGTGTGTGTATGGCCATATGTATCCTGTATAGAACCCACACACACACACACACACACACACACACACACACACACAAAATGTATATACTTATCTGTACATCCCTTGTACCTTTCGCCGGTGCAATACTGGTCTTTGTACCCTAACACCTACCACAATACAATAGTAGACCTACCAGTGCAATAGTAGACATTCAATAGTAGACCTACCAGTAGTAGGTAGACCTACCAGTACAATAGTAGACATTCAATAAACACTTGTTGAACTGATCAAGACTGAAGAACTTTATTTCTCAAATCCCTTTCTGCTCCAAACCCTCAGCAGCAGGGATCTTACTGCTCCCAGGCCGCTCCAAGGGACTGATACTTTTTGAGAGTCAGGACACAGCAGCCAAGGTAGCTTCCACAAGTCAATCACGGGAAGGTCTAAGGAAGGGAGTTTGTACCATGGACAGAAGGAATGACCACCTGCTGGATTTGAGACAAGAAGACAGGTTCAAATGTTTTATATACCATCTGTAAGTGATAAGTCACTTCATCTCTCTGGGCCTGTTACCTCCTCAGTAAAATATAAAAGTAGGTAATAATCATTGTAAGACCATAGATCATACCCAGGAGGACCTTCAAGGTCATCCATCCAACTGCCTCAATTTAAGGATCAGAAGAATGTAACCCCAACAAGTGAAATGACTTATCTACAGTCCCTGAAATAGTAAATGTCTGAGCTGGGATTTGAACTCTGGTCCTCTGACTCCAAATCCAATGTTCTTTCTACAATTCTGTATTCTGTAGTGTGCAAATAAAGTTTTAAGAGATAGCATGGTCTAATGGGAAGAACACTGAATCCTGGCTCAGACATTTACCATGGTGAAGTTATTTTACTTTTTCAAACATCTAAGATGTCAACCTTAACATCTACAGCCCGACGACTCCTACCCACTTCTTAACCCAGACTCTGTCTCTAAGGGTTGTTCATCCTGATGCCAGTCTAAGATCTCAGAGATCACACTGCAATCTCCAACTCTGGACTGATCCCATCTTCCTCCAACAAGATTCAGATTCAGATACAACACAATCAAAAGTGTCATCTATTAGACAACCATGGAGTCAAAGGAGGAACCAAAACAGTTCTTAAAAACACTCCATGCTCTTGGTCTCAGCACCATTTTGTCAACCCACTCTGCCACAAGAATGAGATAGAAGAGACAAATGCAGGGTCTGAAACAAGAAGGATGAGGCAGAAGGCCAAGGGGCCAAGCACAGAGACCACAGTCACAGAGAGATGGAAAGCCCCTACTCACACTGGACTGAAAACTTTGGAAAACATTGCCCTAGGGAGGACTATTCCAGCTCTCCATTGGATTCAGAACTCTTTAAGTCTCCCAGGTGCCACTGGACTTTTGCCACCACTTGACTCCTCGCTGGCAAAGGACATTCCATCTTTTAATGCAAGGTTCTGGCTGCCTGAACTCAGTTCCCTTGGTTGTGCACCATGGCCCCCTTGTTTTTGCTTTGACTAAGGGTGGCATTTGTATAATAAATCATCTCAGCTTTTTTGATCCAGGGCCAGGGAACCTGTCTGTCTGTTTTCCTTACCCCCACTTCAATTACTCAGTATTTCATTTCTGAATTTGGATCCCCAGGACCAAGCACAGTGTGAGGGAGGTTTGGGTGTTTTCAGTTGTCAGTCCTGTTCGACTCTTCGTGACCCCATTTGGGGTTTTCTTGGCAAAGACAGTGGAGTGGTTTTTCACAGATGAGGCTCATTTTACAGATGAGGAAACTGAGGTAAAGAAGGCTACATTGTCCAGAGTCACACAGCTAGTAAGTGCCGGGTCTTCCTGACTCCAGATCTGAAGTCTTTCCACTGCACCAGGGACATAGTAGACAGCTATGGACTGACTGGTCTCTATTAGGAAATCACCAGATTTAAAGCTAGAAAAGACCTCAGACATCATCTGGCTCAAATCCATCATTTTAGAGAAGATGAAATTAAGGCCCAGAGAAGTGAAGGAAGTGCCCCAGAAGCTCCTTGAGGACAGAGACTGACTTTTATCTCTTTTTGTATCCCCAACACTTAGCAGAGTGCCTAGAACATAGTTGGCAATAAACATAGATGCTTACTAAATGTTAACTGACTGATTGACTTGGCCAAGATCACAAAGCTAGGAATTGAGCCCCGGCTCTGAGTCCAAGGGCAACACTCTCTCTGCTCTGCTTGCCCTCAGGTCCCCACTCCCTTCCCCAGTCTTCCTCCACTCCCAGATACAGGACGGGTGCCACAGGGTTTCAGCAAATACACTTCACAAACAATGCAATTGTTTCCGTACTGAAATCTTGCAACAAGAACAACAGAAAATAGCAAAAGGTCTTTTTAATTTTTTTCAACAATCTTCAAAAAAAGCAACAAGCCCCTCATTCTCCTCCAGTTATGCAATGGCTCCAGGTGGATTCTTGGGGGGTGGCTTGGGCTCCATTTCCTTATTTTTAAATTAGCAGAGGTCTCCACCTACTTTCCCTTTCAAAAGTGAAAAAGGGAGAGAAAAAGAAAGACAGACAGACACAGAGAGACAGACAGAGACAGACAGAGAAGAACAAAGACAGAGTGAGACAGAGAGCCACGTGACTAAAGCCACTGCCCTGGGTGTCCGTGGGGAGCCTACTGAGTTCTTCCCCAAGGGGGCTTTGAAGTGGACTCTTTGAAGTGATCATGGAACAGTCTGGAAACTGGTGAGAGCAAGAACAGGAGAGTTAAAAGGGAATATTTGGGGGAGGGAAGGAAGCAGGAGGGAATGTGACCTCAGCTGGCAAGGAGAAGTTTCTAGCCTCAGTTTTGGAAGAGTCAAAGTTTCCCACATCCACACACCCCTGCAATGTCTTCACTAGCCCCCAGTGGCTACAAACCAGACTGATTCTATGCCCCCTGAGCTCCAATGGGAGAAATGGGCATGGCAGTCAATGGATGCAAAGAGCAGAGGGGTACTGGAGGCTGAGGGCTTGGCTCAGGAGAGTGCTGGCTGGAAACATGGTTCTACCACTTATTAAGTGATCATAAGAAAATCACTCTATGCATGGGCTATTCACATCTATGGCCTGTTCTACATCCATGATCCCCAGGATGGGGAACCTGAGACCTCAAGGCCATATGTGGCCCTCCAGGTCCTCAAGTGCAACCCCTTTGACTAAATCCAAACTTCACAAAACAAATCCCCTTCATAAAAGGATTTGTTCTGTAAAATTTGAACTCGGTCAAAAGGCTACACTCAAGGACCTAGAAAGTTACATGTGGCCTTGAGGCAAGGTGACAGATTCCCTACCCCTGGCATAACCCAAGACCTCCTTCCCATCTGGTAAGATACTTTCCTTCCTTTCCCTTTAATAAAGACATTCCTGCCCAAAGGTCCAATGCTCACATAGGCATCTTCATTTCCTCCAAATAATACTCCCTACCCTTTCCCAGGGTATGGCATGGCACAATGACACCAAAGTACTGGGCTTGGAGTCCCAAAGACTTCCATTCCAATCTCACCTCTGCCATTTAATATCTGAGTGACTCTTGGCAAGTCACTCAACCTTTACTCAGGTCACCACATATGGAGGCAGGGAGTTCACCAAGCTAAAACGAATCACAGATGCCTACCTAGATTCTTCGAATATCTCCCTAATGTACAAAGCACCAAGTGGGGAAAGTGGAAAGGGCTTTTCACCTGGGAAAATCTGATTCCAGAACATGGTTGCCATCTATTTAGGGCAATGATTTCCAGCCAGAATTTGGAGATTTCTGGGAGTTACTCTTAATTATTTCAAAAGTGGCTCAAATTCTCAAAGACAGCAAAAATAACAATCCCCTTTTTAAACATTTACGCTTTGATATATGTCATATTGTACTTTAAGGGAGAAGAGAGCCATGGAAATTCAACAAGACCACAAGCCGCCCAAATGTTCAGAACCACCACTCTAAAGGCCCCTGGAGCCAAATTCCTTGAATGAGTCCCAGAAAGTCAGGGCTGGAAAAGCCCTAGAAAATCCTAAATCCATTCCAACAGGAAGCAAACTCCTGGAGATGAGGGCAAGGTCAATTTCATATTTTTTTCTTTGGACCAACATCCAGTCTGGCACGTAGTAGGCACTTAGTAAATGCCTGTTGACTGACTGCTTGTGAAGCCCAATATTTTACCTCTCTGGGCCTTCCTCTCTCATCTAGACAATGAGAGAGTTTAACGAAGTGACCTTCAGGGTCTCTTTCAGCTCTGAATCTGTGATCCTATGAACCACACCCCCATTTTATAGATGAGAAAACTGAGCTTGCCCAAATTCACATAGCCACCACTAACACCTGATCAGGGTTCAGATCACAGGCAAGTCTTCAAATTCCAAGTCTAGTGATGCTCACAGGACTATTAAAGACATGAAGGGACATAAAGGCCTTTGTAAACCTTCATAAGAGCTCTCACAATGCCTCCCATAATGTCACACAGCTGTGGGCTGGCAACCAGCTCACAGAAGCCTCCCCTAATGCCCCAAAACTCCCAACCCGATTTCCAGCTGGTACTTTATCATTTTCAAAGAATTTTCAAATACATGACCTCATTTGGTCAGTAGAATAATGACCAAAGCTTAAGAGGAAAGTATTAATATCCTCATTTGAGGTTGGAAAAGATCAAAGCAGCTCTGCTGTGATCTCCCATTGGAGGCTGGCAGGGTCACCAAGGTCCTCAGCTTCAGGTTCCCTGTCTCAAAAATGAGAAGGCTGGCCCAGGGGATCCCTAAATGTTAAAAAGTCCTTGTCCCCCGCCAAGCTCTCACAGGCTGTGGCTCTGCATTCTTAGCAGTGACATACTTAAAGTAAACTCCTTGACTGTGACCTCGAGGAAAACACACACACACAGACACACACACACACACACACACCCCAAATCAGAAAATGCCCCTTTGCTATCATTCTTATTCTTTCAGATTGTTTTCTATTTCTCCACACAGATATGATGTTTAATCTCCAAAAGGTGAAGAAACAAAATGAACTGGAAAGTGAAAAGATGTTAAAATATCCTTTCCTTTCTTCTTTTTTTTTAGAGGGGACTACAAAGAGGAATTATGGCAGGGCTTTTTCACCATGAGGCCAAGGAAGGTCCTGAGTCTCTCAACTTGAGTTACAAGTCCTAAGGTCAGGGGAAGCCTACGAACAAAGGGCCTGTAGTCCAGAGACACCAATTAGAGCCAGGGACTCCAGTGTCATTTCTTCCACTCCCTGCTCTTGTGACGCTGGAGGCAACAACAATGGTGGAGCCAGTTTCAAGAGGGCCGCATCCTGGAGGATTTCTCCAAGGGGACAGATCACAACTTATTCCTCTCTAGTGTTATCACCATCACAGAAGCTCTGGGTTGGAAAGAATTTTCAAGGGCCATTGTGTCCAGAGTTCCCTGGAGAGAATCGCCTCCATCAAGAACCTATGGGAGATGGTCAGTCATCCAGTCTCTGCTTGATGGTGCCCAGTGAGGAGAAACCTCTACATGTCCAGGGAAGCCATTAGTCTATGGGATAGTTCACATTGTTAGAAGCTTCTCCTTTCACCAAGCATACATCTGCCCCTCTGCATCTTCACCCATTTCTCCAAATCTGGCCCACTTAAGGCCTGGCAGAACAAATCTAACCCTCTGTAATGTTAATGGGATTTAAGATCTTCCCTGCCTATTACTAGGCCGCACATGTAGCCCATAAAGGGAAGCTTACCTAGAAGGAAGGTTTTCACATTTTGCTAATTTCTAATTAGGCACTGAGTCACGAGAATTGTGATGCCTTTTGGCTCTGAGAAGAGTATAAATACTCTGAGTTGGTATTTTACTTTGGGGGCTATGAGAAGGACCTTGTGATTCCCTGGTCAAGACTCTGAATAGCCTTATGTTCAGACCCCCCACCTACTCAGATGTAAAGACTCTCTCAATCCAAGGATGTATATAAAATGTAAAGCAATATTGCTTTGATTCGGGCAGTAGAGCCCTGTCTGCTGGTCTTTATTTCTCTGCTTATACTTTCTCTGAAATTCAGGGAGCTGACTTTTCTCCTGCACTAGTGAATATAATTAAAAAAGATTGTTGACCCCTTAAAAGTTTCTTTCCTTTAAGAAAAATAGATCCAAGAACTTGTGCTAGCAGGTCATCCTGAGTATGCTAGGGTGCTTGCCGCTACCCCCTCTTCCACATAAGGACCTTTTAAAAACAGTAACAATGATGATTCACCCACAGGCACACTGCTTCCAGGCTTGCAAAGTACTTTTCTCCCAATCCCTCTGTGAGGCAAGTCCCATTATGTCCATAGCACATAAAGAAGGATCTGGCATTGTCTAAGTGTGGGTACTCTTTCATCCACAATGGACAAAGATGGTGTTTTAGAGTTGCTAGGGTACAACTCCAGGGACCCAAGAATTAATATACTGCCCACCTCCAGAGAGGGGTGATATATTAAGAGGGCAGATTGAGACATTACGTGTGTGTGTGTGTGTGTGTGTGTACGCGTGCGCTTGGATCTGGCCAATGCAGAAATTCATTTTGCTTGACAATACATATTTATGACAGAGATTTTGTGTTTCTTTCTTTCTCAACTGGAAGGAAGGAGGGGGAGAAAGGGAAAAAATGATTTTCTTTACATAAAAAAGCTAAAATTTAGTGTTTATTTAAAAAGAGTAGCTGTGGTCTGAAAATGTATCCCCCATTGGCAAACATGATGTGAGCTCATGTGAAGGAGATCCTACTTGGCCATTGCCAGGCCAATCTGTACATAAGGCCTTTACAGCTCTGTGGAATCTGCTCATACCTTGGAAAGACTCCCTCCACGCTACAATAAGATTCAGACAGCAGTACGGATTCCCATATTACCAGGTGATTTAATCTCATTGCATCTTCCTATCATTCAGTCAGTGATGCAGTAAAAACATTATTACCTCCGAACTTACTGGTGAGGCCAAATCACACCCCTGATTTGGGCCTCAGTTTCCTCATCTGAAAATGAGAAAGATGGATTTGGTCTTCATGGTCCCTTCTAGCTTAAAAGCTTACACTTGGACCCTATTTCCCCCAGGGCCACTTACTAAAGGACCTTGGGGGAAAACAGTCTCAACGCCTCCTCTCTTCTAAGAATGGGTAACATCATTTCTTTCTCTCCTATCCTGAAAGGGCAGTGTCAATGATTGAGTTGGGAATTGGTGAAGTTGTTCTTTCAGTCTTTGGACCACAGAGCTGTAGGGGACCCTCAAGGGTTCACGTTACAGATGAAGAAATGAGGTCCAGAGAAGTGAAGGGACTTGCCCAAAGCCATACTGATTGCAGAGACAGAATTGAAAGTCAGAACCTCTGACTCTACAGCAAACAGCCCTTCTGTCTCACCGCAATCCATGATGCCATGCACAGAAAACTCCTGGGTATACGCAAACAGAACCAGGAGCCTGACTCCTTGTCACCGGGGTCTCACTACACCCATTCCTACTTTGTGGGACAAATGGAACGGGAAAGATGCTGAAGATGGACTTAAACAGGAGATCAAAGAGAAACTAACCCTGAGTGAGGCACCAAGGTCACAAAGACCTGTACGTGACATGGTAAGGGAAGCCAAGGATCGACTACTCTGGAATGGCTCCTCATCCCAAAGATCTCCATGGGAGGGCCCAGGACTGCTATAAACGCCAAGTAAGACCTGTGACGGCCGAACATTAACGCTGGAAGATCCTCTAACTTTAGGCTACCTAACCTCACCTGCACTCATGTTTGCAAATATTCTAACTGTATTTCAATATAATTCTTTCCTTTGTAATTATATTCATTTTATCATTAATTTTATTTTATATTTATTATATTTGCTATGCTACATTATGATATATAGTATTTATATTAATTTTATTATTGATAATAATAACTAGCATTTATACGGTGCCTGATGGTTTGTAAAGCACTTGACAAATGATGTTTCATTTGACCATCATAACCACCCTTAGAAGTAGTAGAAGCTCTTATTATCCTCATTTTACAGATGAGGCAATTAAGGCAGACTGCTATTAAAGAAACTTGCCCAGGGTCACACAGCTAATAGGGGTCTGAGATAGGATTTGAACTCCAGTGCATTATTCACTGAGCCTCCTAGCTGTCAAAGCCATTTAAAAATGTTACCCTTAGAAGGGGTTCATGACCTCCCAAAAAAGGTGAAAAACTGATTTAATCCAATCCCTTTGTTTTACAGATAGGAAAACAGAGACTCAATTCATCAGAATGGTTAAGTGACATGTCCAAGATCACACGTGGCCAGTGTCATACATTGCTAACTCCTGCTGCAGCCGGTACTCTAAAGGGAATCAGAAAGTTGAGTGGGATTTAACCCCAGAGCCCACGGCTCGGAACCCAGTTCTCCTCCCCCTGCCAGTCAATGGCTTCCTCCACCCAACTTCCTCTGGAGTTTATAGCCTAAACTCAAACTGAGAAGTTCGTTACTGGTAAGCCTCTAAGAAAGGACTCTTCCTTGAATTGACTTTATTCTTAAAGGTCACATTCATATTTTCACCCAGTCATCTGTTTTCCTCTTCTTGGGGGCTTTTACCAGCATTCCTGCTACTAAAGGTCAGTGATGCAACCCAAGAACACTTCAGGGCTAGCCCCTGGGTTTTTGCAACATGGGCAAAGTACCACAACACAACTTCCTCTTTTAGGATTCCAAGAGTTTTGCAAAATTCATACCAAGCACTTCAAGGAACACACACACACACACACACACACACACACACACACGCACAAGCACACATTTAAGTAGCCCGTGTATATATTTGTTACGACTATTGGAGTATATATCTTATGGAAGCAATCGTTCCAAATTGAACCACCATAGATTATGTTCAATATCTCATGGATTTAGACCTGGAAGATTCTAGAAGTGACCATGTCAAATTTTGAGCTTCTCCCCCCACCCCATGTCATCAGAGGTCACTTGTCCAAAAGAATATCTCTCAGGTCTTTGGATCACAATACCATCGTCCTAGAATGTGAACCCAAGAACTATTCAGACTAACCCCTCATTTTACAGATGAGGAAACTGAGGTCCACTGTCTGTCTTAGTAACCTCCTCCAATTCCAGAATAATCATCTCTAAGCAGGTGACTCCAAGCTCAGTCTATTAAGCTCCAGTCTCTCCCCTGAGCTCCATTCTCATACCACCAATTTCAAACTGGATGCGCCAGAGACATCTTAAGCTCAACACATCCAAAACCAAACCCATTCTCTTTCCCTCTAAAACCTAACTCTCTTACAAACGTCCCTCTTTTTAAGGCACTAGCATCCTTCCATTGCCCCACGTTCGTAACTTCAGCATTATCCTGGACTCCTCACTCTTCTTCATCCACTATGTCCAATCAGTCATCATTTCTGCTTTCACAATAATTCTCCTGTGTGATCCCATCTTTCCATTCACCCAGATGCCAGCCTGGTTCAGGCCCCATCCTCTTCAGGCAGCCTCCTCCTTAGTCTCCCTGCCTCACGTCCCTCCCTACTCCGAGCCATCCATCCTACACACCACTGTCCAAGTAATTTTCCTTAAGCATACATCAGACCATGTGATTCTCCTACTCACTCAATTCCAGGGGCTTCCTAGTTATTATCTCTAGGATCAAGCATAAACTCTCTATTTAATTTTTTAAGTCCTGCACAACGTGGTCTCAACATAACTTCCCAGCCTCATTAGACATTCCTCCCCCATCCATGCTCTGAGATCTTTTCTCTACTCATCACACATGACTCCATTTCCCATCTCCATTCCTTTGCATTAGCCATCCTACATTCCTGGGATGCACTCCTTTTATCACCTCTGCCTCAAAGACTCCCTTCTTTTCCTTTAAGACACAGCTCAAGCACATCTTGGGCATGAGCCCTATCCCAGTTCCCCCATCACCAAAGTTTGTGTCCTCCTTTGCAAATTACCTCTTGTTAAACCACTTTGTATATCTTTCCCCCAACCATTAAATGTACTCTCCATGAGAGGAATGATTGCTTTACTCTTTATACTTTGAATCCATGATGCCTGGCACATAGTAGGTGCTCAATAATGTTGGACTGTTTATTGCCTACTCAAAGTTCCACAGTAGGTAAGCATCCCAAGTGACCTTTCAGCATTCTCCTTCCCCTCCTCCACATTGCCTCACCCAGAATACCCATTAGCAGCAGGACCCTCAGTCACCCTATATTCAAACCTCTTACTTTATAGGATAAGAACCTCAAGTCCACAAAACAGAACTATCTCCAATGCATGAGTTCACAGGATTTGGAGCTGGTGGGGACCTTAACAAATGCAGTCTAGTCACCTCATTGGTTTGCTTTTTTTTAATGGATGAAGACACTGAAGTCCAAAAAACAAGTTGCTTGAATATTTTACAAACCTTGAAGCTACAGAAAGTCCAGCTACTTGTCTTCCTGGGGCCAGGAGACCACTATCAGATATGTGAAGGATGAAAGGGTAGAAAGCCTTCCTGCATTCTTCCATCTTCCTAACAAAGCCCGTGAATTCTCATTTAACTTTTCCCTAGTGGCTCAGAAGACATGCTACTTATTGGCACCTACAAAATGCAAATGATTGAGGTGCTCTCAAAGATCCCTAGAGCTGCTAAGGCTTTATGTTCTGAGGATTCTTCCAATCAGCACATGCCACGTTCTATACTCTATGGTCCTTTTATACAATGTCATCATACATGTTCTGAGTTCTAAGGGACCTACCAACTCCATGAGCCCCTCTCCCCTCCCATCTGGGCTCCTGAGTCTCTGGTCTTCCACTTGTTCATACCTCTCTCTCCACAAGCTCCTCCTCCTTTAGATTTTGTCTTCCCCATGAGGATGGGAGTTCCTTGAGGCTAGTGACTGTCTTTATTCCCAGTGCTTAGCACAGTGCAGGCACACAGCAAGCACTAAATGCACACTAACTGCCTGCCTAGGAGGCTACCATTATCTACTGCCCCAGACAACTCTCCTTTTTTTTAATTCGGTCCCCTCCCCGCTCCTATTTACTCTTCTATTACAGGTGGGGAAAAGATACAGCCAAATGCATTAGAATTACATGTAAAGTGAGAATAAGAATGCATTGGGGGAATCCCTCTGGTATGAGAGAAGCCTTGGTGCACAGACTTTGGGTCACCGTTTGGCCTGCTCAGAGGTCACTATGGTCCAAAGCTCAGTTCCAAATAAGGCCAGGTGACTAAGGAGCTCTGGAAAAATGAGGTTTTGCTACTGTATTCCCATCAATGAACTTTCCCAACACCCCAACAGGAGGCACTTTCCAACAAGGCCCTTGGTCCTGGACTGAATGTCTCTTTCCGGTACAAGAGGATGTGAATAGTGAAAGTATATCCTATATGCACATCCTATAACTGGGCCCCAAACTAGGGTTTTTAAAAGGAGAAGGCTCTAAACTGTTGTGCTTAGGAAGTCATCAACATTGTAAGAAAATAAATCTCTTCCCTTTCCTTCCACCCTTTGTTGAGGAAGGATCAATGTTGGAGGCTGGCTGACAAAGAGCAACTCTGGTCTGGTTGGGGGTTTTTAAGTTTCACTCAGGCCTTGAGGCAGAGGAAATCAAGTAATTCCAAAATGTTTTCTCCAGCCTTTCTCTCCCACCCCCATCTGCTCCTCTACTGCCCACAAGGCTTCTTCTATCAGAAGATTTTCGTTCAAACAACATCTCTGCTACTTACAGGGTTATTGCACCTTGACCAGGATAGGCCCTTTCCTCCCTACGTCCTCACTGCTTCTTTGTTCAAAAGAGGGTCCTGAAAGTCCCTTGAGGTTGAGATACTGTAGTTCTTGTGCTCTTTAAAGGAGATGATGTGTAGCACTGGAAGAAGAGCTAGATTCAGAAAACTTGAGTTCAAATTCTTCTCCTCCCTTATTACCTGTGTGGTCTCAGACAAGTTCCTTCCCCCTCTCTGGGCCTCAGTTCCCTCAACAACAGAATAAGGTAACTGGACTGACTAGTAAACCTCTGGGGTTCCTTCCACATCTAAAGCTATGACTCTATATGACAAAACACAAGAGAGCGTCAGGTTCCCCTCAATACTACCCTATCCCACTCCCAAGTTCCAGGATTTTCCATCTTTTCTAAACCAACATCACAAGATTGGGAACTATTGATAAGTCCACCAGAAGCACATCTTTGTGGTCACAGCACAGAGGCAGCAAACACAGCCTTCCAAAACCTTCCAGAACCAAAGCCGGTCAATGTTTATCAAGCCACCGACAAGGCTGCCAGACTGGAAGAGAAGCAGGCAGTACAGGACACAGGCTGAATCTGGAAGCAGAAGCCCTGGCTTTACAAGGCCACGGGTATGTTGGTACCAGCTGGGCGACCCCAGACAGGCCACCTCAATTGTCAGAATCATGGTTTCCTCACCTAGAAAATAAGAATATTAGCCTAAGGCCTTGCAGGGCCTTTCCAACCTGAATCCTGTGAGCTTCTGCAAGGATGCCCTCTCCTAAACCTGAATGGGAGCTAACCCCCTGTGGGCCTCAGTTTTTTCATCCTGAGTCCATGAACCCAATCCCTAACCCACTTACATACCTCCAATTCCATTTCCTAACCCCCAAAGGCTCTGGGGATCAACTTCTGGAATCCATGACTTTTGACAGGAAATAAATTACATCTGTATTTTTACTAATCTGCACCTGAAATCTGGTGATTATTTGAAGACATTCAAAGGAAGGGTCCATGGGATTCAACAGACTGCCAAAGGAAGGATCTTTTCCAAAAGACCAAAAACTGCCTAAGAAGCTCTGTTCCAAGGTCTCTCCATATTCTGAATACAATGACTTAATCCTCCTTCTTCAGTCAGGATCTTAAAATCTAAGGGGCCGAACGCATCTTAGTATATGGAAAGGACCTCGGCCCAACGACCACAGGACCACCGTTTATTCCTCTGTTACATGTCTTACATCAGACTCTCTCTCTACTCACCTTCTCAAACACCACCTTTGGTCTCTGGTCTTGCCTCTAATGGCCTCCTCGTTAGTCTCCCACTTCAGGCTTCCTCCATGAAGCTGCCAAAGGGATTTTCCTCAAGCTCAGACCTGAGTCATTCTTCTCCTCCAACTAGGGGCTTTCTATTGCTTCTAGGTTCAAACATCAACTCCTCCATTTAGCTTTTTGAAAACATCCTAACTGTGTCACCAAACTACCTTTCTAACCCCACTGGACCTGACTCTCCGCTCCTGCAAAGCCAAATCAGGCTCTCGGTTGTTCACACGAGACACTCAACTGCCCACAGCCAGTTCTAAGAAAGTCTAAGAAGTCTAAGAAAACCCAAGGCAAACAGGGCCAATAAAGAGGAGGGAAGGGAGGAAATCCAGCAGCCACCTTGGGGATCTCCCTCCTGTTACTATCGCAGACATTGGACAAATTCCATTCTCAGCATGTCATTCCTGCTAAAAACAAATACATCAACGGCTCCCCATTAACCATCATAGGATCACAGACCCAGCAACAATTCTTAGAGCTCACGTCTCAGTCTATTAAGTTCCAATAAGCAATCCAAGTAAAGACATTCCATATTTAAGCCAGACTAGGGAGAAGCGGGCCATTGGTAAAATGTACCTATCTGGGATCAACTAGTAGAGCTAATTTTGTGGCTGAAATCAAGGGAATGTCCAAAGTGCATGGGAGTGGCCTCTTCCAGATTCCCTACGATGCTTTAACTGGATCTCTCTAACCTCATCATACCATACACTTATCTGTAGACATGTCATCTGTTGCTTATAGAATGTGAGTTCCTCAAAGATAGAAATCATGCCTTCTATTATCTCTATATGTCCCTGTGCCAAGGATAGGGCCTTGTATGGAGCAGGCACCTAGCAAGAGGACTGTACTGAACTAAACTGAATGGAGGGTGGTTGCTCAGCGTAGAGGAAAGTATGAGGGCCTGAGTTCACATTCTAACGGGTCATTTCCTCTCTTTGAGTCTCAGTTTCCTCATTTGTAAAGTGAAAGGTAGGAAGTTAGACTAATTTACCTCTGAGGTTCCTTCCAGCACTAAATCTGTGGTCCTGTGTATATAGGTTCCAAAGATTATATGGCAAATGTAAAGACAAAATTTGGTTAAGAGAAAGAATGGAACACGAGATAGATGTATAAGGAGTACAGATGGGGAGATGGGAAGGCTTAGCCCAGGACTCTGCCCATTGTCAGATGTAAGTCATGTCCAGAACACTTTGTCTGGATGTCTCCCCTAGTATCATCAAGATTTGTGTACATTTGAATCTTCCCCCAGACCCCACCCTCCATTTGACTGGCACTGGTCCCAAGTCTTCCTTCTTATGGTTAATCTTCCATTTGCCATATGATTATGTCCACACTCACTCCGCCTCCCCAAATCCAATTCTTCTAGGTCAATATCTCCATCTCTTTATCTGCCCATTTCATCCTTTCATGGTTTGCTTCCTCCTAGCATAGGGTACCCTGAGACTATTCCCTGGGATCTTCCCTCCTTTATGGCAAGAAATGGCAGCTTCCACAAGCTTTGAAAGCAGGGAATGGTGGAGTTACTTTTGTATATAGTGGATTCTTTATAAACATATGACGGAACTGGCAAAGTCAAGACCAGCCCTTGACAAAACTGTGAAACAGGCAGCTTGTGTCAAACAACTTCCCAACCTCCTCTATCCCCCTTCCCACGTTCCTGTATCATCACCCCACCCCAGACACTGATCAGTATGTCATTCTCTTCCTTTACTAATCTGTACTAAGGTATTAGCTGATAATTAAAGTGTCACCTGATAGGGGCTTAAAGTCTGACACTTCTCAGGGGTATTTACTCTTTTAAAAGGGGACCTAAAAAGGAACAAGATTTTAACATCCATCCAAAGACATAACCAAATCCTTAAAGCAGTAACTTCACGAAGGAGTAGAGGACCCTGTGAGAAGTTCCTTACATGCCAAGCAAGAGAAAGAATCAATGAAAACTTAGCAGCCACCTCTGGAAGGTTGCCAATCCCTCATGTAGAGGGAGAAAAGCCAACAGCAGGAGGGAGGGAACAGGAAAGAGGATGTTTAACCAGAAGGGCACAGTCTGAGAACGACTGAAACAGCCAGCTTGGATCATGACTCCAAGACATTAACACTGAAAGTTCTGACCCGTTGGAAGCCAAGTGACCATAGAGGAGAAAGTGCTAGAAAAAGGACTGAGAAAAGATGCAGACCCTGCGTAGGTCTCCTTGTTAAGAAAGAGGCCTCAGACATGGGGAAACCTTTCATAGGGTCCCAGATTTAGACGTGAAGGCCATCCAGTAAAACTCCTTCAAGCAAACCGAGCCCAAGAAAGGGGCTGCTTTGACTGCCTGGAAGTAGCACCCTCAATTTCCACCCTGTTTTCACCAACAGGAGCCTGCCTCCCTTCTCTGCAAACCAATTCAACCTTCAGAAAGACAGACATGGAGCCAAGAAAAGGGACTTGAGAATGCACCCTCAGTCTTGGTCACCAGACCTCCTGGCCATTGCCACCCATTACTTTGCCTAGGACCTAAAAATAGTTCCAATTAGTTCCAAGGTTACCATGAAAAGAGGAAAAGCAGGCCCACGTGTTTATCAGTAAACCTCTCTTTTGTTAACTAGAAACAGGTAGAGTCACCAGCCAGGTCAGGTGAGCCAAGAGGAGGGGAGGAGTTTGAGAGAACTGGTTTTAAGGCTTCTCTACAAGGGAACTGAGTGTCCCGGTTTAACTAAATTAGTTTTAAGGCTCAGATTTTGAGAGCTGACTCTTTGCACAGATGATCATTTGTCAGGGAGCAAAAGTCATTCAGGATCAGAAGTTAAGCCAAAAAAATGGCTTGTCCAAACACACAAAGTTGAGAACATTTGACAGCAAACTCCGAAATTCAGCTTGGGAGAATGATAGGAGCCTTTGGGTAAAATAAACAGGAGGGGGGGAAATTCTCCAAGCATAAACCAGTAGAGGGGAGAAAAAAATCTCTTCCTGCAGATCAAGTTCTGACCTTCGAATGAACTCGGAATAACCAGCTCATGGTTTCGCAAAGCAACAGGAATGGTAAGCATTTTGAGTGACGCTAGAAAATCTTAGTTCCCCCTCGAACTTTCTGCTTGGCAGCCAAATGCATCACTCAGAGCAGAGCTAGCTGAAAAATGTCCACTTCTCCTGCCTGGAAAGGAACTGGAGAAACCAGAGCCCACAGAGGCTGGTTTCTGCAATACTAGAGTGAGTTAAGAACTGGCCCCTCTATCTAAAAATAAAATCTTTCAGTAGAATTCCTTGGCTGAGCTGGTTGCATTTTCTCACAGAGAGTGTCTCTCCTAAGCTGCATTCTGAAAACAGGTAACCCTCTCTTTATAACGAGGGTGACATCACAGTTTCTAGATACCTACACTTCCTCTACTCTCACAGGCCACCCCTTCAGCCCTCCCCCACCCAAAAAAATTACACACAGCCCACAAATCTGCTTATCTCAGCAAAGTTATCCCCTAAAACTCTACTGTGGGCAGCTAGGTGGTGCAGTGGATGGAGCACCAGTGCAGGAGTCAGGAAAACCTGAGTTAAAATCTCACCTCAGACACTTGACACTCACTAGCTGTGTGACCTTGGACAAGTCACTTAACTCCAATTGCCTCATCCTGGGTCATCTCCAGTCATCCTGATGAATATGTGGTCACTGGATTCAGCTGGCTCTGGAGGAGAAGTGAGGCTGGTGACCTGCACAGCCCTCCCTCGCTCAAAACAAAGTCAAGTGCAAGTCATGTCACTGTTTCTCTGACGGCACGGTCTTCTTCGGCAACGCAGGATGAACACACACACACACACACCATGGGCAAAGCTCTAGACTTAGAGTCAGGAAGACCTGAATTCCATTTTGGCCCTAAACACTTAGTAGCTACATAACTGAGCAAATCCCTTACTCTACGATCTGTTACACGGGGATCATGACAGCCACACCCACCTCCTAAGTTCTGCCGCGATCAGATGAGGTCATAGAGATAAAAGCACTTTGCAATTTTTAAAGAACTGTATAAATGCCAGCTCTCATTAAGATCCTACTAGGTGCTGATCTCTGTGTTCGTTAGGTGCCTATCATTATTAGGAGGATCGCTACCAGCTGTCTGAATCAAGGGTCCGATATATAAGGCACTTCAGAGACACACCTTGTTTCCCTTCTCTGAAACCCTTCCTAAAGAAGGCCCTTCCTAAAAGGCTGGGCCCCTGATGCTGCCAGGCTTTCTCCAAAGGGCACTTGGGCATCAAGGTGGTGGCTGAAATCTCCCGCCCCATGGTTCCTGATCAGGATGCAAACAGGAGAAAGGAATATTGCTCTTGGTTGGGCACTAAACCCAATCCAACCCATAACAGTCAGGTAGCAGTGGGTCCATCACTAACTTCATCTAGTCTCAGTTCCTTCATCTGCAAAATGGGGGCAATACTCTCGTACCATCATGAGGATCACAGGAATAAACTGTGTAAAATATTTTGCATACTTTAAGGTACCATGAAAATATCAGCTGTAACTGTCATTTGATTCCACACTCAGTTCAAAGGAGTTTAGCTAAAAAACCCTAGGACAGGTTGCTATCCTACTACAATTTCTTTGTGCTTCACCACTCCACAGACTACTGTACAGGAGGAGAAAATGATTGAGGATGGGATATAAGTGCTGGGATGCGGTCATCCTCTTCTAGGCTTGTTGAAAATCTTTTCAGAAGACCTCCAGCAGAATACGGTATGACGAGGCTGTGCTAGTACTTTATTCTGTCCACACACAGTTTTTAAACCTTCTGCTAGGTCTATTATAAAACGTTTTATTCCTCAGAATTTGGAGATAGTATGTATTTGCTACGTCTACATCTATTAAAAGCATGATTCGAAGTTTGTGCACATTAGGATCACATCCCGGTGATCGTGGGCGGTAGTTTTGTCTACAGTGCTTACTACATGCCAAGCAAATCCACAAGCAAAAATAGTTCCTCTCCTCATAGAGCTTACATTCTAATAGAGACAAAGCAAAGGGAAGAGAGTGGCCGAGCAGAGGCCCTTTGGTCCAGAAAGTTACCGGGATAATGAGAGCACAGGGAAAGAAGTTGACAAGCTCCATCCAAGGACAATGACAGAGCTAGTTGACCATGCATCATGGTTCCAGAAGGGGGTGGGGGGTTGGAGGGGGACTGACAAGCCTCTGGCACAGGCTGAAGCAGAATCGATTTGTCCAATTCATAAATATATCCCAAGGTCTTTACTGGTAGCACAGGGATTTGTTTATGACAAATATCAAGTTTTTGATAAATAACTGTCCACCAGAGTCAGGAAGTCATTGTGCGCAACCTGCAATGACATGTTCTTAACAATAAGAAGGGTAATATTATCCTTGTAATTAATTGTTCCCACCAGGAGCATCAGGAAATGGCAGCATTCAAAGGCTCACTGGATTTAAAGCCAGAGAACTTTTAATCCAACCCCCTCATTAACAAATGAGGAAGCAGGTCCCCACCCCGGGGGGAAGAGACTTGCTCAGCAGCAGGTTCAAACAGGGAGCTGAAAACACAGATGCTCCGACCTCAAACACAGAGCCCACTCTTCCTCTTCCATGAGACCATTTCTAACGAACAGTGTTTGCCCTGATAATGGTGTGGCCGCGTGTTTGTTCAGAGGAAAAAGCTGCCTGAGTGTTTTTCAGCATTTTAAGAAGTGCCCCGAGTCACAGATCTCCAGTTGCTCATTAGTTCCTACCTCCCACTCAGCACCTTTGCCACCTCAGGGAGTGAGTAAGGCCAATGTTTACTACCTGCAGAAGTCAGTTATTTCCTCATTAATGTGGTAACATGGGTGATGTGGGTACGTTTTGCATGAGTTGCTGTAAATAGCAAATGAATGGCCCTGTAGAGATACACACATCCCTGGGCGTGGAATTCCTTCCCTCTCTTTACCTGTTAGACACTATCTTTCTCCATGTCTGAGGGGTAACGGCATCCTAGATTTGGAATGAGGAGGAATCTCAGAGGTCCTCTGGTTCACCTCCACCCCCATTTTACAGAGAAGGAAACAAGGGCACAGTGAAGTGGCCTGTGAGTAAAGTGCTTCACTTGGAGTCAGGATCCTACCCCAGACACGTTAACAAGTCACTAAACCTTTCTCAGCCTCAGTTTCCACATCTGCAAAATGGGGATGATAATAGTACCTGCCCCACAGGGTGTTGTAGGGATCGAATGAGAAGACCCATGTAATGAGCTTTGTTAAAGTACTTTAAAATGCTAGCTCTTATTAATATTATAGCATCCCTAAAGTACTTGTAAACTTTAAATGTGAGTGTGTGTATGTTATCATTAGTACTAGTTTTAGTATGTGACAGTGTCAAGAGTGGAACCCAGGCCCTCTGACTCCAAAGTCATCATTACTCCTTCTATTGCACCAAATAAGACAAGATGAAAAGATGGGGGTGGGCCAAGTACAGCTCCACAAGCTCCCACCTCGAATTCTAAGATAGGCTTTCCTTTTGCCATAAACTTCCACCTTCCTACAGCCTTTCTAAATCATTTATCCCAAGTACTGTACACTGTACACTGTGTCAGTGTCAATCAGTCAACTATTATTTATTAAGTACCTACTACGTGCCAGGCACTGTGCTCAGTGCTAAGGAGAGCCCTGCTCTCAAGGAACTTATAGTCTAACAGAGAGACGCCAACATGCAAATGACTATGTATAAACAAGATACATACAGGTGAAACTGAAGATTAACTAAGGAGAGGAGTAATTAAGGGACATCAGGAAAGGTTCTTGGAGAAGATAGAATTTTGGCTGGGACTTGGAGGAAGCCAGAGAAGCCAGGGGGTAGAGAGGAAGAAAGAGACAGTTCCAGGCATGGGGCACAGTCAGGGCAAAAGCTCAGAATCGGGAGATGGAGAGTCTTGTTTTAGAAACTGTAGGAGACTACGATCACTGGTTCACAGATTTCATAGAGGAGTGGCAAGGCAGAGCAGTCCAGTTTCCAAATGACTTTAAACATCAAACCAAGGATTTTCTGTAGGATCCCAGTGGCCACAGAGAATCCTTTGGGTGTTTCTTTCCCCATATGTGAGTGGAGTTCTCCATGAGAACAGAAACCCAGACTTAGCTGTCATGTGGAACAGACTCATTCCAGCCCCAAATGGCCGAACTCGGAGTGATGCGTGAAAATTACAGGGAAATAGACCTCGGCTGGTTGGGAGAACCATCTATCCTAATGAGAGCTGTCCAAAACTGGAAGGAGTTGCCATGGGAGGGGCTTCCCTGCCTCTGAGGACTTCTCTTCCAGCTCAGCAACTCAGGGAATCTTTTATTTCAGGGAAATTCATTTTCAGGGAAAATATTTTATTCCTGGCATCTTTAGGTTATTTTGGTTTGAGCCCTACTTTTCTGAGAGCCCTGAATGCAGGGCTACCTGCAATGCCGACTCTGAGGGAAAGTAATTTAGAGCATAAGTGCCTCTGTACCAGGCACTATATCAAGTATGGGAGATAAAAAGAGAGAAAAAAGCCCCTGTCCTCAAGAAGCTCCCAACCTAATGGAGGAAAAAGCACACAAACAACTGTGTACAAACCAGTTAGAAACAGAATACACTGGAGAAAATGAGCAGAGGGAATGAAAGGGGATGCGGGGAGGTTTCTCATAAAAAAGGGGATTTTACCTGGGCCTTACAGAAGCCAGGTGAGGATGGAGAGCATTCCAGGCAGGGAGGACAGCCAGGAGAAATGCCTGAGGTTGGCAGGGGTCTTTCACAAGAAGCAGCCAGGAGGCCAAGGCCCTGGATTGAAGAGTATGTGTCAGGGAGGAAGGCATAAGAAGACTGGAAAGGGGTCAAGGACTTTAAATGCCACAGGTGATTGTATATTCGATCCTGGAGGTGAAAGGGAGCCACAGGTGTTGATTGAGAGGGAGTGACATGATCAGCTCTGTGACATCAGCCCTTCCACATCAGTGGAAGTCAGACACACAGACTAGCAAGCTATGTCTTAAGGTGAAATGCCTTAATCGGCACCTGGTCATTGCCCTGAGACCTAGTAGAAAGAACAGTCAGTCGGGACTGGGTTCTAGCCCTAACACTGATACTTAATACTTCTAACACCTTAGATAAACCATTTCATGCCTGTGGGTCTCAGTTTTATCTGTAAAATGAGGATAAAAAAAGCAACTGCCTCAAAGGCCTAGCCCAAAGGTCAAAGGAGAAGATGAATGTGGAGTGCTTGGTGGACCTCCAAGGTCAGCTAGTGCTTTTGTTATGAGACCCGCTTACGGACCTCCAGTGTACCCAGCCTCTGGCTGGTATGAAAGCCAAGCTTCCTTTATTCTGGGCTACATCTGAAAGTCACTGCCTTACTCATGCCCCATTAGAGATAAGCTTAGGGAAGATGGGGGGAGAAGGAGTTTGTGTGGCTTTGTGGGAAGGCTGAGCTGGTGAAATCCTTTATGGGTTGGCATATCGTAAAAAAAAAAAACAGTTCTTTATGAGCAAGATAAAAATATGCATGAATTTGTTTTCTAATGTGGTTTTAAAGGCTGCTGTATCTGCAGTCCTAAAATTTTATTTCTTTGAGAGACATACAAACAATTCGCGTGATGAGTATTTTAAACTTTTCAACCACTGGAAATTTGTAAGGTGGCATATGGGAGGCTGTGGGGGAGGGGTAGAAATCTAAAGGAATTGTGGGCTCGGTCACTCTGAGGACACCCAGAGCTGGAAGATGCCTTCGGGATAATCAAATTCAACCCCCTCAGTTTGCAAAGACGAAAACTGAGGTCCAGTGTAATAACTTGCCCAAACTCTTTCTACAACTACTCTTCACAATGGAAAGTGGTTTTTTTCTTTGTTGGCATACCACACTCAGGTCCAAGCTCTTCTAGAAAACATTGTTCAATTCTAGGCACCATGACTTAGGAAGGTCATTCACAAGCAGAAGTGGGGCTCCATGCAGACTGAGTTGGCAAGAAGACTACAGACCATGCCATATGAGGGTCCACTGAAGGAATTGAGAGTCTTTACCCTAGAGAAGAAAAGACATGGGGTGGTGGGGGGAGGGAATGAAACTAACCTGTAGAAGTGGGTAGGGCAAGAACCAATGTGTAGAAAGTACAGGGAGGCAAACATTAGCTCAGAGTAAATCCAACTTCTAACCACCAAAGCTGGAAGAAAATGAAATGGACAGGGACTGCTGAAGTGAGTCATTCCTGTAATAACAACTCCTGGATGGTCCTGAAGTCTGTTTCAAGTCCTACTCCTAGGCCTTCTAGGCCACAGAGGTCACAACACATAGCACTCAGAGACCACCTGGGATGTAAGACTTCTCCGAGCAGGCCTCCATGTAGACCATCAGTCACTCAGTCACTAGGATGTCAACCAAGATGTTCCAACCAATCCATCACTCGGTCCAAGTGTTTGTGAAACTCACATAGAAGAGATGTCAGCATCTCCTGGTGACTCTCTAGAGGAGAAAGACTAAGGCAGTGGAATCTGCAGTGCTCCAAGATGAGTGGACCATTTCAAACAATACAATATTTATTAAGAACATTAATAACACTCAACACTGGGGGAACAAAGACAAAAGTCAGAGTGCCTTCCATCAGGGGCATATGATGAACTGATGGAGACAAAGAGGGTGGGTAACACTCATTTTGTTTTCAGGAATCTGCCAAGCTTCCAGATGCCAGCCTAGCCATGGATGCCTCGCAGCGCCATTCCTTCAGTCTCCGACTGGTCACCACAGCCTGTTTCGGATACGCATTCATCAAATGTCTCTAAGTCACAAAAGACTATCAGAGCTGAAAAAGAATTAATAGGTCATCTAGTCCAATGCCCTTGTGCTGAAAATGAGGCTTAGGATGGGAAAGTGACTTGCCCATAGTCACAGGATTAATGAATGGCAGAATTAAGCTCCCATCCCAGGCCTGCCAAGTCAAGTGTTCTTTCTACTATCTGTTGTTGCCTCCAAACTGACTATATGCACTAAGTGGCATGCTCAGCACTGACATATGTCTACGTAAAAACACCAGACACCATTTAACTTTACATAAACAGCTCTCCTAGAGATGATAATCCTTTTCTAAACCAAAACTCTGGCTGGCTTTCCTAAGATATTGTTAGGAAAGCTATGAATTGGCCCCATATTAAAGTAGTCACTGAATAATTCAGCCCCATTGACCCCAAGATCCCTTGTACTTGTTACATGTCCAAGGAAGCACCCAAAAGGAAAGGTCTTATGTAAGATAAACTATGGCAAAAACCCTTTGTGGTAACCAACAGTTAAAAAAAAACTAGAAACAAATTGAGTGCCTGTTAATTCAGGAATGTTTACGTCAACTGTGAGGTTATGGATGTGATGAAATATAATTACAATGTAAGTTGTTTTTAAGTGAAAATAATTCAGAGAAGCATGGGAAGTTCATATGAAGCTGAGTGAAATAAGTAAAATCACAACAATATATGCATGAACTTAACAAGGTGAAGAAACCCAGATTAAGAACGATCAGATATTAAATCAATGCCGTGTCCAGAGGCTTGATGATGAAACACAGGTGTCTCCTGGGGGAGACAGGCAGGAATCTGTAGCGGCAACAAGTGGCATGGGTCGTCAGACACGGTCAGCAAGTTGATTTGTGTGCTGAAGTGCGCTCCTTTGTTGCAAGAAAAGGGATTGTATTGGGAATTGACCGTGTTGGGAAGGAAAAGAAAGCATAAAAAAACTTTTGTTTAAGAGATGAGATCCCGTGGCGATGTGCAGAAGGGAGAGGAAGTCAGCTCAATGAATAAAAGAAGGCAGAGCTCTTCATGTTCTGCCTAATGCGACAGCCTGTCCAGAAGAGAACGTTCATTCATTTCTTCAACAAAGAAATAAATCAATGTGTGTCAGATGAATGGAGTGTTTAGAACCTATCGAACAATATCCCCTGTATGTCACTAAGAGCCCAAGAGTTCCCAAATTGAGGTTACACCTGAATTCCCACCCGGAAAGAGAAGGAACAGTTTTCTTCTTCATTAAAAGACACATGGCTCAGAAAGCGATTTTCCTAAGCCTGACCCAGAAACAAGTGTGGAAGTGATCAAGTGACTTCCCTGAGATCTGCAAAGTACATAAGCTGCTTGGCCTGGAATTAAGACCTCAAACCTCCCCAATCCAGCCAATCTTAGGCTACAGCTCCTCATGAAGGAGTCTCTGATCTGACACTGGCAAAGAGCAATCTCTCAAACTACTGAATGGGTGCATATTTCCTACCACAAACACCAAGTCACAAAGGGATAGATGGTGTGGCTCCACTCGTGGAGGGGGTGAGGCCTGAATGGTAATTCTGTCTCAGATATGTGCTAACCATGTGACCCTGGGCAAGGCACTGAACCTCTCAGAGCCTCAGTTTCCTCATTAGTAAAATGAAAGGGTTGAACTAGATGATCTCTGAAATTCCTTGGAGGTCTACATCTGTGATCCCAAGAGAAGAGACACAGCAAGGGAACCAGATGAGCTTATCATTTGTAAACACTGAAGACATTCTATTTGTATTGACAACAGAAAAGTACAGTGGGAGCTTTAAAAAAAACAAAAAACAAAAAAACAAAACCTCTGGCCCTTTTTATGGTTACCAAGAGCAGCTAATCACTTCCTGAATGAGCCAGTGCCCTTCCTAAGGAGCAGTAAAGACTACTAATGCATCACCATGGGAGAGAGAGGCAGTAGGAAGCAGCCCCCTGGAGATGGCCAAACTCCTGAAAAGCTGAGCATCAACAGAGGAAGCCCCTGGAACATGCCGGGCAAAACATCCCCAGAGACCCGCTTTGGACACTGGAGCAACAGCCTCCATGTTCACAGTTTGGATGGCCCCATGTTGGAGTCTCTACAATTAGACTTCATGCCCTGCCAATGGCTCTTTCAATAAATGCAATACTCCAAACTCTCGCCATTTTCACTGACTGTCCCCTACATCTGCAGCTCTCTCCTGGCTCCCCTGGCCTCCTTCAAACGCGAACTCATCCCACTTTCTAATCTGCATGAAGCCTTGCTTAATGCCCTGGCTGCCAGTGTCTTCTCTGGCTTTGATTACCTCCAATTCTTCCTCTCTGTATCTTGTTCATACAGAGTCTCCCCCATTAGACTGGCAGCTCCTTGGGGGCAAAGACTGTTTTTGGCCTTTGCATGCCCAGTGCTTAGCTAAGTGACTGATTCGTGGTAGGAGAATACTTGATGTTTGTCAACGGACTGTTAACTGAAAATGAGTGAAGAAAATCAAACCATGCAGTCTAACATAGTGACCCCTAACATGCCCGCCTAGAATTCTAGAGCTGGAAGAAAGTTTTGAGGTCACCTAGATCAACTCTCGTTTTTAGAGAGGAAGCAGGGGGGGAAGCCCAGAGACAGGCAATAACTTGCCTACAATGACTCGGTTAGCTTAGGGAACAGATCTGGAACATTCTCTCCCACTCACAACTCTTCAGTGGCTCCCCATAAAGGATCACAGGACTAAAGACTGAGAATTTCAAACTACCTTAGAAACCCTTAGACCCAACTCCTCCATTGAGTAAAAGAGAAAATTGAAGCCAAAAATGTTTAGCCCCTTGTCCAAAATCACATAGCTAATGACAGTGGTAGAATCTGAACCCAGATCCCCTGACTCCAAGTCCTATGCTCTTTCCTTCACTGAACTACATTGTCTATAGGAGACGGAGTCCCAGCTGTAATGGCTGAAACAACCAACAATCATCTGTTAAGCACCTACTTTATACCGGGCTCTACACTATCTGATGGAGCAGAGACCCTCTTCAAGGGAGCGTGCTGGCTAAAGCGGCAGGGATGTTCCTAACATGGCCAAACTGTTGGGAAGGGACTCTGAGTGAGCCACAGGAGTGCCTCTATTTCTCTTCCTCTCACTCTCTTCTCAACCCTCTACTCCAGTTTCCGGACTGATTATTCAACTGGAACCTCTTAACTGCCAAATCTGACTTCCCAGTCCTCATCCCTCTTGACTTTCCTGCAGCCTAGGCCACTGTCAGTCACCCTTTTCTCCTCCATACTCTCTCAGCACTAGGTTTGGGGACACTTCTGTCTCCTGGATCTCCTTCAGACAGCTCCGTGTGACTGCTCCTCATTTTCCTTTGCCAAATCTTCATTGAGGTCAAACTAACCATGGGGGGGCCTCCCCCCATGGGGCTCTGTACTGGGCCCTATAGCTCCTGGGGGTTCCATTATCATCTCTATACACATGATTATCAGATCTCTTGTTCCAGCCCTAGATTCCCTCTTAGGTGGCGCCATACTACTTAGAGCACCAGGCCAGGGAGTCAGGAAGACTAATCTTCCTGAGTTCAAATCCAGCCTCAGACACTTACTGTGTGACCTGGGCAAGTCACTTAACTCTGTTTGTCTCAGTTTCCTCATCTGTAAAAATGAGCTGGAAAAGGAAATGACAAACAACTCCAGTAAAACCGCAAATAGGGTCACAGAGAGTTGGACACAATATCTCTTCTGATTTCCAGTCTTTCCCCTCCAACTGCCTGTTTTACACTCAAACTGCATGTCCCATAGAGATCTTACACTCAACATGTCCCAAAACCAAACTCATCATCACTCCTCCCAAACACCCCGCTTTTCCTAGCTTCCCTGTCATTGTCAAGGGTACCATCTTTCTGTAGTCACACAGGCTCACAACAGAGATGTCAACCTTGCCTCCTTACGCTCCTCCCTCATACCCAATAATCTGTCAAGTCCAATCGTTTCTACCTTCTCAACATTTCTCTCCATGTTGCCTTTCCTCTTCTGTCCCTGCAACCACCCCTGTGCAGACCCTTATGACCCCCCTCATCACCCCATGCTTACACTACTGCAAAAGCCTCCTGCTTGATCCTCCTGCCTCAACTCTACCATCAAATTGAAATGACTAAAGCGCATGTCACTCTCCTGTTTAAAAAGCCCCACTGACTCCTTACTTCCTCCAACATCCAATAGAAAATCTTCAGTCTGGCTTTTAAAGGCCTTCCTCACCCTGTCCCTCTCCACCTTTCCAGTCTCTGTCTGCCTTACTCCCCTCCACATCCTCTGTGAGGCAGTGACATCGGCCTCTTCACTGTTCCCCCACAGGACACTCCACCTCCTGATGACCGTGCCCAGTGGCTGGCTGTCCCCCATGCCTGGCCCACTCTCCCTCCTCTTCTCGGCCTCCCCACTTCCTTCAAGCCCCAGCTTCTATGAGTTTTTCCCAAAGCTCCTTCATTTCAGTTGTCTTTCCTCTGAGATTATCCCCAATTTCTCCCATATTGTCCTGCATGTGAATATCATTTGCATGTTGTCTCCCTCCTTAGACCATGAGTTTCTTCAAGGCAGAAACTTTTGGGTGGGGGGAGTTCCTTTATTTGTATCCCCACACTCAATACAGTGCCTGGAACACTGTAGGTGGCCAATCAATGTTTCTTGACTGACTCCCTCTACGAGTCTATGCAAACCCTTGATCCACAAGAGAAGAGCCTTGCCTTCCGTGGGGTCCCATAGAATTTGGTAGACATCTGGGATCTGTGTTAAAAGAATAACAAGTGGAAGGTACTTGAAGATCATCTAATCCAATTTTTCACAAATGAGGAAACTGAGCCCAAATGGGGTAAGGGACTTGTCCAAGGTCCCACAGGGAGTAAAGCACTTAGCACAGTGCCTGGCACACAGTAGGTCCTTAAATGGTTGTTGACTGACTGACTACATCCTGGGAATGCAGCAAAGTGTATTGGGCAGAAGCCCAGGCTCAATCTCAGCGAGATAACCCCTGGAGGTGAAGGCTGAGTACTAGGCTCCACCTCCAGGCCTCAGATTCTCTGTCTCTAAAAATGAAGACTCTGGATAAGAAACCTTCAAAGTTCCTTTCTGGTTTTAAGTCCATAAAATCCTAGGAGCCAACACATACTCCAATCCCACATCTGCAATGATCGTCTTCTTGGTTCCTCGATGGACCTCTCTTTGCCCCAAATGCAGAATGAGGGCACTGGACTATGTGGTTTCTAAGGCCCCTTCAAGTTCTGAATCCTATGAGCCCTACTCTGAGGTTGGCACCTTTTCTGGGCACCATATATACATTAGGGTTAGAGTCAGATACCAATCTTTCTCTTCCGACTCCTAAAACCCCAAAATAAAGCTAAATCATGCCAAAGTAATGCAGTGGAAGGAGCCTGGATTGGGTTTAGATTCTGGCTTACTACCTGGTGAATTTAACTTCCCCTAGTTTCCATTTTCCCAAGGGTTACATAAAGGGGTTCGACTAAACACCTCCCAAGGTCCCTTCCAGCTGTAAACTCTGATCCAAGGAGCTGTAGACTTCAAATAAATTCGAGAGTGCTTTTCTTCTCCTTCTTTCTCTCCTCCTCTACCCACTATGGAAAATGATACTGAATTACTCAAAAAAAAAAAATGTCCTTTAAGAGGAAGGAGGGATCTGAATCACGGTGACAAGGCAGTCTAGGATCCCTGAGGACAGACTGCCTTCAGAGGAGGGCTCTACAAGGGTCTCTTCTGCTAATCGAATCAAGTAGGCTACAACCACTGCTCTGGACACACACACACACACACACACACACACACAATCAGCAAGCCTTCCTCCACTGCCACCCCCACAGCTGTATACAATCTGTCCTTCAAGAGAGGCTGGGGGTCTTTCTTTTCGCCACAGAACAGGCACCTGCCATGTGGCATCGAGTTCTCCTCCCCCTTCTCTTACACATGCCATGGTCTACCTAAACTTGGCATCTCCAGACTTTCACAAGCTGAATGATTAGGCTCAAACATGGGCCATTCCAAATACTTGACCTGTGGTAACAGCTGTGAGGAATTTATCTGGTTATTTTTTTAATCCCATTTCTTCTTAAAAAAAAAAAAATTCTAAGACCTAAGAGGACCAGAGCTTGAATCCTGATTCTCCCACTGGCTACCTGTATAACCTCAGGTGAGTCAGGCACTTCTCTCACTTTCTGTATCTGTAAAAGGAGAGGGTTGCCTGACCAACCTTGGAAATCCCTTTCAGTTCTCCATCCATGACCTGGGGATTCTGAGTCACTACATTTTACTGGGCCAGTTTCCTCATCTGTTCAACCAGATGACTTCTAAGGTCCCTCTTGGTACTATCCTAAATCTCTTCCTTCAGTATCCAAGATTTAGAGCTGGAAAGGGTCTCAGAGGTCATAGAGACTAACACCCTCATTCTCCAGATAAAGAAAGTATAGCACAGAAAGATGAAGTGATTTTTTTCCCATGATCCAAGAGCTGGTAAGTAAGAGGGGGGGTGGGGTGGAGAACATGAAACCCCATCACAGAAAGATTCCCCACAAGGTCTCTAAACAACAGCTTTGGTGGGTCTCCCAGACTTCAGCAAGCTGTCACTGGGGCAAATGAGGTATAATTGTACTTTGAAGTGTGGGCTGGGGAAGAATGTCCACAGGCTGAGCCTGGCCCAGCCCCCTTCCTCAGGAGGACCCTGAAAGGCAGGGGGGCAGAGAAACACTCATGAAACACCCCAGTATCAAAGTGATCGCCAGGGTCTTCAACATCCTTTACACAAAGACGAAAGCAATGGGAAACACTCGGAGACCATTTGAATATTCCATCCCTGTTCTCACTGAACCAGTTCCTGGCCATTCAACCATGCTGGGTTCAAAACACAAAGTGGGTGGGGAAAAGGGAGGCCCAAAAGGGGGAAAAAAAATCTTTCAACGAGATCTTAATCTTGAGGCTGCCTCTGAAGTGTGGGTAGAAGGTCTCTCCTTCACCCTTAACAGAAGAGCAAGTCTGTGCCTCCACTTGGGACTAACCGCTAGGTAGGTACAGGTGCTCCCTCTCCAGTCCACCTACTGACAGACACATGGTGGCCATCCAACATGGCAAGTTGCCGAACCATGATATATGGTGCAGAAAGAGATCCTAAGAGGTCACGTGAGTAGCTGAAAGCAAGACTCCTCTGGAGTCAAAGGCCTTAGGTTCAAATTCAACCTCTTACGCATCTTAGGCACAAGCCACCTATCTCTGGAAATCTGTTTCCTCTTCCGTAAAATAAGTAGGTTGGTCTAAATAGAAAAGGAGGATTACAAACAGAGCTAGAATGACCCTCAGAGGCCGCCTAATTAGTTTTACAGAGGAGGAAACTGAGGCCCCAAGAAGGGGAAGGTCATGGTAATAACCATCAGAAAGAAGATTTGAAGCTAGGTAGATGAGAAAAGAAATGCCCAGCAGAGGGGTCATCGACAGTGCTGACTCCAAACCAAGTGCTCCTTCCTCTACATCCCACAGAGAGAATCCTTTCAAGCACCTATTATCAAACATTTTCTTAGGTTTCTATAATTAAGAGCTTATCCACAGAGCTCAGTAAGGAGTTCTGGAATCTGGATCTCCGGGAGCCACAAACCTCTCTGAAAGAAAAAGAGATGGGCAGAAAAATCAGGAGACGATGCAAGAGCAGAAAGAGCCTCTGAGGGAGGAGTTTTTCCTTCTGAGGCCCCACTTCCTGCTCCTGTGCACATTAAGACTTGTTCTGTTTGGATTGAAATCATAGACTTAGAGTTGAAAGAAAAGGTCATCAAGTCAAACTGACACATTTCCCAACTGAGGAAACTAAGGCAGGCCCAGAGCAGTTAAGTAACTTGCCAGAGTCATACAGCTCCTGTAGAAGGTGATTTGAATTCAAGACCAACCAAGGCTTTAATCCCATTTGCTGCCACCACAATCCCTGGGACAGAGAAGCCATAGAGAAGAAGGATCTTACATAGTGGCAGGTGTGACAGTTGGAAAATTGGTCAGGAGCTGACAAACAGAATAGGAGGGAGGAGAGGATTTGGACATTTGCTGCTACCTCTTCCTTGCTATGTCATCCCTAAAATGGCCTGCCTTTGAATCAAGAAGGTCTGACTTTCTCCGTCTCTCAACCTACCTCCACCCTGATTTTCAGCATTTCCTTCCCTTCTCTTTTTGGAGGCACACACTCTCATAGCAGGTGGCATATGCCGGGATAAACTGATCACAAAAAACTTTTCTAAAATTTCTTTCTTAAATTTAAGCCAGTCCTCCTTTGTTCACACTTCTCTTCAAGTGGCCTTCCCTTCCATCTTGCAGGGCACAACATTCTCCTTTGCTCTCCTACTCTGTCTCGTGTATTTGAAGGATTGGTTTCTGCTACCTTTTGCAAAAGCCAGGCCTAAACATGACCAAATGAATCCATTTACCACCATCAAGTGAGTGAAAAAAAAAAGCAAAGCCTGCAGAGCCCTGGGTACAATAGCAGACACCGACACAGACCACAGATCTGGTTCCAATGCTATATAGTCTCTTTACTTTGGCTTTACTTTACTTTCAGCCAAGAGGGGAGAAATGCCTTCTACAATGTAAGACACTTTAAGTCAAGTCAGATTCAGCACTGTTAACTCCTTGAAAATTACCTCTATTTTTCTGAAATTCAACCCCAGCTCTGATTTTTTGAGACGGCCATCTGGGTCTAATCTACCAGGGGGGTTTTAGCTCAGGGACAGCAGGGGAAAGAGGTATAGCTAGCAATGCTGTAGTCAAGCAGCCTTAAATGCTCCCTCAAGTAAACCATGGAGGAAGAGACCCGGGGGAAGTCAAAGAGACTCCTGGGCACTGCAAGGCTGCTTCTGGGAAGGTTTGGCCAGCCCAGGGAAGGAACCCCCTGGTGTGCAGCAGTGGGTTTAACAGAGAGAGGGAAGTAGGGCTAATTACTCCTGCTAAGGAGTTTCTACACCGCTGGAATCAAAGTCCTAGCAAAACGTAAATGAGCCAACGTCTTTAATATATAATTTAAAGATCATTAGCCTTCATTCTGGTGCCCCACAAGTTTCGGGGCCCCTGATTGCCCCCCATGTTACAGTGCCAATAAAGAAGCTCTCTAGCAGTTGGTGTCAACTTCTCATGAATTCACTAAGGTTCACCATGCGTTATTCCTTCTCTCATGTCAGTTTTCTCTTGGGCTGGCAGCACAGTAGAAAGATCATCCACCTTGGACCCAAGGGGCCTGGGTTCTAATCCTGACTTTGCTATTTACTATCTGTGTGACCTTAAACATGTCCTTTCACTTCTCTAGGTGCCTTTTTCCTCCGCTCTAAAACAATCGGGTTGGATCAGACGACCTCAGAGGTTGGATGCTCCCAGCTCTGGATCAATGACCCTAACATCCTACCAACCTAACACGGGAGCTGATCTCCAGATGAGAGCCATGGCTATTTTCAAAGTAGAGAAATAGATGCAGGAAGAGGAGGGGAGAAGACATTGTGAGAAACCCATACGCTATCGGCGCCCTCCCCACACACACACATGGCGCCCACTGCACAGGCACCAGAAAGCATCTTCTTTGTGGATGATCGGAAGGGGAAGAAGAAACCACCAGATCAAACACTGTGGGGATACACCCCAGTACAAGCCCCACTGGATCAAGAGATCAGGACACAAAGTGTTCCATTCATAAGGAAAAACACAAGATAGACATCTTGATCACCCGCTCAAGGCCTCAGTCATGTTCCGCTGTGCAGACAAAATTCACATGACCACGTGGATGATGAACAGGCCCATTATAGCATAATTACACCAACACTTCAATAAGCTGAACAGCAGCCATCATGTCTCAGCATAGAAGGTGATCCAAATTAACGGAGTAAATGCTCTCAACCCATTCCCAGTTGTCAAGGAGATCTCCTCCAACAGTCCCATAATGAAGCTGAACATAAAGTTCTAATTACAACCAGCCAGCAGAGGTTACAGCGCCAAGTTTTAGTTGACAAAGAAACTCTCTCCCCCATCTCGCACAAGGGTTAACAAATTAGAAATCTCCACGTGAAAGCAGTGAACTGAAAATTCTATCCGAGCCACTGGGAGAGGCAGTGGCAGGTCCAGAGCAAAGGCGTGGAAACCCAGGGTTTGTGTATTGGCTCTGCCACTTACTAAGGAGTTGTTATCTCCATCCATGAGGAACTCCACGCCCTTCCAGCTCCTAACAGCTGGGGCTCCCAGCTCTCTATTCTAAGTGTATTGGGCATGTCCTTGGGATTTCATACTCCATGATAGTCAGCATGCATACGTAGGGCATCACCCATGGGGAAAAAGCCCTGGAGAATAAATTTTCCTCAAATATGTGAACCAGGCCTCCAAGCCTCCAGTTTTTCAGGCATCTCAAGATACCTTGTGGGCAGCTAGGTGGCACAGTGGATAGATGGCCTGGAGTCAGGAAGCACTATCTTGGTTTCAAATCAGGCTTCAGACACTTATTAACTGCGTGACCCTGGACAAGTCACTTAACTCTGTCCCAGTTCCTTCATCTATAAAATGAGCTGGAGAATACAAACCATTCTGATATATTTGCAGAAAAAAAACCCAAAGGGGGCCACAAAGATTCAGACATGACTGAAAAGAAGCAAACAGCAAACAATACCTCGATGATTCCTTCAGCACCATTTTCCTCCCCTTCCCTGTGGCTTGCAATCTCACTTGCTCACTCATTCACACACACACACACACACACACACACACACACGCGCGCGCACGCGCACAGAGACACACATGCACCCATGCATGCGCACAGAGATACACACATGCAGACACACACGTGCACATGAGCACACACAGACACACATGCGCACACACTGCACACATGTACACACAGACACACATGCACACACGGCACACATGTACACACACACGCACGCACACACATACCTAGACACCAGGTCAAACAGGTGAGGTTTTTGCCTTATCATGGCCACCTTCACACTGAGCTTCTCCTGGCCTTGACAGGCTTCCGCCTCACTTTTTCATGTCCCTTTCCCCGTTGGACATAAGCCATCTGGCTTGCTTGTCTTTGTCTCCCCAGTTCTGAGTAAAGTGGGGGAGGGCCTGCAGCCTCAAAGCCACATGGGACCCTCTAGGTCCTCAGGTCCCACCCTTTGGCTGAACCCAAACTACACAGAACAAAGTCTGGATTCAATCAAAGGGCCACACTACACATTACACGCTACCACAAAGGACCACAGGTTCTCCATCCCTGGTTTAGTACATAATAAGCACTCCATAAACGCTTGCTTTGTGTATGGTAACATTACCAAGTGAGGACCCCAACCGGTACCAGGGAGCACCATACAAGGTTGATACAAAGCAGATGGGGGTTTCAGTGGGGACAGAGTGAGACAGTGAGGGCAGTGGTCAGGACAGAGACATTTCAGCCCTTTTACAGAGCATCCAAGACATATTCCATTCAACAAGTATTTATTAAATGCCAAAGTACCTGATGCTACCCTAAGCACTAACTCCCACAAAGGATCACCGCAGGCAGACAGCACCTCACCCTAACGGTCCACCCTTTCCCCCAGCCCCACCCCCACAGCCATCCTGCTGTGCTGGCTGGGCATCAGAGGGATCTGTTATCCCATTATTCTGAAAAAACTACAGGATTAAAGCCGAATTAGATTAGACCTCCCCTGGAGGTGGAGGAGTTTGCTTCCCTTTGCAAATGGGCGCTAAGAATGCTATTTATTAGTCGATGCCCTGGCTTTTTATTTACAGTGTTTCCTAACTTCATTAAATGCTTTGGCTCCTAGATTTCTATGTCTCTTGTACGGTACAGCAATAAAATTAGATTGGATGGGGACTCAGGCTGTGAGTGGCTTCATCGATTCCGCAATGAACCCAGGGGTGCTGAGTAAGGGCCCTTCCAGCTCTGCTGTTCTGGGCTCCACGGCCTCCACTTCACAGCTTTGCTCCAGCCAGCTCTGACACACTGTGGTCCGTGAATGTTTCCATAGACAATATACAAAGGCTGTCCGTCAGGAGTCTTTTCAAGTGGCACCCACCCTGCTCCATCAATCTGGTAAGCGACTCTCTTCTGATCTGAGGTGGAAGTCTTTTTATCCCAAACCCAAGTAAAGCTCAGAATACTCAAGAAGAGTCTTCCTGACTTCAAGCCCAGCGCTCTAACCGCTGCAGAGCTTATGAGAACACGGCTTTTTCACCTATTTGACCGTATTCACATAGAATAGGTTAAATTCCCTTATTTTACCCTGAACACTTTGGAAGGAGGTAGCTGAAAGACGAGGATGAATCCACAAGACAATGACTCATCATGGCCTTCGTCGTGGGGTGAAATTGGAACTGGTCTGCATACCTTAAAAAGAACTTAGAACAGCCTTAGAAGCTGGGGTCAGGTGAGGTCTTTTGAACTTAATGCCTATTAGACTGAGGCGGCCACATATCCACAAATTACCATTACTACCCAGGCAGGCGTAATGTAGTAAGATGGAAAGAACACAGAATTTTGAATATGAGGCTGGAACCTGGGTTCAGCTCTCATCTCCAGTTCTGAGACCAGACCAGCATTGCAGTAATACACTAACTCCATATAAGCATTCATACTTCAGAAATCAGCAAATACCACACATCAGAGCTTCATCTATTGTTTTGTGGACTGTCTAGACTTAAGAAAGTGAAGGAGAAAATATTAATAATGCATATTGAACTTAAAAGTTTGTCATGTGAACTTTTCTCCCCAGAGACTTGGTTGTCAAACATTGACCAGCACACCTTTGTGTATGACCAAGGGAAAAATTGCTTTCCTGGTGTAGGCCTCATATAACACCGGGACTAAATCTCCACCCCAGCCCCTCAACACCCCCCACCCCACCCCCACCCACCCTAGTCATTCCCAGCTCTATATCACATGGCCCTCTGCTCACAGACACATAGATTTCGTGTTGGAAGAGACCTCCAGGCTCATCTAGAGTAGCCCATTCATTTTACAGATGAGAAAACTGAGGCTGAGAGGCTAACTAACTCCCCTTAAGTCTGGTGTGTTTATTTGAAGAAAAGTTTCTATCAGACCAGGCCTATTTTTCCCTCTGTCATCTGAGATGTTTAGCTTATAGCTCCAAAGAAAACATTTATCACAACCCAAAAGGCTGCCACACAGAAATCAATAGATACCATCACCATCTACTGTGTCAGAAAGGGAAAAGAGGAAGGAAAGGCATGGTCAGAAGAACAAGTTCCTACAAACAAACTGCTTTATTTGGTCAATGTGGACACGCCACTTTTAGCTACAAGGATGTGGCTCATTTCACAGCTCTGGGAGGTCATGATAACGAGCCACGAAGGCTCACCCTGGATCTCAAAAAGCAATCATTAGCATGTTATAATTGCTGTGCAAATCAGGAGGGTCATGCACATGTAGCCCAAGATGCTTTCCAGCACTCCATGAGGACCAGCAGTCGCCACTGCCATACATCTACAAATTTTGCGTCACATTCAAGATAATGACCCAGAGGAGGTGAAACATTCCGGAATGTTTCCTGAGGCAGCCCGGATGGGCACCTGTAATTTTAGAGATTTGGGCACTCCCTTCCTCAATGGTGTTGGTGGGGCTGCTGAATCATTTCAGTCATGGCTGACTCTTCATAACCTTATTTGGGGTTGTCCTAGCAAAGATTCTGAAGGAGTTTGCCCTTCCCTTCTCCAGTTCATTTTATAGAAAAGGAAACTCAGGCAAACAGGGCTAAGTGACTTGCCCAGGGTCACACGGGTAGTAAGTGTCTGAGGTCACCTTTGAACTCCAGAATAGTCTTCCTAACTTCAAGCCCAGTGCTCCACCCACTGCACCCAGAATCCACTGCAGCGCTAATCAGCAATACCAATCTAGCTAATGGAGATAGACGTTAAAAAGAAGTAGTCCTTGCCCTTGAGAAATTTCCATTCTAGTGCTTTCTACCGATAGCAAATCATAACTCCCCCATGCTTTCTGATTCTGTATACTTTTTTCACCACGTTTTCCCATAAATTAACCAAAAAAGATCTACTGAATAGACATGGACTTCTCTTTTTTGGTTGGGGGTAGGGGTGGGGGTGGAAAAGAGCCTTTCTAACAACCCCCCCAGGCAGTGCCACCCCTGGATCTCATTTGTGTCATGCCCCCTTTCCCCTCCCTTTGAAATCACACACATGATCAATAACATTTTTTCTGTCACTTCTTGGGCCCAGTTTCTTCTTCTGAATCAAAACCAGATTGTGTGTCACATCCTGCAGGGCTGGGGTGAGGAGGTGGCAACTCCCTGGTTCTCCCACTTAGCAGGAAATGGGGTTCACATTGAAAAGAAAATAAGAGTAAGCCAAAAATTTGTGGCAGGTGGGTTTCTTCAAAGCATCAAAACCCAAGCAGCTGAGCCTAGCATGAAAACTGTCATAGGAGCGGATCCGATCAGAAGTTCAAAACTGGATTTGGAGGCAAGATCCCAGACGCATCAGAGAAGCTCCTGGTCATCTGACTCAACTCATCCCCCCAGAGCTTTGGTGTTTCCCAGGCTCTAGTCTCCAGCAACCCGACAGCCAAATGGCCTCGGGCCAAGTCTGCCACGGCTCTCCCTGAACGAGGGCAGCAGGAGCAGCAGCAAAGCCAGGGGCCAGGCCTTGTGCTGAGGATCATCTCAGTATTAGGTTCAGCTGCATTCTCCTTCTGGGAATTACCAAGTCCCAAAGATTTCATGGCGACTTTATCAACCAAACCATCCTCCCTTTATGCCCAGGGTGGTTTAAAGAACTTATCCACCAGCAAGCATTTGTTAAGTGAATATGTGTGAGGCCCCCTCCAGACAAGGTCAGGTACACCTGAAAAACAGGCCACTTTCTCTTCTGGGTCCGTCTCGCCTTTTCAAGCTCTTTAAGAGGTACCACTAAGCACACGCACACACACACACACACACACACGCAATATTTATGTCCACCAGTCCGGAAACCTGGGTAGGGAGGCAAACTTTAGCAGAGATGCCCCATGCCCAGAGAAAAGACTGCTGGATCTGAGAGTTAAGAAAGGCCTAGCAATTTATCAACCCCATTTTACAAGTCAAAAAGCATTCATAAAGCATCTACTATGTGCCAGGCAGCATGCTATGTGTTGGCGATCCTACGAAGGGCAAAAACAGCCTCTGGTCTCAAGGAACTCCCCACTAAAGAGGGAGACAGCATACAGACAACTCCAAGCAAACAAGACATGGAGGACATCATGGCCACTGACTGAAGCTCACTCTGCAGGATTTTCCTCATCTCTAACTTAAATCTTTGCAGTCTGGTCTGACCTCATTATTCCACCCAAACCCTCTTTCCAAAGGTACCAATGATCTCTTAATTACCACAATCTTCATTCTCCTTGACCTCTCTGTAGATTTTCACACTATGGATCATCAACTTCTTCATACTTTCTTCTCTAGGTTTGGAGGAAACTACTCCCTCCTGGCTCTCCTCCTACCAGTCTGAGTTCCTTCTCTCTCCCCTTTGCTGGATTTTTATCCAAGTCATACCTGCCTACCATAGGTATTCCCCCCCCCCCACCAAGACTGTCCCACTTCCTCTTCTTCCTCTATATTATTCCCTTTGATGATCAAGATTATCATCTTGAGGCAGACGATTCTCAGATCTCTGTGTCTAGCCTTAACCCCTCTCTTGACCTCTGGTCTCACATCTCCAACTGTCCACTGGACATCTCAAACTGGACAGTCCATAGACGTCTTATGCACCACATGTCCAAAACTAAATTCATTATCTTCCATCTCAAACCCTGCCATCTTCCTACTTTCCCATCATCCCCTCAGTCCCCCAGGCACATAATCTGGGTACCATCCTTGACTCTTGACTCTCACCTCCTGGTCCTTTCTCTCATAACCACATTTCCTTCTCTCCTCTGATGCTGCAGCCACCCTCATTCCCTCACATTTGGACTACTCGACCCTCCGCTGCTCAGTGTCAGTGTCTCTCTCTCTCTTTCTCTCTTTCTCTCTCTCTCTCTCTCTCTCTCTCTCTCTCTCTCTCTCTCTCTCTCTCTCTCTCTCTCTCTCTCTCTCTCAAACCTTTCCCAATTGCAGACCATTATCTGCTAGGCTATCAAAGTGAAATTCCTAAAGCAAAGGTCTAACCTTGGCAAATCCCTCCTCAGTAATTTCCAGTGCCTCTTTATTTCCCCCTGGGATCAAATCTATAAAATTCTCCATTTGGTTCTTTCTACCTTTCCATTCCACTTAGACCTCCCTCCCCTCCACACACTCCAAGAAATGCTGGTCTTCTTGCTGCTCCTCACACAAGACACCCCACCATCAGCCAAGTCCTTGTGTCTTCACTGGCTCTTCCTCCCTGCCTGACGTTCACTCTTTCCTGTTTCTCTGGCAGCTCCAGTCACACTTTGTACAAGATGCCTTTCCTAGGCCCCCTCGCTGCTAATGCCTTCCTCCCTCAGTTCCAACAGATCCTCCACGTCTTGCTTGCCTAGAGTTGTCTGTAATTTGTCATCCTCTTTAGACTGAGAGTTCCTCGAGACCGGAGACTGGTTTTTGCCCCTTAGTATCCCCAACACTTAGCACACTGACTGGCACAGAGTAGGAGCTTTATGAATGCTTTCTGGTTTGTGAAATGAGGATGATAACAGCCCTACTTAAATGTATCAAAGCATTGCAAAAAAAAAAAAAAAACAACAACAACAACCTTGTAATTGAGAGTCAGAAGCCCCAGTCCCAAAGCCTTCTCCAACACCTGATAAGTGTGTGCCCTTGGACAAGTCCTAGCTTTGCTGGATCTATCAAATAAGGATGGAGGGGGTTAATCTATAAGACCTCTCAGCTCCCTTCTTGCTTTTAAAGCTATGGAACTTTGAGGGACAAAAGGAGATGAGGGTGCTAAAGCACTGTGGAAAACTGGGAAGTGTGATACATGGTGTACATCTTCAGATGTACATAAAAGTGAATGCTTCATTATTATTATTTGGTATCACTATTACTTTATGATAACCTTGGCATCGAGGTAGCATGGTTCATGGAGGGCTAGGCTTGGGGGCAGGAAGACCCAAGTTCAAATCCTCCCTCAGATACTTGCCAGCTGGGTGACCTTGGGCAAGTCACAGAACCTCTCTGAGGCTCAGTTTCCTCATCTGTAAAATGGAGATCACAGTAACACCTACCTGCCAGGGCTGCAATGCAGATCAAATGAGATAATGTACATGAAATGTTTTACAAACTTTAAGGCACTAAGTGCTAGATACCAATTTGGTGACTGTACCCTTCCTGGCTAGCCTAGCACCTGTATCGAGTGAAAGAGGCAGATTTTCCAAAGGAAAGGATTCAGACTGTGGAATCTGATCATTTCCATGTGACAGTGGTAAACTGACTCACCTTTTTGGACTTCAGTTTCCTTCTCTGTAAAATGGAGGGATTGGAGTAGAAGGCCTCTGCAGTCCCTTCCAGCTCTGAATCTATGGTTTTATGATTCTAAGCCCTCTCAAAGGAATGAGGATGTTTCCCATGAATATTAAAGAAAGCTGTGTGATATAGGAAGGAAACCCAGCAAAGGATGAACAATTAATTATACCCAGAACCAGGAGAGACAAAAACATGGCCCAGGTCCAAAAACCAAGTGACATGAAATTGAAAGAAAAGAAAGAAAGAAAGAGAGAGAGAAGAAAAGAGAAGAGAAGAAAAGGAAAGAAAAGAAGAGAAAAGAAAAGAAAAGAAAAGAAAAGAAAAGAAAAGAAAAGAAAAGAAAAGAAAAGAAAAGAAAAGCCAAAAGAAAAGAAAAGCCAAAAGAAAAGAAAAGCCAAAAGAAAAGAAAAGCCAAAAGAAAAGAAAAGCCAAAAGAAAAGAAAAGAAAAGCCAAAAGAAAAGAAAGCCAAAAGGGAAGTACAGGAAGTCTGAGGTTAAGGACGACTCAAAAAGGAGCTGAAACTCTAAGTTAGAAGAAACCATAAAAGTCAGCAGGCATGAAACCAGAGAGGGCCTGACCCGGACCTCCAAGCAGTCCCCCAGCAGGATGCCACAGCAGCAGCCCTGCCAAGAAGGGGCAGGAGGGAGACAGGTGGGAGGCAGTGGGCTGCCCCATTGATTTCCTGGGGAGATATAGGTCACTGTGCCATTGATTCCCAGAGCCAGCTCAGATGGAGATGAAAGCAGCCCTTCTCCGGCAGCCGGGGAGCCCCAATGGCCGACATCTGGGCAGCATCCTGCCGCGACACAGCTCAAGTCAGTTTCGTTTCTCTCCTATAAACTGGGACCAGGGGACCCAGGCAGAGAGAAATGCCAAGCATGGAAATTTAGCACAAGGGGTCTAAAATACCCCAAACTGTGCACTCAGTGACCACAGAAGAGACCCTGGGAGAAGCAAAGAGCTCACTCTTTCCCCAGCCCCATTCTGTGCTCTCATTCAGGGCTGTATAATTAACCCAGGGCTTCAGAGCTAACACTGAAGTTGTTCATGCTGATGAGAATATCAACCATCTTTAATAATAGCAATATAAACACAATAGGCTCTATTGAGGCTCTAATCAGGGCAGATAGTCATTTACATAGAACATTTTCTGTGACTCTCTGTAATACAACTCCACAAAGGCCCAATTGAGATCCAGGCTCCTTTTCCCATAAACGTTTAAGGAAAAAAAACTGGCCAACCCACAATTTCCTTTGCAGGACAGTACAGATGGTCTCCACCCTTCCCAAGGGTTCATCAGGGATAGGGCATTTCACTGAAACTGAGGGCAACTTGATTAGCCATTCCTCAATTCACATACTATCTAAATCCCTTAAAGCAAGGATAACTTTAGGAAACACTGGACTTGAAAACAAATTGAGAAGTAGGCTGGAAGGAATGAAGGATTGGTTCCCTTAGGAAGCTTGAACCAAAAGGCAGTGATGTGGGTAGTCCTGTGGTTATTAAACAACACCCAAGACTTGGTCATAAAACTGGAACTGTATTGTCCCTATGGAAGACCTACTATGTGTGCAGCGTACCTTCAGCGTGAAAGAAAAGTGATGCCGAAAAGGGATGATTTGAGTGTTGGACCCAAAGTAAAAATGGCAGACAGACAAGTGTGTTGGATGGGATGGCTGCTGAGGGCCCATCCTTCTGATGTCCCAAGCTCCAAGGTCCCCTCTCCCCCTCAACATCCTGTGCTCCAGGATCTCCCCTCTGACATCTCATGTTCTAAGGAGTCTCCTCCCCTCTGACATCCTACATTCTATATTTAATCAAGATGGCAGATATTGGTTTTTTCTCTGTACTCACCAAAATTTGCACAGTGAGTTACACAAAGGGATGCAGACTGATGTGGGATTTCAATGGCACAGAGAATTCCCAGTGAGGAAAGTCTCTCTGCCAAGATAGGTTGGCACCTTCTCTGTCATTATAATCTTAGAGATCTGCCTAGAGCACATGGGGTCCAAGGCAGGACTTAACAGGTTTCCTGGGCTCCCATGCCAGCAATCTATCCCAATGTCTCTGCCTTGCCTTCAGGAGGCATTTAGCAAACATTTCTCAGATTGGCCCAGAGCCATGTGAGGTTCCCAGGTGAGAAGGCTTCTGTAGCCAGGGGGAAACAAGAAAAATAGAAAACCACCATACCTTTTGGCTCACTGTCCAACTTGCCTGGGATTCTCTGCCTCCTGCCTTTCTTCAAAGCTCAGCTAAAGTCCTACCTTCTACAAGTGTCTGTGTGTGTATATACATATCTATAGTAATCGTATATGTATATATTGCATATAAATATACATGTATGTATATATAGCATTATATGTATATGTATACTATATAGCATATGTATATGTATATACTTATATTGTGATATATATGTATACATGGATGTCTTGTTTGTGCATAGATATTTACTGTCTTCCACTTAGACTGTTGAGTTCCTTGAAAGATGGGACTATCTTTTGTCTTTCTTTGTATCCCCAGCCTTTAGCACTGTGCCTGGAACGTAACAGGAGATTAATAAATACTTGCTCACTGATGCAACATCAGGCCCCTCAGAGATGGGTGGCCTAGGCATACCCTCTTTGAAATGTTTGTAGAAAGAGGAGGAAGGGAGTCATTAAACCTTGGCCTTATTCCTCCAACTGAAAGGAGAAAAAGTGTAAACCAGAAGGCCATGGCAAATGGGTTTCTGAGCAGCATGGAAATCTAAGCCTAAGCCTCATGCCTGCATAATCATGTTCTTTTAAAGCTCCCAGTATTCAGTGACAAACTGTGATCTGCATTCCCACTCTGAAAAACCTGCTGTGTTTATGCTGTGCCCATATGCTACCCAAGGGAATCATCTCTGGAACCAGGAATGGAGTATACCAATGGACAACATTTATACCAAGGTTGTGGAGAACCTTCTACCCCAGCCAGAAGCTTAACATTGCTTCAGCTCTAGAACCCCTAATAATCAGACCCATCTAAGCTCTCACAGAGACCGGAAAGACCCTGACTCACTCCTCCTGCCATATCCAGCTTCACAGTAGGGGGGGCCAAGGCAGTCAAAGAGTGTGTCCTTCTACCCTGCCCCAAGCTGCCCAGCCAGGACAAGCTAATTGCTATCACTTGACCTTTCTAGAAAAGCACACAAAGGCCTTAAGATTGAGTCCCTGATGGTATGGCTAGTTGGTGATATCCTGTCCAGGCCAGTCTCTACCAAGAAACAAGTGGCGTGCCAGGTCCAGCTAGATTGTATATTTAGTCCAGGGCTATGCACGCAGACCCCAGAACTGGTCTTCCCTTGAGTTTCCAGGTCTTGGCAGATTCCTTGGAAGATCTGGTTATAAGAATCATACACTGGGAGTCAGAAGAAACCCTAGAGATCATTTAGGACAAAGGTTCATAATCACGGAGTCCATGGAGGGGGGGGGGGCGGAGAAATCTGTTCATTTGTATGGGAAAAAATGCATCTTTCTTTTCATCAATCTTTGGTTCCTTTTGCAGTCCTATGTATTTTATTTTATGCATTTAAAAACATGATGCTGAGAAGGAGTCCAGAGGCTTCACTGGTCTGACTGTCCAAGGGGTCCAGGATACAGAAATGGAGAAGAGTCCCTCCTCAAATGGAAAGAGTGCTAGGTTTGGAGAAAAAGGACCAACTCAGCTACTGGGGGAAGGGGGAAGAGTAAGGTTGAATGGAGTAAGTGATCTTATATAAAAGAAGCACAAAAGAGCTATTACGGAGGAGGCGGGTGTGGGAAATACTAATCCAGAGTTTGAAAAACACAAAGACTCAAGTCTGGGGAACACAAATTCAGTATTTTAAACTGCTGGGAAAACTGAAAAACAGTTTGCAGAAACTAAGTGGAAACCAACATCTCACACTGTATATCAAGGTAAGGTCAAAATGGGTACATGATTTAGACATAAAAGGGGATATCTTTTAAGCAAATTGGGGGAGCATGGAATAGTTTACCTGTCAGATCCATAGATAAGGCAAGCATTTATTACCAAACACAACAGACAGAATTACGAGATGTAAAATGGATAATTTTGATTATAATAGATTAAAAAGGTTTTGCACAAACAAAGCCAATGCAGCCAAGAAGAGAAGGAAAACAGGAATCTGGGAGGGAGGGGGCAGAATTTTGCAGCAAATGTTTCTGAAAAAGGCCTCATTTTTCAAATATATAGAGAACTGAGTCAAATTTATAAGAATACAAGTCATTCCCCAAATGGTAAGTGGTGAAATGATAGGAACATTTTCAATCAAAGAAATCAAAGCTATCATATAAAAAATGCTCTAAATCATTCTCTCAGGTACACTCAAGTACCATCTCATACTTATCAGACTGGCTAACATGATAGAAAAGGAAAATGATAATAGTTGTAGGGGGTATGGAAAATTATGACACTAACGCAGTGCTGGTAGAGTTGTGAAGTGATACAACCATTCTGGAGAACAATTTTGAACTATGGCTAAATGGCCATCAAACTGTGCATACCATTTGACATAGTAAGACCACTACTAGATCTATATCCCAAAGAGAGTGTAAGAATGGGAAAAGGACCTATGCATACAAAAATATTTATAGCAGCTCTTTTTGTGGTGGCAAAGAATTAGAAATTGAGGGATAGATGATATCCATCAAATGGGGAATGGCTAAACAAGTCATGGTATATGACTGTAATGAAATACTGTTGTACTCTAAGAAAGGGCAGGCTGGATGGTTTCAGAGAAATCTGGAAAGACTCACGTGAACTGATGCAACGTGAGCAGAACCAGGAGAACATTGTACACAATTACAGTAACGCTGTGCAACAATCAACTGTAAATGACTTAGCTATTCTCAGTAATAAAATGGTTCAAGAGAATTGCAAAGGACTCGTGGTGAAAAATGCTATCTACCTCCAGAGAGAGAACTGACGAGTCTGAATATAGATCAAAGCATAGATTTTTCACTTTATTTTTTCATGTTTTTATCTGTATTTTCTTTCACAATATGACTAATGTGGAAATATGTTTTATAGGATTACACATGTATAACTTATGTCAAATTATTTATCTTGGGGAGGAGGAAGAAAGGGAATGAGGAAGAGAATTTGGAACTCAATATTTAAAAAAAAACAAATGTTAAAAATTGTTCTTACATGCAACTGGGAAAAAAATAAAATATTATTACTAAAAAGACAAAAAGTTGGCCAGAACCCTTGCCTAAGGTCACACAGCCAGACAACATCAGAGGCAAGACCTAAACCCAAGACTTCCTGATTCTCATGACCACCATCTGTCTACTAGACCATGCAAAGGAAGAAAAAAGAAGAAAAAAGAAAAAAAAAGAAGTGAAAATCATTTTTGTCATTATTATACAATGCTTTAAGGTTAGCAAAGAGCTTTAGAAACATTAACTCATTTTATCCTCACCAAAATCCTGGGAAGTAGGTGCTATTATAATCCCCATTTTATAAATAAGGAAACTGAAGAAGGGGTGATGTTAAGTGACTTGCCCAGGATCACACAGCTAGAGAGTGTCCTTCCTGACTCTGGGCGCAGAGTTCCATCCACTATGCCACACAGGTGCTGGCAATCATGAAGAAATCAAGCTCCCACATTTGAGAGATTTAGACCCAAAAGTCGAGAAAGGTTCAGAAAAACTTGTCCAAGATCACACTGTAAGAGGAAGAATGGGGGTTAAAACCCAGTTTCCAAATGCAGCTCAGACTTCACCATACAAACCACCAAGGCCAGTTCTTGCTGTGGCCCAACTCTTCTAGGGCAGAGACTGTATCATACTCCTAACTCCCAGAGTACTTTGCAGTTTTTCACATAGCAGATGTTCAATAAATATTACCTCATCATTGATAAGCATCAAACGGCTTAAAAGATGCCATGAGGTCATGTATGATGGAAGAAAAAGTGGGCTGGCGTTGGCACAAGTGGGAACAGCCCTGCCTGGCCAGTCCACAGGCGCCCCCAGTACCCACAAGATATTCCCAAGCAGAGAACGACTGCCTGCCAGCCACAGAACCCTCTCATCTCTGGCAGATTTCCCTAACAGCAACAGCAGCAGCAGCAGCCCCTACTGCCACCAAAGCATTTAGCACGTTCAGGTTTGCAAAGCCCTTGACAGCAATTTTTCCAAAATACATAGATGAGAAGTATCCAAGATCAGAACGAGTAGATGGGCTACAACCTGGCCAGCGGAAGAAAACCATCCATAGCAACAACAAAGAACCAATTCAGTAATGCTTATGGCTCTATGACAGGCACTGGAGACAGACAAAATTCAAATTAAAAACAGTCTCTGCCTTCAAAAGGCTGACATCAGGTGGAAGCAGCCTGAGGCTGGACCATACCATGAAGGATCCTGGGTACTGACCAATGAGCGGACCTGTCTCTCCATGTAGATGGCCCATTTCGAGCGAATGGACCTCCATCTTACTGATCTTTCTGTCACCTTCCCAGAGGGTTGTGCACCTTGTAGGTGCTTCATAGACACTAACTGGCCGAATACATGAGAGCTGTGAAGCCCCTGATCCTTTCCGGGTGTCTCCATCATCCTGCACTTGGTCCTCTCCAGCCTAATGCACTCCTCAGGTAACACTGGGCATCACACCTGGCTAGGTTCATGTCTACCCACCCGAGTCAAGAAGAATCTGCCAAGCACATACCATGTGCCAGGCCTGGTGCTTATCCCCATCCATTAAAACATACATTCCATAAAGGAGGAAACTGAACCTTAGCTACTTTTTCATCTCTCCCAGGGCCTACCAAAGTCAAGTCAATAAGCATTTGTTAAGTAACTCCTATGCGCCAGTTGTCACCTATGTCCTGGTAATGCTCTACACCCAGCAGGTGCTAGCAGTAATGTTGTCTGTATCATATTGTTATATTTAATACAGAGGCAGCCTGGCCAGCACTGGAGTCAGAAAGGCCTGGCTTCAAGTCCTACCTCTGATTCAAAGTGAGCTCTGTGACCCTGGACAAGTCACTTAACTTCTGCCTCAGTTTTCTCATCTAATAGCCTCATTTCCAAAGGTTGTTGTGAGATAATATTTGTAAAGAGCTTGACAGACTTTAAAATGTTATATAAATGCTAGCAATTATTTTTAATTATTATTACTCAACCTCTCTGTGTCCCAAGCAACTCTAACAGTTGCAGATCAGCATTGGTAAAAGGAGTTGCCATACCTGGAGTTTCCTGCTCTGGTGACATCAAAGGTCTGGAAGAGAGAGACAGAGAGAGAGGGAGAGAGATAGAGAGGCAGAGAGACAGAGACAGAGAGAGAAGGAGATAGAGAGACAGAGAAAGACAGAGACAAGTTTCCCTACTCTTTTCCACTTTTCACATTATTGACCTTGTTATGACCTATTTTTCCTCTACTCCTCCACTATTAGACCCCATCAAGTCTTACTTAATGAGTGGCTAAGGCTGCTGATCAAGACAGAAATCACAAAGTCAAATCAATAAGCAGGGATTAAGTGCCAAGTGCCAGGCACTGTGATAAGTACAGTCAGGAGAAAGCAAATAGAAGCAGCAAGGCTATGCCTGCCCTCAAGGTGCTTGTATTCTAACGGGAGAAAGCACTGGAAGTAGAGGAGAGGAGGAGAGAGGTACGATGTGTATCCATGTGAGAGTATGGTTGAAAAATTCCAGAGTCAAGAGTGGTATCTGGAGAGGAATGAAGACAACTTCTCAAGAAAAGACAATATCCACTATGAGTTATTGTTGGGTTTGGTTTTTAAGGAAGCCAAAAAGTCAACTTATGGCCAAGTTCCCTTTGTAACCTGTTCAAATCTAGGATATAAAAATACAGTACTGGCAAAAAATCAGACCACCCTCCAAGGTACCAACTCCGTAAAAAGCAAAACATCTGTCTTGATAAAAATCTAACATTCCTGAAAATTGGTCTGTTTTACATTTAAGTATCCACAACTTCTAACTTATCATTTTTATCTGTTTCCAGAGAGCATATGATCAAAATTACATGTCTTTCTCTCCCCCTCCCCTTCTTTCCGGGAGGATCTCTTCACGATTCTTCATTAACTCATGGGCAAGTCAGATGTTCCATATGGAAAGGAAGGACAGAGTAAATCAAATCAGAACTAGCACTTTTCTTTCTTTCTCAAGGTCATGCCTCCGAACATGCATATTTTTAAATGGCCAACAGTACTGACCAGCTACAACCAGCTATCTGTTCCATATGGCCCTGGGAAGAAGGTATAACATTACTCTATCAATATGTAGGAATCCCTCAAATCCCACACCTAGAGTTTGGTTCCAGTAATTGGAGGCTCTGAAATAAACCCTGCACTGTTTTAAAAAAAAAAAAAAAATTTAAAAAAGGTCCAGGATGTGAAGAAATATGGCCCTAGCATCCTCCTGAATTTTAGAAATTTCTCATGAAAATGAACCAACCTAAGAGATCTGAGAGATCACAGACAGGATGGAAGATTTAAAACCAAGAAAACAGCATCCATAGCCATGACTAGTGCAACAATTTGAATAAAAAGAAAAAAATGGATATAATTCCCCTTGCAGAAAAGATTTTCCAAAGCAAGGACTCGTTTTTTTCTTATTTGTATCTCATCACTAAGCAAATACCAGCCACTTATTAACACTTGTTGGCTCCTCCACCAGGCATTACTCAGAATGAATCCAAGATAGAGTCAGCAGCATGGCAGAACTCACCACCTAGAAACAGATGATCCTCCTCAACTCCACAGGACACAGTGCTCACTGATTAAGAAATTAAATGGCCATTGCTGGGTTTCAGCACATGTTTACTTTGAAAAGTTGTTCTTACAAGTTCTGAGGCTCACAGATTCTCTGAACTGGCAACTTCAACTATATTTATCACCTTTAGTGATAAAAACTCCTTTGTATTTCAAGGAAATTCAACCCACATCCTCAAGTCAAAAATGAAAGGAAAAACACAATAGAACAGGTACCTGAGAGCTACTTATAGGAAGAGACTACTCCCTGTAGTAAGTATATAGTATGCACTTTAATCAGTGTTCTGTGAATTATGGTAGAGGGAGGATTCTTAGCCAGGAGTCTATAGATAAATTTCAGGGGGTCTGTGAATTTGGATGGGAAAAAAAATTTTATTTTTATTTCAATACAATGCTTCCTTTGTAATCATATGTCTTTTATGCATTTAAAATCATTACCATAAAGAGCAGTTCCTAGGTTTCACCAGACTGCCCAAGAGTCCACAGATGAGATAGACAAAGTACCCTGGTCCTGTGCCAGAGTTCATGAAAATTTCATTAGCATGTACAAGGTGGTGCACTGGATAAAGCGATGAACCTGGAGTCAGGGAATTCAAATCCAGCCTCAGACAATGCTTAGCTGCGTGATCCTATCCAATTCACTTCACCTCGGTCTACCCCAATTTCCTCAATGGCAAAATAAAGATAATAACAGCACCTACATCCCAAGGCTGACGTGAGGATCAAATGAGAAAATGTTTGCCAAGTGCTTAGCACAGTGTTTGCTGGTACACAATACGTGCTATATAAATGTGTTTTCCCTTCCCTTTCCCTCTACTTGTCCTCTGACCCAGCTGAGGCTCCCACAGAAGCTGTGACTCAAACGTCATCTGCCCAAAGCCACGCAGCCAGTAATAGGGCAGATCGTTGCGACTCCAAGCCCAACATGACTGTCGTTAGACTGCCTACCGTGGCCACTGCGGCTAGAGAGAGAATGCTAACACACCTCGGACAAGTGGAGAATCCCCGAGGCAGAAAGGCAGCGCTGAGGTTAGAAAATGAACAAGGCTCTGCTCAAAATGCTTTGCAAATGTTATCTCACTTGATCTTTACATTAACACTGACAGATAGATACTATCATTATTCCCATTTACAGCTGAGGAAACTGAGGCAGAGGTTAAATGTCTTGTCCAGGGTCACCCTGCTAATATGTGTCTGAGATCACATTTGAATTCAATTCTTCGCTCAAAGGACCATGTGATGGTAGCCTGCTTTGAGAGGTCGAATGTCCAGTGGTCAAATTATGGCCCAGAATATCTCTGGACACCACGGTTTAGAAACAAAGTTGAAAAGGTCAAGAGCATGGAGACAAGGTCAAGAAGGAGGACCGCGCAGCAGATGGGCCGCAAGTTCCTGCCACAAGTAAATCAGCTGAAGCAAATGGGAAATTATTTTAGCGTGGAGAAAAGAAGCCATGAGGTTTATGATGTCACAACTGCCACATGGAAGAGGAATGAGGCCTTGGTTGCAGAGGGCACCACAGTGGGTTGCTGCAAAGAAGCCAGCTTTGCTTGATGTCAGGAAAAGAGCTCTCCAAAAGGACAATGGGTAACCATAGAAGCAAAGGCTGGCTTTATTTCTAGTCAGGGATGAGGATGATAGTGAGAATTTACATGAAATGCTTCATACAAGTTAGCTCATTATATCTCCACAACAACCCAGAGGTAGAAGTATCCCCATTTTATGGATGAGAAAACTGAGACTGAGAGATGTTAAGTGACTTGCCTAGTGTCACACAGCTAGCAAGTATCAAAGGCAGGATTCTTGCTAAGGTATGAATTTAACTTTGAGGCCTCTGAGGTCCCTCCCACCCCTAAGGTTCTGTGACTTCTGAGAAGGGGAATGTCATTTGGGGTTAAACTGACCTTGACAGATGGGAACATATTTCAGTGGGCACAGAGAGAGAGGGTCCTCAAAATCCTATCTCATCATTATTCAGAATGGGGGTTCTAGGGAGAGAGAGATAGAAAGAGAGAAGCAGAGACAGAGAGACAAAGAGATAACACAGATATAGAAAGACAGAGATAGAGTGGAGAAACAGAGACACAGACAGACAGAAACAGAGACACAGACAGGGAGATTGAGAAACACGGAGAGAAGGAGATGCAGACATCGAAAACAGAGAGGCAGAGACAAGGCATTGGAGAGAAACTGAGGCTCTCCAAGTCTAAGGCAAAAAGGAGAGGCTTCCAAGTCCCACACTTCATTTAAAGCAAACAGCCTCTAACCCTTACCAGTTCTGTCAGTTAGGAAGTCACCAGTTGAGTACAGGAAAGGATTCTTAACTTTTTTAAGTGTCACTGACACCTTGAGAAGTCTGATAAAGCCTCTGGACCCCTACTTAAGATGTTTTTAAATGCATAAAGCAAAGTCCATAGTAATACAAAGGAAATCAACTATATTGAAATACAGTTATCAAGCTATTAAAAGATCCCCTAAAATCAATGCAGAGAGACAGCAAGATCCCAGACCAATCCCTCATTTTACAGATAAGAAAACTGTGTCAAGTGACTTGTCCAAATTCACAAACAGGTAAGTGACAAAGACTGGATTTGAACTCAGATCCTCTGACTTTAAACGAGAGTGCTCCTTCCACTGTCCTAAGCTATCTCCCTTCCAAGACGTTTTCCCAATCTATACAGCATGCAAAGTCATTTGTACTGGTTTAAATATTTTTCCTCTCCTGGACTGCTAATTTCTCTCCAAAACTTCAGTTACTTGGGACACAAAACTAACACCTACTGATGAAACTCCTTGGGACCCTGGGGGTAAGGGGGAATGGGGAATATTTAAAAGATTAAATGACTATCAACACTTTTGCACATTGAGGGGCTAGACTAGAAAGCCTCTAAGGTCCTTTCCAATTGCAGACCTTTAATCCTAAAATCCAGCCTCCGCCCAGTCTCCCCCCACCCACCCACCACCAAACCAGCTCTAATGTATTATACAAGTTATGGATGGCTTCTCCACATTCACACTTACCAATGGCATCCCCACCCATCCTCACCTCATCCAGCCTACTTCCTCCTGCTTCCATCCTCAGTACTCTGCCCATAGCTACTAAGGATTGAAGTGTTCAGATTCCGAAAGGACCTCAAGGGGGTTATCTGAGCCAGACTCAGGGACTCTCCAGGCAGGCAAGGTATTACTATGTCAGTTTTAAAATTAAATAAACACTAAGAATTCTATGAAGAGTTGTTTTTTTTTTTTCTTTAATGAAGGCTACTTAACCATTTAAGGCCATCTTTCACATGATCTATATGTCTACCCGGAGGATTTTTTAAAACTTTACTAATAACTTGTTTTTTTATCTCTCATTTCCAGATATAAACTAGAACCCTGACTCCCATCATTACTCCCCACCCAAAACTAAACTTCCCCTTGTAAAAAAAGAAAACAGCTCAGGAAAACCGACCCTCACAACGACCTTGGTCAGCAATGTATGCAGCACACGGTCTCTCCTGACCTTCTCTTCCAGGGTGCTAGAAGGGACTTCACCTAGTCCTGGGGGTCCTAACCTTTCTACATCATTGAGCCCTCTGGCTACAGCCGCTGAAGCCTGTGGATTCCTCCTCAGAATCACATTGTGAAATGTATAGAATAAAATACCTAAGATTACAAAGAAAACCAATTATATTGAAATAAAGGGGTCATTTTTCCCATTCAAAATTATGGATGCCCTGAAACCCATCAAGAATCCTCAGCTTAGTCTAATTCTTTCATTTTACCGATGAGAAAACTGAGGACCACAGAGAGGAAGTCATATGACCAAGATCCCACCAGTTGTAAGTGGATTTGAAATGCAGTCAGTCCAATCAGTCAAAATGCAGGGCTCTTCCCTCTAGACCAATCAATCAATAGGCATTTCTCACACTCTCACTTTGTGGTAAATTGAGGCACTTCTTATGAACAAAGCCTCATGCATTCAACTAGTTCCTGCTATAGAAAGCTTAGGGATCCAAATGTTGGCCATTGTAACCAGCTGGTGGTAAAACTTACCAAAAAATAAAACATAAAAATCTCCATTTAAAAACCAAAACCTTCTCAGTGGACACCCTGTTTTACTTTAGGTTATTTTCTCTCTTACTTTGGAGCCCTACATCATCACAATGGAGTGTTATGAGATGACAGATTTAAAACTTTAAGGGACCTTTCCCAGTTTTCTCCTGTGTAACCAACAGGGCTGAATTAGCTGGTAAGGGAAGTTCCATCCAGCTTGAAACCTATGATCCTCTGATACAGTCCTGATTCTTCCTTCATTTAACAAAAGAAGAAACTTGGGTCCAAACAGTTTAAATAAATGACTTGTCCAAGGTCACTGTTGGGAGCAGAGTTGTGGGTCATCACAAATTACTTACCCCACAGTCTCATTCATAATATAGCTGCTTCCATGACGCAGGCAGCATGGAATAAACATTGCACTTTAGTCAAGAGACCTGAGTTCAAATTCAGATTCTGCTACTCACTGTGTGACCTTGGATAAGACCTTTTCCTTTTCTGGGACTCACTATCTTTATCTGAAATATTGGAGGGAGAGAGAGAAGATTGAGTAGACACTTTCTAAGTATTCCATCCACATCTCTGCTACTTCTAAGTCATCTGGTCCAACCTCCCCATCTAATTCAGGGGCAACCTCACTCCAAAGCCACTGACTCATGGTCACATCTAGCTGCTGATTGATCCACCGGACAGGAAGGGTCAAGAGACACCTTCAAGGAAAAAGGGGAAAGAGAAGAGAGAGAAAGATGCAGATGGGGAACAATCCAGGCAGCCTCACTTTCTGGCAGATCTGGACCAGCAAGGGGTAGAAATAAGGGATACCATCTTGGATTTCACCTGTCTTTCCTTGATGTCTTCTCACCACTGGTTGGCTCAGGTAAGACTAGGCCCCAGTTCTGCGGCTGCCCCCCAGCACACAGACTGATGGGTCTTGCAAGAGAAAAGCTCACAACTCCAAGTAGGGAAGGAATTTGAGATCTGGACAGAGCAAGAGCTGCCTAACATGTCCTGGAGTAATGGTGCAAGAGGAAGGAGAACAGAAAAGCTTGCCAGGAAGGCAACAGGGCAAAAAGTGTTAGCTCTTCCCATCTCTCAGTGCTGTGTTCAGTGTGTGTCACCTGGGGTAGCAGGAAGGGTGGCGGGTGCAGAACCATTTACTACCTGGGTGATCTTTGGGCAAGTCACTCCCTCTTCTCTGGGCCTCCATTTTCTACTCCATAAAATGAGAAAACTGGATTAGGCTGGCACAAGGCACTCCATTCTCCAGACTCTCAGCATTTTTCCTGGCCATTCCCCAGGCCTAAAATGCTCTTTCCTCATCTCCAAATTCTTTGGCTTTCTTCAAGTCCCAGCTAAAATCTCCCCTTCTAGAAAGATTTTCCTAATCCCCCTCAATGCTAGTGTCTTTCCTCTGTAGTTTTAACCTGCTTATATCTTGTTTGAACATAATTGTTTGCATGTTATCTCTCCCATTAGAGTTCCTTGAGAGTACAGACTTTGGCCTTTCTTTGTACTCCCACTACTTAGCACAACGCCGAGCACACGGTAGGCACTTCATAAATGCTTGTCAATCTGATTCTGAGTTCTTGAAGCAGATGCCGGGTATGTTATAAGGTGGATTTCCTTGGTGTGTGGGTGGGACTAGACAGATTACTGCTGAGAATCCCTTATAAATCACACATTCTCTAAGGTCGAAAAGCCTTTGATTCTCAAACAGTTCCACACACCTAAGATCTCCCCCTATAGGGTCTTCTGAATGTGAATGGACCCATAGCCCACTCCTGCTATCTTATTCCAGTCCATGTCTCTGAACATATTTTGCATCAGTGGTCTCTATGGTCCCTTTCAATGTTAACATTAGATAATCCTTAGATCCACCCAACACACTGGAGGCCTTCCCCTGGTTCTTTTCACATTCTGTGGGTAACAATGCAGTGCTTGCAGAATCTCACAGTTGAAAGGGACATCTCTCAGAAGACATGGAGTCCTACTCATGCCTGAACAAGAATTCCTGTTTCAACAAACTTGACAAGTGGCCAGCCTGGAGCCCTAGTGCAAAGATCTCCAGTAAAGAGAAAGCCTCCAGCACTGAGGCAGCTCTAATAGAGAAAAGTCCACTCCACTGAGAGACGGTTCTGATGGACAGTGGCCCATTCCACTGGGATAATTCTGATGGACAGTGGCCCACTTCACTGATAGGTGGTTCTGACTGACAGCAGCCCACTTCACTGATAGGTGGTTCTGATGGACAGCTTTTCTTGACATCAAACTGAAATTTGTTTCTTTGCAGCTTCCAGATTCTGGCTCCAGGGTCAGCCCTCTGGGGCCAGGCAGAGAGAAGCTAAGCCCTCAAATACCACTCACATTCCATGCTGGAGGGGCTGCAGGGCACTTTCCCCACAACCACCCTTTGGGACACCTCCCATACATCTCCCTCTTGGCCTCTGGGCCACCTTCATTTGAGCCAGTATTGGCAGAATATTGGGATTCAAGTGCTGGGCTTTAGGAGGGCACTGAAAGCACCACATGACCTCCCGACTACCCTCCAACCCCACCACCTCTACCTGAAGGAGGAAGCTGGGAAAGAACACTGAATTTAGAGTCAGAGAACCCTAGTTCCAGTCCCACCTCTGCCATTTACTATTGGACCTTCATCAAGCCAGTTAACGTCTCTACCCTTAATTTCCTCCTCTGAGAATCTCCCTCTTCCTTCAAGTACAACTCAGGAGCCACCTCATCCAGGAAGCCCCTCCAGATGCCCCTAGTTGCTAGCATTGTTTCCTTTTGTAGATGATTTTACATGGCCTGTATTTTCTTACAGCAGCATATGCTATGTTCTCCACCTGGGCCCTTTAGAGTATTAAGACCTTCCAAGGAACAAAACTATTTCATTTTTTACTTTGTCCTCTCCAAAGCCCAACCCAATGCTTTGGACCCAGGAGGCAGCTCATGAATATTTGCTGAATGAAATCTTTCAAATGAAAGGGCTTGACTATGGAAAGACAACTAATTCTGTTATCAGGGGACCTGAGTTCAAATCCCATCTCAGAAGCTCACCCTGTGTGACCTTAGGGGAATCATCTCTCCGGGCCTCAGTTTCCTCATCTGTAAAATGAGGGAATTGAGCTAGATGCTCTCTGAGATCCTTTCCAGATTCAGAGCTATGATCTGATAACTCAGATGACTTCCAAAGGGTTCTTTTCAGCTCTAAATTTACGGTCATGAGGGAACGGATTTCCCAGGAAGCAAAAAAGATAACAGAATTCCATTCTTTTGAATAAAATGGAATTTTTAAGGTCAGAACATCATAGATTTAGAACTAGAAGGAACCTCAGGAATCACATAGTTCAAAACCTTGGAAACATTTTGCAGATAAGGAAAGTGAGGCCCAGAGAGGGGGCATAGAACTGGGAAGGTTTTAAATATCTAGTCCAGTCCCTTTATTTTTAATAATAAAGAAACTTAGTCTAGCAAAGGATGTGATTTGCCCAATGTCACAACACCCAAGCATTAAGTGGCACAGTCATTATCTGAACACAGGTGCTCTGACAATGAACCCAGGATTCTTTCCACAGGAATCTTGGAATGCTTCTCCCATCCAACTAACTCTTGGTAATAAAAGTGACTCAATTACAAACCTCAGAAACATCTACATGTGCCTCACCGGTCTTGACATCTGCCTACCTAGTCACTAGTATTTTTTTTTCAGTGTAAGATACTGGATGGGGCTAACTACGAAAGTCACATTTATTGTCTTTGGATAACAGGGCAATTCGGAGTCCACTCCAGGTCCAGAACACAAAAGAAGCTGCAAATGGTACAACAAGCGACTCTCGCTGCACCCGCTGGTTCTGTATGTCTGAGGACTGTCGCCCAAACGTTTTACATGCCTGCCAAGACAAAGCAATCTCAGAAATCACAATCTTTTCACTTGGAGAGCCGTCCTATAAGCCAACTTGGCGCCTGGCTCTGTGCTTCCAAGCCTTATCTCCAATCCACAGTTCCTTTTTCCCTTTAACAAAAATACTCCTCTTTTAAACAATATGTGATGTCGGGCACCAGGGGGTTCGAGTCACCAAATACAAAATTTATGGCTCCTTTTCTGCTCCCATTTCACATACAAATGCCACCTGATCCCTATCAGGAAGCCAGGATGGGGCTACACATTTGCAAGGGCTTCTTTCATTTCACTTGAGTAAATTTTTTTAAGGCAAGTCAATCTATTATTTCCAAATTATTTTTCTTCTGAATAAAAAAAAAAAGTTTTTAAATCTAATAAAAAAAATCATAGCAGAATTCTGGTCATTTGAACAAAATGGAATTTCTGAGATTCTCGGGCCTTTTGAAAGCTTACAAAGATGTTTATTTATCTAGAAAGTGAATGGGGGCAGCATGGCAAAGCCTGCAGCAGCTCCCAGCCCTACAACTGACTTCCAACCTGGGTGGATGGATTATTATTTCTGGGCCGCTGCTGGCCAGGCCACAGAAGCTGATAAGGCCCCTTCCTGAACAATCTTTAAACCCTGTGGCAGCCCATCCCACAATCCCCTCTCCATCTCCCACAAGGGATCCAGAAACGGGCTTGGCCACTGGAAGGTTTGGGGGTGGAGGAAAGCTCTATCAACCAGCAGGAGCCAGGAGAAAACGATTACCCTGGAAATATTTGTGCAAAGGGAATCGGAGAAAAGGAAGCAACTTAGGACAAGGTTCCAAGTGTAACGACTGCTGCTCTTCCTGAGATGAGAAATTTAGAACTGGAAGGGATTCATGGAGGTCTTTGAGGCCAGCCCCATCATTTTACAGAGAAGGAAACTAAGGCACAGAGATCTGTTATTTGCCCACTTGAAGAGCTACTAAAAGAATAACAATAGTAGTAGTAACTGATATTGAAATAAAATATGCAATAGCAGTGGTAGTAGCAGTAGTAGCAGTAGCAGTAGAAGCAGCAGCAGCAGCAACCAACATTTAAATAACACTTGCAGTTTGCAGATTCTCTTTATCATTGGCCCATCACGATAACGCTTCGTTCTGGCTCTCTGGATGCTGGATTACTGTCTTCCCTGCCTACTCTTCATTCAAACTCAAATTAGTGAATTTCTTAAGTGCAAGAATACTGGATTTGGGGTTCCAAGATTTCTGGGTTCAAATCTTGCCTTTGCTACTTATTACCTCTACGGTCTCTGGCAGGATACCTTAACAATAAAAATTAATAGCAAGTAACAGAGGCCGCGTGACGCTCGGAGTCAGAAAGACTCAGGGTCAGAACTCCCTTCTAATACATGCCAGATCTGCTGACCCTTAGCTGATCATTCAGCTTCTCGGTGACCTCTAACCTGCTGAAACAAATTGAAGAAAAGGTGCTGGACCTCCAGTGGGAGAAGGCTATTTAGAGCTCTGAAATCACAGGTCCCCTTTCTGCAAAAATCCAAAAAAATGACAGCTGACACTGATTATGCCTTTAAGGTTTACAAAGCATTTGATATCATTATCTAATCTGATCCCCACAGGAATGCTGTCAAGGTATACTTTGGGTATAAGCCCCATTTTTACAGATGAGAAAACTGAGGCGAACTTACACAAAGCCATATAGCATCTCCAAAGTCAGGCCTCCCTGACTCTAAGTATTCTAGCCTCTACACTTGGGCAAGTCTCCTAAACTCCCAGACTCAGTTTCCTCTCTTGTAAAAGGAGTATAGCACCTGTACAATCACCATAATCACCATGGTCATTGTGACAATTCAGCGCAATAAAGCATATAAAAGCTGTGCAGACCTTAAAGTCCTATGTACAGGGGAGCCATTAATGACCGGAACATCACAACACTCCTTCTATGCAGAAGAACAAAGGAAAATCAGGTTTCTGGACAGACAGCTTAAATTTCTCATATCCTATAGCAAATGACCTTACTAAACGGACCATTTCCCCTCTCTAGGCTTCAGTTAGCCCAGCCAAGAGGTTGGACCAGGCCTCTCCTTCCTTTCACTGGAGGATTAGAAAAGTGTGGCTAAGGCTGCTTTGGGAAAAGAAGGGCTTTCCCTTCCCATTCTAAGCTCCCTACAGGGAGAGAGGTCTTCTTGTCCGCCCCAGTGAAGTTTGGATTCAGTCAAAGGCCTGCACTTGAGGACCTAGAGGGCCACATGTGGCATTGAGGCCACAGGTTCCCCATCCCTACTCTAGAGCTTGCTGGTACCTCCTTGTTAGCAGGTTGTCTCCCCCATCAGACCAGAAGCCCCTTGAGGACAAGGACTATCTTTTACCTTTCTTTGTACTCCCAATGCTTAGCACAGTGCCTAACACCTTACCACTAAAGCCAAGCATCACCATTTTATTAAGTAGCCACTTGAATCAGGCCAGTCAGTCAGTGCTGAACTAGTAAGTCTCTAGCTTCCCATCCTTAATTCTATACTCTTAAGGTTGACAAATCAAGATACCTAGGTTCTGGTGCTACCTTGGGCAAGTCTCAACCTCTCAGACTTATTTTCCATATTTGTAAAATGAGGCAAATATCACCTGCCCTATGTCAGTTTCCAAATTTCTAAAATAAAAGATTGTAAAAGATGACCTTGGTGGTTCCATATGGCTGGAAAAAAAACTTCTGAGATTCCAAATGATTTAGCCACGGCATGTCCAGCCCATGGCCACCCTTATCTTCCTTTTCTACAGTTCCCAGGCTCCAAGGATGAATCAGGGAGGGTAGGTTGGAGAGAGAAGAGATCCCTGAAACATTTTCAAGGCTACAAGCTGGAGAACATGTCCCAGATAAGACGTGTAACTAGCCCCATTCTAGGCAACAGTGGCAATAAAAATACTCCTTGTCTATGCTGGGACAGCCGTTTAATCTCCGGCTTTGTCTTGGGTTTTGTAGTGCTTTACCTTATTCGCTCCTCCCAGAAACATTGTGATACAGACAAAGATGACGCCCAGATTGGGAACCAAAGACAAAGGTTTCACACTATGGTTCCATCCATGATTGGCCCTAGGACCTGGCACAGATTAACGTAAGATTTCAAATTAGAAGTGTCCTTGAAATCATTTAGTCCAAGCTCTTTGGTTTCGCAGATAAGGAGCCAGGGAAGGGAAGTCTATTCCCAAAGACAAATGACAAAGAGGACTGGAAATCAGCCCCTTTGACTCCAAATCCAGAACTCTTGCAACTCTGCCCTGGCTGTCTCCCCATATCATAGGGGCATGAAAGCAGAGATAGTACAGTAAATTATAGATTTAGAACTGGAAGAAACTTTTAAGGCCAAACCCCCTTGTTTTACAGGTGAGGAAATTGTGACCCAGGAAGACAAACTACATGGCCGTGAAAAAAAAAAAAAGCTTTGAAAATGATCGTATGCATGAATGCTCTCTCCTACCTAGACCCCAGAGTCACAGCTACAAGGAGGCAGGTGAAACCTAAAGAAGCAGGCCTCCCCTTGGCATAATCAGCACTAGCTCTGAACCCTGAGCCAATCAAACCCAAGCCTCCCTTTATGTCAGTAGAACTGCTTTAGAACCAATGGCCCCACCAGGTCAGCTTTCTCTGGGAGCTACAGACAAAGGAGGGGAAAATGCCAAAAGCAGATTTATAAAATGTCTGAACTGGAGAGGACCTCAAATGCCTCAAAACTGAGAATGTCCAAAGCCAGGAGAGACTCTCCTAATAGATGGTTTCCATACTGACTGGGGCCTTCAGGCATAGAAAATACTTCAGCCCTGAAAGGAAATCACAACATAGAGATTATCTGAGACACAGAATGTTAGACTCAGAGGAGAGCTTAGAACAAAAAGGTGACAGCCTCCCAGGTTGTTGTAGGGGTCAGATGCACCATGTACAGCACCTTGGAAACTTTAAAGCACCAGCTAGTTTTATTAACACAGACTCTTCAAGCTAAAAGGAACCTTAATATAGAAGGTGAAAATAGATGTGAGGCCTAGATGAGATCTTAGAAAATAGAATGGTGAGCTGAAAGGGGTCTTACTAGACCCAGGGTTCTTAACCTGGGGTCCATTGATTCCAAGGGGTCCATGAACTTGATTAGGAAAAATATTATACCTTGATTTTCACACACTTCTAACTGACATGTAGTATTACCTTCAACTATAAATGTAGGCAACAAACAGTTAATCTGAGGAGTCTGTAGCCCTCACTAGACTGCCAAAGGAGCCCATGAGTCCAAAAAAGGTTAAGAACCCCTGATCTAGACCAATGGAGGGTAAAGTGACTTATTAGTGGCAGAGGCTGGTCCAGAACCCAGGGCTCCTGAATCCCAGGTCAGAAATCTTTGCACAGCTGCTCTGCCCATTCCAGACCAAGAGACTTTTAACCAAGAAACCCAAAATGAAAGGATGATGCATGATTATGAATCCTGGAAGATGCAGAGATCAAGGCACACTACAAATAGACCCTTCACCCAAGAGGGCTGCCATGGAGTCTCATTCTGCTTTTCATGCCAACAGATGGCTCTCCTGGAGGCCTGATCTCAACACACAACTGTTGGCACAGCAGGGTAAAAGCCAAGTTCCAATAAGCACCCAAAAAAGGGCAGTGTTCTGTCTAAAAGGGGAATGTAGCTGAAAGGGTGAAGTAAGCATCGGCGGCCACTGGAGAGGAGATGTACATAGAGCAAGTGCATCACCACATTCTAATTTAATTCATTAAGCCAAGAAACCACCCGGCAGCAGGTTCTTCCATCTGCCCAATTCACTGAGGATTAGCCAACACCAGTCTATGGACTGTCACTTCTCTCTTCTCCCCCCGCCCTTGGACCATCAATGAAGGCCCCCAAAAGTTCCACCTGAATTCAGCAGCAGCCCCCTGCACACAGGAAAGGTGGGATCCACCAGGATTTACAGGAAGCTTTAATCGTCTCTGGGGGACTATATCATCCTCACCAAAAGTCAAAGGGGAGTGAGGGACAGAGGCAGAATTCAAATCTGGATCCTCTGGCTCTTTAGTGAGGCTCTTTCCATTAGTCTCAAAGTTGGGAGGAAAATTGGAATGGGAGGCATACCCCTCCAAGAATTCCCTCTACCACACACCCAATGAAGGGTCATTCAGTGACGGGAAGTCAACTGACCCCCTCCAAGGGCAGATCATTCCACCGTGGGAGAAGTGAGTGTTGTTAGCAAGTAATGTTTCCTGGCATCTGGTAGACATTTGTCTCTCTGAGCCTTCCACCCAGCACTCCCGGTTCTGCCCTCAGGCCAAGCGGAACAAGGCTAATCCCTCTTCTCCAGGACAACCTTTCATGTACTAAAATCAGTAATCACAGAAGGAAAGCTGCCTAGTGAAGTAGAGAGGGAATGGAAAAGGCTTCCTGCAACAAGGTGGGATTTGATCTGAGCCTTCAAGGGTTTGTAAGCCAAGAGGTAGGGGGTGAGGAGGCAAAGACACCAGGCACAGCAGAGACCGGAGACCGACAGAAAGTAAGCCAGTGCCTACAACTCATAGAGTTACTGCTGTATATGACACCCCTTCACAAGCCGGCCCCTTCCTACCTTCCCTGTCTTCTTACAGCTCACTCTAATCCAGTAACACCGGCTTCCTGGCTGTGCCTTACACAGGACTCCCCAGCTCGGTCATTCTCCCTGCCTGGCCCCCATTTCCTCCCTCACCCAAAACAAAGTCAAGTGCAAGTCATGTCATTATTTCTCTGATGGCATGGTCTTCAATGTTCTCCCTCCTCATCAGCCTCCTCAAATCTCATCTTCTGGAGGAGTTCATACCAGGTGCCCCCTGCGCTGCAGTGCCCCCCTTTCTGAGATGACCTCACATTTTCACTCTAGATACCTATGATGTCACCTAGTTTCCACACATTCTCCTGTGAGCTCCTTGGGGATAGAGACCATGCTTTGCCTTTCTTTGCATCCCAACGCTTCTTAAGGACATATCAAATGGTACACATTGGGTATAGATGAAGTGCTGGCCTGACTGTGGCAGGACTTAGGATTCCTCCTAGGCCAGCCAGCTTTGCTGAGCTTTCCTGCCCCTCACAATGAGCACATTAGCCCAGCGTAGCTAAGCAGCCTGCTGAGACAAGGCATCAGACTTGTTCAAGGGAGACCAGATTTCCAATCCCACTTCCAACATTTATTAGCTAAACAAGTCACTTACATTTCCTCAACCTCAGTTACTTCACCTATAAAAAAGGGGTAATAACAGCAGCCATCTCATGGTCTTGTGTAGATGGTCCCGTCATCATCATCACCAGCTGACCCTAAAGGCACTGTTCTCAGGCTCCATGGTACATTGGGGGAAGTGATGGATTTGAAGCCAAGCCTGAGTTGGAATCCTGGCTCTGTAGCTTGCTACATATTTAGCCTTAGACAAATCACTCCCCCATCTATAAAATGGACTGGACCCTGGCCATGGTTCCCTTCTCTTCTAGCTCCAAAGCTACGATCTTCTGGGAATACCTTTAGAGAGTCTCCAAATGCTGGCCCAAGTCCTGTTAATTTCACAGCCCATCGCCAGGGACTCCATATCTCTAGCAGCATTCACCCTTTGTGAACCAAGGACAGCAACTCAAACTTCAAGGGAGCTCTAAGGTGTACAAAGTGCTTCCTTCCTAACCAGCCCCAAAGACAGGTTTCATATTCACTATCATCCCCATTTTGCAGATGAGGAAATTGAGGTTCTACTGAGACTACATCCAGAGAAATGTATGGTTTATCCATGGGATGTGGAGAGTGCATGTTATGTCCACTGTCGGGTGGATTGCCATGCAACAACCACCTTGGAGTGGAAAGGTGCTAGATTTCAAGACAGAAAACCAGGAGTCAAATCTCAGTTTTGGCACTTTCTAGTTTTATGACTCTGAGTAGGTCCTTTCACCTAAGCCTCAATTTTCCTCATCTAAAATAAGAGATCTGACCCCATGACCACTCAGATACTGCCTCTAAATCCATGATTCTAAAATCAGAACTGAAAAACAACTCTCTGGGAGTCCGTTTCCTTATCTGAAAAATGAAGGGTCATACTCAATGACTTCTCAGGTCGCATCCAGCTTTAAACGAATCTGTTAACGAATCAGTCAGAATATGAGATTAAATGGTGCTGAGGTAAGTGAAGGACACTGAGTCCAGGAGTCATGGGTTTCAATCCTGCCCTGGCAAGTTACTATGAGCCTCAGTTTCCCCATCTATAAAATGGAGATAATAAGATCATAGAATTCACTTCTCAGGGTGGTTGTTACAGTTCCAATGTGAGTTATTTTTAGGATCATTATCAACCGTGGCTTCCAACACTCTTGCCAACAAGTCAAATTGCCTTTGGTTGGAAACAGATCCAAAACATGCTTTGGGGAAAACACTGGCCATCAGCAAAGCTTCAGTTATCCACTCATGAGAACACATGGTATCCTTAAATCTAAGTAGGTTTAACAAGTCATTAAGTGAGATGCCTTGTAATTATAATGAACCGTTGTGGGTTCTGAGAAGAGATGAAGAAATGTACTCCCTACCAGAGATGGGAGACTGACCATGGGCACTGAGCGTCAAATATAGTGTCAAGAGCTCACCACGCCCAGTAGTTTGGTCAACTCTTTCTTTATGGAGAAGGCAATGGAGACAAAGAGAGACACACACAGGAGGGGAGAGGGAGAGGGAGAGATGACTATGATCTAAATCAGGAGGCATCAATTAAGACTTTCTTTTCAATGCAGACTATTTAATAACTTACATTTGTGTAAATCAACCTATAAATAGTATTATTTAAGGGTACGAAACTCTTCCCAAGTGGCCTAAACACTTGGAATCCCAGATCCATTGGTTGGGCCCTCCAAGGCCATCCAATCCAACCCTTTCACTTGCAGATGAGGAAAACTGAGACCTAAAGGAAAGAGTGTAGGCGATTTGCCCCAGGCTCACAAGTACTAGGTATGAGACTCAAAGTTCTCCTACATTCCTCAGTTCATAGGGAGTGACAAGCTTCCCCGCCCCCCCAACTGAGTCCAAGCAAGCAAGTGTGCCAGTCTGCCAAACATGACCTACCAACATGCTGGTTAAACAGTAATCCATAAAGTTTGGGAGCCTTTAAGTGTCTGGCACAGCTAGGGATCTTGGGGCTATATAGCTAATTCCAAGAACCACAGGGAGGTTCTGTGTGTGTGTGTGTGTGTGTGTGTGTTTATATCCTACAGTTGTGTTGTATGTGTACACACCTCCCCTGCCCAGAAAGAAGGGTATCAAATTAAACTCAGCGAGTAGGAGGGGGCAGGGAGAAACCAATGACCTCACGAATTTAAATAAGTTGGCTGGCTTTACTTCCCTATCTGAGGGTGGGAGGCTCTCACAGCCACTAGGAAACATCCCTGCAAAGGCAGAAAACTAATCGCAGCCCCATTGGCAGCCTCTTTTCCCAGCCCTCATACCAGTCTGACTACTCCCTCTTCCTCCTCCAGTTAGTCCCTGGGCCCTGTACGGAAGGTCTTTGAAAAGGGCTGGACTGAGATGAAGGAGTGTGGGTCACCTCCCACGTCTAATGCTTACTGTCCTGAGCCCTGGGTTTCAGTTTGTTCATCTGTCAGACCAGTCTCTGTGAGGTCTTCCAGCTCTAGAGCTGCATTCTGATTCCTTCTCCTTTCCCATTGCCAGCACCCAAAAGCAAGCCCTTAACTCATATTCTAGAATAAAATATGACTAGAAAAAATTGCCAATTCTTAAGCACTCCAAGAATTCCAGCGTCCTTTCCTCCCAACAACCCTAAAAGGGAGTAAGACAAATATTATCAGGCTCAGTTTGCAGAACAGGTATCTGAGGTCCAGAGACATCAACTAAGCTTCCCTAAGTCACCCAGCACAGGTCAGGGCCAGAACTCTAACTTGCGTCTTCTGACTCCAAAATAGCATGAGAGGCATGCTGACTCTCGATATGGCAGTAGTCTCTGAACAGATTTCTGCCCTTTATCCTCCCACAAAACCATCCTGCTGCCAAAGTCTTCTTAAACAATGCCACCACATCACTCCCCTGCTCTAAAGCTTTCCATGGTCCCCTACTGCCTACAGTCTAACAATGGAGACCTTCCACAGCTCACCCAACCTCTCTGAACTCCCCTACAAGTCAAAACTCTCAATTCAAGGCTGCACTATTTCTATCCCCAAAGATGTCGAGAGTCTTGCACAGGATCACATGGACAGAAAGCAGCAGAGACTTAGACTTAAATCCAGGTCCTTGTACTCCAAATCCTATGCTCTTTGCACTATGCCAGCCATGTGCTCAGCTGTGAGCCTCAGATTTCCATTTACACCAACAATACCTCCAATTTCTACAGGGTGCCCCAGAGGACAAAAGCACTCCAAAGAGACAATCTCACTTAGCTGAGTAAGGCAGTGCAAAGAGCAGCCCCATTTAACAGATGAGGTCTAAAGAAGCCTATGGGTAACTCATTGGCCTAGCCCAGATTTAAACCTAACTCCTTAGACACAGCCATCCTGCACACAACTACCAGTGTACACAGTAAGCACTTCATAAGTGCTAGCTAATTCTTGATCCTAATTATTTATTAATCACAATTAATTGCCTCTTTTTATATCCCAAGCATTTAGTACAGCGCCTATTAAACACATAGTAGGTGCTTAATAAATATTTATTGGTCAACCCAGAGCCTGCTCTTCCTGTTTCCCAGACATCTGTCTAAATTCTATCCATCCTTCAAGGTCCAGTTCAAGCATTTAGCTGCCTCTCAGCCTCCTCCAGCCTCGATGCTCCCCCACCCATGGACAGCACATACAGTCCATGGCCGCCCAGTGGTATATGTCATCACATGCTACCCGGACCTGGTCATAAAGGGAGCTTTGTTTCCTAAATATTGAAAGCTCATCAGCAGAGGAGACCAGGATCAGCCTCCTTCATTGTGAGATGCCCTGATCACCAAGCACGGTGCTATACGTAGAGTCACAGCTAAAGGAACACTTCCTCTAATGAAGTAATACCAAACCCCCACCTTTGAAAGGTGTAAAATGTTACCTTATACCTCAAAAGGAGGGGATGTGTTTAGCACATTATTTAAAAGAGTGATTCATCTGGAGTCAGAGGATCTGAATTCAAATCCCAGCCTGGTCACTTGCTATGTGACCCCAGGCATGCCACTTTTCCAGTCTCTGGGCCTGAGTTTCCTCATCTGTAAAATGAGATAACTAGAATCTGTGCCCCTAATGACCACTTTGATCCTGCTGACCTGAAAAATTAAAGCTAAATAAGGAAATTTGAAAGGCTTAAATCACTGGAAGACAGCAGATCTGGGTTCAAATCTTCACTCAGCCATTTATGATCCATGGGACCTTGGGCAGAATATTTAATCTCTCTGAGCTCTGTTTCCTCTTGCACGATGGAGGGAGGAAGAGGAGTAATGGACTATAGGGCCTGTTCCTTCTCAATCTATGATCCCTTCAAAGCTAGGGTCTTCCCTCTGTTGATTATCTCTAATTGATCTATCTATCATGTCATCTCCACCATTAGACCGGGAGCTCTTGAGTCCAGGCATTGTCTTTTGCCTTTCTGGGTATGCCAGAATGTAGTATGCACTTCACAAATACCTGCCTATCAACTGACCATCATGGGCTGGACCTTAGAAATCACCTAGTCTCTTATGTGCAGGGAGGTGTGCCAGGCCCCAAGTACACAATGACAAGGTGCCTACATTCTACCAAGTAGCAGTCTAGACTGACAACATTTACACATAAAAGTCAATGCACAGTTATATACAAGGTAATTTCAAGAGGACAAAGGGGCCTGTGGAGAAAAGGATCACCAGAGCTGGGCCTTGCAGGAAGTAGGGGATCCCAAGAAGTAGAGTATCACAGATAAAGCAATGACGAATGCAACAAAGGATGCCAACATAAGATGGGGGGAGGGAAATGAGAGAGAGCCATTATGTGGAAATCACTAAATGCCAGGTGGAGGATTTGGCATCTTACCCTAGAGGCAATATAGAAATATATGAAGAGATTGAGTGGTCAGGGGCACTGTACAGATGGGGGAATGGAGGTCCCAGCAGGGGAAAAAGACTTGTCCAAGGTCAGGCAGTCAGAGAAGGAGCAGCAGGGCTCAAGCCCCACACCAGCATGGCTGACTTGCTCTCCATGGCGCTCCAGCCATTCTGCCAGGCTGTCTTGTTGGCATTCGTAACACAGCAAAGGCCCACAGAGGCCAAGCTGTTCCTGGCACTGTTCTGGGGCTCCAAGGACTCCAGTAAGCCTGTGCATGTGGAAGTTTAAACCACAAGAGGGTGTCATCAGGTGTCTTGACACCTTCTCAGGGTGTTTGTTTTAAACCCACAAGGCGTGAAGCATCTCTGGGAGTCACACAAATGCAGGGCAGGCCAAAGTGCTCTGAGGCAGCCACCATCCGGCCTGTTTGGCATTTATGAAAACTTAGAACTCTATTTCCATGTGGCTCAGGCTCACACGGACACCAAAGCAAGGCTGGGCTGAAATCAAAACAATTTCTTAAAAGTCATTTTCAGCTGACCAGCCTGCTCCATTTGTCAAAACACGCCAAAGCAGCCTTCCTAAAAAACCTCAGTGAGGCAAACCCCAGCTGGCTACAGTCTGCTATTCATAGCTGTAAAAACACAGAGACAGAGACAGAGACACAAAGAGAGACAGAGAAAGGAGAAGATGGAGAAAATAGGCCATAGACCTCCTCTTTTCTTCTTAAGTTAGGGCACAGACAGCTGAGGGAAGGGGAAGGTTGCCCAAGAGATCCACCCTGTGTCATGCCAATGGGTCAATACTCAAAGAGTACTCAGCAAAAGAACCTGGCTTTTGGTGCTAGCGCTTCCACTAATATGCCTCATGGCCTTGAACAGGGAGTTTCTGGGTCTTCTCTCTTTTGGTAGCCAAGGGTTTAACTATCATCTCTATGTGAATAACTCCCAGACCTATAAACCCAGACTCAGTCTTTCACCTGAGTTTCAGTCCCACATCACCAGTTGCCTACTGGCTGCATGTCCTGGAAACATTTTAAATTCAACACGTCTAAAACCTCTTTTTCTCCAACTCTCACTTCTTCCAAACATCCCTACTTCTGTCAAAGGCACCACCCTCCTCTTCCAAGCTCCCAGGTTTGTAACCTTAGCAGTGTCCACTCTCCCTAACCCCTCACATCCAATGAGTTGCCAAATCTTACCATTACTTACTACTACTTTCGACACATCTCTGATATCTGACTCAATCCTTCCACTCCAACAGCCACCTTCACCACTTCTGGCCTAGATTGATGCAACAGCCTCCTCCCTGGTCTCCCTGCCTCAAGTCCCTCCCAACTCCTGGCCATCTTACACACTGCTAAGTAATTTTCCTTAAGCACAATCTGACCATGTGACTCCTCTACTCAATCAATTCCAGGGCCTTCCCATTTATCACCTCCAGGATCAAATATAAACTACTCTATTTAGTTTTTCAAATCTTAGATGACCTGGACCCAACATAACCTCTCCAGCCTCACGGGACATAACTCCCCCACCCATGCTCTGAGATGGGGTCAAAGTGATCTCCTCTCTGATCTTCACACACAACACTCCCTCTCCCATCTCTGTGTCTGTGTCCTGGCTGACCCTCATGCCTAGAATGCACTCGCTCCTGATGTCTGCCTCAGTCACTCTTATCCTTTAAAATCCAACCCAAACACCATCTTCTACATAAAGCCTTTCCAGATGTCCCCAAATTCTAGTGCCTTCGCTCCCAAACTACTTAATGTGTGCGTGTATATTTATTCCATATTATACATATATATATACTTATTTCTTGTCTCCCTCAGAATACGTCCCGAGCCCTGTGGCTAGTACTTATTTCATACTTAGTACTTACATCCCAAGTACCTAGCTTTGTTCAGGGACAAAGAGTGGGCAGTTAATAAATATTCAATCAACTCTCAGTTCAGACATTCTAGGCTCCACAAAGGGCATCGAGGGGACCACATAGAACAAGAGGACCTGGTGGGATTGAGCCTCCCAAATGAGTGACCCTAGGCAAGTCACTTCACAGTTCAATCTCGGTTTCCTCTTCTGTGAAATCAGGGTATAGTTCCTACCTCACGGGGTGGTTGTAAGGAGCAAACAAGATAATAAAGGGAAAGCATTTTATGAATTTTAAAGTGATATACAAAAGTAGATTATTAAGTTAGGATCATTATTAAGGGCCATTTTAGCACCAACATTTTTATGCTCCAAGGTCCCTCCCAGCTCTGACCTCCTGTGTTCTAAGGTCCAACCCTCCAGCTCTAAAATCCTGGGATCGGGAAGTTTTCATATCCATGGTTCCTGCTGCTACAAGGAATCCAACATCCTATCGTCTGTCTCTGTGTTGCTTCCTCTACCCAGCATGGATCTGGAAAGCTTCCCTCCCCAAGCCCTCTGAGAACAACAGGCATACCCTGCTGAAGCTCCTTTTACCTGAAACCCTTCAGAGGAAGACAAGCTCCCAAAACAAAGGTCTGCTGCAATCACCACCAATGAACAGAAAAGAAATGCTTTAAGAACTAACTCAGGAGCAAAGAAGCCTGGGAACACTCAATGGGCAGAAAGCCTGAGCGCCGTCCAGCACTCGCTATGAAAGGTGAAAAAGATCTGTAGGCTGAGCCGGCAAGAGCCAGACTTGTTTTTCTAGACCCAAATCCCTTATGGAAACTATCTACTGACATTGATAGACCCACAGAATGATGATCATGTAAATGACACTGAACATAGTATAGTCTGAATGACCAGGTTTGGCCATGAAAAAGAGGAGAAACTGCATCATCCTCTTTTCTTTGCAGAGAGAGGAGCTTGTGGGTGTAGAACATTTCATATTCTATCAGATACAGCTGAAGTTTTGGTCATTTGCCTTTTTTCTTCTTTTTTTTCTGCTACACTGCTTCCCTTCCCCCATCTTTGTTAGAATAGTTGGTTCACTGAATAGGTGAGGGGGCAGGGGCACAGGCAGAAATTAAGATGAGATCACCACTTTTCTTTGATATATTTTGAGGAACACTAGTTAAGACAATAATGGAGAGGCGATAAGCACAGGTCAAGAGGAAACAAAATGATTACTTTTTGCAAACAATATGATGGTCTTCAAGCGCACTAAAGATTCAATGAAAAATTAATTGAAATGTTTTCAGCAAAGTAGTAGGAAAAAATAAACCTACAAAATAATCAGCCTTTCTGAATATTAATACCATAACTCAGTCAGAAAAGATAGAAGGAGAAGTTGTATTTCAAAGAATTACTGAATGTTTAAAATATTTCAGAGTACACCTACCAAGACCCAAAGAGGAACACAAAACACTCTCTACAGGAATAGAGACAAACACATATTTGGAGAAATAGTAAATGCTCATGGTTGGGCCATGCTAATATAATACAAATGACATTACCTAAATTAATTTACTTATTCCTTGCCATACCAAAATATCAAATAATTACTTTAAGTTATTACTGCTTATCATTTGTATTTATCATTACTGCTTATAGAATCAGAAAAAATAATAATGAAACTAATCTAGAGACAAGAATCTTAGGAAAATAGGAAGGAAGGGGGCCTAGCAGTACCAGATCTGAAACTATACTAGGATGCAACAATCATCAAATGACTTGTTCCTGGTTAAGAAATAGAGACATCAGTCAGTGGAACAAATTATGTACACTAAATATATAATCAAAAGAACCTAGTAGTCAAGTGTTTGATAAACCCCCAGACCCTAATTACCAAGGCAACTCACTGTCTGACAAAAAATATGAGGGAAACTGAAAAGTAGTGTGACAGAAACCAGATGTAGACCAACATCTCCCAACATTTACCACAATAAACTCCAAATGGGTACATAACCTAGATATTAAAGATCATACCATAAACAAATTAGAGTAACAGTATACATGATACAGTTCACAACTATAGATAGAGGAAATTATTGACCAAACAAGAGGTACTAGAGACTCTCAACAGTCTCTAAAATGGGAAATTTTGGTTACATAAAATTGAAAAGCTTCTGCACAAACAAAATTAATGCAGCTAAAATTAAAAAGGAAATAATTAACTGAGAAATATCTTTGCAGCAAATTTCTCTAACAAAGTTCTGATATCCAAAGTACACGCAGAAGTGACTCACATATAAAAGAATAAAAGCCATATTTCCCAGTAGATAAATGATCAGAGCATATGAATGGGCTATTCTCAAAAGAAGAAAAACAAGCTATCAACAATTACATACAAAAGAAGTCTCCAAATACAAGAAAAATGCAAATTTAAACTCTAAGGTCTTACACCTCATATCTATTAGACTGGCAAAGATGACAAAAAAGAAAAATGAAACTTGTTGGTGGAGCTGTGGAACAACAGGAACACTAATGCTCTGTTGGCTAAACTGAGATTGGCCCAAATATTTTGGAAAATAACTTGGAACCAAACCCAAAAAATCACTAAGTTGTGACACTATCACTAATCATATATACCAAAGAGGTAAAAGAAAGAGGAAAAGGATACATATATACAAAAATATTCATAGTAGCACTTGTTACTCTATCAAAGAACTAGAAACAAAGTAGGTGCCCATCAACTGGGGAATGACTAAACAAATTATGATATGTGAATGTAATGGAATCTTATTTTTCTGTAAGAAATGACCAAAGGGTTGAATTAGGAGAAATGGGAGCACCTGTAAGAACAGCTGCAGAATTCGATGATTAAAACCAAGAGAACAATTTATACAACTACAAAATATAGAGAAAAACAACTTCAAAAGCTTGAAGATCTCTGATCAATGCAACGTCCAATCAAGACTCCACAGGACCAATGATAAAACATGTTTTCTACCTCGTGCCATCTAGTATGTTGTGGACAGCACTTCTTAAACTGTGGGGTCATGACCCCATATGGAGTCATGAAAAATTTGACAAAAATAAAGGTTTCTGAATATTCAACAACCAAAAATTAATAAAAATCAAAAGCGTAATGAATTTGAGGTGTTTCTGGCACGGCTTGTCTGCACTGCAGGGCACAACTTTACGGTAGCCTTGGTTCTGAACACAAAGGATGCATACTTTGCACTGCGCATGCCATCATGCCATGCAATGCTAATGAACGCTGCTGAAACACAAACAGGGATCAAAAGTGGAAGATGTTCAAGAAGCTCTGGACTAGATGTATAGAGTGACACATATTTTCAGTCATAGACAACAAGTGCTTTTGTTCTGCTTGAATATGCTGAGTTGTCAGAAAGGAAGTAATTTTTGAGGGAAAAGGTGGAGTTAGTAACAGCGATCTCTTTTAAAAGCAAGAGTCGTCAATAAATCATTTAACGAAGATGCACTGAAGAGATCAGAAAGATGTTCAAAGAGCAACACGGAAAAATGAGAAACAGAAAATTAACATGCTGAACTGAATATATGCCTAGTAGCTGTGGTAATGAAATTCACAATTTAATATATAATCACATTTTTCTCTTCTGTTTATATAGAAACACATGGTCATATTTGTTGATGCTTGTCAAGGTCAGAATTTTTCTCAAAGTTAAATGAAATTTCTTTTTTAAAAAATAAAGGCAATATTTTTAAAGGCACCAATAAGTTTTTTAAAAAGTATTAGAAATAGAAAAAAACTTAGAATAGAGAACATAGAATATCAGAGCTGACCTGAGCCTTATAATATAGAACACAGAATGCAAGAGCTAGTAGGGACTTTACAAAACACTGACTCCAATTGTCTCATTTTTCACATGGGAAAACTAAAGACTCATCTTAAATGATTTCTTCAAAATCACATGGCACACTGGCAGTAGAAGAGCCAGGACTAGAACCCAGGGCTCCTTACTCCCCAACCAGTGCTTTTATCAATAAACTTCATAGTTAGTTAAATTGGGTGGAATATTAGACCAATGAGTCAGCAGGTTGGATGATAATGACAGCTTGAATTTCTATAGATCTTTAGGCTTACAAAGTACTTTACATATTTATTTGATCTCCACAGCAAACCTGGGAGATAGGTGCAATTGTTATATCTCCATTTTACAGATAAGGAAACTGAGGCAGACTGCAGTTAAGTGTTTGCCATGGGTCACACAGCCAGTAAGTGTCTGAGGCAGGATCCAACTCCATTTCTCTCTGCACTTAAGCTGAGAGGAGCAAAGGAGAATCCCAGATAACAAAGTACCAGGAAAATTAGAGAATTATCACTTGCAGCTGGGGGGAAGGGGAAGGGAAGAGCTTGAATAAAGGAAGGGGTCAAAAAGGAAGTGGCACCAGAGCTGGGCAACAGTATCACTTGGCCACATTTGACCACATGAAGCTTGACAAAATTAACCCTATCTGTTGGGGGAGGAAATAATAGGTAGCTAAGGCTCTCATTCTTTGAATGTAGGACCATGCTATTTATAGTAAGTGTCACAATGTAGCTGCCCAGGAATTCTTATCTGGAAGGCTCCTTCTAACAAAGGCTCATCTAACCCAATTCCCTCCTTTTAAAGATGAGCAAGATGAGACTCAGAAAAGGGAAGGAACTTAGCCCAGATCACATAGCTAAATAATATCAAAGGATTATAAATTGCAAGCTGGAAAGGAACTTTGGAGGTCAGTGAGTCACACCCAGCCACCCCCATTCCATTGACAGGGAACTGAGGTCCAGAGATATGAGGCAACTTGACCAGAATCATAAAGGCAATGAAAGGTAGAGCTGGGATTAGAAGCAGGACCACCAGCCCCACAAACAGGGTTCTTTCCATCATACCATACTGCCCATCCACCTCCCCCTTAAAGATGTGTCCCTGAAAAGTTACAGACGAACAGAATTTGTATAAATTACATTCCAGTTTCCCTGAGGACTGACTTCCACCCTCATTGTCCCAAGTGTTTTTATCTTCACCTTGTTCCCTGATTGGTGTTTGGCTGGCAGAAGCATCTAAAGCTTTGACTTTGTTTCTCTGCCCAGGCCTCTCTGACAAAAGCTAACGATCCAGAAACACTTAAACACACTCCAGGGAGCCACTATAGAAAGCAAATGTGTGGCAGATTCTTTTCTAATGGGAACTACTAGAACAGTGCCCTTCTACATCTCCTGAAGCATTCAGCACTCCCCAGGTGGCCAGCACCCAGGTAGGGCCCTTCTCTGGGATGATAAAGCTCCCAGAATTCAAGGATGCCCTCCTCGCCTCCCATCCAGTCCCAAGGCATTTAATAAATATTTATGGAATAAATTAATCCTCCCAGTTATTTATTTTCATAAGGGGCACCCCTCTAAAGACACATAAGCTATGGAAGGAAGGAAGGAAATAAGTATTTATTAAGTGCCTACTATACGCCAGGCACTTTTCCAAATGCTTTCAAATACTATCTCATCTGATCCTCACAATAGCCCCTAGAGGTAGGTACTACTATTTATTATCCTTGCTTTACAGTTGAAGAAACTGAGGCAGACTGAAGTTAAATGACTTGCGCAGGGTCACAGAGCTACCAGTCTGAGTCAGGCTGTGAACTCAGGCCTGCCTGACTCCTGGCCCAGGGCCCTACCCACAGTGGTACCACCTAGCTACCTCTAATAAAACTAAATTTTTTCAAGGGGTTATAAGTTTGATAACTGCGTAGATGCTGAATTGGAGACCCTGAAACACATCTGCATAATTATAGAAATGAATGTATACAGTTCATTATTATAAAAGATTAAACCACATTTATAGATGCATTTTTATGACTGTGTGATCTTGGAAAATTATCTTTCCTTCTCTGTTCCTTGGTTTCCTCACATGGAAAATGAGGGGAGGCAGATTCACAACACCGATCATCCCCTCTTTCATCCTCCATGTCAATGAGTGGCCAAATCTTGTCCATTCTCACCACACAACATCTCAATTGCATCACTATTTACAGCCACCCCCTTCATTCAAACCTTAATCACCTCTTACCTGGAATGGTCTAAAGTTGCATTCAGCCTCTTCCACATTCCAATTCAACTCTCACAGCCACCAAATGGATACTCTTTTTTTGAATTGTCTTATTTTTTCAACTAACCAAAGTCTGCTTGCTCACTCTCCCACCTTCTCTGTCCCTTCTCCAAAGAAAGAAAAACAAAACTCTTATAATACATACAGTCAAGTAAAAACAAATTCCTACATTGGGCATGTCCAAAAAATATACATGTCTCAGTTGCACTCTGAATCCACCACTCTCTGCCAGGAGGTCGGTAGCACCATGAGTTTTCTGGATCTGTGGATGGTGACAGCATTGGATCAAGCTCAATGTTGGCCAAACCAATATTCCTAAAGCACAGGTCTGATCTTGTCATTCTTCTACTCAAGAAACTTCAGTGGATCCCTATTACCTCCAAGACAAAACATGAACTTCTCTCTTTGGCATTTAAATTCCTTCCTAATGCTTACTGCCTTGTATGACCTTGGGGAAGTCACTTACCTCTCTGAGCTTTAGTTTCCTCATTTGTAAAATAAGTTTGGATTATATGACCCCAAAGTTATGATCTCACAGTTGGGTTCCAAGCTCTGTTTCCAGACTTTTTTCCACATTGCTCCCCATCCCTCTTCCCTCTACCACCTATCATTCCCTCTATGATACAGACTGACCTACTTGCTATGGTACACAGGTGCTGAGCCACCACCCCCCCCAATTCTGCCTGGACTAGAATGCTCTTCCTTGTCACCTCCACCTCTCAGCCACTCACCTCCAAGAAGCCTCTCCTGGTTCCCTCTGTTGTTGATATTTGCCCACTATCTTGAAAAAACATCTAGTTTATATTTGTTTATCTACATGCATGGCATTCCCATTGGAATACAGGCTCCTTAGAAGAAAGGACTATTCCTAAAATCCCAATACTTTAGGTAGTGCTGGCACACAGCAGGTGCTTAATAAATGCTTATTAAATTGAATTAGGAATGGTGGACAGGAGGCAAAAGAGAAAATCCTGGAATGATTCTAAACATAAACTGAGCTCCCAGATCCATCCACGTACAAAGCCATCTCATGGGTTAGAATTATAGCTGAAGATGCTACAGATGTCAACTGATCTGTATTCATGTAGCCAATGGGGAAACTGAGACCCAGAGCAATAAAGCCCTTGCCCAAGAGCCCCAAAGGACTAAGTGGAGGAACCAGGATCTAAATTTTCTGACCCAACCTTGGTATTCTCTCCACCACATCGTGCTGGGCTAGTGAACCAATGAATTTTTGAGAGGAGGAAAGTAAACAGTCCTGGATTTGAATCCAGGCTCTGACCCTAAGAGCTGTGTGACCAAAGGCAAATCACTTCACCCCTCAGTTTCCCCATCTTTATAATAGGGATAATAGGATTTGTACTACCTAGCTCACAAGAGCATTGAGAGAAAAGTCTTTTGTACCAGAGTATAATGGGGGGAAAAAGTGAGCTACCATGCAACAGATGTACTGGAAAAGACACCTTTCATTCAACAAATATTTATTATTTGGGGCAGTTAGGTGGTGCAGTGGATAGAGTACCAGTGCAGGAGTCAAGAGGACCTGAGTTCAAATCTCACCTCAGACACTTGACACTCACTAGCTGTGTGACCTTGGGCAAGTCACTTAACCCCAATTGCCTCATCCTATGTCATCTCCAGTCATCCCGATGAATATCTGGTCACTGGATTCAGATGACTCTGGATGAGAAATGAGGCTGGTGACCTGCACAGCCCTCCTTCACTCAAAACAAAGTCAAGTGCAAGTCATATCATTATTTCTCTGATGGCATGGTCTTCCTTGGCAATGAAGGACAAAGACACATTTATTATTTAATAAGTACTTAACCACCTCCTATATGCCCAGCACAGTCAGAGTGCCTGGGCATCCAGAGACAAAAAAAAAAACAGCCCCTACCTTCAAAGAGCTTATGTGAAGAGAGGAGAGAAGAGGAAGAAAGGGGAAAGAGCGGGGAAACAGAAGATGAAGAGAGGGGAGCAAGTAGGGGAGAGGGAACACCACTTGGAAAACTCAGGCTCAATTTTATGAAATTGCTTGTACTCTCAATAAGGAGAGAAGGGGAGGGAGGGAGAGAATCTGAAACTCAATTTTTCTTAAATGAATGTTTAAAAATGTTTTTACATGTAAGGGGGGAATAAAGTATTATTTTTTAAAACCTGGGTTCAAGACCTGCCAGCTCTTAGCTTCATCAATATCTCATATCACAGTAAACTCTCAGTGGTCCCAGGCAACTCTCAGAGATTAAAAATTAGATTGAGAATTCGCAAATTGGCAAGAATCTCCCTGAGGTTTCCTACATATCAAAATTACATATCTCGACTATTTTTGCCATTATATTATGAGGCTGATGTCCAATACTTAAGAATCTATTATTCTGCCCAGGAAGAAAGTATGCCTTGCAGAATATAGAGAAGTATGGGAAAAGTTATCAAAACTGTTGCAAAGGAAAGTAAGCAGGAGAAAGAAGACAATATATAACACTACAAATAGACAAAACACAGAAATGAATGTCTTATCATTACAATGACCAAGTTTAATCTGCACTTCTTGCAAAGGAGGGAAACCATATGGCGACCATTGCACACACCATCAGACTCGTTGATGTGTTGCTTAGGTTTGCTGGACTTGTCCCTCCCTCTTTATTCTTTGTCATAGGGGTATCTCTCTGGATAGGGAAAAGGGAGAGAGATTTGAAAATAAAAAGAGTGTACAAACCAAAAGACACTAGTACAAATTATTTTCCCCATTCTAAAATACAGGAAGTGCACCTGTCTTCCTTTTCTCTCCTCACACACAGGTCAAATCATTTGAGCAACTCCCTATCAGACCTCCTTAGCAAATCCTTCCCTCCCGGTGCCTCACTTTTTTTTCATCTGTAAAACAGAAACTCCATGGTCCTTCTTTGAGAGAGGTAACATGAGGAAAACTTCTCCTAGCAAGATGATATCCAATGTTCAAAATGCATGAAGTGCCAAGATAAACGCTACTATAGAAACAGATGAGAAAAGTAGGCAAGGTCTCTCTCAGCCTCCTGTTTCCAACGACTAAACCAAGATGTCTTTATTTTTTCCTTTTTTTAAGTTTGAACTTTGAGTCCTAAAATAACATCTCCTGGCCCTCCAAAGAAAAATAGTTAGACAAACATTAGAGAGTCACAAGGGGAGTGGGAATGCCCTGGGACTGACACCCTGAAGGGAGCCGAGGAAAACCCTTTAATCAGGACTCTGGCTTCCCTTCCTATACCCTAAGCAGTACCTTGAGCTTAGCGTATTAGAACATCACACTGTTACTGTTTACTCTATTTTCATAGGATCATACATAGAGATAGAATGGTTATCCACTCCTACCTTTTCATTTTACAGACAAGGAAAATGAGGCTCCAGAGGAAAAATGACCTGTCCAAGGTCCCATAGGTAAGCAAGGATCAGAGGAAGGCCTCCAAGCCATCTCTTCTGATCTCAGGCCCTGGGCTCTTTCCACACTTCCACCAATATCTCAGATCAGGGCTGAGAGTTTTAACTGGGGGCCCATGGACAGTTTTCAGAAGGTCCATGACTTTGGGTGGGGAGAGGGGAAGAGGGGGAATAGCATGTTTACTTTCACTAGTCTGTAACTGAAATTTAGTGCATTCATCAACGATTTAAAATCCTGCCTCTGAACAGGGGTTCATAGACTTCACCAAACAGACAACTAGAGGAATCCCTGACACACAGAGATATTACTGAGCCCTGGGTTTAAGCTCAGGAGGTGCTGAAATGGAAGGACTTCATTCTAAACACCTCTGGGCAGCATGCTCTGGTGCTCACTATTGACAATAAGGATTTTTGGTATGACTAATGAAAATAAAATATTGTTTGTCTCCTCTCAGAAAAAGCAACAAGGCATAGCTTCCCTCTAGAAGGGAGGAGGAAAAGTGGAACTGAAAATTATTTGCATTGTTAAAATTAGAATTTTTTTTGTGGGAGCCAATTCTGTTTAGCTTAGAGAATTTTTTTTCTAATTTATTTTCTCTCCCCCCAACCAAGCCCTGAAATTTACATGGCATGGAAATTCTTTGACAATGGGAAGGGTGTAGCTGTCACTAATGAGGAAGTACATAAGAGATTTCCTATCTCAGCAGTTTGGGTCCAGAGCAGAACTAGAGGGGCAAGGGAAAGATGTTTAGAAATTTGGATGAAAGCCATGCTTGGAGGAGGGGAAGAGAGAGAGAGAAAAGGGTCCCCAGTCCTCCTGCAACAGCAAACTCAGCCACTTAGAAGAACAAGTTTTAAGGTAGAAACCTTTCCTCTCACACGTTAACTGTATTGTGGAAAAATAGATGGCAAATATATAAAAATAAATAAGAATAAAACTGTTGTAAAACTATGCACAGGTACCAAATATTGGGGGAAATGAGCTGTTAAAGATCTGGCTCCAAAGACCTGGATTCAAAGCTTAACTCTGTTGCTTAAGAGCTGAACAACCTTGGGCAACTAACTCACTGTCTATACCCTCCCCTTATTACTTGGGTAAGTCGTGACCCCTGCTCTGGGTCTCAGTTTCTTCCTCTATAAATTGCGGGAGGGGGTAAGGAGGGAATGGTGTCTTGGGTTTTTCTGACTTTGGAGGTCCATATTTCATAATAATAATGACTTACATTTCTAAAGCCAGTGTACCAAAATGTCAGCCTTCTGTCAGCTCACTCTACGTTGTATGGATCCTTCTTATTCTAAAACTCAGAAACAGAGTCCCAGAACTTCAGAGTTGGGAGAGGACCTGAGGGACTGTCTAATATAACAGTCAGGTCAACAAAAGGAGATAGATCCCTGGATTCGGAATCACCTACAGAGCTCAAGCCCTGCCTTGGACACATCTCCACATATCACGTAGGAATTCAGATTAGCGTGAGACATTTACTGTTGGTATGACCCTGGGGGAGTCATTTAATCTCTTGACATCCCAAGTAATGCTCTAAGACTAGGTGTTGTGCAGTTGAGGGGGAGAGGGGAGTGGGAAGAGGGGAAAGTGACCAAACGAATATTTATTGAGCACCTACTGGGTCTAAAACCAGACTTGACTCAGAAGTCAAGGCCTTACCTCAGAATTACAATGTAACAATAAAATGAAGTGCCCCCCTAAGTGGATGGCCAGAGAAATAGCTTAGTGGGCCTCAAAGATACATTGGAATCAGGAATTCAATTCAACAATAGCTACTATGTGGCCACCATAGTGCTAGTCAAAGAGGATACAAACCAAAGGGAAAACAATCCCTCACCCAGAGAAGCCCACGTGCTACTGGGGAAATAACACACACCTAAAGCAAGAAAAGGCAAAAAGACTACCAGCCTGGGGGACTGAGGAGGAAAGGCGTTAGGTTTCCAGATCACAGACTTCAAACTGGTAGAGACCTGGGAGATCAATCCAATCCCTCATTTTACAGTTGAAAGCCAAGAAGGTTAACTAACTAGACTGAGGTCTCTAAAGTAATGTAAGTATTACAAATGGGATTCGAACCCAAGATGGTGCTCTTTCCACAGTCCTGAGACCTAGATCCAAGTCCTAACACCCTGGGCAAATCATCTTCCTTCTTTCCTCCAAGCAACTTATAAACAAGCTTCATGGCGGAGAGAATTTCCGCTGGGAGGTCACCATTTTTTGAACAAAAAATATTCCAAAACCCTGGACTGCTACAAAGATCTGGAGCAGGGGAAGGGAGGGGGAAGATACATAAAAACAATAACAGCCCCTACCCTCAAGGAGCTTATATCTTACTAGAAATAGCAATAGCTCACATTTTCTGTAGGCATTTGCAAAGTGCTTTTCTCCTATCATCACATTTGACTATCACAAGAATTGCTGCACTCAAGCTTCCTTCTCTTCTCATAAGAGAAAGCACACAGAAGAAACTCTCGCCCACCCTGCAGCTCTCACCACTCAACAGTGGGCCATTCAAAATTGTTCCTCTTCAACAAAGAGACCTCGCAAGGAATCACCAAAAATAATCCTGATGACCTCAGGACTAAACTCAAAAGCCTGGACAACACCACCCAGCAGTCCCACTATCCAGGAGTGAGCCCCCGCCCCCACCCACCCAAGCTAATCCATGTGACTCAGCATGCAGTCCAGGCTCTCCAGCACCAAGAGCAGGAGAGGATTTTGGTTACCGTTTGTGTTGCAAGAAGGGGAGCTATACCTCTGGAAGGAGGCGAAAATTCACATCCTAACCATGAACCAATTTGCTATGCTTTCTTAAACTATCTGCAAACAAAACAAACTCCTTTGGCTTTTTTCCCCCTAGTTTTGAAAAAAAAAAAAAAAAAAAAAAAAACCTCACTTTTCTTTTAATGGAAATTTAACCGGAAGTTTCAGAGAGCTTAGTCAAAACATTTCTAATCTTCTGGATGGCCAAGGTAATTGGGTTTAGGAATTAGCCCACGCTAAATTCGTGATAAATACAATCCAGCATTCTGCTCACCCAGGAAACAGACAAGCAAAGAAAAGATGCATGAAACATACAAGAGGGAGAAAGCAATCCTTGCCCAGCCCAGCTCTCTAACCCTGTAGCATATGGACACAAGGAGTGACCCAAAGAAATCTTTAGGGCTGCAATGCATCCAAGTAATACAATTCAACTTATTAAGCTGCCTACTATGTGCCAGGCAAAGAGCTAATGCTGGAGGAGGAGACAGGGAGAACAATACAAAATGCTTGCACTCTGCTGAGGGGGAGTTTACAAGCTAATGCTCATAACAAAATTGAGGGGTGAGGCGGAGAAGGAGGAAGTGAAGGAAATAACACTGAATGTGAGATCAGACAACCACGGTCCAAATTCTGATGCTACCATGTACAGCTGAATGACCTTGGACAAATCATTTTCCTTCTCAGGACCTCTTTTCGTATCTGTAAAATTAAGAGCTTAGACTACCAGATATTTCAAATCCCTTTGGGTTCTAATTTTATTATCCTATGATCTGTAATTCAGTGAGGTTAGGACTGGGTAGTCCAGAACGAAAGATTCTTTGAACCTAGTCAAATTCTAACTGCCATTTTTCAACTCAGTTGACTCTCTAAAAGCCTTTATTTCCTCAGAAACAGTTGAACTCTAAAACCCCTAAGGCAAGGGTGGGGAACCTGCCCTAAGGTCATCTAAAGTCAGCTCCAAAGGTACAATTCTAAGAAATGCAGAAAGAGAAAAACAGAACTAGAAGGACATAGGTCACAGTGATGTCAATGATGCAAACATGGAATTGTGGATGAAGAGTCAGAATCAGGAAGCCCCTGACACATACTGGCTATACCTCTTTGGGCTCTGGGCTGTTCTCCAATGATGCAAATTGCAGAGAAGGAAATGGTCTATACTTGTAGAAAGAGTTTCCTCACCTGGTAGCTCCCTATACCAGTAAAATCACAAGGTTCAGTCCCAATCCCTCAAAAAAAAAAAATTTACACAAATGTGAATGTACAATAATAAGACATTCTGGGAGTTAAAAAAATAACATATTGATAAATCATCACTGATCCCTTTATGTTTAAATGTACTTTTGAGTATGAAATTGATTAAGCACAAAATAAGACACAGAAGAAGAGTTACCCATCTTTGTAGGAGGGAGTGTCCCAGAGTTGCCACCCTGGGAGATGGGAAGAAGGGATATGTCTGGCCCTGCTAAATTTTTTCAAAGGCCAGGAAGGGAGAGAGAATGAAAAAAAAAAAAAAAATAAGCTTTGACACGTTGCGGAAGGCCTTACACATGAAACCAGAGCAAAAGTGGACAAAAATGTTCAGTGAATGGGTGGAGTCTGAGCCATTCTAACCAGAAAAGTCCCCATGTTGGAATTATCTCTGACCATCCTTCCTGCCTCCAAGAAGGAAAATGAGATGCTAGGTTTTCACATGGTTTTTCTGGGCCTACTGCATACTGACCCCACTGCCCTCTGCCCACTGGGCAAACAGAACCATGCCCACCCCAGGAAATTTCACAAGTTACATCGAATAGTTAGCAGCCACCCACATGCTGATGTGCAAAGTTCGAGCATCCTAAACAGATGCATTCTGGGAAACAGTCAGAGGAGATTTTTCCTGGTACCATAGGTAGCCCTCTCTTCTGGTACATTTCAAATACTGCATTTGCAAAAACAATCATCATGAAAATTTAGCATATAGGAAGTATTTAATAAACAACTGATGTGACGTGAAAGGGTTAGGCAGAAGAGAAAAAAGACGCTTACAAATGTAAAAAACTCAAGATTTGTTGTTTTTTTTAAAAAAAAACAACTTGTCTTTAGGAAATTTTTAAGTCTTTTCTTTTTAGTTTCCAATTTAGTAATCAGCCTGAAATAAAAGTAGAGGAGCCTGAAGGCAGGATAACCTGAAACACAGTGGGATACAAGGGAAAGAGCTCTGACATCAAATTCCTGCCTCTTAAACCTTCAGCAAGTGGTTTAACCTCATTGGACCTCAGTCTTCTCCAACATAAAATGGGGAGAGGCAGAGAAAGGGGAGGACTAGATTTTAATCTATGATCCTCTGACACACACGGGCTGTGTGACCATGGGCAAGTCATTAAACCTCTCAACGACCCACAAAACCAGTAAAGATTTACAAATAATAGGAGAGTTGCCCAACTTTATGGGACAGGGTCTCATGGAGTTACCGCTAAAGAATTCTCCAAACTGATGGAAATTATAGGTCTTGCAGTTGTTTTTTTTAAATAGGATTTAATCCATCCCCTTCCTACAGAGAAACTGAGTTCAAATCTTAGCTTTCATAATTACTGCCTTTGTTAACAACATGGCAAAAATAGAATATTGAATTCAGAGCTGGGAAGATGAGTTTGAGTCCTCCTTTTACTAGCTGTGTATCCACATTATTTTACTTCTCTTAAACCTCAGTTTCTTCATCTGTAAAATGGATAGTTAGGTGGCCCTGTGGATACAGAGTGCTGGGCCTAAACTCAGGAAGACTTCATCTTCCTCAGTTCAAATCTGACCTCAGACACTTACTAGCTGCGTGACCCTGGGCAAGTCACTGAACCCAGTTTGTCTCAGTTGCCTCATCTATAAAATGAACTAGAGGAGATCTTTGCCAAGAAAACCCCTATTGGGATCACAAAGAATTGGAGAAGATCAGATGAGATGACATATACAAAGCACTGGAAAAACTTGGGATAACTCTCAACTCTGATTATCATAACTGCTTCCTTGGGAAAGTCCTCACCTCCCTCTTGGCCTTGATTCCTTCAGTTGTAAAGAGAGTATTGAACCAAATGACCTATGAGGCTTCTCCCAAGTCTAAGTCTATGACTGTATGATGAACTAGAAAAATAAGGAAACATCTGATCCGGGGGCAGCAATGGGTAATGTCAAACAAGGACCAACAGGACAAGAAAAGAAGTTTTCCCAAGAGACTGAATTCAGTGAATCAAAATGGAGCTCAGCAATCCAGGCAGCTGCAGGGGGGGAAAATCTGCCTGGTGCCTCTTTCTTGCTTCTCTCCCAGAGCTTTGCCCCTGCTGGGGGTTTAATCAATGCTCACTGAAATGAGACTGATTCTTTCCTTCCCTCAAGACTCATCTCCTCCAATCTGTCAAACCCCCACGAGAAGCAGATCGTCAGTCAACCAAATCCTGAATGTGACAATGGCTCCTCACAGCTAGAAACACAATGCCCAAGTGCCACCTTATCATTGTTGCTCAGTCACTTTCCAGTCATGCCAACTCATCATGACTCTATTTGGAGTTTTCTTGGCAAAGATATTGGAGTGGTTTGCCATTTCCTTTACCAGTTCATTTTGCTGATAAGGAAACCAAGGCAAACAGGGTGAAGTGACTTGCCTGGAGTCACACAGCTCGTAAGTATCTGAGGTCAGATTTGAACTCAGGAAGAGAAGTCTTACTGACTTGAGGCTCAGCATTTTATCCACTGTGCCACCTAGCTAGCTGTCCCTAAGGGCCCCTCAAACTGTTCCAATTCAATAAATATTTATTAAGCCCCTACCGTATTCCAGAGATAAAATGAAAGAGTCCCTGATCTCAAGAAGTTTCCATTTTGTTGGGTGGAGCAGTGTCATCATGTAGCACCCCCACTGGTTCCACTCTCACAATTCCCTCTCAGAGTTCTAAAAGGGCCAACCTGAAGGGCTGTAGTTTCTGCTATTGTGTGGTCCTCCATATCATTCAGCTGACCTCAACTACTATTGGACTGTAGATTACAGATGGCTCAAACTTTAGAAATTGAGTCCAATCCCTTCATTTTACAGATAAAGAAACAGGCATGGAATGGATAAGTGACTAGCCTGAGGTTACAGAAGTATTAACTGGCAAACCAGAATTCGAACCCAAGTCTTATGACTCCACTTGTAGTGTTCTTTCCACAGAGGAATGTAGAAAAGTAAATACAAAATGTATATAAGTAACTTCCAAGGAGCTCTTAGAGGGTTCTTAATAACTGAATAGTGAAATGAACTGAACTTTACTTGGCGGTGGTATTGAATGGGGAGATAAAACTAACTTATTACTCAAAAGGCATAGTGAGTGAGATAGAAAGAACCGTGGAATAGGGGCACAAGATGACTTCTGGTCCTGGCCCAATAATTTCCAGGAGGAGGGTACTAGCAAGTGGAGGAATCAAGATAAGTCTCCTCTTGGAGATATCGCTTAAGCTAAGCTTTGAAAGAAGCTAGGAATTCTACAAGAGGGGAGCTCATTCCAGAAGTACAAGGGACAGCAGCCTGGGCAAAGGCAAACTTTCACAGAATAGTCAACAAACCAGTTTGGCTGTCCCATAGATTGCAAGTTGGTCAGTAACATGAATTAAACCTAAAAAAGTTGTCTGGAGTCAAACTTTGAACATGTGTAAAAGCTAAACTGAGGAGGTTGTAATTTATCCTAGAGGCGATGGAGAACCAGCAAGGGCTCTCTGAACAAGTTGGTAATGGACAGATCTGTTCTTTAGTAATATCAGTTTGATAGTTTTGGAGAGGATGGAACTGGAAAGAAAGAGCAAAGATGAGTGTAGGTCATGTGAAGAGAAAGAGTGAAATCTGGCCTTTCTCAGTCTCTTCATTCAGAGATGTCCCTAAAAACACATCTTTTCTAGGCCAATAAGTAGCTATGGAACCTCAAGACTGATGCTTGACCTAACTGTACATGGTAGAGATGGATAGACCAAGTGAGGTTTTCCCATCAACCAACTACAAAGAAACACCAATTTTCAGTTGTTGGAGGTATTTCAGTCTCACTTTCAAATAGTTTGAACTATCAACACCTGTTGTGAGACCCAGTTAAAAGACTGCCTGACCTTGGTTTCATTTCCCTCTGCCTCAGTTCCCCTTCTGTGCAACGCCCCAGCTCTCATGAATTTTTTGCTCTTTTTACATGGATGCTGTGAAAGGGAATTAGAGTTTGCAAAATTCAAGGCATGAACTTGACCCTAAAAGCAGTTAAAAAGTGAGTAAATTGATGAAATAGCAAGCTGAAAACACTTGTGACTTGCACATTTGACTTCCAAAAGGACCTAGAATATTGCCTCATTCTCCTTCTACAAGACCAGAGAGGCAGTCTCACTGGGAAAAGCAGGGCTACAAGATAACTTCTAGCTCCCTTACTCCAGTGCTCTACTACTTACTGTCTACTTTAATAAATTCATGTCTCCATTCAACACCACCACCAAGGAAAGTTCAGTTCAATTCACTACCCTAAGTTCTCAAGAGCCCACTGTGCCCAAAAGAGGGAAAGCATAAGACAAGTCCCAGTCCTCACAGAATTTAGTCAGAGAGGATTTCACACAAATATTAAATTTAAGGGCTCACTTCAAGGTCTAACGAAGACATGGGAAAAGACCTTTGCAAAGACAAAATTTACCATGGTTGATAAATGCAGTTATGAATGAACTGTTGGTGCTAAGACATCATTCTTACCCCGCAGCTACTCTTTTTTCCAAGGCTGGAAACCTTTCAGATTCTCAGCTCACAAGGAGAGAACCACTGAGAACACTTCTGTCCTAAGAGGGTCAGCTGATTTTTTTTTAAAGGCTCCATTCCTTTCAAACCTACTCGCTTCCTTCTGCGGGAAAACACTTAAATACAGTCGAAAAGACCGTCCTGTCTTGGGGGAAGCCCAGCCTGGGGGAGGGTGACATGTCAATTACAGTATCCTGGCTTCCTGGGGCGCACCCACCCACCCCCAGCAGTCACCACCCTCGGCCTGTCACAAGCACCAACAGAAAAAGCCGGACTAGCTCCAGTCTCTGGGCAGAGAGAGAGCCCACCGCCCGCCACTGCCGGTAGCCAGATGTGATCGGTTTCAGGAAAATGATTAGAAGCGGGGGCTTTAGGAAAGGGGGGCAGAGGAACGACATCGTGTAGCAGCTCCCAAAAAGGAAAATACTCCAGGGCACCCCCCCAAAAAAATGAATGGCCTTTACAATAGAAACCTGTGGGATGCCGGCCTGAGCCCAACTCCTGGCCCAGCTGTCCCTGCGACCACCAGCCCAAGCCCCAATCCCGAGAGCCCACGTCAGCCCACCTATCACCCCCGCAGCTGGATGCCACCCCAGCCCCAATCACCGCCCCCCAGCCCTCCTGGGCCCCGCGCAGGTGGGGAGCCCAGGGTCCTCGCTCTCCAGACTCAACCAAGCGGCAGCCCCAGGGCTGACCAAGAAGCCCCAGCGCCCCGCGGGGCCCGGCCTGGGCGCCGCTGGAATGCCGCAGGTGGGGCGCCGGAGCAGGTGCAGGTGGGACCCGCCTCCAGCAGGGGGAGGGGGCTGGGGACGCCGAAGCTCCCCTCCGCATCCTGCCCCCGCCCCGCCCCACCCCCAGCCCCGGCCCCGGGTCCCAGGCTCACCTGGCCGGAGCGCAGCAGCAGCAGCAGCCCCAGGCGCAGCAGGAGGCAGAGCCGAGGCTTCGCGCCCGGGAGCCTCGCGGCGCGCCGGGGCCCCGGAGCGGCAGCCTCGGCGGGGGTGGCAGCAGCAGCCGGTGCCCGGGGCCGAGGCCGCCGCCGCCGCCGCCGCCTCCAGCTCCGCAGCCTGCGCTCCGCTCCGCCCGCCCCGGGCTTCCCCGGGGACATGGCAGCGGCGGCGGCCACCACCAAGCTGGCTCTCGGGCGGGCGGGAGCAGCCCCGCGTCCCTCGGCGGAGGCGACGGCGGCGGCCGGGAGGGCTTCCACGGGGCGGAGCGAGCGGCGCCCACCCCGCGAGCTGCAGCGGCGCGGCGGCGGCGTCCAGGCTCGGGCGGCTCGGGCGGCTCGGCCTCCGGCTGCCGGCTCCACGCGTCCGGAGGCTCGGGCTCCGGCGGCTCGGGCTCCGGCTCCGGGTCGGGCTCGGGCTCCGGCGGCTCCCGTGGCTCCCGTGGCTCCCGTGGTTCGGGCTCCCTGCAGCCGCCGCGGGGAGAAGCCAACCCCCTCCCTTCCCCCCTCCCCCTCTGAATATTCATCGCTTCCTCCCTCCCTCCCTCAGTCCGTCCCTCCCCCTCCCTCTCAGGGCTGGGCTCGCGCGCCGGCCTCCTCTCCCCTCCCCTCTCCTCTCCTCCCCTCCGGGATGGGGACCTACCCCAGCCTGCTGCTGCTGCGGCTGCCACAGCCCCCGCCCCCACGGCCGCCGGAGGGTGGGGGGCAGCCACGGGCTAGCCCGCCAGCTCCTCTCCCCCTTTCTCCCCCCCTCCTCTCGATCTGGGGGAGGAAACGCCCCCCTTCTCCACCCACTCCCACCCTAACAAAAGCCCTCCCACATTCCTGGGGCTCCGAGGACCGAACTCTTGTCCCTGCGGCTTAACCGCTGGCAGACCGTGAGCTGGCCAAATCGCGGGCTGAGTGGCCCCCAACCTTACTGTTTCGGTTTGGTCTTTGTGACCGCACACACACACTTAGTATGGTACCCGCAATAAGTCAATGCTGAAGTGAATGAATCTCTACCTCCCCTAACCTCAGCACCCTGCCTCGATTCCCCAAGCTGTGGCCTTGGGTTTTAAATAGGCTTTTGGATTCCTTAAATCTGAAATTCTCTAGAATTTGCTTCGTGGATTGGGGTGTTTGAGGCGGGGGAAAGGCAGGTCTCTAAGTTTCAATTTATTAGTAACTTGGGAATAATTCATTCATTCGACTGTCCACAAGCAGGTGCTAGGCTTTGGGATCCACAGCTAAGGATCCCAAAACCAAGAGAGAAAAAAAAGGTCACATCCCTGGCTTCCAGGAGTTTGCACTCTAAGGGGAGAGATGACATTTATAAACAAACTCGGTGTAGGTCTGCCCCTGAGTAGGGGGAGATCTGTGATTAAAGATTCATGGGAACAATTTCACTTTCTCCTCTCCTTCCGAGGGAATAGTGATGTGTTTTGAGCTTCCTTGGAGAGAGACCTCATCACTCTTACATCTTCCTAGAGCACCTTCTATGTCTTTTTATGTCAGTCACTGCCTAGCTTATGTTACAAGAACTGGTATACACGTCTTATGCCCGGACAGCCTCCTTTCCACCATCTCCTGTCTCCACCCCCCAATTATAGACTCCTGGAAGTGAGAAACTGCTTGTTTTGTCTGGGTTTCCCCAAAGCCAAGTACTTAGGACCGCCTTTGGAGCTTAATAAATGTTTATTGAAATTTACATGACAATAGATATGAAAAATAGGAAAACGGACTCAGATTAGGATCTATAGCTTAAAGGAGAGTCCAGACAAAGGTATTTCTTCATCCCCTGCTGTGCCATGGGTACTAGATAACCAAAACAAAAAGGACATGGTTCCTTTTCCTCATGAAACTTACATTCTATTCACATGTCAGACACAGCCACTGTTAGTCTGTATTGCTTAACTATTGGGGGTTGAGGATTCTCATAAGGAGATGAAAGCGAGATTTTAAAAATCATTAAAGCATTTTAAAGTGAACTGTTAAATTCTGTTCAATTCAGGAAGCATTTATTAAGCACGATTTGAACTGAATACACCCCCCTTTACCTTCCCACACACACACACCAGCACAGAGTGCTGCTTTGCCTAGTGACTTGGTCTCTCTAAACCTTATGTAATTCTTAGCATATTTCACAGAAGTGAATCTCTTGCCCTACCAGCCTCCCCTTCTCCTGCTTTGAAACATAGGTTGTGTTGTTTTTTCCTAAGCATTTCTGGGTGTCATCTTAGACTGTAAAAGTAACTTAATAAAAGACTTATTTCATGGCATGCGCCACCGAGCTCTGAATATTTCAAGGACCTCGAAGAACTGGGATAAGATTTGTGTAGGTTTCAAGCCTTGCTTTGCTTGAAACCTTTGTTTGTGTCATGGACTCCTTTGACAGTCAGATGAAATCTATGGCCTGCTCACAATAACATTTTTAAATTCCTATTTGAAGAAGTTATTAACTTTCAGTTGGAGGCTGGTGAAAATAAAGACGTATTTTTTTCTAACCAAGTTCTCCAATCCCTTGAAATCTATCTGTGGACCCCACATTAAGGCTTCCTGACTTAGAGAATGTAGAGCTTAAAGAGGCCTCAGAAGCATGGGGAGGCACCTGAACATGGGAAGACAGTATAAATAAAAAGGCAACACGGAATGATGGGAAATTATAATGAGCAAGCTTTGCTCCCTAGCAAAGTAATGAGAATGCATCTCCACCCTTTGCAGAGGCGGCAGACTGTGGATATGGAGTAGTGAATATGGTACTGGATTTGGTTGATATGCTGGTAAGTATTAATGAACTTGGTTTTTTTAAATTTATTTGTTCTAAGGAATGGCTCTTTAGAAGGGATCGGGAGATGATATGAAAACAAAAGCTATCAAGAAAAGATTCTGAAGGAACTCAGATGTTATGTGCTTCAGCAATATCATTTCACAGATGACGGAACTGAGACCTGGAAAGGAAAAAATGACTCGCCTAAGGTCACCCTGAGTGGCTACAAAGTGCTGGAAATACTTGGTTGTCCCTGTTGTCCTGTCTGTTGTTCACCCTTCCTTCTCAGAGGACCAGGGCCTGAGGTGCTGACTTGCCTTTGAATTGGAAATACAAAAATAACCCAGCCCCGGGCCTCCAAGAGCTTACATTCTAACTGAGGAAGACACCAATTAGAGGGGAATGAGATTGGGAAAGGGAGCGGGGATAAGCAAATGACTGCAGGGTTTGGGAGAGCCTGGAATGAGTATGGCAAGAGGAGAGCCAGAATTCAAATGTGTGAAGGAGAAAGAGGGGGAGGGGGAGCCAGGACAAGATTCAAACCCAGGTCAAATAATCATAGGATTCTAGATTTAGAGTTGGCAGAGAACTCAGAGGCCATTTGTCCCAGCCCCCACATTTTGCAGATGACAGGCCCAAAGTTATATAGGCAACCCTGTGTGAACCCATGTTCTTTAACTGCAAATGAGTACTTTTAATCAACAGACTAGAAACTTCTCCCTGAAACAAAAATTGTTTCATTTTTTTTATCTTTGTAACTTCAGCCCCTAGAACAGTGCCTGGCACATAGTAGGGACTTAATAATAGTAGACTTGCTGAAGTGAATCCCAGAATGTGAGGTTTGGAAGAGACATCAGTCTCATTCACACATGAGTAGGAAAGCCCCTCCACAGCAACCCCACTGCCAACAAGTGCCTCAGTTGTAATATCTGAAAATTGTGCTCTTTCCCCCAAACCTTCCTGGCCTCCTGCCCCAGCACCTGGAGTAGAACTTTGACATCAGCACGAATGCCCTCATCTTCATGGGTGAAATGTCACTTCCATGGAGGCAGGGAATGATCTCTTGTGGAGTGATGAGACTGAAAAGCATTACCCAAGAAACCTTTATTAAATAAAGAGTTGTGCAATCACTCATCGGGTACATTTAGTCAGGGGATTGAACCAGTTGGCCACTGAGGTCCCTTCCAAATCTCAAATTCTGGGATTCTGGGAAGCTGGGTAAAACTCCACCCAGCATGCATTGAGATCAATGACATATCATCGTATTGTATACAAAGGATACCATACAAGGTACCATCTTTCCATCTGCTGTATGAATTTATTCAGGTCTATGCTACTTGAAGCAAATCCACAATATGAAAATCCATTTTTATCGTAAATACCATGGAAGAAAGAATACCACTGGAAGAACGGTGACTGAGTATTTTGGCACCCGGGCCAAGCAACACAAAAGTTGTCCTTAAATCAACTTTATAATTCACGATATAGGGGGAGCTAAAGGGGCACAATGAGTAGAGCAAGTAGCCTTGGAGTCTGAATTTATATTTATTTTATAAATTGAATTTATATCTGGTCCCAGATACTAGCTGTGTGACCCTGGGCAAGTCGCTTAACCCTGATTGCCTCCAATTAAACTCCAAAATAATAATTCATGATATAGAAATAATATAAGGCAGTAAAGATTAATTCAGTTGAGTGGGAAAGGATATACATTGAGCCAATGGGAAGAGACCCTGGGACATTAAGACTTAAGGGAGAGGGGTGTAGGTAGCAGGAGAGAGAGAATCCTGGAGCCCAGCAGAAATAGAGAGTAGCTCACCCACATGGAGGGAGGCCTACAATAGCAGGAAGAAGTAAATTTGCCCATTTGGTGCCATCTGATTTTAATTAATTACATTAATGGAAGTTAGATGGTATAATGGAGCATTGGACTTGGAATCAGGAAGACCTGAGTCTGAATCCTGCCTCAAACACTAACTGTGCCACCCTGGTTAAGGCACTTAACCTCTCAGCCTCAGTTTCCTTCTTTGTAAAGTGAGGATATTAATAGCACCTCACAGAGTTGGTATGAGAATTAAATGATAAAAATATATAAAGGAATTCCAAATCTTAAAGTACTACATAATTGTTGGTGATTGCTATTATTACAAAAGGCACACAGTAGTCTAAAACTGCTTATTAGATTGAATTGATTATTCTTGCTAACCTCCATTATTTTTCTGCTACTAATGAAGAGAGTGAAAGAACTTAAAGAATGTAAATGTAGTTTCCTTTCGTTGTTCAACCTTTCAAAGTTATCATTTTAATGTTCTGCACTCTCTAAATTTTGGTGCCCTGAACAAAGCTCTGCTGACTCCACCTTAGTTACAGTTCTGTACATTGGTTCATAGTCCATGCTCTTATTTCCAAGCCTGGCTTGCACAAAATCAGGCTGTGGTCACTCAGTTGGAGAAGTTATGATAAAGAGGAAAGGAGCAAATTCGTTGTTTCTAAAGCACTCTTAGGTTTACCAAATTCTTCCTTCATAGCAACTATATGAAGTAATAAGTACATCCTGGGAGTGTGAGAATGAAATTTTTCTCTCTGAAGTAAAAGAAATGTAAAGGGGGAGGGGAGAGAAGCAAACGCCTTTTACAATAAACATTTTTGAAATGGTCATTTTATAGAATGATTTTTATAAGCATGCAAACTATATATTTCTTTTTTCCCGGGACCTCTTTTTGGGGTGCAGCTTATATTTAGACCCATGAAAGAATCATAATGACACATACATACCATGCTCAGTCTTCACAACACTATGAAGTAGTTTGTTGAAGTATTATTACCACTCTTTACAGAGCAAGAGTGTGGTCAGGAAGGCTAAGCAGGACCTTGGAGAAGTGGACAGCGACCCGGGGCCCAGGCTCCTCTTTACAGCTCCACCCTGCCTTTCCCACGCACTAGGAGAAATTGGCCATCAACCAACACACATTTAGTCACTTTACTTCTACACGTCTGGCACCATGCTAGACCCCAAGAATACAAGGACAAGAAAGGAAACATTACCTACCCTAAGGGAGCTTACATTCTCCTGGAGGAGATTCTAGGTATACCATAAACAACGTACATAACAATATAACAATACTTACGTTAGTCTAGAACACAGAGCCTAGAGTCAAGAAGACCTGAGTTCAAATCCAGCCTCAGGCACCAGTTGTGTGACCCTGGGCAAGTCACTTAACCCTGTTTGCCTTAGTTTCCTCATCTGTGAAATGAGCTGGAGAAAGAAGTGGCAAGAAAATCCCAAAACAGGGTCATGACTGAACAATAACCAATGTATAAGTATAAATAACTTCCGTAACAACCTATGGGAGATCAATAGGGAGTAACTTGTGAGGAGAGGGACGAGCACTTGGGGGAGAAGGGGAATTAAGAAAGGGTTCCTGTAGGAAGCTGTAATAGGAGAGACAGCATTCTACGAGGCAGAAGGACTGTTCACTTTACAGTCTGTCCCTAATTCACAAGCTGCCTCCAACACGTTTTAAGTAAGATGAATCACAAACATTCCAATGGCGCCTTTTTAGGAACACATTCACTGCATGAAGAGAAGGCCATGTGTATTTGGGAATGTCCCCAAACTTAACATTCCAGCACAAACTGGCTCCCATGCCTTCATGCCCACCTTCTTCACCTTTTGAGAATGTTTATTTTACACAACACACCTACAGAGCTTTGTTAGCACTCTCCCTTTCACATTGTCTCCTACTTACTTATTTAGGATCATAGATCCAGAGCTTTGAGGTCATGGTCATCTAGTCTAGCCCCCTCCTCTCAACAGAAGAGGAAACTGAAGACCAAAACGGGGAAATAACCTGTCCAAGTTGATGGCTTTGAACTCAGGTCCTGGGATTCCAACTTCAGAGTTTCATGTAAGTCCCAGCTCTATCCAACCAGTAGAATGCATTTTTGTCTTCATGTCCCTAGGACCTCATGGACCTGATTCTTAGCAAAAATGCCTGTTGAAGGAATTGAATGAATTGCACCTGCTGCATTGTAGCAGTGTCTTTGGGCTCAGTAAATGGATAATCATAGCTAGCATTTTTATAGCACTGCAAAGCCACATCTATAGCACTACAAATATTACCTCATTTTAATCTCAAAACCCTGGAGGGTAGGCACTGTTATTCCCATTTTACAGATGACTCACCTGAAGTAAGTTAAATGACTTGCCTAGGATCACCTAGCTAGTCATTATCTGAAGCTAAATTCAAACTCAGGTCCTCTAGACTCTGGATCTCAGTCACTCCACTATCTACTGCACCATCTCACTGCCTTGCCTCTGGGAAGCACATAGTTTTATGTCCATGCCCTCACCTCTCTAAAGGCATGGAGACAAATCTAAAGCATTAAAACAGAAGTAGGACTTCAGGACACCTAGATTCTCTCCTTTACACAAGGGATATCAAACTCCAATAGAAATGGGGGGGAGCATTAAACCATATGTAAGAATCCCTAAGGGTCAAATGACTTAGAAATCCACCCCCATGTTTATATATTTCTTTTTTTTGACATGCATCAACACATTAAAATCAGGAACTACATCTGGTTGTATCAGCCCTGGGAGTGCTGCCTGAATTTGACACCTTCATTTTCCAGATTATTCCATGTTATTCATTCTACCTGGGCCCCACCTTTCCCCTTCTTTGAAAAGAAAAGGATGAAAGCCATTCACAACCTGATTCCAACCTACCTTTCCAGTCTTGTTAGGACTTCTTCCTTAGCACTCCCTGGTCTAGCCACACTGACCTTCTTCTATCTCATTCAATGTTCCATCTCCTGTCTCCCTACCTCTACACACAGTATTCCATAGGCTGGTATCCGCCTCTTCCAATCCCTAGTTTTGTTCAGAGCTTAGTTCAGGCATCACCCCTTCTTCAGGTCTTTCCTAATCCTCCCAGCTGCTAGCAAGTGTTCCAGCTGTCCCCAGGTCATCACTAAATTATCCTTTATTCGCATATTTATTTTATAAGCACTTGTACTGTGTCCCTTCCTGAAGGTTTGCTCTTTGAAGGCTCTTTGGATGTGCATTCCCATGAGCTAATGCAGTGCCTTGTCTATATAGTAAGCACTTGATACATACTTGATGATCAACTGATTGAATTATTGATAAACAGTGCGACACCTTCTGAGGAGTGTGGAAAATAATTATAGCCAAAGGTTCCTTAGAATTTCAAGGTTTATGTGCCATTTACCAGCCGATAACCCTGTGAGGTAAGTACAAAAACTTCACAGAGTCATTAGCCCAGGGGTTTGATTTTCTACACATGGGAACCAAGGCTAAGAAAGACAGGAACATTTTGCCCATGGTGATCCCTTGAGGCAGGCCAAGCACAGGATTAGAAACTAGTCAATGACCCTGAGGAAGTCTTCAGTTTACTTTAAAAGCCACCATGAACAAACCATTCTCCAAAACGTCCCCTAAGCTAAATGGAATGCTTCTAGCAAACCTGATTCGCTCATGTTCCAGGCTTGGCTGTGCTGGACGTGACTGACACTCAGAAGCAAGCTGGAAAGAATAAAAATAGGAGGAGATTTAAGGAGATTTTTTTTTTTTTTAAGTAGCCTGTTTTTCCTCCTAACAGCCACTAGGTGTTTCCTGTGGATTAAGGACTAGACTTTGGCTCAGTCCAGATTTACCCACAGCACCTTCAATTCATCCTTGAATACCTAGACCCCTTGCCATTCTCTCACCCCAGCACCCCAAGTCAGAAATTGGCAATTTTGTTTTCTTTCTGACTTAAAGTGTTTTGCAATGGATTTTACTACTTGAAATAAAAAAGAAAAACACTAAGATGGACATTAGAATTTGCTGTGCCCCCCGCCCAGACAGGTGTTGAAATCATTATCATGAAAGAAAAGTTTGTAGATGAACTGTAAGGGACCTTAGAACACAGAAGGTGAGAGCTGGGAGGGACGTTGTAACACAGGACAGGTCTGGGAGAGAGTTTAGAACACAATGTTATACCTGGGAAGAATCTTAGAACATAGAATGTCAAACCTGGGTTGGGGCTTTAGAAAACAGATTGGCAGATCTGGAAGGGAAAATAGAACATAGATTGTCAGGGCTTGTTGGCACCGTACAGTATGAAGCATAGGACATCAGAGCAGGAAGATACTTTATCCAAGTACATTTAGAACAAAGAAAGTCCGAGCTGGAAGGGACCTTAGAACAGAAAACACAGAATGTCAGAACTAGAAGAGACTTGAGAACATGGACTTTTAGGTATGAGTCTTATAATATAGTATATACTAGGGTGTCAGAACTGGAAGTAACCTCATCTTACAGATGCGGAAACTGAGGCCCAGAGAGGACATGATTGCCTGAGGTCACATAGCAAATGAGTGTCAGAACTAGGAATAGAAACCAAGTCCCCAGAATGTTTCCCCAAGGAAGACAATAATCTTTGTAACTTAGAATTACACATATGAAGAATAAATTGAAATATGTGTATTTGTCAGGTCAAATTCTAGTCAGCTGCCCCGTGAATTCTACACAGTTAAATACCTAGGGTGTGTGGTCTGATAGAACGGAATGCTAAGGAACTTGGGTTATACCACTGACTCTCCCTCTAACTCTGTGATTATGGGAAGTCATATTCCCCTTTAGGGGTTTCAGACCCCCTCTATGAAAAAGAGAATGTTGAATTCAGTTGCCTTCAGGGTCGCCTTTAGCAAAATTGTTTTTCCCTATGAATCAGATATCGTTGGGGAAAGTCCCAGTTATCTATACACAGAGTACAATAGGGCTTTTTTTCCTTTTATTTACTCTTTCTCTGAACCAGGAAAGAAACTAGAGTTTGAAGCTTGAGGATACAGCCCTTGGTATTTCACTCGTGACAATAAGTGGCACTAATGACTTCATCAGTGACATAATGACCAAAAAAAGGAGGTGAGTCATTCAGGTAAATGGAGAAGGGTGGGCATATGAATGCAATGCAATGTTCTTGTACGGTAAGAAATAATGAATATACTAATATGTTGTTTATACAATAGTGAAAAGGGCAGAACCAGAGTTACATACTATACATAGTAACAAGAATGACATCAAAGAAAAGGTCACTGAAAGGAAGGGGCACTCTAAATAACTAGAAGAACAGTCAATGTAGCCGACAACAGACCACGTGACTTCTTTCCCTCTTGCAGACAGGTGATGGGCCGCCAGGACCAAATTTCACATACATTGTGAGATATAGTTGGATGTTTGGCTTCACAGTTCTTTATTGCAAAGGGAGTCTGACTAAGGGCAGGAGGTAGTCAATATATCTGGAAATGAGTTAGATATAAAATTAAAGTTATGAATCAAAATTTTTTTAAGTGAGTGATAAAAGATGTATGTCTCAATGATATCAATAGTAACAGTATACTTTAATGTATCTGCAGTCCCATGGAGATGGATCTGGCCTGATCCATGCCTAAGGTTTACAAAGAGCTTCCCAGAACAGCCGTGTAAGAGATATGGATATTATCATTCCCATTTCATAGATCAAGAGATGGCAGCTGAGCGAGATGAATTAGATGAAGGCATGTGGTCATCCAACTGGCAAATGTCTGAAGTAGGATCCAAACCCAGGTCACTCCTGACTCCAGATTCATTATTCATGCAGCTTCTCCCATAAATAACTTTAAAAAAAAAAACCAGAAGAAAACATCTAATACATTCGACAGGTCTCCTATGGAGGATATGTGAAAATATACGTATAAGAGTCACATAGGATAAGAATTTCATTCAACTCAGTTAATTCAACCGTATTAAGGACTTGCTATATACAAGTTACTGAGATACAAAGTCAGAATCAAAACAAGTATTTCCCTCAAGGTGCTTACAGTCTGTGGAGGAAGGATATAACTTGGACACAAGTAAGTTAACATAAAATGTATCTAATGTTATCCATCGTAATTTTCAGGAGGAAAAATTCACTAGCAACTGCAAGGATTAGGAATGTCCCCATGTAAGAGGTGGTACCTGACTTGTGCTTTGAGAGAAACTAGGAGTTCTAAGAGCCAGAGACTGGGAAAGCATGTGTTCAAAGGGATGGAAGTTGGAGATGGAATCCCAAGTACATGGAACAGCTCCAACCACTATGGAGAACAATTTGAAAATATGCCCAAAGGGCTCTAAAACTGTGCAGACCCTTTGACCCAGGAATGCCACTACTCAGCCTGTATCCCAAAGAGTAAAAAGAAAAAGAATCATATACAAAAATGTTTATAGCAGCTCTTTGTAGTGGCAAAGAACTGGAAGTTGAAGGGATGTTCATTATTTGGGGAATGACTGAACAAGTTGTAGTATATAGAATACTATTTTGCTATAACAAATGACAAGCAGGATGGTTTCAGAAAAACTAGAGAATATGAAGCAATATGAATTTATATGAATTGATCCAAAGTGAAGTAAGCAAAGCTAAGAGAACACTATACACAGTAACAGCAACATTGTATGATGATCAGCTGGGAATGACTTAGCTACTCTGATAAAGACAAGGATCCAAGCCAGTTCTAAAGGACTTAGGATGAAAAAATGCCAGCTACCTCGAGAGGGAGAATTGGTAAAGTCTAAGTGCAGACTGGAGCAAATTTTTTTAACTTTATTTTTCTTGTTTTTGTTTTTGTAACATGGCTAATGCAGAAATAGGTTTTGTCTGATTTCACATGTAAAATTGATATCATATTTCTTTCCTTCTCAAGGGGTGGGAGACAGGCAGGAGGAAGGGAGAGAATACAGAAGTCAATTTCTTTTTTAAATGTATGTTAAAAATAAACAGTACTTCAAAAAAAACAGCAGTCCAGCTGGACTGGGAGGGAGAATGTATGAAGGGGAGTTAATATAAAATTAGACTATAATATGAGAAACCTATGAAATCATAGGAAGATTTCCATGTTGTTTTGAATATTTGAAGATGCTGTCACTAGCCCACAATTAGAAGTATGTGATGGTGTTTTGGGGGCTGTTCCCACTAATAGGGTTGAGTTTGCTCCAAGTCATTACTACTCTGGATTCTCTTCATGATTGATTAGTGGTTAGCTCCTGGGAAAGGATTGGCCATGGCTAGTGGTACAGTCTATGCTTAAATAACAAAAAGAAGCTGCAAGTTACCCACACAGGGCACAGCCCCTTGACCTTGATCTTGGCTACATTACAATAGCATGGAATTATACCATAGATTCAGGTGAATGGACAATAGGACAATAACTCTAATCACAATAGGAAAGGAAAAGGATAAAGTCATTCATTCAAAATGGTAAACCAAAGTAAATTAGCAAAAATAACAGGAATGTACAATGGTCAATGACAACAAGATTATGGAAAAATAAGCATACCAGGAGATGGCAGCTGAGCCAAGCAACACACTAGCGGTAGGGCTGTTCATTGTTTCAGTTGTTTTGAATTTGCATCATACAAGAAAACTCAAATTTTGTTTGTTTCCTTTGACCCAGGGACTCCCACCGCCAGTCATTGACCCTAAGAAGGTCAAAGACAGAGGAAGAACTCATATATATATATATAATGTGGAGGGATATGAATGAATGGATACAGAATTGGGGGGAAAAGGAGAACCAGAAAAAACAGTTTCTCTAATAACTGTAACAATACAAATGAGATCATTAAAAGTTTTTTCATTTTGATTATATTGGCTCAATCTACCCATAAACAATTAATATCTTTCCAATTATTCAGACCTGTTTTTAACTGCATAAAGTGTCTTGTAGTGATTCATCTATTTCCTATGGGTCTTGACAGAGGACATCTAGGTAGTGCAGTGGATAGAGTACCAGTGCAACTGTCAGGAGGACCTGAGTTCAAATCTCACCTCAGACACTTGACACTCACTAGCTGTGTGACCTTGGGCAAGTCACTTAACCCCAATTGCCTCCTCCTGGGTCATCTCCAGTCATCCTGATGAATATCTGGTCACTGGATTCAGATGGCTCTAGAGGAGAAGTGAGGCTGGTGACCTGTACAAGCCCTCCCTCACTCAAAACAAAGTCAAGTGCAAGTCATGTCATTATTTCTGATGGTGTGGTCTTCCTCAGCAACGAAGGACAAACACACACATGGGTCTTGGCAGTAGACTTCCAAACAGAGAAGATTACTGAAGAGAGATTACTAAAAGCAAGCCAGATTCTGAGCAACTCTCAGACCAGTTATGGTCCTAAAACACAGATGGTGAAAAGTATCTCCCTTCCTGAGTCTTAAAGATAGTGGACTATTAAAGCACAGTGATGTATACATTATAGGATAAGGTCACCATATCCTACATTGTTTTTGTTGCTTATGAGGGAGGATTCGATTTGCCAGGCTATGGGTCATTTCCAGGAATAGCACAGACATGAATAGTAGAACTCATTTTAATCAAGGTTTTAGACCTGTGATTTCACCAGGTTAGGGAACTGGGGATGAAGAAATGCCTTCAGTCAATGCAGATCAGCCAGCACCTGCTCTAAAACTTAGACATTTATGAAGCTTGTGGTTTTAGAGAGTTACCTGAGGCGCTGAGAGGCTGTGACTTACACAGCAACCCTGTGTATGAGGTGTGGGAATACAGCCTAAGTCTTCCTAACATTCAGGCTGGCTGTCTGTCCAATATTCCACATTCTCTCTTACTTCTCTCACTTCAACAGATAGATGGATGGATAGACAGATAGTTAAATAGATGATAAATCAATGAATGAATGGATAGATAAATTTAAAAAAATAGAAGACAGAAAGATGCCTAGATAGATGACAGATAAATAAATAGAAGGTAGATGATAGATAAATGGATGGATAGATAAAAACAAGTAGAAGATAGATGAATAATTACATAATTAGATGAATGAATGGATAGATAGATAAATAGTAGAAGATGAATAGATAGATAGATTTGGAAAATGGCCAAAGCAGCCCTTGGGCATACCCAGACTAGGTTCATATCTGAACCCAAAGGGAAGCCATACAAAGAGTACCCTCATTAATGCCCCCACCAAAGACTCCAATATCCCACTAACTTGCTCTGGGTAGAATGCAGCACATGCTGCCTCCTTTGGCTTATGAGCTTTATCGCTATTTCTGACTGTAGTCTCGTTTGATTTTCCTATTTTCTGAGTTGACTGGACTGTCCTTTCTAGCAAATCCTATCAGTGAAACTGGATGCATCCACTTTGGGCTTACCATTTCAGCCCATGCTGAGCTCTCCATTATTTCATGAGCCTTCTCAACACTGAACAGAAGAATTTGATTTGTTATCTCTTGGCCCATAAGGCAGAACTAAGGGCAATGAAATAAGAAAGGCAGATTTAGATTCAACGTATGGGGGGGATATTTTTCCTATCAGAGTGAACCAAAAGTGGAATGATAGGTAGCCTTGGAAGATAGTGGGTTCCCACTCATTGAGGATCTCCCAACATAAAAAGAAAGGATAACCACTATTGGGGGGTATTGTTGAGGCAGATTCTTATTTAGGTATGGGTTGGACGCTGAGCTCTGAGATTCTATGAGTGTCCTGTGTGGATGGAAGGAGCATCCATCTGCATCTGTGACACTCTAACTCCATCAGAATGTCAGAAGGAGCCTGTGTTACTCAAGCACTGCCCTGACTGAGCTTGCCCAAATGAGCTTCTCACCCCCATATTCCTGTCAAGGGAAAGGAAAGATGGACAGAAGCACCTTACCTCACTGTGCTCACATGGCAAATGCCCAGTTTGGAGGCCCAGGCCCCAGGAGGCAAGTTCCATGGGGAGCTTGTCTCTGTCCCATTTCCAACACATTTTCATATGTTCATTCTCACCAAACAGTGCCCACATTGTTTCAGGCTTTGGGTCACTGACTCAGGCTCATGATATTCCTAGAATCAGAATCCTTGATCTGGAAGGAAACTTGGAGCACAAAATGCCAGAGCTGGGAGGGACCTAAGAATATTAGCACCCAAATGCTAAGAAGACAGGCAGTGAGGGACAAGGGAAAGAGAGCTGGCCCTGGAACCCAAAGACCTGGGTTCAAATTCTACTTCTGATACTCCTTGCGTGATATTGGGAAAGCCACTTAATTTCCTACTGTCTCCATTACCTTGGTTGAACTCATTGGCCCCTAATGTTCCTTCAGGTTCTAGGGTCTGCTAAAGACTGCCATTTTGTGTTTCCTACCCCATCTGTGAGTAACTAGGAAGGAGGGTCTTGTCTCCATAACTTCAAGGTTTCTCATGTTGACCAATCAAAGCTGTTGGTGTTGGAAAACTTGCCAGTTTTAGATATACCCTGATTCTTACCTGTGATATCATAAGCAACTATAAATTTGGGATTGTTAACTGAGTTTAGCACCCAGAGGGAATACCAGTTCCTCTTTGTCCTTGGGTTCTGTGACTCCAGCAAACTATGCTTGTCTGGGCCTAGAGCTGATCTGGATACTTCCTTTTGCTCTGATAGGATAGTTGGTAGTGGTAGGCCTTTGTGAAGAGAGCCAATGACATCACAGGTTTGGGGAGTGGAAAAGAGGCCCTATGGTGGTCAAGGATGTGGGCTAGTGAGAACCCATTGTTAAATTTTCAGTGTGAATATTTACACCTCAATTATCTTCAATGTGAACATTTATACCTCAGTTATGGACAAATGCTACAAATCTCAGTCTGAGTGTTGCGTTGATTGTCTGGACTTAAGAAACTTGTGGAAAAAATGTTAATGCAAATTAAACGTAGTATGTAAACTTCATAAAGTATGTCCTATATACATTGGTTTGTCTCTGGACAGCTGGTGGTTAAGACTTTACGAAAAGCCCCTGAATGTAGTGGGGTATAAGCAAGAGCTCCAGAGGCAGGACACCCGGGATTCAATTCCAGGTTCCCACTGGAGCTGTACATCCAGGGGCAGGAAAGGCAGAGCGTGGGAACCACTGGACAAAGTGATTCTCTTGAAGCCAGGAAGACCTGGGATCAAATCCCCCCTCTGACATCTACTAAGTGACTGGGGACAAGGGACTTTCTCCCTTCGTAGATAATCTCTAGATGAGATGTTGGTGGAAGGCATTCCCCCACATACAACCTTGAAATGTGTCCAGAGAAGTTTGCCTCCTCTAAACCTGTTGGGAAGAAAGATGTATCTAATAGAGCAATGAATTGGAAATGAAAGGCCCCAAATGGCCTTAAATGGCCAAATGGCCTTAAACAAATTTAACTTTCCTGCACCTCCATTTCTTCTGTAAAATAAAGGGGTTAGCTGGATGACCTCTAGGATCAGCTCTAATCCAGCTCTCTAATACTCAAGGAAACCATCCTGGGTGATCTAGCCCAAGGGCTCTGGTTTTCCAGGCAGGGCCAGACTTTTTCCCACCAGCAGCTTGGAGTCTTTACCTGGCTTTTAGCCATCCGGAAAGACTTTTGAAGCCTACGTATATCAATAAAATTGGTATTTTGTTTGGGGGGAAGCATTTGTGATCGCTTTTGTTTAGAAGAGGCATTCGACAGCACTGTCATAAACCTAAAGAAGGCTGAATAGGAAGCTGCTTCTGAATCTTGAATTGATTATCCTGGAGGAAGCCCACGTTCAGACCTGATCACCTCAGGTCATGATGCACCAAACTAGGACAGGTGTGTGCCCTGAATTCTGGAGAGGGAAGGGAAGGAGAGATGTTAAGGCGCATCCACTAGCCACGTGGGTCCCTCTTGCCCGGAAGTGAGCAGCAAATCTTTTCCTGAAGTATGGAAGTTATAACATCTGGTAGTCAGTCATCATCACTTGGAGTGTTTTCTGTCAGTCCACAAACATTTATTAAGCATCTGTTATGTTCCAGGCACTAAGCTAAAAGGGATACAAAGAAAGGCCAAAAGAAAATAACCATAACATGTTTTCAAGAGGCTCACAGTTTAATAGTGGAGAGGACATGCAAAGTGATGCACAAGATAGAGGTGATAATCTCAGTGGGAAGGTGCTCTGCTTATGGAGGACTGAGGAAAACTTTGTGCCGAAGCAGCCCTTAGCTTGGAATCTCTTTAGCTAAGAGTTGAAGGAAACCAGGGAAGCCAAGAGGCAGAATTGAGGGAAGGAGTCATCCCACAGCCCAAGGCTCTGTCCTGGCCTCTCTACACTCTTGGTGACTTCCTCAGCTCCCACAGATTCAGTTATCTCCATGCAGATGATTCCAAGATTTATATATCCAGTCATAATCTCTCTCCTGAGCTCCAGTCCTGAATCACCAGTTGCCTATTAAAAATAAAAGAAATTGAATTTAAATTCAAAGAGAAGGCAGACTTCTAAGGGACAGCGACTGACTTGCTTTCAGTGAAACAGCAATCCTCCAACTGGGCTCTATGGCTTTCCAGGTCTGTTCCTTTGGCTGGTCACTGAAACAGTTTTAAGCTATTTCAGGCACAACCAGTTCTCTCAAAAGAGAATTGAAAAACTCCTCATTATCTACTCTCTAGGCTTTTTCCCCTCCTCAAGCCATTAAGGGCTGGAGAGCACAATGCAGGCATCCCACTGAGGGGTTTCCCTTTGTATGCTGTTGTTCACTCCTTCATTTTTGAAGGCCACTGACCTCACAGATGTCCAATCCAAGTGAACTGGATTTCAGTGAGACAGAGTTGCACTAAGTTATCAGCCTTACTCTCTCTTCTTGAGTCACCTGAGTCTAGCGGCAGGACAAAAGTCAGGAGAACTTTTGTTGCGATGCAGCGGATGTCCTTGGGGTCTTTGATGCCTGATCAAGTTCAAAGTGCCCTCCAGTGTCTACTTCAGCCACCTTTAAGGCTGGCAGAACAAATTATTCTCATCCTCTCATTCCACCAGGGGAAGTCTTCACATGCTTGGGTTAGATATTCCCTAACAACTACAGGTTTGAGGCTCACTGGTTATTCTCGGTCTGGTTTAACCCATTTGCGGAGACACTTTTACTAGGGTATGGCTGCTGTGCATGCTACAGCTTCTTGGAGCCAGGGGAGAGAGATGGGAGACAGGTGGACACCAAAGGTGAATGATCCTTTTCCTTAAGAGATAGATGCACTGTTTTTGGGCAATTCAGACAAGCCCAGCCACCCTCTTTACATAACAGAAAGATCAGGCTTCCTGTAATCAGCTTCCTGAAGTTACACAGTACTCTCTAAAGAGTTCCTCATAACAAATACAGAAACTTTCTGGCTTCCCACACACTGACGAAAGGGCAGTGGATTTTGGACTTTGGACATGTTACATTTGAGATGTCTACGTGACATCAGTTTGATGGAGTCCTAAGTTACAGTGGTGAGGAAAGAAGGTTATAGCTGAAGTGTAGGTGGCCACAATTCACTTATTCAGACATTTCCCAGTTGATGGACACCCACTTTCATTCCAGCTTTTTTTACTATAAAATGCACTACAGATATTTGTGTATGCATGAGATCTTTACACCCATCTTTGGTTGACTTGAAAAGGCCTCTTTGACTGCCTCAGGAGTAGTATCAGAAGGTCAAAGAGTATGTACAGTTTGGTGATTTTTAAAAATATAATTCCAAAAATGCTGTCCACACGCAGAGCAAGAATTACAGAATCCTAACGCAGATCAGAGCACACTATTTGCTCTCTTTTTTCATTTTGTTTTGTTTGTTTCTTCTTTTTCGTGGTTCATTCCATTGGTCATAATTCTTTGCAATATGACTAACGTGAAAATATATTTAATGTGATTGTATATGTAGAGCCTATATCAGATTGCATGCTGTCTTGGGGAGGGGAGAAGGGAGAAGGGAGAGAGAGAGAGAAAATTTGGAACTCAAAAGCTTGTGGAACTGAATGTTGTAAACTAAAAATAACAAATAAAGTTTTAAAATTTGAAAATATATGTAATTCCAAAATGATTTCCAGAAAAGTTGTACATATTCACAGATGCACCAGAAGCTCATTAATATGACACAACTCCTCCAGTATGGACCAATATCTTTATTGTCATGCTTCCCAATTCAATAGCATATAACTGACAATTTTTCAATAGCTATATTTTTCTAATTATGAGAGGCAGCTAGGTAGCACAGTGAGGAGAGTTCTGGGCCTGGAGTCAGGAAAATTTGAGTTCAAATCTGGCTTCAGACATTCTCTTATGGGTTCATGGGCAAGTTATTTATAATAGTAATAGCTGGCATTATATAGCCTCTAATATGTGCCAAGCACTGTACAAAATGCTTTCCAATTATCTCACTTGACCCTTGCAACAATCCTGGGAAGTATGTGATATTATTGTCCCCATTTTACAGTTGAGGCAACTGAGGCAAACAGAGATTAAATGACTTACCCAGTGTCACACAGCTAGTGAGTGTCTGAGGCTACGTTTGAACTCAAGTCTTCCTCATTCCAGGTACTCTATCCACTATGCCACTCAGTGAACTCTCTTATGTCTCCGTTTCTTCATTTGTAGAATGGAGACTATCTGTATTACCTACCTCCCAAAGCTGTCATAAGGTTCAAATGAAATAATATATGTAAAGTGTATTACAAATTCTAAAAGGGTATGTAAATGCCAGTTTGGGGTGTTACTCTTACTATTAATCACAGAACCTCAAGTCTAGAAGGGACCTCAAAGTACATCTAATCCAACCTTTTCCTGAGTAAAAATCCTTCTCCATCTGGTCTCCCCTTTGAAGACCTCTAACAGGGAGCCACTGCCTCCCAAGCTAGGTCATTCCCCTTTTGGACAGCCCTGAGCTCTCAGGAGTTACTTGTTTGTAGTTGGAAAATGCCTCTCCATAGCCCTCACCCACCTGCTCCCAGGCCGGCCTCCCAGGGCAGACCCAGCCCACACAAAGGGTCTCAGCGATAGACACTTGGGCCAGCCTCTGCTTCACCCTAAAGCATTCAGTGAGCCGCACCCAACAGGAAACTCCTTCCTGCCTTCTCTTCCTGGGACGGGAGACAGCCACCCCTTCTGGCTGGGTGCAACCTGTGATATCCTGCAACCAAGCAGCAAGTAAGAATGTCTATTGTTCTCCTCAGAGTCTCCCTTCAAGTCCATTTTCGCTCCTTGAGCTTAGGAGGAGACGATGTTTAAAGTAGTTCTGTGACTTTGCTCTGAAGTTAGAGTTGAGGTCTGGGGGGAGTCGCTTGGGCTAATGAAAATGCTGCCCAGAAACAAAGGGCATACTCCACTCTCCATTTCTCTCTTTTTAAATGTGTTGTTGATTTTAGAAAGCAGTTTAAATGCTTTTTTAATGAAAGGCAGTGTGCTATAGTAAATTAATAGAGAGGTAGCCATGGAGCAAAATTCTGGATGCTCCTGGGCCTAAGTATCTTCATCTGAAAAATGAGGATCTAGCCTCAATGATCTATCTCTTAGGTCACTTTGAGCTCTAGCTACCAGCACTTAAGTGTTATGATTCACAATCAGCCATAGTATCAGGGCTTCTTTCCAGGTAGAAAGAAGGCTTAGATGCTGACTAATACTAAGCTCCATCTAAGGGGACAAGCCAGAGAAATTAATACAGTGGGTACGTTGGCAAGACAATGAGGCTTTGAGACCTTGGCAGTCAATGACCTTCCAAGTCAGAGGAAGGCCAGTGAGCCTCTGAGTTCCCAACCCACCAGAGATCAGTTTATTCTGTCCAGCTCAAGCCTGAGCTAGGGACACTAATGTTTCTGAAAGGACTTTTATTGTTTCTCTGCACATGGGCAGGAACTCTTGGACTGTGACACTGGCCAGTTGGTCACACGTAGGCTATAATATCTTCTTCTGATCTCCCCAAAGACATTGAAGACTGGAACAGGGCAAGGACAAGAAGAGAAGGCGAAGCTCCTCCTGTTTCTCCTACCAGAATTTAAATTCTATCCCTGGCCTATAATAAGTGATCTTTCATCTCAACTGGCCTCAATCCCAGCTACCATGCCAGGGATAGAGCCCTGGGCCTAGAACCAGGAAGACCCGAGTTCACATCCAGCCTCAGGCATTTGCTAGATGTCTGACCCTGGGCAAGTCATTTAACTTTTGCTTTTGCTTCAGTTTCCTCATCTGCAAAATGGGAATGATAACAGTCCCTGCCTCATTGGGTTGTTGTGAGGATCAATGAAATAATGATTGTGAAGCGCGGTGCTCGCCATCCTATGTGAGTGCTTGCCATCCCACATGAGTGCTCACCATCTCATGTGAGTGCTCGCCATCCTATATAAGAAGTGCTCATCATCCTATATAAGAAGTGCTAGCCATCCCACATGAGTGCTTGCCATCCCACGTGAGTGCTCGCCATGCTATGTGAGTGCTCACCATCCTACGTGAGTGCCCCACCGTGCCACCTTCTGGCCATTTCTAAACCATGCTTCTACATTCCAACACTAGGAGCCCTTCATGTGATGTCTTCTCCTATATGCTCCTTCAAGGTAGGGACCATCTCATTTTCTTGTATTTGCATCCCTAGCACTGAGCACACAGTTCTTGGCACAAAGTTTGTACTTAATACATGCTTTTTCATTCATCCAATTCAATTTATTCATTCAATAATACTGGCTTTAGAGTTGGGAACTTTGTTACTATATTATAAAGTATTCTTATAACATATTAAAGTATAACTTGCCTGTATCATAACTTTGAATTATCTAAAAACAATAATGCTAGCATAACAAATACTAAACACTTAATTAACAATAACTTTGTCTTAGAATTTAGGAAGATTATTTGGATAGTCTCATTTTTGAAGAAGCTGTTCAAAGAAGTTTGAACTGATCCTTTATTGTGAATAAATTTTCCTGTAACAAGGGGGGAAAAATAAGAGCTAGGGACCTTGGTTTAGATATCAGTTCTATGACTTAATATATATGAGACTTTGGCTAAGCCATTTCCTTGTCTGGGACTCAACTTCCTCAAAATGACAAAACAAGCGTGCTGGATAGCTCCCCAAGGGTTGAAATCATCTTATCTTTGTATTCCTATCAACTGGATCATGGTAGGTACTTAATAAATGCTTCCTGGCTAATTTGTTAATGATCTCTTAAGATGTACTTTGGTTTTAAATCTTATATAAATTCTTATAAATCTTATATTAAATTTTATATATTAAATATAATCTTTTAAATCTTATATTATTTGTCATATATCTTAAATCTTATATAGTTGAACACAAATTGCTCACTGCCTCAGGGAGAGGGGAGATGAGAGAGGGAAAGAGAAAATTTGGAACTTAAAAATGTTTTTAAATGAATGTTTAAAGTTGTCTTTACATGTTACTGGGGGGAAAGAGAATATTATTTTTTAAAAACCTCAGCATCAAAAAAATCTTATGTTTCATTTTAATTTTGGTCTATCAAGAATCTTCTAGACATGAATCAAGGACATCCTTGACAAGAACTATTTCTAGGGAGCAGGCAGGTTTTCATCAGCATTATTCAATGTTAGACTTCTTTATTGTTTTGCAATTGGCAGGGGAAATGTAGAAAAGACAAAACTCCACTGTGCTTATTATTTGCTGATTTTTTTTTAAAGCATTTGATTTAAGAAAATAAAAAAATCACCTTCAAGGCTCTCTTCCCACAAGACATCTCCTAAGTATAGGTAACCCAGAAGCAGAAAATGGAGGGTCTTTGGCTAAGAAACAGATGAAAGTCAATGTCACTGGGACAAAAAGTACGGGGACAGAAAGGGAGAGGAGTGTCTCTGAAGACTAGAAAGGTAGAAGCGGGTCACGTAATAGAGCACTTTAAAAGCCAAACAGAGGATTCATATTTGATCAAGGAGGCCATTGGGAGCCATTGGATTTCATTGAAAAAGAGTGACATGATCAGATCTGTGATTGGTCAAATTGATCAAAAATCAGTTTGATAGCTGAGTGGAAGTTCAATTGGAGTGAGGAGAGGCTGCAGTGGAGAGAGATTGGTCAGTAACCTATTGCAATCATCTAGGACATGACTTTATGAGGGCTTGAAACAAGATGGGAGCAGTGTCAAAGGAAAGAAGGGAGAAGATGTTAAAAAGTTCGATCAACATAACTTAGCCAGTTATTGGATATAGGGAGTGAAAGAGAACGAGGGGTGGAGTATGACACCTAGGTTGTGAACCTGAGTGACTACCAGTTGTTACCATCAACAGCAATAAAGAAGATAAAGAGAGAAGTAGGTTTGGGAGGAAAAATAATGAGTTCAATTTGGAGCATGATGAGTTTAACATGTCTATTAAATGTCATGTTTGAGCTGTCCAACAGGTAGTTGGAGATGTGAGACAAAGTCAGGAGAGAGGTTGGGGCTGGACAAATAAATCAGAGAATCATCTATGTAGAGATGATTGAATCCATAGGAACTGATAAGATCACCAAGTGAAATAGTAGAGAGGGAAAAAGAAGAGAGCCCAGGATAGTGCAGCAGGGATCCCTATGGTTAGCAAGTATAACTTTGATGAAGAGTTGACAAAGAAATCTGAGGAGTGGCCAAAGAGAAGCATCACAAAAACCTAGAGAAACCATCAAGAAGAGGGGGATCAACAGTGACAGAGACTGAACAGGGCTTGAGAACAACAAGGACTGAGGAAAAGATTGTTAGATTTCCAAGAGCTATGTTCACCAAAGTTGTTCAGCACTATGATAGAGGAGATCCAGCTTAGTGACCCAGAAGGATTCCCTAAAGATATAGAGGTCCTGGTCATGGGTGTACTATGCTGGTTCTATCAAGCAGAAGAACATTGCATACTCTTGCAAACAACTCAAAAGAGTTTGCTCTGATAATTTACAGAGAAGAGCAAGTGGATGAAGAATGTTTATTGCCCAGTGTCTAATATACATTTAGATGAACAACCTAGAGATAGATAGTCATAGGGACAATGAGTTGGGCCCATCAGTGAACCGAAGGAGGAAAGGTGGCTTGATCCATTGCCTTAGGAGGAATAAAAAAGGTTCATTAATGATCCCAAGTTTTCTCTAGAAACAAAGGGTCATCTTTTTAATTCCCCCATGCTACCCATATTGCTCTGAGGCAATGAGACATAGCATACAATAGCCTCTGAGGAATTGAAGTTAATTGTCATACAGAGGGTTATGAAAAAGAACATGGAAGAAAGAACATAGCTGCAAAATATAACTAGTAAGAAACTTACAAGAACAAGATGGGTTTTAATCCATCATGAAGAAAATGCATAGGAGAGAAAGATGACCAGCTGGTCGCATCACTAAAGCAAAGGATAACAGGTAGAGAGTCAGAGTATTCAAGTAACATACTCTTAATATCAGGAGGAATAAAAGAGGGTGTCTAGCACATGAATGGCCTCCTTAGGGTGAACTTTTGGAAGACCACGGACAAAGAGCCTCATCGGATAGGCAGGAATACATGAATGGTTATCTGCATCCCTGGAGAGAGCAGTTGCTCTCTCAATCAATAGATGACCAGGCCAGGAGAGTATTTGAATATTTTTTCCTGCTTCTTCATGACTGATTTCTACACCATCACCTAAGCAGTATATTTAACAACCAGCTCACCAGCCTAGCAACTAAGGACCTGAATTACTTCTTCAGTGGAAGGTACTGGGTTTGAGTGAACAACTAATTAAATAATTAAAAGCCATTGGAAAAGAAATACTCCTGATCATTCTGCTAAGAGAGTGATTATTGGCCTTCATTCTTTTTTTTTATTAAAGAAAAATATTTAGTGTTTACTTGATATTAATGTATGCATTCAAACTTTCTATTAGCTGGGAACAAAGATACTGTGTAGCATAAGTACTTAGTATAAGAAATTGGGAGCCAACATGTATAATTATAGAAGTATTCCATTCAAATTATTGATCCTTTATAAGGAGTTGAGTCTGTTTCAGTTCATGAAGGAAAAGGTGAAATGTCCTTCATTCTTGAAGAGAACCAAAATGACATCACCATGATAAAGTGAAGTTTCAATGTGTCCAACTGTGGCTGATCAGACTAATGTGAGCTTGGAATGCTCTGCCACAGAAGGGGCACAGATAGTCCACATGAACATTTGGGGTGGTTACTCCAAATTGCACATCCTATGTTTCCTTTGTGCTGTTTCAATTCCACTTTGCTCACAGAGCACAGCAACCTTTCTGATGTGAGTACACCATGCTGAGCAGTCCTGTGCCAATGTCTCCCATGTCCCACAATCAAATCCAAAGTTCTTAAGAGAGACCTTGAGAATGTCCTTGTATTGCTTCTTCTGACCACCATGTGATCACCTGCCCCATGTGAGTTCTCCATAAAATAGTCTTTTTGGCAAGCATACATTTTGCATTCAAACACTGCAGCCAGCCCATTGGAGTTGTGCTTTCTGAAGCATAGTTTGAAAGCTTGGCAGTCTGATTTGAGCAAGTACCTCAGTGTCTGGTACCTTATCCTTCCAGGTGATCTTCAGAATCTTCCTAAGACAGTTCAAAAGGAAGCGATTCAGTTTCCTGGCATGGTGCTGGTAGACTGCCCATGTTTCATAAGCATACAACAATGAAGTCAGCACAACAACTCTGTAGACCTTCAGTGGAATGGAGATAAAAGAAGGAACATGGGGGTGGAGTCAAGATGGCAGAGTAGAAAGATGCACCTACTCTAGCTCTCCCCCTATAGCCCATAAAATACCTGTAAAAAATGGCTTTAAACAAATTCTAGAGCAGCAGAAGCCACAAAACAACAGAGTGAAAGAGATTTCCATCCCAAGGCCGCCTGAAAGGTGGACAGGCTCCACCAGGCTCCAAGCAGAGTGCAGCCCTTAGAGTGCAGTCCAGTCTTGGCCATGCTGCAAGCAGGCCTCAGGGGTGGAATCCTCAGCAGCAACTGCGGTCCCCAGATTACTCAACCCACAAATGCCAAAGACAGCTTCTGAGTCAGTGAGAAAACACTTTCACCTGGGGGAGAGGGGAACGTAGTCCAACCCCAGGGTGGCAGCAGTAGCTGCAGCACAGATCCTTTTAAGAGCCTTCTGCCTAAAGCCCCTGGGGGAATCAAGTGGCTGATCTGGATCACAGCCCTGAGTGATGGCCCTGGGGTGAGGAGGAGTGTGCTGGCATGGTGGACCTGGAGGTGGTTGTGGAGAGGGAATCCCACTCTCAGATTCTGGGCAGAAAAGCTCTATTGCACTGGTGTTGGGGCACAGCACAGCCTTGGCTGCATGACACCAGGATGGACTCCCTGGTAGTGGCAGCAGCTGCAGTTCCCAGATTGCTCAACCCACAAACACCAAAGACAGCTTCAAAGATCCTAGGCAGAAAAGCTGGTGGCATTTGCCAGATCAGAACACAGGCCAGGAGAGGAGTAAACTCCTCTCCCTTGATTATGCCACCTTGGAGGAACTGAGAACTTACAGGTCCCCAGAGTATACCCTCTTGATGAAGGACTCAAAAGTCAAGTAACTGACTGGGAAAATGCCCAAAAGGGGAAAAAAACAAGACTATAGAAGGCTACTTTCTTGGTGAATAGGTATTTTCTTATATCCTTTTAGATGAGGAAGGACAATGCTTTCCATCAGAGGAAGACCTAAAAGTCAAGGTTTCTGCATCCAAAACCTCCAAAATAAATATGCAATGATCTCAGGCCATGGAAGAGTTCAAAAAGGATTTTAAAAATCAAGTAAGAGAGGTGGAGGAAAAATTGGGAAGAGAAATGAGAGTGATGCAAGAAAATCATGAAAAGTGAGCCAACAACTTGCTAAAGGAGGCCCAAAGAAATGCTGAAGAAAATAACATCTTTAAAAACAGGCTAACTCAGCTAGAAAAAGAGGTCCAAAAAGCCAATGAGAAGAATGTTTTAAAAAGCAGAATTAGCCAAACGGAAAAGGAAGTTCAAAAGCTCACTGAAGAAAATAGTTCTTTAAAAATTAGAATGGAACAGATGGAAGCCAATGACTTTATGAGAAACCAAGAAATTACAAAACAAAACCAAAAGAATGAAAAAATAGAAGACAATGTGAAATATCTCATTGGAAAAACAACTGACCTGGAAAATAGATCCAGGAGAGATAGTTTAAAAATTATGGGACTACCAAAAAGCCAGGATCAAAAAAAAGAGCCTAGACATCATTTTTCATGAAATTATCAAGGAAAACTGCCCTGATATTCTAGAACCAGAGGGCAAAATAAATATTGAAATAATCCATCAATCACCTCCTGGAAAAGATACAAAAAAGAGAAACTCCTAGGAACGTTGTGGCCAAATTCCAGAACTCCCAGGTCAAGGAGAAAATATTGCAAGCAGCTAGAAAGAAACAATTCAAGTATTGTGGAAATACAATCAGGATAACACAAGACCTGGCAGCTTCTACATTAAGAGATGAAAGGGCTTGGAATACGGTATTCTGGAAGTCAAAGGAACTAGGATTAAAACCAAGAATCACCTACCCAGCAAAACTGAGTATAATACTTTAGGGGAAAAATGATCATTCAATGAAATAGAAGACTTTCAAGCATTTTTGATGAAAAGACCAGAGCTGAAGAGAAAATTTGACTTTCAAACACAAGAATCAAGAGAAGCCTGAAAAGGTAAAGAGGAAAGAGAAATCATAAGGGACTTACTAAAGTTGAACTGTTTACACACCTACATGGAAAGATGATATTTGTAATTCTTGAAACTTTTCTCAGTATTTGGGTGGTTGGAGGGATTACACACATACACATACACACATACATACACACACATCTAAAAAAATAAAATTAAGGGATGAGAGAGGAATATATTGGGAGGAGAAAGGGAGAAATGGAATGGGGCAAATTATCTCAAAAGAGGCAAGAAAAAGCTTTTTTAATGGAGGGAAAAAAGGGGGTGGTGAGAGGGGAAAAACTGAAGCTTACTCTCATCACATTTGGCTTAAGGACATGCACACTAAATTTGGCATGAAAATCTATATTACTACAGGAAAGTAGGGAGAAGGGGATAAGAGGGGTGGGGGGTGAATAATAGAAGGGAGGACAAATGGGAGGATGGAGTAATTAGAAGTAAACACTTTTGGGGAGAGACAAGGTCAAAAGAGAGAATAGAATAAATGGGGGGCAGGATAGAATGGAGGGAAATAGTCAGTCTTACACAACATGACTATTATGAAAGTCTTTTGCAAAACTACATATATATAGCCTATATTGAATCGCTTGCCTTCTCAGTGGGGATGGGTGGGGAGGGAGGAAGGGAGAGAAGTTGGAACTCAAAGTTTTATGAACAAATGTTGAGAATTATTTTTGCATGCAACTGGGAAATAAGAAATATAGGTAACTGGGTACAGAAATCCATCTTGGCCTACAAGAAAAGAGAGAAGATGGGGATAAGGGAAGGGAGGGGTGTGAGAGAAGGGAGGGTATATTGGGGGAAAGGGTAATCAGAATGTACAGTGTTTGGGGGGAGGGGAGAGATAGGGAGAAAATTTGGAACTCAAAACTTTGTGGAAATGAATGTTGAAAACTAAAAATAAATAAATAAACATTTAAAAATTAAGAAAAAAGAAAGAGCATATTTACCTTGCAGTGCGTGGGAATGTTTTCTTGAGATACGGCCGTTCATTAGTGCACTCTCTGTTCTGCAGACTTGGGGGAGTCTCAGAAAAGTGTGTTTGGCAACTGGTTTGGTATAAACTTTAATTTGGACTGTCCAAACTTCTCCAATCACTTTCCCTCTTAAGAATAATATTAAACAAATGGACAAGCACTTTTAAACATCAATTCCATATGTATTAATCACCTACTTTGTGCAAGATTAGGTGCCTACCTAGAATGACAGACAATCTCTATCCTTAAAGAGTGGGGTGAGAGGGGAGAAGGGAGGATGGTACAAGTTAGAATGTGCCTGGGCAGTATTCTGTAAGGGAGAGGACGCAGGACATCCAATCAGGAGATCTAGAGTCTCGGTCATTTAACCTTCCTCATAGAACCTCAGTTTCCCCATCTGTAAAATAGGAATAATAATGCTTCCAGTATTTACTCTGAAGGTTGTCTGAGGAAAGTGCTTTCTAAACTTTAAAAGTATTGAGACAGAGAAGCATAGAAACACACAAATTGATATAAAGTAAAGTAAACAGAACAGGGAAAACAAAATACACAGTGACTACAACAATGTAAATGAAAAAGTACAACCGTGGCAATATAATTAAACATGAATGTTACAAAGTTACAGATGGAGCTTGGCTCCAAAGAAGAGCCATGAGAAGACACCTCCCTCCACTCCTTCAATTGCAGTGGATTTGTTGCATATGTCAGAGGGTTTGGGGGTTTTTTAGAGGGGGGCAGGGATTAAGTGTGGACCTGGGCTGAATTTTTCTCCCTCTTTTCCTTTTTTCTTTCTTTTTTTTCCAGACATTCTTAGTTTCAAGAATGACTCTCTAAAAAGAGAGAAGGAGAGATAGAGGGGGGGAATCTAGAAGCTCCCAAAACAAAAAAGATCAATGAAAATCTATTTTAAACAGTACTGGAGAACTGTGAGTCAGAATTATGGTCAGAATTCACCTGAAGGGTCAGTATACTTTGACAGAAGGTAGAGAGATAAATAGAGCACTTATTAAGCACTTACTGTGCGCCAAGAAATGAGAACATAAATATAAGCCCAAAAGATAGTCCCTGTACTCAAGGAGTGTACATTCTAACGTGAGAAGACACACAGAGAAGGGGACTAGAAAATGAGGTGGGAGGGGAATGGTACTACCCTTACAAGGGCAAGATGGGGAAAAAAAATCTAGAGAGCAAGAGTAAACCAAGAGAGAAATGATCATAAATGACCAGGGTCAGTTGTGTCTGACTCTTCGTGATGCCATTTTAGGGCTTTTATTTTTTGATAAAGATACTGGAGTGGTTTGCTATTTCCTTCAATGGCTCATTTTACAGATGTGGAAACTGAGGCAAATAGGGTGAAGTGACTTACCCAAGGTCACAGGCTAGTAACTGTCTGAGGCACTCAAGAAGATGAGTCTTCCTGACTCCAGGCATGGCACTCTATCCACTGTGCCACTTAGCTGCCCAAATGACCAAGCTACTTCCTGAAATGGTAGTCCCAAGCAGTAACTCACCCAGTGAAAGAGGCCTTAGGGGCTGAGGTATTTCCAAGGGGAGACAGCAACTGCTATAAAAGAGGAAAAGTCCAGAGAGTCAGGGGTGGATGGAGCCAAGAGAGAAGAAACTTGAGCAAATATAATATCCAGGTACCTCTGACTTGAGCTAGAGAGCGAAATTAAGATAAAAGATACAATGAAAGGCAAAGGGAAGACAAAGTGATCAAGGAGGATTGGAAGGCACGGACCCAGAGCTGGCATCTCACTGCCTCAGTTTACAGAAAAGGCAATCCAAACTCAGAGAGCAGAGAGGGGCAGCGCCAGGATATGAACTCAGGATCTTTACCTCCAAAGGCAGCACCTTTCTTGCTGAGCTGCAGACTGCCAATGTGTCAGAGGCCTTCTGGTTCTGGCCCCCAAGCCACATTCATGCCATCTCTCTGGTAATTATACCACCTACCTTCTTTTCTCAGAATTAAGGAACGCATCCTTCACTATATCTTTTTATACCCTTTCTCACACACACCTTCTTATATACTACCACCTACTTGCACCCATTTTTATTTGGGGCATTTAGAATTTTGATTCTTCCAAGACCTTGGTGTTCCATGATTGGAAGCTGTATAGCAATAATGGAGAAGATTCAAAAGTGCCAGCAGAGCAGGGACTCACTGATGTGAGTATTCCCTTCCATGATACTTATTGTAATCATACTTATTGCTTGTCCATCCTAGACAACTCTTGTCTGTGTCTTCCCATGAGTTTACCACAGGAAATTCTCCCAGCATGATGGGAACCTTCCTCTTGCCATTACACAGAGAGCAAAGTAGACGTAGGGTATGCTTTGACCATCTCTCTCACTCGTTACATAACAGATCCATTATTTCTTCTGGTCATATATTTCTCTTGTGACATCCCTTTACACAATTTCTTCTGTATGATTCCTCATTTCTAATGTTTCATGCCTCTCATATGTACTGTGTAACTTCTCCATGGTCCTCTGGGGGATACTGAAGTGGGATTTTTTAACTCATATACATATGGCATCACCAGAAGAGCATTCATGATAAAGTGGGCCTTGGTTTCAGGGAGAACCCTGGGATCAAAGACCTTTGCAATTTCTCAAAGGCCTTCCTTTGGGAAGGTAGGTAGTACAGTATGTAAAGCATTGGCCCTGGAGTCAGGAAGACTCTCTTCATGAGTTCAAATCTAGCTTCAGACACTTACTAACTGTGTGACCTGGGCAAGTCACTTAACTTTGTTTGCCTCAGTTTCCTCATCTATAAAATGAGCTGGAGAAGGAAATGGCAAAACAGTCCAGCACCTCTGCCAAGAGAACCCCAAATGGAGTCATGAAGGGTCAGATATGACTTGACTCAACAACAAAAGGCCTTGCAATCTGTTCTGCTCCTCCTCCTGTTCGGTTATGGGTCCAGATTATGGTTCCTGCAGTCATACAGCTAACTAGCTGGATGACTCTGGGAAAGTCACTTAACTTCTTTTCAGCCTTAGTTTCTTCATCTGTAAATTGCAACATGGCAGTGTCACTGTGGGGTATAATGGATAGAAAGCTGGTCTCAGTGTTAGGAGGACCTGTGTTCAAGTTTCACTTCTGACACATGCTATTCATTTGCCTCCCAATGACCCTAAGCAGCTCTCTGTGACTAAGTGACAAGAAGGGAATGATCTACATTGGCAGAGGGACTTCCTCACCAGGAATTCCCCATCCCAATGAAAGCACAAGATGAGTCAAATATCATTATCAATTAGCACGCATTTATTAAGCACTGCCCTAAGTGCTAGGGATAGAGAGAAAAAGCAAAACCGGTCTCTAACACCAAAGAATTTTCACTCTGCTAGAAAGGGCAGAATGTGCCAGATGAATACAGAATAGATGTAGGGAAACTTTGGATTGGCAGGTGGGAGGATGGGAAACAGCCTCGTGAAGAAGGTGGCCCTTGAGCTGGTCCTGAAGAAAGTCAGGGCCTAAAAAGGAAGGACAAGCATTCCAGGTGTGAGAGACAGCCAGTACATAACTTGATAGAGGAGCTCTGCAAGTGGTCCTGGGAAAATATGAGAGTATAAAAGACAGATTTTCATTGTAACGCCTAAAACAGAGCCTATTAAGATACTGAAAATGAACTTTCTTCCCCATAACTCAGGTGATGGACACTTCTTGCTCAAGACCAAAGGTACTAATTATATTTAACTAAGTTATGACTTGAGAAAGGGGGGAGGGTTGCTGTTGGTTGTTCAGTCAAGTCCAACTCTCAGTGACCCCATGGACCACAGCACTCCAGGCTCTTCTAACCTCCATTATTTCTTAAAGTCTGTCCAAGTACATGTTCCTTGTTTCCATGAGACTATCCAGCCATCTTATCCTCTGCTGTCCCCTTTTCCTTTTATCTTCAATCTTTCCCAGTTGGTCTTTTCCAATGTATCCCATCTTTTCATTATGTGAGCAAAGTATTTAAACTTCAGCTTCAGCATTTGACCTTCCAGTGAATAGTATGAATTAATTTCTTTAAGTATTAACCGATTCGATTTCCCTGCTATCCAAGGGACTCTCAAAAGTCCTCTCCAGCACCACAATTCAAAAGTGTCGATTCTGGGGGCACTTAGCTTTCCTTATAGTTCAACTCTAACAGCCATACATTGCTACTGAACTTTATTGACCTTCGTCAGCAATATGCTCTCCAGGTTTGCCATAACTTTCCCTCCAAAGAGCAAGCATCTTTAATTTCATGGCTGCAGTTGCTGTCTTCAGTGTGATCCTGGGCAGGTCACAAGTCACTAAGTCACTGTGTCTGTCTCAGTCTCTGCATCTATAAAATGAAGATAATATTCCAAGTGCTGTGAGGATGAAGTGAGATAATTTTTGTAATAGTATAATAATATAATAATATTGTAATTATAATAATATTAGCATGGAACCTGGAATATAGTAGGTGCGTAATAAAGTCTTGTTCCCTTCCTTTTCCTTCAGATGATTTTAGGTCTCAGTCTCTCCACAGAATATAATAACAATTTATACAGTGCCTTTTATAAGTCTTTTTAAAGTCTTAATGGGAATGCAAGCTTGTGAATCTTTGTGGGTAGGAAATAAATACTTGTCCCATACTAGATTCATATTATGCATCATAGTTGATATTCAGTAGTTTTTCAGCTGTGTTCAGTTCTTTGTGATTCCAGTTGCGGTTTTCTTGGCAAAGACACTGGAGTGGTTTGCCATTGCCTTCTCCAGCTCATTTTACAGATGAGGAAATTGAGGCAAACAGGGTTAAGTGACTTGCCCAGAGTGACACGGTTAGTGATTTAGACTGGATTTGAACTTAGGTCTTCCTGACTTGAGGTTCTTTCTCAGAATAGCTGTCTCATCAAGCTTACAAATGTTTTCTGTACTCCCATTAGATGCTTAGGGAAAAGGGACTTTCACAGCACGCTATTTAGGGAGTCACGCTAACACAAAAGCTAAAATGAGACAATTCTACTATGAACCTGTCTGCTGCTAAGTAGCCAAAGGAACCCTTACTTTGGTCAAAAAGGGACCCAGTGGTGCTCCATTGACTAGGTTCTGTCAAGGGCTGGTTGCATCGCACGCCAAAAAGGCCAAAGTTCCCCCAGAGATGAGGTGGGGAGGTGGGAGAAGGGGGAGGAGGGAGGTGCCTGCTCCACACTGGACATTCATTCAGCTATGACTCAGCAGGAAGCGAGCCATGCCCTGAGTCACTCACTCCCCTTCCACCACACCCAGGCCTTTCCTTAGAAATGGAACTTGCTCTTGGTAAAAAGGAGTTTGAGGCTGGAGACCATGGGGTTAGCCCCTGCCTCTGTCCAGGCAAGCCAGTCTGTCCTAGGCCATCCCCTCTTGGACTCCCTCCTGCCCTCCCAGGCTCTCTTCAGTGCTACCTCCTACATAAAGTTTCTCCCAATTCCCCTCACATGTTCATCCTCTCCATCCCCTCAGTGAAATTACATCCTACATAATTTATATTGACTTATCTGCTGTGTCCTCGATCTCTCCCTCCCATACCTAGAATAGAAGCTCTTTGAGGTTGTGTTTTTTTACTTTTTTCTTTATATCAGGCAACTAAGTAGTGCACTAGACTTGATGTCAGTTAAAGTCTGTCCTCTGTCACTTACTAGTTATGTGACCTTAAACAAGTCATTTAACCTGTTTGCCTCAGTTTTCTCATCTGTAAAACGGTACCTACCTCACAGGTTGCTGTGAAGATCCCATGAGATATTTGTAAAGCATTTAGAATCATTCTTGGCACATAGTAGGTGTTCTAGAAATGCTTATTCGCTTCCTTTACCCCCCACCCACCCACCCTGGGTTTGTACATGGTTGGGATGAGGGGGAGAGTGGGGAGGGCCTTAATAAATGCCTGTTGAGTTGAATTGTTAAAGGAAAAAGAATCTCTGGTTTCATGGTCTAACTTTACAGCTGAAGACCAGAATGTGAGTGACTGCCCCAAGGTCACGCAGCCAGTAAACTGAAAAGCCAGCAATAAATCTCCTAGGAAGATCTTCAAGCTCCAGTCTGGTGCCTCTGCTTCTCAAAGTGACCAACCCCCATCCCAGAAGCCAGTTCTCCCTTGAGTGGTGGAGCTGAGGCCAAGTGAAAGAAGGTAAAGGAGGCCTGGGACTAGAATGAGAAGATCTGAGCTGGAATCAGTCCTACATTTACTAGCTAGGCGACCGTGGGCAAGTCATTTTCCTGCTCAGAGATTCAGTTTCCTCCTCTGTAAAACTGGGACAATCCTTTGCATTGCAACTTCCCAGGGTTGTCACGAGCAAAGAGTTTTGTAAACCTGAAAAGCGTTACAGAAATGTGAGCGGTTAATGGTTGGAATGACTCATATGTGGAACAATTAAGGGAATAATCCAAGAAGCATGCCATCGAGTGCCAGGTTCAGGCAGATGGAAAAGGTCACCATGGGCGGCACTCACTGGGGAAGGCTCGCTTCCTGGAGGAGCTGGGAAAAGGAACTAAACTGGGAGTCAGGGAACCTGGGTTCAAATCCTGACTGCAGAAGGAAGGAAGGAAAGAAGGAAGGAAGGAAGGAAGGAAGGAAGGAAGGAAGGAAGGAAGGAAGGAAGGAAGGAAGGAAGGAAGGAAGGAAGGAAGGAAGGAAGGAAGGAAGGAAGGAAGGAAGGAAGGAAGGACTTATGAAGCACTTGCCAAGGGGCAGCAAGGTGGCAAAGTGGATGGAGGATTAGTCCTGGAGTCAGGAAGACTCATCTTCATGAATTCAAATCTGGCCCCAGATTTACTATGAAGGAGAGAGGAGAGGGAGGGAGAAAGAGAGACAGAGACACAGAGAGACAGAGACAGACAGAGAGGTAGAGACAGAGAGACAGAGACACAGAGAGACAGAGACAGAGAATGTATTTAGTGTCAGTGCTGAGAACACAAATATAAGCAAAAAGAAAAACAGCCCCTCCCCTCATGGAACTTACACTGTAATGGGGGAAGACAAAAGCTGGAAAGGGAAGCTGAAGAAGGGGAAGATTGGAGGTGAGGAGAAGATGGGTAAAGAAGTGGTCATGGGCGTCTCGGGCTGACACAGGTTCCTGTGGCTGTTGAAGACACTTCCTCAAATGAAGGTTCTAAGGAGGAACTCACCAATGGGAAGGCATTTCCATCCTGAGAAGGCTGCTGAGGAAGAGGGGAGAAGTCATCATGGGAGTCACAGGCTGGGCTGTGTCTCAAATGAGAGACAATTATCAAAATATTTTTTAAAGCAAGCATGGATGCCAAGTCAAGAATCCTTGGGTCAGATAATCAGGTTCCTTATGGAATATTATATATTTTATTGCATATTATATGAATATAATATTGTGTACTGCATACTCTAAAATGCCTTTTTTTACTGTGACAGTCCAGTTTCCTATGGCCTTTCTCAGCTCTGACAATTTATATCCTCAGGTCTTTTTCAGCACCAATATGCTATATTCCATGTTCTAAGGAAAGGATGCATGGTGTGGTGGAAACAGTCTGCTGACTCTGAAGTCGGAGAACCTAGGTTTGAATTCTCCCTCTATACTTCCTATCTGTGTCACCTTGGGTAAGCAGCATAACCTCTCTGGGCCTCAGTGTCCTCATCTGAAAACTGACAGGTTGGGTCCCTTCCACATCTGACATTCCCTGTTTTAAGGTCCTCTCAAGCTCTAACATTGTGTATCCTACCCCTTCCAGGCAATCAATCAGCAAGCATTCATTTATTAAGCACCTCTTACGTGCCACAAAGTGGCTATATAAAAACAAAATGGCCCAGCCCCAAGGAGCTTACATTGTACTGTGACGTTCTCTTCTTTAAGGTCCTGTACCTACCCTGCCATGTTGGATAGCTTTGGGAAGTGCCATTGGATGGGCTTTGTCAGTTATACTGATGACATAACTGATATAAGCCAAAGAGATTCCAGTGTCCATGCTATTGAAAAAGCAAAAAAGACATGTGTTAATATTTATTTATGTATTGTTTTCAACATTCACCTCCATAAGATTTTGAGTTCTAAATTTTCTCCTCCGTTTCTCTTCCCTCTCCTCAAGACAGCATGCAATCTAATATTGGCTATTCATATACATTCATATTAAACACATTTTCACATTGGTCATGTTGTAAAAAAGAACTAAAACCAATAGGAGAAACCACAAGAAAGAAGAAACCAAAAAAAAAAGAGAGAGAATAAATAATATGCTTTGATCTGCATTCAGACTCCATAGTTCTTTCTCTGCATGTGGATAGTATTTTCCATCATGAGTCTTTTGGAGTTGTCCTAGATCATTGTATGGCTCAGAAGAGCTGAGTCTATGAAAGTTAGTCATCCCACAATGCTGTTGCTACTATGTACAGTGGTCTCCTGGTTCTGCTCATTTCACTCAGCATCAGTCCATATAAGTCTTTCCAGGTTTTTCTGCAGTCTGCCTGCTCACCACGTCTTAAAGAGCAATCGTATTCCATGACATTCATAGACCACAATTTGTTCAATTGATGGGCATCTTCTCAATTTCCAATTCTTGGCTACCACACAAAAAGAGCTGCTATAAATATTATTATACATGTGGGTCCTTTTCCCATTTTTATGATCTCTTTGGGATATAGACCTAGAAGAGCTATTACTGGGTCAAAGGATACACACAGTTTTCTACTCCTTTGGGCATAGTAAGGACATGTATTAATTAAGGCCCATCCATGGCTCTAAGAGAAGCTATGGTCCCTTCCTTCCCTGGTCACATTCTCACCTGACAATTAAAAGATTTCTAAAGATTATAATTCTTCCAGAGAAAGAATTGATAAATAGAAATACGTATAGAATGATTTTACAAATGTGTGTATACATACAGACATATTTGTGTCTAATGGTAGCCATCTGTCATGGGTAGGGAAGAAAAAATAGAAAATCACATGAAAACTTTATTATATATTTAAAAGAAATAGCAAGTTGTACATAATAGCTTTGGAGTTTCATGTGCAATCAACATTTTTTCTAATTCTACTATGTTATGGAAATTCTTGTGTAAAAATACATACAAATAAACAATTATAATTCTTTATGTATATGAAAATGTTTGTGTTCATAGATGTTTGTCAAGTTCCTAATGCCAGAAAATAAAAGTTGCTTTTTAAATTATTATTCTTTTTCAAGAAGTTAATAGAAAGTTGCAAAGAAGGAAATTGGTTAGACTTTACAACTAGCTACCCATTGGGTGTGGGAAGTAAGGTGGTATGATGAAAAAGCTTACTTGACCTCCAGAAACCTTATCTATATTTAAACCTTGGGTTTAAATCTTATCCACTCAACAGCCCTGTAAGGTAGGTATTAAAGCTTCTATTAACTCCATTCTATGGGAAAGGAAACTGAGGCTTAGAAACATTAATAGCCTTGGCCCCATTCACACAGAGTTACTGCACGAGGGAAGATTCAAACCCACATCTTCCTGACTGAGGAAAACACCCCATTGCCTGCACCATAATGTCTACCCAAGAAGGCAAATTGACCTTTTATTCACATTGTTTCTGCCAAATGATGAGTTATTTTGTGGGGGTGAGGAAAAAAGGGTTGTACTTGAATAGACTAACAAGAAACTTAGAACAATGACTTCATTTTCCACCCTCTAAAAACCCATGGACATGACATGTTCATTGATCATTTCTGCAGACTTGGGCTGGGAAAGGCAGCCTTTCTTGGGAGTTATTGGTGTGGAAATCACATGCTATGTTTCCCAATATCCTCACAACGAGCTCCACATTTGGGAAATTAAACCAGTAACAAGGTCACCCTTTGAAGAAAAGGGGCTAGGTACAGCACAGCAAAACTGGCATCCTCACTTGCCAGCTTCATTTCAGAATGACAGCATTTCAGACTTGAGGTGGGCCTTGGGGGCCATCTAATACAACCCATACCCCAATCAGAATCCTCTCCACAAGCTACCCAGTAATGGATCACCTGACCTTTGCTCAAAGACCTCCAGGGTCTGTGAACCCATGCCCACCACTGAGGGATAAAAATTTTTCCTGACATCAGGTCTCAATTTGCCTGTTTTCTGTTTCCATCCATTAATCTTGGTTCTTCCCCCTGAGACCAAGCAAAGCAAGCTAAATCCATCTTCCTTGGGATAGTTCAAAGAGCTATCACTTGTCCCTGAGCTTTCTCTTCTCTAAATGAAGTATCCACAAAACCTTCAACCAAATCTCATGTGGTCTGTGGTTGCCTTCCCATGGACACTCTCCAGCTTATCACCATCATTCCTAAAATGTGGTGTCCAACTGACCACTCTCATTTATATGTGGCCTGACGAAGGTAGAGTACAGCAAGGCTACTACTTCCTTATACCTAGGAGTGATACCTCTCTTAACTGTTTAAAATTCTATTATATTTGTTGGCCATTGTAGCACACTGTTACCTCATCTTGCAATCCAATAAAATCCCCAGATCTTTTTTTCAGATAAATAAAAGTTGAGGGTTGAGAAAAGGGGAGACAAAGGGCATCTGTACCCCAACAAGCAGGAATTTGGTCATTCCAATCAACCTGGTAAAATGGAAAAATGTAAACTTCTTTAGGGCAGGGGGTTTTATTTTAATCCCAAGCCTGAGTAAATATGCAGACAGGCAAGTAAATGTATGAATAACTTTTTTAAAAAACACTTATTAAGCACTTACTAAATGCCTAGGGCAACAAGGTAGTACCATAGCACACAGAGTGCTGGGCCTGGAGCAGGAAGACTCATCTTCATTAGTTAAAACCAGCTTCTGACACTTACTAATTGTGTGACTGCAGGAAAGTTGCTTAACCCCTGTCTACCTCAGTTTCCTCATCTGTAAAATGAGCTGGAGAAGGAAATGGCAAACCACTCAGGTGTCTTTGCCAAGAAAACCCAGGCACAAAGAATCACACACAACTAAAAAAATGACTGAACAACAGAAATGTTGAATGTGAGTGGAACTGAAAAACATCCCATCAAGTCAGGTGTTTGGTAGAGTCTCCTCATTCATGCCTTCCATCTCTCTCCTCCCCCACCCTTCCTACACTTTATTGCCCAAAGTTCAGAAGATTTTAGAACTGGAAAGTTCATTACAGACTACCTATAGAGTCTATTATAGAATTATCCATTTTAGAACTGGATCATAGAGATCAAGTAGTCCAACCTACCCTCATGTTACAGAAGTATAAACTGAGGCTCAGAGAGATGAAGTGATCTATTGAAAGTGGACTGGGCAGGACAGTTACTTTACAGCCCACTGAGGCTAGGATGTCTATGCATGGAACTCTGCCCCCTACACCACAATGCTCAACACTCTCATTTTACAAACAAAGAAAGTTCTTGTCAAATGACTTGTTAAAAGCCAAAAAGCAGGTTCATGACAGAGAGAGAAATGGTACCCAGGTCTCCTGATACTTGCTTCCATGTTCTTGCCACTGTTTTCACCTTAACTGCCTGCATAGCATAGAGCTCAGGATCTTTTAATATGGTGTGCTAGTAAAGGTTTCCAACTCTTAGGGAAAGGGAGATGTACATAGGACACATTTTAAATTCAATCTCCATTATTAATATTTTCTCCATCATTTTCTCAGGTCTATGCAGTCAACAGAACAATAAATCAAGCCTGATTTGCTGTGTTTGCTTATTTAAATTTTCAGAACTGCCTCCCCATGTGACCTGCATCCAGCATACACCTGTCATCCCACTGTGAATAGGAGAAGTTCAAAATTCATTATCCATTTTGAATTCCATTTCTCCATATTTTTATTCACTACATCCCAACCAAGCCATTTTATTCATTGTTCCAAAACACAAAAGCCTTCCTACATCAGAGCCTTTGTCCATCAGACACACCCCCAAGTCTTCATCTCCTCACTCTACATTGTGCCCTTCCTCTAAGTCCTAGAGAGGTACAAGATGGACACCAGAAAGTAAAGAAAAATCCACTTGTGGGAGGTGGAAGATGGAGTGCTCCATATCAATCCATGGATAAACACTTAGTAAGTGCCTACTGTTTACCAGGCACTATGCTAAGCACTGGGCATACAAAAAGAGGCAAAAGACAATCCTGCTCTCAAGGAGCTTATAGCCTAATGGGGAGACAATATGCAAGGCAAGCTCTCTACAGGATACATAGGAAATAATTAAGAGAGGGAAGGTACTAGAATGAAGAGTGATTGGGAAAGGCTTCCTGTAAAAGATGGGGTTTTAGTTGGAACTGAAAGGAATCTAGAGAAGTCAGCAGGTAACGTTGAGGAGGAAGAGCTTGAGGGGAGGGGGGAAAGAGAGTTAAAAAAATGCCCAGGGTCATATGTGAAGCATCCTTCTTCATGGGACAGCCAGAAAGCCAGGGTCACTGGATAGAAGCCAGTGGGAAGAGTAAGAAGGCTGGTAGGAGGGGTTGAGGTTGTGAAGGGCTTTGAATGCCAAACAGAGAATGTTGCATTGGATCCTGGGGGAGTCAGGGAGCTACTGTTGCTTATTGAGGAAGGAGGTGACATGATCAGCCCTGTGCTTTAGGAAAATCCTTTTGACAGCTCAAGGGAGGATGGATTGGAGTAGGAAGAGACTTAAGGTAGACAGATCCTGTAGCAATAGTCCAGACGCGAGGGGATGAGGGGCAGCACCCGAGTGGGGGCAGTGTCAAGGGACAGAAGGGGGCATATTAGGGAGATGTTACAGAGATAATGTCAAAAGGCTTTGGCAACAGAATGGATATGAGGGGCTGGGGGTGCGGAAGAATCCAGGATGACTCCCAGATTGGGAGCCTGATAGAACAGGGAGGACGGTGCTGCCTTATAGTGACAGACAAGGTGGGAGAGGGGAAAGGTCTTACATAGAGAACACACAGTGTGTGTCCTAGAGAGCAGGAAGTAAGCCAGCCCTGAGGCAACTGGTGAGACAGTTCACAGAGGGCTGGCCTGGAGCCTGGAAAACCTGAGTTCAAATGTGGCCTCGGACACTTGCTAGCTGTGTAACCCTGAGCAAGTCACTTAACCTCTGTCCACCCCGGTTTCCTCATCTGTAAAATGGGGAGAATAAAAGCCCCTACCTCACAGGGTGGTTGTGAAGATCAAAGGCATCATTTCTGTAAAACATTTAGCACAGTACCTGACACACAGTAGGTGCTCTATAAATGCTCATTCCCTCATCCTCTTCCAGTTTGGCTGGGTTAGGGAGCGCGTGAGGAAGACTGTGAATTAAGTCTGGAAAGATATGTTGAGGCCCAACTATAAAGACTGGAGTGACCAAACAGAGGCCTTCGTCTCACGTCCCAGACCCAGAGGCTGCTGGAGCAGAAGAACGTCACTGCCAGACCGGGCTTTAGTATCAGCTGTTCAGCAGGCTGGAGGCAACGGAGAGAGGTGGGCAGCACAGGGCAGAATGGCAGCAGCAAAGAAGGTAAGATGGCAAAGACCTGGCATCCAACTCAGCTGGGGTGGAGAGGGGGAGAGGAAGGAGCCAAGGATGATGCCAAGGTTGAATGACTGGAAGAGTGGTCACGTCAGCAGAGGGGAGTGTGCAGGGGGAGAGAGGTTTTGTTTGGCTTTGGAGTTGGGTTTTTTCCCTGTTCGGACATGTTGAGTTGGAGCCCTCTCTGGAAAGTGATCCATAACTGGAATTCCCAAGGGAAATGGCTGAATTAGGGAGAGCTGGAGTCATCTGCAAAGAGCCGATCACTGAACCCATGGGAGCTTCCGAGATCACCAAGAGAGAAATGGTGGAGAGAGAAGAGAGGACCCAGTTAGCCTACTGCTTCCTCAGTGTCATAGTCTACTCTGCATCCTCTCTGATTAATCATTTGTATATGGCCAGCGGGATGCTGAGAAATAAATGTTTAACAATCAGCTCTCCCTCAAAATGTCCTCATGACACTTATCCATTTAATTTCCAGTGTTAACATTTTCTCCCCATTACTTTCTTAAGTCTTTGCCATTCAGTAGTTTTTCAGTCCTCTCTGGCTCTTCTTGACTCCATTTGGGGTTTTCTTGGCAAAGGTACTGGAGTGATTTACCATTTCCTTCTCCAGTTCATTTTACAGATGAAGAAACTGAGGTAGACAGGGTTAAGTGACTTGCTCAGAGTCACACAGTTAGTAAGTGTCTGAGGCTGGATTTGAACTCATGAAGAGGAGTCTTTCTGACTCCAGGACCAGCCCACTATGTTCCAAGGCACCACCTAGCAGCCCCTAAGTCTAGACTCTAGACAATCCACAAAACAATTGATCAAAGTCTGGGTTTCTAGCAATTTGTAGATTTCCTCAGGTATAAATAGTCACACTGAAAATTTAACAATCGACTCTGGAAATCACTAACATTAGAAACCACTCTCTAAAGCAGTCTCATTTCCAATTCATCACAATAAAAACACTGAGGGAAAACGAACAAGGTCCCAATAAGACAGAGTTGCTTAAACTACCCAGTCTCAGCTTCAGCTAGCCTTTTCACCTACACTAATGCAATTCACTTGTCTTTTTCTTAATTAATTTATTTTTAGTTTTCAACATTCACTTCCATAAGATTTTGAGCTTGAAATTTTCTCCTCCCCAAGACAGCTTCACTTGTCTTTCCTAAGCAAATTTTACTTTTCAATTCTGCAAACACCTTCCCAAAAATACCCAGACAAAATCCCCTACCAAGACATTCCCTGTAAAATGTGTTTATGGACTGTTAAACAAAAGGAGAGATGTGTCCTCTAGCTTGAACAGTGTGTGAACCTAGCAGTGGCTGCTGGATTTGCCCAGCTATGTGTTGTTTACCTGTGCTGACTCCATTTACCTCATTGCTACCAGGTCATAAAAGGTAAGGTGGTATAATACATAGTCAGCCTTGGAGTCAGAAAGCCCAGGTGACGCTCTGGGACTGTCAGATGTTTAGGAGAGAGTTCCTACATAGATAGTACCCCAAGTTGATCAGTCAGTCTGTCAAGCATTTCTTAAGTACCTACTATATGCCAGGTATTGAAGAAATGAAAAATCTAAACCCAAAAGATGGGGGGGGGGGTTGTGACATTGGAAATGTCAAGCAAATCCCAAGTATCTTTAAAGGTACCCATCAAAAATAGTTTATACTAGGCAGATTGGAGGTGAATGTGTCCTATATTGAGGCAATTTGGCATTTACAAAGCAGAAATGTTGTGGTCCCTCTCCAAAGCTATAGTTATCCTCTATAGTTGTCCACCTCACAAAATGAGTCAAGGAACATCTTACACTCGGTCCCAGGCGACTTCCTAATGTACCAGTGCCCTCTGTTGGATAGAGCTTGTCCTATAGGCAGTTCACAATGTCCATGTGGGTGAAGGAGTGTTTAGATGAGAGTGGTGGGTTCAGAGCAAGGGCCTTCTTGTGCAACCTAGGGTTGTGGTTTCCTGTGAAGCAGAGGGTCTCTGTGTGTTTGGATCAATGTGGGTGGTTTTTTAATAGGGATCTTTTTGATACTGTATCAGATTTATTTCCATATCCCACCCTTCTCCTGGACTTAGAGAGCCATCCCTTGTAAAGAGGGAAAAAATCAGTTCAGCTAAAACAACATATCAGTCAAGTCTGACCATGTATGCTATACTCTGCACCCATAGTACCCCACCTCTACAAAGAAGGAAAGGAGTTTCTGTATTAGATGAAGCAGAGTGGTATAAAGTAGCTGAAATAACCCTGCACTGGGAGTCAGGACAACAGAGGACTAAGTCCTGTTTCAACAGGAACTAACTGTGACCTCTTAACCTCCTCAAGCTCCCAGGTCCCCTTCTGCCAGAAGAGTGGACTAGATTTAGATGGAATTATGAAGACAGGTTCAAATATCAACTTTGATACTATGTGTCCATGGACAAGTTATTTCAACTCTGAACCTCAATTTCCTCATCTATTAAGTGGGGATGCTAAAATACCCATTATACTTACTGTCCAGGATTGTTGCAAGGTTAAAATAAGATAATACATAAGTCAAGTCAGTAGACACTAATTAAGCATCTACTAGGTACCAGGCACTGGGCTAAGCCCTGGGAATACAGACAAAGGCTGTCAGTACCAGTGTTTGCTCTCAGGGACTTCACAATCTAATGGCAGAGACAACTTTCAAACATCTGTGTACAAACACGCTGTATCCCTAATATGTTAGAGATAATCAACAGAGCGAAAGTGAAGGGCATCTTGTAAACGGAGAGATTCCAGCCGAAAAAAATCAGGGAAGCCAGGAAATGGCGATGAGGAAGAAGAGAATTCTGGCAATGGGGGATGGCCAGTGGAAGCCACTTGGCAAACTTGAAGATGCTCCAGAAATGACCACTCTTCTTGCTGCTGTCCGAGTTATTCTGTGGTATTTATTCCTACATCTCTAAAAATTTTAGCCTAAAAATTCACTACATATCTAATTGTTAGATGAAAATGGGTAGCTAGTACATAAACTAGGTTACCAAAGCTAGTTTTAAAGGATATTTCCCATCTCTGATGATGGTTTAAAATGAAAGAGGAAGCAGCATGTGAGTTAGAAGGAATCAGGCAGCTTGGGTGACAGTCCTTACTCTGGGTTTCACTAGCTATGAGGCCTTTGAAAAGTCACTTGCAAGGAAAATAATCTTTGGATTAAGAAAGTTAAAATGAAAATAATTATCAGGCAGGACATAGTAAGAGCATCTAACTGCCTTCAATAGGTTCAAGTTACCAAATTCAGATAAACTATAGCCTCCAATTCAGGAAGAACTGGAGGAGGTAAATGGCTGGGCTGCCATCAGTATTCTTTGAATCATTACAGAGAACAGGAGAGGCAACATCAGACCAGAAAGGAGGGGAAAGTCCCAGTTTTCACCAAAAAAAAAAAAAAGGAAAAGGAAAAGGAAAGAGAGAGTCTCCAAATTATAGACCAGTGGACTTTCATCTCAAAATTCAAAATTCTAGGCCCTGCTAATCAAATAAATGATGAGCATTTAGAAAGAGAAATGGTGACCACTGGGAGCCAGTGAGATCTCCCCCAAAGAAGATGTCACGCCAAATTAACTTCATTTTCTTTTCTTAAAATAATTTTTAAAATTCTTATGTCCTTTTTTAATAAAATTATCAGATCAAGGGAAGGCCATAGACATAGAATGACTCGATTCCATCAAGGCACTTGACAAAGCCGTTCATGCTGACTTTGTAGACAAGATGGAGAGATACAGGCTAGTTAGGCAAATTCAGAAAGGGTCAAATAGTTGGCCTGAGTTAGATTAATATCTCTAGTGGACCCTAGGTGTTCATTATTTTTATCAGTCGCTTGAAGGAAGGCATACTCTCAAGGTCATGATATCTCCCCAAGGCTAGATACATCCATCTCAGAACCAGAGTTGGTCACCTGTGCTGGTAGGGGGCGGGGAGCGGGGATGAACACAAAACAGAAAAGGCAAGAAATTGCAGGTCCAATCTCTTGTTCATCCAGACAAGCACATTTTTAAACCTGCATATGCTCCTAGCTACCATATCTTCTCCTGGGGAGAAGGAAGGAAAAGAAATGTCACACATACATATACACCCCAATAGGAAATCCAAAAAATAGCGCATTGACTGTGTCTCAACAAAGAGTCCGGAAGCCATCTCTCCTTGCTTCCTTACAGAGCAAGGATTTCTCCCCAGCTCAAACCCAAGCCCTCTGATCAGTCAGTTCTCTGGAGTGCAATCCTGGTCTCACATGATTCCCACATCTATTTAGCCCTCCCTCATCTCTCCTCTGCACTCCATTCCTACCTCACCAACTGCGTATTACACATTTTGAACTGGATATCTTGTAGATATCATAAACTCAACTCATGTAAAACAAAACTCACTGTCTTTCCCCCCAAGGAAAAAACTCTATCCCTCTTTTTGAATTTCTCTATATGTATCATTCTCCTCCCAGTCACCCAGGTTCAAAATCTTGGTATCCCTGAGGCAACCAGGTGTTGCAGTGGATAGAGCAGGATCCTGGAGTCAGGAACCTGAGTTCAAATCTAGTCCCAGACATTTACTAGCTGTGTGACTTTGAGCAAGTCACTTAATCCCAATTGCCTCCCAAAAAAATGTTACTTTCCAAAATCTTGGTATCACCTTTAATCTCTCACTCATCCGCCCTACTTATCTAATTAGTTACTAAATCTTGTCATTTCTCTCTCCAAACATCCCGGATACAGCTCAGACCTTCATCTCTGCATACATTGTTACCAACCGTACATCCAGTTGGTCTCCATGCCTCAAGTCTCTCCCCACTCTAATCCATCTAGCTGGGATCTTGCTAAAATGTAGGTCTGATCATGTCTTTTACCTCCCCTACTCAGTAGATTCAAATACTCCCTATTATCTCTAGGATCAAATAAAAACTCACTTGTTTGACATTTAAAGCTTTTCACAAACTGGATCCTTCCCACCTTTCTTCTTTCACTTCCAAATTCAGCTCAGTTATTACCTTCAAATTGAGGCCCATCTTGATCCCCCAGCTGCTAATGCCTCTCCCTCCCCATCCCACTCTATTGCCTTGTATTTGTTTTTGTTTGGAGACAATGAGGTTAAATGTCTTGCCCAGGGTCACACAGCTAGCAAATGTCTGAGATCATATTTGAAGTCAGGTCCTCTTGACTTCAAGACCCATACTCTACCCACTACGCCATTCAGCTGCCCTCCCTTGTATTTGTTTTACATGGAAGCCAAGAAGACCTGTATTCAAACCCTGCTTTGACACATACTGGCTATATGACCCTGGGCAAATCACATGACTTCTCTGTGCTGTGGGCATGTCACCAAGACTAGAAATCACAGAGAAGGTGCCATCTTACATTGGGAGAGGAAGCTTCTCTGTGCCAGTGACATGACAGGACCAATCCTTTCCCCCTGATATTTTCCTTATGTTAATTATTATTATATTATATTATCACAGAATTATTTTGCATTGTTATATATATATATATATATATATATATATATATATATATATATATATATATATTGCTTCCCTCAGTAGAATGTAAGCCTTTTAAGGGCAGAAATCATTTTCTTCTGACTTGGGGGTTTTTTTGGTCACTGTATCCAGAGCTCAAAGTATATTGTAGGCATTGCTTTCCCCAAATTTCCATTTTAAAAGCCCCAAAGATTTTTTCTTAGCTTCAAAATTTCCAGAAACATTATATCTACAGCCCCAACCTCCAAATCAAGGGTAGTGCAGGGTAGAGTCCTCTAGGAGAAGCAGGCTGGAGAGGAAATATGGCACAATGGATTTGGAGTCAGAAAGACCTGAGTTCAAATCTTATCTCAGACTCTTGGAATTCCTAGCCTCCTCAAAGGACAACTCAAAGGAATGCTTTACACAAGATCCCACTTGGTTCCCCCTCCTCATCATTAGTTTTTGCTTCCTCTTGAAATGACTTTGCTTCTGTATATGCTGTGTCATCCCCATCCCCAGGAAAACATAAGCTCCTTGAGGACAGGGAGTACTAAATCTTTGTCCTTGTATCCCTGAGCCTAGGACAGTATTTGTTTCCTAACAGGCACATTCTAAATACTTGTTTAAATGAGAAACAAGCAAAATATCTCAGGATCTGACAGAACTCTGGACTTCTCCTCTCTCCCTTCCCCCTTCCCCCCCTCCCACCTCAGTAAGCATACATAGGTCTGTACTAAATTCTACTGACCCAGCCCTTGGGGCTCTTTGCAAATGTCATTCACTCTAAGTCTTCCCCATTCATGATGCCCCAGCAGTCATAACCTTTGCTGCCATAATACAAAGAAGATGTTGCCGAAGTGAAGAATGTTTGAGCTCCCTTCCTTTCTGATTCCTGTCCTCTCTTTGCATCAACCAAGGAACAGAATGCACTGGTCTGGCCTCTTGTCCCCTGGGGAGCAAGAAAGAAAATCATGTGCATGCCATGGGAGGGTTAGAGCAAGAAGGGGACAGGGAAAGGAAAGAGAGAAGAGGGAGAGAGAGGAGAAATAAAGGAAAGAGAGAAGGGAGAGGAGAGAAAAAAGAGAAGAGAAGGAAGGAAGGAAGGAAGGAAGGAAGGAAGGAAGGAAGGAAGGAAGGAAGGAAGGAAGGAAGGAAGGAAGGAAGGAAAAAGAGAGGAGAGAAAAGAGAGAGGGGGAAAAGAGGAGAGAGAGAAAGAAAGAAGAGGAGAGAGAGATGAGAAAGAGAGCAGATAAGGAGGGGGAAAAGAAATAGAGGAAAGAGAAGAGAAAGAGGAGAGAAAAAGGGAAAAAGAGGAGACAGAGACAGAGAGAGGAGAGGAGAGAGGGGAGAAATAGAGGAAAAAGAGAAGAGAGAGGAGAAAGAAAGAAGTAAAGAAGGAAGGAAACAAGGAAAGAAAGAAAGAAAAAGAAAAAGAAAGGAGGAAGGAAGGAAGGAAAGAAAAAAGAAGAGAGAAGAGAAAAAAGAGAAAGAGAGTAGAACGAGGAGAAAAGAAATAGAGGAAAGAGAGAAGAGAGAAAAAGAAATAGAGGAAAGAGAAGAGGGAGAGGGGAGAGAAAAAGAGAGAAAGGAAAGAATGGTCCTCTGCAATGGAATTCCTATTTAGTCTTCTTTCCAGGAAATAAAAATATTGGAGGCAATTTTGGCTTCGCTCAGGCCTGCTTTTATAAAGCCCAGACAAGACAGAGCAGCTGAGCGGTTCCCGGGACGATAGAAGTTGGAGTTTTAACCTCACCCCCACCCGCACCCCTCCAGCAGTCACATACGCAACTGAAAACATTTCATTTTGGGAGATAATTGGATTCTTTCTCCAACTTTCTCCAATTTTTGTTTGGCGCTTTTGGCGGGGACACTTAATAAGTATAAAGATTTTATTGATGCATTTTAAAAACTCAACCTCACTCTGACTTTCCAGCCAACTACTCCTTCAGAATCCAATTATTAGAAGCACCTGTTGGCCTCTATCACTCTTTTCCCCTGCTGAAGGTTTCTTACTTCCCCTTTTTGTCCTTCCCCTCCCCCAGCCTTTCAATTCATCTTCTTTCTGCCTCCCTTTCCACCCCCTCAAGTTCTGCTGTGGTTTCTAATGATTTCCCTTGTGTTTCATCATTCTAGTAAGGCCCAAAATAGAATAAACAAGAATCCTTGCTGGAGATGGAGCATAGACAAATAGGATATTCAATGGTGAATTCAAAGAAAGACTGATATCCTCAGTACACAGGGTCTGGGGATGCAGTAGACGAATTAATTCCTCTTCCCCTAGAAAGGGAGAGAATTCCGGCAGAGTTATAACCAGGAGTAGGACTATCAGGACTTTGACTAAGGGTGCTGAAATTTAGAACTCCTTCCACAAGCACAAACCCTTCGAATTTAGTTAGTTAAGAATTACTAAAATCGGAAGCCACCACATGACACACCTTCTCTCTCTGGTGGCCACAGCCCAGATGAGCATCTTTCTGGTCCAACCCTGGACTGCTTCCTCACCAACATCATCCACTCAAGGCAACGTCAATATCATTGTGTTAGTTTCTTCAGCTTTCCATCCATGGGGTCCTCTGTCCTGGGGCCTCTCCCATGGCAGAATTGAGCTTTGAAAGTTAATTTAGGGATATATTTTATGCCACTCAGGGTGGGTTTTGTGAATCTTCCCAAGGCATCAAAATCAGTCACTATAACTCTGAATTTGCATGCCCTGTCTCCAGAGATAGGGGAGAGTGAGAGCAAGAACCAAGTTGAGAAAGAATGGTTTTATATGAGGTTAAAGAAATTGGTGACTGATTGAAGGATGGATAGAAGGAAGGACAGTAAAAGGGGGTGCCATGGGAGTAGTATAAGGAGAACATTACACGGGGCTATGGAGGCATGTCATCCCTTTCTCACTCCAAACCCATAGCCACATCCCAGTGCCTCTTCAAAAATATCCTGATAGTTGAACTTCCTCCCCATCTGCTCAACCAGCAGAAAAATAACCAAGGTGGGGCAGGTAGACATTTGTCCCGGGCACTGCAGTTTAAGGGGCGTTGTACCAACAATACCTGTACTCCACAGCCAATAAAAACAACTCAATTTATTCTTAAGCTGGCAATAATAACTGAATAAAATAAAAACCTATTCTGTGGTTCCTCTGCCCTCTGGCCCCTGCACCCTAGATGGACTCTGCCCTGGCACAGTGCTGCCCAGCTTCCCCTAAGAGTATCAATATCTCAAGGTCTGAAGAAGTCATCCACCCCTGACTGATTCGTCCCGATGTTTGTCCTAAGCAGGAACATTTCCTGACGTTTCACCACTTGTAGCTCTGCTGGTCAGATCCCTGGTGCTGATATTTGCCATCTTCTTACTAGCCTACATGCCAGAAGAAATAACAACGCACATTTTTATAGGGCTTAAGGGTTCACAATATGCTTTCCTTGGTAAAGTTAATCATTGTGCCCATTTTACAGTTGAGGAAACATGGGCACAGAGAAACTGAGTGACCTGACGAGATCACAAGTGTTCTGAGCAGCAGTCCGCATTCAGATTCAGATCTCCTGAGCACAGAAGCCTTGTCCTCTCTGCTCCACCATACTGCCTCTCCCCAGTCTCTGGATCCATCCTCCCAGCACTAGCCAGTGGGCCATGTGGGCCTCCACCTCACAATTTGTGAACAGGAAGTCAGGGGCAGGAGGTGCCCAGAGAACTCCAGATCAAACCACCTTTGCCAGCTGATCAAGGGCCTTGTTTAGTCACAGTACCTTAATCCCCCAACTCCAGAAACAAAGTGTTCCCACTGGGATCCTGGCAGGGGCTGTTGGAGCCAGCCGGGACCAGCTCCCACAATCTGACTGTTCAGTTTTGTGTGAGCATTCGCACCTTGAAGTCAGCACTCCTCAGGGGAGGACTTTTTTAAAAACTGTCTTGTTGCTTGACTAGACTTAAGAAAGCAATGGGGAGGATGGGAATACTGCAGATTAACTTGAAAAGTGTGATCTGCATACATTCTTGAGAGCTGGTTATTAACTATTTCACTCCCCATACCGTGAGGCAACAGCGGTTCACAGGCATGCGCCAACAAGTCTTTGGCCAAATCCCTTGAACAATCTCTTCCAGTTTTTCCATTTGTAAAATAGGAATACTCATCATAAAATCACAGACTTAGAGCTGGAAAGGACACCAGAAGCCATCCAGTCCTGCCTTTCCTCTTGTTTTATGGATGAAGGAATGGAAGCCTAGGGACAGAAAGAAACCTGCCCAAGCCCATAAAGGAAACAGGTGCAAGTCATGTCATCATTTCTCTGATGTCAAGGTCTTCTTCAAAAACAAAGGACGAACACAGACAGACACACCACGGACAGGATTTGAACACAAGGCTGTTGATTTGGGAGCCAATGTACCCTCCTGTACATCATGCTGACTCTTTGTATGTCCAACTCCCTTATTTTACAGATAAGGAAACTGAGGCAAATAAATACATTAAGCTACAAAGCACTATATGTGTAATTTGTTGTCACATGATTCAGAGCTGTAGGTAGTCATTTGCACATTGTCTCCCATTAGATTTGAGAGCTAGGACTGTCTTTTGTCTTTCTTCATATCCCCAGGGCTTAGTATAGCATCTGGAACTCGGTAGGGAAAGGGCAGGGAATAAGCCTTTATATAGCACCTACTGTATGTGCCAGGCAGCTAGATGAGAGAGTGGATGGAGCGGAGGCAGGAAGACCTGAGTGCAAAGTTGTGTGACCCTGGGCAAGTCACTTAACTCTGTTTACCTCAGTTTCTTCACCTGTAAAATGAACTGGAGAAGGAAATGTCAGACCACTCCAGTGTCTTTGCCAAGACCCCAAAAGGGGTCACAGAGAGTCAAAGACAACTGAAAAGACTCAAAAACAACATAAAGCCCCTATCCCGACTCCTTTCACATACCTACATTGAGGATGTGATTTGGAACGCGTGAGAGCTCCCCTTAGCAATACGGATCGCTGTTCATCCTTGGTTCTCAGAGGACATCTGCAGGGTGATACCTTGACTTGAAAGTGAACTGGGTTGAGGTGAGGCAGGGCTATGTAAAGTTGCCAGCTTCATTCTCTCCTCTAGAGTCATCAGAGTCCAGTGGCAAGACGCAGATCAGGAAGACTGGAGATGAGATAAGGTGGGATACCCACCGGATACGGTGGGCCTCAGTCTCCTCATCTGCAATATGGAAATAAGAACAGCATCTCCCTCAGGGTTGCTGAGAAGACAAAATGAGTTCAAAGAATTTCACAACCTTAAAGCACTACACAAATGAGAGCTGTTGTTGCTGCTGCTTCCACTATACCAAGGTATACCACTATACCAAGGTCTTCTCTTACGGGGAGATGTTTAAAGAATGTTCTTGGGATTGAACTGACTTGCCATCTGCACAATATCAACAGGTAGAATAGAAAGCATGGTGACTTTGAAGTCAAAGGCTCTGAGTTCAAATCCCGCTTGGGACGTTTACTCCTCACGTGACCTTGGGCCATCACTCAACACTTCAGGCTTCATTTCTTCATCTATAAAATGAAGGGGTTGGAACGACTTTTAAGTCCTAAATCTCTTATTCTAATTATCTTCTTCCTTTTCTTCATCTTTATCCTGTAAGTAGGATTTGGTAGCCAGAAGATGCAAGCAGCTGACCTCAGCCATCCCTGCCCATCTTCAGGGCTGGGACTTTTCCTCTTTATCCCCACCGCTTAGCACCACAAGTGCTTGGCACATAGTAGGCCCTTCATAAAAGCTTGTTGAATGATTGGTTGGTTGCTGGTGAGTGCAGCTCTGGAGCCGTGATCCTCTGTGAGATCTGGGGGAGTCCGTTGCTCTAGGGAACCTTTCCTAATCCCCCTAAATTCTGTGGCCTTCCCTCCGTTGGTTACCTCCAATTGATCCTGGATATAGCTGGTTTATTGTGTGTTGTCTCCTCTGTTAGACTATGAGCTCCTCAAGAGCAGGGGCTGGCTTTTGCCTTTCCTTGTGCTTTGGACCACAGCTGACATGTAGTAGGCACTTCATAAATGTCTGTTGATGGATTGACATTCCAAACTCATGGTCATTACCATGGCCCTACCATGCTGCAGCCAGGAGAAGGGAGGCTGCGGTGGTAAAGATGGTAAATCTGCAGTCACGATGTAGCTGGGTTTGAATTCTGCTTCTAGAACTTTCTAACTGTACAGCCAACGGGTCGATCATTTAACCCTCGGAGCCTTAGTTTCCTCCTGTGTAGCATTTATGATGCAGTTAGGGGGCACAGTGGATAAAGCACTGGACTGATTTCTAATCCTGCCTTAAACCCTTACTAGCCTCAGTCTCCTTCTCTGTGAACTGGGGGCAATAATAGCACCTCTCCCTACCCAGGGTCCTTGTGAGCATCAAATGAGATAACATGTATAAAATACGACATAAAAGTGGCCATTATTAACACTGGCCAGATTGTAGACTCCCTTTTCTCTCCGCCTCCATTCATTCTTACCTGTTAATTCACCATTTTCAATGCTCTGGAAATATCTGGATCAAACAGCTGAGGAAAGTTAGTACAGAAAAAAGGAGGGGAAAAAGTAAAGAAAAAAAGGGGAAGCTGGAACGGAAGGAGTTGCTACCATTATAGAAACTTTGTAGAGGCTGAATTTCTGAGCCCTAAAGGCTGCCCTGGGCAGATGAAACCAAGGCAGCCCAGGTGGTTTGCATTACAGCACAAGGAAAGAGGCCTCCCAGAAACAGGCCACAGGCAGCTCTGCTCAATCCGTTTCCTCCCAAACAGACCCTGGGTGTCCTTTTTGGCGCAGGTACCTTAAAGACTCATTTTCTGTTTTGTAAAAATAGATGTTCATATTCTTTTTAAAAAAAAAAATGTTGTTCAGTTGTGTCTGACTCTTTGTGACCCCATTTGGGGTTTTCTTGGCAAGGATACTGAAGTGGTTTGCCATTTCTTCCTCTAGCTCATTTAACAGATGAGGAAATAGAGGTAAACAGAGTTAAATGACTTACCCAGGGTCACACTGCTAGTATCTGATTTAGACTCAAGGAAATGAGTCTTCCTGACTCCAGACCTGGTGCTGTATCCACCTTGCCACCTAGCTGCCCCCTCCCCAGAAGTCCATCACTTTTAGAGAGCCAGTTAACAGAAAAAATCTGGAATAGCTTTGAAAGCCCAAGAGGTTCAGAGAACATCTGAACAACATCTGCCACTATTGCTCCAAATTTAGAGAAGTCCACCCATTCAAAAAGAATGTACTAAATGCCTCCCATGTACCAAGCACTGTTCTAGGCACTAGGGATTCAAAGAAAAGAATTAAGCTATTTCCTTGCCCTTGAGGGGCTTACCTTCTACTGGGAGAACACAGAGAAGGAAATACCAAATATATTAAAAATAAATACAAAGTAGTTTCAGAGTATGAGCAAGCCCACAAGCAACAGAAATATCTGGGAACTCCTGTAGGAGGTGGCACTAAGAAGAAAGGTGGTGATTCTAAAGACCCAGGAACAAGAAGGGCACTTTGGCTAGGCATTGCGGAGATTGTGTGCAGGAAGCCTAAAAAGGCAGGCAATTTTCAAAAGTTTTCTGTGTCAAATACAAGAGAGGCATCTATCTCAGAAGCAATAGGGAGCCTGTGAAGGTTCTTTCTGCAGGGAGTGACTGAGTCAGAATCTTACTTTCTATTTCTCAGTGAAATTTGTGCCATTCACCTTCCCATTCAGAACCATCTCCTTTTCCTGCCTTTCCCTGCCTCAGATCTTCTCCCACCCTGATTCTAGGCCAGATTTCCCAATCCTCCAAGAAACAGAGCCTATAACTCTGGGGCCACTGTCCAGTCTAAGGTCTGAAGAAAAGGGATTGTCAGGACAGTATGTGTGGTGGCAACACAGAATCCTGGATTGGAGGGGCCCTCTGTCACATAAACAGAATGGAAGTCACCTCCTTTAGGGTAAAAAAAGCAAACGATTTCCCTAATTCCTCTGAATCACAGACAAAAAGCAAACAGACTTGGCCATGTTCCTAGACCACTGATTTAGGAGAAATCAATCCTCCCAGGGAAGGTCTGCAATGAGTAAGGATATGGTAACTTCCCAGGAGCAGGAAATCCCCTGGTTGCTGGGAACTATCAGTCAGTAAGCATATATTAAATTCCTACTGTATGCCAAGCATTCATTAAGCTCCTACTATACTCCAACTACTGTATGCTGGGAGTGCAAAGAAAGGAAAAAAACAGTCTTTGTTCTGAAGGAGCTCACAGTCTAATGGGAGACAAGATGGAAACAACAGATACAAATAAGATGAGACAGGAGATAATCCACCAAGGGAAGACATTATTTTTAAGAAGAGGAGGAAAGAATTCTTGCAGAAGATGGGATTTTAACCAGGACTTGAAAGAAGCTGGGGAAGTGAGGAAGCACATAGGTAGGACAGGAGAGGATTCCATTCACGGGAAACAGCCAATGAAAATACCGATAGTCTGGAGACAGTGTCTTCTGTAAGGAACAAAGCCTGGAGCGCAGGAATCGATGCTATTGGTACAAAGAGACTGAATGAAAACCTTTGGAGAAGCTCTACGTGCCCAGGAACAGAGCTGGCCTTCAGAGGGCCAGGCGCTTACTCGATGTGATTGCCAAAGTGTTAAGAAAACTGATGCTACCCCCTGCCAGTGACTCCTCGTGCACCTTGCTGAAGCCTGAATTTTCATTTGTTTCTTTGGTTTAAAGCTGTTTTTCTCTGCTAAGATATGATTGCTCTGAGAAGGACTAGCATATGAAGATTTCTCCCTCTTTCACTCCTTGGTTTAAATTAATTAATTAAAATTTTTCAAAGACCAGCTTTTAATGCAGCAAGAAGATGCTTAAAATTGAGACAAATCATAGGATCAGAACTGGAAGGTACCCCTGAGGCCACTTAGTTGAGCTTCCTCATTTTACAGTAGAGGAAACTGAGGCCCAGAGAAGTTCAAGTACTTACCCAAGGTCATACAGGTAGTAAGTGGCAGGGGCAGAATTTGAGCCTATCTTCTCTGATTCTAAATAGAGTCCTCTTTCTTCTGGAGCACAAATGGGGCAGGATGGAGTGACCACTTTTGCCTGGTAGTGATCTGATGCAGGAGACTAGATAGATCTGAGATCACCTTCTAGCTTGAACTTTCTGATCTGTGCCTCTGGGTCTCTAGGATGTATCTGCCCAGAACACCCCAGAACCCCTAATTAAAGAAAAACCCAGAGACACAGAACTGAGAAGGCAAGATGAGACCAAGATTCAGGAATCCAGGTCCTTCCGTAAACACTGACATATAACCAGACAGCTGTGATGGTGGAGGCAGCCTGACCCACTTCCATTCTGTTGAATGGGAGGCAGCATGGAGCGGCCAAAAGTCCCTGAACTGAGTAAGTCTCACGTTGGGAGACCTGCAACCCATATAGAAGCAATACTTCTCTACACACAACTAGTCAGTCGTCAAGATCAGTCGGTCAGCCAGCTGGTCAGTCAGCCAGCCAGTCAGCCAGGCAGTCAGCAAGTATTTCTGTATCCATAGACCAGAGTGCCCCAGATTATACAATAGGCTAATGAGCCTTCTAGCTAAGACTTCGTCAGCCATCTCTCCAATACAGCAAGGCTCACCTTAATAATAATAAATAGTATTTATATAGCATTTTATGGTTTCCCAAGAACTTTAGATATTATTTTATTTGTTCATTGCAACAATGCTAGGAGGTAGGTGTGCTATTTTTAAACCCATTTTATGGATGTGGACCATGAGGCCCAGAGAAGTCAAGCAGCTCAGCCAGGGTCACACAAGTCGTAGGTATCTGAGGCAGAATCCAAACTCGGGACTATCTCACTCTAACCACCGCACTACTTAGCTGCCTCTGAATTATATCAGAGCTAAAAAGGAGCTTCAAGATCATCCAAGTTCTGCCTTCCTTGTGCCACAACCCCGTAAAATTACCTTGTTTACTCGCACACGTTTTCTATTGACTTGTCATTGTGTGTGTTGTTTGGCCCCAAAAGAATGTAAACTCCTTGGGGAAATAGAATGGTTAAGGCCTAGCACATAGTAGGCACTTAACGCATGTTGAACTGAACTGGACTGAAGTAAATTGGACTGAAATGAACTGAATTGGACTGAACTGAACTGAGCTGAATTGAACTGAAACTTTTTTGCGTGTGACTGACTGCCGAGGATGACCTGCAGGGTAGATTTGTCAGAGCCACTGTGAAAGGGATTCCTACCTTTTGAGTGGAAACATAAAAATGACCTCTGAAACCCTGGGGAAGACCCTTTGATTCTCTTGGCCAATGCTGCCAGGCCAGAGTCAACTTCATGTATTCTAGAATACAAGGTTATTCACTGACGTCTGGGGCCTCATACTGTACCCCAAGAAAACCTTCCCTTGTAACAAAGCAAAACAGGTCATCCGAAAAAGAGTGCCAAAGCCGCCACACATGCAACAGTCATCATCTGTCTTGGGCTTCATCATCTGTTTCCTGGAACAAAATTAAATCTGAGTTCAACTGCCCTTTCCTCCAAGTTTTTGTTGACGTTGTTATGGTCACTGTGCGCAGTGTTTACTGGTTCTGTTTTTTTCATTCAGCATTAGTTCAAACAAATCTTTGAATGCTTCTTCATATTCATCATTTCTTTGGACTTAAAAATGTTCTGCCCTGACACATCCCACAATTCATTTAGCCTTTTCCCAGTAACTTCAGACTGTTTGGTTGGCAGTTTCTTTGCCACCACAAAAAGTGCTGCCATGAATACTGGAGAATCTCTCAGCCTTTTCTTTCTTGTGCCTTCTTCCTAGTAAATTACCCAGGAGTGAGATGAGTAATCCAGTGACTTCCCCCCCATATAATCCCATATTGTTTCCCAGAATGATTGGACAAATTCATACAACAGTATATTAACATGCTTGTTTTCCCACAGCCCTTTCAACTTTGACTATTTCCACCTTTTATAATCTTTGCTAATGTGATGGGTATGAGGAGAATACACAAAAGTTTTTTAACTTAGATTTCTCTTCATATTATCAGTAATGGAATATTTTTATATGTTTTTAGATAGTTTGCCTTTCTTTTTTAAAAATTTAATAAATTATTCAATTTATTTATATTTTGACTTTTAAAAGTCAAAACAAGATAAAAATCTTCTTACAAGAATTATACGAAGTGCACTTAAGATTAACATTAATACAAGAAAAGAACTTGAAACAAGTTGATCCCTTTGTCCTGTGAGTCTAATATGCTCTAGTCAAAACTTTCAAATCCCAAAGTTCAGACACATTTTTTCCTATCTAGCCTCTAGAGAGTTATAGCTTGCTATAGTATTAAAGTGAAATTTCTCTAGACCTTACATTATAATGATGTTCTCCGGGATCCAATTATGGCAAAGAAAGCCTAAGATGTCAAAACTAAACCACTAGCACTTGGTATTACATGGGCTTTCAGGAATCAACTGGTACTTACAGATGCTACTTAAGCCCATCAGGAAAGGAAGGATGGCAGCATTTCTTCTTATCCAAGGTTTTTCTCATAAGCTCATAGGTTATATTCTCAACAGCATCAGCTTTCTTTTTAGTATGGAAACTTCTAAACACTCCAACAGAATCCTTCAGACTCCTGTCTATGATGACCCTCTAGGTCGCGATATCTTGGATACAGGGCTCCAGTCAATCAGGAGACATAGTTTTCCAGCAAGCTAATATCCCTGGAGTGCTCAGTTACGCAACTGTAGGAATCTCTTGCGATGAGGCCATAATGGATGAGGAGGGGGGAAGTCCTGAAGGGAAACCCTCCCTTGGTTATGGAACAATTCCAAATATATCTGTGCTGATTTGGAAACATACAAATAGTGGACTGATGAAATCTATTCTCACCATGTGAGAAGGTGTTTACGCTTAACAGGCTCCCAAACAATCACAAAATGTAACGTCTCCAAACAGGAGCCTCCAGTGACCTTACCTCAAGCCCTTTCAGAGGGAGGGCCCTAACCGTGCTGAACAAAGGCTGTATCATTTTTGCATTTGTCACCAAGTGCCCAGCACATAGCAAACAGAAGTTGAAGGAATCCCTGATGCTTGATTGATGGAAAAGGAAAAAGAAAGACCTTTGTCTGGGTATTGGTTAAGAATGTCATCTCCTCAGAAAAATCATAATAGCTGGCATTTCTACAGAGCCTTAAGATTTGCAGAGTATTTTTCATACATGATCAAGTCATTAAATGTGTATCATGAACTCTCTACTGTCAATCAATCCACAAGCATTTATTAACTGTTTTCTATGAGCCAGGAGCTGCGCTGAGGCAAAATGAGAAAATAGTCTCCTGCCATCCAGGAGTACATAAATAGGTATGTCCGAGATACAGAGTAGACAGAAGCTAGCAGCTAGGGGACCCAGCATACAAAGGAAAAGAAACAATTCCTACCCTCAAGGAACATACCATCTCACTGGTACAGTGAATAAAACAGAGGCCTGGAGTCAGGAACACCTGAGTTCAAATCCAGTCTCAGATGCTTAACAGCTGGATGACCCTGGGCAAGTCACTTAACCACTATCTGCCTCAATTTCTATAAATTTTCTTTCAATTTATAAATGTTATATTTATAAATTACAATTTCATATTCATTTTAAATTATAATTTTATATTTATAAATTCATAAAAATAAAATTTCTCCTTTCTACAAGAAGGGGAGCTAGGTGACACCACAGTGAATAAAGGGCTGGGCCTGGAGCCAGGAAAGCTCATCTTCCTAAGTTCAAATCTGGCCTCAGACACTTACTAGCTATGTGATCCTGGGCAAGTCATTTTAACCCCATTTGCCTCAGTTTCCTCATCTGTAAAATGAGCTGAAAAAGGAAATGGCAAAGTGCTCCAGTATCTCTGCCAAGAAAACCTCAAATGGGGTCATGAAGAGTCAGAAATGATGGAACAACAACATATAAAGGGAACGATAGTAGCACCTACCTATCAGATGTTGGGAGGTTCAAATGAAATGATACCATAAAGTATTTCCTAAAAACAAATGAGAACATAATAATTAATGAAAATGTATGTAAAACACTTTGTAACATAACCGTAACAACAGACATTTATGTGGTATAGAGCATTTATGTCTCTTATCTCATTACATCTCTATGACATCAGTATCACCAGCCTTGTTGTGCCATATTTTACAAATGGAGCCTGTGAGGCTCAGAGACTTTACATGACTTGCCCATGGTCGCACAGTTAGAAAGGTCAGAATCTTCTTAGACTTCAAGTCTGGCATTCGATGTCATTCTGTAAAGTGCTTATTTGGTTTAGTGTCCAGCATATCATAGGCACTATATAAATGTTAATTATCATGATTAGTGTAAGTCTTATTAATGACCTCCTAATTCACCTCATAATGTAGTAGAAAGGGCTAAAATTCAAGTCATAGTACCTGGTTCTGCCCTTGGTTATTCACGTGGCCTGGGAAAGGCCCCTTAACCTCTCTTTGCTTTGCTAAAATAAGGGGGTTAGCATCCTGAACTTTAAGATTCTCTCTACCTTGACAACCTAAGCTTTTTAAAAGAGAAAGTTGCTGAAGAAAAAGAAAACAAATGCTAGAAAGTCTCATGCCAGGCTACACCTCAGGGTCAGGTGGGTTGCATTCAAACTAGAAACCACATGTTCAAAGTCTACATGCTCAGTCCCAGCCAAACCTCTACTCCTGACTTTCCTCTGGGACACTGGATAAATCATCTTGGAGATTCTTTCCTTCTGTTTCCTGTTAACGGGGATGGCAAATAATTAGCAAATATCAGGTCTTGGAAAAGGAAGGATAAATATGACTCGGTGGTTGCTGGTGGGTGGGGATTACATGCCTCTATCATGACTTCTCACTCTTTCGAACTCTCCAGATGGAACACCAGTCTGAACCAGTGCAAATCTCAATTAGACAAGACCTTTAAACAAATGAGGCCCTTCACTGCTCTCACCAAGGTGGTGCGACTAAAGAGTTTGTCCCAAAGTAACAAAGTTTAGAGGATACTTAGAGTACTTACAATCCTTCTACAGGATCAACTGAGTTGAGCAACCAATTGACAAGCATAATTAGTTAAAAATGAGAATCTACTGGAAGGTGCAGCTTTCCTCTCCTGGTGGTCACACCTTCTAATCCAACACTGGATTGGATTAGGTCTGGATCCTGAAATCTCTGTTCCCCACTTGAGATCTGGCCTCAGACAGCGACTAGCTAGTCTTGTTTGCTTCAGTTTCCTCATCTGTAAAATGAGCTGGAGAAGGAAATGGCAAACAGCTCCAGTATCTTTGCCAAGAAAACTCTGAATGGGGTCGTGGAGAGTTGGACACAACTGAAAAAATGACTGAACAGCAACAAAAATGACTAATTATGGACCTATTCTCAAGAAAATCATAGTCCAATGGAAAGGATATTGGCTCTGTGGTCAGATTAAGGAGGGGAAGCATAATGTTAATGGGATTTAAGATCTTCCTCTCTCATTAATAGGCCTCATGTGAAGCCCATTAAGGGAAGCTTGCTTAGGGGAAGCTTACTTGTAGGAAGGCTTTCATACCTTTTGCTAATTTCTAATTAGGCACTGAATCAAGAGGGTTGTGATGCTTTCTAGCTCTAAGAAATGTATATATACTCTGAGTTGGTATTTTGCTTCGGAGACTCGCTTATGAGAAGGGTCTTGTGATTCTCTGGTGGAGACTCCTAGTGGCCATATATTCACACCCCATTCCCCACCCCACATTCCCATGACTGCTCAGATGTAAAGGCTGTCTTGATCCAGGGATGTATGTAAAGTATACAGCAATATTGCTTTGATTCAGGCAGTAGAGCCCTGTTTGTTGGTCTTTATTTCTCTGTTTGTATTTTCTCTGAAGTTCAGGGTGACTTTTCCCCTGAACTAGTGAATGTAATTAAAAAAGACTGTTGACCCCTTAAACACCTATCTTTCCTAGTAAAGCAGATCTAAGAACCTGTGCTAGCCCCATCCTGAGTATGCCAATGTGGTTGTCTTTACAGGAAGAAAACAAGTATTTATTAAGAGCCTCCACGACAGGGAGAGTGGTGATGTACTTGCCAGAAACAGGAAAGCTAGAGGGAAGGTATACTTGGGGGAGAAGCTGATGAGCTCCACGTTGGCCATGTTGATCAAAATATCCACTGAGGGGATGCAGCTGGAGATTCGGGAATAGAGATCTGGAGAGAGGAGGAGGCTGGAGGTATACATTTAGAAGTCCTATATAAAGGTGATCATTAAAACCACTGGAGCTGATGAGAACTGTGCAGCCTCATGCACTTTTGTCTATTTTTAGAGGAAAAGAAATTTGCCAGATGACTTTTGTTTCTACATTATAGTCATTCTGTATATACTCTCTCCATCCCTTCCCAATCCCAATTTGCACCTTCCTTTGAATGGGAAGGAAAAAACCAATGAAAACAAAATGGCTCATCTGACAGTAGGTGGCAAAGTGTTGAGGAACGACTAACACCTCTGGTGTGAGGGCTGCTCATCCCCCTGCAGTGCTCACCTTCCCCCAGCTCTCACCCGGTACATCTGCGGAGGCCATACTCCAACCAAATCTTCTCAGGCTAAATCAGGCTGAGGGTAACCAACATTGAGTTAGGGGGATGAGGACTTTTCTTGGTGGAACAGGCAGATGAGAACAATTTGTTCCAATGGCCAGGAAGATGGTTGAAGCAGGCATCGTGGAGCACAAAGAGCTTGGTCAGATACTGAAGGCATCAAGGTCATCCACTGCATCTCAAGTCATAGCGAGTCTTCCTGACTTCTTGCCATTGGACTTCAACAACTCTAGAAGAGAAAGTGAGGCTGACATCTTTGTGCGATTCTGCCTCACTTAAATCCAGTTCACTTGAAAGTCAAGGCATCACCCTGTGCTATCATTGGTCCTCTTGGAGAACAAAGGATAAGCATCATGACATCTGCACATGGTGTCCCCCATTAGGATGTGAGCCTTCTGAGGACAGGAACCGTTTTTACTTTTCTTTGTGTCCCTGGCTTTCCAATGATGTTGGGTACACAGTTGGCATTTAATAAATGCTTGTTCACTGGCTGACTCTACTTTGCACTCTAGTTATCTCAGTATGTATCTCTTCCCCCTACTAGACTCTCAGCTCCTTAAGAGAAAGAAGTAGGCTGTTTTTTGATGTTTGGGGTTTGGTTTTTTCATTCCTGGGCCTGAGACCTCAGGACAGGAGCAAGCTCTTAAAGTTTATTGAATTGAACTGAGGTGAAACGAACTACTTCTCTTAAGTAGGTCAACCTTAACTAGTCCAGACATCCTTCCAGTAGTCTTGGTCAAAGAACTAAATTGCTGGTCTGCTCAACACCTTCTTCAGAGTTGGTACAACTTTAGCCTGTCCTTCCTTCAGGTTATCACAGTTTCCAAACTGATCAACCAACCAGACAAGTCTTTATTAATACGTATTTATGAAATTGCTAAATTAATGGAATCTGGATCAATCCAGCTATATCTATAGACAGTTACATATCTATGAACAGGGTAGATAACAGCATTCTCTTTTGTAACAGGAAAGAAACCACCTCTCCATTATTGGCACAGTAAGTGTTCAGGGATGTTTTTTAGCAAAAGGGACAGAGCCACATTGAGACATCCCTACTCCCTAACCCAGCACCATTCATGACCAACATCTGTGAGACAGCTGGAGTTAGAGGATCAGCTCCTGGTTGGTGTCAGGGGTCAATCGGTGGCAATCAAAGGTGGCTAGGCTGGAGCTCAGGTTAGGCTATGGCTGTGGGGAGGGGGAGGGATCCAGTCTGCTGCTGCTGGATTTAGTGGGTCAGTCTGTGACTGGTGTTGGGAATTCCATGGCCATCAAAAGAGAAGGAGACACTGGTTTCTTAACCAAATTGAATGGCTACAAATTCTTGCCTAACTAATGCTGGCTAGTGTTTTCTTCATCCAAACTGACCACAAAGGGGGCTTCATGTAAACTCCCAGGGCCCAGCTTGATCTCTACAATCCTTCCAAAGGTCAGGGTAACATAGACAGGGCCCTGGGAGGAGCAGAATGATTTCATACCAAGAGGAGGAAGGAATGTGCATAAATAGGGACTTGATTTGGCAAGGAAATTTGTTCCAATAGTCCCATGGTGTGTCCCACAGCTATCTCACATTCCATTCATTCTACATAACTTTAAAAAACACCCAAAAACCAATGTTGGATGGAAGATGATGTGACCACCCATCTTCTCATAAAACACCAAAGTCCCAGCAAAAGCAGATGGTATATTGTCTCCTCCAAGACAAATTTAGCCCTTTATAAGTTTACAATATTCCAATATGGAACAAGGCTTCAATTCTTCACAGCACAGATTTGAAATACTGGAAACTTTTGTAATTTGTGCTTTCAAATACTCATGGGACACTGGGTAAATCCACAAAGCCAGACATACATGGTCCATATTTCAATTCAGCAAGTTTTTAATTTAGGCCCCATTATTTACGGGGCACTATAGTAGGCCCAGGGGATACAAAGGCAAAAACTCAATAGCCCCTGTCCTCAAGGAAATTACATTCTGCTGAGAGAACAAAACATGTAGTAGGGAAGCAACATGGTATAGTGGATGGGGCACCTGACATGAATTCAGGAAGGTTCTGGATTCAAATCTTGCCTCCAGCACATACTGGGTATATGACCTGGGCAAGTTATAACTTCTCTGTGCATTAGTTTTTCCCTCTGTTAACATGAAAGGGCTGGACTAGAACAATTCTAAACCCTGTATGGTGTTGCAACCCACAGTTTAAGAAGTGTTGAAGGGATCGAGAGTAGAAAACTTCAAGAAACCCCAGATTAGGTGACCTCTGATGTCCCTCCCTGCTCTAATACTATGATCCAACGTACGTATAAAGAAGATTAAGTTAAGAAAGAGCCCTGACAACTTGGAAAGATCAGTTAGTTTTCACAGACGAAGGGATACCTGAATTGAGTCTTCAGAGAGACCACTATTGTGAGAAACAGAAACAGATGAGAGACTCTGTACTTCATGCACAGGCAACTGCTTGTATAGTCAGAAACAGATTATCGAGTCTAGTAGACCACTCGTTGTATGGCTTGACTCCATGTAGTCAAAGAGTAGAATAAGAGAGAAATGTAGAAAGAGAGAATAAATAAAATCAAGATGGTCATCAATTTGGAGTTCAACCACATTTTTACAGATGAGGAAACTGAGACCCCAAAAAAGATTTCAGTCTGGTCCATCAGAAATATTGCGACAGATTTTTTTCCCCAGTTAATTGTTTTCCTTTTCGTTTTAAGTGCACTGATTTTGTTTGTACCAAAATGTTTCCATTTTATATAATCATGTTTATGACCTCACGTTCACTCTATCCCTTGCTTGGTTAAGAACTGTTCCCTGTCTAGGTAGTTGTGAATGGTATCTCTTTTCCTGTTCCTTGAATTTGTTGATGATATAGCCTTTTTTATAGGTAGTGCCTGTCCCTGTGTGGTACTTAGTGGGGTATATATGTGAGATGTTAGACTAAGCCCTGTTTTCTGACCTACCATTTTCTACGTTTCCTAGCAAGTTTTGTCAAACAGTGAGTCCTTAATCCAGTAGCTAGGGTCCTTGGATTTATCAAACCTATGCTACGATGCCTCTTTCTTTATAGATCTTGCATACCTAATCTCCTCAGTTTAAACAAGATTCAGTAACTTCTAACTCCTGTTATACTCTCTCAAAAGGTTACTATCTATTGTACAAACTACATCAAGGCAGGATGCTGTTGGTGGGTCTGTTAAAAAGATGATTTACATTTCCACACTGTCTAAATAATTTCCTCCAGGACGAGGTCTTCTAGAAATCCAGGTCACAGTCTGAGCTCATGTCCCTATTGGTCATCATCCTCTCTAATGCAGAATCTAGCCTGTGACAGCAGTGATCTCCGAACAAGGGACAAAGGACTCCTAGATGTCTCTACCTCACCGGACTGCCTCTAACGCTAGACATATCCATATTGGGACTGTTTAGTCACTTATACTCGGGAAATAAAGCAGAAGTAGTAGTCAAGGTCACAAGGCCCAAGAACAGACTCACGGAAGCCCACACGTGTGCTTTATAGGACAGGTGTTCACAAATCACCATTTCTGCTGAGTTCCCAACACTGGCCCCCCAAGGGAAAAAGGTCCCAGTCCCTTTCAGTTAAATGCTTTGTCCAAGCTCCCACAGGCAATAAGGGCCAGAGGCAGGATCTGAAGGCACATAGTCTCTGTGCTGTTCCGCTATAGTAAGGTCACACAAGGCAGGACATTTGAGGCCACCCATTCCACTTGGGCCAAAATTGGCCAAAGAATCTCAGTAAACTCCTTGAGCACCAACTTGTTTCATTTCTGTCTTTGGATCCTTCCCCAGGGGCCTAGTGCAGGACCTGGCACACAGGTACAGGAGGGCATGGAAATCCTTGCCTGAATTTGCCTCTTTTAGATGAGCCCCCTTCCACAGAAGGTGTCACTCTCACATGGATACCATAACTTCTCTTCTACCTATCCTCATATTACACGGAGTCATTATGTGACTTTAAGCCATACTTCCCTTCTCCCAGGGTCAGTTTCCTCACCAGTAAAAGGAGAAGGTTGGTACTAAATGATCTCTAATGTTCCTTCCGAATGTTTAGTCCACATGCATTAAGGAAGTGCTTGTTATGGGCCAGGTCCCTTGTTAAGTAAGGGAGATACAAACACAAAGACCAGTCCTCACAGAGCTTACATTTTAATGAGGGAAACAAGAGATAAAAGGAAGCTGAAAATAGGGATAGGGAAAAAGTACCCTCTTGAGGATATAGAGGAGAAAGAACAGAGTCAGGAGTGCAGCCTGGAGAGGAAAGAGGTCAGGAGGGACTTGGGCATCCTCTTTAAAATGGAGATTCTGGGAGGAACCAGCCAATCAGAGAGAAATAGATACAGAGAGACAGTGATAAAAACAGAGACAGAGACAAAGACAGTCACAGAGACAGAGATGTAGAGAGAGAAACAGAGACAGAGAAACAGACACACACAGAGAAAGATAGAAAGATGGGGGCCAAAAGGTGGAGGATAATTCCACTGTGTGGAGTCCAAAGATGGAATGAGCTTCCAAGATGAAGAGGTTTCTGCAGAAGAGAGAAATTCCACAGGGTCAAGAGTACAGTCTGAGTGATGTGATCGGTGTTCTACATTTCTGTGAATGCCCAAGGCAAACTGCCTACTCAAAATAATCTTCTGGTGAACGTTTTTTAATACTTTTTTAAAAACAAGTTTTCACACAGCCATTTGTTTGTTTTCAGCTGTGTGTCTCCACAAGGAAGACACTCTCCTTCTTTAATATCCTTAATGTTGCAGTAGCACCAGGTGGGCTCTACGCTCTCCTGTCCGGCTGCTCAGGAAGTTGTCTCCTCTGAGCTCCAGCATGTCCCCAGACACCAGATGCTCTGCAGTCATTGGGGACCCCTGCCTCTCCTCTCGTCTAGGGCCTCAATCTGTGACCTCCTGTAACTCAAGTCACTTTCTTCCAATAGCGAAAAGGAAATGAAAACTCTGTGGTTGTCAGAGCTGACTGCCCAGGTGAGATTTCAATTCTGCTTTGAAAAGAGAAATGATCTGCTGAAAATCAAGATGACAAAAATGAAATAAAGGTCACCAGTCAGTGTTGGAGTATGGAGATGTGGGCTGGGGGAGAGAGAACCACAGCCGGGGATGAGGAAGGGCACCTCACATGGAAGGCTGCAAGCAGTCTAGCCATCTGTAGCCTCACCTGGGACAGCAGAAGAAAGCTCCGCATCCACAGGAGGTCTTCAAACAAAGATTGATGACTGTCAGAGATGCTGTAGAATGGAATGTAGGATGTTGTTCAGATGTATGCTGGACTAAGAAATCTCTGGGCTGCCTGTCAGCTCTGAGATGCTGATTTTTGTGGGTTCTATATGTCTGTGCCATATCACTGGCCCTGGCCCATAACCCTTAGTTACTACTGCTCCAACTCCCTTCCTCTAGATTCAACCTACAATAAGAATTCAGTCCAATTCAACAAGCATTTCTTAAATGCCTACTATGTGCTAGGCACTGTGCCAGCTTCATGTTAGAAGAGAAAGAGGTCTCCTAATAATAGGTTACATTTACATAACACTTTAAGGTTTACAAAGCACTTTACAAATATCATCTCATTTTATTCTCACAACTCTGAGAGGTAGGTGCTATTCTTATCCTCATCTTACATATAAAGAGACTGAGGCGGACAGAGTTGGAGTGACTTACCCAGGGTGACACAACTGGGAAGTATCTGAGGCTGGATTTGAACTCAATTTTCTTAGTTCCAGGTCCGGGGCTCTATCTACTGCACCAGCAGCTACTGGACCACCTTTCTGACTAAGCCAAGGGAAAGGATTAGATACTGGTCAGAAGATCTAGGCTCCCCTCCTCTTTCTGATGCTTACTATCTTGTGGAATTGGGCAAACTTTCTAGAATTCAGTGTTCTCATCTGCAAAATGAGGGGGTTGGATTATATGTCCTTTGGGCTCCCTTCTGACTTTCCCTTGAGTATCCTGTAAACTCATAGTTCTACAGTATTTTCAAGTTTACAAAGGTCTTCCCTCCCAACAGCCCTATGAGATAGAAAAGTATAGTCATCCCTGTTTTACAGATGAGAAAACTGAGATAGACAGAGTTGAAGTGCCTTACCCAGGGTTATAGATAGCAAGGTCTTGGGAAACTCTCCTAACTCCAACTTGCCCTGACAAGTCAGGTCCACAGTACATGGTTACCATGTCTTCCCATATAGTTCTAGAGGCAACTGTAAGGAGTTTGGGGGATGTATTCTCTAATGCCATGACTCATGAGCCCCCATAAGTGTATCTCCCATTGATTATAAGTGATATCAATTAACTCTAAAAAATGAGTATTTACTATCATGGTAAAATTGATACTAAAAAATCCCCTGAAAGGCTGTGACATACTCTCCCATCAGTACCTCTAGAGTCTAGGGGACAGTGGGCCCAAGTTTAGATAGCACATGTGGTTAAGGGATAACATAGCTCCTTTGTGGGGTACTCATGAAATTCTCCTTAGGCATGATATAGCATTTTCTTTGTAGAGCCTCCTATCTTGTGCTTCTCCATCTTGTCCTGGTTGTTTTCAGATGAAGATCCTACTGACAGCCATGCCCATTCTGGAGATGCTGCTGCGATGCCAATGAAAAAGTCCAAATTCTCCAACCAAGTAAGAAGGAAGGAATCCTAGGCCAAGGCCAGGTTATTTTCTTTGCCCCTCTCTCATCCCACTCCCCAAATGTAGTAACGGAAATGGAATTGGATTGGGGGGAGGATCATCAGGTTCAGTACTCACGGAGTAGCTGATAACAAATATTTTATTGATTGTCTTTACATGATAAAAATATGAGTGGCAACAGTGTGAGAAATTACAAGAAGTGCAGAGCATCAGTTAGACTGAAGGCAATCTCCCAGATGCAGGGAAAGGTGGAGCCATGGAGAGAACTTATCAAAATTTTCATAATTTCAGTGATTATGGCAATATTCCATTTTCAATCCCCTAGATTAATATCGAATCCAGGCCAGAGCCCTGAACTCAGGACCAGAGAACCAGGAAGAAATCCAAGGGTTAGTTGACTGAGTGTCCTCTGGTGAGCAGTGAGAATAGTACTGCCTTTGGGAAAGGCAGTGCATGCACATTGAATACCTTCAGACTGTATTGCTGGGCTAGTGACCTAAGGGCAGCGCCACCTGGTGACCAAGTTGTATACAACCCTAATAGAATCTGACGAAAACGCAAAGCCATCCAATGCAACCCTCTAATTTTACTGATAAGGAAACTAAGGTCAAGAAGGATAAAGTGACAAGGGCACAAAAAACCAAGGTCTTCTGATTCCAGATCTACCTCTCTTCCCACTACCTGCTCCCTAGATGGTTAATTAAATAGCTAAGTAAGTGATGACCTGCATGTCTACAGTTAATTCAGGCAGGACAGCAAGCGAGGTGTGAATTATGGCTTCTCCAGCCCATGTCACCTGCCATATCATTCCTCCAGTTCAATACACTCTTATGAAATGCCTACAAAGTGCGCCGGCCTGTGGTCCAAACCAAGAATACAAACATTAAAAAACTAATCTTTGCCCAAAGGGGGCTTATGTTCTACTTTTCTTCCTCAATCAACAAGGATTTTATTTAATTTTTTCCAAATTAATATTTGTCTTTTCTGCCTCCCTCCCTCCTCCTCCTCCTTGCATTGAGAAAGCAAGACCCCTTATGATAAATATGTAGAGTCAAACAAAACAAATTCTCCCATTGGCCATATCGGGGGGAAAAAAAAGTGTGTCTCAAATTGTCCTGAGTCAATCACCTCTCTACCAGGTGTGAGTATTCATGTCAAGCACCTAAAAGTGTCTGAAATAGCTCTAAGTGCTGGGAATGCAAAGAAAATAAAAAAGGAACCTCCATTCTGAAGGAAGAGACTATATAAAATCACTAGGTCCATGTGAGAAATATTCAGAGAACATGGAAGATAGTCTCTGAGAGGAGAGCACTCGCTGCTGGGGAGTTCAGGAAAAGCCTCCTCCTGCACAAAGTGGCATTGAGCTAAATCCTGAAGGAAACCAAGGCAGCTAGGAGAAAGCAGTTAAGGATTTCAGACATGGAAGACAGCCAGTGCAAAAGTGCAGAGGCAGGAGATGGGAGTTTTGGGGGCAAGGAAAGTAGATCAGCAGAGCTGAATGGTAAAGTGCATTAAGGGCTGTCAGGTAGGAAAAAGACTGCAGGGGTATAAAGGGGTCAGGTTGGGTAGAACTTTTTTGTGCCAAACAAAGGGTTTCATATTTGATCTTGATGGGAATAAGGAGTCATTGAAGTTTATTAAGGAAGGGAGTGAATCACTTTGGCAGTTGGGTTTCTAGTGGGGATTGTAAAGAGGTAGGAGACCGTTTCTGGATTCTAAAGCCACATATTGAAAACCAAAGCAGGGAGTTAAGTGAATCTGGTGGATTCCCCTGCTATGCACCGACTCTTCAGACATGGGAAGTATCCTATGCCCGAAAGTCGCTTCCTAGACGTAGAAGCTCCATGGAAGGAGGGCCCCTGAGACCCTTTCTTGGTTCAACTCCCATTCCCTCATCCCCTTTCAGTTCTCTTTTGGGTGCTACCTTCCCTCACTAGAATATAAACTCCTCATGGATAAGTCCTCTCTTGGTTTCTATTTGTATCTACTTCTCTGCAATTAGAACAAAGTACACAGTAAGTGCTTAATAATAAATGCTTATTGACTGGCTGACCGAACTGGAGCTAACAGCTAATACAGATAATGTAGGCTTTCCCAAACCACTGGATGACCGACTGTCTGAAAACCTGTCACACAAATTCAGATTTCTCAAGAAAATCCCCACTTTATTTTTTACTCCATGGACTTGATGGGTTTTTTCCCTCTAGTTTTTTTTTTTTTTCCAGTAAGCCAAATCTTGACTAGACCCAGCCAGAAGCCTGGATGCCAGTCAGGGGCCTATATCAGGAAATAATAAGAACTCTAATACTTCAGTAATTACTTTTTTCCTCTGTGCTGATCGAGACAGAGATTTGGCCTGTGGCGAAACCAAAGAAAAAAATTAAATAGAATAAAGAAACCCCAACAATTCATGTTAAGGCAAGAGGATGCATCTGTTTCCTGGCTTTACCAGATCTAATGGGCCCTGCACCAAAAGCCAGCTGTGCCGAAGCCTACAGATGCTCTGAAGAGAAACAAGGTGGTCACTTGTGCTGGGCTGAGGCCACAAGTTCCCTGAAGAAAGACATGAACCAGAAGGGGATGGGGGATGGGAACTTTGATTCTGGAAAAGCCAATTGGAAAGGGCAATGGGAAAAGAGCCATGACCATAGAGACTGGAGCAAAGACACCCAAGCGACTGGGTGGACCAGCTGATAGAGCACTGGGGCTAAAGGCAGGGAGATCTGATTTCAAACTGGCCTTGGCACTTACTGGGCAAGTCACTTAACTGATGTCTGCCTCAATTTCCCCATCTGTAGGGCAGGAACAAGAATAGCACCTACCTCCCATAGTCATTGTGAAACTCAAATAAGAATATTTACAAAACTCTTTGCAAACCTTAAAGAGCTCCATAAATGCTATGATTATGATTACAGAGCACTACACAACAGTCTTTCCCCCTGAGACTTTGTCCTGCCCTTTTATAAGGCATCTGTCATAGATTAATTGAGTATTTATCAGCTTCTACTATGTGCAAGGCACTGTCAGAGTCAACTAGGTGCATCGAGCGTCTAGGTGGTGGCTCTGGAGCCAGGGAGACTTGAGTTCAAATCCAGCTTCAGACACTTACTAACTGTGTAACTCTGGGCAAGTCACTTTGCCCTGTTTGCTTCAGTTTCTTCAACTATAAAATGAACTGGAGAAGGAAATGACAAACCACTCCAGGATCTTTGCCAAGAAAACCCCAAATGGGGTCATAAAGAGTGAGACGAGACCGAAAACAACTAAACAACTGTGAGAACGTGTAAAAAAAGAAAAAATGAAACCTCCTCAAACTCTCAAGGAGCTTGTATCCTGATAGAAGAGACAACAAAGATACATGTGAGTATATGCCAGATAAGTACAAGGCAGTTTGGGAGGGAGGGCACTAGCAGTTGGGGATCAGGAGACACTTCATGAACAAGATGGCGCATAAGCTGAGACATAAAGGAAGAGAGAATTCTAGGGCGTCAAGGCGAAGAAACAGTGCATAAAGGACTGGCAATACAGAGACCTAAAGACTGGAGATGGGTAATCAAATGTGAAGAACAGATATCAGGTCAGTGTGCCCAGACAGTAGGGTGCCAGAAGGGGAGTAATGAGGGGCCTGGGGAGATGGGTCATAATGACGGGTATTGGAGTTCTCTACAGTTATGTCTTATCTCCCCTGTTGGACTATAAGTTCCATGAAGGCAGAAGTGTGACTTACGTAAACTTTGTATGTGGCACACAGTAAATAGTTAATGAATGGCTACTGAATGACCAATTGGATGTATGAATGAATGAGTGAAAGAATGAATGAATGAATGAATCAGAAGATGTCTTCAAATTTCAAGTCTGCTACTTCTTGTTCTATGACCAGGAACTTCTCTGAGGATAAGTTTCTACCACAATAATCCAACTCACACTGCCTAATGGGCAGTGCTCTTCTGAGGAAAACACTTTATGAACCAAATGACCTAAATATCTGCCCTTCTTAGAGAAGCAATATGGTACCGGTGGAACAAGTAATAGATCTAGAGTTTGGGGACCTGGATTTAGATCTTGTCTCTGTCACAACCTATGAAACACCTTGGGCAAATCACTTTACCTCTCTGGACCTCTGTTTCCTCATCTGTAAAATGGACTTGGACCGGATGACCTCTCTGATCACTTCCAGTTCTAAATCTGTGGTCCTATGATTTCTAGATACAGAAACTTCTAATGAACAAAGCTGATTTCTAATAAGCATATTGTTTGCATATGCATAGCAGGTGCTTCTAATGCCTCTCAGACACAGACTGGGAAAATAGAACAGGAGGCCACAGGGAAGGTAGGAAATTTCATATGTTTTCACTCTTTCATTGTATCCTGGGCAGCCGGCCCAATGTCCGCACTTGCTAAATGGGATTGTGGGATTGTAGAAACAAATAGCTCTCAAATGCTTGAAAACAACTGCTTTTCTTGTATCACTGACCTGTGGCAGCAAACTCCTCTGATGACTCCTCGTGGTTCAAAGGTGAGCCCAGGTTCTCTAGGCCTGTGCTGGCAGGTAGGGGCCAGGTGATAGAGCACGTCTGTCTTCTGAGGACTAGCTAAGCTAACTCCAGAGACACCCAGGACCACAAGGCTGGAAGAAAGAAGAAACAATGCCTACTATGTGCCAGGCTCTGCTCTAGGCACTTTATAAATACCTTATCCAATCCTCATAAAACTCTGGAAGGTGGGTTCCATTATGATCCCCATTTTACAGCTGAGTGACTTGCCCAGAGTCATGCAGCTAGGAGGTATCTGACGCTATATTTGAACTCAGGCCTTCCCAACTCCAGGCACCTGTAGTTCAGTCATTTCTGACCCTCCATGTCTTCTTGGCAAAGACGCTGGAATAGTTTGCCATTTCCTTGTCCACTCATTCTATCCTGATAGAAGAGACAACAAAGACACATGTAAGTATATGCCAAATAAGTATAAAGATAAAAAGTACAAGTTAGTTTGGGTGAAATATACATATATACAAACAGGATGAAATGACTTGCCCAGGGTCACACAACCAGCAAGTGTCTGAGGCTCAATTTGAACTCAGGAAGATGAGTCTTCCTGGTTCCCAGCCCAGTGCTCTATCCTATGTACCTCCTAACTGTCCCACCTAGATCCCTGAAGGTCAAGTGAAAACCTATAAGTCTATTGTCTGAAGACCAGCCCAGCTAATTTCAGGGCCTGCTCACCATTTTGGCTGCAGCAGATGAATTCTTCATCATGGAACCCACCCCAACATCCTAGAAGAGCTACCCCCACTGGGAGAACTGCACAACCTTGAAGCATTAAAGACTCTAAACATTGTCCCTTAAATATGACAGCATCAGTTTGCCTGGGTCACAGGAGCTCTTAACCTGAGGTCTGGGAACTTGTTTAAAAAAATTTTTTTTGGATAACTTTATTTTATAAATAAAATTTATAAATATGTGATTTTATATAAAATTTTGTAATCTATAATTTTATATTATGTAAATAAATTTTTATCTTAGAAACACCATTCTGAGAAAGGGTCTGCAGCTTCCATCAGTTTACCAAAGGAATCCATGGCACTGGAAAGGCTCCTGTTCTTGAAAATGATTTGGGTTTGGTTTTGCTTTTTCAAAAAAGTATCTATGAGTTTAATGGTATAAAGAATTCAAGATGAGGAAATTACTTCTACCATGTCAGACCATCAATTGTTCTTCAACTTATAATCTTTGCCTATGCCATTGGTAGGTGAAGTGATTTACCTCAGGGTCAAATATCCAGTGTGTGACAGAAGCAGGACTTGAACCCAGGTCTTCCTGAAAAGGCCAGTTTTCTATTCCCCTGGAGCACACTGCCATTCACAAATCCTTTCTTCTCTGGAGATGCAAAGGAAATGCCTGCCTAGCCTCTCGCTGAATTTTCTTGATAAAATCCAAATGAAAGGTTTCATAATAGTGCCAATAGCCTGTATATCATGAGCACCCAGTATGGTGGCTGAACATAGTAGGCACCCAATGTATACTTGATTTGTATCAAATGGATAGGAGGAAAAGGCATCTAGATCTCTTTTCCTTTAGATCTTGTAACTATGGAAATATTAGCTTTCTACCATCAAGTTGCCCTGATTATGACAATAATAGTTTATATTTATAACCACTTCATTTTGCTAAGATGCTTTATGTACAAAACCAAGTGGATGAGCCAGTGAGGACCAAGTCTGCGAGCATAATCATTGGGTGAACCTGCTTCTGGAAGGCTGGGATGATTTGGAATGAGGGTGGTCTGGAGCTCTACCTCCGAATACCTGGGACCAACCAACCACTATTCACTTACTACATGGGAAAGAGGAGGCCTTTTGGTTGGTCACTGAGCCAGAACAGAGTTCCAATGGAGAACCTTGCTTTCTGTCCTTCCTGTGGGCAACCAGGGATGGGGAGGACTATCTGAGCTCCAGAATGTGACTGGCCCATCAATGCAAATTATCCTAGGCAAGCTTGTGCCTCAGATGGGACTGCCTTCTCTTGGTGCCTTCTTTCCTTTGGCATAGAGGTTTGTGAGATCTGGAAAGGCTGGAAAAGCCATCAAATGTCCAAGAGATGAGATTTACAAAGAGCTAGCCCTTTGGAGCAACCTGCATCAGTGACCGGCACACAAGGGAGCGATGTTCAATTGCTCTGCCCTATTTGAAGGTGAACTTGATGGGCAAATGCTTCATGGCAAGTTTGAGTTCACTGTCCTCAAGGGCTGAGGTGCTACAGGGGACAGGGGTAGGGATCAGTGTCTATACTTCTATTCGTGCTGTATCTTCTCTGTAAATATCCTTTTAGAAAAGCTAATTGATGATAATTAATGATATCAAGGAGATAAAAATTGGCAATGGCTAAGTGATATTAAAAAAATAACTGGTCAGTTGATATTGGGGGATACACCAGAATGGGCAGCTGAGTCAATAACTTTAGAAAATGCCCCAAAGCATGAACTGATGCAGAATGAAAGTAAGCAGAGCCAAGAAAATATTATACATAGTAAATACAAAAATGAAAATGGAAAGGACAAGCCACCAAAGAATCAAAAGTAAATGTAACAAAATTGTGAGTCTAAAGCAGGACTCAGACGAAGAGCGATGAGAAGATACCCCAAACTTACTCGCGTGGTGGCAGTGCCACAGTTGGGACAGATTGTATGTTTTCTGGACTTTCAAGAATACTGTTTGTCATGTGGGATGGTGAGTTGAGGTGGGAAAAGGGATACTTAGTATAAGGTAATAGAAGAAACAGAAAATACAAAAAAAACCCCACTTATTTTTGAAAAATATAAAAGCTCCCTAACCCCTTTGTGATACCCCTAGAACCTAAAGGGGGAGATGTCTCTAGTCAGCCCTCTAGGGACTTGACATTGTGAGTGGGAGTTAGGATAAGAACTCCTAGCAGAGTCTATTTGGGATAGCCACATTTGAGCCTCCTTAATAACTAAACCACTGAGGTAATCAAACGTTATTAACATTTTAGATGAGGAACTTGCTCCAAGGTCACACAATTTAGAAGTGTCAGTAAAAACCAGGAAATTGGATCAGAGATCTAGAGGTGGGAGGAATCTTAAGAGTCACCTAGCCCAAACCTCTAATTTTACAGATCAGGAAACTGAGGCCCAGAAAGGTGAAATAACTTGTCTCGGGGCACACATGTAATCCAAGGATTTGAGCTTGAGTTCCAAGACTTCCAAGTTAAATCTTTTTACACTTCATTTGACTACTTAACTAACAGCTACAGAATGAGCTCTAAGGGTGGGAGGGGCCCATCGAGGGAGTAAAGTCAATTTAATGTCATTTGTTATTTAGAAAATAGAATGTGGCAAGTGAGAAACAAACAAAAACACTTCTTCCCTCTCTTCCCTTTCTCTCCACCAGGCTCAAGAGTGTTCTGTCTGTCTGTCTGTGTGTCTCTCTCTCTCTTTTCCCTCTTCTTTTGTGCCCAACAGTGTCACTTTGGATAAAATTAGTGGCTAGGCAGAGGTATTTGCCTCTTAGTGACAACAGAACACCCTGAAAGTAACCTGAGGTAATTTCTTTACAGTACTCTGTTATCTGAGGGGATAAGCAAAGGATATAGAATTGGAGTAGGGAGAAAACATAATGCCTACAAAAAGAGAAGCAATAAACTATTTTTTTTAAAGAGTTAAGTAACTTCTTTTGTAAATCTTCCTTATAAATCCCTTCTCTAGGGAAAAAAGAAAAGGAAGACAGAGGGGAGAAACAGATGTTCAACAATCATTTTTTTTTGTAATTATGTAAAAACTTTTCCATATTAGTCACTTTATACAAAAAGACTCAAATAAAAAATTGAAAGAAATTGAAAAATAGCAAGCTTTAGTGTGTATTCAATCAATATCAGTTCTTTCTCCGGAGGCAGATAGGATGCTTCATCATTACTCCTTTGGGGTTTTCTCGAATCATTGCATTGCTGGGAATAGCTAAGTCATGGTTCTTCACCAAACAATATTGCTGTTACTATATACAATGTTTTCCTGGTTCTGTTCACTTCACCATGTATCAGTTCATGTAAGTCTTTCCAGGTTTTTCTGAAGTAATCTTGCTTGTCATTTCTTACATCACAATAATATTCCATTACAAACATATACCACAATTTATTTAGCCATTCCCCAGTTGATGGGCATCCCTTTGTCTTAGTATCCCAAGTCTTAGCCATTGCAAAAAGATAGAACGTATTTCCCACACCTCCCATCTTTTATCTTCTTCACCTCTCAAAATCTGTGCCTTTTTTAGCACAGCACCTGGCACAGCGCAGATGTTTAATATTGATTGAATGAATGAGTGATCGAACCCATAGTCAACAGCCCTCTCTCCCATAAGGCCTTGTGCTCCCTGAGGTTATGTGTCATTGGAGTAGTTCTCTATGCCCAATGCAGACGGTTGCTCAACCATCTGCTGCTGTCACTTCAGTGGATACTGCCACCATGACCCAGTTGCAGACTCAGACTTTAATCCACCCTCAGGGTTACCGCTTGGGCAATTCTACCTTAGGATATGCATTCACCTAAGATCGGGAAGAACAAACACACAGACACACAGGGCCAGCCCAGTACTCAGAACCATTTTTGAATGACAGACACCTTTTCCCCACTGTGGCCTAGGGAGGCTGTTCTAAGCTGTCTTGCCTCACTCATATAAAGGAAAAGAGCACTGGGGGAATCTCCTTTGTATAGCCACCAAGTTCTGGCTCAGTTCTTCTTGTTCAACATCAATTGGAGGATGTTCCATCACTGAACAGGACACAAACCCTTCATTCGCAAATGGCCAGCAGCAGACGCCCAGGTTCCACATAGCAGACTGGAACGAAAAGGAGAAATGGTTCAAAATCAGAAGCAAACATGATTTTGTCTGTGGAAACAACATTAAAGAAGAGGCATTGCCAACTGCTTTGCCGCTGTGCTCCGAGGACCCCATCTGATCTGTAGCCCACTGGAACATGAGCAAGGACTAGCTCACCTTTCTTGTTGCACTCCCTGCTTTGTTCACTGTTGTTACTGTTCAGTTATGTCTGACTCTTGGCGACCCCATGGACCGTATCACATCAATACTGTCTACTGGGTTTTCTTGGCAAAGATACTAAAGTGGTTTGCCATTTGTGATTTGCCCAGGGTCACACAGCTAGTAAGCATCTGAGGTTAGATTTGAACTCAGGTCTTCCTAACTCCAGTACAGCTTTCTATCTGCTGAGCCACCTAGCTGCCTCTGTTTTGTACATAGTAATGGGGTTTTTTCGTTCATTCATTCAACAACATACATGCTCTGTATTCCACCAGGATGAACGAGTATGGGCATTCCCCATCCTTACTATACGTAGAATGTGAAATCCAGAAAAATAGTAGTCAACATTCCTACAGGCTTTAAGGTTTGCAAAACATATCATAGATATTATTTCATCCTATCCTCACAAAATCCTACAAGGTAGAAACTATTTTTAAAGATTTTTAAAGATCAGGAAACTGAAGTGCAAAGCAGTTAAATCACTTGCCCAGTGTAAGTGTCTGAGAGTGGATTTGAGGCCAGGTCTTTGTGACTCCAAGTCCAACGAGATGGAATTAGAGCTTAGAAATCATTTAACTCAACTCTCTCATTTTGTAGATGAAGAAACCAAGACTTGAGAGATTACAGCCTGCCCAGGGTCAAGAAATGAGGACACAGCAGAACAAGGGTTAGAACTCACATCTCTGGCCTCTCCCTGCAGGATTCTTCCCAAGAGCAGTTCTCAAATGATTTCCTTTAGGATTCTGGGCAGGGTGATGGAGCAAATGATTTGGGAATAGTCTGGAGCCAAGTTAGAGGGGATGACTTTACAAACGGAACCAATTTTGAAAACCCTTCCGCAAGACTGGCACTTGACATGGCATATGGATTACCCTTCCCTCAAAAAGAAGTGCCAAAAGATATTAAAAATTTGACTAAGAATTAGTAACCCTCAAAAGTGGCCAAATGGACAATCACAGGCAGGTTTTTGTTATTGGGGGGGGGGGTCTTTGAGGGGAGCAGGGTGGTGACTGTGAAAATCCCATCCAGGTTTTCCTCTGCCTCTGGCACTCAGTCCTGATCCTGTGGGGCATTTCCTAGAAGGCCCAGCTTCTACCCATCCCCATCCCATGGCCCCACTGGGCAGGAAGGGGCCTCCCAGGCTCAGACTTGTAAAGATCAGCCCCAAATATGAAGGATGTATTTCCCATTCCTGTCCCCACCCTCAGAGAAATGGGACACTTTGCTATCCCTGTCCCTCAGAGTTATCTTGGGACAATAGTAGAGACTGATGAAAAAAGGGGAAGAGGAACTATCTCTTTATAAGATGGACATTTGACCATTCATTTACCCCCACTGTTTCTCACTGATAAAAGCAGCAAGACGAAGGCAAAGCCACTCTTTATAAACCTTGGTAACCACATTGTTTTTCCTCTTAGGAGATCATAGATCTAGACTGGATATTGGAGGCTATTGAGTCCAACCCCTCCATTTTGCAGATGAAGAAACAGACACAGATGAATTTTCTTGCCTAGAGTCCCACAGCTGTTAAATGCCTACAGAGGGATTTGAATCCAGGTTTTTCCAACTCCCAGTCCAGGAGCTTTTAATGTCTGTTCTGTGAACTTTTTAAAACTATATTTTGATAACTGTATTTCATTATAATTGGTCTTCTTTCTAATCCTATTAATTTAATTTCATACACTGGAAACATTCTAAAAAGAGGTCAGTAGGTTTTTCCAGATTGTCAAAAGGGGCCATGATACATTAAAAGATTTAAAAACCCTGCACTGAACTATACTGCCTTTCTTATTTGAGTGCCTTAAATTTCTGTAACCCAAGATCCCCTAAAACCTGACACACCAGTCCCAGATCACTGGGTGGAAGAGGAAAAAAGGAAGAGATATGGGCATTTGCTGATGTCCAGAGTTGGTACAGTGTTGGAAACCAATACTGAAGTAAGGTTCTCCTGGCAAGGGTGTGCTCTAAAAATGGGCAGAGAAGGGCCAGGAGTAGGAAATTGCCACACCCCCTGGAAAGAATCTGCCACCCTCCCTTCCTGCTAGAATATCAGATAGACTAGGTGGTTCTCCAGTGGCAGCAGGGAAGCCCAATGGGCAGCAACTCTTTGGAAGGGCCCTACTAAAGAACACGATGTCTTGAACTCATAAAGGGAAAAAGAGATAAGGCGAACACAACAAGCCAGAAAGTCCATTGTTTATGTTATCTTTGTTATTTTAGAAAAACAAGCATGGCAGACTGTGCCCACATTTTTGACAGCATGCTGAGAAGTGGCTCCTTTTCTCCTTCCTACTGGCTTTGTCATGGGTCAAAGAATTTCCGCTCCAAGTTTTCTGGGGCTGGGCACACAGTTGCCCTGGCTGGGGAGAACAGAAAGCCAATAAAATCAAGTCAGCTCTCTGGATTGGCACCAAGTTAGTCAAGTCACAAAACGGTAAGACCGGAAGAGCTTGCAAGAGTAACAGTGATAGCAGCTACCATATGTGTCTATGTGTGAGCACTTTAAGGCGTGCAAAGCTCTTGATCACAGTCACCCTGGGAGATCCACTGTGAGTACTATCATCTCCATTTTAGGGATGAATTAACAGAAATAGAGCAACTAGGTAGCCTGCCCAGGGCCATGCACCTGGTAGGTGGGAGAGGGGACATCTGAACTTGGGTCTCCAAAGCCACTTCTCTCTACTATATCTTTCTGAACCTTAGAACAGAAAAGCTAATATGTTAGAGCTGAGATTCAATGGTATAATGGCTAGAAGTCAGCCTTGAAGACAAGAAGTCTGGGCTTGAAGCCTACCGTGCACACATAAATAATTAGGTGTGTGATCGTCACTTACCAAGCACTTCCCCAGTCACCTCTCCAAGGCAGTGAGTTGCAGGTTACCCATTTTCACACACTAGGAATTTCCTGCACTGATGAAATCACAGATCTGGTCCCCACCCCGCAAAATTCTTCTTATGGCAAGAAGCAGCCTTAGAGCATAGAATGTCAGAGATGAGAGGGACCTCAGAATGTAGAATATCAGAGCTGGGAGGGATTTTAGAACAGAAAATGTTCTGGGAGAGACTTTAGAACACGGAATGTCACAGGTGGGAGGGGATGTTAAACACAGAACGTCAGATCTGGGAGGAACCTTGGAACAGAGAGTGTGAGAGCTGTGCAAGACCTTAGAACACAGAAGTTCAGAGCTGGGAGAAGCCTTAGAAAGTCAGAGCCAGAAAGTACCTTACAGATAATCAGCTTTGTGAGATGAGTCCATTGATGATGACAGTAACAAGCATTTCTAGAGTGCTTGAAGGTTTGCAAAGAACTTTACATGCATTATCTCATCTGATCCATACAACAACCCTGTGAGCGAGATGCTATTATTATCCTTATTTTACAGAAGAGGAAACTGAGAACCAGAGAAGTTAAGTGACTTGCTCAGAGCCACACAGCTAGAATCAAAGGTAGAATTTTTTATGTATTTGTAATACTGTACTTCTTCTCAATTTTTATTAGGAAAAGTAAAAAAGCAAAGTTCACAATAACAGTAGCTAATATCTATATAGTATTTCCGACTTGGCAAGTACTTCATATACATGATCTCATTTGATTCTCACAACAAATCCTATGAGACAAGTACTAGAGGTGTTAGTAGCTTCATTGTACAGATGAGAAAACTGAGGCTCAGTCATAGTGAATGACATGCCCTTTTGGTTCCACAAATAGTAAGGTTTGGAGGCAGAAATTGAACCCACATCTCTCATGACCTTCGGTTTAGTGTTCTTTTCATTGTGTTACACTTTCTTGTGAACGGAAATGAATCAGAGAAATATAAGCATTCATAATTTCCTGCTGCATAGTTTTGTCTGCTCCTACAACTCAACTCAACTCTACTCAATTCAACCATCTCTATGCCAGGAGTTAGGGATGCAAAGACAAAAATGAAAGCAAATCCTGGTCTCAAAAAGCTCCCATTCTACTGAGGAGACACCAAGTACATAGAGAGAAGTAAATGCATAGACCTCCCTCACTTCAATCCAATTCACTTGCATGTCACAGCACCACCTCCCTGATGTCATGGTCCTCTTCGAGAACAAACAACAAGTATAGATTCTGACCTCTGGCCTCACACGGACCAGGAGCACTATTGGGGGAATTCTCAAAAGTTTTCTTGACTCATGTCTCACTCAGAGTTTTCTTGCTGATGTTTCTCTTGTACTGAGGATTTGGCACAGAAGCTCTTCAAGCTGAGAACATTTATCATTGGAACCAGTGCTGGGGATTGCTGTTATGTTTGTTACGTATAGCCATAGAGACAATCCCAGCTTGCCCCAAAATCTTAGCTTTGAAAGCTGCCGGGGCATCCTATCACATGGAATCTTTCCATTTCATGACAAAACTAACCAGAAAATTCTTGCCTCACCACAGTATGCATTCACCATCGATTTCATCCACCAATCCAACCTTCACGATGACTAAATGGATTTCTCTAGAGGCTTTTGTATCTGAGCCCAGTAGGAAGCCTCCCCAAGCCTTCGTCAGTCCTCACTGATCTCTTGAGGGAAAGCTGGACTTTCCCCAAATTACTTGGTAGCTCAGGAGTTTTGAGGTCATATTTGCTTTAGGATTCTCTCATGAGAGTTAACTGTACCTAACTGAAATGGAGCCTTTAAATATTTGATAGTAATTCATATGTGGCATCTTTTCTTCTAAGCTGTCTCCTTTAGATCATACTGGTCTAAGAGTTTTCATAGGGCTAGTGAACACTTAGTGTCCAGGCTGGAAAAGTTACGATCATTTCTTAACCCATTCCGATGTGGTTTTTTACCTTTTCACTCAAGTGAAACTGCCCTCTGGGAGATTACTACATCGTACTCCTCTCGGATACTCTATTCTCCTAGTTTTTGTGACAGTCCTTCCTTCCTCCATGGGTTCTCCTCCTACCTGTCTGACCACTCGTTCTCAGTCTCTGGCTAGTTCTCTGTCCCCAAACCTCTGTCCTGGGCTCTTTTCTCTCATAAATTTTCCATGTGGCCTCATTAGTTTTCGGTTGGCTCAATATCAGAAACGGATATGGTTTTATGAATGGGAATGACACTGAAGGAGGTGTATTACACTAAGGGCCATGGGCTGGCTTTTTATCTGTCCCTCAACCGGACTTGGTTAATGTCCCTTGGGCCCCTCTATCAAAATGTGAGATTCTTGAAAGCATGAGTTATCTTGCTTTTATCTTGTAGCAACACCCAACACTTAGCAAGGTGCTTTGCACACACTAAGTGTTTAATAAATGTTTTTTCAATCATTCATTCATCATTGCTATGTATATGATACTCAAATTTCTCTCTTGATAAGTAGATGGATAGATAGATCTATATATCCTAAAGTATCTTCTGGGCTCTAGTCAAACCTACATATACATATATATATATACATATATATGTATATATGTGTGTATATACATATGTATACATATATGTGTATATATGTGTGTATATACATATGTATACATATATGTGTATATATGTATATGTGTGTGTGTGTGTGTATATATATATATTCCCCCTGACCAGCTATGACACTTACTAACCATGGTAGCATAGACAAGTACTTCTGCATTTCTAAGTCTCAGTAGAAAGACCACTGGATTTAGAGCCAGAGGAACTGGGTTCAAGTCCCATTTGTGTTACTCAATACTATATGACCCACAGCAAGTCATCCCTCCTCTCTAGGATTCATTTTTTCTCACTTGTAAAGTAATGGAGTGGAACCAGATGGTTCCCGCAGGACTCCTGATTTAGAGTCAAAAGGGACTTCAGCAGTCACCCAGTCCAATCTTCTCACTCTAAAATCCCAGCTATAGAAATAGATATAAGAATCTGTGGACTCCTTCTCTTCACATGGCCTTGGTGGGGAAGATATTTTGCAAATCTCAAAGCATTATAGAAATATGAGTAATCATTATTAGGTTTTGTGAGACTTTAAGAGAGCATTTGCTACTCTTTAAAGATAAAATGAGACTGCCACCTGACCTTCTCAAGGATCTGGGTGAATGCAGTAATGGTTCTGCCCTTCACTGCTTTCTGAGTAATTTAGTTGGATAGACATTCAGAGTATCAATCAATCATTGCAACAGTGAAAAAGAAATACACCACACATCCTGCCGCAATCATACCAAAAAATGAAGTCAAGATTTCAGGGACTTGTAATTGTTCCAGCATTTTCACCCAAGATTCCCATAGAACTATGAGCATAAAAATAGGTGTGAACATTGGTGCACTTTAAAAATTAATGAGTCGGCCTGCCATGGGTCTAAGATTGGTATTGTTCAGAAAAAGAAGTTCTCATTCCCTGGTGTTGTTTTGGGCTCGATTGACCTTGTGAACTGAGTTTCTTTTCAGTTGGGTGTATTTTTCCTCACTGCAAATTTCCTTCAATTCATCAGCAGAAGTTCTAGCCACTTTTCTGAAAGTCTGTGACCTTGGCTTGGATAGAGTTTTGTATACACTAATAAGTTCTTGGATCATTGGAGAAATACTTATTTCTTTTTGATGTTTTCTATTTTCAGTGCCATGAGTGAGATGTCATGGAAAGAATACTAAGCTCTGGAATCAGAGGTTGTTCAGTCAATTCAGTCACATCTGACTCTTTGTGATCCCTTTTCAGTTTTCTTGGCAAAGATACTGGAGTGGTTTGCCATTTCCTTCTCCAGCTTGTTTCACAGAAAAGGAAACTGAGGCAGACAAGGTCAAGTGACTTGCCTAAGGTCACACAGCTAGTACATCTGAGCCCAGATTTGAATTCATGAAGATGAGTCTTCCTGATTCCAAGCCCAGTGCTCCAACCACTGTGGTGTTCCCGAGTCAAAAAGACTTGCATTAAATCTTGGGTCTTCTGTTTAGTCACTGCGTGACTTTGGACAAGTCATTAAATGTCAGTGTGACTCAATGAGGGGGTTGGAGTAGATGACTTCTAAAGTTTCTTCCAGTTATAAATCTATATACTTCCTCCTTGGCCTCTATCTTCAGCCTCAAATGACTATGGCCTGCTTTCCTCCAAGAAGTTATAGAATATTCTGTCAAAACCAAAATGAAAAAACTTTTCTAAACAGGTGTGTCTTGATTCCCTAAAAAATGAACTTGTAATTCCATTGGTGTGCAGAACTCCTACCTATGTGGAAAAGCACTTGTTGGGTAACATCATCCAAGAGATTTGCCCAAAGTCATACCACTAGTATGTGTCAGAGTTCTATCTCCCTGACTCCAAAGACATCTCTGTCTATTGGATCTATCATTATATCAGTTTAAAAATGCTATTCTTTGGGACTTGTGCCCAAATCATACTAAGGCCACCAAGATTTATGATGGAATTGTGAGATTTAGAGCTAGAAAGGTTCTTAAGAGACTATCTAGGGCAATCCAATCTATTCATTTACAAATTAGAAAACTGAGACTGAGTGAGGTTAGTGGATAAAATGCTGGGCTTGGAATCAAAAAGACTTGGGTCCAAATCTCTTCTCTGACATTTACTAGCTTTGTGACCATGAGCAAGTCACTTAACCTTTTTGAGACTCAATTTTCTCATCTGTAAAATGGGAGTGATAATATCTGTAATACCTCAAAAAGGTTTTGTAAGGCCCAAATGAGATAATGTACGTAGAACCTTCTGCAACTGCTATAAAAATGTCAGCTATTATTAATACTATTGTTAAAGTGACTTTCCCAAGTTTACACAGGTAATAAGTAGCAAAGCTAGGATTTCTGTCTCCAGATCCACTGCTCTTCCCACTACCCAATGGAAATGAATTATTTTATTTAGTTGAACATTGGAATTTCACCCCCATTGTCTTTGGTTAGGACCAGCTTTTTATAGAACATGATTGCTGCAAAGAAAAACATTGTCCCAGAGGGCAGCAGCATAGTACAATGCAAGTAGTCTTCATTCTGGAGTCCGTGGACATGAGTTCAAATCTCATCTCTAATGCTGTTTGATCGTTTCAGTCGTGTCCTTGCTGATGGCAAGGCCCTGGAGTCCTTGGGGGTCGGGGGGAGGGCGGGGAAGTAGGATCACACAGGGTACTAGTTCCAGCTGTGGCCCTCCAGGTGCCCCCAGTGTGGTCTGGGGCAGGAAGACCTATTTTTAAATAGCTATTTTGATAATTATATTAGCGAGAGTGTATCGAAAGCTCAAAGAACTTCATTCTTACTATTTATGGTCATTATTTCCCTATGGAGTTGACATGAGAGAAATAAAAAAAAAGAAATCACCCATAGATAGAAGAGCCAGTGCCAAGTGATGATAGAAAGCAAAACTACTCAGCTCCTTTTGTGGCTCATTTTGGTGGTCAAGGAGTATGGTCTTTGGAATACAGAGGACAGAACAAAAATAGCTAATAAGTATTAATGAGGAAAGAGTAAGAAAGCATCCTAGTTACCTTGATAAATTCTAGTTCTCACTTCCATAGGAACTGTGCCCCAGAGTACTTATAGAATTGGAGACCTGACAGATATGAATCCTGGGCCTTTTGTTACCAATGATCTGTGAAAGACTGTGGCCAACAGGCAAGATGATATAGGACTAGAGAAAGAAAAATGTCTCAATTTTCAAAATGGAAACACAGCGAACTCTAAACTGGGGAGACAGGCTTCATTCCTGGGCAGAATTCCAGATTGTACTATTAAAGAGGTCACTGGGGACATCCAGAAAAAAGGGAGTGGCCACTACAATGAACCAGCCTGACTTGGACAAGAATAGGTCATGCCGGACTAACCTCCTTTTTCTCTTGGCAGGGTTACTGAACTGCTATCAGGGGAACACAGTGGACATAGTTTGACTAGGTTTTATCTAAGCATTTGACAGTCTTTCCCATCTTTTTATGGACAAGCTAGAGAGATATGGTCTACGTCAGAAGAGTGAGCACAGGGCTACCAACGTAATTGGGAAATATTTAACAAAATAAGTAAAAATACAGCAAGACATAAATAATGTGAATATGTGGTTTTCTAAGTCAATTTGCACCCACAGGGATACTTATGTACATTTAATGGTTGACTTTCTGTTCTAGTTTGACCACTGCTCTAGGTAACAATTCCACTACTGATGTTACAACTGATTGGTTAGATTCTAAGAGTTGTCAATAATGATTTGATGTCCATTCAGAAGGACATTTCTAGTGAAATGCTCTGGGGATTTGTGCCTGGCCCTAGACTGTTTCACATTTTTATCAAAGTCTTAGATAGACGGAGGGCCTTGGGATCAAATTTGCATATGACTCGAAGCTAGAAGAGAAATCAGGTGGTTGGATAACTGACCCAGGATCCCAAGTATCTTGACAGACTAAAACATTGGGCCAAGTCTAAAGGAGATGAAATGTGAGTGGGATCTCTGCAAAGCCTTCTGCATGGATTCCAAAAATAAACTCCACAATGGGAAAGGCTGGGCTAGACAGCAGGTTGTCTGAAAAAGATGGAAAGATTGGGGGGAAGGCAGCACAGCACATGGAAAGAACATTGGTCTGGGAACCAAAGGACTCTTGTGATCTCCCATGAGTCACCACCTTCCCAAGCTTCAGTTTCCTTAAATATAAAATGAGGAAGCTGAAGAAATGACTTTTGAGGTTCCTTCCTGCTCTATAATTCTGTAACTGAAAACTGCATATGAATCAAAAGTGAAACATGGCAGACAACAAATCTAATGAACTTTAGGTCACATTGAGAGGCAAACAGTCCAGGGAGCTCAGCATCTAGAGGGCTACATGTAGAGTCAAGAAGACTTGAGCTCAAATATGACCTCAAACACCAGCTAGGCAACTTCTGTCTGCCTCAGCTTCCTCATCTATAAATGGGGATAATAATGGTTTACACCTCCCAGAGCTGCAGAAGCAGTGATATGTGTAAAACACTTTACAAACCTACAAGTACCGTGTAAGCACCAGGTATTACTGTTGTTCCCAATACATTAGCATAAAATAATAATACATTAGCATTTATAGTATTTAATTTATTATTATTACATTTATTTGTATATTTATTATTATATCTTATTATTTTTCACTATTAGCGGGGTAGCTAGGTGGTGCAGTTCATAGAGCACTAGGCATGGAATCAAGAAGACCTGAGTTCAAATCTCTCCTCAGATGATTACTAGCTGGGTGACCCTGGGCAAGTCACATAACCCTGTTTGCCTCAGTTTCCTCATCTGTAAAATGAGCTAGAGAAGGAAATGGCAAACCACTCCAGAAAAGTGCCAAGAAAACCCCCAATGGGGTCACAAAGAGTTGGACACAAGGCAACAACTACAGCAACAACATTGTTGTTAAAGTCCTTCTGTACTCTACCCTGGTCCCACCACATCTAAAGTATTCAATCTTGCATATCACATTTTTAAAAAGACTTCGATAAAACTGAAAGAATCTATAGAAGGACAACAAGGGCCTTAAGATCACACTTTATGGGAATCACTGAAGGAATCGGAGATTGTCTAAACCTGGAGAAAGAGACTGGGGGTTTGGGGGAGAGAAGTATTGCTTTCTTCCAGCATTTAAAGACCCATCACATGGAAGAGAATTTCGGATTTGTTGTGCTTGGCCCAGAGGGCAGAACTCCAGGCATGGTAATCAGCTTTCTATAAGCTGCGTGGTCTTCCCAAGATAGTGACTTGTCACTAATGTCCTTCAAGCAAAGGCTGAACTTGTAAAGCACATTGTGGGGCTGGGCTCTGGATCCACATGAGGGCACGAAGCGCATTGTGGGGAGGGCTCTGGATCCACATGAGGGCACATTGGCTTAGAGGAACAGCAAAGTTCTATGGATTCCAGGGATTTCCAGGGAGGGTCTATGTCATGTGTTACGTCTGGAGGTAAAAAGTATGAGGAAGCAAACCTGGAAATGTGATGGCTGTTTAGGTACATGAATATAAATCATTAGAAACTGGAAATGATGAAGAAGACAGACATAAACACTTTCCTCTAAAGCAGTGTGTGCTCTGCATATCACCTGGTTCTCATTAGAGCTCAGGGAGGTGTGCTGTTTTTGTAGACAACAGGTAGCAAAGCGGACAGAGCACTGGACCTGGAATCAGGAAGACCTGACTTCATATCTGCAGAGCATTTTGTGAACCCTAAGGTACTATGTAAATGCTTCGATTCAGTTGTTTTTTTAGCCTGATTCTTCATGACCCCATTTGGATTTTCTTGACAAAGATACTGGCGCTGTTTGCCATTTCCTTCTCCAGCTCATTTTACAGATGAGGAACTGAGACAAACAGTGTGAAGTGACTTGCCCAGGGTCACATAGCTAGTAAGTGTCTAAGTCCAGATCTGACCTCCTAAAGATGAGTTTTCCTGATTCCAAGCCCAATGCTCTATCCCTGAGCAACCTCACAATATTAGCTACCATCATTCTCCTTTGTCTACTACAGGATATTCCCTCTCCGTTATATCTTCTGCAGCTGCCTAAAAAAATACAGTTGGATAAAGCTTGCAATAACTGAAGCTATGCAAGTAGAAAGGGAAGAAAAAACTCCAAAACTAGATTTTCCCCAAAATAACTGACCCCTGATATTTGCTAAATGAATCCTCTGGAGAAAACAAGACTTCCACCCACACTGGAGAAAAATGGTGCCAACTCATCTGTGGTCTTCAGTTTAATGAGTTAAATCCTTTCAGATGCAGAGCATTCAAAGCAAAAGGGGTATGTGTGAGTCCCCTGGAATGGTTAATAGGCATGACAGTACTTTACATGTGAAAGAAAATACATGTCCTTCATCTCTGCCTTTAAAGGACAGAGGAGAAAATATTTGATCTCAAAGCTTTGATTATTGGAAAAAGAAATGCTGCATTTTAAAATTTAAAAACAAAAGAAACTGTAAGACCTCACAAGCAAGTACTGCATGGGGAAAGTCTGTAAGGAGCTAGGATGCTAAGGGGCATTAAGAAAACCACAAGCACAGACTTGGAAAGAGGAAAGACTGACATGTCTAGACAGAAGAACATTTACAGAATAGAGAAGAAAGAAGGAGCTTCCCAGGTAAAAAGACTGACAATGGAACAACAGTCATTAAATATGTTCCAAACATGTGGAGCCTTGGAGGAAAAAAATGCTAAAGATAAAATAAAATAACGAACACAACAGCACCCTGTGCATTTTTGTAAGTCTGAACAATTCACTCTAAGCGTAACCAAGCTATAGCCTTGGAGTTCCGATTTGGTTCAATATTTGGTTGTCGTTAAAAGAATTTGTTTCATGAAGTTTGGATTCAAAGGGCCACACTTGAGCACCTAGAGAACCACGTGTGGTCCTGAGGCCACAGATTCCCCACCCCTGGAGGATCATCGATCAGTAACAGATGGTGCCCACTGTACCCTATTTCCTAGACACTGAGGAAGTTGGAGACAACACCCTCTATTCCCTGCATCGCTGATTTCAGTTCCATTACAGATGCTGACACGTAGCTAAATAACTCAGTTGCTATGATGCACCCTCAAACTTCTGAAAACTTTCTGAAATTGACATCATCATTTCAGAGCATCCAAAATTATAAAAACTACAAAATGTTAAAAGTGGAAGGCATAAGAGATAATGTAGTCCTATGCCTTTGCTCCAAAGCCTAGAGAGATAAGGCGCTTAACCCAAGGTCACATAACTAGTACACTGGAACCCAGGGCTCTAGCCTAGAGTTCCCACTAATTGAAGTCAACAAGCATTTATTAAGGGTTCAGCTAGACCTTGAGCTAAGAGCTAAAGACCCAAGGAAAGGCATAAACATTCCCTGCCCTCAAGATAAAAGACTTTGCTGTAGTCCAATGGATGGAGCAACTAAGTGCAAACAAGATATATACAGGACAAATTTAGATTATCAACTGAGGAAAGGAGCCAGCATTAAGGGACCTAGGGGAAGGCTTCCTGTAGGTGGTGGGATTTTAGCGGGGACTTGGAGAAAACCAGGAAAGCTTCTTTCCTGGAATCCACAGAAACATGGAAAAAGAGAATCATGGACTCTCAGAACGAGATGAGAATTTAGAAGACTTGGACTCAATCCCTGAACAAGGATCTCCTTTGGGATATCTTCAAGGAGAAGTCATGCGTTGGCCTGAAGCCCTCCAGTAAGGGAGAGCTCCTCCTCTACCCAGTGGCTCATGCCCCTCAACCTTTTCTTCCCCTACCGAGACATCTCCAAGACATCCAACCAATTCTTTAAGCACAATTCTTTGAGCTAAGTCATTTTAAACAATTCTGAATCAACCAAATTATACTATCACCCAGCCTATATCTCCTCATTTTGTTCAAAAGGATAGAATGTGTGGCTGTCAAATACCTTGTTGAAACATGGGAATCGAATGCCTATATATTAGACTATGAGTTTTTGAAAGTGAGGACTGTTTTTGCCTTTCTTTGTATTCCCAGCATTTTGCACAGTACCTGGCACGTAGTAGGAACTTCACAAATGCTTGTTGACTTGACTCACTTGCCTTGATATCTCATTTCTTTCATTTCCCTTGAGGCTATATAAAATGTACATCTCCTGCCTACAGTGAGAGGTAGTTTGAGCTCATGGGACTTGGTCTGGAAACCTGGCTCCCCTGTTTGCTACCCATGTGACAATTAGCCATCAGCAAATCACTTGTCACCTTTCTGGTCCTCAATTTCCTCCTTTGTAAAATAAGGGAATATTCTCTATGTTACCTAGGCAGACACAAATAATTAGACCTTTAGAAACAACATAATGTATTGCTGGGTGAGTAAATAGACCTAGAAACAGCATAATGAGGGACAGCTAAGTGGTGCAGTGAATAGAGAACCAGCCCTGGAGTCATAAGGACCTGACCCACATCTGGCCTCCTACACTAGCTGTGTAAACCTGGGCAAGTCACTTAATCAGGAGGGAGGGAGGGAGGGAGGGAGGAAGGGAAGGAGGGAGGGAGGGAGGAAGGGAAGGAGGGAGGGAGGGAGGAAGGGAAGGAGGGAGGGAGGGAGGGAGGGAAGGAAGGAAGGAAGGAAGGAAGGAAGGAAGGAAGGAAGGAAGGAAGGAAGGAAGGAAGGAAGGAAGGAAGGAAGGAAGGAAGGAAGGAAAGAACATAACGTACTGCTGGGCTTGAAGTCAGGAGTCTTGACTTCTAATCCTGCCTCTATACTTACCAGCTATGCGACCATGGATAAATCAAGAGAAACCTGAATTCAAATCCTCCACTTGACATTTTTTCATTATGAAATCACAGGTAAGCCTTTGACTTCTCTAAGCCTCATTTTCCTCATCTGTAAAATGGGGGAAAGGCTAGCAATGGTAACCCACATTTCTAGTTGGTGCTGTTGGAGAAACTGAGGTGGATGGTCTGATTGATTTCAGGAATTCTAAACTACAATAGGCCAAAAGCTGACAGGGTGTTCACACTCAGCCCAGCACCAATAGGGTAAGGCCCCAGGAGAAGAGGGTTACCAAGTTGCCTAAAGAGGAGCTAATGGTCCCAGGTTGGAAAAAATGAAACAGGTTAAAGCTTCCAGGCTTAATCCCAAATTGAGATCAAGTCTGTAAGTGGCTGCTATACTTCTAGGCTGGGCAAGATAGGGAGGAGAAGGAAGAGTAAGGAAAGAGAAAAGAGGAGGAGGAAAAGAAGAAGAAGAAATGTTACTAAATGTCACAGGATTTCTATGAAGATCAAAGGAGAAAATGTATGTAAAGTACTTTTTAAACCTTAAATCACTATGTATACGTCTATTACCATCAGACTTCGACTGTCTTTAAGTGAAGGAAACACATGCTTTGCTTCTTTCTGTGTTGTTTTTAGGAGAAAAATAATTTTTAAAAGACTTAGATAAAGTAAAAAGTAATTAATCGAATTGTTAAACCATACAAAGACCTCCTAAGTCAATCATTTTACCAGGCTGTGCCTCAGTTTCATGTTCTGTAAAATCAGAAACCCAATACCTACTAATCCTAGTTCTCCAAAATGAATGTTGAAAGAATCAACAAGCCTCTGTGGGTATGTCTTTAAAAAAAAAAAAATCCTGGAGAAGCCTTACAGAGAAACACCATTTAAGGAAGGAGTTTTGTACTGGGCCAAAGGTCAAATTTTTGTTAAAAGGTCTGTCACATCCCAAGAAAGAGCATTTCCTTGTCTGGATGGCTTCTTGACAAGGGTCCCAGACTTGGCATCAGTAAGAAAGAAGAGGCAAGGGAAAGGAAAAGAGAATTGTTGCTCTCCTTGGCTGAGATTCAAAAACAAACAATTCTAGAACAGACATTGTCAGGGTCGCAGCTGAGACAGTCCATGCAGACAAAGAAAGAACTTTACTGTTACTGGTGTATAAACAGGATCTGTAGAGTAAGCAAAAGAAATATAAATGGTGTCCAGCGTGGCCTTGTGGTTGCCTAAAGAAGCTTTGTCAGGTTCTGGTTGGTAGCTGTGCTGGGGACATACATAATCTCCAATGATAGCTCAGTATTTGGCCAACACCAAAGGAGAGATCCAATAGACCCAAAGTACTGGACACAGGGACAGATGGACCCCTGGATCAGTCCTTTTAATCAAGGCCCTGCCCTTGATCCGAACATAGAACAATGAGAGACCTGAGACCTAGAAATGACCTTTTTCTTTGGAATACTGAATTCCTTTTGGTACTTTTGGTAAACTAGAAGAGAAAGTAAAGGAGGAATACAATTCTTCATATTTTTAAATTGTGGCCATCTCCCAATTCCTATGAGATTACCTCCAATTCATCCTGAGTATAACTTGCTTGTACAATTCATAGTTTGCATATTGCTTCCGCCATTAGACTCTCCTTGAGAACAGGACTGAGGTGGTAGGGTCGGGGGAAGGGGGGGGCACAGTTTACCTTCTTTTGCATCCTCAGACCTTAGCCATCTTCTGTCTCAATTCTTACCTGGCTTTTAATTACTGAATGGGTGTTACCCCAGAGACCTTGACTTGAAAAGGCCAAGATCCCCCACTGCATCCGGGGTCATCTTGCCACTGGACTCTGATGGCTCTGGAGAAGAGAGTGAAGCTAAGGACCTTGCACAGCCCTGCCTCACTTAAATCCAATTCACTTGTAAGTCAAGACATCCCTCTCCCAATGTCACTGGTCCACTCGGAGAACAAACAACAAGGGGCAGCTAGGTGGCTCCGTGAATAGAGCACCAGCCATGGAGTCAGGAGGACCTGAGTTCAAATTCAGCCTCAGACACTTGACAGTTACTAGCTGTGTGACCTTGGGCAAGTCCAAAAGAGAGACAGAGGATGAGTGGATGACAAACTTAGCACGGTGCCTTGCTGCGTAACAGACACTTAATAAACACTTGGCCGATTTGACATAATCCTTTGGGAGGTGAGGCTCAACGTGAACCAAACCCATGTTTTAAGAGATTGTCCTTAGAGTTCTATTCTGGGCAGAGATGTAACAAACCAGTGACAACAAAGCCTAACCCTTTTCTTTAGAGACCAGGCTTCTCAAGGACTCATCTAGTTTATGTGGATCCAGAGTTAAAGGCCTTGTTATACATTCAAAATAAATACAAGGTATCCCAGAAGTCTTAGAGCAGCTTGAAACTATTGAGTTCTGAAACTGCACTAAGATTTTGGGGACAAACTATACAAAGTAAGGGACAGCTGAGTGGTGCAATGGATGGACCACTGGGCTTAGAATCAGGGAGACTCATTTTCCTGACTTGAAATCTGACCTCAGACACTTACTGGCAGGTCACTTCACCCTGTTGCCTCAGTTTCCTCATCTGTAAAATTATCTGGAGAAGCAAGTGGCAAACCACTCCAGTATCTTTACCAAGAAAACTCCAAGTGGAGCCATGAAGAGTCAAACACCACTGAAATGAGCGAATGACAATAAACACAGCAAAGTAAATTGGGAGGTAGGGGAGCGCTGATAAGTGAAAGAGGAGAGAAAGATGGGAAAGGTGAGGAAAGAGCAGATCCAATAAGAAAATGATGTGATGTCTCTCTGCTGAGCAATAGCAGGTCCTGACTGACCAGTGCGCACTTCTAACATCTTGAAATCATGGGGCAGAGAGGCTCAGTAACATCCCGCGAATCTCACAGCACAGGCCTAATCAAAGTCCTGAGGGTTCAAGAAAGATGAACGATAAAGAGGAAAAGAGCCCTCAGAGGGGGACCCTGATCAGGAGCTAAATTCAAATACCTATAAAGCCTCAGCTTTTTAAAGACCTGTGTAAATTGGAACTCTGAAGTACCACCTCACACCTATCATATTGGCTAATAAAACAAAAGAAGGAAAATGATAAGAGAAGATGTGAGAAAATTGGAACACTAATACATTGTTGGTAGAGTTGTGAACTGATCCAACTGTGCATACCCCTTGCTCCAATAACAGCACTACTAGGTCTGTATCCCAAAGAGATCATAAAAAAGGGAAAAGGACCCACATGTACAAAAGCATTGATAGCAGCTCTTTTTGTGGTGGCAAAGAAGTGGAAATCATCAATTAGGGAAAGGCTGGACGAGTTATGGTCTATGAATGTGATAGAATACTATGTACTGTAAGAAATGATGAGCAGGTAGACTTCAGAAAAACCTGAACTGATGTTGAGTGACATGAGCAGAACCAGGAGGACATTGGGTATTGTAACAGCCACACTGTGTGCTAACCAGTTCTGATGGACTTAACTCTTCTCAGCAACGCGATGATCTAACACAATTCCAGAAGACTCACGTCCAGAAAAAGAACCGAGTCTGAACACAGACTGAAGCACACTATTTTCTCTTCTTTTGATGTTTTTTTCTTTCATGTAGTTTTTCCCTTTGGTTCTGATTCTTCTTTCACAACATGACCAATGTGGAAATATGTTTAATACAGCACGTAGAGCCTATACCAGATTTCACACCATCTCGGAGAGGAGGAAAAGGAGAGAGAGGGGAAAAATTGGAACTCAAAATATCTTATAAAAGTGAATGTTGAAAACTAAAAAGAAACCAATGTATTAAAAAATCAAATAAAATCTTGCTGTTTGATAATATAACCATTGGGAGCCTCCAAAGTCAGATTCTATCCCTCAAACTCTGCTCTGTATTTCAGGTAGTTATTACTGTTCATAATTTGCTGAAAGAATAAATAATTTTTCCTCTTCTAGGGCTCAGTCTTACCCATAAGCAGAATAGGTGGCATCCTCTTAGGTCTCTTCCTAGTTCTAAACCTATTATTCTAGGATTTCCCTAGCTAAAAAATATATCACCAAATGGCCAATCCTTAATGACTAAGATTAAAAGGGTGGATTCACTCCTTTGGATTAAAGCATTATGTGTGAAAAATGCAAATACATTTGGGAGGTACAACAGCAGCCATACCAGTCATGGATATTCTAACGTAACATTTGAACCAACATTTAGTTGAGAGGATATTTTATAGAGGGGATAAAATACAGAGCAGGCAGGGATTGATGGGCATCAGAAGACAGCCAGGTTTGTGTTCAGAGGTCATGTGTTCTAACTCTGGCTTTCTTACTTATTACCTTTTTAACCTTAGAAAAGTTACTTCATTTATCTTGGCCCCTGTTTTCTACTATGAAAAACCAGCAGGTTAAACTGGATCATTTGAGGGTTTTTTTATATTAATTTTACTTATTTTTAGTGTTCTATAATCACTACCATAAAACTTAGATTTTTTTATTTTGCCCCTTACCTACCCCCTACCAGCCCCCTCCCCGAGATGGCATACAATTCTATACAGGGTCTACACATACATTCCTGTTGAATACATTTTCACTATAGTCATGCTGTGTAGAAGAACTAAAAGAAATGGGAGAAATCTTATAACAAACCAAAACATCACACACACACACACACTCTGCTACATTCTGTGACTGAATTCCATAGTTCTTTCTGTGAATGTGGAAGGCATTTTGCCTTAAAAAACCACTGGGAATTTTTTTTTTAAATGTCCTTGGCATTGCTATGAAGATCCAGGTCTACCAGGAAAAAAAACTCTCGCACATTGTGGTCATTACTGTACACAAAGTTCTCCTGGTTCTTCTCCTTTCACTCAACATCAGATCATATAAGTCTTTCCAGGCCTCTCTGAAGTCTTCTTGTTCATCATTTCTTATAGAACAATAGTATTCCATTACATTTATATACCATAATTTATTCAGCCATTCCCCAATGGATGAGCATCCCCTTGATTTCCAGTTCTTGGTCACTGCAAAGAGTGCTGCCATAAATATTTTTGTACATGTGGGACCCTTTCCCATTTTTATGATCTCTTGGGGATACAGTCCTAGAAGAGATATTGCTGGGTCAAAGGGTATGCACATTTTCGTAGCCTTTTGCGTGTAGTTCCAAAGCACTCTCCAGAATGGTTGGATGAGCTTCACAACTCCACCAACAATGAATTAGTGTTCCAACTCTCCCACATCCTCTCCAACATTTATCATTTTCCTGTTCCATCATGTTTGCCAATCTCATAGGTGTGATGTGATACCTCAGAGTTGTTTTGATTTGCATCTCTCTAATCAAAAGTGATTTAGAGTATTTTTTTCATATGATTATAGATATCTTTAATTTCTTCCTCTGAAAATTGCCTGTTCATATCCTTTGACCATTTATCAATTGGGGAATTAGATCATTTGTAAAGACTACTTTGCCCTGTGTGACCTTGGGCAAATTACTTAATCTTGTGCTTCGCTGAGGACCCTTTCCTCTCAGAAAATCATCTCCCTTATCTGTTTCCAATTTAGTACTTCAACCATCCATTGGAACAAGTGTCAGTCCACCCAGAGGATTCCATATTTAGTGCTAGTTTCCTAAAGAAGCTAGTGTTTAGGGACAGTCTCTGTGGTGGTCATACAGAGATGAGGGTCATTTTGTCTGTCTGTTTGTGGCAGGTCTGCTGGGCTTGAGCTTCTCCCAGCATTGGCAGTGTGGTCCTCAGAAAGCAAATGCATCCAACGCTGGGCCGGTACTCCAAAAACTTGTTGTCGCTCACCCTTTGTTCTCAGAGAGGGCTGGTGACCTCAGGAGGGAAAGTGATGACAACCCCCAGAATACTGGTAGGAGCTCCTTGTGGGAAACCGAGGACAGGAGCAGAACGTTGTGCTGAATGAATTGAGTCCTAGCCTTGGAATAAGGAAAGCCTGAAGCGTCCTGTCTTCTACCCGACTCCCCTCCACATACTCTACAACGCACTGGCACTGGCCTCCTTAGCATTCCTTTCACAAGACACTGCATTCCCCAAGCCTTTTCAGTGGCTTGCCTGGAACTCTCCCTGGCCTCATCTCCTCCTCCCAGCAAGTCTTGGCTAAAATCCCATCTTCTGCAAGAAGTATCTCCCAGTTGCCTTTAATGCCAGTGCCTTCCCTCTGGGATTGTCTCTCATTTATCCTGTATATATCTTGTTTAGACACAGCTGTTTGTGTGTGGTCTTCCCCATAAGAATGGTATTCTCCTAGAAGGTAGAGATTCCTTTTCCCTTCTTTATACCCCCCGCGCTTAGCACATGCCTGGCACGCAGTGGGTGCTTAATAGATGCTTGTTGACTTGTTGGATTCGACAACAGATGACACTAGGCAAGTCATTTTAATCTCTGTGCCTCAGTTTCCTCATGTGTAAAATAAATGGTTTATTCTCAATGGCCTCTAAAGCCCCTGCTAGCTCCAGATCTAAAATCCTAAGGAGACAGACAAGAGTCACAAAGGGTGGATAGGCATGAATGGACCTTCATTCATATTTACAAAGCCTGTTCAAAAAAAGAACTAGAAATTATGTGGTGGTGGCGTTCAGTCATGTCCGACTGTCTATGACTCCATTTGGGGTTTTCTTGGCAGAGATGCTGGAGTAGTTTGTCATTTCCTTCTCCAATTCATTTTACAGATAAGGAAATTTAGCCAAACAGGGTTAAGTGACTTGCCCAGGGTCACACAGCTAGTAAGTGTCTGAGGCTGGATTAGAACTCAGAAAGATGAGTCTTTCTGACTCCAGGTCCAGGGCTTTATCCGCTGTGTTGCCTATATGCCCCAAGTGCTACCAACTAATATTTATTAAACTCTGTCATGTACCTAGCACTATAATGGATACCATGGAGGACATAAAAGATGAAAAAAAGTAGATTTCTCAGAAAACAAGTATTAATTTGGACACTGAGCAAAGTCAACAGCTTGCTTTAGTAACACACCACTAGATGGCAGCATCATGTCATATATTATTTAAGTTCATCACTCAACAGTGTTGCTGAGCTCCAATATTCCTATTACGGTGATATCCACAGGGAGAGATGCATTGAATCTCAAAGTTGAGTGAGGCAGGAGAGGGACATCGTAGAGGGTAGTTAGGCAAACCTTTCCCTGGACAGAATTTCTTTCTGCTGAAAGATTTCCTTAGATTAAGGACTCACCTTCCAAGGCAGGCCATTCCACTTTGCAAAACTTTAATGATTGAGAAGTTGTTACTGATATTTTGCAGACATCTCCACTCATTCCTCCTAGTTCTGCCCACTGGGGTAAAGTAGAGGAAATCTAATCTCTTTCCCACAGGACAACCATCCAAATATTTGAAGAGAGCTAGCCTCTTCCCTCCAAGTCCCCTGTTCAGGTTAAACATACCTAGGGAGTGCACAGCAGAGTGTCCAAGTCGCTCACCATCTTGCGCATCTTTTCAACTGTGGCACCTTCTAGTAGACTCCCTTCTTAAAATTCAACAGCTGGTATATACAAGTAGCCCAGATGTGGTCTCTCTAGGACAAACTACAGTGGTGCCATTCAAGTACCAAAGGTAACCCCGAGCGTCCTCTCCTCATCCTTCTTCTACTGTAGAAGTCAGAAGTTGATCCAATCAAGTCAGGAGGAATTTATAAGGTGCCAATTATGGTTCAGTGTCTGAATCTTCGTGACCCTATTTGGGGTTTTCTTGGCAAAGATACCGGAGTGTTTGCTATTTCCTTCTCCACCTCATTTTATAGATGAGGACACTGAGGCAAACTGGGTTAAATGACTTGCCCAGGGTCACACAGCTAGTGTATGGGATCATATTTGAACTCAAGATGATTCTTCCTGACTCCAGGCCCCGTACTCTACTGCACCAGCTGGCTGCCCTATAAGGTTCCTACTATGAGCCAGCTATCACTCTAAGAACTGGAAATTCAAAGGCAAAAGTGCAAGTCTGCCTTCAGAGGAGATTGCAGCCTAGTTCAATTGTAAAAACAAAAATCAATTATATTTTTTGTGAGCTTCAGTGCTAGCAACGTCTAGCATTCACTATCAGTGATTCATATCCCTTTACATATCAACATCACTATGTTGATAAAACAATTTCTAACTTAATAACAGACTTACTTATATCCATTGCCGCTGTTTGTCCTTTGTTCTCAAAGAGGACCATGTTGTCAGGGCAGTGATGCTGTGACCTGCAAATGAATTGGATTTACCTAAGGGAGAGTTGTGCAAAGTCACCAGCCTCACTTTCTCCTGTGGAGCATCTGGGTCCAACGGTCAGATATAGATCAGAACAACTGGAGATGACGGAGGCAAAGCCTATCCAGTAATTAAGACTTGATAAGAAATGAGGCAAAGAATGATCTCTTTGAAAAAAAAAAATTCTGGGATGTGACAGAAACAATTGTTATTTACATTCATTCTGAGCCAATCAGGGCCCAAACAGTGACCAAGTAGGGTTTGGCCTGGAATCCATTGTTAGCCAATCCACGAGAGCCAGAGTGATTTGGTGGTTAAGGTTGGTCTTTAAGAGAAAAAACAAAGTCAAAAAAATTTCAGCGATTAAAATTTACATTCTGTTACTTAAGTCAAACTCAACTGACAGAATCTGACCTTGTCCCTGTTCCCAGACCGATTTTGTAAATGTCCCAAACTCTCCCCTCCAGAGATTCCCAAGTTTCCTCTATGGACTTTCACTTGTTATGATAAAGATAATTTACCAGGTGAAACTGTAAGCCCTCCCCTAATTCCTCCCACCTTTGCACTTTGGCCAATCCCTCAGCCTTAGTACCCTACGGTAAACCCTATTCCCAGCCCCCTCCTTGGGTATCCCAGCACTTGTGTGGCATCCTGACCTGCAGTTCACCCTGATTAAAGACTTCTATTTTGCAACATCAGTCTTAAATTCAGGTTGACAATCTGAATGGCAATCTCTAGTACTAAGGGACCTTCTCACTGATACAAAAGTATATTTAAAAGGTCCTCTTAAGCTCAACAGAAAATATTATGAAGTAAATACTTCTCCAGCCCAAAACCCTTGAGGAAATGGATTGAGAGTGATAATGAAACTTAGAATAAAAAGTACCTCTTGTCTAGTTAGGATCATTGCCTCCCCATCACATAAGTGGATTGGTGCTATGAATCATCTAAGGACAGTTTCTTCTGCGTTCTGAAAGGATTTCTCCCCAAAACCTCCATTTGAGGAAGTGCTCACACCAGCCACGCTCTCACTTCTACTTTAAAGCAGTCTCAGACTCTCTGGACAACTTCTCCACCTTGTACAGAAACTCCCTTTTCCCCTGTCTCGGCATTTTCCCTCAATTTCCCATATGCATGGGATGCTCTCCCTCCTCATCTCTACCTCTTTGTTCCCCTGATTTTCTTAAGTACCAGCTAACTGGAAACTGCAGGGATACCCATCAATTGGGAACTGGCTGAACAAGCTGTGGTTTATGATTGTGATGGCATATTACTGTTCTACAAGAAAAAAAGGAGCTCAGTGATCTTAGAAAAATATGGAAAGACTTGCATAAAATAATGGAAAGTGAAATGAGTTGAACCAAGAGGATATTGTCTATAGGAAAAGCAATATTGTTTTAAGAACAGCTTTAAGTGAATAAGTCATCTTGACTATTATAAATATCCAAATTAACGCTAGAGGGCATATGAAGAAAGATGTTATCTCCATCCAGAGAAAGAACTGACAAATAAAAGTATGTATAAAATAATTTTACATATATGCATATGTATATATACATATATACCTATTTGTGTCTAATGGTAGCCATCTTTAGGGCAAAGGGGGAGGGAGGGAAGAAAAAAAGAAATTTACATAACTTTATTCTAAATTTAAAAGGAATAACAAGCTATGCATAAGAGTTGCAGAGTCGTGGGCAATCATCTTTTCATTACGCTGTGTTCCATAAATAAAAAAGTAAAATCCCCGCTTTTCTGCTTCCCCATCTTTCATTCATCCTGTACGGAGCTTATTTCCACATAGCAGTTTGCATCCCATCACGAGCTCCTCAACAGCAGGGACTATCTCGTCTTCCTTTGAATTCCCAGCACTTAGCAAGGCATCTGGCACGCAGCAGGTAATTAACTTTTACTGTTTTGGCTTGTGTTTGCCTTCCCAGCCGTAGTCCCTAGCACATCAATAATGGGCTTAATAAGTGATTTTGCTAATCCAATCTAATTATTAGGGGACTGGTTAGAGGAAAGAAGCCTTTTGGTCTTTGAATGGCTAGGGGAGGAATACAAGCAGTTTTAATAAATAGACAATAACATCCTATTGTTCTAGGACAGGGTTCCCCACCCCTGTTCTAGGATGTTGATCCCCAAACTATTCTATCATGCAGGATGTTTAACATATAACTTCAATAGCTTAAAAGTATACTAAGATTTTGGGACACCATGTATTATGATCTTTTCCTTGTTCAAAACTTTTGTTACTTCAGATTGTTTTGGGATAGAAATTCTCTATACAACCTGTTTGCACATGTTTGTTGTCCGTCCCATTAGCCTAAGCTTTGTGTGGGTAGGCATTGTCTTTGACTTCTCTGTATCCTTAGCTCTTAGTGTAGTGCCTGATATTTAGAAGGAGCGTCATAAATATCAAATGATTAAAAACCTCAAAATGGATCGGATCAAATGTTAAAGAAATGCTATTACTAACCATCTATAACTCAAGGAACCCAAAGTCCTGTATTAATCTCATTACCACAGAGGAATTAAATTCAAAACAAGCTTGCATTAAAAGCCCCTGTTGTCTACACTTTGCTGGGCAGAGAGAAATAACAAGTTTAAAAAATCCCTGCCCCAGTGGAGTGTATTGTACAATCTAAATAAGGGGCTTATTTCCTTCCATGGAGGCTCATCCTTCTTTCACTAACCACCTTCCCCTCCAGACCTCATAAAGCACTGTACTTACTAAACAATATTCTACATATCATAAATTAGCAGTGGTTCCACCAGTACTCTGGAACCTCCCAAACACTGAGCTAGCTCTGGTAACGTGTGCTTTTGCTACTTGTGCTAATTTTGGCCTAACAACCAACACCAAGAAAACACAAGTACTCCATCAGCCAGCACCATACCACCCAGAGGTGGAACCATCGGTTACAGCAAATGGAGTTTTGAATGATGTGGATACATAAGTTCGATTACCTTGTTAATACACTTTCTAGGGATGTACACATTGATAATGAAGTTGACACACCCATTGCCAGAGCTAGCGCAGAGTTTGAGAGGCTGTATTACCAAGCACCCTAGCGTAGCCAGGATGACCTGCTAGCACAGGTTCTTTGATCTGCTTTATAAAGGAAAGATAGCTTCAAAGGGGTTAACAATCCTTCTTTAATTAAACATATGTAAGTCATTCACTAGTTCAGGGGAAAGGTTAGCACCCTGAATGTGGAGAAAATACAGAGTAAGTATAAGCAGAGAAATTAGCACAAAGATTCAACAGACACAATTCTGTCTCAACAAAGTAAGACAACCACCTACATGCACCACCAGATGGGAGAACACAAACCTTTGAGTAGTCCATGGGCTCTTAACAAACAGCTACTGTTTGAGACTGTTGGACAGTCTCGTCCAAGGCATCCAAAAGTCCTTCTATAAGCTAACCCCCCTCAAAAAATACCAACCTCCGAGTATATATAGTTTTCAACTAATAGGCTCAGAGTCGGAAGGCATCACAACCCATGTAATTCAGCACAGCTGTGAACTAGAGGGGTTCAAAGGAGATTGAGCCTTCAGATGTTCTCAATTTAGCCTGAGCCTAGGAAACTGAACTCCAAAAAGAAAACAACAAAAATCCCACTTTGCTTGGTCTTACAGAGGCTTACAGGTGAGAGAGGAGAAGTATTCAATGCGGACCAAACAGAGCCATTATACCAGGGCCATGCCAGGAAACTGAATTGCTTCGATTTGAATTGTCTTAGATTTGAAGATCACCTGGTGGGATAAGGTACCAGACACAGAGGTCCTTTTTCAAACTAAACTGCCAAAGACTCAAATCTACTGCAGAGAGCACAACTATGATGGACTGGCCACGTTGTTCAAATGCCCAAATTCTATTTTATGGAGAACTCACACATGGCAAGCTCTTACATGGTGGTCAGAAGGCCGCTCTCAAGATGTCTCTAAAGAACTTTAGAATTGCTTATATGACGTAGGAGATGCTGACACAGGACCACCCAGCATGGTGTGCCCTCATCAGAGGTTCTATGCACTTTGAGCAAAGCAGAACTGAAGCAGCCCAAAAGAAACTGGAGATGCACAAACTCAAGAACCCAGTTCAAACGTTCCTATGTGTGTCCCACTGTGCTAGAGCATTCGGAGCTCATACTGGTCTGATCAGCCACATTTGGATACATTGTATCCTGGCTAAGGACAACAACCAACCAGCTTTGATTTATATAGTGTATAGCATAGTACCTCCCCTGGTCCAGTAGAGCGCTCTGCATATAGCTGGCATTCCATAAATGTTTGTTTCAGAATAATACTGAGCACCCAAGAAAAGCCCCTAAAAGAGACACACAAGTAGCCATAAAGACCAAGAGAACGCACAGAGAAGAAAATTATGAAGCCTGAAAAAAACCCCTAAAAAATGATGACTTTCAAAATTTTTCTCAAGAAGTCAAGAAGCATTTTATTAAGAGCCTACTAGGGGCTAAGCCTTGAGGATACGAAGGCCAAAGACAGTCAGTCTTCTCACACCTTCCTCCATCCAGGGACCTAACAAGACGCGGCGTCCTCTCTGGTTGGCCTCGCTCCCTTTAAGCCCCACTTTCTCCAGGAAGCCTTCGAGACCCCTCTTAACTCCAGGACGTCCCCCTGGTGTCTCCTGTTCGTCCTCTGAATGAATGGCTTGTTTTGTTATGGGAGTAGGGGGCGCTCAGTCATATCCCACTCTTTGTGACCTCATTTGGGGTTTTCCTGGCAGAGATCCTGCGGGGGTTGGCCATTTTCTTCTCCAGCTCATTTGACGGCTGAGGAAACTGAGGCAAGCAGGGAGAAGCGAGTTGCCCAGGGTCACGCAGCTAATAAGTGTCTGAAGCGGGATTTGAACCAGGTCCTCCTGCCTCCAGAAGCGGCGCTATCCCTTGGGCCACCTAGCTGCGCCCGGATTCACATCTCACCTGTGGGGCTAACCGCGTGTGGGACCGTGGGCAAGTCACTTCACCTCGCTGGGTCTGAGCTTCTGCATCTGTAAAGTGAGACTGCGTTGGGTCCCGCGGAGCCATTCTGCGACTCAGTTTCCCGCCCTGTAACAGAGCGAGGCCGCCTCCCTTCCCGCCCTACCAGGACGCAGCACCGCGCCCCCAACAGTTCTGCGCCTGCGCAAGAAAACGCCCCAGCTCCGGCCCCGCCCCTCGGGAGTCCGGCGGAAATGGCCCCGAGAGGCGCTCCAGCCGGGAACGCGAAGCTCCACCCGTTCCTCCGCCCAGCCGGGCCCGCCGGGAGCCGAGTCCGGCTGAGCTCGAGGCTTCGCAGGGCCTCGCGGCGCCGCCGGAAATGACGCCAGGCCGCGGGGTGGGCCCGCGCGTCCCGTCGGGCCTTGCGGCGGCGGGATGATGGCGGCGGCGGGAGCCTTAGAGAAGAGTTTCGTGGAGCTGTGCGGCGCCGAGCGGGAGACCCAGCGGCGCTTCCGGGACTTCACCGTCTGCGGCTCCGGTACCGGGCGGGCCCCGGGACCCCCGACCCCTCCGGGCCTCGGCGTCCTCGTGTGCGCAGTGGGGCTTGGGCCTGGGGATGGAGCGGGCCGCGCTGTGCCAGCCGGGGCTGGAGGGGCCCCCCCGCCCCTCAGGGGCCGCGCTCTGAGGACCCCCCCCCCGCCCCTCAGGGGCCGCGCTCTGAGGACCCCTCCCCGCAGGCCCCCCCGCCCCTCAGGGGCCGCGTTCTGAGGGCCCCCCCCCCCGCCCCTCAGGGTCTAGGTTCTAAGGGCCCCCGCCCCTCACCTTCTATGTTCTAAGTCCCCTCCCGCCCCTCACCTTCTATGTTCTAAGTCCCCTCCCGCCCCTCACCTTCTATGTTCTAAGTCCCCTCCCGCCCCTCACCTTCTATGTTCTAAGTCCCCTCCCGCCCCTCACCTTCTGTGTTCTAAGTCCCCTCCCGCCCCTCACCTTCTATGTTATAAGTCCTCTCCCACCCTTCAGGGGCTGTGTTCTGAATCTCTCCAGCTCCTTCCGTCCATGTTCTAAAGTTTCTCCTATCCCTGACATTCGATGTTCCAAGAAACCTTCCAGCCCTAACATTCTAAAACCCTTTCTAACTCTGATATTCTAGGTTCTAAAGCCGACTGACATTCTCTGCTTCAGATCCCTTCCGTCTCTGATATTTTCTCTTCTAAAGTCTGTTTCAGCTCTAACACTGCGATCTAAAACTGCTTTCAGCTCTTAAGTATTGAACTGCTCTGATGTTCCTTTGCAGAAGTTGTGGGTTTATCAGGAGCTGTGAAGTATGTTGAGAGTGCAGGTGGCTTCTACTATATGGAAAGCAGCAAGTTGTTCTCCATCACCAGAAACAGGTTCATTCATTGGTGAGTGTTAACAGTTAGCACTACCAGGAAGAAGGAGATCTGGGCCATATGCTCTAGTGCAAGGGGGTGACCTTCCCTAAGTGAATGATGGTTTTGGGGAAGACGAAGAGACCTTTTAAAAAATCTGATTTCTAAGTTATATGGAGAACAAATGTAGCAAGAAGAAATTCTGGATTTTGGTCACATTATTTAACATCTCTGGAATTCAGTTTCCACATCTGTAAAATGAGGGTGTTAGACTATATAATCACTAACGAATGACCTTTCTCACTATAAATTTATGGTCCCAGGCAGTAGAAAATAAAAATGACCAACATTAAATATATTATACTATACAGTAACATAGAACATGGTGATAGGTTCTGGGAAAAATATACATAGTTAAGATATTAATCTTTCTTCACAAAGTTTACAGTCTAATATAGGTCTTCTTGCAGTTCATCAAAGGATTTCAGGTAGCCCTCGAAAAATGTAAAATTGTCACTGCACAGTCTCCTGCAGCAACCAGTCATCATGTGTCTGTCTCTAGTATTAACCTATCTGTGACCCGAAGAAGTTTAGCCTATTTTAATTTTGGCCCCTACCTACTGCCAAGTTGTGCAAGTCTGGTCTAATACGAACCTAAGAAAGATATCTTAGAATACAGTCTTTCATGGTAGGTGCATTAGCTCTGCTCTGAGAAGTTCTAAGTGAGATGTGGAGGTGACAGTCATTCCGTACCAGGTCTTGATAAGGGAAGACTTCCTCAAGGAAGTCATCAGGTGGAGCTGTAATGGGTGGGTAGAAGTGCAGCAGATAAAGGAGAGGAAAAGCATAGCAATTTGAGGAATAGCCTATAAAGCCATTAAGGTATGAAAACTTGTGCTTGGAGATAGAATAAAATTTAAAAGTCTGACTGGGGAAGGGGATGGATATTATAGGAAACTGGAAAGTCTGTGGAGGGCCTTGAATGTCAGGCAGCAAACTTTGAACTATGGAGCCATGAAAGATTTGTAAGCAGGTCTGTTGTATAGGTCAGCTTTTAGATGCAGAGGAAAGGTGGCCTGAGTGGAGCCCTGGGAAATCCATGAGCATGCTTTAGTTCTGGCCTTGCCATAATGTGCACAGAATCTGCCCTGAATGCAGAGTACTTCCTTTTTGTCGATGTATAAATTTTGTGTCCACTCCATCAGTAAGTGCAAATGCACAAACTACAAAGCAAAATCTTTTAAACACAAACAGATGACTGCAGCTTGTGACTGGTAGTTGAAGCAACCATGCACTTTTGTAATTTGCTACTTGTCAGAACAGAGGAGAGTTGTCTGCTTTCAGTTTAACAGGGTAGAAGCAGCATCATTATAGGTAGCCTGAGTTTGCTGTTTAATTCCTTCACCTAAATAGTTGTACTCAATGTATATATTCTTTTGGATCTTTCTTTATGCTGCTGTATCCCTTCATACAAGAATTCCCATATTTCTTTGAGTTCTTATTTTTGTTACTTGGGGTACAATAATATTTCATGACATTCAGACACCACTGTTCGTTCAGCCTTTCCCCATTCATCAGGCACTTTGCTGTCAGTCTCATGGGAGTCATTTTTGAGTAAAACATTTATCAATCAAATGCAGACAGCGGGAAAAGGAGAAAGATGATGTTTCATCATCAATAATTTTAATTTCTGTAACACCTTCAGACTTCCACAGCATTTTCCTTCAGGAATTTTGTTAAGTAGTTTTAAATAGAATAGTTATTTTTTTAAATACAGATGGAACTTAGGTTCAAAGAATGGAGGTGCCAGTCGTGGAGTGTTCCGGTCTAACCAATAGTCTTCATTTTGCACTGTATGCCTTAGAGTGGCTTGTTTTAGATAGAATAAAGTAAGAGGATTATTCTTACCTTTCTTCTCTTTAGGGAATGTTTTGTAGAAAGAATGGGTTTTAGGGATTTGGGCGGGGGAATTGGCTAAGATTGTGAGATGTAGAGAAGGTCATTTTAGAAAAGCACCAGGGTTGCAGCATTCCGAGAAGACAGCCATGGCCTGCATGGAGGCTATGGCAAAGATCAGGGTTAGGAAACAGTCAAGAGGATTAGAACTCAAGAGAAGCAGAGGCAGCTAGCAGTGATGAGTCAGAATTGGCAGATAAATTTGGTAAGTCAAAAATAAGGAGAAAGTAATACAGTTTACCTGTTGCGTTTAGGAAAACATGAGTATGGAGATGGTTGTCAGGATTTTCAATGAAAGCTAAACCTACTTATGCAGTTAGCCTTTGACCAAAGGGTTCTTTCTTAGTAGGAAGTGTATAGGTGATGAATTTGAAAATTTTTCCTTTTAGTGCCCTTCTTAAAGTTTGGAATCTCTTTGCCTACTGATGTACAAGCCCTGTTTTAGAAGTAGCAAGAGAAAACCAAATGGCCTCATCAAACATGTTGAAAGGCTAGCATGTTCCATTTAACTACTGACTATAGAAATGGTGTGCAAAGATGAACATGAGGACGACAGTGCATGGGCTCAATCCAGGCACTCACACTTGGTTAAGTCCTGCCATCAGCCACAGGGATTAGCAGTGGGTCACCCAGACTTGTGGGAGTTGCCTTTGCTAGGTTTTATATTGATTTATTCACATGACCAGTATCATGGAAACAAGCTTCAGTTCTCCCATCATAATACATTTTATCTCTTGTTCTGACTTCTTTTAAGGCTCTCACCTCAAGGGTCACTTCCTGCACTAGGCATTTCCTGATCTCCCCAGTTCTTAGCAGCCTACCACATGCCCAGAATTCCTTTGTGTTTATTTTTACCTGCAGATTTGTATTCTGACTATTCTACCTCCCCTGGAATGTAAATTTCTTGTGTTAGACTTGTTCTAAAGTGTTTTATAATAGCTAACATTTATATAGCGCTTTAAGGTTTGCAAGGGGCTTTATAAATATTACCTTACTTTATTTTCGCAGCAAACCTGGGAGGTGAGTGTTTTTATTATTTTACAAATGAGGAAACTGAAGCAGACAGGTTTAGGGACTTGTCCCACAGTTAGTAAATGTCTGTGACAGGATTTAAACTCAGCTTTTCCTGATTCCAGGTCCAATGCTCTACCCATTGCTCTCTACTTAGCTGCCTAAGAGGTTTTTTAAAATGCTAATTGAATTGAATTTCTTCAAATAAATAAAACTTGGAATTGTTTTCATATTGTGGGGATATTTTTAGTATTAGATTTTATATTCTCTGTATTATAAATTCAAATATAATTTTGTGATTTGGGGCTCTTGGGTAGCATTGTGTATGCAACATTGGTCTAAGATACCTTTTATCCAAATTCTCAAATGGGGGATATTTGCATATTATATTTGTCATACTGTGCAGTAACAGAAAAACATAAATTTGGTAACCACCAGGAAGTCTCTTTTTCTCTCTCTCTCAACAGGGTCACCTCAGGCGATTCTTTAGAGCTAGTGGAGGAATCTCTGGACATAAATCTTCTGAATAATGCCATCCGCCTCAGATTCCAAAACTGTAATGTCTTACCTGGAGGCGTTCATGTCTCAGAGACTCATAATCATGTGATCATTTTGATTTTAACCAATCATACAATACACAGATTAATACTGCCTCACCCTTCCCGGATGTATAGGAGTGTAAGTTTAAATGAAGTTTCCAGAATGACTATGACTGTTATTAACTCATAACCCCCCCCATAGTTATCCCTTAAAATACTACCAGACTTGATTTCCTTACTAGAGCTGTAATTACCAACTCTGCATCAAACTAAATATTTAAAGATCTCACAGAGGAACTTTTTTTGTTTCTAGATAACCCATTTTTACTTTGAAAGGGTAGATAGTTGTATAAAAGAATGCTTATTTTAAATTTATAAATGGCTTGTTATTTTGCAGGAGTTGGTAACTGAAAGTCAAATGCAGTCAATATTCACTGATATTGGGAAAGTTGATTTTAGGGATCCTTGCAACTGCCAGTTAATTCCTACAGTTCCTGGACTGGCACCCAATTCTACCACTTCAGTAGCCTGGCTTAGCAGTGAAGGGGAAGCAATGTTTGCTCTGCCTTCAGCTTCCGGGGGATTATTTGTCCTGAAACTACCTCCTCATGATATACCTGGTAAGATGGGGACCTGGCATCCATTCTGTAACTGTGTCATATAAAGGGGAGGAGGGGGTTCCACATCATCTCATCCTGCCTCCTTCCTCAAGGTAAGGAACCCCTTCCCCAACATTCCTAACAGGATTTCACTGGCATGGCTCATATACTTCCATCTTCTCATGTTTTAAAGCTTTGAATCCGTAGTCAATATACTTGATCTTCGAATTTTAACTTCCCTACTAGACTGGAAGTCTTGAGACCTACACATACATATTAGATACTTGATGTTGGGTTGAATTGAATGAGACCATTTGTTTGTGTGTGCAGGTCTGATACATATATAACTCATGGATTCCAAAGTGTAACAGGAACAGTGAAACCTATAAAAGAGTAGGAAAATTGAGATTGAATCCTCAAATTATACAGTGCATTATTTTAGATGATAAGACTAAAACATAAACTCCAATCCTGAGGTCAGAAACTAGCATTTAGAACTATTTACTATTAAATAGAAAGATTAATGTGATTAGAAATGAATTTGATTTCTGCTCCCAGGAAGAAGTAAAGTGCTTTCTTTTTTTCCTTTCAGCAGGTCATCTTGTTGAACTTTAAGCACATGTTTTTGTCAGTCATCTTGAGAAATATTTTTTAATGTATTCTCCTCAGGTGAAAATATAACCCAAGTTTCTTCACTGTTTGAATCTTTTACCCTGTTCTGTTTGTTACTGACAACAACGTAAGGGGAACCTTACATATAATTCGTTTCTTTTTTGTCTTGTAGGTACTATGTCAGTTGTAGAGTTGAAACAGAGCTCAGTAATGCAGCGTTTGCTTACAGGCTGGATGCCCACAGCTATCAGGTTAGTAGTAGCTTGTAAAGAAATCAAAAGACCTGTATTGATCTGATATACCTTGGCCTAGTTTTTTTCAAAAGGCACATAAAAACATTTATAGGATTTGATAATGTCATACTAATTCCAAAGTATTTAAATGTTTTGTAATTGATGATATTAAATAATATTCTAGGGAGGAATGGTTTGTAACATTGTATGTGATGAAAGCAAACACCAGAGAGACATGGTTCATTTAGGAATTTCTGATACATTTTCCACAGCATTGATTCTGTCCAATACCTTTCATGGAATGGGAACATATAAGCAAACGCATGCTTACATATATATGTAGTTAATTTTATAAATCCAGTTGCATCTAGAATAATTATGAGAAATTGCCTGTTTGTTAGAGGAGATTAGCATATGAGAGAAACAATACTGTTAGAATGGAACTTTTTTCTGTTATAAATTATTACATTGATTTGGGTCAAATCCAGACATACAGTACAAACTTAATATGAGTCAACAGTTAACCTATAATAATCCTATCCCATAATTCAAAGTGCTTCAACAGGCAGTTAACTAATGCTGCTGCTACTACTTTTGATCAGAAAGACATGAAAACCTCAAAAACTTCCATCTTGCCTGGATCTCTTGAGTGACTGCTCTCTGGATTTGCTACAGCTCTGTATGCTTATATTTTTAGGGGTGACCAGAGCCCTTCTGACCGCCCTGTAAGTCTCTCTGTTCACTGTGTGGATCATGATGCCTTCATCTTTGCTCTTTGCCAGGATCACAAGCTCCGGATGTGGTCTTACAAGGTAAAGGCCCATTCTTTCTTAAGCTTAAAATTGAAGACTGGGTAAAGCTGATTGTGTTGTTCTGAAAAACAATCAGATCAGGAATCTTAGAAATCCTGACATCATCAAGGGATTTGTTTTCGTACATTTCGGTTTGCACTTGGAATTTCTAAAACACAACAGAAACAGGTCTATATTTTGGTAAAATAAAACTTTATAAACTTTAAAAAACCTTAAAACCTAAAAACGGATCATCATAAAAATAGCAACAGTGATACCAATTTCCTTCTTAGGATCTGCCACTTAAAGAGAAATGTTTCACCATACCCTTTTATATAAGTAAAATATATCAAGTTGTTCAAATAGATGCTGATAATGAATTTTGTGCTAGTATACTTGGATTGAACATTTCTGATGATTAGAGGGAAAAGGGGACGTATCTTTAACAACTTTTTTTTTTTTATGACTCTTGCTATCTTTCCACCTAACACAGGACCAAATGTGCCTGATGGTAGCTGACATACTAGAATATGTGCCTGTAAATAAAGACCTGAGACTGGCAGCTGGGACTGGCCACAAATTGCGCCTCGCCTATTCCCCTTCCATGGGCCTCTGCCTGGGTGTCTATATGCATGCACCAAAACAGGGGCAGGTATACAGTGATTGGCATTTTCCTCAGCTTTATTTGGGTATTTTGGAGCCATTTTATAAAGTGAATCCTTTTGTCTTTTAAAAGTCTAATCTTTTAATTTAGCTTACTAAACATGCATAAACTAATTGTCGTTTGTGAGATGCCAGCAAGTACTGTGGGGATGTGGAAATGAATGATTTTGAAGAATAGAGGTAGAAAAATGGAGCTGGTGGAGGAGGTTCTGCTTTTAATGGACCATGGGGGAGTTAGCTGGCTCAGAAGGCAAGAGTGGTCACCTGCCCCCGTCCATCAGAAAAGCCATGTCTTCAAAATGGGCATCTGAGAGGAGCGCGCAGCCATGGTCGTTGTGTAGAGCAAAAAGTGTGGGTACTTGGGGTGTGTACTGAATCCAAAACACATTTCTCAACAAAAATGTTTCTTTTTACAAATCATTCTCGTTAAGTTTTTGCTCAAATAAATGAAGAAGCATTTATTAGTTGGTTACATACAGGAGACTGCATTAAGTGCCAGAGATGCAAATACAAGTGAGATTGGCCTTCCCCTCAACAACCATTCATTCTAGAAGGGGGAGATAGCATAGAGGGAAATGGGGGCCAGGGAAGGGAAATTTGGTCTGCAGGGTCATAAGCACAGTGAGGTTGATCCATAAAATCATTTAGTCGCATTTCCCAAAAACAGTTGATTTGAGTACTGTGCCCAGAACATGAGGTGAAAAGCAGGTTGGGATAAGTGACTAGATGAATGGCCCCTTGTTTTCTTCATTTTAAAGAAAATAACACTGATATTCCAGTGATTTGCAGTGAAAATTTCAAGTTGTTTTCAATACTGCTTTGTGGTTCAGAACAATCAAGCTATCCTTGGTTATGCTGATTGTTCTGTTTAAAGCATTGTTTGATCATCCTGCTTAAAAATTTATATTTCAACAGTTCTGCGTTTTCCAGTTGGTGAGCACTGAAAATAACCGCTACAGTCTAGATCACATTTCTTCATTATTCACATCTCAGGTGGGTTCCCATGGTAAAAATCCCCTTTTATAAGCCATAGTAGTCAAGACCACAAAGCAGTATATGGTTTTAGAGACTTGAAGCTATCAAATCAGATTTCACTGCACTTGTGAATGAAACCCTTATCTTAATTCCACCACAGTTCAGTGTAGGAATATCCTTCTAGTTTTTGATGCATTTACGTTTTCTCCTCCTTGCTTTAGGAGACACTAATTGACTTTACCTTAACATCCACTGATATCTGGGCACTGTGGCATGATGTTGAGAACCAAACAATTGTGAAATACATCAATTTTGAACAGTAAGAATTATTTCCCTCTTTATGACCCTATCATACTCAAAACATACCCATCCTTGAAAAACAGGATGGCTTGTGATTTGTAGTTATGGTTTTATTAGGAGCTGAGAGTGTTTGTCCAAGTATTGGAAGAGGCTGTTTGGGACTGAGTATGCTGAAAACTTACTGAGAGCATGAGTTTCAATTTAAATTCTGTGGAGAGTTAGATGTGTAGGCCATGTTTCATCATCCTGTTTCTGGGTGATCATTGTTGCTAGCTGATAGATATGTTCTTGTTCAGTAATGTTGCAGGACAGTGGAACTCAGTTTTCATGCAGTCTCTGCCAGAGGAAGACATCACTATCAGAGATGACCAAGACCCAAGAGTAAGTGGCACCCAACTAAAGTCAAGTCTTAAGGAGTAAGAGGTGACTGACTTTGCACACTGGCTTTCACAGAGGGAAATCCCACTCAGCTAACCACTTTGGTGCTGAGGAGCTCAGAGAGGACTTTGAAGGGAGCTAGTCAGGAGACCTGGCTTAGTACTTCCAAGCTGTTGGACATTGGGTTCAGCAGGCCCTCACTTGTCAGATGGGAGTAGAAGTGCTCATCCTGCCTAATCCTCAGGATCAAATGATGGTCAGAAAAGCAGTTTGCAATCCCAGGTGGTATTTATGGAAGTTATTGGTGTTTTTATTATTGGTGATGGTATGAAACAGAAGTGAATCCAAGACTCTAGACTGGAAAAAAGGAGGAGTCCTGCCTAATTTAACTGGGGGCCCCAGAATTTCAATCAAAACCCCTGTCTGATTCCATTTCTTCACTGGAAGAGTATAGCTGCTTAGGTTCCAATGTAAACGGACTGGCTGATGAGGATGGCGTGGGAAGCTGTACTGCTCACTTAAATAGCACTTCAACTCTAGTGGAAATCCACTTCAGCTCAACTAGAAAAATCCACGTTTGTATCTCACTGCTCAAGGTTTTCAGAGGATTTTATGTGGATTATTTAACTGTTCCTATTTTATTCTTAGATCAACCCTGTGTGATAGGTTTGCCATATGCCATTACCACCATTTTACATGTAAGTGGGGGCAGTTAATTATGGCTAACATTTATATAGTACTTTAAAGTGCTTGTTTGGTAAACGGTTCATTATTGCAAGGTGGAAAGCCTCTCGCACTGATGTTCTTAACTCCCACCACCTGGGTTCTGACATGCCGCTTCTCGCTTCTTCCAGTGAAGAACAAGAGCAGCCTTATCTAGTAGAAGGAACTGCTCATATGTGTCATTTCATTTCGTAGAGATTTAAGAACTCCTGTCCTAGACACATGTAGAAACAGTCTCCACACTCTATCTAATGTGAATGAAAATGTAGGAATTTGGGCTCTTTTTTTTTTTTTTTTTTTTTTTTTTGAAGAAGTTTCTCAGGTTTTGGTTTCAGTCCCTTTCATTTGGCTTTGCTGTATGTTCCTACAGGAGACTTATCTAGAGAGTCTTTTCACGCCTGGACAATTCACCAATGCTGCTATTTTCAAAGCTTTACAGGTTAGCAAGAAGTTAATCTATTTTTGCTACTAATGTTTTCGTTTTGATGAAAGACCTTTGCATGTGTTAATTACAGTGCACCTATGTGGTGGGATATGCTAACCATCGCAGTGTAAAGGACAATTACTTTTTCAATTCAATCCAACAAACATTCATTAAGCACCTCATGTTCAAGGCCTTGAGAGTATAAAAACAAGGTCAGCAAGCAGTGCCTGTCCTAAAGGAACTTGCATTCTACTAGGGGATAGCACATGTAAATGAATAAATAAATACAAGATAATTTGAGAAGGGAGAGACCATTAATAACTAGGGGATTAGGAAAAGCATAGAGGAAACCCCTTGAAGGCAGCCAAGGATTCTAAGAGCTAGATATGGGGAAGCATTGCATTTAGTTATGGGGGACAGTTTGTGCAGGGGCAAGAGAGAAAATGTTGAGTTCCAGAAACAGCTAGACCAGTTTGGCTGGGACAGAGCAAGCAGTGACAGGGAGTGGTGTGAAATGAATCTGGAAGGGTAGATTAGAGCCAGGTTGTACACACAGGAATTTCAGCACCAAACTGAGAAGTTTGTAGTTTTCCCTAGAGGTAGTAGGGATGTTTTGGAGGGGATTGGCATGGTCCAGACCTTTGCTTTTGTGTAGATGAGGTGGAGAAGGGAGAGCTTGGAAGGAGATAGCCCAGTTAGGAGGTTATTGCTGAAGTCCAAGAGGGGAGTTATGAGAACCTGAGTTAGGGTAGTGTGGGTGTCTGTATGAGTGGAAAGAATTCGGGAGATGCTTTGGAGGCAGGATCAGTTAGGCCTGGTAACTGATTAGCTACAGAAGGCGAGGAAGAAGGAAGAACTGCATAGGACTGCAGCCGTAACAATGGAGTGGTAGAGGGGGCAGAGGAAAAGTATTATTAAAGAGTAAAACCTCACTTCTTGGGGAAGGGATTCCTTAGGAGTCATACTCCCCAAGTTCCTCTCATTGTTTCCTGGCTGTGTGGCCATGAGACATCTCACTTAAGCGTAAAAAAAACAACTGCTGAGGTCATTCCATGGAATTTCTACCCTTGGAAGGTACTGGTACAACCTGAGCTAGTTTTTAGTTAGTGGTACCTGGCCGGAATAGAAGGAATATGAATTTCCTGAGGTTTAAGAAAATCTTAGGCACAAAGGATTATTTTTTACAAAAGACTTCTTCACCTTAAGATGTTTCATCAGAAAATAAGTTTTCCTGGTAGATTTGAGGAAGAATCATGAATATTAGCGTTGGAAACAGCCTTAGAGAATAGCAGTTCTAATTTCCTCCAAAAAGCAGAAGTCTCTACTAAACCATCTGGTTAGGGGGCTATCCTGTGAATGTGCCATTGCCCCTTTCAAGACAGGAAAAAAATCATAAGATAATATTGGGACAGCTGAAGTGTTTAAACCATTTTTTTCTTGTATTTAGGTGAACCTAGCCATCCTTACATCTTCTAGCCACTGGATAGCAACACAGAGCAAGTCTGCTTTTTCTCATGAGAGCCTTGAACTCTCCAAAGCGAGCTACTGTAACTTTCTCTTCACTTCCTACCACCCATTATTTGTGGCCATTTCAGGCCGATCCCACTGGGTGCATTTGTCTCTCCTAAAATGTGACTCCTGCCATTGAACACAATCCTTAAGATGTGATACTTCTGCTAAGGAAGCCTAGGGTTACGGTAACTGCTTACGCAGCCCTATCATGTCATGAGCTCATATTAAACTTGGCAACTCAGATCTTTTTTCATGTAACCTACTTGCTCCCCTTCCACATCTCCCCCAGTCTGTGCAGGTATTATGCAGATGCAGTTGATTTTTTTTTTGAACCTGAATAGAACTTGATTTTTCTTCCTATTCAGTTTCATCTCATTGATTTGAGCCCAGCATTTCGGCCCCTCACAGGTGTTTGACTCAGTATTCTGTCGCCTCATTTATTACTTGTCTTTCTCAACTTTATATAAATATTTTCTCTATCTTCATGAAAGATGTTGATAAAAATGTTAAAATGAGGCAAGGTCCAGGACAGGGCTGTGTGATGATCTATTAACTATTTCCCTCCAGTTTAACACTGTGTGACTCTTTTAATTAGTCTGTAAGTACAGTTACCTAATAAATTGAAACTCTGCCTAAAAATCCTATCATTTAGCCCTTGTTTTTCCATCTTTTTTACAAGGTTTCCATAGAGGTCTTTGTCAATTATGATGCTAAAGTGAAGGTTCAGTATGACAGCCCATGGATCTGCCAGTCTAGATATTTGTCAGTAGTAACAACCTACTATTTTCTTTTTCAGAAAAGGAAATAGTTTTATTTGACTTATTCTTTCGTATCTTTTAACATGTTTTATAAAGAAACATAGTTTTGCATGAATTACTCATTTCTTTTTTTAAACATATATTTTGTTTATCTGTCAACAGTCATTTCTGGATACACTTTGCCTCCCCACCACCTCTTGGAATTGATTCCTCCTTTATAAGAAAGAAAAATAAGTAAGCCAAACCAGCTGATAATAGAGTGCTTACATTTGACAGTGTAGGCAGAATTCTGCCACTATTGTTTCCCTCCTCTCTGCTAAAAGGAGGAAGATAGGTTTTAGTATCTATTCCATAACTATTATTTTTTCCATTGTTAAACCTCTTGCTTATTTTTTTTGTATTTTTGTAATCAGTGTATATTTCTTGGTCTTCCAGCTCTGCTTCAAGTCATACAAACCTTCTCACATTTTAATATAATTTTTTGGCGATCCTGTGTAGAGACGTAGGAGGGGAGACTTGTGTTGTTATTGTCATCTGTTCTGTCCCCTTGAAATATGATGTAGTAGAAAGATTAGGCCTTTGCCTGGTGGTCTGATTTTGAATTCTGACTCTGAAATTCAGTTCACTAGATAGGTTGTTACCACTCTGTGTGAGGCTAGACATTCAGAAAAGTATATAGACAGAGCATCCCTGGATTCCAGCCATACACTTGATAAAGCCTCTCATCCTTGTAGGCTAGGTAGAGAAATGTAGACCCAATGATGGTATGAGGTAGACTGGTACTTTGTTGCTTGACAATACCTTAATCCTTAATGGAGTGATAGCAGCCTAAATGGAGGTCTCTCCATGGCCTTATTCTGTCAAACATTTTTTATCAGTGACTTGGAAGAAAATAGATGGCATATATTTATCTAGTTTACAGACCTCATGAAACCAAGGGATGTGACCAAATTAACATCCATATGATGTCGACATGCTAGAATAAGGAGCCGAATCCAGCATGAATGACATTTAATAAGAATAAAGCCCAGTTCTGAGATTCAGAAAATTGAGTACAAGATGCTTAACAGCAGTTTCAATGAAAAAGGCTTAGAGGTGTTCATTGAATACAAGCGTCCTGTGAATCAATAGTATGCATGACCCATCTCCTAGAGACACTGGTGTGATCTTGAGCGCTGTTAACAGACAATACAACAAGTAAAGTTACAAGCTAGCCACATTGTATGTTAGACCACATCAGAATTAACCCTGTTTCACCCTGGGCACCACACTTTATTCATGTATTCAGATTTTTTATATTTATTTAACTCTTGATTTTTACTTCAACTCCCAAATAATAGCCCTAACCCTCTCTGCACCTCTAACCAAGGAATCATCTCCTATGGCAAATAGTGGAAAAAGAGGGAAAAGAGTTCAGTAAAATTAATCAGCACATCAGCTGAGTCTGACAATGTGTGCAGCGTTCCATACCCATAGGAGTGACGTACATCTGCCCTCCAGGAGGGTAATTGTAAAAGAATATTAAAAATCTCTAGCATAGCCAAAAAGAATCAGGATACTCACAACTGTATCTTTCTGAGAATTTCTAGATCAGAATGTTAAGCCTGGAGGAGAAAGGCAAAGTGGATTTTTGTACCTCTTTGTAAGTTTGTACTGCTCAGTGCCTAGCATATAGTGCATCATATATAGTCAACTTGGATGACTGACAAAGTGAAATTCACATAAATGAAGGACTTACAGAGGAGGAGGATTTGGACTGGTTCTAAATGTTTTCAGAGAACTGATAGAAGTACTAAGTGATGGCAAATAGAAGAATGCAGATTTCAGGTTGGCATTAAGGTATTAAAAAATCTAAAACGTAGATCTCAAGATAGAGTAGACTGCCTTAAATAAAAAGCTGCCTATTATTGGAGGTGTTCAAGCAGATAAACATTTCTTGAAATCATTTAGAGAGACTAGGAAGCTGGCTTCTAAAAGTCTTTTCCAATTAAACTGGTTCCCTTTTTCTTAATTAGATTTATTAAGAATTATATAGCTAGGGTTCCTTTCTTGTTTGGTTGGTTTTTTTAGTTCTCATCATTATGAGCAGTATTTCTTTTTAGTCTTGAGATTACAGCACTATTTTTTCACTAAACTATTTGGAACCTGAGGTATATTTTCCTTTATCTTAAAGTTGTTATTTTCATTTTTATTTCATTGCTCTTTCTTGTTAGCTACTTAAGACAGGGACTGTTTCTTATTTTTTTTACCTTCCCAACCTCTGTAGTATTTAGCATAGGGCCTTCCTTTCACCTAGTGGGTACTCTGCAAATATTCATTGAATGAATTAGTGTCCAGTTTTGCCCCGTGTTTCCTTTCCTCACTGATACAAACTTCAAGATGATGTGGTCACTTTCTCTCAAGGTTCCTGTCACTTCCACATCGCCAACCAGTCGTTGTTGGTCAGAATTAAGTCTAGAATAGCAGTATTCTTCGTTGCTTCCTCTGCCTTCTGAGAGATGAAATTGTCAACAAGGCAAGTCAAGAATTTTAGATGCTCTACTTTTAGCAGAATTAGAATTCCAGCAGATGTCAGAATTGTTGAATTCTTCTGTTATTACTGTAGCTTTCCTCTATACCATTTTTCGACTCTATATGAGGAAGGCATTATCCTTATCCTTCATCTGGCTGGGTGTTCTGTAGTATACCACTACAGTATTGCTTCTGGTTCTACTTTTATCCTAACCTAAGTGGTTTTGACACTTTAATATTCATCCTTTTCCACATGGATACTTAGAAATCAGATGTAAACAAATCAATTCATTTTACAAAAAGATTATTTACTCAATTTTTCAGGAAAATACTTCTTGTAGAAAGTAAAGTAAACCTTCTCTACTGCACATTTTCATGCAGTGTTATAGTGCCATCTGAATCAGAATGTTTTGATTAGGTTTGGAGTGTTGCATGATACACTAAAATGTCATTTTTAACATTTGTTTAGATTTTCCGTCGAGGAACAGAGAGAAATTTGGATCTTTCCTGGAGTGAGCTAAAGAAAGAAGTTACTTTAGCTGTTGAAAATGAGGTGAGGTTTGAGTAGGAAAATTAAAATTTTACGAAGCCTTACATATTTTTCTTCAACATTAGTAAGAAAGTAACTTTAGTTTTATTAGTGAGAAACATAAATATGTGAACTTTTAAATTAGAGATTCATAGGTAAATATGTACTTCATGCAGGAAAAAGTGAGACCAGTATGAAGTTATTCTTGTCTCTAGCTCCATTTGAACTGTCTTTGTGTAGAACCTCTTTTAATGAGAGAGAAGTATTATTTTGGGGGAAAAAGTCATGAGCTGCACTAATATTTTTATCTTATTCATTCTGTTGCCAGCTCCAGGCAAGTGTAACAGAGTATGAATTCTCGCAGGAAGAGTTTCGACAGTTACAAGTTGAGTTCTGGTCCAAGTTCTATGCCTGCTGTCTTCAGTACCAAGAAGCATTGTCCCGTCCTTTGGCATTGCATATGAATCCTCATGCAAATATGATGTGCCTGTTAAAAAAAGTAAGGAAAGAAGCATGCCCAAGGACTTCTTTCTCCTCTTCACTGGACTCTTCTGAATGCTTATCTGCTACCTTGTAATTCCTTTCTAGCCACATAGTAATCATCTGATCTTCCTATAGAAATGTAGTTCCTTTGGAATTAGAGATTATTCCCTATTTTTTTTTGAACATTTTAAAATTAACCAGAAGATTCACATTTCCAGGGTTTCCTGTCTTTTCTTGTGCCCTGTGCTCTAGTGGATCATCTCTATCTTTTGCCTGATGAGAATCTTCTGACAGAGGATGAGACCACCATTTCTGATGGTAACAGTGATTAATTTTTCCCTTTTTGAATCCCTTTCTTCAGTCTTTTAGTCACTATCCTTATTTCAGATAGATAGAAGAAACTTGCCACCATGACTCTAGGGCCTTCCTTGAACCTAGTAGGTACTCTGTAAATATTTATTGAATGAATTAGTGTCTAATTTTGTCCTGTGTTTCCTTTCCTCACTGATACAAACTTCAAGATGACGTGGTCACTTTCTCCCGAGGTATTCGAGCAAAACTGATTGGGCACAAGTGTTTTCAACCTTCATGCTCATGAAAATTGTCAGCTCTGCCTATTTAAAAAGTACTGTCAGCTAACATTCACATCTTTATGGTTGAAATTTTTTTTCCTTATAGATTTAGACATTGCACGTGATGTTATATGTCTTGTCAAATGCCTCCGATTGATTGGGGAATCCATTTCTATGGAAATGTCGTTCATGATGGAAATGGCTTGCCACCACCTTCAGTCACCAGAGAGGGCGGCAGAACAGATTCTGGAAGACATGATCGCAAATGATGTGTAAGGGAGAACTTAGGGTAAAGTCTGCTTCATAATGGAGATTTTGTGATCTTTGGTGCTAAAGTAATATAGTAGAAGTACATTTCAAATGGGTACTGTCTAAAGTGAGTCAGTATTATTAAGTAGGTGAGCTAATTTATGCATGGGCAAACTGGCAAATGATTTTACATATATGGAAACAGACATGTGAAACATAACCCAGATGTTAGAGTCATTCATTGCAGTGGCATCTGAACCATAAGTAAAAATGTTCTCTTCTCCTGTGGTGGATCTTGGCATTTCTGAGAAGCCAAAGGAGACAGTTTCTTGACACATTGTGCCAGAGGGCAGTCTTAACTCTTTAAAGCTTTGCTAAAAGCTTGAAAAGTTGTCTTTGCTTAATGACTTTGCTTAAAGTCATCAAAAAGAAGATGAGTCATCTTTGGATGGCTCACCTGTCTCTTAGGATGCTTTGTTTGAAGTCTTTTAGTACCACATTGTCATCAGTCATCAGGGTTCTCTTTCTGTCTACATAGAGAAAATATGATGGAGGACATCTGCAGTAAACTTCAGGAGATCAGGAATCCAATCCATGCCATTGGACTCCTTATACGGGAAATGGACTACGAAACAGAGATGGAAATGGAAAAAGGGCTCAATCCCAGTAAGTGACACAAGAACAAGCATTTTCCTTCAGTTTAAAAAAAAAAGTCACATTTAGAGCCTCTGCAGTTCCATTATTGTACATGTTTCTGTTTGTCTTATTGCAGCTCAGCCTCTTAATGTTCGCATGAACCTCGCTCAGCTTTATGGCAGCGGTACAACAGGGAATGTGATTTGCAGAGGTGTCTGTAAAATTGCTAGTACTCGCTTCCTTATCTGCCGAGACCTGCTGATCCTGCAGCAGCTCTTGATGAGGCTGGGAGATGCTGTAAGTATTACTTTAGGAAATTGGGGCAGGTACCCATGACACAGTCACTAGTTGTACGAGAAGTGTGGATGCCATACGGATCACCTTTGTCCATTTACATTAGAATGCTGCTGCTGTTTGTAAGGTAGCAAGGAAATCTAGAGCAGGTGCCTTAGGGAAGGGACCTCACAGGATGGTATTCCCATCTTAACTTAGATGTCTTTTACCTCCATGTCATAAAAGTATTCTGGACTGTTAGGACTGGAGTCCTCTTGGACAGCCTCTACTGAGGCCCTAAGAGAAGGGATCTTCCTGAAATTAGACAACTTGGAGCAGAGCCAGGACTGGGAACCAGGGCTCTTTCCACCACCCCACCTGCCGCTCATGTGTGAAACCAAAATCATAACCCTCCACTTCTCAGAAGTCTTACAAAGATGTGAGATGTCTCTAGATATTCTGAGTTCCATGTACATGAGATGATTGCCACCTCAGAAGTTTCAAGCATGCTGTGATGGCAAGTGTCTTTTTATTTTAAATAAAGTGTTCAAGACTATTGCTATTGCAGGGATGCCACATTGATGCATTATCCACATCATTCCGGTGACAATTTTAAATTCCCCAAAAGTAGCAATAAATTGAATTTTCACCCTAGCCATTAAAGCAGCCAGCAAGTTCTTCTTAAGCATGTAGTCTTTGACCTCAACCTTGTATAAAAACATTATATTGTCTCTTCAACCTTGTGCCCAGTGCCCATCATCCCATTAAGTGCATCAGGACTAAAATATATTGACTTGATTTTTTTAAGGAGTAAGAGCTTGGGAATTTAGAGGCCCTGATCAAGGGACAGCACTTATGCTTTACTTCATGTCTCTTGAGTGATAGGCTTTTTGGTATCCATTCTGTACAGGAGCCATCAGCATGTTGCTTTTCTGATATGTGCCCTCTTAAAACCTGTTGTCATTTTAGCTCTGAACATTAAAGTTCACCACCTTTTCTTAGGTGCTTTTGGGAGGGAATCAGCTGTTCCAGTCTCAGCAAGACCTTCTCCATCGGACAGCCCCCTTGCTATTGTCATATTACCTCATTAAGTGGGGAAGTGAGTGCTTGGCGTCGGAGGTGCCAGTTGATACACTGTGAGTCGTTTTGTTAAGTTTCTTAGTTGGCTTAGATTCCACTAGAGAATTTGTGATTATGATTAATAACAGCATTTGAGGTCTCTAAATACTTCTGATATCAGTAGGACTTGGTTCTAGTGTTGCAGCTTCATTTGTTATGATTGTCTTCTGCTTTTCCTTATGCTGGGGATGCAGTTTCTGTTCTTGTCCTATGATTTAGAGAGGTTATTTTGACAGTTCAGGTATCTTGGCTTCAAAGATGTGCTGATCTCAGCAATGCAAGAATCTAAGACAACTCCGAAAGACTGTTGGAGAGTGCCATCCACATCGAGCATGGTTCCTCTCATTGCTTCTGAGTCTTCTTTACAACATGAGTAATGTGAAAATTTAAAATAAATAAAAATGTGCTGAACAAGCATTTCTCCTTCTCCAGGGAGTCCAATCTACAGCATTTATCAGTTTTAGAGCTGACAGACTCCAACGCTTTGACGTCACATAAACTTGGTAAGAGCTGTTACTGTGTAACCCTTTCTACTTCACTTTCAGTATTGGCTACTTAGGCTTTAAAATGATCCTATATCATTGTAACAGTCATCTTCCAGAGACTCATGGCATCTGCAACGTTTTGTTTTTTTAGTATCCAACCCTCAGACAATAGTGGAGCTATTTTTCCAAGAAGTGGCCCGAAAACACATCCTATCTCATCTTTTCTCCCAGCCAAAGGCACCTCTCACTCAAACTGATGTGAATTGGCCTCAGTTGGTTACAACAATTACCAATTATTTCTTACAGCTTTTGTATCCTTTTATTCTAAAATTTCTGGGAAATTTTCCTCTTCCTGCCTCAAGAATGTTATGTTTCATAATATACGTTTTTAATGAATTCGTTGTTTTAAATTGGGGGAGACATACAATGCTGTCATTTATGTATAAAGATGTTACTTCTGATCTGGCATCATTGGGGCATAAAGCATGCACTTAGATTTTTTTTTCTGCTGGTTCATCCGTCTTCCTTTATCTGGATTCCCTTTACCACTGACAGTATATGTCTTCCATGGCGTTGGGGTGTTGTCAGTGACACTGGACTAGAGAAGAGGCAAAAAGACTCTACGTAAACATGAATGACGTTGGCCTAATTCAGTCTAACAAGTGCTTGTTAGGTTTATAACCGGCCATGAGCAAGGCCCCATGAAGGGCTGCCAGGGTTAAAATGAAAGGAGCCCAGCCCTCAAGGAACGGACTGGGGGTGTAATAGAGACAGCACGCAGAAGGATAAGAATGTACAGGGCCCTCTGAGAAGAGAAGAAGCACGAACAGTTGGAGGGAATCAGGAAAGGCTTGCTGCTAATGGCTGAGCGGGGCCATGAGGGGATAAGGAATGACTCCCACCCGACTGGCCAGCGCATTGTGTGTGTAGAGGGAGGAAGGCAGCAACAAACTCAGGAAGCAGCTCAGAGCCCATTCGGCAAGTGATGGCATACGGTGTGCCGAGGCTGGAGGGAGGAGTTGGGGCCAGATTGAAGCAGGCTTTACTAACCAGCTGAGCCAGACCTTGTGGACAGGCTAGACAGATGGTGACGCGTTTACCTTCTTAATGTAATTATTGGATGCGTTCTACTGTTCGTATCTCTAATCTGTGTAGAGAACATGTATCTCAGAGAGTCAGGGTGACCTAGTGGTTAGAGCACTGGACTTGGAGTCAGAAAGAGCTAGATTCAAATCCCACCAAGCTGTATTCCTCTTGGCAAACTACTTATCTTCTCTGAACCTCAGCATCCTCATCTGTAAAATGGGCATAGTTGTAACACCTGTTATCTTGTAAGGATGAAATGAGAGTAGATATAAAGCTTTTTTCAAAGTATTAAACAATTTGTAGCTCTTTCCCTCCCTCCATCTCATTTTTCAAAGTGTTTTTTCAAAAGCTGGGTTGTGGTGCATTCTGTAGTGTACCTTTAGTTCTTCCAATAAAGGAGAAAGGACCTCTTCCTTAGCTACGATTAGGTGGCCCAGCAATCCTGGGTGCCTCTTCCCGGAGTGTTTGATGGGAAGCTGTCAGTACACACAGTTACAGGTAAGTTCTGTGTTCCACATTTGTTCATTTGAGTTTGCCAGGTCATTTTCCAAATCATCTATTTGGAGACAATTACCTTTCTTGTCCAAAACTATATCTTATACATCCCCTTTAGTCATACAGATAGCTCCCTGTTACTGTCTTCATCAAGCCATATTACAGGATTTCCTGGAGGTGGGGTCAAAACTCACCTCCAAAAGCAGTTCCTTTCCTTTTCTTTACAATATCATTCTCAAGGAGTTAGCCGTTCCCTATCTTACCTTGTCTTTTCCCTGGTTCCTTTTATTGGTCTCTCCTCTCACGTGGGAAGCAGTCATACATTTAAAATAAGAAACATTCTAGCATTTGAATACAGACAGAATCATTACGAATCCTTAAAAGCTTCTTTTTAAAAAAACTTCATACAACAATGAACACCAAAATTGGGAAATTTGCTGGATTTTTTGTGAAGGAAATGTGGTTTACTTTCTTGAGTCTTCCCTGATTTGGGGGGAAAAATTGATTTCTTTTGATAGCATAATCATTTCTAATATATCCCCTATCCTGCACCCTTCCCTGTAACACAGAAAAAACTGAGGGAGAGCATCCTTGCATGCCAGCGGATATAGTATTCTGCGTACAGAACATAGTCCTCACCCTCCAGAACAAGGATCAGTGATTGCATTTCATTTGCATTCATATACTCTTTAGCCTTCTTTTCTTTTCATTCTTATAGTAATTGTATATAGTTTTCTCCAAAACTTTCTTCACTACTTACCTCTTAATACAAGTTGTCCTGTGTTTTGCTGACATCCTCATTTTTGTCACGTCTTGTACAATAATATTCCATTACATCTGTCTGCAGATTTATTCAGCCATTCCTCAGTTGATTGGAATTTTCCATTTTTGGTCCAATTCATTGCTACAGTGAAGTGCATATAGGATCATGTTTTCTGTCCTTAACCTTGGGGTATATGTTTAGCAGCAATGGGGATGCTGGGTCAGAATGTACAGACAGTTCAATGACTTTGCTTGCTTGATTTTAAATTGTTTTCTCAAACTATGAAGCCTATTCTCAGCTCCACCAGAAGTATATTAATGTACCTTTCTCCACACAGCTCTTCCATCACGGACAATTTACATCTCTTGTTTTTGGTAACGTGATGGGGTTGAGGTAGAACCCAGAGTTGTTTTAATTTTAATTTCATTAGGAGCTTTTTTTATATGGTTATTAATTTCCTTTTTTTCTTTTGAAACTTATTCGTGTCCTTTAACTGTGTGAATTGTGACTAGATTTTTTGAAGCAACTGGAAAATCCAAATAATAGGATCAAAATTGAGTCACTAGATAGGAGGAAAAATACCAATGATATGAAGAAATAGAAATTTGTGCTTGCTTTAAATTCAGTATTTTTTCCATCTCCAAGCCCAGGGTAGGAGTTATACTAGCACACGCTTAAATGATACTTGACAATTTACAAAGTACTTTCCTTACAACAACTCTTTAAAGTAGTTGCAAATGTTACTATCCCCATTTTACAGATGGCAGGGAAGGGAACACTTATTTATTAAGCACTATGTGCCAGACACTGTGCAGAGCACCTTACAAATGTGGTCTCATTTTTATCTTCACAATAACCTTGTGAGGTGGGTGCTGTTATTAGCCCATTTTTCTGGTTGAGGAAACCAAGGAAGACAGAGGTTAAGTGATTGCCCAGGGTCATACAGGTGATATGTGTCACAGGCCTCTATCCACCATACCACCAACTACCTAGATGAGAAACAGTCTCTCAAAAGGTTGTCACTTCACAAAATCAGTGTAGCTAAAACTGGAATGAAAGCAGAAAACAGGAAGGGGAAGAGATTTGTAGCAAGTTTCTCAGATAAAGACCTTACTTCTCAAATATATAGGGAACTAAGGCAGATTTATGAAAATAAAAGCCATTCCTCAGTCAATAAATGATCAAAGGATGAGAACAGGAAGTTTTCAGAAGAAATCAAATCTATCAATAGTCACATGAACACATGCTCTAAATCACTGCCACTTAAAGAAATACACATTAAGACAACTCCAAGGTACCACCTCCCACCTATCAGATTGGCTAATATGACAGAAAAGAAAGATGACAAATCCTGAAGGGGATTTGGAAAAATCGGGACACTAAGGCCCTGTTGGTGGAGTTGTGAACTCTCCTGACCTTTCTAGAGAGCAATTTGGAACTACACCCAAAAAATTTATCAAATTGTGTAGACCCTTTGACCCAGCAATAGCACTACTAGGTCTGTATCCCAAAGACATCAAAGAAAAGAGGAAAGGATCTATGTGTTCAGAAATACTTACAAGGCTCTTTTTGTGGTGGCAAAGAATTGGAAACTGAGGGGATGCCTGTCTCTTGAGGACTGGAGGAACAAGTATATGATTGTGATGGAATGCTAATATACTATAGGAAACGATAAAACGATGGTTTCAGAATAACCGAGGAAAACTTGTATGAACTCAGCAAAGTGAAGTGAGCAGAGCAGGGAGAAAGCAGTACTGGGGCAGGGACCTACTGTCAAAGGTTTATCTGTTCCGATTAAGACAATGATCCAAGACAATTCCAGTGGATCCATTTTGAAAAATGCTCTCCACCTCCAGAGAGAACTGATGAATTCTGAGGGCAGATTGAAGCATTCTTTTTTTTCTTCACTTTTCTCCTTTTTGGCACATGTATAACTGATATCATATAGCTTCTCCTCTCAACAGATGGAGGAGGGGCAGGAAGGAGGGAGAGAATTTGGAACTCAAAAATTTTTAAATGGATGTTATAAATAAGTAGAAATTGAATGGCTAAAAGAAGTTGTGACGTATCCATAATTAGATATCTTGTAAGCGTTGTGGGGTCAGAGTTCAGACTCATGATAATCACATTCATGCTGTGCTTTCTTTCCTCAAGGTAGATACTGCAAGTATTAGCTCTCTTACAGAACAGTGTGTTGAAATGTGAGATGCAGGCACTCCTCGAACAAGTCTCCTGACTTTTAATTCACTTTCCATTCTACCTGGCTCCCTTACTTCTTGCTTTGCTTTTTTCCTTTTCTAATACGAGAATTCTTTGTGTCTTTAAGGAATACATTCGCCTGCTACAGCCTTGGTGTCAAGTGAGTGTTGGCTCCTGCCGCTTTATGATGGGCCGGTGCTACCTGGTTATGGGAGAAGGACATAAGGTAAATTTATTCTTATTCTTTCGGCTTGATTTCATGGGGGAGGATCTGGTAACTGTAAGAAACTTTACTGGAAACTCTAAGAAACTTTAAGAAAGATACTGCTATGAAGAATCATTGGATTATCTCATTGTACTTGTTCAGGTCCCAATCACTCAAGTGCCAGCTTTCATTTGCTGCAGCCTTTCATCCTCAGAATTCAAAACCCTTGTTTTGTTGTTATGAGAATATTTGTAAAGCCTTAGTGCAGTGCCTGGCACAAGAAGGTCCTTAATGACTGCCAGTTCCCTTCCTGTTCCCCTCCTTGTAATGCATGTAATATTCCTTTATTTCCTTAGGCTCTGGAATGTTTTTGCCAAGCTGCATCTGAAGTGGGCAGAGAAGAATTCTTAGATCGATTGATCCGTACAGAGGATGGGGAGATAGTTTCTACTCCTCGTCTACAGTATTATGATAAGGTATTAAATCTTATAAAAGGTCATTCTGTCAAATTCCTGGCATGTGTGTAATTGTATTGCTGTGTCAAGTAGGGGAAGTACTGCATAAATGTAAATCTTGTTATATTGTTAGTCACAAAACCTCCAGGTAAAAAGAAGGAATTGCCAGGGGATGCAGGTGTTATATATTACTGAGTCGTCAAAGACTCAGTGACATTCTCAAAGCAGTTCCACTATTTCCCTGTAGGTAGATACAGATTGAAGGTAGCTATGGAGAAAAAGCCGACACCTCATCCTCCATCCCAAGTGGATGTTAGCCATCTCCAGAATTTTACTGTTTCCTCATTGATAAAGATGGGTGGTACCAAAAAGAAACCATACTTATTTGTTCATCATAAATTGAAATTCAGTGCAAAATTATTCAATTGCTAATAAATTCAAAGAGCTTACAACTTCTGAGTTGATAAAACCTCCAACATAAATCATCCATCAGCTTCATCCGTGCTAACAATCTGTAGAATTATTTTTGTGAACTTGGATGAGAATGGAAAGACTTGGCTAAAGTATTAGAATGCTCACAGACCAAATCCTACCCAGAAACCAAAGACAAGCAAAGAAGAACAAAAAACATACGTAGCACAAGCAAATCTAAGATGCCAGTACACTAAAAAGGTGTAATCTCCAAAAGCAGCTTGGGTCCTAGGGAGACCCAAGAAAGGAAGCAGTAGAAGTTCTGAGAGGTGCCCTCCCCTCGGTGGCACAGTCAAAGAAGTGAAGCAAAAACTTGCAATTCCAAAAAAATCAAAGTATCAAGCAAGAGAACTCGAAGAAAGGAAAAATGACACAAGCTCAAAAAAAAAACCCACTTAACCACCAAATTATAAATATTTTTGTATACATAGATCCTTTCCTTTTTTCAAGTGTCACTGTACATAGGCAATATCATAATTAAATTACATTACAATAATGAAGGGAAAAAATATATGTTACCAAAAGTACCTAAATCACTTACTAAGAAAGGATAGCTTGGAGACCAAGGAAGGATCACAGAAATTGAAATGCAATGTGTATAGAGTCATGGAGCGTGAACAAATCCGCAAAACTCAGCATGTAATAGCAAGGCTGGGGAAGGTTATTTGAAAATAAAGCAAACCTAGAGACCCATTCTTTTAAATCTTCAAACAACCCCAGATGAGGCTCATGTCCAGCAAGGTAAGTATTTAAACCCATCTAAAACAGTTGCATACAAATGTGTTTTGTTATTGGCTAAATCACTAAAGGTTTCAGAGGATCAGTACATTTGGTGTAGTGGCTGCTGAGCCCTTTTCAGGGCTCTTTCCACCTTTGGTTTCCACCTGATCCACCTAACTCTCACCGGTGGCTCCAAGAAGCTGTAGCATGTACAGTGGCCACACCCTGGTAAACCATTTCGGCAGACAGGCCAAACCAGGTTGAGAGTAACCAAGGGTTCTTAGACCCATTGGTGAGTTAGGGGGGTGTCTACCCCAAACATGTAATGACTTTCTCTGGTGGAATGGACAGATGAGAACAATTTGCTGCAGTGGCCACGAAGGCAGATGAAGTAGGCGATGTGGAGCACTTAGAGCTTGGTTAGATGCTAAAGACGCCAAGGTCATCCACTCCATCCTGAGCCAGCGTCAGCTGTCTTGACTCTGTCCTGCCACTGGACTGTGATGACTCTCCAGGAGGAGAGAGTGAGGCTGACAATTTCTTGCAACTCTGCCTCACCTAAATCCAATTTACGCACAGATCAGAAGACAAGAAAAAAAAAGGTTTCAGAAAAGTAGCTTGGAGTAACAGGAAAGGGAAAGAAGAATATTTGAGAGGATGAGTGTTTGGAGAGCGATCCCAAAGAGAAATCTCTGAGTGAAAAGGGAGTCTGAGTTAAAGTGAGCTGAAACAAGAAGCCCTTTTGTTCAATGTGATTTTCTTCAACTTGACTAATAAGAGAAGCTATGTAAGAATCAAAAAGCTTCCACTGGCCCTGGAGTAGAGGGACCTAAGGTTGAATTCCGGCTTCAGACACTTGAAACTTACTAGTTGTGTGACCCTGTGCAAGTCACTTGAGTCCAAAAGCTTGTGTTCCTTTTCTGTAGACTTATGAAAAGCCAGGCAAATGTCACAAAAACACTAAATACAAATGGACCAAGCCGCTTCATAAAACAAACAGGAGCGCCAGATTGGATTGAAAGGCCCATAGTAACAGTATGATTCTTAAAAGAAGCGTTTTTATCAAAAAAAAAAAATCTGAATAGATTCAAAATGAAAGGGTGAGCTAATATTTTATCATGCTACTGTCAGAACACAGAGGAGCTTAAGACAGTAATGGCATTGTAAAAAATGGAATTCTCACTAGAAAGTGTATTAAAAGAGATGGAAAAAGATAATGTGATGCAGAAATGTATATATATATAAATGTGTGTATGTCTAGATAGATAGATATATGGAAAAATCCTCCAGGCCCCTGAAGAACCACTCCACAGTAATACAGTACACTATGGATTCACAGTCTAACTTTTATACTACAAGAACTGCTTCAAAGTAGAAAGGGAAAAAAAGGAGTAAGTTCCCCAGCTCCTTCCACAAGACACGTATGGTATTAATTTGAAAACTGCGACAACAACACTCATGAGTGTTACTGCAAAAATTCTAAACGAAATACCGATAAAAGGAATAGGCTGATCTAATTCTCTAAGAGTACGTTTCTGTCCAGGTCCCTCACTTCTGACATTATCCTTTAGTGATTTCATCGTTCTCTAATACGTCCATGAAAGGAATGAAGAAGATTGAGCTTAAAAATCAATTAATTCTTTTGTTTATTTATTTTTTAGTTTTAGTTTTCAATATTCACTTCCATAAGTTTTAAATTTTCTCCTCCTACTTCCTCCCTCCCTCCCCAAGACAGCATGCAGTCTGATACAGGCTTTACACATATATTCACAGTCTGCATTCCAACTCCATAGTTCTTTCTCGGAATGTGAATGGCATTTTCCATCATGAGTCCTTTGGAATTATTTTAGGTCCTTGCATTGCTGAGAAGGGCTTAGTCTGTCAAAATCAGTCCTCGCACACTGTGGCTGTTACTGCGTATAATGTTCTCCTGGCTCTGCTCACCTCAGTTCATATAGGTTTTTCCAATTTTTTCTGAAGTCTGCCTGTTCATCGTTTCTTATAGCACAATAATATTCCATTATATTCATGTGCCACAACTTGTTCAGTCATTCCCCAGTTGATGGGCATCCCCTCAATTTCCAGTTCTTGGCCACTACAAAAAGAGTTGTTATTAATATTTTTGTACAGGTGGATCCTTTTGCCACTTTTATGCTCTCTTTGGGATACAGCCCTAGAAGTGGTATCCTTGTTTTAGACTGTCACAAATCATCAGTTTAGCAGCATGTAGATAACATCATTTTTATAATCTGAAAAGAGAAGTGGAAGGAGTTTAAAACTCAATATTAACTGAGGAACATGCAGGAGTCGTGGTCAGCCTCGCAGCACCTCGTAGCTTAAGCTTTCATGCGTCTCCTTCATTTTTCTAATTGGTCTTAGAGCCAATCGCCTAGTTCTGTTTTAGTTTCGTTAATTCACTGCTTCCAGGCACGTCTGTGATGACAGAAATTCCTCCTGTTCCCTTAGGTTTTGCGATTGCTGGATGTGATCGGTTTGCCGGAGCTGGTGATTCAGTTGGCCGCGTTAGCAGTAACTGAAGCAGGCGACGACTGGAAAAGCCAGGTGGGAGGAGGAATTTTTGGTTTGTCTTCATTTTTATTGCTCTTTTTTCATATAATCACAGTTGGCTGAGAATTTTTTTTGCCTAAAAGTTTGTACTGTAATTAAGGTCTTTATACCCTTCTCCTTGTCTTTGTTTAATTTCTAGGCTACTTTGAGGACTTGCATTTTCAAGCATCATTTGGATTTAGGACACAATAGTGAAGCATATGAGGCCTTAACTCAGAATCCAGACCCCAGCAGGTAGATAATGAACCGTTCACCATCGCTTCTTGTCACACAAAAGGAAGCTTACCTGACAGTCCTCCTTTTTGTTCTAGGCAGCTCGATTGCTTGCGACAGTTGGTAGTGGTTCTCTGCGAACGTTCCCAGCTCCAGGATCTGGTCGAGTTCCCATATGTGAACCTGCATAATGAGGTAGTTTAACCTGTCTCGGAGCACATGGGAAGAACTTTGGTGACTTTGTCAGCCACTGCAAACTTACTCAGCCTTTTGTTTCTGTCCTGTAGGTGGTGGGGATAATTGAGTCACGTGCCCGAGCAGTAGATCTGATGACCCATAATTACTATGAGCTCCTGTATGCCTTCCACATCTATCGGCACAACTACCGCAAGGGTGAGGCCTTAGGGTAAAACTAATTATCATTGGATGTCAGACCTGGCAGAAGCCATCTAGTTGAACTTATTTTTGTTTAATGGATGTAAACTCACCCAGGGTGATGCTGCTGAGGAGAGGGGATGCTAGGATTAGGCTTTGGATAGGAGAGTGTATCAGCTCAAGGGATTAGGGTCATAGAATGAGAAGGGAGCTCAGAGGTGTAACAGCAAGTACCCTAGCATACCCAGGAGGGCCTGTTGGCACAGGTTCTTGGATCTGCTTTTCTAAAAGGAAAGCTACTTTTGAGGGGTCAACAGTGTATTTTAATTATATTCACCAGCAGAGAAAATAAAGACCAACAGATAGGCTTCTGTCTGACTGTAAGCAATACATACATCGCAGATCTGACCATTACATACATACATAGTTACCAGAGAGAGAAGCACCAGCATCTGAATTTTCATGTTGGGGAAGGGGAAGGGATCCTTAACAGCTACCCAGAGTCTCATTTGGCATGTCAATGTTCTTCCAAAGAGTAAGCCTCAAAGCAGAACCTCACCTTAAAGTATATACTTTCCAGAGCCAAAAGGCATCGAAACCATCCTGCTTCAGTGCCTAAGTACCAAAAGGTATGAAAGCCTTTAAGCAAGCAAAGCTTCCTATGAGCAAACTTTCCCTTTAAACAAGTTCCTCCCCCAGTGGGCTCCTGGTAAGGCCTATGAATGGGCCAGGGAAGATTGTTAAGTTCCATTAACATTACAAGAGGTCATCTTATCCAGTACTCCCCTCATTTTATAGCAGAGGAGATGGTGACTTTAGTCATTTGATCATTGTCCCTAATGGGCAGGGCGCAGGGCTTGGGCAGCTCTGTGAGTGCAGTTACAAAAGTATTGCGTACATACCACTTGTGCTCTCATTTTACTACTGGGAATGTTATTTTGCTTGGGAAAATTGTGACTAATTATAGGTAAAGGTTCAAATTTTATATCCTTTCTTTCTTGACTTTGAGCATACTATAGGAATAGGGTTTAGAGCTGAAAAATTTAGTCCAGATGCCTCATTTTACTTAGCTGTGAATTGAAACCCAGAAATGCTCAAAGTTAGCATAAGTCACAGAGGTAGTAAGTGTTAGTGCTGAGTTGAAACCAAGTTCTATGACTTCAGATCTGGAGCTCTTTGCACTTTCTCATTATGTTCATTAGATGGTGTGAACCAGTTAGAACATAATCCTGAGAAGTGACCATGGTTTCTTACATGTATGCTGTGGTCAGTATTAATTTTTTAATTCAGGTAACTTTACTTGGGGCAGACTTAGCTTACTTCAGACTGTGTGAAGATTCAAGTTGTTTTGGATGGTTTGAATTCCTATACCATTTCAGCACTGTAACGTTATCCTTCCTGTTTCTCTTGTTCTGAGCAAATATTGTGGTTTCCAAGTCTCACCAAATGTTGAGTCATCGAAGGCTTTTTAAATTCCTGCAAGGAATACTTTCTCATTAGAAAGATATGATGGACTTTTCATCTCCCCTCAGTTACATGCCAAATTATTAATACAAAGTCAGTTTCAGGTTTGGTATTTGCCAAAAAAAAAAGATCCTCTTGTGGTTTACTGAGTTCTTTAAAATTTAAAAAGTCATTCCAAGGAAAAGAGAAGTGAATGCCTCTATTTTAAATAATTTCTGACGAACTGTAATTCTGTCTCTTCCTTGGGAGTGATTTTATTCTGCTTCTACTTGAAGAATTCTTTTTGTCTAGGAATAGAAACCTTTTTGACTCAGTCTTCAGTTTTATTGGGGGAAATGGCTGCCTATAAGTTTGATTTGTTTCTTTTTTTCAGTCAAATAGATTTCTTTCAGCATAAAAGATAACTTATCAAAGAACCCCCAAAATGCCTTTAAAAAGAGCATTCTGAATCGTTATGTTTAGAAACATCTTTGTTGTCTCTAAATGAGAGCTCATGTTACACATATGAGTAATTAGGCAGCAGACCTTGGAATCAGAATGATCTTGGTTCAAGTCCACTTCTGCCAAAAATATAATTATTCCATTTTACAGCTAAGGAAATAAAGGAGCAATGAGGTCTGATGCCTGACGTACTAGTGAGTGTTAGAAGTGGTGTCAGTCAAGATGTCTCCAGATTTACTGTTCTTTTTACTAAACCACACTGCCTTTAATGTCCCCCTGAAAAAAAGAATTGTTCTTCTTGATTGAAAATCAAACTCTTTCCATGAAGGATTGAAATTAAATAATTATTAAATGCTTTTTAACTTTAAAATTCCGTATTGTCAGTCTGGGAACAGCACTTCTCTGGCATCTTAACAAGAATTTTTCAGTTGTTCCCCTTCAATATAGCAAGGATCTCTGTAATAAGATTGAATCCTTTCAGTTCAGACATCTCTTCCTGTGACCACAGTTTTCCATGCTGGGTTTCAGGGCTCTTTCTCAGGAGGGGAAACTGGTTGATAGCTGAAAAGTTTCATAGGCTCCATTGCGATTATTTGAGCTTATTTGTTTTGACCTCAGGAAAGTGGCAGTGCAGCATAGGAGAGAAGCAGTAGTTGTCATTGTGAAGTCTCATCTGTCCTTGTTCCACAGCTGGCACAGTGATGTTTGAGTATGGCATGCGTCTAGGCAGAGAAGTACGCACTCTCCGGGGACTTGAGAAACAAGGCAACTGTTACCTGGCAGCCATCAACTGTCTGCGCCTGATCCGTCCAGAATATGCGTGGATTGTGCAGCCAGCAGCTGGGGCAGTGGTACAGAAATGTTCTCTTTTTGAAATTTTGTATTGTTTTACTAACACAGCAGCAGTAATACCCTTTTGTGTATAATCCAGCCACATCTATTATCTCATTTTATTTTATCTAAACTTTGTCTTTGGCCTTTTTCTTATTTAATGGCATTACCATTGTTATTAACATGTTATTATCCTATTAATTCACCTTTTCATGATGATTTTAACTATCCAGCTGTCACTGAGCAACCACTTTTCCTGATACAACATTAGCAAAAAGGTGAAAAACGTTTATTGATAATAATATTGATAATAGTAATTATTCTGCCTCTTTCACATTTATGTTCACAGAATTAATGTTAGAACCTTCCTCATAATACATGCACTTAAAGTTTTCCTTTCATAGTGATGAATTTGCTTAGATCCATCCACATTCTTTGCTCAATTCCTGCTATGACCAAAGGGGTGAATACCCTACTCCTAATTCTTGCCACCTGTCTTGCAAATGCAGTGGAGTACATGGTCTTAGAAGTAAGTGAAGCTAACTGTGCTTATACGGAGATCAGATCCAAACCAGGACTCCTGAACACTGTGCTCTAACCAGCCACATGAGAAAACCAAGCCCACTTTTGTTTGGCCCTCATTCTTAGAACACCTGTGCAAGCAAATGGTGCCCATTACACAGAGAGTATGTGCTAACGGCTCTAATGCACAAAGCAGCAGGGAAAAGTGATGGTTTTTTTCAGAAATAGATTTTTATTGCCTTTTGTTCTAACATTGCCAAGATTTCACTCTGTACCACCCCCGCCATCCCTTAGAAGAAATCCTTTTTAAAAGGAAGAAGAGAAAACAGTTCCACAAAGATCAGTGTACTGACCAGTGTGGCATATGTAATGTTCCACATCTGTGGCCTCCCATCTCTGCGAGGGTGGGGTGAGGGGAAGGGAGTTGGGGTAGGATTGTCTTCTATCTCTTCTATGGGACCAAAGTTACTCCTTCTAATTTCATGGCATTCATTTTCTTTTTTTTTTAATAATTTTTTATTGCTATCTTTTGTTTTCACATTGACTAAATTTCCCCATAGCTTTCCATTTCCCCTTTCCAAAGAGCCATTTCGTAAAACACATAATTTTTTTTTTTTTAAGAAAAAGCTGTAGAAGGGAAGAAGAATGTCAGCAAAATTCATTAATATGTAGGGAAAAAATATCTGCATCCGTAATCCCACCACCACCTCTGCAGCTGAATGGGGGGTGGCATTGCATCCCTTCTTTGTGCCTCTGCTTGCTCTTCGTAATTTTTCAGCCTTCACATCTGATTGTTTAATTGTGGTTTCTTGCCACTTACATCGTACACTCCGTTGTCTTTGACTGCATCTGGTCGTGGGTTCTTCCCTGCTCCTGTTTTCTTCACTTGCATCAGTTCATGCAGCCCCATCGTATTCCATCACCGTCAGGTGCCATAGTGTGTCCCTGTTCCCCTCGTCGATGGACATTGCTTCCATCTTTACAGTCACCAGGTGCTCCAGTGGCTGTTGGATCTGCTCCTTGGCACACGCACCTAGCTGTTGAGTCCAGCACTTCCTGCCAGCCACTGTGCCCTCCTACACACTCATCTCCCCAGGCCCCATCAGCACGTGCTTTTTCATTTGCATTTTCCTTATTTTGCTAACAAAGCATTCTTTTATATGGTTATTGAAAGTGGTTTTTTTCCTATTCTTGTCTTTTGTCCATTGTTTCTTGGGAATCGCTCAGAACGGCTTGTGTCCCCAGTGTCTGCTGGTTGTATGTCTCAGATTCCAAATTGTCATTAGAGATATTTGACAGAAAAACTGCTTCCCTTCTTATTCTGTTCATTTTGCTTGTGCACTTTCAACATCATGTAATCAAATTATTTTTCCTAATTATCTCTGTTGCGTTTGATTAAAAACTTGCTTCTACTCCTAGCTGTGGAAGATATATGATCTGCTTCTAACTTTTTTACGGCATAATCCTTCACACTCAGGCCATGCATTCATTTTGATTTATTACTACACTGTCATCTAAGGTAGTGATGGAAGCCTAATTTCTGCAGCTTACTTTCCAGTTTTTCCAGCCATTTTTATATAATAGAAAGTTTTTTCCTAAGTAATGTATGTTTCTGGGTTTTTCAAGCTTTGACGTCCATTGTTTATGATTCTTCCTTATGCTGTCAGTTCCTTTGGTCTTGTTTCTTTTTTATTTAACCAATACCAAATGTATTGGTGGCTTCTGTTTTATATTAAGTTGAGGTCTCCTCAGTCAACATTCCTACCTTTTTTCATTATTTCTTTGGTAGTCTAGATCCTTTTCCCTTCCAAATGAACTTTGCTGTTATGTTATCTATTAGGCAGCTAGGTGGCACAGTGAATGGAGTGCTGGGCCTGGAGTCAGGAAGTCTTGAGTTCAGATGTGGCCTCAGACACTTACTACTACCTGTGTGACCCTGGGCAAGTCACTTAACCCTGTTTGCCTCAGTTTCTTTATCTGTAAAAATGGTTTAGAGAAGGAAATGACAAACCATTCCATTATCTCTGCCAAGAAAAGCCCAAAATGGGTCACAAAGCATCAGACACAACTGAAAAATGACCAGACATCTAAGCATTTTATTGTTTAGCTCTTTAATGATATGACATAGCATTAAGTATCTAAATCAAAATTGATAATATTATCATTTTTACTATGTATAGTTGATTATTTCAAATTAAAATTTCCATCACCCAGCTAATCATTTTTTTTTTTAATCTATTAGTATGAACGCCCAGGAGCCTCCCCAAAAAGGAATCATGATGGAGAGTGCGCAGCTGTCCCAAGTAAGAGAACTTTCAGCTAAGTGTTTGTTGCCTGGTAACTGTTTAAATCTTAACCTTAGTAGCTACCTAATTCTTATTTCATAATCTTCTTTTTGTCTCAGATCTGCACAGTCTGAGAGCTAATTGAAATAGTAATGTGACTGATTTTTTAAGGTCAGGCATTTGGGCTTTTGGAAGACCAACTGTTCTCTACCCTCTTCATGACTTTAGAAATTGGAAGGTTTGATTTAGTGGCCACCTGAGGATTGACAAGGTCTGTAGTCTGCCTGGCCCTGATTTCTCTTGGGATTTTAGTCTCTCTCTCTCTTTGTGGTTTTATAGCGAGCCGACAAGTTGAAATCTTGGAACTAGAAGACCTAGAGAGGGAATGTTCCTTAGCCCGAATTCGCCTCACTCTGGCTCAGCACGACCCAACGGCCGTTGCCATTGCAGGTAGGAATTCACTACTCTACGTTTCTTCTCAAACACCATCAGAAGCTCCGCATGTGCATTCTTTTGGATCATGTACACAAGCTAGAGACTGAAATACCTTTTTCTGTGTAACACTTAAGTATGGGACTAGAACTCAATATATTTCTCACCTACACAGGAAGCTCGTCGGCTGAGGAAATGGTCACTCTCTTGGTACAGGCTGGCCTTTTTGATACAGCCATCTCACTCTGCCAGACTTTTAAACTTTCCCTAACACCAGTCTTTGAGGGACTCGCTTTCAAGTACGTACCAAGTTATCCGCTTCTTATTATGAGACATGTTTGAATTACAAGTTCATTAGTGTATGTTATGTAAGCACAATTTCACTGCTTTCTGAAAAAGCCACATTTATAGTGGAAATGTTTTAACATGTAAAACTTAATGTGTATTGATTGTTTAAAAAAACTTTTAAATTTATAGTTGACAGCTGACACTTCTAGCTATAATTAAATTCCTGTCCTTATTTATTGGCTAATTCAATGTCTCAGTTTGAAAATACTTTAGAACTCTTTTTGGAAATTGAGTGGGAAGGTAAAGTTAGTGACTCTGAATGCTTACTTGGCATCACAGGTGCATCAAATTGCAGTTTGGTGGTGAGGCCGCGCAGGCAGGGGCGTGGGCTTGGCTAGCAGCCAATCAGCTTTCATCTGTCATCACCACCAAGGAATCCAGGTACCTTACTAGCATTAATTCTAGCATGTGTTTTGGATTGAAGTGTTCCAGTACAGAAGCTGATTTTGGTGATTGAATTGTGGAGATTGCTTATATATAGGAAGCTACCTTGCTTTTTTGGGGTTAGATGGTCTATGAAACTGAAATATATAACAGCATCTATACAGTGCCTTTCCCCTCCCCTACACCCATGAAAAAATTCTTAAAACCATTCAGCCAGAAGGCTTTTGTAGTCCCAAAAGAACTGTAAAAATATGAGTTGGGATTAGTCAGAAGTCTTTAATATATTTACAGTGTGACATCCCTTTCCCCCAAACCTAAAAACCAAGGTCTTCCATCCAAATATCACGTGACCTCCTAATGTCCAACTGCCAATTTGTTCTGGTTGTTCTTTAGCAGCCCTTCTATTTGACTTGCTTCCCTTCTCCTGGGCTTACTTCCTAGGGCAGCTGTTGAAGGCTTTCATTTCTCCCTTTAAGCATTCCCCTTCAACAGCACGAAGTCAGATATTTCTGAGTCCCAAACCAGGTCCTGCCCTTCCAGCACATGGTAGAATTAGCGTCATTTGAGAGCTAACAGGAGACTTTAGAGATTGAGTCAGCCACCTCGTTTTACAGATAAAGAAACAGGCCTAGAGAAGTGAAGTGGCTTGTGGTTGTACAGGATCAGGACCAAAACTCGTTCTGAAAAACATATCTGGGAGCTTCTAGGCCACCTCTTTCTCCCTACGCTGTTGCCTCTGTAGCTCTCCTAATTGTTTTATCTTATTTAATAAACAAAGGGTCTCAACTTGGCAGGGGAGGGGCACCAGCAGGCAGGGAGGGTGGGAGCAGGGATGGCATCCAAGTCTTCTACTTCTAGACACCCCCCATAGAGGCGGGCATAATTATGGTTTGGTGAAGTTTAATGTACACATGTTACAGAATCTTTCATTGCAAGTATTTTCTTAGAAATCAGTTTATTTTCATTTTCAGTTTAGTAAGATCATTTAGTTTTTAATTGTTGTCATTCATCTCTTTTCTTGTTTTTGCTCCTGTGTCATAAATTTTAATTCTGGGCAGATGTGTGAAAACCCTTTCCCTCAGCTTTTCTTCTTGACCAGAGTCCACATACCCACCATGGGGATTTTCTGAATACTCCTCTATTATATTGACTTTTTGTCTGAACAGAGCAAATCAGGGTTCATTGACACACTTCGTGTGCGTGTGTGCATATGTGTGCGCGCGTGTGTGTGCGTGTGTGTGTGCATGTGTGTGTGCATGTGCGTGCGTGTGTGTGTGTGTAGATGGATTTTCCTTCTAAATAAATATTTTAAACTCTACTGGCATAGGCTATTAAGGAATCTGAAAATTAATCATTTTTTCCAGTGCTACTGATGAAGCTTGGCGGTTGTTGTCGTCTTACCTGGAAAAATACAAATGCCAAAATAACTTGTATCACCATTGTGTAATCAACAAGCTGTTGTCCCATGGGGTTCCTCTACCCAATTGGCTTATAAACAGTTACAAGGTATGTAGCCCTTCTCTCTCGGAAACGTTCCATCCTAGCTAGTAGTGGCAAAAGGAGGCAGCGGTGATTTGGAAGAACAGCGATAGGAAAGTCTCGCTGTAGCTCTGTGGGTAACCTTGTTGCCTTTAGGGAAAAATCCATCATATGTCACATAAAATTTCAATAGCTTGTTCAGTACAAAATGCTGTCCTCACAGCAGCCTTCTAAGTAGGTAGTGTAAATATTGTTCTTTCCTTTCCCTCCATCCTAGAGTTGGAAGGGATCTCACAACTAGAATCCCCTGGACAAGGTAACCTGCCCAATCTGCTTTGGGATGGCTCTGATTCTCAGGAAGTTCTTGATGACATAAAGCCAAACTTTGCCCTTTTGTGAAACCTAATTCTGCTTCTTGAGAGCAGCTGAGATAATCTAACCTTCTTCCCATGATAGCTTTTCAGATGTACCTCTCATAGCCTCCAGAGTCTCCTCCCAGCTAAATATGCCCATACACCAGCCGTCCTCATATTACATGATCTCAGGCATCTTCTTCACCCTCCCAGCTGCCCTTCTCCTGCCATTCTTCAATGGCCTTCTCAGAATATGGTGCCCAGCTGGACCAGCACTGCCGCTAGTGCCTGCAGGCATAGAGTACAGCCCAAGTGCTCTGACTCAGGACCCTTGGCCTGCTCAGCATATTGCAGCTTCTTGGCTTTTCTGGCTTCTGCAGGTGAAGAAGGGAAGCCCATGAAAGGCACCCTGGCAGTTGTGGGACTGGCTTTAGTTCCCGCACCAGGGCTCCTTTCATTGATTATTCAGCAAATTATTGGGCAGCTAGGTGGTGCAGTGGATAGAGCACCAGTGCAGTGTCAGGAGGACCTGAGTTCAAATCTCACCTCAGACACTTGACACTCACTAGCTGTGTGACCTTGGGCAAGTCACTTCACCCCAGTTGCCTCATCCTGGGTCATCTCCAGTCATCCTGATGAATATCTGGTCACTGGATCCTGATGGCTCTGGAGGAGAAGTAAGGCTGGTGACCTGCACAGTCCTCCCTCACTCAAAACAAAGTCAAGTGCAAGTCATGTCATCATTTCTCTGATGGCATGGTCTTCAGCAACAAAGGATGAACACACATTCAGCAAACATTTCTGTAAAATGCGCTTGCTGTCATATTTAAGTTGATAATTTCCCATTCTATGTATATGGACATAAGGTAAACTCTCTACCCCAAGAAAAATGTCCAGTGATGCTATAATGAGACTCTCATTGACTTCCAAGCTGTTAGGGCTTCTGTAGCCCTAAAAGTTTATCAAGTATTTTCCCCACAGAAGCCCTGAGAGATCGGTATATGGTAATATCCCTCTTGCAGAGTTGAAAAACTTGAGAGGGAGCAGTGAAGAGACATGTCCAGAGTTACACAGCTAATAGATTTGAACCCAGGTCTCTCCTATTTTTATAGTTTTATTCCATCCTACATAATGGAATATCGAGGAGTACCTGGGACAGCCTTCATTACAAATGAAATTCATAGGAAAGGGGATTATATTAGGCAGAGAAGAAGAAAACTTTTTTTTTTTTCAGAAAATCTGACATTTTCTGGTTATGTCTTGGGGACACCCAGCTCTTGCTGATAGCCATTAACCAGCTGTTTCCAAATGTGGGTCATGTGAAAGACTGAGGGTTCTATAGTTTATTTGGGTATACACATAGGGAGAGAGGGAAAAAAGATGTGACAGGTAACAGAAGGGAGGCTTGAACGTTGAGAGAGAAGATAAAATTCAGAACTTAAAAGAGAAAAAATGATTAACCAAAAATTTAGGAGCTAATAAATTGAGCTGAACTAGGATGGAATTGCAGCCGACATAGTGAGGAAGAATGGCACGAAGGCTGACTTGGCAGTCAGGACTCGGTTCGAACCTGGCTCTGCATTTGATTGATTGCCTGTAGGGCTTAGGACGAGTCAGGGAAGCTCCTTGGGCCTTAGTTTCCTCCTCTGTAAAATAAGGGACTTGGCCTAGATGGCATTTGATTTCCCTTTCAGCTCTATATCTATCTGATTAATTAGGAAAGGTTTTCAGATGCAAATTTAGTTGAGCCTTTTCAAGTGGAAGGAACCAGCGCCCTTTACTTACAGAGAAGGAACTAGACCCCCGTCACTTAAGTCAATAAGGAGCGGAGCCAGCATTTAAACTCGCGTTTTCTGACTCTAAATTCCTTGCCGTTTTCCTTGATGATGTGGAGCTTTAGTTACATCTTTCATTCTGTTCCTTGGGGTATTTACTTATAAATACTGCTGGTATTTGCCTACCATTCTGGGAAATACTGGCTGGCTGCCTCTCTACCTATTCCCAACCAACCTTCAGGTGGGTAAACAGGCAGGTTAAAGTTCGCCATTTGCCACATAGCAAGTACACTTAAGAGCAGAATGCATTCCCTTTGCTTGATACTGTTACTGTTTTTTAAGATTGCCAACTTGCCTATTTTCAGGCCTATCCAACTCAGTACGGCCCTCCAAAGGTGGCCCTTCTGGATCTTAATCCGTGGCTTTTTGGAGTACCTATTCCTTAATGAATAAACATCTTTCAGCTTAAACTTCTTACTTTCTCACTCCTGTTCCATCTTCTGACCTTCATAGAGAACTGACTAGCTTCTTGCTTCCTATAAATCAGTTAATGTCTTCCCATTTCCTTAAAAAAAAAACCCTTTATAAAAAAAAAAAACAACAAAACCTTTACTTGATGCTGCCATCCCATAACTCTCCTCCCCTTCATGTCTGAACTCCTCAGTGAAGCCATCCATAAGAGATGCCTCCTCTTCCTCTCCTCTAAACCCTCTATGTATTATTCTGGCTTCCAAACCCATCATTTAACTGAATCTACCCTCTCCAAAGTTAATTTCTTAATTACCCAATCCAGTGGCCTTTTCTCAGTTACCATCCTTGATCTTTGCAGCATTTAGCACTGTAGGTTATCTCCTTGTGGATCCTCTCTCCTAGATGGGTTTTGTGACACTACTGTCTCCTAGTTCTTGTCCTTACTCAGAATGAGTAAGTCTCTTTTGCTTCTGCTTCATCTGAGTCATGCCCACTCCTGGCGGTCCTCCAAAGCCCTTTTCCCAGGGTCTTTTCACTCTGTACTGTCTCACTTGGCCACCCTACCAGTTCTTATAGGGTCAGTAAGCTCCATGCACATGATGTCCAAATCTGTATAGCCATCCCTGGGCTCCAGTCCCATGTTACCAGCTGCCTTTTAGACAAGTTGAATTGGTTGTCCTACTAGCATTTTAAACTCAACATGTCTAAATCAGAAACCATTATCTTCCCTGCCTCCCTTTCTCCCCAAAAAACAAAGTAAAAAACCCTCTTCTCTTCCGAGCTTTGCTATTACTGTCAAGGGAACCAGCATCCTCCTAACCAACCCAGGCTCACAACCTCAGTCATGCTCACCTCCTCTCACCCTACACATCTATCCTGTTGCCAAGTTTTGTCACTTACATCTTCATAACACCTCATATATGTTCCCTTCTCTCCAGTCACATAGCCACAGCCCTAGTTTAGACCCTTGTCACCTTTTACCTAGAGTCTAGGTAGAATTGATCTGCAGGTGCCCTTCTTTATTTATCAAGCTAACTAGCAACACAATCACCGTTAAGACCAATTCTCTTTTGGGAAATGGCCTATTTCAGATTTTCCAAGAATAACCATAGTCTTTAGATGACACCATCCCTAAGAAATTCCCTTTCCTCCTTCCCCCAAAAAAATCAAAGTTTCTGCAGAATGAGTTAAGCATTAGGGCTCCACGAACTTAAACAGTACTTACACTTTAAGTCACTGAAATCTCTCCAAAATCCTGTACTTTGCCATCCTTCCCTTTTTCAGAAGGTTGATGCTGCTGAATTACTCCGTCTGTACTTGAACTATGACCTTTTAGAAGAAGCTGTGGATCTGGTTTCTGAGTATGTTGATGCTGTGTTGGGGAAAGGACACCAATACTTTGGGATTGAGGTGGGCACAAGTTGACATTTTTTCTGATTAGGCCAGGTTCTGGAATTAAACTTCTCTTCCGGTGTTAGTACCATTCTGGTTCTAATTAATTACATCACTGATTTTCCCCCCTAAAGTATAAGTGTTTGGTACCTCCATTTTTCCATTTGTGAAATAGGAATAATAAAAAACATCTCATTTTTCTACATTAAGAGGTTGTGGTCAGAATTGTCCTCCGTTAAAAAACAGAAAGATACTATGTAGATGGGCACAGCTATTTTTCTCTTGTAAACAGCAAAATACAAAGAAATTCCATATACCAGCACTGTTTTTTTCTATTAATTTAAGTCACAATTTCTGCTGGTATTGTAGTTATAGAAATGGTTGCAGTATTAGTCCCTTGGAAGGGATTGGACTTCCCAAAGAAAATTTAATGCTAAATGAAACCAGAATTTGCTCCTTTATTTAAGGGGAAAAAATGGTGTGCCTAAAAGTATTTAAATCAAGGAAGAAAGTGAGATCAAAAAAATACCCGTGTTCCCTATGTGTAGCATTTACATTGTTATTTTTTTTTAAAAAAAGCTTTGAAGAAAAGAGTGAATGTATACGCTCTCTTAAAGGTTTAGAATAGAGGGGAAAATCTCAGAATGTTTCAAGTAATTTAGTTCAATTTACAAAAGTTATGCTTTCCTTTTAGTTTCCACTGTCGGCAACCTCTCCAATGGTGTGGCTTCCATACTCTGCCATTGACCAGCTCCTTCAGTTGCTGGGAGAAAACAGTGCTAACACACACAACCTTGCTGTGAGTGATGCTCTTCATTGGGAGCCAACTTGCTCCTTACTCTTTTGCCCTTCACTTCCTGGAGCTTAAACGAGAGTAAAAGGGGGGAAGGTTCTGGGTTCTGGCTGATGCCAGGAATAAGCCTGATTCTTTTCTTTAGACTCCTGAGCTGCCTCATGAGCATTTGATACTTTTTTCCTCTCTTGCAGCTGCACCAGAAAATACTTGACAAATTGAATGACTACCAGGAAAAAGTCGATCGGGCAACACGGGATGTGCTGTATCGCCGACACTAGTATCGTGGACCTCTAACTTTCACAACCTTTTGGTGCCTCAGAAGGCATGAGACTTTACTTTCCAGGAACCCTGCATTCCAGGCTGATTTCTGTAAATGTAAATGATATGTACAGTGTTAAGCCTGAATTCAGCTAGAGGCCAGGAAGGCAGAAGTGATGCAGGAGTCCTTGTACTGACTTGGCTGGTGGTGCTAATACACAATTTCTGGTTTTCAATATTGGTCTGAAGCAGCTGCTTTTGTATATGATTCAGGAGCTTTTGTAGAGTTTATATTTTTTTAAATTACTGAAGACATTGTTTATCTGCAAATTAAAAATCACCTTCAACCAAGAAAGCAGGCTGGCGATTTGTTGTAGTGAACAACCGAAATCAGCCACTGCAAACCCTGTCATTCCCCATCACATTTTGTAGTTCAGCAAAATCATTTTGAACCAGAACTGACATGTATTTTCCATACAAAAAAATAGCCTGAAAAGATTGTTCCCCCTCTTGGTCCTTCGTTTATTGTGGGATTGTGTTATTGTTATTTTGTATGACCTTCAGTAAAATGTAAAACATCTTGCCCAAGCCAAGACCAAACTAAAAAGCAGGTGTTTGAAGAAGACGTATTCCACTTTGATGCTGAAGCCAGATTTGAAAAAGCTCTTGATTTTATAGTGATGAAAATGTTGCAAGTTTCAAAGTCCAGCTTACATAGAAATATCCAATTTCTACATTCAGTTCTGTCTGTCACAACGGACCTGTTTCAGTCTGGGCTAGGTGTGAGTCATTGATTGATTGATTGATTCAGTTCAAGGTTTACTAAGGGCTGGACCAAAATGTAAACCTCCCTGGTCAGAGGCTTTCATGCCTCAAGATTTTGAAAGAAGAAGAAGATAGGAAAGTCTTCTGTGATTTTATTCTGTATATTAAAATTTATTGATCATCTTGTAAGAAACCAGCTGTGTATACTTTGGTTACTGTGCATATTGTAGAGTTTTCTTTGACTTTGCTGTAAGATCTGCATTCAGGGCCATGATCAAAGCCACTTTCATCATTGTTCTGTTTTGGGGAAGAAGTCAGAAAGGTTCTCAGACATTGGCACTCATTGATTAAATGATGGGTTCCATGTCAGTGATGTGTTTATCAATTGGGTATCAGTACTTGTGATCCTCCCTTTCCAGTGGTGGGAGTGAAAGGCATTTAGAGTTAGGGTTCAGTCAACATAGAAACTTCAGTTCAGGAGATGGTTTGTGCCTAGAGAGACAGGGACAGACAGACTGCATTTGTTAACACAGTGTGCCAAGCACTACAAATATAAATATGAAAGCTCCTGCCTTCCAGCAGCTTCTACCCTAACAGAGGAAACCACCCAGAAAAGGGAGCTTCAGGGAATGGGGGGAGGGGGAGAATATCTGGGCCCTGAAGCTGGGGAACTCAAGTCATAGGATTTTCATCTAGAAAAATACCTCCCTTATTTTACAGCTAAAGAAATTGGCTCAATAACATCCACCCATTATTCCTAACTGTGTCAGGAGATGTGGAAAGGAGCACATCAGCACTCTCTTAGTTGCCATTCAGTATTGGGATAGAGCAAGACAATTGGGAATCATTAAATAATTAACAAAAGCAAAGTTTTATTTGTCCTAACATGGGAAGAATGTGCCACAAAGCTTCATTGGCAATAGCTTCTCAACACAGCATTCTGTATCTCCACTTGAAAATGAGTGACTGAGGGCTAGGTAGAATGAAAGATGGGGAGACAGTCTTCTGAAATCCACTACTTGTGAGGGGCCTAGCCCCCCACGGCCAGGGCTTTTTATTCCATTGGATGACCAGGAAGTTGTGTCAGGGAAGCCAGAGACCAATCTGGGGAAAACTTCCCCATGCTGCTGGTCCTATTACAAAGGCTACTGAGGAAAAGATTAATCCCTCTTCCACATGACAGCCCTTCATATATTTGAAGGCAGTTCTGGTTCTTATAAGTGCACTCCTCAGGTCTTTTCTTCAAGCAGTAGACGGAGTGCTGGGCCTGGAGTCAGGAACTCATCTTAACGTCAAATCTGGCCTCAAGATTTCTTTCTCAAGAAGCTTGACCACAAGTTTCCTCTTCTATAAAATGAGCTGGAGAAGGAAGTGGCAAACCACTCCAGTAGCTTTGCCAAGAAAATTCCCAATGGGTCAGGAAGAATCTGACTTAACTGAACAAAAAATATCCCCAATTACTTCAACTCTTCATTTGCCATGGTCTAAGTTCAACAAGTATTTTTAAATTCCTGCTTATGTGCCAAGCAGTCCTAGGCTGGTTCAAAGATAAAAAGGAAAGAATTACTGCCTCGAAGGAACTTCCATTCTATTGTATCGACCCAACATGTGCCAAGCAGTGATGTGGTCTCATCTCTCTTCTAAACATATCAGTTTGACCCGTGTAAATGATGGTTTGGAGGGGCTGGCATTCAGCTATGACTCCTGTTGTCCTTGAATGCTAATATTCCTACAAAGTCCAGCTCGAACACCACTTCCTACATGAAGCCTACACTGATCTTCACAGGTACAAATGCATCCTCCACCTTGGAATTAAGCTGCATCAACACTTTGAGATGGAGATTTCGTTTTTTATATTTCCTGGGCCTAGCTCCACACCTAAAAACAGGTACTTAATAAATGCTGATGGAGGGTGGCAGAGCCTAGATGGCATGGATTTTCTAGAGTGCTCCAAACAAGCCCAGCCAAATACCTATAAAAAATGGCCCTAAACAAATTCTAGAGCGGCAGAACCCACAAAATGATGGAGTGAAGCAAATCTCCAGCCCATGACAGTCTGGAAGGTAAATGGAAAGTGTATCACGCCACACTGGCAGCATAGCGCAGTTCAGTGTGGGCCACAAGTACATAGAGGGGACCTGAGCAGGCCTTGGGGGAACTGAATCTCTACCACTTGTAGCTGTTTCCAAATTCATGACCCCAAAACACTGAGGATAAATTGGAAGGTCAGTGAGGAAAGCCTTTGGGATCAGTGCAGGAGGGTGGAGTGGTCTGGTTCCAACCCCAGGGCAGCAGAGGGGGGAGGTGATGGAGGAAACCGCAGCTGCAGCCACTGTTTCTGGAGCTCTAGACCCACAGATTATGGGGAAATCAAGCAGCTGAGATAGTATGCCCCTTATCCCCACTGGAAGCAGAGAACTACCTTGACAAAGAGTCAAAAATCAAGTAAGTGACTGGGGAAATGAGCAAAAATCGGAAAAAGAATTGGACTAGACTCTTACTTTGGTGACAAGGAAGACCAAAGCATGCAAACAAAAGAAAACAAAGTCAAAGCTCCTCCATCCAAAGCCTCCAACAAAAATGTGAATTGGTCTCAGGCCATGGAGCACTCAAAAAGGATTTTGAAAATCAAGTAAGAGAAGTAGAGCAAAAATTGGGAAGAGAAATGAGAGCGATGCAAGAAAATCATGAAAAGTCAATTCCTTGCTAAAGGAGACCCCAAAAAATGCTGAAGAAAATAACACTAAAAAACAGATTAACCCAAATGGCAAAAGAGAGCCAAAAAGCCAATGAGGTGAAGAATGCCCCAAAAAGCACAACTGGCTAGATGGAAAAGGAGATCCAAAAGCTCACTGTAGAAAATAATTCCTTAAAGATTACAATGGAGCAGATGGAAATTAATGACTGAAAAATCAAGAAATTATAAAACAAAACCAAAGGAATGAAAAGATAGCAAACATGAAATATCCTGTGGGAAAAACAATTGACCTGGAAAATAGATCCAGGAGAGACAATTTAAAAATAATGGGACCATCTGAAAGCCATGATCAAAAAGAGCCTGGACATCATCTTTCCTGAAATTATCAAGGAAAACTGCCCTGATATTATAAAATAAATATTAAATATAAATATTAAATATAAATATATTGTTTATATATAATTTTATATATTATATATTATATATAATATATAATTTATAATATATAAATATATATTTATATAATAATTATAATAATATTAAATATAAATATTAAAAATAAATATAAATATTAAAATAATTCACTGATCACCTCCTGAAAGAGATCTGAAAAAGAAAAACTCCTAGGAATATTGTAGCCAAATTACAGAGTTCCCAGGTCAAGGAGAAAGTATTGCAAGCAGCTGGAAGGAACAATTTGAGTATTGTGAAAATACTATCAGGATAACACAAGATCTAGCAGCTTCTACATTAAGGGATATTCTAGAAGTCAAAGGAACTAGGATTAAAACCAAGAATCACCTCCCCAGAAAACTGAATATAATATTTCAGGGAAAAAAATAGTCATTCAATGAAATAAAGGACTTTCAAGCATTCTTGATGAAAAGACCAGCACTGAATAGAAAATTTGACTTGGAAACACAAGAATCAAGAGAAGCATGAAAAGGTAAGCAGGAAAGAGAAATCATAAGGGACTTATTAAAGTTGAACTGTTTACACACCTACATGGAAAGATAATATTTGTAACTCTTGAGACTTCTCAGTATTGGGGTAGTTGGAGGGATTATATACATATAGACACAGGGCACAGGGTGAGGCTGAATAGAAAGGGATGATATCTAAAAAATTAAGAGGTGAGAAAGGAATTTATTGGAAGGAGAAAGGGAGAAATGGAATGGGGCAAATTCTCATAAAAGAGGAAAGAAAAAGCTTTTGCAATGGAGGAGAAGAGAGAGAAGGTGAGAGGGAAAATTTGAAGCTTACTCTCATCATGTTTGGCTTAAGGAGGGAATAACATGCACATTCAATTTGGTATGGAAATCTATCTTACACTACTGTAAAGTAGGGGAGAAGGGGATAAGTGGAATGTGGCGGGGGGATGATAGAAGGAAGGACAAATGGGAGGATGGAGTAATTAGAAGAAAACACTTTGGAATGGACAAGCTCAAAAGAGAGAATAGAATAAATGGGGGCAGGATAGGATGGAGGGAAATATAGTTAGTCTTACACAACATGACTATTATAGAAGTTGTTTGCAAAATTACACATATATATCCTATACTGAATTGCTGGATGTGTGGGGAGGGAGGAAGGGAGAGAAGTTGGAACCCAAAGTTTTCAAAATGAATGTTAAAAATTGTTTATTGAGGAAAAAGAAATACAGGTAATGGAGTATAGAAACCCCCTGTTGGGGGCTCGTTAGACTGGCTCACTTCTGGCACTCCAGTTAGGTCCTTTCGGTTGTCTCCAACTCTTTTCTTGGCAAGGATACTGGAACAGTTTGCCATTTCCTTCTCTGAGCCAAACAGGATGAAGTGCCTTGCCCAGGGTCTGGTAAGCTAATAAGTGTCTAGGCCAGAAGACTTTGGCCAAAGACCTCTGGTGGATCTCGGCCACTCAGGGCTGATGAAACCATACTGATCAGGGGTAAGTACGTGATCCTGAAGAGAAGCGCTGAACACTTGAACAGTTTTCCCAACAGACCATCATCAGCCAGCGATGAAGCCCCTGAGCGCCCCCTCCAGGCTGTAGTCCAGCCCTCTCTAGGGGGCTTACAACTAAGGAGAGGTCTTGAACACCACCAGGCTCCCCTCCTGTGGCACTGTCCCCCAGAGACTGACAAGATGGGGGGGGGGGTGTCCGCCCACCTCGCTTTCCATCTCTACAAAGGAAAAGAAAAACGATCGTCCTGCGACCCCCACGGAGGTGGCGGCAGTCACCGGGCTAGACTGGCCGGTCCAGCGCCTGTTGGGTGGTCACCCACGGGGAGCCAGGGTGGCAGGCCGAGGGGCCAGGAGCGATGCCAGGCTGGGCCAGGACCTGCCCTGCCGCCGGGGCAGCGCTGTTCAGTGACAGACTGACGAGAGCCCGGTCCCCGCTGTGGGTCAGGCCTGGCGCGAGGCCCTACAATAGGAGCCCCTTCAAGGAAGACACACGAAGACCACGCGGTAGCTGACCCCGCAGGCCCGCCCCAGGAGAGACTATTGCGTCACAGAGCGCAGGGCGCCACGGCTCAGTTCCATCAGCCAATGGCCCGCTCGGCTAGAGCAGGCCCCGCCCACCGGGGCTGGCGCGTGCGCGCTGGGGCGCCGGTTAGGCGCGGCGGGCCTCGGGGGCGGGGCGTGAGTCCTGAATATTGATCGCGTGCGGACGTGCCAACGCCGCCCGCCCTCCCCCTGCTGGCTGCCTTGACGCGCGTGGCGGCTCGCGCGGAGGCTCGCGATGGGGAAGAAGTCGCGGGCGGTCCCCGGCCGGAGGCCCATCCTGCAGCTCTCACCGCCGGGACCTCGGAGCGGTGCTGCTGGGCGCGACGCGGAGCCCGAAGCCGAGGTGGAGGCTGACGCGGCGGTCCCGACCCCGACCCCGGCTCCGGCTCCGGCCCCGGCCCCGGCCCTGCCCCCGGCTCCGGCCCCAGCCCCTGCTCCAGCTCCGGCCCCGGCTCCCGCTCCGGCCCCGGCCCCGGCGGCGGCCGCGGCTCCGACCCCTGCCCCGGCGGCGGCAGCGACGGTGACCACTGTGGCGACCTCCCTGGAGGACTCGCCCTCGGAAGGTAAGGAAAGGCCGCGGGGAGCCTCGGCCTCGAGTAGAAGTCACGGCCCGCCTCGAGCGCGCTGCCACCGTAAACCCCCCAAATTCGAGCCCGGGGCTTGGGGCCTAGTCCGGCCCGGAGCTCCAGGGCTGGGCCTGGAGGGAGGGAGGGAGAGAAAGGCGTCTGGGGCCCGGGGCGGGCAGGGAGAAGCGGCCGCAGCCGCCGCCCCGCGCCCGGCCTCGGGCCAGGGAGGAGCCTTTCCCGGAGGACTCGCCGGATGACGCCGAGGCCGTGGCCGCCATCACGGCCCGGGAAGGAGCGCGGCCATTCGCCGGGAGCCCTGCGGGGGCGCGAGCACCGGACCAACAGCCGACCCCGCCGCTAGTAGCTAGGGAGGAAGCTAGGCCGAGCCTCGTTTGACCGAGGGAAGTGACTGGGCCAAGGTCACCCCGCGGGCTTCACCCACATGATCATGACTGTGCAGCGGGGCAGGACCGCGGCGTTGCCCCGCCGGCCTTTGTTTGGCGTTTGGGCCGGGCTGCCCCCGGAAAAAGCCTGCTGGGCAGCACGGTCGAAAATAGCCCGTTCCCAAAGAACTGGAATTTATTTCCAGATGTGAGCCATCAGCATCTGCATCCCATCCCCTTAGAAGTTATTCGGTGACTAATGAGCTTTGTTTCTGGGAGATACTCCCGTGCTGTTTGGAAACCAGTATTATCAAAAAGAGTAGATTGCGGGCTGGAAAGAGACTTCAGAAGTCATTTAGTGTAACGCACTCGTTTTATGGACTAGGGGTTAAGTCGCTGTATGTAGTAGAGCAGAGGTTCAAACTGGGTTCCTCTGATTCTAGATTTTGGTGTGTATGACTGAGAAATAGAAACATTGCATTGTATTACTTTTCAGATGAAATAGTCCCTGTGATTGAGCGTAATTGTTTAAAAATTAAATTTTTAGATTTTTGAATGTCACAATTTTTAAATGAGAAGCAGATTGGCCTATAGGGGAGGAGAGGGGAAAAGAGCCAGTAAGAAAATTCTGGATTCGAGTCTTGCCTCTTGACATATGCTAGTTGTGTTGATCGAGTGATCCCTTGATCTGTCACTACTCCAGGCAGCTCTCTGTCCCAGCTTGAGATCTGCATCTGGGGAGGAATTGTGCATTCTAGGGCATCCACACAATGAGATAACAGGTTTGGATAGAAAATTTGCAATACTTTTTTGTTCATATTTGGAAATTCCTAAGTTATATGATGAGCGTAAGGATTGCTTCCAGAAGCTGTGCTGGGACTGTGGGTGTGGAACATGCCATATACTGTCCGACTTGCTGATAACTCCTTTATTTTCCTCTTTTAGTTTTAGCAAGGGATGGCTTGCTGGGTAGGAGAGAGAAGAGGGACACTTTCAGAAATGAGGGTGATGTCAAAACAATAACGATCAAAATTTAAAACAGTTTTTAAAAGTAAGGAACTAATTTTTATGCCCTAAGTTATGTATTTGAGTGGTTTGTTTGGTTTGGGGCAAAGTTTGTAGATGTTATCATTTGTAGTTTGAGTTTTCTTTACCATTCCTTTCAGATGAACAGGAAGTTGTTTCGGAAGTTCCCAAAGTCATTGTTCAGAATCCCCCTAAACCCATCATGCCGACCAGACCTACCACTGTCAAAGCAACAGGTATGGATTTGACTCTTTGGTTTTTTTCTTTTCTATCTTTCTAGAATAATTAGAATTAATAAATTTTAATTGATTATAGTTGTCTCACTGATTTAATACTGCTTAGCAATAAAAATTCAAAAATCTTTACTTTCTTTCTGACTTGTTCCTGGCTTGTACACTCACCCAGTTTGAGGCAGATTTAATGTTGAGAGAACTCCACCCATAATTAAATATTTTATTTCGTTTGATAATTGTTTAAAATTCAAGTGATTGGAAAATCTAAAATTCAGCTGCCAGAAAACATGGTAGTGCTATCTAAATATGCTTTAGGAAATTATGCTTACAAATCTTAATTTTTCTTATACTGTTAATGAGCTGGAAAATTTTAATTCCAGTCTCATAAAATTGAAGCATATGTACTGTAGTTTAGGGATAAGATTTTACCCTGAAGCAGAGGTAGAGTGTTGAAATATAATGGGATATTCAAACCTAATGTATTATTTATTTACTAAATTTCTTCCACTGCTAAAACAAAGTTTTACAGGGCTTGTGTATTTTAGAAAAGAGTATCCAGAAAAAAATGAACTCAATAATACTTTGATAAAAACATAGTAGAATTATCTTTGGAATGAGATCATAGCAGTATTCTATGTCATGAAGATGGGTTTGCTTAGCAGGCATTTACTGAGCACAGACTCTGTTCTGTGCAAGATGGGTAAATTCCGTGTTTAATGCTATAGGGAAGACACAGATCTGATCCCTGTCTTGAAAGGATCGATAATGTTGTGATTCATAAGGTAACTATCTGTATAAGGCAGGGTGTGTGCCAAGTAGACATAAACATTACTGATGATTGAACTGAGGCTTTCTATGGAGAATGGTCTAACCCATTCCTAGAAATGTTAGCAAGAAGAATTGTAATCTGGAGTACGTGCTATCACCCTTAATTGTTGGCATTCATTATCTCATTTCATCTTCACCTAAGGTGGGTGCTACAGATACCCCATTTCATATGGGGGTGAAGAAACTGATGGTCATAGAGCTCAAGTGGCTTGCTCACTAAATATCAGGTGGATTTTGTTCCCAGGTCTCTTAAGACCACAAGCCTCTAGCTTTATACTAGCCCAGTACAGTCTTTGATCATTTCTTACCTGAACTATTACACAGCTATCTCTTTAAGTAATCACATTATCTCCAGCTTCTCCCCACTCCAATCCATTGGATGGACCATGGCTGAATTATGGTTTGCAGATATTGTTCCCAGGTGCCAAAAGCATAAAGTTCCCATTCCTTAATCTAGAATTGAGGATCTTTATTGTATCTGCAGCCTACCCCTCCAAGCTTAACTCCTTTTCTTTAACTTACACTTTTTTCTTTTTTTTTGTTATAGCCAAGTTTAAGTCTGCTGTTCACATCATGACTTTTCTATATTTGCTTTGCCCAGAATAAGCCCTTTCTTCTCTGCTTCTCTAAGTCCTGCTTGGTCTTCAGAGTCTCTGAAGGGCTCCTTGATCCAAGAGCCCAGAGTGCTCTTCTTTCTCACTCTCTCAGTGGCCATTTAATCACATTTATTAGCTTTTTTCTGATGGTTCTGTCCCTTTTTTTGTATTTACCCTCATAGATTGCACAGTGGATAATTGACATTTGATTTTAACAGTCTCACATAGTACAAATCTGTAAGGAAAAAATGGTATCCACAGGCCAGGGCTCAAATTGGGGCACTTAGTTGAAATTAACATCCTAACTCTCCCCCAGACAGTCTGGTAAGGAGAGGTAATGGAAGGATCTTAGTAGAGAAGGCTGACCTGGAATGCAAGTTTAAGTTACATATTTATACCACTGATGGCAACTAGCTATGTGACAGTGGGCTCAGCAGTTTCTCAGTTGACACAAGCAACTTTTCAAACAATGTGCTTGTGGGGAGTTGAGAGTTTCTTACACTAATGAACTTAGGTCTGGACCTCCCAAAATGCAGGATTAGCACTTAGCATTAAAGTGGTACAGAAACATTTTAAAAGTTTAAATGAGTCATTTAAGAGTTATAGGAGTTGATTTTTCTAGGGAAAAAATAGCTCTTTACTCATCTATTTTAGGTGATCTGGCATTCTGTTGAAAGATTTTTTTCACTAATCCATAAGTAAAAATGCATGCGTATGTGTGTGTATTAGCATTAACTACACCTCTATTTAATGATTTTAATTAAGCTGTCAGTCCAATTCATTTTGTTTTACTTTTCTATGCCTATCTTCTCTTGGTTTTTCCCCTCCCCCCTGCTTCTTTTCTGTCTTTCTCTTCTTGTGCTTCTCTCTCTTTCTCTTTATCTTTCTCTCAATCACAGCACATGTAGCCATTTAGAATATGGACCACTGTGATTTACTAGTATAAATTTTTAAATATAATAGACTGTAAAAAAAGTTTATCAGTCCTCATTAGCTATACTTAAAAATTATTCTTTACTAATCAGTCTTATTTTCTTGATGACCTAGTTATTAATGTTTTATGTTTGGAATTGTATCCAGTTAAGTATTTTTGTTTTTGATAAATTTAGGAATAAAAAAGGCTTAAGTTTTCCCCACTTTAAAAAAGTATATCCAGTGTTAAATGACTTGACTGTTATATGTATGTAAGATTGTTTCCATTTCTGGGGGGGGGGAAACTTAGTGTTGATGTAAATATTACTTGAAAAGAGAAAGTTAATATTCTATACTAAAGACATTTTGTAAGCCAATATCCTTAATTATTTCCCTTTTGAATTAATTGTGTAGGAGGATTTTCTCTTTTAAAATTCAGAAATTTCAAAGGAGTTAGATTTTTTAATTTTAGTTTACCAAAATCCTTAGAGGAACAACAAGCAGCAATGAAAAGTTATTGAAGGAAAAGTGAAAACTGCCAGAATTTGTAATCCTCCATTTGGTGAGGAAGGTACTTCATAAGCTTTAAAACACTTTTAGAGATAATGAGTTTTTCTTGTTAGTCAAACAAATGCTAACTTGATGTGGTGGAAAGCAATCTTAAGAAAAAAGTAGAATTTTTGAAAATTATTACCACTGGAAGATAATGCAAGTTGCAGAAGCTCTGAGTTGAAATTGAACTAAAGCTGCTTTGGTATCTGCCGTAAGCTGAGCACTAAGCCGAGCTCCCATCTGGTGAGCCCCTCCCCCCAGGCTGTCTGAAGAGGGTGACCCAGCCTGTGTCAGAAGTGGAGCAAGAGAAGCTCTGTGCCTGTCGCTGCTGGAGGTGGGCTGCGAGAGGCTGCTGTTCTTCAGCCTGTGACTCAGGGAGACACAGGCTCAAAACAGAATGATAGCACCCTTTGGAGGAGCTACATTTCCAACACAAATGTCTAGAACTATTGACATAAGTTTGCTAAGGCATTTGCAAATGCCTAATCAGTACTGTAAAGATGGGATCCAGAAACAAGGGAGCTTCAGGTTGGCTGTTCAGATACGTATCGTAAAAAACTAGAAACGACTTGACATTAAAAAATGCTTTTTAAGTATCTTAATTGTGATACACATAAATGAGACAATAGGTGGCACAGAAGAACCTGATTAACTTGAATTGAGGGAGTTCTATTAATGATTACTACCATTAGCAAATTCCAAGTATTATTACACTTTTTAATACTTGGTTACTCAAGCAATAGATTCTTGGAAAAGATGACCCTGAAAATATCTAGTTTCCTTTTGTATTTTATGTACTTAGTATAAAAAGATGTTGCTTGGTTGTTATGTTGTGGTTTTCATGATATTGACATATTACTCAGTCTCCAAACTACAGAAACTGTAGCATAGTGGGATGCTTTTAGTATTATTTTTTATGTCTGTTGATATTTTCAAGAGGGCCCGAAACAGATGTTGACTGCTTTGGCTTAGTAACTAATTAGGGAACTTGTTTTGGAGAAAAAATTCACTCATTATCTGCCAAGTGACAATGTGAAGTTCAGCTCTGGGGCTGTTTACAAAATAAAACATAGCGATTATTAAGATTATTATAATCTTACATAAGACATCCTTCCTCAAATGTTCTCATTTATTCTTGCTAATTTGGTTTCTTTTTGTTTGGTTCCCAGGGGGCTTGTGTTTGCTTGGTGCCTATGCAGACAGTGATGATGATGAGGGTGATATACCTGAGAAACCAGCCTTGTCTAAGGAGGCAAATGGAAATCAATCCACCGACATTGACAGCACATTGGCCAGCTTCCTAGCGGTTAGTAATAGTTCAGTTTCAGTGGCAGTAGCCACTAAAACAGTTTATTCTCAAACCAAGCATTTATTAAGCATCTAAGGCTGTAAAAAAAAAAAAAAATTAAGATTTTTAAGATTTGGTAGTTGCATTTCTTGGAAAAGAGGTTAGGAACATGATTGAATACAGTTGAATTTTTTTAAATGGTGACTATATTTTCTCCAGCTTTACTGATAATAAATGTAACACATTTGTCATTACTTCTTTTTAAAGGAAATTGATGCCATAACAGCTCCCCAGCCTGTGTCTGCTGCTAGCACTTCTGCCCCACCTCCAACTCCACCTCGACCAGAGCCCAAGGAGTCTGGAACAGCCTCCCTTTCCTCTTCATCTGCAAATGGAGCCGACTCAGCCCAAGCATCAGGGTGGCAGTATGACACCCAGTGTTCCTTGGCAGGAGGTGAGCTTGGTTCTGTAGTGTCTTTGAAGTCATTCTGTATCCTACAAAGGAGGGCATAGGAAAAATAGAAATACATTATATTGTTCATTATTTTCATAATCAAGTTAATTATAAATGATTTTAAATTCTTTTAGTTGGTAGTTCCAAAGGTTGAAGATGTAATAATTTGCTATCAACCCTAAGATTGTGGGCTTTGAAATATTTTTGGAAGGTAGGTGGTTGGGATGTTTGTTTTGTAAAGATGGCTATTTACTATTGAGATCTACCCTAATAGATGCCTATGTGCTGTCTCATTAGGACCAGTAAGTATCTCTGCTAGGTGAGTAATAAGGCATTACTTTTAACTATATACTTTGGAGGTCAAAGATATAAATAGTTGAACCAGTGAAAGTTTTTTCTTTTTTTCTTTCTTTAAACCATACTTGGTAGTTGTAGGGCTTGTTCTTTAGGAGAGATACTAAAGAGGGCAGTTTATTGTTTGAAGTCTGGTTTGGGAGCTGAGTGGCTAAAAGATTAATGACAAAATTGTGAAAAGCACCTCCCTGTTTATTAAAATCTGCATGTTTCCTTTTAGTGGGAATTGAGATGGGGAGACTGGCAAGAAGTTTGGGATGAAAACACAGGATGCTATTACTATTGGAACACACAGACAAACGAAGTGACTTGGGAACTGCCACAGTACTTGGCTACCCAGGTACAGGGAGTGCAGCATTACCAGCAGAGGTGAGGATGGTTTTTGGAATGTTTTCCCCCAATTGGAAATTCATTATAAAGTGGCAAGACTCTCTTCTTGCTTATATAGCTTCCTCTCTATTCTGCCTGCTAAGAATATCCCTTTTTAGTTCCGTAACAGGTGCTGAGACAAGTTTCCTGGTGCCAGCAGATATGTATTCCAAAGAAAAGGCTCTTTCTGTTGCCACTAATAAGAGTGGGCCACTCTTGGTTAAGCGAGAAGTTAAAAAGGTCAGTGCCAGCAGCTTAGGTAATACTCACATTAATCATATGGTTGAAATGTTAGGTTTTTTTATAAGTGTGATATTGGTTCTAATTTTGAACTGTGAACTCATTTTGTATGTGCATCTTTTGTAAGGGTTCTCTGTGATCAATTTCTTCTCGCAAATTTCTGTTGTAATCATTAAAAGTGTTTTTGTCTTACTCTGGATGCTAAAAATTAATGCTCACACGCCCCTTTTGTCCTGAGTTGTTTCTGGTTTTTTTGTTTGGTTTTTTTTTTTGTTTTTGTTTTGCTGTTTTATTAGTTTTATTGAATTAGGGGTTTTTTTTTCTATTGGCTTGTAAAAGAACTTGGAAGTCTTATATTATTACCTTGTGCTATATTGCTAGAGACTGTGTCTTTTGGAAACAGTATACCTTGAGTTGACTTAATTTTTTAAGCATCCATTGTTTTTATCAGTACAGCTTCAGGAAATGTACTTTTTAAGTCCTCTTTACCTAACCTTCCTTTTGTTAATGAGTTTGAATCTAGGGAAGCTAGTTTTAACCAACAGACACTGCCTGCTTATAGACATTTTCTATCCAGATTCTTCGTACTCTTTGGTATGACCTTTGAGGATACCAAGTTACCTACACGCTGGTGGCTTTGAAATGAGGTAGTACTTTAAGGATAATGCATTTTTAGCAGCCAGACAGGTGTGGTACATTTCACTTTTTAAAGCCATTCTTCATATTTGGGCCTCCTAACAACTCCATGGTGAAGTTAGGATAGTAAGTCTTTATAAGTTACTTTCTCACAGTATCCCTTCGAGGTGCTTATTTTACAGAAATGGAATTGGACTCAGGGCTTGACTCGCTGAATTAATGGAACGTAGAAGTAAAATACTTTGATCTTTTTTTCCTAGACTACTAATGCCTTCTACTGGTTTTGCTTATTGTGCTCAGAATAAAGGTAATCTTGAGAAGGAATACAAGTTGTAGTCACCTTGACTTTATGAGAACCAAAATGTTCATAGATTGTTCCCAGTAGTGGTACTTGACGTGAACTTGAGGATATGTGGTTTTCCTCTTTGGATGGGACCCTGACTACAGAAGTTTATTAGCATTGTTCAGGTGGCTGAAAGAGAACAGATTTCATTTACCCTGACTGAAGTTGTTAGGGCTTCTTGACTCTAAAAGCAGAATTGTGGCTAAGAAGTAAAATGGGTCCCTGAGAATATTTCCCATATCATTACAGGAGGTAAATGAAGGAATCCAAGCTCTTTCAAACAGTGAAGAGGAAAAGAAGGGGGTGGCAGCTGCTCTGCTGGCCCCCTTATTGCCTGCAGGTGTGAAAGAGGAAGAAGAAAGGTGGAGGAGAAAAGTGATCTGTCATGAAGTCGATCCGCTAGCAGAGGTAAAGGAGATGGCGGCAGCAGAGGAGTCGTCAGGGACAAGAAAAGCTCAAGAAACTATGGGAGAGAATCCAGAGGACAACTCCCAGGAAGAGCTTTGTAGTGTTGTGCAGTCTGGAGAAAGCGAGGAGGAGGAGGAACAAGACACCCTGGAACTAGAGCTTGTATTGGAGAGAAAAAAGGTCAGTGCTCTGCAGCAGCCCTGGCTAGCTTACAGGACTGTGTGTGTTAACGTGACCCATGTTATATCAGTAATGGACTAGTCCTAGTTTCTGATGAGAGTAACTTGAGGAATATTTGCTTTACTACCCCCAACATTCATTTAATTTTGGTACTGTATTTGAAATTGTCATTGCTTTTGGGGGTTCTTAAGGGATTCTTTGGGGTTCTCCTTAAACTCACCATGTCTAACATGGAACTCTGTATCCCTTGCACCCAAACCCTTCCCAATTACTATAGGAGACAGTACCACACTCAGTCCTCCAGGTGCACAGCCAGAGTCTCATTGACATTACTCTGTCTCACCCCCCCATTACCAGTCTGTTGCCAAGATCTGTCCATTTTACCTTCACAGCATCATTCATATAGACTGACACAGACACACACACACACACACAGACACACACACACACACACACACACACACACTCTGTCACACACACTGTCCATTTCACCTTCACAGCATCATTCATATAGACCGACCATACACTCAAACTCACTCACTTTCCCTCCTCATACACCTTTTCTTTCTCCCCCCACACCCCAGTGAGTTCCTATCACCTCCAGGATTAACTATAGGATCCAATTTGGTGTTTAGAACCCTTTATAACTTCCCTTACCTTTCCATTCTTCTTATACCTAACACTTTCTCTTCTACTCCCCACCCCACCTTCCCCCAAGATCCAGTGACACAGACCTGTTTGTTTGGTTGCTCCCTCAAACATGACATTCCATCATCCCTCTGAGCATTTTCTCTGGCTGTCCCCCATACCTGGAAGGCTTTTCCCCCCTTATTTCTGCCTCCTACTTTCCTTCACGTCCCAGCTAAGGAAACCTTTCCCAGTCTCTTCCTTCCACCACCTTCATGCTACTGCTTTTCCTCTGTGCATTAGGCTGTGTGTTCCTTAAGAATGCAGACTGTCTTGTTTCTCCTTGTTTCCCTAGTGTATGGTGCACAGTAGGCACTTCTTAACTTTTACTTGTTGGCTGAATGAATGAATAGGCAGGGATAAGGTCTCGAGAATCCGGAAAATCTTGGTCCGCCCCAAAAAGAGCCAGAGTAAAGAGTTATGGCATAATCTGTTAGGACTTAGGTTTTTAATTTGAACTTCCGGCTTCCTGGTGCCATTTCTGCCTGTTAGTGCCAGCAGAAGTTACTGATGTGTGAGACAGATTTAGGGTTAGCCACTTTTCTTCAAAGGCACTTAAGCAAATATTGGAGGACCTATAATTGAGAATTTCTCCTATAGGGAGAGAGCTTAGAAGGAAAGGCACCTCTTGAAACCATTTTGTGTGAGGAACAACTTCTGAAGAGCTTTTCTATTCTGAGATCTTTAGATAGTATCCTTGAATATAGGGAAAGGGATGTGTATTTTTCTGAACATTAACTGCAGAGTCATCATCAACACCCTTGAGTCCGTTCTGCGGATCTCAGCACGTTAATACTAAGTTGTAGAGCTATAAAGAGAGCAGGCAGATATATTCTGCATTTAAAGAGCATATACTGTATTCTGGGCATTTATTTCAACTCTCAAAATGAACAGTTGATGTAACTAACTTTATTGTTGGATTTTTTTCTAGGCAGAACTACGGGCGTTGGAGGAAGGAGATGGTAGTGTGTCAGGGTCTAGTCCACGTTCCGATATCAGTCAATCAGCATCTCAAGATGGAATGCGTCGACTTATGTCTAAAAGAGGCAAATGGAAGATGTTTATCCGAGCTACCAGTCCAGAATCTACCAGCCGGAGTTCGAGTAAAACTGGCCGTGAGACCCCAGAAAATGGAGAAATTGGTAATTCAAGGATTTTCTTAGTATTTTGGAAGGAACCTTCTAGGTTATTACTTTCCTCTAGTGGTAGCATAAAGTGCAGATTTATTTATCATGTCCTTAATATCCATTGCCTATGGTATCTTCATGAATTATAAATTAATAGATGGGATGTTTTGGATAAAGATCCATTCCTTTTTCTAGAGAACACATAAAAGCAGAGGGGATATAGTAGCAAACAATGAAAGTTTTTTATGAAAACATTAGGATTAGGCTTGTGGTTGTAGGATATTTGAAAGCAGAAAAGGAGGTCCATTGCAAGAAAAATGTCATTACTTGGATCTACAGTAAAGCAAATAGTAAAATGTCCAGGTGCTGTTGGGTTTTTGTTCAAAAGAAGTTTGGAAGTCCTCTAGGAGGATCTCATTGTTTCTTGTTATGACATCTGCGTTGTGTCGGTGTTGACAGCTGTAGGTGCTGTAGCCGCAGAGTTGAAGTTAATAGCTTGAAAAGGGAAGCCTAAAGTAAAGGTGTCCAGTGGACTGGACCTAGAGTTGACGCGTGCCATTTTCCATTCCCCACCAGAGTTCCAGGGCTGGTGGACGCTGACATCAGAGATGTGAGGCAACATCTGAATGAGGTTGTGGCAAGGAGTGTGCATTAGTGTATAGAATTCATTGAAAAAACCCAGAGCTTGTCCATGCCATGTTTCAGGTATTAGCATCTGAGTCTCATAGAATCAGCAGAGCAATTTGAAAATCATTCACAAGGCACAGTTTGGGAAAGAATTCCTAGTGGATCATCCATGAAAGTATTAACACTAAAAATCAAGAAGGCAATGAGAACCTACATTTAAGTGCCCACCGTGTCCAAAGAACCGCTGGGCACTGGGGATGTGAAGTCATTCAGGGGTGGAGTTGTTTTCTTTGAGAAGTTCTGTCTTCTATTATACATTTTCTAAGAAAGATGGAAACGAAGCAACAAGGAACAAAAAGGCCTCCATCGCTTTGGCCACAAGCTTGACCTGTTCAGGAATGAAGGAATAGTGAGAGGGTGAAGTGTGCCGGGACATTAGCCTGAAGGGAAGGAAAGGGCTATGTAGTGAGAACTAAAATTCTGGTCTCAAGGTCATTGTGTTTTTCTTTTCCAGCAATGGGCACTGAGAATTCAGAGAAAATAGATGAGAATTCAGACAAAGAGCTAGAAGCAGAAGAATCTACAGAAAAGCTAAAGTCCCAAACGGTGCCAAAGCTGGATGAAGAGCAAGACTTGAAAGTATGTATGTTCATGACTGCAGCCTTCTAACTGTGTTTGAACTTTGACTAACTCAGTTTGGGTTTTTTTTCATCGGTCTTTTGTCACTAGGAAGAAACTAGGAAGACTGCGATTTAGCAAAGTGAACAGTTTTTACTTTCTGCAAAGCGTCAGTGGTCATTTACAACGGATCCGAGCTTAGTCAGGAGCAGGGGTTAGGGTTAAGCAATTGCTAAGTATATTACTTGGATAGCAATGAGTTCATTCATTTATGCAAGCAGGTGGTGTGACTAAAACCAACAGTAGTGACTAGTACCATGGAGGGTTTATTTTTTTTCTCCAGTTAACACTATTCATGTGTTTTTCCTATTGCAGTTTGACTACCAAAAAATCTTTTTGGGGACTGAAGTACAACTGGCCTGGGTAGAAAGGAATCAGTTACTTGTCCATTGTGTAAAGAGTCATTGGTAGAACCAGAGCCAACATTTGATTTACATCAGTGTCAAACAAATAGTCCTTGTTTGGCCTAGTGGGGAAAAGTCTGATTCTCTAGGTATAACCGGCAATATATTTTATTCTAACAATGATCCTACAAACTGGTTGTGGCGATTACCCCGCCAGCGGAAGAATATCTCAGCCAATAACTTGTTTTATTTTTACCTGAAAGAATTAGAGCAACATTGGAACGAAGTAGAGCTTGGACAGTGAGAGAATCTAGCTCATGTTTGAGGCTTCCATGTATATATCTACTTAAAAGGCCTGTTATTTAGGAACAAGTGATTGAGGTTAGAAATGTCCTAAAATGTGTAGTTCTGAGTCTTTAGGTCAAGCAAGTTAGTATTTTAAGTTGCGTTTGAAATGTATTCTGATGGTATATCCTAGCATCCAGTTGGTTTTGACAGGCGCTTGGCATGGTTTACATGTTCGTGTGTAGACATTTCGCTGCCTATGAAAAATGTCAATAATCCTCATTCTCGGGGACTTTTTTTCTGTGAAGCAAAGAGATTGCCTAAAGAAGAAAATCATCCGGATGCATATTTGGATGTCTCTGTCAGTCAGTGGAGAAGAGAGGTCATAGGAACTGCTGTTGACTTCTTGTGTTCTTTTTCTCCTTTGGGGAACAGTTTCAGATTGGAGAACTGGCAAATACCCTGACCAGTAAACTGGAATTCCTCGGAATTAGCAGACAATCCATCTCCAATTTTCATGTGCTACTCTTACAGACTGAGGTAAGTTCAGCGGTTAGCCAATTTTGTATATACCATCAATTCCCTGTGCAATTATCTGTTTGGTAGATTGCATTAAATTTTTTAATTCAACAGTGATTTTTTTCCCTCTCATTGAGAGGAAAATCTCTGAACTGCCAATTCGGGAAACACAAGTAAAGCAAAAACGTAAATTATGATGGTCACTAGGTGGCATCATGGAATAGTGCTGGACATAGGAGGATTTGAGTTCAAAGCCTATCTCAAGCCTTTTGTAGCTGTGGGATCCCTCTCTCTGCCTCAGTTTCCTCATCTGTAAAATGGAGATCATAATTGTACCTTCCCTAGGGTTATTGGGAGGATCAAATGAAATAATGTGTGTAACCTGCTTTCCAGACCTTAAAATTGTTGGCTGCTGTTGTTACTCCTTGTAATAAAGTGCCTCCCAAGTGTTAACAGCGCTGTGTAAGAGTGAGATGTTGTTCTGTAACTGCATGAAAGCATTTCTGATAGCCATATAGCATGCCATGCTCATGGAGTTGTCCCAGGAATGGGCAGGCGAGTGGGGAGCCACACATTCCTGCCTCCTGTATGGCAGAAACATTTCAGCTGTCGGACGTGATTGGAAAGATTAGTCCACTAGGAGTTAAAATCTGTGATCCTCACCATATTTTAGCAAACTTAACCAACCAGCAACCAACAGGCCTATTTCTAGAAAAAGAAATTATACATTACACTTTCAAAACCAGAGTTGACTAACTTCGATTGCATCTACATTTTCACAAATAATAATGGATACGTGACATGATGTTCTCAAAGTAAGACTACCTAAGAGTCCACTAGAGCCCCATGTTACCTGAATCACCCCTAGAGTGCCGGAGGTCATTATTTGTGGTGTAGACAAGAAGAGAAGGCTGACTGGGGAGTCAGGAAGACCTGGGTTCATTCAGGTCCTTCCACTGACACACGTTAGTTCTGTTATTGAGCAGGTCACCTAACCAGCCTTTCAGTGCCCCAGCAACCCTCTCAGAATATAAGTTAAAGGTGAGTTGGTGATGTGCATCAGTGGAAGGCATCTCCATCCTGATGAATTCCTACCCTGATGAATATTTGGATTCAAATCCCAGTGATACCTTCCCACCCATGAACCACAAGATGTCAGTCATACTTTAACAGGAGTTGGTCAGTATATGTTATCACCATTTCCTGCTAGAGTGGCCCAGCTTTGGGCCTGTGACTCCCTCCTGATCAGAGAGGAGAGCCCCAAGCCGGTTTTGAGGCCATTGCCTTTCAGAATGCGGGTCCATGGAGCTGGCTACATTACTCCTTAGAACAATGAATTGAATTTGTTTGTTGCCAGACACGGATCGCAGACTGGCGAGAAGGAGCTCTCAATGGAAACTACCTCAAACGAAAACTACAGGATGCTGCAGAACAACTAAAACAGTATGAAATAAACGCCACTCCTAAAGGCTGGTCCTGCCACTGGGACAGGTACGCACTCTTCTCCCCTTTTCACCTTTCACCTTTGACATCTCAGACATGATTTGTGATCATCACCACCTGACGACGTGACGTCCTCTTGGAGACTGCGAGCAGCTGCGGTTAGCGGTGCTGGCAGGCAGAGCACCACCAGCACTTACAGAGTTTGGGCCAGCCACAAATTGGAGAAACAAAAAGCCAATGTTTAAAGTGTTCCATGTAACGGATTTTTTTCCAAGATTGGACAAAGCTGGTTTTTACTCTCCAGAGTGTAATTTCACGGAGTAGGGCGGGCTTGGGGGTTAAGCGCATGCGAGAGCTCTGTGCGCTTTACAGGACCTCTGGAAGCAACTACTCCTGATTAACCTCGGTGAAGTTAAGGAAAGCTTCGTGGCGGAAGATGTGAATGAAGAACGACATTACTATCTTCTGCCAGCAGGTCAGACGAAAATATTTCTTTTTATATTTGGCTTTTCTTGATTTTTTTTTTCGTTATTTGAAATCTTTGCTCTTTTATTTTTCAGCTCCCAGATCCTCTCCCTCTCTTTAGCTTTCACTGTGTTTGATATCAAGAGTATGAAATGTGAATTCCACGGTCCAAGAGGGGAAGAGCCATCTTTCACAAACTCCGCTGTTCTCTTCTTTGGAAGGGAAATTAGGGTTGTAGGCGATTGAGTCCCTTCATTAATGAAACTTGAAACCCTGTTAAGCATTGGCAAAAAATGAGATGTTTTGCAAGCCCGTCATCTGTTGGAGTTGGAGGGCTCAGGGCTGTATTCACAGAGCTGCTGGCAGTGCAAATAGCTTTGAATCATCCTTGGCTCTCCTTCCTCAATTCTCAAAGCTGTTTGTTGCCTTTGTGAATAGCAGTTCATTAAGAAGAGGTTCTTCCCTGTGAGAGCAGACTGCTGTCCTGGGACAGGACCAAGTGAAAGTGTCACTACAGGAGATTAGGTCTTAAAACGTGTGTTTTCTTTCTTGTGATTTAGGGATCATAGACGTTATTTCTATGTAAACGAACACTCGGGCGAGTCTCAGTGGGAGTTCCCAGATGGTGAAGAAGAAGAAGAAGATGGGCAGACCCAAGAAAGTAGAGCAGAGACTCTTCAGAAACAAATCTTGAAAGAGAAAAGTGGCGCTGATGCCAACTCTGGGGAATCTACTGAGAATCCCACAGGTAAAGAATTGGGCAGGGAGTACTTGGGAAAAGAAGGAAAATATTAACTAATAGCTTAGCCCAAAAGAGGGAAAACATTAAGAAAAACGTAGCTAACCCTGAAAGTCAGGTAGTCCTGTGCCTGGAGTGGTGAGACTGGTTACACTGCGCTGTCTGGAGCATTAATGACTTTATTTGAAAATTAACTCGAATCACTCAGACCAAGGCTGTGTGTCCTGTGACAGTACAGAGAAGGGAGTGTTAAATTAGGGCGACTGGTAATTAGATGTTACCAAGACAGTAATCTGACTTTTCATGCCTAGCCCTGTAATCAGGAAGGTGACAGACACTCCATATAGCAAGACTGGCACTCTGTGTGAGTTGAAGTGAGATAATGATGAGCCATGGCAAAGAAGCAAAGCTGTACACCAGCCAGTGGTGTAGGAGCACGAGTGCCAAAGAAAGTCATGACTGAAAATGGTCGGTCATAGGCTGCACAGTTGGTTTCTCAGTGTGTAGTTCTTGAAGTCTGGACATGATGCCTTCAAAAACATGGAATTTGTCTCTGCATGTGAGAAAATGACATTTTACCTTCAGGGGTACGGAAATGAGTGCTGGAGAGTGGTTGGAAAGTCACAGAAGAAGAACTGAATTGTTTATTTCATAAAGGTAGCAGTTGATACACAGACACACACACACACACACACACACACACACACACACACACACACGGGAAGATCACTTTCTAGCTACTGCTGTTTTGTAGTAATGGAAGAAGAAATGAATTCCTGACATGATCAAGATGATAAGACTGTGGCATTCACTAGTTTTGCACTGCTACCTTTGGGTGGCAGCAGTTGCTGCATTTGACCATGGGGGTAGAAACAGCTTTTGCTCTGGTACTCAGGAGACTTCTCTGAGAAGACAGTAACTTTTGATCATCTTATCTCTCTGCAGTTGGTAAGGTCTATTCGACATGATAGACTCTAGACAAGTGATTTTTTTGAACACGTGTTTCAGTTTTCTTTGGACCTCTAGTTATTTGATGTTCAATTATTAGTGAGATATTTTGCAAGTGAAGTACAGAATTTATTCTTACTGATCAAGAGGTTAGTCAATGTGTCACTATCAATCATCACATCCAAGTAGAAGAATTTAAAATGAAGAAAAATACATGTAGCAGCTTCTTAAATGGGATAGAAATCTGCCCTCCCTCTAAATAAATAAGTTTATCTGAGAGCTGTGGAAACTTTCCATCCAAGACAGCTCTGTGTGAAAACCTCTGTCCCCAGAATGGTATCCTTCCTGATCAGTTCTCTCCATTTTAACTATCCATATGAAACTATAATCATATTCTGACCTAGATTTGCAGAACTGAAGCACCTCACTTGAATATTCATGAAAATATTTTTGACCCCTCCCTGTGCAGTCGTAGTTGTAAAACATAAAGCTTAAGTTAATCACAGTGATTTGTAATACATAGTGATTGAATGAAGTTGGAATGCAGTTCTTAGGCATATATAGTATCCTTTAGATCTCAGCTTTGCCTGACTTTCCACATAGAGGAACTCTAGCATCACTAACGTTGCTAGTAATGGCACCATGAACCCTCCAAGTGATACCACGTCCATTTATTCTGTGCTTTTTCTAGTCACCCACTTGATTCTGCCAGAAAGCAAATCCCAAGGCATTCATTCCATTCAGTGGAAATGTTTTTAAAGTAGTTCCCATAGTCTCCTCCCCAGAGGTAAAGTAGGTCATGCTGTGAGGATTGTAAAGCCTCTCTTCATGCCAGGTGCCTCATGAGACAGGAGCAGTGTAAGGTAAAACACACTGATCTTGATCTGCTGTGGAAAATAGCACATGTTACTTGAAGGCCTGTTGAAGAAGAAAAGTTTAGCAGGCAGTATAGTCATGCAAAAAATATCTTTAATAGCACTTACTGGAAAAAAGGTGGTCTCTCAAATGAAGGAACTGGCAGATTTCTAATTTATGTTGTAAATAGCTCTTGTTTATTTAGCTCCTTTATTCCTGAAGGGGCGGTTTTTCAGGATACCTGACCTTGCTTGAGTTTTGTCACCTGTAAGCAAGATTTTAGCAGCAGAAAGTTAGCTTTTTTTAATCCCTCAGAGCTGAAGTTTTAATTCCTAATTATTATTGGCTGCCTTTTGTGTCTAGTCATGGTACCAGTACGTTAATTGGTATCTGTGAGTACATCGAGGTAGGAATAAAAGTAGTTGTGTGGGTAAACATGCATAGAAAAAATGTGGAGGATGCAGAACTCTCCATTCACATTGTTCTCAACTTTAAGAGAGAATTTCCCATGTTACATTTCAGTAAGATTACCTGTGGAGGTGTCATTCTTTATGGCAGCCAGGCTGGGGCTTCTTCAGTCTTGGAGACTTTCCTGATTACTAAAATAAAAGAAGGAAAAGTGGCATTTTTATTTCTTTGTGATCAGAGCAATGACAAGTCTATGCTATTGATGTCCATTTGCTCTCAAACTGGTGGCGGAATCAAAATTCTAACACATAAGATAAGCCCAATTCCAGCCAGTATATCAAGGTACCTTACAGGTCTTGGGCCCAAGAAGACTGTCATCATTAAAGCTTAGATGGTATATTTTGAGTTAACTTATTTAACTGTAAATTACCAACAAATAGTAATCTTTAATGTACTTGGTATCTTCTGTAATTTGGCATCTGTTTTGATTCAAACTAATATACATAGAGCTGATTAAATTCCAGTTAGGTTTAATGTCACATACCACAACTAAGGATATGCTTATGTATCCTGAGTACTTGAACTCAGGTCCAGCCTACCATTTGAACATCTAATTTAGTCACACTTTGTCATCTGTTATCAAGCCATCAACCTTGACCATGTGCTTCCCAAGTGCCAGTGTGTGTTGTTGCTTTGATAGGAGGGATGGAATTGTCACCAATCCTTAAGAAACCTCCTGCTGCTGCTGTTGGTGATCTATCCTAGTTCTGATGTCTTAAGACAAGCCTGAGGGCATCTCTCTAGATTCCTACCTGGCTGGACTCCTACCCAGATGCAGGATGGGCCACTGTAACATAGTGCACCTTTTGCTAAGTCACGATGATGCTGTGTTGGTGAAAAGCTGTGATCCACACTGTAATAGTGGTCTACTCACCTGGAATGCTATAGATAATTTTATCTAATCAGTGGAGCATCTTAAAGGTCAACATCTGGGTGAGCTGCATGATCTTTGGTGGCACAGTATGTTCTTTCTTTGTGTGCACTCACTAAGGAGCTGTAGGATCTGTGAGATAGCCGGATACTTTTATGAACTTGCAGCTTTTCAAACAGTAGCATTACCATCTCTCTTTGTCTTCTATATAGCAATAGTCTACAAGTTAAGGACTATTAACTGTTGATTTTCTTTGGGTTATATGGAACTACAAATACAGTATCCCTATTTTTCTAGACTTTATGCAATCTATATATTCTATTTAATTCCATTAAAGTTCTCTTGAAAAGTCCATGTTTAACACTGCTTTTGACCATGAAACTGTTAACAGGTGGCTGCAGCTGGATCTATTCCATGAGAGGTGAGATTTGTTTGACTGAGATTTTTAGGTCCCTGGACTTGTTCCATTTGCTAACTAGGAAATTATGTTGCAAAACGCTAAACGTAGTCTTTGCTTCATTTCCCTCATTTCTCAAATAAATGTTTAACTGGGTGATTTCTTCCAGGTTCACCATTCTGTAAATTCAAGAGAAGAAAATCTTTACAGCAGCTCCCCCTCCCCCTTTGTAATATTCTCAGGAAATAGAGAAAATCCTGTACTTAAAAGCACATGGAGGAGAGATATGAGTGTATCTCTTCCTTTTTCCTCCTTCCTTATTCCACTTGTCAGAAGAAGAGGGAGATAAATTGAAGGGGGTCATCTTATTTAGCTAGAAGGACTATTTCAGACATTTGAGACTGAATTAGGGGAAGTTCAGCTCCACACAATAGGCCCGAGATCTTTTGCATCGGCAACACATTTTCAGTGGTGGTTTTGTTGCCAGGGCACTGGACAAAGTAGGAACGGTTTGGCCTTTGTTGCCTTTCTGCCCCCCTTAATGGGCCCTGTCCTTAGCTGCTTCCTCATCCCAAAGCCTGGTGACTTCAGGCTGTCTATTAACTTTCTGGGATCCCCTCTGATACTACCATTGAGGGTCCTATGATGGTTTCATGATGCCCCATATTCTACAAATTGGTACATCCCAACCAAAACTTTGCATTCTTTGATGAATTGTACTGTCTGTGTGCCCTTTGGCTATTAACTTGTTCACCTAAGTGAAAATGATTAGAAAGCTAAGGGGCAAGGAAGCTTTCTTCACGACTCCAGCCTACTTCCTTCCCTCTTCTTCCTTTTATCCCTACACTTCCATTTAGCTCAAAACTCACTGTTAACCAACTCTGGCAGGTTGCATTGTTTTCCAATAAGAAATTGATCTCAGTGAGGGTAGCCTCTGAAAGAACCTTTTAAATCTCACCTTTTTCTGAATGTCATCTTACCATGCTGATTGGATGTAGTGGTGATTTAAAAAACAACATTTTTGAGTGCAATAAACCAGTCACTGCAAAGGACAAGTGTGAAAGGCATCTAGACCGAATTGGCTCAGGTGAAAAGAGGACAATAAGTCTGGTATATCTCTGTGTCCAAGTCAGCTTTATACTCTGCTTTTCCATTTGTGGTGCCAACAGTCAGCTTTCTATCCATATTGGTCTTTTTTTTTTTGTTCTAACATGTGTCTGTCTATCTTAGGTTCACTTTGTAAAGAGCCCTTTTCTGGTCAAGTTTCTTCTGCGTCACTCGTGCCACTTACTCCATTTTGGACCCTCCTTCAATCCAATGTTCCTGTGCTTCAGCCTCCATTACCCTTAGAAATGCCACCCCCACCACCCCCTCCCCCAGAGTCACCTCCTCCCCCACCCCCACCTCCTCCTGGAGAAGATGGCGAGATTCAGGAGGTAGAGATGGAGGATGAGGAAAATGAAGAGCCTCCTGCCCCAGGAACCGAAGAAGATGCCCCTTTAAAGCCCTCTGTATCAACTCCAGCTGTCAGCAGCCAGGTGAGCGGCACCCGTGGGGATCTTGGAAGGGAATTGGGGTCAGGTAGCTTCTTGCTAAAAGAACTGGAGCTTTTTAAAATACCTAATTTGTTTTGTTTTTAAAAGAGATTATTTAACTTATGTCTAAAACTCCTCCTCGGAACTTTTTTCTCTCTTTTAGAGTTCAGTTGATTCCAGCACCTCCAACTCTACTACCACTAGAGCAGTGAAGAGAAAAGCCTCAGAAACAACTGCCGGCGTGGCCCAGAGATCGGCCACCATTGGTGGCTCTCCAGTTCTCTACAGCCAGCCAACCCTAACTACAAGTGAGCAGCATCTTGGCACTTCTCTCATGATGTGGTAGAGCAGCTGCTTTTAGAGTTTTCAAATCCAAAAGGACTTTTTAAATCAACTTTAAGTCCTTGGCTCTCTGTATCAGCAGTTTTGGCATAGCAGTATAGAGGTCAGGAGAGACCTCAATGCTAGTTCTGACCTTGCCACCAGTCAGCAGTGTGGCTGGGGCAAAGACTAAAAACTGCTTGAATACACACTGTGCCCTGTCTGTCCCACTTCTCCCACACAGTAGATACAATCCATGGGGCAGCTAGGTGGTGCAGTGGATAGAGCATCGGTGCAGGAGTCAGGAGGACCTGAGTTAAAATCTCACCTCAGACACTTGACACTCACTAGCTGTGTGACTTTGGGCAAGTCACTTAACTCCAATTGCCTCATCCTGGGTCATCTCCAGTCATCCTGATGAATATCTGGTCACTGGATTCAGATGGCTCTGGAGGAGAAGTGAGGCTGGTGACCTGCACAGCCCTCCCTCCCTCAAAGTCAAGTGCAAGTCATGTCATCATTTCTCTGATGGCCTGGCCTTCTTCAACAGCGAAGGACAAACACGCACAATCCACTGTGTCTTGATTAATTGACTCTCTAGATTTTCTAGTTACTAGTTTAAAGTGGAGAGATCGATTAGCTATTCTGAATCGTACTAGACAGTGGAAAGGTTAAGATGAAACAAGATTTTTCTTTTCTTCTTGTACTTGATAAGTATCCCATAGGATAGCCTGAGACTATAAACAAGTAGAGGTTTGTTCCAGAAATCTCTATTAAGCTCAAAGTCCCTGCTTAAGCACTTGTTTTGTTGTTGGTGATTTTTATGATATTTTTCTTTTAGGTCACCAAACTGTGAATGTCAGCCACCAACAGACCTCAGATGTCGCACATCAAACATCAGGGACCACTCACCAGGCCACAGGCATCGGCCTACAGTCAAGTTACCTGGGCCTAGCGGCATCTCCTGCTGTCATGTCATATCCTGATTGTCCTTTACCAGTTAGAATGACTGTTCCCGCATTACAGCCAGTCCCATCTCGAAGCCTGCTGAGCACTGCTAGCATTGTAGAGCCTCCACCTCCACCTGCTCCCAAAATGCCACCCCCAGAGAAAAGCAGAAAGGGGAAGAAGGACAAGGTATAGGACATGAATTCAAAACTGGGTTATAGAAATAACATCTGGCTACTTTGTTTAGAAAACTGTTAAAGAATTCGGATTTAAAGTATGACTTAGGAATTTGGTAGGTGGGAACTTTACAGGAAGGTGCTGAGCTGGCATAAAACTGCAAAGCAAGATACCATAGTGGGAAAGACCTTGAACACTGGGTAAAGTAATGTGAACTTGATTTAGTAGGCAGTAGAGGAAAATGGGAAGACCTTTGAGGAGATTAAGGCAGCCTAGGACAGTTTGGGAGAGGGAATAAGTTCCCATGTTAGAGTAGCAACAATATAGGAATACAAAGGGGTGGATATGAGAGGTGGAATCATCATAGAATGGGACCAAGGATAGTATCTTAAGCAACTCCCACATTAGGGAGTCAGAGAAATGGTCAGCTCCGAAACAGAAGACTCACATTCATTCTGGAGGGTTATGAGTTTGGGGGGTGTGGTGGGTGTGCAGCATGTGCGGGTGGGTGTGCACACGTGCTTCTTGTTAGAATGATACCATTTTGTTGCCTTGAATATCCTAATTATTTAAATGACAAAGGCTGAAGTATAGCCCAAGAAAAATAAGTTGTAGTTACCTTTGTAGACAAAGGCTAAACCAGGCTTGTATTTCTTTTCAGAACAGGCTCATCTGCCCTACACTCAGCACACTGTTTATCACTATTACCAGAACTTACATCTGTTAACGCCCCAGCTCTTAACTCTTCAAACACTGCAAAGCTCAGTTGACTTTCTTGATAAAACTTGTCCCCATCCCATTTGGACAGTGATCTCAGCCTCTTTCAAATCTCCAGTCAATCCCCCATTTTTTGTCTTAGATGTCCAAGTACTCTTGGAGCCATTTGGGTCTTCTGTAGAATTCGGGGGCTCTCTCTTGTTGTCTAGTGAAACAACAGCAGCAATCTGTAGCTCAGAAGCCGCGCTGGCTGCCCGGGTCTGCGGGTTTTCCTCCTTGGTTTTTAGCTTTCCTGCCTTATCAGCAGGGGAGAAAACCTCGTTCTTGAAGTCAGTGCTTTTATCTTCTCCCCCAACAGCTTTTCTCCTAAACTTCCCATTGGCCTCTTCCAGGGAAAGAAGAGTAAAACGAAGATGCCGTCTCTGGTGAAGAAGTGGCAGAGCATCCAGCGAGAGCTGGACGAGGAGGAGAATTCGAGCTCCAGCGACGAGGACCGGGAGTCGCTGTCCCAGAGGCGCATCGAAGAGTGGAAGCAGCAGCAGCTCGTCAGGTGCGGGCGGGCGGGCTGGCTGGCTGTTGTAAAGGGGGAGGAGGGTTGCAGCTTTTAGGCTGCAGCCCCGCCCTGGGTTTACCTTTTCCTTCTAAGGAGATTCACGTATCAAGGTGTTTCCTGGTGTTCCAGGCCCTGTGTAGACTTGACATTTTTGTAAAAGACTTTTTTGGAAGTTTGGGCACCTGCTTGAATGGCTTTGACCACTCCTTGTGAAGAGGATTAAGCCCTTCACTTAAAGGCTGGATTTAAGCCTGTTAAAAAAAACCTGTTACTGCATAATGAGAAGGATCTTGAAATGTGATCTTGGCCATCACATGCAAAGAACATTCTGCAGGTGAAAAACCCAATAAGCCTGTGACATAAACAGATTTTGTTCCTCCAGCAAGAGTTAGGAGAGATGCTCCCCTCCCCTCATGTGGAATCTCATGTCCTCTGAGGACAAGGTCTGTCTGCTTTTTGTCTGTGTCCTTGGCCCCTCCGTTGGTGCTGGGCACATAGGAAGCTCATCTCTGTGTTGCTGGAAGTGGGGCAGGGAACAAGTACAAGATTCCACTTGGATTGAAAGGGTTGGAATCTCTCGGGGCTTCCACCATTTCCCATAAAAACTTGAAAATGTGCATCTTCTCAGACATGAGTCTGTGAGAAGTTCCCATTACCCAGGAACAAAAGAGCATCATGCTTTTCTGGTGAAGTAATTTGTCCCTTGTTTCCACAGTGGCATGGCTGAGAGAAATGCTAATTTTGAGGCCCTTCCTGAGGATTGGCGTGCTCGACTAAAGAGGAGAAAAACAGCTTCAAATACATAATTCATTTGGGTCATTTGTGTTTTATTTTCATGTACAGTTAAGAGTCTTACCAGTTTTACTGTTGTCAAATAAACTGTAAATGTTTTGGGAGAGAGCATTGAATTTCCTGGATTGATGAAAACAACATGTACAAAACCAAGATTTCCCTCCCTTGAAAGAATTGGAGACATAGTGGCTGCATTTGAAGGGCTAGGCCCTTGGACTCCTTCCACTGCCTTGGCCAGTTCTACTTTGTGTGTAGGCTAACTAGCCCCTTTGTCAGTTTGAGGCTGAGGCGGGGTGGGAGGGGGTGTGGAGAGCTAGGAGAGTTCATCCAGATGGAGTAGTTTCCAGTTTGGAGCCCTTGACCATCTGTCCCCAACAAGTGCAATTAAGCAGAAGGCAGCAGCTCTCTTGTCCTTTCCAAAAAGTTTGTTCCTTGCTTCTGGCCTGTGCTGCCAGCCTCAGGCTGCGAGCTGCTGGGGTTCTGCAGTCTTCTGGTCTGATGTTTCTTCCATAATGACAAGTATCTACACTCTTCCCAGTGGTTATTGTCCACAGAGATTCTAGAGCCGAATGTACTCATCTCATGTAGATACTTGTGTGGAGGTTGGGTTTAGAATTTCACACAAGCAGCAACAAATGCTGGGTAATATCTTGGGTAAAGAAAGGTGGATTTCTTAATCCCTTGCTCTTAGCAGAATGAGTATGTCAGGAGCCGTTGAGTCCACATTAACGTGTCTGTGTCTCCATTTTACCTTGCTCTCAAGTGCACCCTCCTTCTGTCTACTTGTCCTTAATTACTCTGTAAAGATTCCAGTATTTAAACAGCGGCTCCCTGTTTGTTCTTTATTTTGTATCCTTATCACACAATCAGGTAAAAAGTCACTTTCTTGAAACTGAAGGAAAAGCAAATTGTGTTTTACAGCTGTTTGTATTTCTCCAGTTTTTGACTTTGTAAATTTGTATATATGCACTAATAAAAATCTTTTTATACTTCTGATGCAAGCGATCCTTGTGATTCTCTAAATTCCATTGCTGCGTAACCAGCCTCAGCTTCGGGTCCAAGCAGTGCCCAGTGAGCACAGTTTGCAACAGTTCGTAATCACGTGTTTACAGGTGGAGCACTTTTCTCTATGGAAACAATGTTGACAGAGGGGTTCTTGGGCCAACCGCAGAGCTTGGCCGCGAAGAACAGGGTTTCTGTAGGAAATGATTTCCTATTTCCAACCTGGGTCACCTGCCATACAGCGGCAGGGGCGCCCCTGGGCCCCTGGTGACCCGACTGGGTAGGGGAGGGAGCCTGGGGGCAGCGGTCCAGGCCCCGAGACCGTGTGCTCTGCAGGAAGGGCTGGTGCGAGGCTCCTGTTGGACTGCCCCGTGAGAACGAGGTGGCCCCCGGCTGCCGCATCTGCAAAACGAGGGGGCCGAGGCAGACAGCGTCCGAGGCCCCAGGGGTGCCCGTGGGCAGCGGTGTGGGACACGTGCAGGAAGCCTCGGCATTCAATGCCTCGCTGTCCGCTGGAGGACGACCACCCGTGCCCAGGGAAGCCGACACCCGACGTCGCCCCGGCAGACACCAACGGAGCCCGACTTCTCGCTCCTGCTTTCGTTTGGGTCAGCGCCCGGGCGAACGGGGCCCCCGGGAGGGCCGGGCCGGACGCCAGGCCGAAGAGGGGCGGGGGGCCGCTGCGGGCTGCTCTGAGCCTGGGCGAACCAACGGCGAGCCGGCGAGCCCGTGCTTCGGGGCCGCGGCTCCCGCCCCCTTCCTTCAAATATCCCCACGTGCCCCGCCCACGGCGGCCTCCCGGCACCGCCCCCACCAATCCAGCCCGAGGGGCGGGGCCGGAGGACGCGCCCTCGGGTTCCCACGGCAACGGCGCGCGCGCCTGCGCCTGGTGCTTCCGGGTTCGCCGCGCCGTTGCCGGGCAACTCTGGGTGTTCGTTCTGGGGTGAGCGCTGGGCTCCGGGGCCGGTGCGGAGCCCGGGTCTCCTGCAGGAAGCCCTCACAGAGCCTGGGCCGCCCAAGGACTGGGGCTGCGAGGGAGCTTAGAGAGCGTGCCCCATGTTACAGATGGGGAGACTGAGGCCCAGAGAGGGCCAGGGACTTGCCCAAGGTTACACAGGTAGTAAGTGGTGGCAGAGTCGGAATTCAAACCCAGGGCCTGGGTCCAGATTCCAGATGTGGGGGAGCTTAGAAGTCACCCAGCTTCCTCGGGTCTCAGTTTCAACTTGACTGTGTGCCCCCCTTGATCCGGAGCCTCTTCCCATCCCCCCACCCTTCCCACTCCCCATCACGTGTATCCCCTCCCGCCCCCCACCCCCATCTCTTCCGTGGTGTGTGACTGGGGGCTCAGGGATCTGATGGGAGGGGGGCAGGCACATGCTTTTCTCCCCCACCCACACGCACTTTAGGAGGTGCCCCAGCCTTGCCGCATCCTCGGGCACCACGTATTTTCCTAACTCAGAAGGAATGGGGGCGGGGGGTGGCAAGGAAAGGGAGTCGTGGGTTTGGGTTGTCATGTTTTGGCATTGTAGCTTTTTGCATAATAAGGAGCTGCCTGTTTGGAAGCTTAGGATGTAAAGCTGGATCCCCTGGCATCGAGACAAGAATACCATGTATCCAGTGATAGCCAGGGAGCTCAAGCAGGTGAGTACGCCCTCACCCTTGGAACTGGAGTCCTGGCTGTGACACAGCCGTCCTGTCTGTCCTTCCTTTTGGAAGAGGGCTGTGACATCAGGGAATGATGGCATGACTTGCAGTGCAAGGTCACCAGCCTCACTTTCTCCTGCGGAGATGGCTTAGGATGCAAAGGGAGACCATGGCCCATTTAGGCTAAGGCTTTTTTAGGTTCTCACTTTGAGTGAGGGAATGCCCATTCAATGAATAGGCATCTTTAAGAAAAGAGTCAAGGAGTAGCCTCTTTAATTAGAAAGAAAAGGGGGAGGAGGGGCTCCGGAATCCATCTGGAAGGGGAAGACCCTCAGGGTTGCTGTTCCAGAGACAAACAGTCACTACTGACATTACTCTAAGCCAGGAGAGCCCAAAATACAGCCATTAAGTGGAGCTTGGCAGGTACCTAGTGTGGTCTGGTCTATGAGCCTCACAGTGAATTGGGTTTAAGGTTTTGAGAAAGAAATACAACATGAACATCCAAGTCCAAAAAGCAGATCAGAGGAGGTTCCTGAAAAATACGAAGTGGTGTTCTAATGGACCACCATGGGATTTTCTTGGCAAAGATACTGGCTCAGTTTGCCATTTCCTTCTCCAATGGATTAAGGAAAACAGAGGTTTAGTGGCTTGGCCAGGTTCATACAGCTAGTGTCTGTGGTCACATTTGAACTCAGGTCTTCCTGACTCCAGGCCTAGCCCTCTGTCCACTCAAGCTCTTTACAGACATTAATCTCCACAACTACCCCAAGCAGTGCTATGAACAATTGTAATATGTACTATTATCATCTCACCAGCTAAGGTCCTCTGCCTTTCCTAGATGGGAGGTGCTTACAAGCATGTGTGAGAGCAGGGACCCCATCTTTTGACCCAGACTCTCTGCGTTCATTGCCTCAATTGCCTTAGTCGTACATAACTTCTTTAAACACTTGCCCTCATGAGAAGGAAACTGCCTGACCTAGGTGTCTTTTCCTTTCCTTTCCTAGAATTTCAAAGATCCTTATGATGCCTTTATGAACCACCATCTTCAGTATTATGGATACTTCAAAGGTAAGAAATAAAGCTTGTCAGGGCTCATTGAGCAGAGAGAGCCTTCTCACCGTCGGTAAGTGTTGTAGCCTCTCATTCATTCATAATATGCCCAAAAGGTGGCAGTCCCATCCAGCACCTAGAGAGAAAAGCATGGTCAAGGGAGCTACCAAAGGTTTTTTATTCACAAATAAGGCTGAAAAGTGAAGACATGCCTCCAAAAATCCAATGGAATTCAATGCAAACATTTGTTGAATTGCCCAGTGCCTGCTATTATGCCTGCTGTATACATAGGACAGTGGGGCTGCCAATACTGCACCCTTTTTGCGTTCAAAACTACAGATTCTTACAAATGTTCTTGCAGTTGTGTACCTTGCTTGCAAACAGCTTTTGAGAAAATACTGCTAGCCATGGAAGGTTTGAAAAGCTGGGGCACAGGCTCTGCCAGACACTCATTTCTAGAGGATCTTGTACATGAATGAGAGGGGAATGAATGAGATAATGTGGTGGGAATAATGACTGCTTTCAGATATATTGTAGAATAATGTCACCTTTTCCCTGGCCAGAGACTGGCTAGTTGACTGGTCGATTCACAGAGAGAAGAAGGAAGCCCAGGAAAGTTAGGAGACCAAGCCTGCAGACCAAGGTTTTCCATGAGCTCCTTATGTCCCATGTTTCTCTGGCTTGGACCTGAGCATCTGGAAGATCTCCAGACTTCTCAGTTGAAATCTCATGCACTTTAAGCGGGATAGAGGATGACTTCTACGTTATGAGCTTGAGGGTCTGGGAGGATGGTGTTGCTCTCAGCAGTAATGGGGAAATTTGTAGTGCGGTAGGAAATGGTAATTTTTGGACATATTAAGTTTAAGATGTCCACTGGATATCCACTGTGATAGACAGTAAGAGATGCGAGGTTGGAGGCCAGCAGAGGGATTGGGGAGGGATTGTCAGCATAGAGATGGTAGTTAAAGCTGCGGGAGACGATGAGCTCCCCCAGTGAGGTTTGGTGTATAGGGACCAGAGAAGAGGGGCCAAGACAGAACCCTGTGGGATGCCTCTGGTTAGAGGGTATGTGACCTGGAGGAAGGGGCTCTGTCTCAGAGCCCCTTCCTCCAGTGCTCCATCAATGTAGAAATGGAAGAACCAAAAGGCCCTCCAGTCTGATCCCTTCACTTTACATATGAAGAAGTTCAGCCCCTGAAGAAGGATGCAGCTAGTAAATGTTTGAGGAAGACTTTGAACCCAGCTCTTTGTGACTCCAAGCCCAGTGTGCTGTGCATTACACCATGCTAACTACCAAGGCAGCACCTTCATGCCATGGTGAGACCTTGGAGAAAGACTGTGAACACTACATACAGATACCCAAGCACTCAGATGGATTTGTGAGTGCGTGGAATGGTTGTGGTCTGCAGTGGTCATGCCCACACCTGCACCCAGCCTGTGGAACTCTTGTTCAGTTGACCAGCCTAACAAGTTAGGCCTCCCTTGGTTTCCCCTTCCACAGTGAAGATCTTGGTGGATTACACGGTCTGTGTATGTTTAGTCTTCACCCTAGTCAAGTAGTTTTCTTTTTCACTCACACCATTCGCTAACGGCATGCTTTCCTCCTGTCCTCCATCACTGTTCTCCGTTTTCATTTCAGTTCCCAGTAGGTGCCCGTCCGTTGCCATCTGAGTAGTAGCTCTTTTCACTTTGTCAGAAACCTTAATATTCTATGACTCAGAGATATAGGCTATCATTGTTATTAGTATAATACCGTAATAACGTTGTTGTTCAAATGATGGGTTTTTGTCTCACAAAGAAATTTAAACTCAATAAAAGAACTTTGTGATTTTTTCCATGTGAGCCAGACTGATCTCCTCCTAGGAGAGAATCTCCTCTTCTGGTCCCAAGGCACCCATTTGAAGTGGATGACAAGTCAGAAATCTCTTTTTGGTTATTTCCACTGCAAATTCTCCTTACCACCTGACCAAAGGGATAGCTACTTCTATTTACTAAATTAATCAAGGACTTCTTCCTTCTCTTAGTATTTTAGACTAAGGCAATGATTAAGTATTGACAAGATTTTCTGTTTAGATGGGACCAAAGAATTAAGACTGAAGTCCTTTCTTCCTATTATATTGTAACGTAGTCTAAAGAGAGGATGGGAATATGGACAATAGACATTCTTGATTTTCCAGTGTGAACAGTCAGGCCGAAGTGTTCGAATAGATGTGGACCTCATCCAGGATGGCATGCTCTGTTTTGGGGCTATGTGAATCACCACAATGTTATCTGAAAGCAGAGATAGCTAAAGGACTTCACCATCTATAGGGAATTCCTCCTTATATATGTCCTCTCAAATGTTCACCCCAAGGGCTCTTTGCAGTGTTGCTGGAGGCCTTCTTCCCTTTCTCCCAGTATCAAGAGGATACCAGAGCAGCACTCCAGACATTCACCTGTGCTTTCTCACTCTCACCATGTGACCAGCCCATCTTCTTTCTGTCCCTTGATCACATCCTTACTCCTGTCCTTCAAAACACCTAATTGTAGTATGCTTTCACCTGCCATGTACCTTCCTATTGCTCTTTGGGTGATGCTAGTGTTGAGCAGTAGCATCCAAGGTCTTAGTACCTTATACCAACACCAGTAAAATGTTTGTATTGAAAAGATAGTCCTTGGCTATTATGGGGAACTAGGGGTGAGTACCAAGACTTCACAGTTGCCCAGAAGCAATCCAACCTGTTCTTCTCCTTCTCCTCTCTGACGCTGGGTCCAGTTCAGTGTCTCTCTGTATTGTCTGTACCAAATATACCCAAATATGAGTGGGGAAATTCAGAAGCTGCTAAAAGAAAAATGAGAATTCCACAGGGTTTACCAGCAGTTTTAGTTTGTCCATCTCTAATAAGGCAGTGTTTAACTCCATCAAAAGTAAAATGCAATTTGTGACTTAGTAAGAAGACAAATGAAATTCAGTTTTATGCTGATAGTAACAATCCAAAGTGCTTTTATGATGCCCCAAAGGCTATTTATGGGCCAGATATCTATAGTGCATCTCAACTACTCAGAGCCACATTGGATTGGAACAACATTGATTACTACGAGGACACAATCTTGGAGAGATGGACAGAACACTTCCATAGCATTTTTCAACAAACCTTCATTAACCAGTGTTGAAGCTTAGATTGAAGTCAGTCCCTCCCTAACTGACCTTCCAACAGAAGAGATTTTGAATGCCATTAGGTTCCTCTTATGTGGCAAAGTGCTTGATGCGGATTCTAGTCCAGTTGAGATTTAAAGGCAGAGGGGTCCAGTGCTTGTAGACAAGCTGACTGAAGTCTTCTGGGTTATATGGCAAGAGGAGGCTGTCCCCCAGGAGCTCAAGGACACCATCACTATTCATCTCTTTAAAGAAAAGGAAATAGATTGTCCTGTGGTAATCAAGTGGGGTGGGGTGGGGGGTGAGAGCTTGTCCTCTTTCTTAGACCTTGCTGGCAAGATTCTTGCCAGAGTCCTTAATTGGCTGATCCTTCACCTGGAAGATGATCATCTACTAGAGAGCCAGTGTGGCTTTAGAAAGGGCCAAGGAAAGGTCTATGTGGTGCTTGCTGCCGACAGCTCCAGGGCTGTCCAGGAGCAGAACAGAATCTGTATATAATGTTTGTCGATCTGACTGAAGCCTTTGATGCTATCGGTTGTGAGGGCTTGTGGAAGGTCATGGCAAAATTTGGTTACCCAGAGAAGTTTTTCAGTGTCATATGCCAGTTTCATGACAGTGTGTTTGCACAGGTTGTAGATAACAGACAATGCATTTGTGCTTTCCCAGTCACCAAAGGAGTGAAGCAGAGGTGCGTACTTGCTCCCATAATTTTTAGTATGATGTTTTCAGCATTGTTGTCAGATACCTTTCATCAGGGATGAAAATAGCATCAGGATAAGCTACTGCATTGAGGGTAAATTATTTAAGCTGAAAAGGCTACAAACCAAGACTAGAGTGGAGGGAGAGTTGGTGCATGACTTTTTGTTTGCAGGTGATTATGCACTCAATGCAGCCTCTGAGGCTGAGGTACAACGGAGTAAGGATTGATTCTCTGCTGCTTATGCTAATTTTGTCCTAACAGTTAACAACAAGAAGACAGAGCTTCTCCCCCAGTCAACACCACACCATCTGTAAGTGGAACCATTGGTTACAGCAAATGGAGAAATTCTGAACACTGTGCATAAATTCATTTACCTTGGCAGTATACCTTCCAGGGATGTAGACACAGGTGATGAGGTTGACATACACATTTCCAGAGTTAACTCAGTGTTTGGGAGGCTTCGAAGGAAAATGTGGGAGAGAAGAAATATTAGGCTACCTATCAGCAGAAGGTTTCTGGAGCTGTTGTGCTGACCTCATTGTTGTATGCCTGTGAAACCTGGACAATATGCCAGCATCATGCCAGGAAACCAAATCGCTTCCATTTGAATTGTCTTAGGAAGTCCTTGTTGGAATGCCAAATGTATATCTAAGGCAGGTCTTCTTAAATTTTTTCCACCTGCGATCACTTTTAAGGTTTAGGGAAGTGTTGGTTGGTATTGTTTGACCTAAGGGCATGAGAAATGCAAAACGTGCATGCTATGTATTCAGAACCAAGGCTGCAGTGAAGTTGCAGGATACAACACAGGCAAGCACCTGAAACACCTCGGATTCATTTACACATTTGATTTTTAATTAATTTTGGGTTGTGTGTTCAGAAACCTTTCACTGTTGCTAAATTTTTCACAACCCTATATGGGGTCACGACCCACAGTTTAAGCAGTGCTGGTCTAAAGGACTATTATATAGAGAACTCATACAAGGCAAGAGCTCACCCAAAGGCCAGAAGAAGCATTAAGACACTTTCAAGGTCTCTCACAAGGGAGACACTGGCACAGGACCACTCAACAAGGCATTCCTGCAATCAAAGAAGGCACTATTCTCTATGGGCAGTATCTCAAAAGAAATGTGAGATGCACAAATCTAGAGACATCCCAAATGCTCAGACAGACTATTTGTGCCTGACCTGTGTCAGAGCCTCATGAGTTCGTGTTGGTCTGATCAGCCACATTTGAAAACACTGTACCTTGCCATCAACATGGTGATGTCGTTTTGGTCCTCTTCCAGCACAAAGAACAAGCTCTAACCAATGAAATCTGAGCCACAGACATTTTTCATCCGCTTGGTCTTTCCTGTGTGGATGAGCCAGCCAAAATGCTTTGAATGACAATAGATTACTAATAGAAGATTCTGCAGTTACTTGAGATTTGATGCAATCAACACATTCGGAGGCCCTCACCTTCCTTGGCTTCCTTGACCCTGGCCTCACACTGGCCCTCTTCTATCACAGTGGTAGATACTTTTGTCAAATAGACATCTCCCTGTGGTCTGCTTTGCCCTGTGTTTATGATCAAAGAGTCATTAAGTGGAGATTTTTCTGTTGTTACATCTTTTGAGGTAATTTTAATGATCTGGCTGTACAAATGGGGAACTCTGTTGTAAAAGAGCATGTAAAGCAGCCTTTCATTCTACTAGGTAGGATCCTTTTGTTTTAATGACCAGAGTGTCATCAAACAAGTGATTTCTGTCAAAATGTTGTAAACCGTTGACATATGTAAGATGCCCTGTTGAAGGAGAGCCTTTAAGGCAGCATTTTATTTTACCAAATCAAATGCTTTTTTGGAGTCAAACAGTGGGCACCGTGGGATCTTACGTTCTCCATTTCTTTCAGTTATGTGATGTTTGTAAACATCTGGACAATCATATGAAATATCCCACCTTTATTACTCACCAAGGATGGCCTTGATTTGTGTAGATTATTCTTAGAAAATAGTTATATACATGGGAAGATAAGAATATACTTCATGGTTCCTGATGTTTTCCAGGTTGCTTTTCTTTTTCATAGTAATAAGATCTGAGATTTTTTTCCCCTAAGTCATTGGTATTTTTTCCTTCTTTACATACCTTGCAGACATTCCCTCAATGCCCTCACAATTCTATCACCCCTAGGACAGACCTCCTCTCCCTACCCTTGGTCTTGTTAGGTGCTTTTCCCCATATTTGTTCTTTCTAGTAACATATTTACCTCTTTTATAAGGACATTGCAGATTATAGTATTAGAGTCCAAATGTGGTGACTCCACCGTTCTCAATGGTGAAAAGTTATGACATTTATAAATCTTTTCTTGTTTGTTGCGTCTGTTGTCCTTCCATTTTCAAACTGAAACGCCTTTGGGTCGATGCTCTCACCAAGCTTCTTTAAGTTACTTTTTAAGCTTACTCTGCTCTGCGATGAGGACCTGTTTCTGTAAGATTTTACTTGAGTTTATATTCAAGATAAGTGTCCCCCTTTAATGTCTCTGCGTGGCACATTATGATAGGAATCATCATGGTCATGGACAACACTGTATGAGGTATTCTAAGGTCTGCAAACCAAACTTTATGTGTAATATCTCATTTAATCCTCACAATAGCTCCGCCAACAATGTACGAGTGTGCCTCCCTTGCCAAGAGCTTTCCAAAATTGATTATCTTTGTTTTTTACCATCTTTGCCATTTGATGGGTGTGAGATGAAACCCCAGAGTTGTTGCAGTTAATTAGCATTTTAAACGTTAGTGACTTAAAGCATTTTTTCCTATAGCTGTCAGCTTTTAGCCACTTTATCTTTTGGGGAGTGGCTCTTCCGTGTGATATATCTGTGTCACTTCTCCGTAGATCTTGCATATCAGATTTTTATCATACATCTTTCGCACAAAATTTTTTCCACTTGACTCCTTCTTAGACTAGTTATATTGATTTGATTTTTCCCAAAGCTTTTAAATTTCACTTAATCATAATTATCTAGTTTGTCTTTTCTGATCTCCTTTATTCTGACTACTTATGAATCCCCTCATCACCATCGTTAGAAAAAGTGCTTCCATTTATTTTCCTGTAACTTTTTGAGGTAACCTTTTACATTTAGGTTGTATATCAATTTGGAGCTTTTGTTATAGAACATGTAAGTTCCTCTTGGAAATCTATTTTCTGTTAATTTTTTTTTGTTTATTTTTAACTTAAAGAGCAAAGAGGGCCCTTCCACATACTCATATATCCTTAAGTCTCTCTGAGAGACCACAGAGGCCACTGAATTCATCCCCTCCTTTTACAAATGAGGAGCCAAGACCATCAGAGGCTGAGGGTTGTAAGTAGCAGAGGCTGGGTTCTCACTTGTAACAGGAATTCAGCTCTCCATTAGAGACCCTAGTCCTGGCTCTGGGCAAACACTTCGTCTCCATGTACCTTGATTCCTCATACGTACAAGAAGGGTATGAGGTGAAATGGCTTCTGATGCTCCAATTAACTGCAATGTTTTATGGACAAGAATTAATATTGTGCCTTGTTTTGCCTGGATAGAATATTGCCTGGCCTTGCATTTCACCTTTAATACATTTGAATAACTGTAAATAAGCGGACTATATGCATTTAAGGATGCCCTCAAAAGGTTTAAAATGTTTCTTTGTAAATCTGTAGTCTTAAAAATCTTTCTGGGCAAGCAAAATAAACTATAATCTGGCCCGCCATCCTTTTATTAATTGTGTGTGAGAAGATTTTTTCTCCATCTGTGACCCTCTGACCCCAGGTTGACCTTAGCCATCTCCCCTGCTTCTGGCTTCTGTACTTCACCCTCAGCCCCCAATTGAGTGGTTTTGTCTGAAAAGAGTAAAATCTGGGGAGGGGCCTCCTAGAGTTTCAAGTTTTTTTAATAAGGGTTTCCTATTTGGTGGCATCTAACAGACCATGTAGATGGGAAAGACATTTGGCCAGAGAGAAAGGGGGAAGGAGAAGCAAGCTGGAGACAGTAAGGAAAAAGGAGGAAGAAAGGCTGGGGATAGAAAGAAGAGGGGAAGAGGGAGAGAGAAAGGGTTGGGGAGAAGGGACAGGTGGGGAGCCAGAGAGATTTCTTGTGAATTATTTTCTTTCTATCTGTGGAAAGACATAACTACCAACCAATTTGGTATTGTATCTTGATTTATTGTGCAGTTAGCTATAGGTCTCTAGGGATGGGCTTATGGACTCAGGACTTTGCCCTTTCTCAGTCAGCTTTCATCAGTTATTTACTGTAAGGAAAAACATCCTATTTAGTGTGATCCAAATATAGAACAGGCTGCTTTCAGAAGTGCTGAGCTCCCTGGTATCCTGAAGACTGGCACGAACAGTTCTGAATGACCATTTTTAACTTCAGCAAATCTTTTTAAACGTCTCCTGTGTGTAGAGCATTATGTTAGAATAAATATTGGGTGAAACACAATCTCTATTCTCATGGAGTTTACAGTACAGTATGTAGAAGAAAAGAGCGGAAAGGACTAAGCCACTATATCATGCCTACTGTGTGCCAGGCACTATGTTGAGCACCTCACACATATCTCTGATGAGGGCTGGAAGGAGGGTGTGAGACTCCCACAAAGACCAGGGTACCAGACGCAGGTCGTCTGGAGAATTCAGACTCAAGCATTGTTGAAGTCAAGGGAAAGATTTATTACGCTTTCCAGTGGACAAGAGTTCTTAGGGAACCTGCAACCTTAGAGGGGTACAGGAAAAGTTTGTATAGGATATTCTATAGTATTACTTGTGCCAAATATGCTAACTAGGTGTTTTAGATGGGATTAGGAAGTGGTTAAGGAGTGGTCAGTTCTTTAAGAAACATACACTTTTGGTATCTACTGTGCAGGTATTTTACCCAAAATTCATTGGGAAATAGGCCAAGGGGGTCATACCTGGAGGTGTGGTTTTAGACCTGAAATGTTGCTAAGTCAACCAGCAGGCAGGGCTAGCTCAGAAAAACCAGGCTTCTCTCGTCAGTGTCTTGTTGGACAAGATAAATGTAAGGGAGTATAGGTATGTCCAAGTCTAGGATACATGTGATTGGTCAGTGAGTAGTAAATGTCATCATGACCCAGTGCACAGCCAGTTCAATATATAGCTGGTTCAAACTAATGAGTTCTATAGGTGCAGCTGGCTGCAGTAGCCGGAAGGGAGATAACGGTTGTTGCTGGGGCGGACTGTGTCCTGGGGCTGGGGAGAAACTGCCTGAGATGGCATTTTGAGGCTAGGGAGAAATGGGATTTTAGAATTGGGGCTCAAGGCCCTCATCATCTCCTTTGATCCTCACCATAAGGCTGGGAGGTAGGGGATGCTGTTATCCTCATCCACACCTTACAGTTGAGGCGGACACAGGTTAAGTGACTTGCTCTGGGTTCCCTTGCTAGTAAGTGTCAGAGGACTGGATTTGAACTCAGATCTTCCTGACCTCAGGCCCAGCACTTGATCCACGGTGCCCCCCAAAAGAAATAACATATAGGCAGCTATCTATATAGGATCATAGAGCCAGAAAAGACCTCAGAGAGCATGCAGCCCCATCCCTCCCCAACACTGACTCCGTAGGCAGGCCGAACCTTCAGAGCCAGGCTACTCCTTGTCCTCGGTCTAGGAAGGAGTCAGACTTAGCTTCAGCAAGAGTAGAGTACAATAGTTTGGGACAAAATCCCCCTCCCGCATCTTTGACCCTTTCCCACAAGTCTGTCCTGAGGCCCAGGGCAAGCGGGCTCCAGGTTGGAGAGCTCATGGGACTCCTGGAAGGGCCCTGGCTGGAGGCCTCAAGGTGTTTCCGTTGGATATGACATCCTTTCTGTTTTCTGCCGGGCTATTTATAGAGCCTTGAAGGTGCATCTGGCCCACCCTGACCGCTGATGCAGACACTGCCACCAGCTGGTCCAGATGGGCTGCTGGAACTCTGATATGAAGTCTAGAATCTACCGGACCCTTCAGAATTCACAAGGTCATGCTCCAGCCAAGATGAGGGTGGAGAGGCGTAGGTGCTGCTTCCTACTTCCTCCCCCTCCCTTGAAGTTCCTTTTTGGGTTAGGCTAGAATGTTCTCTCTCTAGTCATCTGTTCAGACTTCCTGTGTTCTGAAATTGCCCCTGACTTTTGTTACTTCCCAGAGGAAGTAATAAAGTCCGTGAGCCAATAGAGACAGACTTCTCATTGGACCTGCCTAGGGTGAGATCATCAGCATTGTCAACATGGGTCTACTATGTGCCAGACCCTGGGGATGCAGAGAAGGGCAGAACACTGGGCCCTGCCCTCAGCTGAGGTGTTCACATCCGATAGATGTATCAGGACGTGGCATCTGGGGCGGGTGTGGGGACCCTGCCACGCTCCGGCAGCCAGGTGGTAGATAGAGAGGACAGAGTCTGGACCTGGAGTCAGGAGGACTCGTCTCCTTGAGTTCAAATCTGCCCTCAGACACTTATTAGCCATGTGACCCTGGGAAAGTCACTTCACCTTGTTTTCCTCAGTTTCCTCACCTGTAAAATGAACTGGAAAGGGAAATGACAAATGTATCTTTGCCAAGAAAACCCCAAATGGGGTCACAGAGTCAGATATGACTGAAAACGACCAAACAGTTGCCACTCTTTTTAAAATCTTGAACAGGTTTTTCTATTCATTTTCTTTTTCTTTGTAACATTTTTTAATTAAGTTATTTTATTTGTTTTCAGTGTTCTACAATCACTTCCATATATCTTAGATTTTTTTCCCCTCCCTTCTCCTTTTTCCCCCCTCCCACCCTGAGACAGCTTACAATTTTATGTAGGTTCTACACATACATTCTTATTAAATACATTTTCACCTTAGTCATGTTGCCTAGAAGAATTAAAATGAATGGAAGAAATCATAAAACAAAATAAAACATATTACAAAAGAAAATGGTCTGCTTCATTCTGTGATCCAGTTTCATGGTTCTTTCTCTGGATTTGGAGGGCGTTTTGCCTCAAGAGTCCACTGGAAATTTTTTAAGTCCTTGCATTGCACTGAAGTACTAAATCTACCGGAAAAATTGATTGTACACTGTGGTCGTTGTTGTGTACAAAGTTCTCCTTTCGCTCAGCATCAGTTCATATACGTCTTTCCAGGCCTCTCTGAACTGTCCACTCTTAACACAGATAAACACAGAAATGCCAGGTGACTGGCCCACGAGCTCAGGATTTGAACCCAGGTCCTCTGATCACTGAGCCAGTATTCTCTGTGTTCTCCCACAGCGCCTCTCCAATGATAGATGCACAATAAGTATGTAAGAGAGTTTGAAACTAAATTTGTTGTTGTTGGGTTGTGTCTGACCCTGTGACCCCATTTGGGATTTTCATGGCAGTTATATAGGAGTGTTCTGCCATTTCCTTCTTCCGCTTAGTTTACAGATAAGGAAACTGAGACAAACTGGGTGAAATGACTTGCCCAGGGTCACACAGCTAGCTGCCCTGAACTCCAGTAGCTCCCAATTACCTCCAGGGTCAAATATAAAATCCTGTTAGTCTTTTAAAGACTTTCATTAGCTGGCCACATGCCACCTTTCCAGTCTTCTTACACCTTACACTCCCCCACATACTCTGTGATCCAGTGATCCAGGCCTCTTTGCTCCTCCTCATCCACATCACTGTCACATGTCAGTGCATGTTCACTGGCTGCCTGTGCCCATGTCTAGAATATTCTTCCTCCTCTTCCCCACCTCTTGGCATCTGCCAGAAGCCTTTCCCTCAAGCTTGGTGCTTCCTTCTGAGGTTACCCCACCTTCTCCTGTCCATATCTTGTTGCACACAGCTGTCTACGCATGGCGTCCTGCCCATCGACCTGTGGGCTCCTGGAGAGGTGGGACTGGGTTTGGCTTTTCTTTGTATCCCCAACACTTACACAGTGCATGGCTTTCAGTAGGCACTTAACAATGCATGCTGACTTGGCTATTCAGGGTGGGAAGGAAGGGTTGTCTTTGGCTGAAGGAATCAAAAAGTTTTCCTAAAGGACTTGGCAACTGAGGAAAAGCCAAATCAAAGAAAGATTTCCCTGTACATCATAGGACAGGAAAAAGATTGCATGTGAAATAACTACTATAAATCTCTGTCCTGCATAGCTAGCTATCGACACCCATGTGTATGTGTATATCTGTGTGTCTTGTGTCTCTATCTAGCTACCTACTTGTGGAATTTCATGTTATCTTCCAAGCTGTCCTCCTGTCTGTAATGCCTCTGGCCTTTCTGTGTCTTCTGTGCATTAAAAAAAATACTTAAATTATTCTCTTTCTTTTTCCTTTGGGGGCAGGAGGCATTCCTGTGCCAACTCTCCCTCTTTCTTACCTTTCTTCCTATAAAAAAAAAAAAAGAAAAAGAAAAGCCTTTGTAATAAACATGCATGGTCAAAAACCAAGTTCCAACGTTGTCTCTAGTTGAATGTATGAAAATTCTGCATCTTAAGTTCATCTCCTCCCCTTCAAGAGGTGAGCAGTACGCTTCATCATCTGCGCTCTGGAACTACAGTTAGCTATTTGTCGGTCAGAGTTCTTAAGTTTTTCAGAGCTGTTTTTCTTTACAATATTGTTGTTACTATGTAAATTGTTTTTGGTCTCTAACTTCACTCTGAGGCCTTCCTAGATTTTTCTGCAATGGTTTCTTTCATTATTTCTTATAATACAATAATATTGCATTATATTCATACCCATGATTTTTTTTATCCATTCCTCAATTGAAGGTCACCCTCTTAGTTTTCAGTTCTTTGCTATTATAAAAAAAAAAGGTACCATATTTTTATGCATATGAATCCTTTTCCCTTTTCTTTGGTCTTTTTGAGGTATAAGCCTACTAGGGGTATACTTGGGTCAGAGAGTATATACACTTTAGCAATTCTATTAAATTCCAAATTGCTTTCCAGAATGACAGTTTCAAAGAATGTACCAGTTCACAGCTCCACCATTTTCTTGAAGCAACCTAGTTCCTCAATAACTGTAATTTTCTATTTTTGTCATCTTTGTCAATTGGATGGTTGTGAGGTTGAAAGTCATAATTATTTTCATTTTTATTTTGTTGATTATTAGTGATTTGGGGCATTTTTTTATATGGTTGTTAACAATTTGGATTTCTTCTTTTGTATGTGTGTATGTATATATATATATAGTCTATGTGTGTGCATATATATATACACAAACATACATACACATATACACACATACATATATACATATGCCTATGATGAATATATGTAGACATACACATATATACATATATATTTCCCCAATTAACTGTTTTCCTTCAAATTTTACCTGCATTAATTTTGTTTGTGCAAAATATGTTTAATGGTGGGCAATTAGAATTGTTCATTTTATCTTCTGATTTTGTGTATCCTCTGTTTAGTCACAAACCTATCCGTAGTTGCAAAAGTCATTTTCTTCTTTGTTTCTCTATTATGTTAATGATGTGACCATTCATGTCTAAGTCAATACATCTTTGGAGCTTACCTTGGTATTTGGTGTGAGATGCTGGTCTGTACCTCATTTCTGCCAGGCTACTTTGTAGTTTTCTCAGACACTTTTGTCAAATAGTGTGGATCCTTGTTTCAAGATTGGGGACTCATTGAACTGTATGGTACTACACCTGTTTGCTTTCTTAGGTTGTGTACCTAATTTATCCTGTTAATTATCAGTGGGATTTTAAGAGGCAGAGGTGGTAAGGGCATTTCATGTATATAGAACATAACAAGCAAAGGCTTAGAGGTGAGACCTGGATGGGGGATAAGGGAGTAGTCCAGTTTGGCTGGACAGAGGAGTAGTGGGAGGCAAGCCTAGAAAGGTAGAGGGGCATCATATTCTGGGAAGTCTTGAGTATGAGGCTAAGGAATTTGATCTTCCTTTGATAAATGATAGGGAACCATTCAGCTGTATTAAGCAGAATATTGACATACTCAGATCATTGGGGAAGGTAAGACTAGCAGAAGTCTGAAGGATTTCTTAAAGGACTAAAGGAGTAGAGGTAGCAAGACCAGATAGATCGTTATCCCTATAGTCTGGATGAAACCCTGAATAATGAGGAAGGTAACACAGGGGAGAGAACAGAATGAACCATGAAGTCAAAACTTTTAGGACTAATAACTAATCGGATGGAAAAGGCAAGGCCGAAAACAAGTTCTGTATGTAAGCAACGGGGAGTAATGGTGCAGTTAACAAAACTGGGAAATTCAGAACAGGTTCTGGGGAGGATTGTGTTCCATTTGGGACATGCTTGATTTTCAGTATCAGTGGGACATTCCTGTAAGCAGTTCGAAGTGTTGGTCTGAAACACAGCCAGGTGGTTACTGAGCTGTAGTTGTGGACTTAGCGCTCCTGTGTGGAGAGATGGTAGTTGAAGGCACAGGCATGGCTGTGATCACCAGGGATCAAGCTTTGGTCATGAAGAGGAAGAGAAGCCAGCCAAAGACCCGGGGGGATTATTCGGGGTGTGTTATCTCTGTGAAGAGAGCTCAGGGAAGGTGAAGATTGAGAACAGGCCTTTAGATTTGGCTGCAGGGAAATTGCACTGGGAGATTCAGGTGGAAGGGATCTGTGTGGAACTGGATATTCTTTTCTACAGGGCTACAGATGTAGATTTTTTAACTGTCTGTATGTAACTACCCTTTGAGATGGCAGTTTCCATGGAATGATGGGTCCCAAAGTCAGAGAGTTTAAGAGATTTGGGGAGTGAGTGATATTGAGGAATTGGTGGAATCGGATTTAGCAGTGCAAAGGAAAGGTGGGATGGTAAAGAGGTTCTTCATTTTAGGGTTGGAAAATCTGTTTGTACCCAGATGAGAAGGAGCCAACAGGGTAAAGATTGAAGAACCAGGAGAGAAGGCTCACTACTGGAGCAAATCCCTGGAGGAAGTGAGCTTAAAGCAGAAGCGCTAACAGAAGAATTAACCCTGGCAAGGAACAAAGACCGAACCCATAGAAATTCAGCAGTGGGGAAGCACCTCTACAATGGCCGCTGTTTCCTCAATGAAGAGGAGGCTGGCTTCTTAGCTAGGGGCATGGCTATTGCGAGGAGTGGGAGTGGGGAGGGCGACGAGGGAAGAGGAATTGCTATGGGGAATGAGAATAGGTGACGTTCGTCAGTTAGATTGTAGAGGAAATTCAACCTTGGAGAAGTTAGACAAGTTTGATCTCTGTGATCTCTACGTCTGTATGGTTCTAGAATGACAAAGTGGGCCTCATTCTGTTTTTGTGACCCATATTTTAATTTAATCCACTCCCTACAGGGCCATCATCAAAAGTTAATTGAGGTTGTCAGCCCCCTTTTCTTCTGCCACACGATTCCATGAAGACTGTGAAAGCAATTTGGAATGTTGGCAAGGCTTTAATTCTACTGGTAACAATAGGAGGGCCATTTCCATCGTACTAAGCTTAAGTCTGTCATGTGATGAGTGTTTCAGCCCCCTTAATTAAACGTTTGCTTTTAGCTCAAGGTGATGGTTTACCAAATGCTACTAAACATCAGGATGCATGGGAGAGGCCTCCTCAGTACCTGTTCAATGGGAATTTCCGGAAAAGAAATGATCTGAATCAGGATACATTGCAAGAGGAGAAGCTAATATGTAAGTAGTAAAGAGTGAGTGAGCCAAAGCCTCTCTCAGCAGGTAGAGGGCCTCTGAACCATTCTTTGGGGTCTACAGAAGTAGCTAAGGACCAGTTGCTTTTGCTGCTCCAGCAGTGGCCCTTATTGGGTTGTCATTGTCAAGAATTTGGGGAGCAGAGTTTATGAGAGGGCTGTTTATCTTTGTATCTCTCCTGGCCCTTCCACACAGAGAGGTGATGTCAACTTCTTGAACACTATGTCAGCGTAACACTTACATTACAAATTACAAAGCAAAAAAAATTACAAAAAAAAAAAATTTCCCATATTGACCATATTCAAAAATGTTTCTCATTCTGCATATTAATTCATCTCTGTGTCTTAAGTCAAAATTGTTTTTCTTGATAATGTTATTATGATTCTATAAATTCCTTACCTGGGACCTCACTTCAGACTACATCAGTTTGAGATTCAGGTCTTTCCAGTTTTCTCTGAAACCAGCCATTTCAACATTTCTTATAGCAAAATAATATCCTAATTATATTCAGATACTACAGTTTATTCAGACCTTCTCCAAAGATGCACAATCCGTTAGTTTCCAGTTTTTGGTACTAGTCTGTACCGTTTCCTCTTTCTTTCATCTCTTCAGGCATAGTTGGTATTCCTAGGTCAAAGAACATACACAGTTTAGTATCTCTCATAGACTGGGCAGAGTTCTAAATTACTTTTGAGAGTGGTAACACTTGAGCTCTAATTCTGTATCACCTACTGCCTTTTGAACTTCATGAGCTGCACATGCCATTGACTGGCAGCTAGATGGTGCAGTGGATAGAGTGCTGGGACTGGAGTCAGGAAGACTCGTCTTCCCAAGTTCAAATCCGGAAGGAAGTGGCAAGCCACTCCAGGATCTTTGCCAAGAAAACCCCAGATGGGATCACAAAGAGTTGGACACAATTGAAAGGACTGAACAAATATTTCATAGACATCTCAAACTCCAGACACAAAAAACAATTCATCCTTTCCCCAAAACCTTCCCTCCTCTACATTTCCCTATAATTTTTTTTAATTTTCTCTCCTGGATCTATTTTCCAGGTCAGTTGTTTTTCCAATGAGATATTTCACATTATCTTCCATTTTTTCATTCTTTTGGTTTTGTTTTGTGATTTCTTGGTTTCTCATAAAGTCATTAGCCTCCATCTGTTCCATTCTAATTTTGAGAGAACTATTTTCTTCAGTGAGCTTTTGGACCTCCTTTTCCATTTGGCTAATTCTGCTTTTTAAAGCATTCTTCTCCTCATTGGCTTTTTGAACCTCTTTTGCCAATTGAGTGAGCCTATTTTTCAAGGTGTTATTTTCTTCAGCATTTTTTGGGGTCTCCTTTAGCAAGGTGTTGACTTGCTTTTCATGCTTTTCTTGCATCTCTCTCATTTCTCTTCCCAGTTTTTCCTCCACCTCTCTCACTTGATTTTCAAAATCCTTTTTGAGCTCTTCCATGGCCTGAGCCCATTGAATATTTATTTTGGATGTTTGGGATACAGAAGCCTTGACTTCTATGTCTTTCCCTGATGGTAAGCATTGTTCTTCCTCTTCTGAAAGGATGGGAGGAGATATCTGTTCACTAAGAAAGTAACCTTCTATGGTCTTATTTTTTTTCCCTTTTTGGGACATTTTCTCAATCAGTTACTTGACTTTTGGGTCCTTTGTCAAGAGTAGGGTATATACTCTGGGAATCTATGAGATCTCAGTTCCTCCAAGGTGACACCATCAAGCATGTACTGGTCTGGATGCAGAGAGGGATTTTTGTGCCCAGAATCTTAGCAGATACCTCTCCACAGTCACTTGGCCTCCAGTTCCACCAAGCCAGCACTGGGGGCTGATTTTCACATAAGCTGGATGGGCAGGGTCACCATTGAGTTTGAGACAAAGACCAGCTCAGCCAGGGCCTCCACTCAGGGCTGAGGTAATTCGCAGCTCTTCAGTGCTCCCAGGGGTTTTTACACTCCAACAATGGAGCTTCCATAGGGGCTGCTGTGCAGGGTCTGTGGCCTCTGCCTGCTGCCGGAGCTATGGGAAGGCCCTTCTCCCTTCCTGGCCCCTTGATGAAACCCCGTCACTGACCTCTGGCATCTGTGGGCCAAGGGATCTGAGGACCCGCTACTGCGACTGGAGATTCTGCCCCAGAGGTGTCTTCCTCCCAGAGTCTCATCTTGTCACGCCACGATGCTCAGCCAAGACTGGGCTGGGCTCCACGCTTATCTCCCCGTCCAGTGCAACCAATGTTTCCGTGGGCCTTTCAGGTCACCATGGGCTGGAAATCTCCTCCACTCTGTTGTTCTCCATTTCTGCTGCTCCAAAATTTGTTGAGAGTCCCTCTCTACAGGTATTTTATGGGCTGTGGGGAGGACCCTGCGTAAGTGCGTCTTTCTAGTCCGCCATCTTGGCTCCTTCTAGTCCGCCATCTTGACTCCTACATTTCCCTATTATCGTCAAAGACTCTACTGTTCTCCCAGTTACCCAGACTTATTACCTTGCACTCGTCCTCAACTCCTCACTCTCACTGCACATATGTTTGTCACTTCTACTTTCACAGCATCTCTCATGTCTGTCACTCACACAACCATCTCATGGTTCAGGCCCTCATCCCTGTCTCTTGAATTTCTGCTTTTGATTTGTCTCCCTGGCTTAAGTCTCTCCTTACTCCATTACATCTCCACTCAGCTGCCAAAGGGGACTTTTTCTCCTTTAAGGATTTTTACGACCTGGTCCCTTCCAGCATTTCTGGACATCTACTGTTCCCCTCCATTCAGCATTTGTCCCACCTTCATTGGTCTACTTTCTGTTCCATGTCCTCTCCCCCTTTGCCTTAGCTCTCTCTGCCCTGGGCTTGAAGGGTTCTTCCTTCTCCCTTCTAACTCAGATCTGTGCACTTCCTTCAAGACTTGGCCCAAATTCTACCTTCTACAGAAGGTAGGGACTTTTGGGTCCTTTGTCAAGAGTAGGGTATATACTATTCCCTGGCTTCTCATACCTTTCCCTCTGAGATTACCTCCTGTCTCTTCTGTATGTATCCACATGCTATGTACATGTTATCTTTCTCTATTAGAATGGGAGCTCTTTGGGGGCAGAGACTTTTTTGTCTTTTTTCACATCCCCACAGCCTAGCACAGTTGTTAGCACATGTTCAGTTGTTTTTCAGTCATGTCCAATTCTTCATGACCCCTACAAAGGATTTTCTTGGCAAAAATGCTGGAGTGGTTTGCCATTTCTTTCTCCAGCTCATTTTACAGATGAGGAAACTGAGGCAAACAGAATAAAGTCACTTGCCCAGGTTTACACAGCTAGTAAATGTCTGAGGCAGAATTTGAACTCAGGTCTTCCTGACTGCAGACCTGGTGTTCTATCCACTGCACCACCTAGCTGCCCTGATAATGTGCTTGTGATTGATTAGCAGTTGATAAGGCCAATGCTGGTCAACAGCCTATAAATTCAATCTTGGAATTCAACTTGGAAAAAGCATTCCAGGCAGGTTTGAAAGTAATAGCCATACCAGACTGGTGAGCAAGAAGGAGAGACCCAAGTAAGGGAGCAGGTCAGTGAGATAATCGCTTCATCATTGGCTGGTAATTGTCTTTATCATTACTCTCCACCGTTAGCCTGGGCAGTCATAATTTTACTGTATGTGAGCTGCATTTAGTTCAAAAAAGGGCTGGGGATGCTGGTGTAGAGCAGCTGTTGAATTAGATAACATTTCTTTAACCCTTGAAAAATTGTTCAATTTGATTGTGTCTTCTGTGCCAGGGAACTCGTGTGCCTCCCCCTCAACTGGGCTCATGTCCCACATGGAAACAACCAATACATTGTTCTTCAAGCCTGGATCATCTTCGTTCTCCCAAGACAGTAAGTTGAAGAGTCTGGCTAGAGGAAAACCTGAACTTGAATTTATAATATTTAGATTCATCCGGGTAACTTATAGTGGGGAGAAGAAGATGTGCATTAGTGTGAATAAGTTTTTCTCAAAGTATAAATGAGGTTATTGCTATCTTTCCTTATTTTGATTGGCCAGAAAGTCAGTTAGAAGGATTAGAAAAGAAGGCAATCCAACCTCATGTCTGTTGACAGGACACTTTCCTCCCGGTGACCCCTGCTGGCAGAAAGCGCTGGTATCATCACCCCCATTTTACAGAAGAGGAAGCTAAAACTCCAGGAAGCTGCCACCAGGCAGATGAGGGTAGAGGCAGGATCTCACCCCAGGGCACCTGACATAGGAGAACAGGAAGAAGTAGAGAATAGTAGGGGTCACCAAAGATAGAGAGCATTGATGAGGGCTTACCTTAGGACTGCCGATTCCTAACACCTCAGAAGAGGAAACTGAGGCCCAGAGAGATTAAGTAATCTGCCTAAGGTCAAGCAGTTTTAGTAGAGATCCGAGCAGAGATTTGAACCTAAGATCTCTGACTCCGGAACCATTCTTCCTTCCACCAAACAGTGCCTTGTTTATCTTTCATCTCTGTTTGGGCAGGAGAGGCAGTATACAATAGGATATGGCCTGTGTGACTTGTCCGGTGGGTAGCTATATTTTTAATGGAAGAAATTTTTAATATAGATTCTTTTTTAAATTAATAAATTCTCTTTTTTAAAATTAATTTATTTACTTTTAATTTTCAACCTTCATTTCCATAAACTTTTGAGTTTTAAAATTTTCTCCACCTCCCTCCCTTCCCCCTCCCCAAGACAGTGCACAATCTGATAAAAGGTCTACATGTACATTCTTATTAAACATATTTTCACATCAGTCATGTTATAAAGAGGAATTAGAATGAATGGGAAAAATCACAAGAAAGAAAAAACAAAAACAAAGAGCCAATAGTCTGCTTCTCTCTGCATTCAGACTCCTGGTGCTTTCTCAGGATGTGGATGGCATCTTCCATAATGAGTCTTTCAGAGTTGTCTTAGATCCTTGCATTGCTAAGAAGAGCTAAGTTTTTTGACAAAATACAGCACCCATTCCTATTAAAAACACTGGAGAACATAGGAATAAAGGGAACTTTCCATAAAATAATAAACATTATCTACCTAAAACCTTCAGCAAGCATTAGTGCAATGGGGATGAACTAGATGCATTTCCAATAAGATCAGGGGTGAAACAAGGATGTCCATTATCACCACTATTATTCAGTATGGTACTAGAAATGTTAGTTGTAGAAATCAGAGAAGATAAAGCAATTGAAGGAATTAGAATAGGCAAAGAAGACACTAAGTTATCCCTCTTAGAAGATGATATGATGATATACTTAGAGAATCCCAGAGACTCAAGTAAAAAACTACTTGAAATAATAAACAACTTTGGCAAAGTTTGCAGGTTACAAAATAAACCCACACAAATCTTCTGCATTCCTATATATTAGCAACAAAGTCCAACAGCAAGAGTTAGAAAGAGAAATCCCATTTAATGCTAGGGTAGACACTAAAAAATATTTTGGAGTTTACTTGCCAAAACAAACCCAGGGACTATATGAACACAATTACAAGACACTTTTTGCACAAATAAAATCAGATCTAAGTAAGTGGAAAAAAATCAGTTGCTTATGGGTAGGCTGAGCCAATATAATAAAAATGACAATTCTACATAAATTAATTTACTTATTTAGTGACCCGGGTCCGGGTCCTTCAGGTGACTCACTCCCAGTGGGCTTCTGCTCCGGACATCTCCGGTTTCCCTCCCCGGGGGACTCGGCAGAGGGACTCAGTCGGACACTACTTCAGGAGGCATATATTTTATTGAGTGCAGAGGAATCCCCCGAACAGCCCAGGGCGTTGGTTTAAGTAGGGTTCTAGTTCCGGGTAGCCATCCCGATCCACCCCGAGGGCGAGGCCTACATCCCATTGGAGCGAGCCCCTCCAGACCAATCCTAGGGAGGCACGATCCCTTATCCCGGGTCGTGTCCTCCCCTGGTTGGCTGGCGGCCACTCCTGGGGAAGCCCCTCTCCGCCCAGGCAGTCAGGACCGACCCCTGACAATTTAGTGCCATACCAATTAAACTATCAGATAATTATTTTCTAGAGATGGATAAAATAATATCAAAATTCATCTGAAAGAACAAAAGGTCCAGAATATCAAAGGGACAAATGAAAACAAATGCTAGGAAAGGTGGCCTAGCGCTACCAGATCTCAAATTATATTATAAAGCAGCAATTATCAAAACCACTTGGTACTGGCTAAGAAACAGAAGGGTAGACAAGTGGAATATGCTAGGTACTCAAGACACAGTAGGCAATGAATATAGCAATCTCCTTGGTTTGATAAACCCAAGGACCCCAGCTTCTGGGATAAGAACTCACTGTTTGACAAAAATTTCTGAGAAAACTGGATAACAGTGTGGTAGAAATTAGGCACAGACCCATGCCTGACACCGTACACAGGAATAAAGTCCAAATGGGTACATGATCTAGGTATAAAGATTGATAATCATGGACAAACTGGAGGAGCAAGGGATAGTGTATTTATCAGATTTATGGAGAAGGGAAGAATTTTTCACTAAATAAGAGATAGAAAGCATTATGAAGTGCAAGATGGATAATTTTGATTACATTAAACTGAAGAGTTTTTGTGCAACCAAACCCAATGCAACCAAAATTCAGAGGGATGTAGTAAACTGGGAAAGAATTTTTACACCTAGTCTCAGGGATAAAGGCTTCATTTCTGGGATATATAGAGAACTGAGTCAAATGTACAACAATACAAGTCCCAATTGATAAATGGTCAAAGAATATGAACAGGCAATTTTCAGAGGAAGAAATTAAAGATATCTATAATCATATGAGAAAATGCTCTAAATCACTTTTGATTAGAGAGATGCAAATCAAAACATCTCTGAGGTACCACACCATACCTATCAGATTGGCAAACATGACAGAACAGAAAAATGATAAATGTTGGAAAGGATGTGGGAGAGTTGGAACACTAATTCATTGTTGGTGGAGCTGTGAGCTCATCCAACCATTCTGGAGAGTGGTTTGGAACTATGCCGAAAGGGCTACAAAAATGTGCATACCCTTTGACCCAGCAATATTGCTTCTAGGACTGTATCCCCAAGAGATCATAAAAATGGGAAAGGGTCCCACATGTACAAAAATATTTATAGCAGCACTCTTTGTAGTGGCCAAAAACTGGAAATCAAGGGGATGCCCATCAATTGGGGAATGGCTGAATAGATTATGGTATATGAATGTAATGGAATACTATTGTGCCATAAGAAATAATGAACAAGAAGCCTTCAGGGAGGCCTGGAAGGACTTATATGATCTGATGCTGAGTGAAAGGAGCAGAACCAGGAGAACTTTGTGTACAGCAACGACCACAGTGTGTGAGAGAGTTTTTTCTGGTAGACTTGGATCTTCATAGCAATGTAAGGACATTAAAAAAAAAATTTCCAGTGGTTTTCGAAGGCAAAATACCTTCCACATTCAGAGAAAGAACTATGGAATTCAATCACAGAATGTAGCAGATCATTTGTGTGTGTCTGTGTGTGTGTATTATGTTTTGGTTTGTTATATGATTTCTCCCATTTATTTTAGTTCATCTGCACAGCATGACTATAATGAAAATGTATTCAATAGAAATGTATGTGTAGATCTTATATAGAATAGTATGCCATCTTGGGGAGGGAGGAGGGTGGTAGGGGTAGGTAGGGGGAAAAATATCTAAGTTTTATGGTAGTGATTGTAGAGGATTAAAAATAAATAAAATGAATATAAAAAAAGAGCTACGTTAATCAAAGTCAGTCATCACACAGTGTGATTGTTACTGTGTACAGTGTTCTTGTTATTGCTCATTTCATTGAGTGTCAGTTCATATGTCTGTCTAGATTTTTCTGAAGCCAGTCTGTGTAACACCAATCACAGCATTTACTGAGGACTGCTGATGTGAATAATTTTAAGGATCTAATCACAGTACAATGAACTCTCTATTCAGCAATAAAATAAACATTGTTCAATAAAGCATAACATAGCAACATTCTTAAGCAAAACATATCATCTAATACATATATATATATATATATATATATTTCATAACACTCAGTATGTCATATGGTGCATAGCATATATCATTGAATCCCCAAAGTCAGAGGGTCCCAGGATAGGATCTTCCCTAGCACAGTGCATTTTTAAGGGGTAGCAGAGAATACCACACCATCAATCCCTGAGTCACTGTAAGAACAATCTCCATAATCAATTCCCAATGTACAAGTGGTCATCTCTCATCTTGACTTGAGACTGACTTCCAAACCCCACTGCTCCTTTTCCGGACTGGCAACTCCCAGCATTCACCTGAGTTCACATGCAGGCTCTGCTGGGGACTGTTCACTTCACTGGCAACTCCCAGCATTCACCTGAGTTCACATGCAGGCTCTGCTGGGGACTGTTCACTTCAAACTCTTTCTGTGGCTCCAGGGGCTCCTGCCCCCATCTTCTGTTTCTAGGAAAACAAAACTTAACAGGGCTATAACAATATTTATTATACATTACCAGCGCCATCATCTCAATTCACTCATAAAGACCAACAGACAGGGCTTCTGTCTGAGAAATTAACACAGACCAACAGACAGGGCTTCTGCCTGAGGAATTAACACAGATCCACAGACAGAGCAGCAACATCACAAACCTTCTTTCCGTGAGGCCTCCCCACACGCAAGTTCCCCTAACCTGCTTCTCTCTCTCAGCTCTGCTTCTTTCCAATCAAAGACTCTTGATTCAATCAGAGGCATTTGATTGGCTAAAATTCAATCTAGAAAAACAGCAAAAAATACTACTTTGCTTGCCATTACAGCCTGTTCATCATTTGTTATAGTATAATAGTATTCCATTACATTCATGTATCACAACTTGTTCAACCATTCCCAATTGGTGGGCATCTCCTCAGTTTCCAATTCTTGGCTACCACAAAAAGAGGTGCTAGAAATATTTTTGTACATGTGGGTCCTTTTCCTATTTTTTGATCTTTTTGGGATACAGACCTACAAGTGGTATTGCTGGATCAAAAGGTATACATATACATTTTTATAGCCCTTTGGGCATAGTTCCAAATTGCTCTCCAGAATGATGGGATCAGTTCACAACTCCACCAGCAGTGCATTAGTGTTCCAGTTTTCCCACATCTTCTCTAGAATTTATAATTTTTCTTTTTTGTCATGTTAGCCAATCTGATAGGTCTGATGTGTTATCTCAGAGTTGTTTTGATTTGTATGTCTAAAATAGCTTTAACTTCTTCCTCTGAAAACTTCCTGTTCATATCCTTTGACCATTTATCAATTGGGGAATGACTTGTCTTCTTATCCATTTGACTCAGTTCTCTATATGTTCCAGAAATGAGGCCTTTATCAGAGGCACTGGTTGCAAAAGTGCTTTCCCAGTTTTCTGCTTCCTTCTTAATCTTGGTTGCATTGTCTTTGTTTGTGTAAAAATGTCATCAAAATTATTCATTTTGCATTTCATAATGTTCTTTCTCTCTTGTTTGGTCCAAAATTCTTCTGCTTTTCATAAATCTGACAGGCAAACTATTCATTGCTCTCTGAGTTTGCTTGTGGTATCAGTCTTTATATCTAAATCATGTACCCATTTTGACTTTATTTTGGTATACAGTGTAAGATATTAGTCTATGCCCAGTTTCTGCCATACCATTTTCCAGTTTTCCCAGCAGCTTTTGTCAACTAGTAAGTTCTTAACCCAGAAACTGGGGTCTTTGGGTTTATCAAATAGTGGATTACTCTAGTAATTGACTATTGTGTCTTGTATACCTAACATATTCCACTGATCCACCACTCTGTTTCTTAGCCAGTACCAAGTAGTTCTTATGATTGCTGCTTTATAACACAATTTAAGATATGGTATAGCTAGGCCACCTTCCCTAACATTTATTTTCATTAATTCCCATTAATTCTGAACCTTTTGTTCTTCCAGATGAATTTTGTTATGATTTTTTTTCTGGCTTTATAACATAATTTTTGGTAGCTTGACTGGTATGGAACTGAATAAGTAAATTAATGCAGGTAGAATTGTTATTACATTAGCTCAGCCTACCCATGTTTTTCCAGTTATTTAGATGTGACTTTATTTGTGTGAGAAGTGTTTTGTACTTGTGTTCATACAGTTTCTGAGTTTGTTTTGGCAGGTAGACAATGAGTTCTCTTTTAAAGAAATAATTCAGTTGCTTTTTACATATGTATGTTCCTCCACAGAAAAAAAATTCCCACTCTGCTTTTTGATGCTCATAAACTAGTTATAGCTTAGCATTTTGTTTTTAAAATATATAGCTGAGGAATTACATCTGTTGCAAGAATTTTTGGGCACCTTGCTAACCGCTGAATGAAAAAGCCAGCACAGGTTATGGACCAACAGACAGATACATTCCAGTTCATTTAGCCACTCAAGAGTGTGACACACCCCATCCGTAAATGATGGACATGTGCAACTCACAATTCCATAGATGACATATACATATATATAACATATACACACACACACACACACACACACACACACACACACACACACACAGTCTCCCCGCAACTGCAGGACCCAGAGTTTGGAGATGAGGTAGAATGTGTAGGCAGGAAAAGGTAACATTTTTAGCAGAAGGAAAAAACTGCTTAAATCATTACAAAGGCCTTTAGCATCCACTTACACCAGACCAAAGACAATCCTGTCTTCTTATTAAACTCCTTCTATGTGCCATATTAGATAGAATAAAGAGAAGTGGGTGAGTTCTTGGGAACTTTTCAGAGTTCTGTGTATTTTCTTTTGTCCCAATAAAATGATTGGTTACTGCAGGTACTGCAGGATGTGTGTGGGAAATTTGTACAACATCAAACACAGCATATTTATGTTTTCCTAAAAATCTACTTTGGGGAACTTTACAGAAAATTCATTGAGAGGCAGAGGGCAGCAGCTGCCACTGCCGAAGCTCCAGGCACAACAACTCGCACCCCCCTCCCCCCATCTTCTCTCTCTTCCCCCAACATCCCCACTGGCTCCTGGGAGGAGCCTTCACCACACCCCAGATATGGGCATTTCGAACGCAAGCATCGCTCCCCGGCTATAAAAAATGACGAAGGAAACAACTTACTATGATGTTTTGGGGGTAAAACCCAGTGCCTCCCAGGAAGAACTAAAAAAGGCATATAGAAAACTAGCCTTAAAATATCACCCAGATAAGAATCCAAATGAAGGAGAAAAATTCAAGCAGATTTCTCAAGCTTACGAAGTGCTTTCTGATGCAAAGAAAAGAGACTTATATGACAAAAGTGGAGAACAAACCATCAAAGAGGGTGGCTCAGGTGGTGGCTTTGGTTCTCCAAGATGTTATGGTGATATTTTTTTTGGAGGAGGTGGAAGAATGCAATGGGAACGGAGAGGAAAAAATGTTGTTCATCAATTGTCAGTGACCTTAGAAGATTTATATAATGGTGCAGCAAGAAAACTGGCTTTGCAAAACAATGTGATTTTTGATAAATGTGAAGGATGGGGTCGAAGAAAAGGAGCTGTAGAATGCTGTCCCAATTACAGAGGTACTGGAATGCAAATAAGAATTCACCAGATAGGACCTGGAATGGTTCAGCAAATTCAATCAGTTTGCATGGAATGCCAAGGGCATGGGGAACGAATCAGCCCTAAAGATAGATGTAAAAGCTGTAATGGAAGGAAAATTGTCCGAGAGAAGAAAATTCTGGAGGTTCATATTGACAAGGGCATGAAAGATGGTCAAAAGATAACATTCCAAGGTGAAGGTGACCAGGAGCCAGGACTTGAGTCAGGAGATATTATCATTGTTTTGGATCAGAAGGATAATGCTATATTTACACAACGTGGTGAGGACCTTTTCACATGTATGGATATCCAACTGGTTGAAGCTTTGTGTGGCTTTCGGAAACCAATAACAACTCTTGATAATAGAACTATAGTCATTACTTCTCCTCCTTGTCAGATTGTTTAACATGGAGATTTAGGGTTAGGTATGCCCATTTATCACCGGACCTGATGAGAAAGGAATTCTAATAATTGAATTTAAGGTAAACTTCCCAGAGAATGGCTTTCTTTCATCAGATAAGCTGTCTTCTGAAAGGAAGGAAGTAGAGGAGACTGACGATATGGATCAGGTAGAACTGGTGGACTTTGACCCATCTCATGAAAGAAGACGCCATTACAATGGAGAAGCGTACGAGGATGATGAGCATCATCCCACAGGTGGGGTTCAGTGTCAGACCTCTTAATGGGGGGGGGGGCAATGAATACCCTTCATTGTAATGCTGGCTTTTGTATGTGAATGAGTGAAGGATTACAGTCATCTTAACACACTCAGTACTAGCTATTGTTTTTGCTGTAATATTCAACAATATTACAATTCAAATTTGTTGTAATATTAAAAAGTTAATAAAATCAGTAATATAAAATGCTGACTTTGCAATTTATGATGCTCTGTGTGCAGGATAGTTCATTTTTTCCTTATGGTAAAGAAGCCCTCAAGCATTTTTTCATGACTTGTACTTTTTATTTCAATGTGTATATGCAGTGGCCTAGACTGAGGTTTGATTTTTGGTTAACTGAATGTACACAAGCATTTATAATTGTTAAACTCTGAAGTTAAAATTTTGTACTGAATTTTAAAAAAAATAAAAATACAAATAAAAAATAAAAATACAAATCTACTCTGCACCATCTCTGAATGTTAAAGAAGAAGTGGAATAAACCAGGACGATCTGAATCCAAAATCAGCCTCAGACACTAGCTGTCTGGCCCTGGACAAGTCACTTAACTGCTGTCTGACTCAGTTTCCTCAACTATCAATTGAGAATAACGATAGCATCTACCTCCCAGTAAGGATCAAATGACATAGTATTTGTAAAAGTTCTTAGTGTAGCACCTGGTATGTAAGTCACTATACACTCCCCTCACTCCTGATGAGGGACCTAGAAAAACATGCCTGTGCTGAGATTTCCATAGTCCTCTATAAAAAAAAAAAGCCACCAAGCTGTTGATATTTTCAGGATTAGGTATCTCAGAATTGGGAAGGAAACTTTTTACTCAGTCCCTTTTTCTTAACAGGTTCCCTTTTGTTGGATACCCCACTTTTTAAGAGCAACCAACTGCTCTTTGATGAGTTTGGTGAAGGAAACCCACGTCTCCGAGAACCCCGAAATCTCTTTGCTTTCTTCTCTAATGATGGGTTTCTACAGGCTCCACGATGGCCCATAGAATGTGAAGTCATCAAGGAAAATATTCATCATATTGGTAATCTAATTTGTATTCCTACTTCCTGAGTTAGTAGTAATGGGCTTTTGTTAAGTAGGGGAAAAACTGGCAATTTCTTCTCACTTAGAGGGATCACCACAGGTCAGAAAGTAAAAGGTTGTCATTTATCCAGAGGTGACCTGTCTGTATGTCAAGTCCTGTGACTTAATTTGTGTTGGGATCTCCTACTGTGGAAATTCCCTCCCCTGATGAAGGCCAGCGGCTCCAGTAACTTAGAGTGTTGTCTTGTGGAGGAGCCTGGCTCAGGGAGAGGTCAAGAGACCTGCCTAGGTCACACAGTATTCATCAAGGGCAGCACTTGAATCCAGGGCTTCCAGATTCCAAAGCTTATCCTTGGCCCACTTTCCCACACTTTTGGTATTCTGGCAAATTGATTCACGTTATTCCCAGTTTACAAGTAACTGATAATAAACCAGACTACAAATTATTCATTAAGAGAGGGGGATGTGCCTTTCTACTCTCATGTTAGGGTTCACTTTGCAATATTTGCTCTTTCTGGGACCAGAATAGCTGGGAAGCTGACCTGGTGATCAGAGAGTTGCTTTGCCAACTGGGAAGGCAAAGCAGGGAGGACTGGATGGCCTAGTGGGCTGCTCTGCACCTGGGCGCTTCTCAGTATTTCCCTATGAAGTTCAAGCACCACTGCAGACTTCCCAGTTAGTGGGTGCTCTCAGTCCCTGCTGTGTCTTGTCTTCTTGGTTCCTTCTAGAAATCCCAAGAGTTCTAAACTCTTCCTGAGAAATGCACCTTGAGCACGCATTCTGAAAGTCATTTCCGCTGTCCTCAGTTATCACAAGTGAGTTTTCAAAACTTTCCTGTCCCAGCATCCTTCACAGAAGAACAAATAACGCCACATGGATGAGCTGCCAAGGGGAATACTTGGAAAGAGAAAAGAAGTCTCTGTTTTGGTTCTTGCAGAAATGGGCAGAGTGATTTTGGTCGAGTTTGGCATAACTTCTGTTCTTTGTGCTGTGAGATGTCCCTTAGGTGGTTACTGACTGCATGTTCCTATTGGATGTCTCCTTTCAGAGTGGGTCCCACCCAAGCCTGAGCACTTCTATCAGCCTACAGGAAATGAGAAGGTGCCGGAAATTGTTGGAGAGGGAAAAGGCACAGTGGTCTATCACATTGAATCAGGTATCCTCATTTTCCTCTAAAGGGCTCCATTGTGACAGAAAAATCTGTCATCACATGTATGAAAAGCTAATGAAGAATCTTTGGATCAGCAGCTTGATCCCAAGTGCTGATACTTGGGAGAGGTCGACCTTGGTACTTTTACTATTCTGCAAAGAATTGTTGTGGTTGTTACCATTGTTTGGTTTATAAGCCTGTATTGCAGCTTCCTCCTGTCTGAAGTAATCTCACTGGAACTGTCTCCAGGGAACCTGCCCTTTCTGTCTTTCGGCTCAGTCAGGGATACCACCTTTCATCCTTCCGTCCCCCTCTCTTCTCTTGGTGTTTCACTTTGCGGTGGTCTGTGAGTTTTTATAAGACACGTCAATATGGTTTTACTTATTTTTAAAGGGAAGGTAATTGGCAGGGTGATGAGAAAGTGATCATTGTGTTAAGAGAACATGTATAAAGCATATATTTTAGAAACAAAAATAAAATCCGTCAGTCCCTCGTTGGAGCTGTGATTTCCATGATGGGCTGCTCCCTTTAATGTTACAGACTTCATTTCATTCTCCCACATCCCATCTTATGCCAGTCACGTGCATGGCCTTCTGTTTTAACCCACAGAGCATGTAGCCAACATGCCAGAGCCTTCTCTTCAGGCACTTAGTATGCTGGCGGCTTCCGGCCAGCCCTGGCTCTGGCCATCTCTTGTCTCTTGCTCTTACTGCATGACTAGCTCGCCTCCTTCTTCCGACTTTCTTTGCTGGAGAGGATGTATCCTGGTGTTGCCACATCTCATGGGCAAGTCTTCATGCCTAATAGCAGCCCCAAGCACAGATAGAGTTGATGGACTAGATACACCAACTTCTCTAGTCCATGATTTATCCATGTTTATCCATGTTTACAGTTGACTCAGGTATTCAGTATGAATCACCATTGATCTTTTGGGAAATTGCAGTTTGGATGCTTGGGAGATTCGGATGCTTCCTGAGTTTCAGGCCTATCCAGCACTTGAAGGATACAGGCAGGCTTCAGTGGGTCTCTGCTAGTTTTGCTGATGGCAGCCCATCGATGCTACACAACACTTTGACAACCTCCCTTTAGTTTGTATAAAATTCCATGCCTGCCAGAGCAGGACTTGGCCCGTCTGTCCAGTATCCCCTGCTCCTGTGGAAGCAGGAATGGTCCGCCACCTTTGCTGACCGTGAGGATGTTTTCCTGCTACGTCTCAGATGCGTCATTGTGGATATCACACTACGCCCACCCCTGCTGCATCAGTCAGTCTTTATCTTCTTTAGTCACCTGCGCTTTTGGTTCTTCTGCGCTTGTGCTGTACTCTGACTTGAAGGCATATAGTATCACAGTCAGAGTAGCCCTGCAAAAAAAAAAAGAAAAAATACTAATTTAGGCTAAGAGGGGAATCATCGTGCCGCCGTAGTACAAAATGAATAAGATATCTGGGAGTCCATCTACCAAAGCACGTATGTACCTATGTAGTTACAATTACAAAGTGCACCTTAAAGAAATAAAAAACGACTCATATGCCTGGGCCATGGCAACATAATAAAATTGATAATGCTACAAACATCTTTTGAATATACCCCCTTCTCTTCTCTGACACTGTGCCCACTCTGGTGCTACCTGAGGATGGGAAGTATCTCCCTGCCTCGTTTTTCCCCAATCCAATCCATCCTCCATTCGACTACCAAAGTGATTTTCTGAAAATACAAGTCCAGCTGCACATCCAATCAAAGAAAGACTTCTTGTAACTACATAGACAGCAGGATGGAACCAGTTATAGAATATCTACACATGTCCAAGTCTGTCCAAGATGCTTCTGTCACACATCCTTACCACTTTCTAGGACACAGTCCCCAGCCTTTCTCACATGGGGAATTTGCATAAGACAAGCTGACACAGTTACTCTGTGTCTGTCGGTCCTTCTTACACTAGCTACCTTGAGGGAGAGTTTCTTTGTGATTATTGGCTCCTGTGTCTTGTTATTATTGTATGGAATCCAGACAGCTTTGCTGCTGTAGTCTCAGTCTTTGCTGATTCTCTAGGATTTTCTAAGTAAAGCCTATCGTGTAATGGTACCAAAATTGGAGTAGCCCATGAGTCTCGACTTCGTGGGAACCCTCCATCTTCTGTCCCTTATTCTTGCAATGTAGATGCTTCATATGAATGCAGGACTTTCCAGCGACACATTTGGTGTTCTTATCACTAAAACCGACTCCCATGGCCCAGAGATAGCCTGATTTCTCACAGCCTGTGCTAGCAGAGCATAGACTGACAGGTTCTACCAAGCTGGAAAGATGTTGTGCATGTTCCCGGTGACAGACTTGGCCTCTGTTTTGAGGACCAGCTGCACTAACGTAAGACTAGCTCATTACCAAGCGTAAGTGCAGACCATTGAATTTCTCAGGAGTAGGGACTCTTGGAGACCATCTTAGTCCTAGAAGGGCCGTGAACTGTGTCAGCAGAGGGAGTACCCACCCCAACAAAATCACAGCTCCTTGAACTTTGACCCTGATGACCAAAGGCCATAACCTGGATAACGGTCAACGTAAGCTTTTCTGTAAGTAGAGAAGATGGCTTGTCCAGCTGCTCAGTCTGTCCGTTTTCTCAGCCTCCTCAGGTTCCTATTTCACCAGCTCCAGAGTAGGAGGCAAACGAGGACTGATCAAGCAACTCTCTGTCAATTTGCAAGGACCAGAAGATGATACCCTGCTGTTTGAGTCGAGGTTTGAGAGTGGGAACTTGCAGAAAGCCGTCAGAGTGTGAGTAATAACGAAAAGGAAGTTTTGGAGAGGGATGATACTTGGAAGGGCTGGGGAAAGACAGGGAGAAATCAGAGGAAAAGCTGTTGTCACATTTCCTAAGGGCAGCCGCATGCTACTATCTTCCTCACTTTCTCTCAAAAAATTGAAAAGAGCAAGTCGTTCTCCCCTTGGCTGCCTCAACCAAGCTATAGCCAAGCTACAGATACAGACCGCATTCACACATGCAGCTTTTCTTTCATTTCAGTTTCTACCTCTGGGGGCAACTGTTTTTCATATTCTAATTTCAGGCTTCCACATGCAGTAGTCATTTTCCCATCTGTCCTCACAAAAATAGAAGCAAACCAGGAATGAAGTCTTTCAGTTTATCCCTAAGAAATCAAAATTATATAACACCAGTCTTAAATTTTCAAAGTAAATGATGTGTTCATAAGTTGTGAAGCTGTTTTGAAAAGAGGCTCCATGATGCAGGCAAAAGGGCCCTGCACATGGCCCTGAGGATGCCTGAGGTTCATTCCTGGCTATGCCATGTACTGGGTAACCTTGGTAAATCAATCTGAGCTGGAGTTTCAGTGAGGAGAGACAGAAGCACACTCACCTCTCATAGAACTACAAAATTTCCTAATACCATGCAGATCATCACTGAAACAGAAGAAGGATAGGTGTATGTTTATGTGTGCGTGCGTGCGTGCATGTGTGTGCCTCCATGTGCATGTGTGTGTGCCTCCGTGTGTATGCCTCTGTGTGCACGTGCGTGTGTGTGTGCATGTGCATGCGTGTGTGTGTGCATGTGTGTTGGGGCTGGGGCCTCAGGAATTACAGAGTGCCTGGACCACTCAGTCAAACACTTCAGGGCCTAAGCACCTCAATTCAGTCAATCAATCGAGGCCTTCTCATGCCTGGTATAAAGTCTTTGCTGCACTGATTTAATCCAAAGGTTCAGGCTCTCAGTAATTCTTGAGGTAGGGGTATTCATATTCATCTTACAGAAGGAGATGTGTGCTTCCATCTCACCACAGGCCCTACAGGTTCCAGCAGAATGAATCCACACACATAGCTGTAACACAGGAAGTTGGCCCTCCCCAGAACTTCAGACTGATTGGAGTGACCCAAGGGGGTTAGGTTTTTTGGGGGCTTTATACTGAGTTAGGCAAGGGGAGCCTAAAAGGAGCCTTTTACAAATGCACCAACTTTGAGTAAGCAGATCCAGGCACCTCAGTGTACCCTTCAAGAGCAGGGCAGATAAGGATAAACTGGGCCGGAGCTTTATTTAAACTGTTTCTGTCCCTGGTCTCCCTTTTTCCCTTAGAAGAAGGGGCTGTACTACTCGGACAAGTTACTTAAGTTTTCCATGCTTTGGTTTTTTCTTCTGTAAAATGGAGACGATAAATGTATAACAGACCTGAAAGGGCTAATGCTGAATACAAAACACTGTAAATGACAGGTAGTATTGTGGGTAGGCTTTTTAAAAAAAAAACCTGTCACTGTTATACCTACATGAAAACATCCTGAGGACAAAAGCAAATGCCAGAGAAGAGTGGTACAGTCTGCAGTCAGACACTTACTGCGCACCTACTATGAGCAGGTGCTGTGACAGCCCTGAGGATGCAAAAGCAAATAGAGCAGAGGCCAGCCCTGTCCTGGAGGGCGCTGGATGGAGTTGTTGACTACTCAGCAGAAAATGGGACCGAGAATCAGGAAAAGCTGGGTTTGGATCTCGCGCCTGACATTCCTGATGTGCAATCAGAGTTGTCACTCGCCCTCCTCAGAGTCTGACTTCCTTTGGTTTTCTCCCTCACAGAGACACCTATGAGTATGAGCTCACCCTGCGCACCGATCTCTATACTAGCAAGCACACGCAGTGGTTTTATTTCCGAGTCCAGAACACCAGAAAAGAAACCACATATCGCTTCACCATCGTGAATCTGCTAAAACCCAAGAGCCTTTACACCATAGGGATGAAGCCTCTCCTGTATTCTGAAGTGGATGCCCGGACCCAGAGAATTGGCTGGAGGAGAGCAGGAGATGAGATCAAGTACTACAGAAAGAGTGCAGAGGAGGGCCAGCCCACCTTCTACTGCCTCACATGGACAGTTCGCTTTCCACATGACCATGACACCTGCTACTTTGCACACTTCTATCCTTATACGTACACGGATTTGCAGTATTACTTGCTGACAGTGGCCAACAATCCCATCCAGTCTCAGTTCTGCAAGCTCAGAACTCTGTGCAGAAGCCTTGCAGGCAATACTGTCTATCTGCTCACCATCACCAACCCATCCAAGAACTCGGAAATGGCCGCTGCAAAGAAAGCTGTCATTCTGAGTGCCCGAGTCCATCCTGGGGAGAGCAATGGCTCCTGGATGATGAAAGGATTCCTAGACTTTATCCTCGGAGACTCCCCTGATGCCCATCTCCTCAGAGACATCTTCATTTTTAAGGTGGTTCCCATGCTTAATCCAGATGGCGTGATTGTGGGGAATTATCGCTGTTCGTTGGCAGGCAGGGACCTGAACAGGCACTACAAGACCATTCTGAAAGAATCTTTCCCCTGTATCTGGCACACCAGGAATATGATCAAGAGGTGAGGGGGACAGGTGTTTTCTGTCGGTCTCTCAGTACACTCTGAACCCATTTGTAAAAATGATCTTATTGGTTGATAAAAGAAAGCTGGCTTCACTGAAATGCTGTTGGCACATCCCATATTATGCTCTGATAGCCACCGACTGAGGGGATAGATTAGTCAGCCAAAGCTGACTGAGCTATATGCAGATCATACCATACAGGGCAATTCTGGTTTTGCCAAGGAGGTAATACCCGTAAAGTGCTCCCCTTAGGTTATCTTATCAAACAGAGACAAGACCAAATGAAATGAAAATGTCTATGAGCACATTCTGCAGACCCTTTAAACATCCATTTGTCTGTAAGTCAAGAGTTGGAGAAAATATGGGGCTCATGCAGGGTGGGTGGCCTGCTTAGCCTGCCCAAGGTCTGTGGAGGCTGTGGAGCAGGAGGATGGAAAGGACACATTGGCACAGAGAGGGCAAGCATTTCAGACGGAGGGAACAGGACATATGAGTGGCCTTCAGTGGTGGGCATAAGCCAGGGTTAGTCAGCATTGCCTGTCTTCATCATTACTCGACCCCAGACTGCCTCCACCTCCCTAATACGCTTAGTGTGTATCCTTTTATATTGACAATGATCAGACCTCTGGACTGGATTGTAAATTCCTTGAGAGTAGGAACTTGGTCTTCCCTCAGCACCTCGCACCATGCTTTTGCACACATTAAATACTTATTCAGTTTTTTGTTACTGATGCAGCTTTACCCCACCTCTAGCTCAGAGCATAGGATTTCAAGTTAACATCATTACTTCTGAAAAAGGTCTCACCCTCTCTGTGACACCTTCCGTGGCCACCACGCTCCTACACATACCTCCTCTCTCTTAGATTGGGAGCCCCTTCCAGGCAGGAATGGCCTTTCTTTGTCGAATTGTATAACTAACCCTTAGTATGGCATCTAGCACATAGTAATTGCTCAATAAATGTTTTTTTCATTGATTCATTCATGTGAATCATTGATGGTTTCTGGGAAGGTGGGGGAGATGACCTTCAGGAATCTAACAGAGCTGGGCAGATGACATGGTCTAATGGAGTGTAATAATTAAAGGGGATGAGGCAAAGACCAGAGTTCAAGGGTTGTGTCTGATGAAGCCTTGATCCCACAGAGTCCTTGAAGAGCGGGAGGTCCTGCTCTATTGTGATTTCCATGGGCACAGTCGTAAGAACAACATCTTCCTGTACGGCTGTAACAGCACCAGCCGCAGACAATGGCTGCACGAGCGAGTCTTCCCTCTAATGCTGAGCAAAAATGCCCCAGATAAGGTGAGTGTGGGATGGGTCTGAAGGGTCCCCTTCCACTGTTAAGTCTTGTCATGAGGTTGCTTCTACATTTCATGGACTATCCTCTTAGAAGTAGAAGTCCCAGCAAAAACTTCTTTAGGGGCTAGAAGAGTGTTTCCAAGTGAGGTTCCAAGAATCACAGTAGCCATTTCTCCTGGGACAAATGCTTACACTTTTCCTAGGTAAAGATCTCTAACTTATGCCCAGCCTCTGTATGGCCCCAGAAGAAGGGATCACATGATAGGTAAGCCATTAAATTCGTAAGGTTATATGATCTGAAGCACCCTTATACCTACTTCAGTCTGGCAAATCATGAAAAGGTCACTGAGGGACTGAAAAGAAAGACTTCAGATAATAAAACGTTTAGAGCTGTCTTTAGAAACAACTCTGTAGCTGAGGGAGATGTATATGCTAATAATATATGACAATTTGAAAGGGAAAATCCAATTTTTAAGAACTTGTAAGGGGATCTTTACTATATATGTCAGTAGGTTGAGCCTCTACTAAACAGCTCATTGGAAGTTTCATTCTGGTGAGGTGACCCTCTAGAAGGCCTCACAGTAGAGCCACACGCTTGAGCAGGTCCTACCAGGCTGAAAAGGTGTAGAGAATAGGTCTGGTAATGGATTCTGTGACATGTAACAGGTTAGAATAAAAGATGCCTTTGAATGGATAGATCTCCTATAAAAAGGATCTCATCACATGAACTAGAGGAGCATGGCCAACTACCGTGAAACTTATGGAATGCTTGCTGTTCTCATCTGCGGAGGTAGCAGGGGCTCACATGGAGGAGCGATGAGATTTGTTCCTTTTCACCCCAGAGGGCAGAACCAAGGGCAATGGGTAGATGCTACAGAAAGGTACATTCAGAACTGATGTCAGGGAAACTGATCCAAATGGTCCTAAGGAGGAATGGCTTGCTTCAGAGTGGGACAGATTTTTCCCTCTTCGAAGTCGTCAGTTAGAGGGTAAATGTCTGCTTATCCCATATTTTACAGTGGAGATTTTTCCTTGTGTGGATTGGATCAGGCATCTGCTGTGGTCCCTCTGGTTTTGTAATCCTGTCCAGGACCAGGATTTCTGTAGTGTCTTCATGTTATACAATGGTAAAATTCTCTGATTCTGTGCACTGTGCTGAACAACTCCAGAGATACAGGGAATTAATAATATCTAACATTAATTCTATAGAACAGCTTATAGACAAGGTCTTCTCAAAGTCTGGTGTGATACTGAAGGGATTGGAACTAAGCTGGACCTTGAGGGGGGAATGGCATTAGACTGGGGGGAAAGGATAGAATTCATTCAAAATGGTGGCCATGCACAAGACACCCTCAGGGATGCATTGAGTAGGCCAGAGGGCTGGGCAGGGAGGCCACAGAAGGAGTGACTTTAGATGTCTTGGGAGAGATGCACTGGGGCCCTAGGGGACTGTTGAATGTTAGGAAAGAGCTGTTGGAGCAAAGGGCATCACAGGATGAAAGTAGAAAAAGTAACGACAAATCTCTAATGAGGTGATAAATCTGGGTAACATCATAGAAGGGGCTATGTTCCCATCAGGAAATCAGAACTGAAAATGTAAAGACAAAAACAATTGTTGTTGCATGTTCTTGACGTTGTCCACTAACTGAGGAGGGGGATTTCTCTTCAGTTCTCCTTCCGGAGTTGTAATTTTAAAGTCCACAAGTGCAAAGAAGGGACTGGGCGAGTTGTGATGTGGCGGATGGGAATCGTGAACAGCTACACGATGGAGTCGACCTTTGCAGGGTCAACATTGGGTAAGACCTTCTTTGGACATCAGTCCCCAATATTACAAGGTCAGGCCAAGCCAGAGACTTTATAAGGACATGCGTGTTTTCAATGTTGTTAAATTACTTTTCCCTAAAGAAATGCTTTGCCATCTACCTGTGACTTGAACTAACACTGATAATAACAATGAAATAAAACCTTTTTATTTTAAGAAATATTTAGCCTGACCCAAAAAGAAAAGAATACTGTATCTTTAGGAGAACATGATATTTTGTACTTAGGGGTGATATTTTTTTAAGTTAATTAATTTTTAGTTTTCAACATTCATTTCCCCTAAGTTTTAAATTTTTCCCCCTCCCTCCTCTCTTCCCTCCCTGAGAAGGCATGCAATCTGATATAAGCTGCATATATTCATTCCTGTTAAATATATTTTCATATTAAGTCATATTGTATAGAAGAATGAGAACAAATGGAAGGAACCATGAAAAAGAAAAAAAAAGCAAAAAAGCAAATAGTCTGCTTCACCCTACATTGAGACTGCATGGTTCTTTCTCTGGATGCGGGCGGCGTTTTCCATCTTGAGTCCTTCGGAATGTTTTAGGTCCTTGCATTGCTGAGAAGGCTAAGTCTGTCAAAGTCAGTCCTTGCACACTGTGGCTGTTACTGTGTACGCTGCTCTCCTGGTTCTGCTCGCTTCACGCAGCATCTGTTCATAGAAGTCTTTCCAGGTTTTTCTGAAGTCTGCCTGTTCACCATTTTTTATAGCACAATAGTATTCCATTTCATACCAAATATATACCACGACTTATTCAACCATTCCCCAATTGGTGGGCATCTAGGGATGGTATTTGTTTAAGATGTTCCAAGGAAGTACAGTTTGAAATGTCAGCTAAGCACCCGGAATTGGTAATGTAGGATTGAAACTGGGGAGAGATTCTGGACTTGAATGGAACAACTTGAGAGTGATGGCAGAGAATGATGATGAAACTCATGGGGTCACTCAGCTAGAGACTGATGTGGAGCAAGTGAGGAAGGCTCACGGGCCCAGGAAAGAGCCCAAAGTAAAAACAGCCACACTTAGGGGCCATGGTACTGACTAACATGGAATTGGGAAATATCTAACAAAATGGATAAAAAGACAATAAAACACAGGGAATATTACACTTTAAAACTAAGTCATTATGCAGCCACAGGGAGCTTCATGTAAGGATGAGTGGCCCCTGTTTCTAGTTGATTTTAACACTACCAGTCTGGATGATGAATCGGCAAAAGAGACTTGAGAAGGAACGGTGAGACAGGTAGTAGGAAAACTGGGGAGAAGGGGATTTTCAGAGAGCAATTATTGGATTATTTCTGTATCATACTGACTCAGCAAAAATTAGCTTCCTAAGCTGATGTTCCTGGTTTTTCTCCAGGCAGGAAAAGGGATACTCATTTTAACACTGAGGACCTGAAATCCCTCGGTTATCATGTCTGTGACACTCTCCTTGATTTCTGCGATCCTGACCGCACTAAGGTAAAAAGCTTTTTTACTCAATAGAGTCAAAAATAGAGGACTGTAGTTCTAAATGTAAAGGCCTTCATGAGCAACAAGAAGGTTTGGTCAAGCTGCTTTCTGTTCCTACGACACAGAGATCCCATCCCTCTTCACTACCCTGCTTTGGAGGCAGGACTGGGGGCAAGGAAAGCGAAATTCTAAACTTACCCCAAACGTTGAACCACTAAATGATTCTGAAAACATATTCTCAGAATGTGACAGACACTCGAACCCAATGATATCAAAGTAGAGAGAGTTTCCATGTTGTTTTCGTATCCCCTGATTACTTATTACTTTAAGTTCATTGAGGGCAAGAGTCATATCATGTCTCAGCTTTGTACCTCCTCTAGCACTGAGCACTACTGCACACACTAGGCACTTAATAACTGTGATAATGTGTATTATTTCGCCTCTCTTAGGAGGCATTTTAATTAGCTTATCCAAGCATAGAACTTGGTTTGATACAAATATGCATATGCATACACGCATATACATTATATATAATATACATATATATGCATTGTGTATGCACTCATACATGTATATATATATGTATGTGTATATATTTGCATATGTGTATATATCTCCCAAGTTGCTCAAAAGCAAAATAAAAAGTCTCAGAAATATTGTTAGCAGCGCTATTTTAGAAGCAAAAACTTGAAACAAAGTGGCTGCCCGTCATTTGGGAATGGCTGAACAAATTATAGCTTATGACGATGATGAAATATTATTGCACTGTAAGAAGACAATTATGAAGAATTCAGAGAAATTTGGGGAGACTTGTACGAATTGAGACAGAGTGACTCAAGCACAGAAGCAAGAGAAGTTTACAAGTGACTGAGATCACACAGAGGAGACAACATTGAAGGACGTCAGAACTCTGGTCAGTGCCGTGTCCAGTCTTCGTTTCAAAGGATTGACTCTGAACTCTTCCCCTTGTCTCCCCACAAATGGTAGATGGGTCATAGATGTGAAAGGAGGCCATCCATGTCACACCCTGGTTTGGTTATTGCCCTGTGTGTTTGTCCTTCATTGCCAAAGAAGACCATGCCATCAGAGAAACAATGACATGACTTGCACTTTGTTTTTTGAGTGAGGGAGGGCTATGCAGGTCACCAGCCTTACTTCTCCTCCAGAGCCATCTGAATCCAGTGACCAGATATTCATCAGGATGACTAGAGATGACCCAGAATGAGGCAGTTGGGGTTAAGTGACTTGCCCAAGGTCACACAGCTAGTGAGTGTTGAGTGTCTGAGGTAAGATTTCAACTCAGGTGCTCTATCCACCGCACCACCTAGCTGCCCTATTGCACTGTATTCCTGTGTCAAAGAGGAGGATCCTGGGAATTCTAAGACAAGTTCTCTCTCCCTCTCTCTGTCTCTCTATCTCTCTGTCTCTCTGTCTCTGTCTCTCTGTCTCTCTCTCTCTCTTATAGAGCTGAAAGGCAAACAGGTTGGGAAGGGAAGGGGCACTCAGGCAGGGAAATTTTAATGAGAAAAACTCTAGGGTCTGGATATTTTAGTCTAACATTTTTATTTTACAGATGAAGAAACTGAAACTTCTCATTCTAGCAGTAATTAGTAGGGGTGGGGTTCTATCTCAGGGCCTCTTACTCTAAGGCAAGTGATCTGTATGGTCACTGTTTACTTCAGACTCTTTCCTGTCTTACCTGAGTTGTTGAGGGAGGAGGAGGAGAGACAGGAAACTCAAGAAATTGCAATTAAAATCATGATATTATGTAAATTTTGGTGACCATCATCACTCTGAGTAATTAAAAGATGAGGTATCTCAGGGGAAGTCCAACCCCATTTCACTCTAGAGGAGACCCCGTCACATCCATCACTACCCTTCTCCCAGTTCAGGGAAGGTTATTTCCCTATGAACAGCTTTTCTATTGCAGAGAGCAGTCCCAAGTGAGCTATTTCTTTCCCTGCTCCAGGATTTTTTTCCCTTCCATCTGTAACTGGGTACAACATGACAGGCTCCATGTTGTCTATAGCTGCTTACCATTTCTTGAAAAAGAAAAACAAAACATTCCCAAGGCTATCTCCCACGTGATGGAGTCCCACCCTGTGATCTGGCAGCTTTTCACAGCTCACCATATGTCAGATCAAGACAGTATTTAGGCCAAGACCTGAAAATTGCATAATCCAAAGGGTTTAGGTAATACCCTACTTTATAAATTATATGTTTCACTTTTTGCATTGAATTTCCTAGATTGCAGGGTGCTGTCATAGTCTCCTTCCCTCGTTCTTGCTGCTGCCATCATGGGTAGGTATGCCCCGAGGCTGTCTATGGCCCTCAGTTCTCTTCCAGCCCTTCTCAACTGAGTTGACTTCGGATTTTTCTCTCCAGTCCTGCATTGTACATACAGTCCTTCTCCAACTGCATTGTGAATGTTCCTCTAACACCTCAAGCTCACCCTGTCCATCATCTGCCCTTCAACCCTGTCCCTCTTCATTTCCCCATTTTTCTTGATGATAGCCTCATTTTCCCCCATCACTGAGAGAGCTCAAACTTGTCCCTCTAGAGTCTCCCTCTCCACCCCCGTCCCGGCAGTTCTGCTCTGACTATAGATTCTGTGTCCAGCCCTCTTCTTTCTGTACCTCATGCCCTCATCCTTATTCAGATCCTGCTTCTTCTTTCTACCACCTTATGACCTTGGGTCAACCCCTTTGCCTCTTGGGGAACTTCCTCAGAGTAAGGTGAGGGAGCTGGATTACATGGCCTGTAAAATTCCTTGCAGCTGTGCATCTTAGGACTGTGACCATGCTTTGGAACGCCCCCCCAGCTGGCTACGTATCCCCTGCTATAGCTTCTCTCTTCAGCCTATCACATCATTCCCAAAATCATTGTCCTAATACAGAGGCAGATAAAAGCACTTAATTGCTCAAAGTGCTTTCCTGATTTAAGAGGTTAGGGCTAGATACATAGATTTGAGAATCCCTAGCACGGGGATAATTCCTGAATCCAGGGGAGCTGATGAGACTTCACTAAATGAAGTATAGAGAGAGAAGATAAGAGAGTCCAGGACAGAGCCTGGGAGGACGCTGATGATGAAGCGACTGTGCTCTACATAAAAATCCAGCTGAGGAGACAGGAGAGTCACGAGAGAGCAACGTCACCAAAACCTAGAGAGAAGAGGTGTCCGAGAGTGTCCGAGGCTACAGAGAGGCTGCAGAGAGGACAAGCAGGGTGAGGGCTGAGAAAAGGCCCCTGGATCTGAAAGCTGAGAGATCACTGGTGATTTAGAGGGAGCAGTTTTAGGTGAAAGATGAAGGGAGGTGGAGGCACCGATTGCAGACAGTTTTTTCTCCCAGATGTCCTGTGATCATTTCAAAGATCTGATTTCTTCAGTATTAGTCCTTCTTCCCTGACATAGAGGACAGCCCATTCACCTCTTGGCAGGCAGGCTTTGGGTACTGTAGGGCTGGCCTGGGGATAAAGCTGTTGCCAGGTCTATAAAAAAAGTCCTTTTTACCATTAGAGGCCCTGATGGAGCTTATAGCCTTCTAGTATAGGTGTTGAGAAACAAAAGTAACCTCCACACAAGGTCAAGGCATTCAAAGAAGATTTTAGTGGAGGTTTACAGTGTCATTATGTGAAAGTAGCAGCTATATAGTGCTGGTGTATATTGTATAATATCAGGCTGCATAATGTTAATGGAACTATGAACTGGCCTAACTGATCTGGAAAGCAATATAGAAATAAACTTCAAAATTCAGGGAACTGTGCATCCCCTTTGACTCCAACAACAGCCACCGCTACATCCCAAAGAGACTAAGGAAAGATGGCAAGGAACTATATGTCCAAAACATTCATAGCAGCAGGTTTTGTTACAACAAAGAAGTCGAAACTGAGGAATGGATGAATAAATTCTAGTATGTGAATGTCACTGGACATGATTGCAGATAGATTCAGAGAATCTGGGAAGGCTTATATGAATTGATGCAGAATGAAATGAGCACAGAAGAACAATTTATGCAATAACTACCACACTGAAAAGAAAAATAATTTCGAAAGTATTAGGAACTCTAACGCAATGACCAGTGATGAAGCCTGTTCCTACCGTCTGTCAGAGAGGGTGAAGACTAAGGGGACTGATTGAAAGATATATTTTTAGACATGGTTAATTTATAAATGTTTTACTTTATTGTGCAAATCTGTTGTATTAGATGATTTTTTTTTTTTACAAATCTGGTTGGGGAGGAATAGCAGGAATTCAGAGAAGGAGATGCAGTAGGAATGCTTGAAAAAAAAAGAAAAGGAAAGGAGAGAATGAAAAAGGGCCATCATGGAGCTCAGACTAATAAAAAATGTCCAAAAGGAAATAGGAAGTTAACATTGACAATAATGTTGAGACAAGCAGGACAGCTTTAAGACTAACATCTTGAATGTATTATGTTCTTTTTTTCAAATGTAGGCTGTCATGATAAAGTTACAATGCTCTGTTTCTGTTCTGTGTGTGTAGAAATGATTGGTTAATGACATTTGCTTAGTGCAGAAAAAGAACAAGAATAACTGTATTGCTGTACGCTCCCTGGAATTTAGAGTTGGGAAGGACCACCAAGGTCACGTTCGGCCCCCTCAGTTCACGAAAGAGGAAAGTGAACCCCAGGGATGGGAGAAGACACTCCCAGAAGTCACACAGCTTGTAAACAAGAGAACCAGAGTGGAGCGGAGGTTTTTTGACTCCAAGTCCAGTGTTCTTTCCATGAGTAGTACCTGTTCCCAAAAGCATGTGCAGTCAGCTTAAGTGTTAAAGGCATAATTTAGGAACCTCACCATTTTTGGAAGGGTGGTTTTTGTTTTTAGAATTTGATAGTGTCTTCATTTTTATGGTCATGGTAACTGTAAGTTCTTGAAGACTATGGCAGTGGTATACAAATTCTGCCAGGGACAGTCATACTAGAAAGGCTGTGAGTATGAGCCCAGCAATGGACTCTCTGTTCATAACCTAAGAACCTGCATAATTAGAATTATGGTCACCCTGTGTTCCAGGTTCATGGAGCTAATTCCAGCGTTAGAGAAGTGACCGGTATCTCTTTCCCATTAGCCAACATTTAGCAGCAAATACTCCCTAAATGAGTAATTATGTGGTAAACACTACCCTTAAAAATTGAAAGCCAAACCAAACACACAAGTCACAAACACAGCCCTCACCATGAGGGCATTGAAGGATTTGAATTACAGCTAGCCAGAACTTAGATGAAGAACCAGGACAGGGAGTGGAATGCTGGCTCAGGCCTCCTCAGTGAGATTTCACTCCAGCTCAGGAGTTTATTCCTCCAGGCCTGAAGAATTTCTGTTCCTTCACTGGCCTTCTCCACACTGATAAAATACAATTCTCCATGTAAGGGCAGAAAGATAAATTGTAGACAACAAGGACATTTGACACTATATTTCTCTGGTTCACATAGACAAAAAATTCTACTTCTGATGAGACATTTTCAGCAAGGGCCTCATTCTTCAAGTGGTCTTAAAGATCACGTGCTAAACGAGCTCGTAGACAATGTCTTTGAATGTTAATCAGCTAAGGCATACGTGCCTAACTTGGAAATAGTCTTTTATGCATTCACGTTTGGTCTTTGGGATAACTCAGCCTTGATAGACCTCATGACTTTCAGTGACATTAGGAAGTAACTGTTCTTAGGTAGGAAACTGTTCATCTTGCACACTAACAAAAGCTACGGTTATCTTAGAATGGAGGGCAGGGAAGGGTGCAAAGTTAGGAGGGAAGAAAACCAAAAAGTTGTTGAACTTGAGACAAGCAAGTTTATAAAGCTGCAAGCAACTGTGCTTCAAAGAAATCATTAACTCTTAACAGATAAGGAAGAAAGATTACAATAAAGTACCCTCCAGAGTGAAGGCGGGGAGGACTTTGGATCTCATTGTAATAACAGGATATAATAATCACCAAATTTATGAGCTTGAAGAGACCTTGAAGGTCATCGAATCCAACATTAGGTCTTACAGATTTTGATAAGATGAGGATCCAGAACGGCACCAAGGTGAAATGGATCCAGCTTTATCAGCAATTAGTTGATCAGGACCAAACCAATTGGGACATGTGTATACACATACACATGTACTATATATATATGTGCATGTACATATACATGCATATACATGTACACATACCTGTACATATATACATATGTATTTGGACATATATTTGCAAATATTTGTACATATATTTCATATATGTAAAAATTATCTGACCTTCCATTCCAGACAGTATAGGACTTTGAGCCCACCCTTTAGGGCTGTATGCTCAATATGGTCATGGGGCTGCTAAAGGCTAATAAAGACCCCATTTAGATTCCACCAGATGTTTCTGTTAAAGAATATTAATACCACTTAGGTCTACACCAACAGCATGTTCAAGCTACCATGGCATGACTTTGAGCCCCCTTCTACTAAAGGTGTCCATGTTGTTTCCTTCTTTTCACCTTCTCCACCCTCTCGAAACACTCCAAGTATCCACATGCCTGAAAGGCCGTGCCAGGTGGATGCCATGGTAATGGGGTCAGTTGGTTGGTTGTTGTCCTTCATTTTCAGAGAGGACCAAAATGGCATCACCATGATGTGATGTGTACAACTGTGGGCAACTGTGGCTGATCAGACCAATGTGAGCTTGGAATGCTCTGCCACAGATTGGGCACAGATTGTCTACCTGAACATTTGGGGTGGGTACTCCAAATTCATTTCTTTTGTGCTGTTTCAATTCTGCTCTGTTCATACAGCACAACTTTTCTGATGTGGGCAAACCATGCTGAGCAGTCCCATGCCAGTATCTCCCATGTGCCACAATCAAATTCAGACTTCTTGAGACCTTGAGAGTGTCCTTGTATCGCTTCTTCTGACCATCATGTGATCATCTGCCTCATGCAAGTTCTCCATAAAAGAGTCCTTCTGGCAAACGTACATTTTACATTTGAACAACATGGCCAGCCCATCAGAGTTGTGCTCTCTAAAGCATAGGTTGAATGGCAGTTTAGTTTGAGCAAGGACATCAGTGTCTGGTACCTTATCCTGCCAGATGATCTTCAGAATCTTCCTAAGACAGTTCAAATGGAAGTGATTCGGTTTCCTAGCATGGCACTGTCCATGTTCCATAGGCATACAACAATGAAGTCAGCCCAATGGCTCTGTAGAACTTTAGTTTGGTAGTCAGTCTAATAGCTCTTCTCTTCCAAACTTTCCTTTGGAGCCTCCCAAACACTGAGCTAACTCTGGCAATGCATGTGTCAACCTCATTGTCAATGTGTACATCCCTGTAAAGTACACTACCAAGGTAAGTGAATTTATCCACAGCATTCAAAATTTCTCCATTTGCTGTAACCAATGGTTCCACGTATGGATGGTGTGGTGGTGGCAGCTGATGGAACACCTGTGTTTTCTTGGTGTTATTAGGTCAAAATTAGCACAAGCAGCAGAAAATTGATCCATACTTTGTTGCATCTCAGCTTCAGAGGCTGCACTGAGTGCCCAATCATCTGCAAACAGGAAATCCTGCACCAACACTCCCTCCACTTTGGTTTTCGCTTGTAGCCTTTTCAAATTGAAGAACTTATCATCAGTACGGTGGTTGACCTTGATGCCATGTTCATCCTCATTGCCCAGGTCACGCAACTAGTGAGTGTGAGACCAGATTTTTAACTCAGGTGTTCTTGATTCCTGGTTCAGTGCTTTATCCATTGTGCCAGTTAGCTGCTTCTGTGAGTGTCACATAAATGCAGTGTAAACCATAGTAATAACACTGACTTGATCTATCCTTTAGCTTCATTTCTTTCACATATCAGTAGCACCTCAAACTCAGGTGAGTCACAGCAGTGAAATTAAGATACTGATTAACAAAAATGGGCCACGTACGAGACAGAGGTAATGAATGTTTGACCACAGAAACCCTTGAAGAGCGTCTGGGCAGGTTTAAGCAGGGCTATGATGTCTGTCAGTGGTGCTGGTAAAAATATCGACAAAATTAAGTATTGAATGAAGATTAGTTATGAGAGTTTTGTCATCTGATGAAATCTGGAATGGTCACTCTTCACTTTTTTCCTGCCCTCTATACCTTTTCAATAATGTTCATACTCTTGGTTTGATAAGTATCCAAATAACCATGATCCAATGACTATTTCCAGGAAAAATCTGTGAAAGGATTTGTCAAAGTTCTTACTGAAGCATTGCTTGTTTTTGCAAGTTTCCAAAAACAAATCTTTTTTTACAACTCCTAGAGAATAATGATGATAACTAAGCATTTATTTAGTGTTTTGAAGTTTGCAAAGAGTTTTACATATGTCATCTCATTCAATCTTGTTGCCTTCTGTTCCATAGTTTGTGCAATGTTTAACAGAACTTAAAGACGAAATCTATAAGAAATTCTCAGAACTTGGACAAGAAATGGACTTGGATGGCAATTGGAGTGACATCTCCTTGTCTGACATTGAATCTAGGTAATATTTTCCATTGCCAGAGAAAAAACAAGATAAATTATTTATATTTCTATTATGTTGCCTTAACTCTTAGTCAAAATGGGACCCTAGAGTCCAAGAAAAAATCCTAAGGAGCTATTTCAGATGTATTGGGGAAGGATAATTAGAAGATTCCAGGGTGCCTAGTTAAGAATTCATTAACCCAGTTCCTCAACCTTTGGATCAGGAATAAAACTCCCTCAAACCTGCCCCCACCACCACTACCACTACCATTGCCACCAAAGGCTTACTCCATGGATTTATTCAAGAAAGAGAGGATAGTCTCCCCTCTGTACCCCAGCAAGGCAGCCTGGTGCCAGTTCCAGAGCCCAGCTGGGTACAAACCCATCTGGAGCAGAGCTTGCACTGTGTGGCTTGACTTTCTCTCAAAGCTGCCACCATGGTTAACTTGCCTGTTCCCTCTTTTACAAGCACCCAGAAAATCATTAACCAAGGCTGCCCACACTGGCCAACAGCTGAGAGATCAAAGTGCTACATCTCGGGGACAGTGGTGAAAGGAACGTGATTGGAAAACTTTTTCCTCTCATGTTCCTCATATGGCTTTGCTGAGGAACTGAAAGGGAGAATCACAGAAACTTAGCATGGCCAAACTGGGAAAGACTTTGAGCATCATCTCTCCCAGCCCCTTTTTACAAACAAGAAAGAGCTAGATTTCTCATCTATGAATCCATCATGAAGACTAAGCCAGATCAGCCTGAGCAGGTGGAAGCACACTCGGGATTAGAATTAGAGACCAGCACTTAGCGGGGAAGAGACTGGGCCCAACGTGGCATCTCTTGCAGCCTGTTTCTTTACTTGTCACTTGCAAAAGAGAAAAGTATTAGGTCAATTTACTATAGAAATGTGAATTATGCTAAAGATAGTAGTCTGAAGCCCACTGGACATGGTTCTCGGTTCTCTCCACTCATAATCCAGGAAACACCAAGATTTGATATGTACAAGTTCAGTAAAACTCAGAATGGGTATGTAAAAAGGAAATCATCAGAAGGGATGTTTGGATCCTAACTCATTCATATTCTGAAATGGTTTTAAATTGGTCCAAATATGAATCAGTTACTAATAAGTTGAAATTGTATGTTCTATCTCTAGAATGAGAATAAGCAGCCTGATTGTACCATGGAAGAAGCCTTGAGGGCTTGCTGAAGAATGAGAGCATTTATCTTTTCCCTTAAGGGAGGAGCAGTGGAAAGAGGGTTTTCTCCTGCTAACATGCAGAGGTTTGGGTGTGCCCAGGATCCAGAAGGGAAGACCCTGATCCCTCAGCTTCAGAAAGAACAGCTGTAATTGTCAGCACTGTCATGACATTATTACATAGGTGTTCTTGGGAATTATCAGGTCCCTGAGAGGGCTTCCTGCTGCCTTTGGAGGGTGTTCGGGGCATTTGAGAGCTCTCTAGTCAAACCTGGTTCCAGGTGACCCATGGCTCTAGAGCTGCAGATGGCCCTCAGCTCAGTGCATGCTGCTCCAATTCCATGCCCAGCAGTAAACACACATTTGCTTCTCGTTCCTTCCAACAACCCGGTGAGATTAGCGTTACGTTATTAGGGTACCCATTTTATGGATGAGGAAACAGTTTTAAACAAGGTAAGTGATATGCTCATAGTAACAGAGAATTCTAACCCAGGCCTTCTATGACTCCAAACATAATGCTTTTTTCCTTTCTTTTTTTTTTTAACTGGGATAAACAGCTTTTGGGGAAAGAATAATGCCTGAGAATGACTGAAAGGCGCTCACCAAGAGACAAGCTTCCAAAATAGCATTCATATTATCATGAGTAGACTGCAAAGTCTGCTGGGAAATGTAGTCCCCAGACCCCAGGAGGCCCCCTGTTATCAGAAGACCATTCCCAGGCTCGCCTCAGTAGTAATGCTGCATGCCCTTCTTCCCCTTCTTCCATCCCAATTCCAAAAGGCATTTTCCAGATCCTAAGATGATTTTCAGTATTTAGCCCAAAAGGCATCTTCCTGAAGGAATGCTCCCCAAAGATTTAATCTAGGAGGTGGAGAATAGACTTCTTAAGGTCAGTAGGAAGCCTCTTTCTCATCTTCACCATACCATTTGGACACAGCTGTTGATGAGGTTGGGATGATAGCCTGTGTTACCACAATCCAATAGAGCAGCCAGGGCTGGATGGGAGAGACTCGGGGGAACAGCTCGTGCAAGAAGAATGCCTGCCATTCTTGTGCTGTTGATGAGCGTGCTTCCTCATCTCCATCTTCCTACTCAATGACCACACTTTTTTGTATGGCTACAAATATTCCCTTGAGGCCACAGAATTTCTAAGACACCTCAGACTAGAGGGCTGGTGAGACTTGGGGGTGCTGTAGCCTGCTGCTGCCCAGGGATAAAAGCCTTAGGGAAAGATAAGTGGGATGCCCTAAGAATTCCCTAGCAGGGTAGAAGAGGCTTCTGAAGAGAATTCAGGGTTGGTTTATATCAGACAGATGGACACTACAGCTCCCTGGATGTTGGGGGTGGGTGGGTACAGGGCCCGTAGGAGACCCACCCTGGCTTTGCTGCCTTGGGGTCCCTATACTCTGCTATACTGTGACCTTGTTTGCTCCACAGGAGTCCCTCTGAGTATGCTACACTACACTATCACCTTCATTGGGTAGTCTCCATACTACAAGATCCCAGTCTGTCCATCCATAGGTGCGTGAAGAGACATGGCACAATAGAAAAAGCTTTGCATTTGGAATCAGACACTAATTCGAATCCTAGATCTATCACTTACAAATTGAGGGACTTCTCTTCGGTGGACCTGGTACACTTTCTTCTCAGAAAACTAAACTAGCGTTATCTGTGTTGCATTGTATATTTTCTTTAAAAGCTTTTCCTGAAGATATTTTGATCTGGTTTGGGCAGCAGCAGGGAAGCTGTGCATCGTGGCAGCTGACCCCTCTGCTCTGGGTGTTTCCTGAGGAGCTGTCCAGCTCTGTGGTCTGTGAGCTTGGGAGGTCCCAATTGTCAGTTGTGTTTCTGGGGTAACCACAAACAAGAAAAAAGTAATACTGCAGAGAATATGCAAGTGTTAAAAGTCTGAGCAGAATGCAAATAACATTTGTGACTTTTTTTCTGAAACAGTACAAGTGGTTCGGACAGCTCCCTCTCCGATGGACTTCCTGTTCATTTACTGAGTGTGACAGAAAAGGTAAGAGATGGCGCTGGAGCTTTGAACCCAGGGAGAGCCAGAGCCTAGGACGGTGGGAGGCAATCTTTTGGGGTTGGTCTTCCCTTTGTGCTCCTAAGGCATACTTACAACAGAGGACATGATAATTATTTTTAAATATTCCAAGAGGTCAAGATTCAATATTTGAATCCATCATCACCTATCGCAATGGGAATGCAGACTTGCTGAACACTGAGGTTGACAGTTCCGGCCTTATCATTTCCATCCTTTCATTCCTTGAGAAATAATTGAAGTTTGGAAGAGAGGCAGGTTTGGGCAGCATATTCAGAGTTTCACTTGAAACCTGTTAAATTTTAAACCCTTTTGTACATCTAAGTAGATATATCCAGCAGGCAGTTAGGGATATGGAACTGAAGTCTTAGTGAGAAAAACCAGGTGGACAGATGGAAGGGTGAGTCATCAGACCACAAACCGGAGAAGAGGCCAGATAGCGGAGCTTAGGAGAACATCCACACTTGGGGCAAGGGGGAAGGGAATGAATGATAAGGGAGAGCAGTCCAGAAGGAGGGGTCCTAGGAAAGAACAGTGTCTCAGGGGGAACCAGACGGGTCATGCCCCAAGGGCAAGGAGAACTGAGCAAAAACCGTGGGATCCTTGCCTCCAAACTCAGATTTCACTGAGTCCCCATTCTCCCAATGAACTTATATGGCTCCAAGGAGATATTTTTAGGGAAAGTAGGAAATTCTGGTTTGTGATATGAGCCATGAAAAAATGACACATTTATGATTTTTTTAAAAAAGTCTTCACTCCATCTATATTTTTAAATGCTTGATTTTAGTCTTTTCAAAGTTATGCTTTTTTATAGACTTTCTTTAAATTTTCTTACATATTGAAGAAAAAATCTTGACACTATACTCTGTATTTAGGCACAAGTCTAATTTTAGAAATAATTTTTATAAAATTTTATTAATTTATCATTAGTTTAAATCCATCTATTTCTAACTTAGCAGGAGAGATGTCCAGAACAGTAGAATCCCCTCATGTCTTTGGCTATGTCTCTAATACAAGACATTCTAAAGTCATATTTATCATACTTTCCTAAGAGAGAGAAGTTAGTCTGAGAGAAAGAGAAAAAAGTCTGAAGAGGAGTTTAGATTTGAGAAATATTTATTACTTAATGTTTTCATTTGAACTAAAAAAAATATTTTTAATATGCTTCCTCACAAGGAAAATGAGATCTCGGAGCAACAGAATAGTTTTATAATTTATGTCCTATGGATATTTAACACGACATGCTTCAAGTATTCCTTTAAAGGCATCGCTGTAGAACCCAAACAGATTACAGAAGGTCAGAGCAGAAAAGACCTTCCAAGGTCTCCGGCTCCAATATACATCTGAACAAGCATCCCCTCTACCATACACTTGACCACTGATCAGCTAGCCCATCACACTCTGGGAGGGAGCACAACATGAATGGGTTTTTTGCTACGTCAGCCTAAATCTTCCTGCTGGGGCCAAGCACACCCTGATTCTGCTGGAGCTTGGTAAACTATGTAAAGCACCAGACAAAAAGAATGTGGCAATTTTAATCTCTTCTGTAAAAACCACAAATACCACATATACACACATGGATGTGCAGACCTGTGTATCAAGTTTTAGAAAAAACTTCCTAAAAAGCAGAACTTTCCAAAAGTGGAATGAGCATTCACATTGGCTGCTGTCCCCGGTGCCTGGAATGCCCACCTTCCCTCCTGGCTTCCCTACACGGCTCAGATAAAAGCCCTTTTTATACAAGCCTTTCCTAGGCTCCCAGCGTTAGCACCTTCCCTCTAGTGATTATGTCCAACTTACACAGTCTAGATCAGGGGTGGGGAGCCTGTGGCCTCGAGGTCTCTAGGTCCAAGTTTTACCGAACAAATCTTTTTATTAAGGGGATTTGTTCTGTGACGTTTGAATTCAGTCAGAGGGTTACATTTGAGGACCTAGAGGGCCACATGTGGCCTCGAGGCCACAGATTCCCTACACCTGACCTAGATCTTACCTGGGTAATGTTGTTTGCACATTTTCTCCCCATTAGACTGGGAGCTCTTGCCTTTCTTTATCTGCCCAGCACTTAGCATGGTGCCTGGCACCTAATCAGTCCTACTTGACTGGTGACACCCATAGAAATGGTAAGTTTCGCCTTCCTAGAGGTCATCAAACAAATTCTAAAGGATCATTTGTTAATTATGTTTTAGAGGGGATTTTTGTTCAGGTGTGTGTTGGATTGGATATCTTTCAAGGCCCCTTTCCATTCTAAAATACTGTGGTTCTATTTCTCTAGCTGTTGGTTGCTAAGAAATTCAACAAATTTAAATTTAAGAAGCATTTACTAAGTCTCCATTATGAGCAAGGCACTGTGCAGAGCAATGGAAACACGAAGAGCACACGGAAACATTCTTTGGCCTCATGGCCTTTGCCCCCCAGGGGGCAGTGCCCCAGGAATGCCATCTGGCACTGCCCTTCTCCAGCACATCTTCCATCTGTCAGACCACTTTATTCTTCCAGATTCTCTTTGAGCAAAGTAGGTCTAGAAGTTTTATTTCCATTTAACAGACCATGAAACTGGCTGGGCCACTCAGGGAGATGCTTTTTCACATTTATGTTCCCATTGGAACAGCTTTTGTCATGTTTGACCCTCAGCTCTGCCCTGTAGCAAGGAAATGTCTACTTCCTGCCCCTCTGCCCCTGTGAGTTGAGAGCTGCTGTTGGCTTTGGTGAAAATCATTTTTTCCATCTTCCCCTCTTGGCATTCTCAGCCCATCTTAGCCATCTGTCCTCCTACTGCCTCCTTCCATTGTGCCGCGTAGAATCCTTGCTGGACTGTTCTGTCGGCCAGCTTGCATTTACTAAAAACCTGGTATGTTCCATCGTCCTCAGTCTTGTCCTCTTCCATGCCTTGAATCTCGTGTTCATATCTCAAACCTCACTCTCTCCTGAAGGTGCTGCAACCCTGGCCACCCTCTTGGGTGCTGACTCATCTCCCCAATACCCAAGACAAGGAGGGGAAGTGGGCACACTGCCTGCTTTCAGCCCCGCCCCCTGCCACTCTCTCTCTGGACACCGTGTTCCTTGCAAGTTCTTGCAAGTTCCCACTGTCTGATTAGATTGCCTCATCCAGATCTTTCCTGCTCTGCTCTGTGGACTTGATGCCACTCTTTTTTGTTCCTCGATACCTGGCCCATCGTATTCCTTTTTGCCCCAACTCCATTAGCCCATTCCACCCTGCCTCCCCTCGGTGACCTCAGCATTCACAGCGGTGACCTTGGCATCTGAGGTCATCAGTCATCTTGACTCCCATCACTCTATCTCCATCTTCCATCTCTAAGCACAGAGGGGGCATACTTTAAATTTCCTTATCTCCTGAAACTGTTCCATCTCCAACATCTCAGACTGTGAAAAGCTCTCTGATCACAATCCCATGCCTTCCCATCTCTCCCTTTGTCTAGTTCTTATCCTCACAATGACCTCCAAACCACATCCCTCACTTTTCTCCTAAACCATCCCCTCTGTTCTGGGCTTCCTTTTCTCCCTTCATAGTCTTGACTCTAAAATTAATCATTCCAACAAAGCCCCTGAGGGAGGCCCAGCAAGCTTTCAATTTTTCTCTGATTAACTCTCTGTTACCATCTCCAAAGAGCCTATTCCAAACCTTTACGACCTCAAGCCCCCAGCTTTGGTGCTGCCCCATCTTTTATCTCATTTCTTGTCTGAGATTGAGACCATCTCTCATGAGTTCTGCATCTCCCCTTTTCCATACCTCAGAACCCCTTTATGTCTTCACCTGTAGTCTCCTCAGAATCAGAGAATTTCAAGAATGGGAAGGGACTTGAGAAGCCATCTCATGCAGCCTGAGAATCCCCTTCACAAGCTGTCATCTAGTCTTCATTAGAAGTCTTTGAATAGGAGGCAGCATGTTCTGTTTTAGGGTCACTGCCGGGAAATTTGTTTCCTTCTGTAAGACCAGGGAGAGGAGCTGCGGAGAAGACTCAGTCCTTTCTGGTTCCTCCTCCCTACTGTAAGGTGCATCTGTATCTCACATAGCCTCACTTGGATCCATCTTGCTCCCTACACTGACATCAAGCTGAAAGCTTCCTTGTCATAACTTCTACCACTATTTGGAGTTCTAGCCTCTGAGGTCAAACAAAGAAAGTTGTAGCTCCTCTTCCATGAGATAACCCTTTAGGTATTTAAATTCAGCTATCATATGGATCCCTACTAAGTCTTCTCTTTTCCAAGCTAGGGATCTCTAGTTCTATCACCTGATCTTTGTATGTCATGAGGCTGGAGGACAATGGACCTATCACCTCCCTAGACCTGGACCTGGGCACTCTGCTTCTAGAAATGCAATCTCAAATTGTATTGATTTTTTAAATGCTACATCAAACCATTAACTCCTATTGAGGTTTAGTCCACTGAAATTCCAAGATCTTTTTCAGATGAATTATCTAGTCATGCTGCCACCATCTTGTACTAGTGGTATTGAGTTTTTGAAGCCAACTGTGACACTTTACCTGTGTATCTCATGTGAGTAAAATTGTTGGTGTCACAACAAACCAGAACCAGAAGTATAACCCCAAACCAAGACTGTAACCAAGACCAGTGAGGGTTTGTTGAGTTCCCCAACAAAAGAACCCCACCCACAGGGCAAAGCCTCCCAAATGGAATAAAAGGACAAAACTTATATAGGTTTTAGTTCAGACAGGAGGTGAACTGGGTATGGATGACCTTAAGTTTGGATGAGGCCTGTTACTGAGGGCTAGTGGGGAAGGAGTAGGGGATGTGTTATCCCATAACTGGACAGGCCTGTTGCTGGGCCAGTAGCAGACAAGATTCTTCTTCAGATTAGCTATCTCTTATAATCCTGCCTTAATAGATAGGACTGTCCTTGTTGTTTCAGCAGTAAGGAAGGTCACAGGGATGGTGAAAGGGAATGGGTTTACCATACAAACCAGGATCAGAGATGAGATAGAGGAACTGCAGACAAAATGGATTTGCTTTAGCTTTCTCTGCTATCTACACTACCAAATTGAATCTTAATACATTTGGTTCCCCTCCACCATCCTCCATCACTGCCTTGTCATTGAGCTTACAAAGCTCAATGAGACAATGAACTATGTGATGCAGAGTTACCCAAGATGGCCAGGTCATAGTGGAGAGCTCTGATGAAACATGAGCCACTGGAGAAGGAAATAGTAAACCACTCTAGTATCTTTGTCAAGAAAACCCCATGGACAGCACTAAAATGATAAAAGAGATGACATTGCAAGATGAACCCTTCAGGTCAGAAGGTGTCCAACACTCTTCTAAGGAAGAGCAAAGGGCAACGCCAAGTAACTCCAGTGCTAATGAAGGGGCTGGGGCAAAGCTGAAAGGAAACTCCAGGTCAGATACTGTGAAGATCAATACTGCAAAGGAACCTGGAATATAAAATCTATGAACCAAGGCAAGCTGACTGTATTCAAACAGGAGGTGGAGAGATTAAATGTCAATATCTTGGGTATCAGGGAACCAAATGGATAATGATCATTGCATATTCTGCTGTGGGCAAGAATTCTTTAGAAGGAATGGAGTAACCCTCGTTATCAACAGAAAGGTGAGGAAAGCAGTACTGGGGTATGATCTCAAAAATGACAGGATATCTGTTCAAATCCAAGGCAAATCATTCTGTATCACAATAATACAAGTCTATGCTTCAACTACTGGTGCCAAGGAGGAGGCCAGAGTTCATCAGTTCTATGAAGATCTACAACATCTTCTAGAAATAAGACCCAAAAAGCCCATCACATTCATCATGGGGAATTGGAATGCTAAAGTAGGGAAATAAAAGATATTGGAATAACAGGCAAATTTGGCCTTAGAATACAAAATAAAGCAGAGTAGAGACTAATAGCATTTTGTCAAGATAGCTTACTGGTCATAGCAAAACCCAAAAGGTGTCTCTACATACAGACATCACTGGGTGGTCAATATAGAAATCAGATTGATGATATACTTTTTAGCCAAAGGTAGAGAAATTCTACAGTTAAAATAAAACCTGGAGTTGACTGTGGCCCAGATCATGAGTTTCTTATTACAAAATTTAGACTGAATTGAAGAAAGTCGGGGAAACCATCAGACTGTATAGGAATGACCTAAATAACATCCTTTATGAATATGAAGTGAAGAACAGACTTAAGGGATTAGATTTGTAGGACAGAGTTAGAAGAACCATGGACAGCGGTCCACAGCATTGTGCAAGGGGCAGCCACAAAACATACTGCAAAGAAAAAAGAGCAAGAAAGCAAACTGGCTGAGAGACTTTACAAATAGCAGAGGAGGAAGGAAAGGGAAAGACTGCCCAACCGAACACAGAATTCCAGAGCAGAGAGGAGAGATAAGACTTTCTTAAATGAGAATGCAGAGACAGAAGAAAACAAGAGAAAGAGAAGAGATCTCTTGAAGAAAATTAGTTATCAAGGGAATGTTTCCTGCAAAAATGGGCATGATAAAAGATAGAAATGGTTGGGACTTAACCGATGCAGAAGAGAGATTAAAAAAGTGGCAGGAAGCCCTGCAAGAGAGATCTTAACCTTCTTGTGGTCACAGATTTAGAGCCAGACTGGAAAGTCCTGGAGAATAAAGTCAAGTGTTTAGGGAGTGTTGCTAACAATCAGGCTAATGGAGGTGATGGAATTCCAGCTGAGCGGTTTAAAATCCTAAAAGAGGATGTTGTTAAAATGCTGAACTCAGCATCCCAGCAAATTTGGAAAACTCAACAATGGCCACTGGATTGAAAAAGATAAGTTGATGTCCCAATTCTAAAGAAGGGCAATGCCAAGGAATGTTCACATTGCTGAACAATGCACTCATTTCACAAGGCAAAAAGGTTCTACTTAAAATTCTACAAGCTAGACTTCAGCAATATGTGAACTGAGAATTATCAGAAGAGCAGGCCGGTTTTTAAAGAGGCAAAGGAACTAGCGACCAAATTGCCAGCATTCACTGGATTATGGAAAAAGCAAGGAGTTCCAGAAAAACATCTACTTCTGCTTCATTGACTACACCAAAGCCTTTGACTGTGTGGATCACAACAAAATGTATCAAGTCCTCAAAGAGATGGGTGTACCAGATCATCTTACTTGTCTCCTGAAGAACTTGTATTTGGGTCAAAAAGCAGCAGTTGGAACCAAGCATGGAACAACTGGTTGGTTTAAGACTGGAAAAAGGAGTACAACAAGACTGGATATATAAATAAGGTATATAAATATATCTTATTTATTTAGCTTACATGCAAAGTACATCATGTGAGATGCCAGGTTGGATGAATCAAAAGCCAGAATTAAGGTTGCTGGGAGAAATATCAGCAATTCTGAATATGCAGATGATACTATTCTGATGGCAAAAAGTGAAGAGAAAGTAAGAAGCCTCTTGATGAGGGTGAAAGAGGAGAGTGTAAAAGCTGGCTTGAAGCTTAACATCAAAACATTGAAGATCCTGGCAACTGGTCCCATCACTTCCTGGCAAAGAGAGGGAGAAGAAATGAAAACACGGTTAGATTTGATATTCTTAGGCTCAAAGATCACTGCAGATAACAGCTGCAGCCATGAAGTTAAAAGACACTTGCTCCTTAGAAGAAAAGCTATGACTAATGTGGACAGCATATTATAAGACAGAGACATTACCTTGCTAACAAAGGTCTGTATAGTCAAAACTATGGTTTTTCTAGTAGCAATGTATGGCTCTGAGAGTAAGACTGTCAGGAAAGCTGAGCACCTCAGAATCAATGCTTTTGAACTGTGATGCGGGAGAAGACTTTTGAGAATCTCTTGGACAGCAAGGAAATCAATCAGTTAACACTTAAAACAAATCATACTATTCATTGGAAGGTTGAATACATAAGCTGAAGTTTAGATAATCTGGCCACATAACGAAAAGACAGGACTCATTGAAAAACATCCTGATGTTGGGAAAGATTTAAGGCAAAAGGAAAAGGGGATGGTAGAGGATATAGATGAATGGATAATGTCATGGAAATAACAAACATGAATTTGGACAGACACCAAGAAAAAGAGAAGGGTAAAAGGGTCTGGCATGCTGTGGTCTATGAGGTCACAAAGAGTTACACATAACTGAATAACTGGACAAGCCAACATTCTAACCTATCAAGATCTTTTTGGTCTCACCTCTGTAATTCACTGTGTTAGGAATACACCCACAGCCAGAGATCTCTAGGGCACTCCACCAGAGACCTTTTCTAAACTGACATCAAACCAATGACTCCTCTTTGGGCATGATCACTGACTAGCTCTGATTCAACTGAACAATATTATCACCTAGTCCATACCTCTCCATATTCACAGGAAAAGCATCAGAAATGTTTTTCAAATTCCATGTTAATATCTTGGTAAATTGTATCTACAATCTTGCTTTGATCTCCTGATCTAGTAGGAATAGGGAGGGAACCTGTGACAACACTGGAAATATGTGGCAGAGAAAACACCCTCTTCTAAGCTAGGTTGGAGGCTTTTCTGTAACTTTGTCTCTGAAAGTTGCCCAAGGCATTGATGGGTAAAGGTCACCAAGACAGTAGTGTGTGTCAGAGGCAGGGCTTAAACACAAGTTTTCCTGACTGCAAAGACAGCTCTGAATTCTAGCATTCATCACACTTTGCTAACATACCACACTCTCTAAGTCTGGTGACTCAAAATAAAAATACATGAGTTTTAGTTTTACACGACTCATTGGGAATCACTGCCTTCTTTTCCAGAGATTCACTAGCCATCCCTTTAATGTAACTTTCTAGAATAGTTTCCAGGAATTAAATTTGGTTATTTAGTCATTTTTCAGTTGTATCTGATTCTTCATGACACCATTTGGGGCTTTCTTAACAGAGATAATGGAGTGGTTTGCCATTTCCTTCTCCAGCTCATTTTACAGATGAGGAAACTGAGGCAAACAGGGCTTGCACTAGCACTTTATGCATTGCACCACCTTGTCTGTTAAATTTAGACCTATCTAATTTAATAAGCTAAAGATTTGTTTTAATAAATTTACTGCATCTCATCAGTATAGCCACACCACATTGTAGCAACCCAGAAATGCTAGTGTTGTATTTCATGTGCTATTAGGACAATCTTGTAGTACCAAACTAATAAACTCTTTTAACTATACAGCCCATTTGCCTCCCCAGGCACAGACATGGCCTAACATAGAGTTTATTTCTGTAATAGAGGCAGCTAGGTGGAACAGTGAGTAGAGTGCCAGGCATAGAGTCTGGAAAACCAATCTTCCTGAGTTCAAATCTGGCCTCAGACACTTCCCAGCTACGTGCCCACTTCCTGGGCAAGTCATTTAACCCTGTTTGCCTCAGTTACCTCTTCTGTAAAATGACCTGGGAAAGGAAATGGCAAACCACATAACTGAAGAAAATCCCAAATAGGGGCACAAAGAGTTGGACACAACTGAAATGACTGAACCACAACAGTTATCTCTGTATTATAACCCACAGTAAGTACTAAATGTAAGTGCTAAATGGACACTACTTAGAGCTATTGGTATTTCGGGTAGTTAGAGCATCACATCAAGTTCTGCAAGGAGTAACGGTCAGTCTTGTTCAGTGTTGTTCTGGATCAGTGCATCATGTATTGTTATTAAAGAGAACTGATTAGACTCTCTTTAAAAATAATTATTTTAATTTAGTTGCAAAAAAAGTAGAAGTGACATAAATATCCACCAATAGAGGAATGGTTAAATAAATTGTGAACATTCATGTAATGGAATGCCATAATGTAATTAAGACCAAGAAGAATGAAAATGTTTTTTAAATCTGTGTGTGTGTGTGTGTGTGTTCGTCCTTCATTTCCTTAATGGAACAGGACAAAAAAAAAGCAACTCGAAAAGATTAAACACCAATTGTTGTAGTTTAGGCTGTACCCATGCAGGGACACCAAACACTGTGGCTGTTTCATGAAATGTGGGGGAACCGGCTCCAAGAATTCGGTCAAACCACCTCTAATCCAAGTGTAGGCATTTGTTGAGATTGAGGTGAGCAATTTCAGAAAAAGCAAGATGGATTTTTATAAGATAAAGATGCAGTTACGTAATAGAAATGATGAATGTTAGAAAGGCAGGAGGGGTTTGTTAAGGGATTAGTTTGACTTAGTTAATTTTTTCTTTTATTTTGCTCATTAAAAGGGCCATTCCTTAACTACTTCTTAAAGAGGCCTATTCACTCAATGGGTGTTACCTCCCTCTAAATGAGTATGTGAAAAGGCTAGCTTAAAAAGGCCAACGTCTCCCATTGCATTCTGGACCATCTCCAGTCATCCTGATGAATATCTGGTTACTGGATCCAGATGGCTCAGGAGGAGAAAGTAACCTTGCACAGCCCTCTCTCACTCAAAACAAAGTCAAGCGTAAGTCATGTCATCATTTCTCTGGTGGCATGGTCTTCTTTGAAAACGAAGGACAGCATTTAACGCTCCCTCTTGGTGTAGGTAGACCCCTCGGCCTCTGTTCTCTGAGCTCAGCGGAGGAAGCTCCATCCAGAAACTCAACATGTCTATTTACAAGATCCAGGCAAGAGAGATCTTTGACTCTCGTGGAAACCCTACTGTTGAAGTTGATCTCTACACTGAAAAAGGTCAATTCCGAGCTGCTGTGCCCAGTGGTGCTTCTACTGGTATCCATGAAGCCCTGGAGCTCCGAGACAATGATAAGACCCGCTACATGGGGAAAGGTGTCTCAAAAGCGGTTGAGCACATCAATAAAACTATTGCCCCGACCCTGATTAGCAAGAAATTGAATGTTGTGGAGCAAGAGAAGATCGACAAATTGATGATAGAGATGGATGGCACTGAAAATAAATCAAAATTTGGTGCAAATGCCATTTTGGGAGTGTCTCTGGCTGTTTGTAAGGCTGGAGCTGCTGAGAAAGGTGTCTCCCTGTACCGTCACATTGCTGACCTTGCAGGCAACAATGAAGTCATCCTGCCCATTCCAGCCTTCAACGTGATCAACGGTGGCTCCCATGCTGGTAACAAGCTGGCCATGCAGGAGTTCATGATCCTTCCTGTTGGAGCAGCAAACTTTAAGGAGGCCATGCGCATTGGAGCTGAGGTCTACCACAACTTGAAGAGTGTGATTAAGCAGAAATATGGACAAGATGCCACCAACGTAGGGGATGAGGGTGGCTTTGCTCCTAACATCCTAGAGAATAAAGAAGCTCTGGACCTGCTAAAGGATGCTATTGGTAAGGCTGGCTATACTGATAAGGTCGTCATTGGCATGGATGTTGCTGCCTCTGAATTCTTCCGGTCTGGGAAATATGACTTAGACTTCAAGTCTCCAGATGATTCCAGCAGGTACATCTCCCCTTCTGAGCTTGGGGACCTCTACAAGAGCTTCATCAAGGATTACCCAGTGGTGTCTATTGAAGATCCCTTTGACCAGGATGATTGGGAAGCTTGGAAAAATTTCACTGCTACTGCCGGCATCCAGGTGGTAGGAGATGATCTCACAGTGACCAATCGCAAGCGAATTGAAAAAGCTGTGAATGAGAAGGCCTGCAATTGCCTCCTACTCAAAGTGAACCAGATTGGCTCCGTGACTGAATCTCTCCAGGCGTGCAAGCTGGCCCAGTCCAATGGGTGGGGAGTAATGGTTTCCCATCGTTCTGGGGAGACTGAAGATACCTTCATTGCAGACCGGGTGGAGGGTCTCTGCACTGGGCAGATCAAGACTGGTGCCCCCTGCCGATCTGAGCGTCTGGCCAAGTATAACCAGCTTCTCAGAATTGAGGAAGAGCTGGGCAGCAAGGCTAAATTTGCTGGAAGGAACTTCAGAAACCCTCGGGCCAAGTAAGCTCTGATGGCTAGGAGGCCTAAGAGCTCACAGGCGCCCGTCACCTCTATAGAATTCTGCTCCTGTCCTAAGAATGGGCAGCACCACGTACTAGACCAGTCTTGTTTTGGGGGCAGGGGCCTCTGCTGCTTAACTTCCCTCTCCCTTCAACCTTTCTGTGATGTTCTCACTGCTTTGTTAGAACTGTCTTATACCGGAGACTACCTGATCATCTGGCTCTCTGTCAGAACACCCTTTATCATTCTGTGACTGGGGTAGATTGACCTGATTTCACCCCCAACCCTGGTGTTGATGTGTGGAGCCATGTACATGTGATGCAGCCCGATGAGCCCGCAGGCCAAATCCTTAGTGGCTTCTATGTGCAGAATAAAAGTATTCAGTAACCTAACAAAAAAAAAAAAAAAAAAGAAAACGAAGGACAAACACACAACACAACAACAAGGTAATAGAGGAGGGGTCCTAGCCACAGTGGAACTGTGCATGTGATTACCCACAATGCATCCAGAAAAACTCATTTGGGGTGGTATGCATAAATGATAAGGATATAGCAAGCCTCTCTAGGTCCAAAGTTCACTCTAGGTCAATTCTTTAGTATTACTGCACAGATGCTTACTTACGGAAAGTTCCTTCTGTTGTTTTGGGGTTCACATCCTGCTTGGCTATCCTGGTGGGTACTGCTTTCTGATTGGCTGAGTATTGTGGTCCTGTCTGAGATTAGATGGATGTGTGTGTGGTTGAGTGTATGGACACACTAGCTATTTCTGTGGGAAAATGAGGAATGGGTCTGGGGGTAATGGCTAGCTAGAGGCAGTAGCTGGGCTCCCATCCCATGAACACGCCTGCTCTTTCTGTGAGAAGTACGAGTTCCTGGACACACCTGTTGTTCTAGTGAGCAGTGAGGCCTATAATATTGGATGGAGGGGAGGAGTAGTGTAAGTGGCTAGGTAGATGCAGTGGGCCTGCTGTTCAGTGGGAAGTTTAGGAAGTTAGAATATTGGGGCTGAGGATAGCTTAGAATGACATCCCCAACTACAACTTAAATGAAGAAAAGGAAATGACAAAGAATGTACCAAGAACGCTAGAATCTGACAGCACTGAGCTCTTATATTTTATATGTTGAAATTCATTTCATTATTAAGCAAGTTAAATTATGCTATTGTTGACTGTTAAGTTTACATCAAAACAATTTTAAAAATTAATTGTCACTAATTTTATTACATTAATTTTTAAAACAATCTCTAAATAATGAAGTTCATAGTTTCATGTTCAATTCTTTTAAAATTTTTTCTTGTGTATTGAATTTCCTGGTATTTTTTGTTGATAATTCCTGTTTAGAATAAAGAAAAACACTATAAATTTAGACTCAACAAATACATGCAAGAGAGAAACAAAACCACATAATAAAAACTCTTTACATTTTTTAAGAAGAAAAGATCATGGGCTTTAGCAAAGTCATCAGAACAATATTTCCTCAATCTCCCTTTACTGTTTCTTCTGTTGGCTCATACACTTGTGTTGTCAGAGCCCTGTCGGAGTGGGTCTCCTAAGCAAAAAGTCATAAATACCCAGAAGATATCACTTAGTTGCAGGATCACAAATGTTTGAAGATTTTCTCTTTTCTTTTCTGGAGTAGCTTGAACAGAAAAAGAAACCAAAGAAGAAAAAGAAGCCACTGGAGACCAGAAAGCAAAGAAATGAGAAGCATCAGAAAAATAGGTTAATCCAGGAGTTAAAGTTAACAGAAGATGGTCAAGTAAGAAAAATGTAGACTGGGTACTTGTCCCACCTAGTTTCAGAGTTACAAAGAAAGAATAGGCAGAGATGCTAAAGGGAAGTCCAGCTGAAAATCACACCCTGATCCATCCCCAGTTTGTTTCTCTAGCAAAGACTTGAGGGAGTTCTCTTTTGGGGAAGAGCTCAGATTCTCTCTTGGTTGAGTTCAGCTACCTTGCTCCCAAAGGGAGAATTCCTTCACTTTGCGATGCCTGGTAGACTTACTATCAAATAAATGCTTTCTCTAGTTCCTGTTTTTTGCTGTTGACTTGGATAAAGGGGTTTCCTTGCATTAAAAAAAATCAAGTCTAGAATCACAAGCCTTTCCTTGGTTAGGGGATTCTACTGGCACCTCTGGATCAGAAGTTAGCCAGAGCCCCTTCACTTCGGCCTATACTGGGCCCCAGGTGTGGCAAGTTTGGCCTTTGGCTCCATGCTAGGTCCCCAGGGACACTGTGTTCTGATAAGGCCTGGGACTGGGGAACATAGGCCTCCCTTCCACAGGCAGGCTCAGAGAGCCTGTCCTGAGCCTCATAAGGCTCATTGTGGCCTTTTTTTTAATCTCACTTTTCAGTAACCGAAATTGCAAAGGTTCAAATATCAAAGATAGGGATTTGTGTATGTGTGTGTTTTAGGTTAATTTAAAACATGCTCTTTCCAATCAATTGTACTAGGAAAAAACGGAGTTTACCACCATGCAGAAAAAACAATCCATCTTCTTCAAAGGTCCAGAGGCCCGGGTGAAAAATGAGAACTCAAAATTTAATGAGGTAAGATTTGGTCTAGAATATTTTTCCACAAGACCAGCAGCCCCAAAATATGTTCAACTTGAAAGCTCCCTGCTGAGATTCCACCCATTTCTCTAGGATTTTAAGACTTTCAAAGTGCTTTCCTCATCACACGGTAGCAAGGAGGGTGGATGAACACCAATAGGTCCTTCAGCCCAGGAAAAGGCCTAGGCTCTGACTTGGGAAGGAGGTTACCCAGGAAGGGAAGAACAGAGCAGAGACGGGCCCAAACACTGGGCTGGGAAGACTGCCAGGAAATTAATTTATTCTGGAAACAGAAGTATGGGCAAACAGAAATGGATCAGTAAGACACTGGGACCTCATTCAAACACTGTTCTTGGGAATCTGTGGCATGGCCTTAATTTACAGTTAATACCTTTATTTTTTTAAAAAATAAACTTGATAGCTTTTATTTTTATATCATCTTCATATATATATATATATATATGTGTGTGTGTGTGTGTGTGTGCGTGTGTGTGTGTGTGTGTGTGTGTGTATCCATCTTTCCTCTCCCTCCCCATTAACCCTCCCTTATAGTCAAGAAGAAAAAAAACCAATTCAGCAAAATTAATCAGCACATCTAAGTCTGCCACTATGTGCAGTGTTCAGCACCCATAATTCCACGCCCCCACTTCAGAGAAAGGAAGGAGGTACATTTTGTCCTCTCTTCTCCAGGGCCAGGTATAGCTAACTTTTTATACTTCTGTTAGAACTAAACCTTCTTGGCAGGCTCCAAGATGAACTGTCTTTTGTTGAATTGTGCTCTCCACCCAACATAAGAAGGTTCCAGGCTGCTCTAAGAATCCCAGCCGCATTCTATGAAGCACCCAGACAGGCCAGCTGGCTTCACGTATAGCTGGAGTGCCTCTCCTCTGGTTTTGTATTTTTGTATCTCACTCTCCTGATGGTGTTATACATCACAGAGGATTGATCCATTTTAAATGGACATGCCTACTTTCAAACCAATCACACTTGATTAAATGGAACAGGGAATTTATTTTCTTTTACATACCATCTTTTTTACTGCACTTAAGTGGAAGAAACAAAGATAGCCCCCTCATTTGACCAAAATTGCCCATCATATCTCTGATTATGAATAAAGATAAATCACAAGTACTTCACCCCAAAGAATGGATAAGCCAAAATTCATTTACATTTGGCTTTTTAATGAAATTTGGGAATGGGGGCCAGATATATGCTCCAAATTATGTTACAGTCAAGTTGATTTGCACTGTTTAAGCACTTAGCACCTGATGGAAAATAGCCTCCCAGCATGCTCTGGGGCAGTAGGAAGCCAACCAACCTAAAGGGAAAAAAGGGGGCAACAGATAATTCCCAATAGTTGATATTGAAGACATATGTTTTCTCATTTGGTCTTGATAAGAACTGTTAAATAGGTTTGACAGGTACATTATCACTATTGCCCTGATGAACTGGATCTCACAGAGTTTAATAAGTAGTCCGTGGTCATCCTGTTAAATATCAGAGAGGCACGATGAAGCCCAGGTCTCTTCTGGCTCACGCTCTAGCATTCCATGCTGTTCATAACATGACTCCGAGGGGACGGTCCTTTTCACATACACACATATTAGCAACAGCCACACTGATTTCTCATCCTGCTGAGGATGTGAGCCTGGGTTTCCAAAGGCTAAGTCAGCCAAGCACAAACCTTGGCAGGCCCTGCCATGCTGCAGAGGCTCTGGTTAGAGCAGCAAGGATGAACTGGACCATACTTGGACCCTGGTCAATGCAAAGCTCAGCCTTCCTAAGTATGAGGAGGCATATCTCCAGAGAGCTGGCCAGGAGGAAGCCGATTTTTGGTGGCCATAGCAACCCATGAAGATGGTTTATAAAGAGACAGAGAGGTTTTGGTCTGTGTCATTTGAGAGATTCTTGAAATGTTGCCCAAAACTAGGCTATGAAATGGCACACCTTTTAGAGTTGAGCTTGGTATAGCAGGGAGAATTCTGAGCTTTGAGCCAGCAGAGACCTGGGTTTGAACCCACTACTGACATTTACTAGCTATGGGAAGTCAATTAACGTCTCTGAGCCTCAGTTTCCTCATTTGTGAAATAGGTAATTACAAGCTCCTAGAAATGATTTTTGAGGTCATCTAGTCTGGCCTCCTGATTTTACATTCAATGAAGCTAAAGAAAATTTCACTGAAGACAACTTAAGTGACTTGTCCAAGGTCATGCAGGTAATAAGTGCTAGGACTTTAACCCAAGTCCTCTAACTCCAAATAGGGCCCTCTTCCTAACGCTCCACATTGCCTCCTGCAGGATGATAAAATGTGCAGCACCTCCATACAGGGCTGCTGGAAAGGTCAGAAATGAAGCCCTTTGCAAAACTTGAAAGGCTTCTGTGATTGTGGGCAGCACCCGGAGCAGGAGGAGCTACAGGATGCATTAATACTGTTGCAAAGATGTTGTCTTTGTCTAATTGGAGTGGGGTCTTTTTAATTTCTAGTTACTATGCTGTCCCAAAAGATATTTGTGCCTTTAAATTACTAAAAGTTTTAAGGGAAGCTCAATTGAAATGATAAGGGATAACTCTTTCCTTCTGCAGGTGAAAATTCTTCCTTTCCTCCTCTTTGCTGTCATTTTAATAGACAGTTCTAAGACAGTCTGCATGTAAACACCATTGCCTCCAGCCTGGCTTCTCTGATCCTTGTGAATGGGATTCTACCCGGGGCTTCCCATTGACCTATGGAAGGGTCCCGTAGGCAGCTCTTGGTGTGCCTTTTGTCTGGAAATGGCAAGGCTGAAGATATGTTACAAAGTATATTGAATAGTAGATACTTGAAAAAAAAATACAAACACTTCTCAGTAACTGGTTGTTAACCCTTCCCAGGCCTAGCTGTAACATCAGAAGTTGCTATATTTATCTGAATTTAACTGAGCAGTCATCAATGAAGAACCTACTGCATATGAGACACTATGCTAGGCTCTGGGGATCCACAGACAGACACAGGCTCTGCTCTCAGAAGAATTCGAAATCTAACGAGGAGACGGATAAGAACACAGATACCTTAGATTCAAAGGAGAGCAAGGGATCTTGGGGAAAAGAAGTTCAGTCAGTGCTAAAGAGAAATCTGGGGGGCAGAAGAGGGGGCAGAAAGCTCACTTTCAACTGGGGGAAAGTGACACCTGAGCTGAGCCTGTAACACAGGAAGAAACTTCAAAGTAAAGTGAATTAAATCTTCAATATTGTGTTCATACAGAGCAAGAAATCAAGTTTTAAAATTCCAGATCCTCGGAGGAAGGACCCAACCAGCAGTCACGAGGCAACTTCAGGTATGAAGCAAATCAGGTCTAAGGGCAGATACCCTGCAAACAAGACACATCAAGTCTTCTCTGTCCCAGACTTCCTTTCACACACACACATATACCTACAGGACCATGAGGCTCTGCGTTACAAATAACACCCCATGGCTATTTCCTGGTAGCTATATTGGTTTGGTTTTGGATACATTATGTAACATGGTATAGCAGGAAGCACCCACACACAGGGGAACCTGCTATCACAGGTTCTTAGATCTGCATTCATAAAAGTAAAGCAACTTTCAAGGGGGTTAACAATCACTTTAATCAAGCATGTGTATCATTCCTTTAACCAAGTACATATATTATTCAGTTAGTTCAGGGAGTCAGACCCTGATTTTCAAAGAATATACAGAGAAATCAAAAGATCAACAGACATGGATTCTTCTATCTGACTTCAACAGACAGTTCCAACTGTCTGACCATAATTACCAAAGAGGAAAGCACAACATCTGGATTCTCAAAGCCACAAGGGCTCCTTAGCAGCTTTCCAGAGTCCTCATCTGGCCAAACACACACTTCCTGTCAATAAGCCCCAAAGTAATCGACAGACATGATTTCATCTGCCTGACCATAATTAAACAGGTACAGCTGTCTGACCATACCAGAGAGGGAAGCACCCGACATCTGGGTTCTTAAAGCTGGGGGGGAGGGCGGGGCACACTTCCCTGGCACTCAAACCTTCTTACCAAAAACTAAGCCCCAAAGTAAAACCTCACCCTCAGAGTATTTATACCTTTTTTAGAGTCACAGGGCATCATAGCCCTTTGACCCAGTGCCTCAATAGAAAAAACAAAAGGTACTTGGACCCTCCTACAAAATAGCTCCCCTAATCAAGCTTCCCACAATGGGCAGGCCCATCAATGGGTGGGAAAGATCTTTAATTACATTAAAATAATTAACAGTACAAATACATACACTGTTTCTAGTTAAAGAAACTCTTGTTTCTGTACTTTGCTTCTTGTAAAGACTCTTGGTTGATAAGGGCAAAATACTGTCAGAGGCACTTGATTATACTAAAACCAAAACAGCAAAAGATCCTGTTTTGATTGCCATCACACATGAGAGGAATTCTGCTTATGTATTCCAGTGGACTTGCTCTGAATTGACCATGCTCTTACTTTACATTTTGTTTTTAATTCATCTATATATTTCCCAGGATTATATCTTATGGATTATTTTCCATCAAACTAAATATGACCATAATATACTTAAAAATTTCCTTCTTGGGAACTGAAATGAATGTTTACTTAACTCCAATAGAAGTCTGCCTCACTTTATGTAATAAATTGTTCCTAAAAATAGTGTGTAAATCAAATTTTTGTGTAACAAGTCATATGTATTTAGAAAGTATGCTACTTTAAAAAATCCTGTGGTGAATCCTCCTGTCTAGTTAACACTTAGCCCACTTCCTGAGTTCCTCTTTTTCATAGATCAGGTTATCCTGTACAGGTTTGCCTAAAGCAAGGTAGACCTCTCGAGAGAGTGAGCAACTCATGTACTATTTAGTTTTTAACTTTGCTTCTGTTATCCTGGGAAATAATGTAATTGCTTTTATGATTCAATTAAAATTCTACGTTCTGCTTACTCATTCTCTAACCTAGTAGTTGTCTTTGATTTGTTGACATAAATTTGCAGATTTTCTATCTATTTAAACTGGTGTTTTACCTTTGGTATAATATTCCTATTGAAAAGATTAAACCATTTTCATTTGGGCATATTCTCTCAAGTATTCCAAGTACATGTCATTTTAGATATTCAGTAGCTGCTTGTAAAATTTTTGCAGCTTGTAGTAATGTATGACATAGTTTGTATTGTTTTTTCTGAAATTTCTCATAGAAAATAGCTGGGTTTTTATCATTATTATTGGTCCAAAAATCTTTGTTATCATTGAGGGCACCTGGGTAGCACAGTGGAGAGAGTGCTAGATGATCCCCCAGGTTATGTCTAGTTCTGAATTTGGTGATTCTCTCTATCTTAAGCTTCATCAATCCAGTCTCCTCCCTAGACTTGGTTAGTGTTTTTCTCTGCTTTAGAGAAGCTGCTGGGGGCACCACAGTGCATAGAGTGCAGGACCTGGAAGTCAGAAAGCCAGATTTAACTCAGTTTCTTCATCTGTAAAATGAGATGGAGAACTCATAGCCAGATTCTATACTGAGCACTTGTAACAAATATTTTCTCATTTCATCTTCACAGCAACCCTGTAAGGTATGTGCTGTTATTATCCCCATTTTTACAGTTGAGGAAACTGAGTCAAACAGTGGTTAAGTGACCTGCCTAGGTACCTGCACCTGTATTTGAACTCAGATCTTCCTTATGCTAGGTCCATCACTCTGTGCCCTGTGGCCACCCTTCTAATCAAGTCCAGTGGCTCGAATGAAGTTTAAGATGGATGGAATCATGGAATTTAGAGCTAGGAGGTAACCTGTGGGGATCATCTAGTCTTGAGGCTTGTGGCTCTTTAATGTGGGATCTGTGAACTTGTTTTCTTCCTATTTTGATAAGTATATTTCAATATAATTGGGTTCCTTTCTAGTTCTAGTATTTTATGTGTTTACAAATACGATTCTCAAAAAGGAGTCCAGAGGCTTCACAGACTGTCATGGAAACTCATGCCACAAGAAAGTTTCCAGAGCCCCAACTCCGATCCCAGCCCCTCTTTTATTGATGAGGACACAGAGGCCTGGAAAAGTTAAGCAACTTCTCCAGGTGCCCGGGGCAGGGGAGGGGTGGGCCGGGAAGGACTAAATTGTACCTCTGACTTGGTTTCTTTTTAGAAATGAGGCAAGCATGAGTGAATGGAAAGTGCTAAAGTGTACCCTTCTGTCTTATTTCACATATATCGTCATTTAGTCTCTTTCTTCATAATATTGTTTTAAGTTCACTTTTAATAAAGAGTTATTGTTTTTTTTTTTTTTTAGAAAGGGCTGGAAAATGCATACCTCTATTCTGAATCTCAGGGAAATACCAACAGCAGAAGCCTCACTCTTTGGACCACATGGCCCCACCACTACCACCTAGAAAGCCCAATTTTCTGTTCTTGAGAACAGAAAAGTTGGTCCAAAGACCTAAATATATATGTGCGTGTGCGTGTGCGTGTGTGTGTGTGTAAAATGATGGAAGCAAATGTAAGAACAAAAGAAAACCTTTCTGACCTGACCTTTCAGTCCTATTTAGAAAGATCTTAGAGGAAACAAAGGTTTTGTCTTTCTTTTTCCAATTCAAAGTTTGCCTATCATAAAAAAGGTTTTAAATCATGGAGTCCTGCTACGTGTCTGTCTGCTCTGGAATGCTCAGGTTACAATGCTTTTAACTGTCTACTCAGAAAGTTGGAGTTGTGGGTTAGGGTGGTTCACACCACCTGAGAAGCCCTTGCATTGCAGTAGGAGAGTTTGTCAGGCTTCTCTCCTCCCCCTAGATTATGTTTGTCTTGTGTCAAAGCACACACATATTGCCAGTACACTAAAGGCTGGCCTTGCGTGAGAGATGTGTCTTAGGCCGAACTAACTTGGCCATTTTGTAAATTACAAAGACAAACTCATCGTCCCAGGCTTTGTTCCAGATTAGCAGTAAATGGTACAGATGACATTTCTGTTTGTTTCTTAGCAGTGAATCCTTGGAAGGAAAAGATGTGCAGGTACCAAAACTATCTGTTAATGCAGCAAGACATCACCCATCATCAGCCTCTACTTATCACATCGGCACCTTCAGAACGAAGCAAGACTCCTTTAGCGATTAAGCAGTACCCCCCTCCACTCTTCCTGCAGCTGAGCCAAGAGAGCTGTGAGAAACAGGCGGCTTTTCGTAATCTGATTCAGCAAGGTAATTATTTCATAGGCATGATAGGGACGAGAGCATGTGGCATAGTGGACCAAGGGCCAACCTTGGAGTCAGCAAGCTTTGACCTCAAGATCTCAGTGACATATGCTAGCAGTGTGACTACAGGTAAGTTACTTCACCTCTCTTTTGTCTAGGGCAGCTCTCTCAGACTCTTAAATAGCGGATGAGTGGTCAGTCAGGAGCAGCTGTGGGTATCTAAGCTCCCCACACACACCAAGAGTTCTGACCCCCCAAGGACAGGGAGAAACCAGATGCCTACCCACATCCTGGACAGGTGCTGAAAGAGTCACCAGCTAAGGAACAATGAGAGGTCTCTTCTTCAGGGGACAATATGTATGTAGGCCTTGGCCCTTGAGAGGCAGCAGAGGTGTAAGGGATAGATGGATTGACTGTTGGAACTGGGATTTGGGAAGACCTGGGTTCCCATTCTCCTGATCCTATTAAATAGTTGTGTAACCATGGATGAAGCGCTTCGGCTATCTGAGCTTCAGTTGGACTAGATGGCCTTTGAGGATCTCTCAGCTCTAAAGCTAAGCTTCTAGAATTTCTTGTCTCTCTTTTGTCTGCCTTATCTGTACGGATCAGTTCTGGTTCTAATTGGCTGTGTGGCCTCACTTCATTAGGTGCCAGTTTCCTAGTTTGTCCAGTGAGACTGCTGGACTAGGTCAGTGTTTCTCAAAATAATTTACATAAAACTTTTTGGTTTGAACTGTACTGACTGCCTTCATATATACTGGAGTGAAAGGGTATAGGCTTCCCTTGATAGCCTGATCCTTGTATATTTTGAGAAATGGAATATTCATAACCAAGTCACCTGCTGTTTTTGGAAACAAGGGCATTCTGGCCAATCTATCTGAAAGAAAAGGGACTGATTTACAACTTAGGGATAGTCTGGGCCTATGAACCCCACCAAATGAGTGCTTTGTTTCTGCTGGAGGGGAAAATCCTTTCTAAACAAGGTTTGCGGGGAGTGTGACTGGGAGGGAAGGAAAAAAAGCAGTAAACACACAGGCTCCTTCCCTGCCTTCTCTCATCAGGGGTTCCTCCCCTTTGTCAAGAGGGAAAGAGAGGGCCATGGGCTAAGTTAAAGGGAAAAGCAGAGACAATACAGGCCTCCTTCTCTGCAGTGACCCTGATATGAAGGTAGAAGCAGCATTGGCTGTTTGGGGGGCAAGAAGGGGAAGAGTGGCTCAGGCCCTGATCTCCTTGACTTCCTCCAGTTCCCCTCTTGAATTGGGCTGGCAAGGCTCTGCTCCTGCTTCTGCTAGCTTGATCTCCTTTAGCGCTCAGGACCCTAGGCTGGACCAGCCCCTGGCTTTCCTTCTTGCCTCTCTTCTCCCAGGTAACAAGTCTTTCAGTGGGCCAACCAGGCCTCAGACTCCTCCTCTTTTGAGAGGCACCTAATTGCATATTTAGTATCAGCTTTTTCATGAACTGTCTATAGCATGTAGAACATCAGCTGTCAGTCTGGAAAACTTTAGGCTCGACCAGGGATAGGAAACCTGTGGCTTCAAAGCCACGTGTGACCCTCTAGGTCCTCAAGCAGCCCTTTGACTGAATCCAAACTTCACCAAACAAATCCAGGGCAAGTTTGGATTCAAAGGGCCATACTTGAGAACCTAAAGGGCCTCAAGGCCGCAGGTTCCCCTCCCCTGGGCTAGATAGATGTCTAAAAGAATTGAGGTCTTTTCTGACTCTTAGGAGCCTGAGATTCTGTGGCAGTATTATGCCCCTCAGAACCCTGTATTCTCTAATAGCTGTTTGGCATGCAGACTACTATAGTGTGCGGTTCTTGAGATCTCAAACCCACAACCAAAACTCAATAGACAACTCACCCAGAACAACTGGAGTCCAGGCTGATCTGGTGCTTAACAGAATCTGAATTCTTTCCTCTTAGCTTTTCAAAATTTCTACTTGGTTTTTGAGGAAAACAAGGTTGTTTCTGAGTAAACTCCCAATTTCAGGTCAAAATTATTTTCTTCACAGCCATCTGTCCTGGCTGCGTCTTAATCCCTGGGTTCCCTGAACAGAAATCTCTTTCCCAGACCCTCAAAGTAGGTCACATTCAGTCCGTTTGTGTTGGCTAAGTCAAGTTATTTTCTAGTTTCCTTGGCTAGAAATGTTTATGCTAATAACCTCAAATTTCTTTTTGTCCAATTTATTCGTCACCTCTTGGTTTGGTTCCTACTTAATGCCCTGAATCACCTCAGCTCCAAGCTTTAGCACTAGTCTGCTACAGGTTGATATTCTCAAGGATCCTTATTTTGACATTGAAGCACAAGATAGCTCATCTACACTGAAAGGAGGTATCACATGGACATTTCACATCATATATAATTGGGAGAGAGGCTACTCCCATGGAAACATTCACTGAGCGCTGTAGGCCTTCAGAGAAGGGTGAGGCCCGGGTTTGAATTCCAGACAAGTTCTCTAAGGCTCCTTCTAGCTCTAAATCCAATGATGACTCTTGTTTGTCATAGTAAGGAGATAGTTCTCAAGGGTTCTTGGAGAAGATAGGACTTAGTAAAGGTATTATACCAGTTTAAAAGCTTCTTTCTCCTCCCCCTCCAACCCGGGAATATTTCAGTGTCCAGTAGTGCTGTACTAAAGGTCTAAATGTCAGAGATATACTAACATTCTTCACTAGGGCCCATACCTCATTGAATCAGGCACCCACTGAAAGATGCCACTTTGTCAGTTCTCCCTACAAATATAGGAAATAAAGACTTCCATGATACTAAATCTTGAATGTGCTCAATTCTCCCCTCCATACACTAAGGTGGAATATGTAGGTGTATGAGCCCTGTTGCTAATCTTGAAGCTAAAAAAAAAAATCTGAGTACTTAAATAACTATACCGTTAAAGGTAAACAGAGTCTAGAGTCCTGGGATGACATTCACTGTAACCTAAGGACAGCAACCGCTTCTTGATGATTATTTTATACCTTTTTCCCTCATTCACCCAACCATTGCCTAGCATTCTGCTTTGCATAAAGTAGGTGAATAATAAATGGTTGTTTAGCAAGTGAAACAAGTATTGAACATTTACTATATGTCTAGCACTATATAACAAGTTCTGTGGCAAGGAGTAAATGTCTCTTTTGGAATGGTGCTAAAAGAATAGGTCTAAGGATAAAATATTTTTCTTTCAACCTATTATGATGTTCATGATTGGAAGAATCTTAATTTCTCAGCTGTCACATGCATAGTCCAAAGGATCCTGGAACACATGGTGCACTGTGTTCTGTAGAAGAGGCAATGCAAAGTCTTGGTTTGTTTCTCCATGTTAATCAAGTCTGTCTCCTCTCTCCAACTCCATCCAGGCAAGTGGATACCATCACAAAGTTCATCTACGATAACATCCAGGTACTACAGAGCTGTGTGGGAAGATTGAACTTGCATTCCATAATAGTAGTAGTTACTACCCATGGATAGCCCAAGCAATTTCACCTCATTCCACTTAGCATTTACTGTGTCTGCCATGTCTCTGGGCCTGACCTGGTGTGATTCAGCTTCTGGTCAGGTGAAACTATCTTAGCAGTGACTGCCAAGCAGCTCAGATGTGCACAGGCCTGACACCAATGGCACAGTAGGAAGAGGCGGAGGCTCCCATCACCACTGGGCCACAGAGCAGCTGTGTTAGCTAGCTCTTAGCCTCCTTATCTGTAAGTGGATACCTGTCCTTCCTACTTGGTTAGGAGGATCAGTTTTGATGATTACATGAAAGTACTTTTAAAAATATTAAGTACTATGTAAAAAAAAAATGTATCAATCACCACCATTATTTAACAGTGTCCTTTGTTGAGATTATAAATTACATGTTGGTATAATGGGTACCAATTACCGTCTCTGCTGGTTAATAATCGTTATTCGGGATTGCAACCCACAGCATCCAAGCCTCAGGATTTTCCTGCATCATCCAGTAATGCAAATATCACCCATGTGAGACAGGGAAAACCGCAGTGGGCACCACCTGAGCTGAGCTTGTGATGCTGACTAACCAGGGACTTAAGATGACAGGAAACCGAATGGTGGATCATGACAATGGATATGTGTGGCAGGAGGGAGACAGTACTTGCAGCGTCAGGCATTCTTATTGTGTTAGAATACTCCAATCACAAATAGACAGGAGGGAAAAATGAAGCCAGAAATCTCAATGAGGCAAATTAAATTACTGGCAGTTGAGTAAAATGTTAAAAAAAATTGTCCTGGGGTAGTGGGTTGTGGGGGAAGAGTCACTATTTTCTGTATGACAGCCAATAAATTCTAGTTATTTTGTGATGACTTTGCTTCCAGATTCTTTAGAACCTGTGTTCAAAAGGCTTCTCCCTATCCTGGGACTTGCTACACAAATTCGCTCAACGCCAGAATCAAGAATTCAGGAATCTGGGAGATTTGAGAACAGCTATTCTCACTTCCCAAAGCCTCATATACATATGGAATTAGTTTGCTTGAGCTAACTGCATGATCCCATATGAACTATTAAGTGCATATACCACGAGCAGAAAGGCAGCAGTGAGGGTAACGGGCAGGGGCGGGGGGGGGGGGGGGGGGCTGACCTTGGAGCTAGCTGTCCCTTGTTCCCCGTTTGGGTTCCTTGACCAATCCAGTCAGAGTGTTGAACAAATCATTTTCCCACTAGGTGCTTCCATTTTCTCAACAATAAAATGGGAATAAGAATCTTTGCTTTTTGCTCCCCTCTACATAGTCTCTATAGCAAGTGGACCCATAACATTTGTTTCCAGGGGAGACCAGTCCTTTAGATGTTCCCTCTTTTTTTTTTTTTAATTTGCTGTAGGAAGCCTTTGTCTTCCAGTAACAGAGATGGGAAAGCAGGCTCATGGAGCACCTGGGTCCTGGAGTTTAAGAATATAACAAAGTGAGTGTTAACTCCCATTGGCTCCATGGTAATGACTTTATTCCAGAAGACCCTTTTGGATTTGGAACGTCGAAATATTAGTATATGTAACCCATGTTATTTAATGTGTTCAAGTATTAAATCAAAATGTCTTATATGCTTCAAAACTCTTGATAATTCCAAGAAAATTAAAATAACCCTATATCAATATGAGTTAAGAGAAAATGTGTGACTCTCCCTCCCAGATCCCCAGGATCTTTGTCACATCTGAATTTTCCTCCAAGGAATTTTTTTTTTCATAGCTATGTCAGTTTTACTTTAGATTCCTTTCTCATTTAAAGTAACTTGATCCAGTACGAAAGGCCTTAGCCTTTGGTTGCAACAGGTAACAAAATACAAACAGTTCATGAGAGGGTCCTCCATTATCTTCATGGGTTCTATACTTTCATTGCCTTCCATTTAGAAGGCATGGCCACCTCCCCTCCCTCCTTCTAGCTGGCAGTGCTGCCCCAAAACCCCACCCCCGTTTCTGAATAGGGGAAAATGGATTATCCAAGGATGACTTGAACCCTAACCCCAACCTTCTCTTCTTACAGCCCTCCTTGTAACTGCCACTGAAAGGGCTACAACACAGGCTTGAGGACAGCAGACATTTTTTATCCAGATGACTGCCTTAGTTACACCATGGAGATTTATCCTTTTCCTGGAGATTGATGTAACACATCCATGGTTGGGATGGTGTGCCACCCAAAGGCTCTCAGTAATAAGGAGCGTGGTACCTGGTTGTATTATTCAACCCGCTAGTTACCGTAATACCCAACAGTTGGCTGTGGTTTCATAGGATCAGCTCTTCCTAATTCAGACATTTTCAGTGGGTTGATTGATATTGGCCAGTATATTCAAAGATCAAGTTGGCCTCTCAGTCCTTCAGCCTCCTCTCCCACCTCCAATCCATCTGCACTTTTAGGAATCCAAGCAGGGAAGGGAGCAGTCGGCAGCATTCTTTTCGATGCTCTGTCCCGCAGCCTCACTCTTAGCCATAAGACTTTGGGGAAAACTAAACAGTAGTTCCTCACAAGAAAGTGAGCCCTAACAAATGCAACTTTCCATTGGCTAATGTGATTTTATTCAACTTTTTCACAATATGAAAGTCTGGTTGTGCGTGACACAGAGCTAGCTCCTCCGTAGCGAAGCTAATTTCGTTTCTGTCCTAATCTCTGGGGACTTTAGAAATCTACCTATCATGCAGGGTCTTGGGAGAAGCATGGACACTGAATGAGGCAGCAGAGTCCAATGGAAAGAGCACTGAACTTGCACTTGGGAGATCTGGGGTCTGATATGACTTTACTACTTTTCCTCACTGGGTCTCAATTTATTCCTCTAGAAAATGAGTGGCTTAGGCTAGCACTAGGCCCCTTCTGGTTCTAAATGCTCTGAGACAATTGTGTCCAGGTGACAAAGAGAGTTAAGATGCCCAAATCAGATTATCTTTGAGGTTTCCAAGAGCAGTCTGTGAACTAGGAAGGGAGGTGATGGGGAAGGGAAGCCTCATATGGCCTTGAGAATGCATGTGGTCTCAAGTATGAAGGCTAGCATCAAGATAAACCTCTCCTCACCCCCACCGCCATGCAAAGGCAGGTTTGGAAGGGGCCTCCGTGTTATATGGGAGATAAGGGAGCTACAGTAAAAGTGACGAATGAGGCTGAAGGACAATTATTTGTGCCTTTCTATCAGGTCCCTGTGCTGGATTCCAAAAGTAACTTCTATGTCCATGCTGCTGGGTAAAACTTTCTCTCTGATCCCTAAGATCCCTCAGAATCCTGTAAAAAGGAAAAAGAAGAAAACAAAATGGAAACTTCCGGGAAGGCCTAGACTGACTAAGAGAGAGCAGCACAGTCTACTTGGAAAAAGGGGGAACCTTAATCCAAAAAGAAAATATGACTTCAAATCTCCAGTAACATCCAAAAAAGATGTCAAAAGAACAACGAGTTCCTTGAAAATCTTGAACTTCTCCGAAGTAGGAGGCTGTATCACGGACAGATTCTGACAGCATGACGCAAGAATATCCTCTGGAGGAATACTTCAGAAGTTCATAAGACACACTCACAAGGCAAGTTATGAAGGATACCGAAAACAAGGCAAATTTCACTTGTTGCTGTTGCTACTTATACAAACTTCAAAGGAAAAACTTGCCGACAACTTCTCTCACTTGAGATACCAGGTTTGGGTTAATGTAAAAGCAAAGAGGGTCTAATTTGTAATCTTCCCCTAATGGTGGAATTATTCTGAAAATCTTCCAAATTGAAGGTGGAGAAGGCAGGATGAGGAAGAGACTTCTCTGCAGGAATCTGTGGGCTCAATCCAGAAAAGGATTTGGAAGTGTTTTGCTTTTTGTTTTTTCTTCAATTATTTTTCGTAACAATCACATTTCCAGTGTTTGTGTCTTTTCCCCCAAAGTGAGGGTTTGGGGTGTAGGACTTTTCTCAAGTACCTTCATGAGGAACTTCATTTTTCCAACTAAGCAAATAAGGATCATTTGAAAATAGAATCTGATGTCACAATCGAGTCTACATTAACATGCTGTCCTCTGTATTCCCAAGCAAATGCAATTCCTCCAACAAATTGTGCTTGAAGACAACCAAGGAAGTCATTTCCATTTTATGACCCATCATTTTGTGTTTCTGACAAGCACTGTTTTCCTCTCTGTTCAGGAAATGTATTTTTCTTATCACACTGCATTTAAATACAATTGTTTCTCTAGGGAAGTAAGCCATCTCTAACTGTCCTTTTTTTTTTTGTAATAAAGTCCTGTTTTGCTTCTGAACAATACTGTTTTTATGTCAACCTCCTTACTACCAATTATTCTTACTTAACATGTGGCACCAAGATCTACTAAGGGCTAAATAACAATCGTTTTTTGTTGCTCACTTGTGTCAGACTCTTCATGATCCCATTGGGGTTTTCTTGGCAAAAATACTGGAGTGGTTTGACATTTTACAGATGAGGAAACTGGGCCCAACAGGGTTAAGTAACCAAGGTCACACAGGTAAGTGTCTCAGGTTGGATTTGAACTCAGGTCTTCCCATGAGAAAGGGTAATTTTAAAAAATTTTTACATGTAAATAAAATTTTTTAATTTTCCTTTTTAAAAATCTTGAGTTCCAAATTCTCTCCCTCCTTCCTCCCCTGCCCTCCTTAAGAAAGCAAGCAATTTGCTATAGATTGTACGTATGGGCACTAGGTGGCACTGGGCCTGGAGTCAGGAAGACTCATCTTCCTGAGTCCAAATCTGGCTTCAGACACTACCAATGTCACCTTGGACAAGACACGTAGTCCTGTTCACCTCAGTTTCCTCATCTGTAAAATGAGCTGGAGAAGGAGATGGCAAACCACTCCAGTATCTTTGCCAAGAAAATCTCAAATGGGATCATGAAGAGTCAAACACAAGTGAAAAACAACTGAACTGAATAATATGAGGTCATACAAAACATGTTTCCATATTAGCCACGATGCAAAAGAAAACACAGACCAAAAAGTGTTTAAAAGTATGCTTCAATCTACATTCAGACTTCATTAGTTCTTTCTTTGGAGATAGAAGCATTTTTCACCCTAAGACCTTTGGAACTGTCTTGGGTCACTGTATTGCTCAGAATAGCTAGAGCCATTCACAGTTGATCACTGTACAATATTGCCATTACCGTATACAGTATTCTTTGGATCTGCTCACTTCTCTTTGCAACAATCCTATTTCTTATAGCACAATAGTATTCCATCACAATCATATACCATAACTTGTTCAGTCATTCCCCAACTGAGACTCATCCCTCAAATGTCCAATTCTTTAGCACCCCAAAAAGAGCTGCTATATTTTTGTACATATGGGAAACTTCTTTGGGATACATACCTAGTATGGTATTATTGCTGGATCAAAGTATGCACAGTTTTATAGCCCTTTGGGTATAGTCCCAAATTTCTCTCCAGATTGGTTGGATCAGTTCGCAATACCACCAACAGTGCATTAGTGTTCCAATTTTTGTACATTCCCTCCAACATTTGTCATTTTCCTTTTCTGGCATATCATGTGTGAGGTAGTACCTCAAAGTTGTTTTAAGCTGCATTTCTCTAATCAATAGTGGTTTAGAGTCTTTTTTCATATGACTATAAATAGCTTTGATTTCTTCTGAAAACTGCTTGTTCAAATCACTTTGACCATTTATCAGTTAAGGAATACCTCGTATTCTTACAGATTTGACTCAGTTTTCCCTATATTCGAGAAATGAAACCTTTGTCAAAGAAACATGTTATAAATTTTTTTAAAGTTCCTTAATAGAAGCAGACTGTATCAAATTGCCTTGTGCATGCCCCAAGGTGGTAAAATAGATTTAAATTTTCAAAAAAATATAATAGCCTTTCATCGCCTCACCTAGAGTCAAATAACATCCTCAACTTGTAGGACACTGGTTTAGGAGTGATATTTTGTTAAAGCCAATCTCTGTCCTCAATAATTAAATTCAACAGACATTAAGTATATACAAGGCACTACTGTGGTAGGCCTCGCAGATGTAGAAAGCCAAATGGCAAAGGTCTGTGTTCTCAAGGAACTTAAAAGACTCCAGGAAGAGGTGAGATATGCCAAGTATGCAGAAAAGGATAATACAAGATTGAGGCAGTGCCTGAGCTGAATTTTGATGAAAGGATTCAGAAAGTCCTATATAAGGAAGGAGTATGTTGTAGACATGGGAGAACAACGGTGCAAATTACTTTAGGTCAACAGTAACATTATACAGTTCTCTAATACTATATATGTACAGTGTTAGGAGCAGAAGTATCTTTGTGTTTTTGAGAAAAGGTTACTGGGAAGATATAATTTTTATAGTTAACAGCTCACTCACCAAAACGTCCTATTGTGACACCCCACTATGGCACGCAGGTCACGACCCTGGGCTCTCCAAAGCTCTGGCAGGTTCTGTCACCATGGAAAGGTTTCAAGTAGGGTTCTAGCAACAGATGGCATCTGATAGCCAAGTACTGAGGGTGTTTATCACCAAGAGGCTGGATGCCTATGCCCTAGCTGACCCCCATGCCTGTAAAGCTCGGCCTCTTCCCTTCTCTGGCTTCTTTCACAACTTCTGCAGGAAGCCTTTCTCAGTATTCCCAACTGCTGCTGACTTCTACCTTGAGATCCCTTCCTAGTCTCTGTACAGATTATGTACCTAAAAGTTGTTACATGTTGTCTCTTCCATTAGAATGTCAGTTCCTTGAAAGCAGGAACTGTTTTTTGACTTGCAATACATCCACAGCACATATCCCAGTGACAGGACAGAGTGTGCATTTAATAAACGATTACTGATGACTGGTAATGGCGAACCACACGCACACACTTTATTGTGCTCATTCCTGAACAGCCCCCTTCCATTTCTTCGGCAGTAACAGCTGACAGTGACAAAGTGGGGATTATCCAGAATCGCAGTTTTTAAATGATCTATAACTTGTTTGTTGCTACTCTAAATGACAGCTACTGACCAAGTATACATGTTACTGGAGGAACTAAACATATCAATCTTTATGTTCTCACTAAACAAAACCAGAAGTTGTAATTAAATAGGAGAATGGCTCACAGATTCTCACACAAGGAAACTGGAAGAGCTGGTTTTATTCTGCATCCAAAGACAAGAAGATAACACCTCATAGGACATTTTGTCACCTTACTGGATATGTTATGTAAGTTTTTGCAAAAAGACTACCATGAATAACTGCAGTTTACGTACCATTTACAGATGGTGCAGAAATTCTAATATGTCACTAAGTTTCCCTTTCTCCTAATCAAATCAATCTATATTTGGTATTTGGTAACTTCAATGCAAAGGGAAGCATAGGTGAGAATGTATATGGGAAAACATGCATCAGGAAAAAGGAATGAGTGAAGTCAAAAAGGATCAGACTGTTCAAAAGCCTCACATTTACATATCATGAATACTTCAAGAAAATAAGCAATAGGCACTTGACAGCATGGCAAGCACCTAAGAAGGTCCAAGAAAATGAAATTGATTCTATCTTGACAGGAAATGCCATTATTAATACAGAAGTCCTACCTGAATGAGCTACCTAGATGTAATCAGCCCACCTGTTTATCAGAGCAACCATCAAAACTGTTACAAAGCTAGAAAAATCAAAACAAAAAGGCAGCAGCACACAACTGAAACAATTTATTCCTGCCATATTCAAACAAGTTACTCATAATGAAAAATGGGTAGTAGATAGAAAAAAGGTATACAGACCCTAACAATCTCATACATAAGTTTAGCTGATATAAACCCACTTCTATAATAAAAAGTATGAGATCCTTAAAAAGTATCCTAGTCAACCAACAATTTAATTGCCAAGAAGAGAGACCTAGTATCCAAAGGCAATACTGCTTTAGGCTACAAACGGATTTGTAAAATCTAGAAGAGAATGAGGGAAGATTGTGTGCAATATCACCTCTCTGTTTTAACTGAGAAAAGTTATGGAGAAAGTAAAATAAATTTAAAATAAGCTCAGAAAGTGATCCAAATTTCCAAAAATAAAGTTAGATCAAAAGTTATCCTAAGGGTATTTAAGATGAAAATGGAGGGACAGGGGGAAAAAATAAAGATCTGCAAAGTTTTGATAACAAACTATCATCATCATGGACAGCAGAACCACCTTGACTTTCAATGTACTGCTAGAGCAGAAATGTCACTAAAGAGAACATAGATGGGGAAATCAGGCATATTAAACATCCTAAAACTCAGGGTTTTAGATATTTAAAGATACCTATCCTAGAAGTGACACACCTTTGCGAGGGCTGAAGGATCAATTCACATATATCTGGAGGAAAGAGAGGTAAAGAAAAGACATCTTAGACGTTACTGACACCAAAATAAAACAAAATAAAAAGGAGGGCCCTAGGCTTTCATGAGCAACATCTCCGCAGTCCCAAAGCCAGCCCCCAGATGGTAAGATTCCGGGATCGTGACCCAGTAAGGTCCAGCACGCCCTGGGGCCGGCTCTGCCGCGGTGTCCCGTCCACGCAAAGGCGCTGCACCCCAGATGCGCGATCGCGGCGCGCAGGCTCTGCCGTTAGAGCTGTAACAGAGCAGCTCCCGCTGAACAAGGCCGCGATCGTCAATGTCACGGTAACTGACAGTGACAGCTGGGCTGCTGAGCACGTGCTGCCCGCGGCCCGGATCCGCCCGGCACACGACGGCCACACGCAGGGACGAGACAGAGCGGGGCGGCGTTTCCACCGCGTTTACTTCAACGCCGAGGCCGAGACAAGGCAAAGTCGGGAAGAGCGTGCCGTGGAAGCGGCGCCCGGAACTGGGCCGGTGAACTTCAAAAGCACTTGCGAACGGTACAGTAGGAGGGTTCCTCCTTTCAAACAGTGGTTCGGAGTCGGGGGAAGCACCCCGACCTCCAGGGTGCCCGCTTTCCCGAGATGCCCTTCCCGCCGGCCGCGGCCCCCGCACCACCCCGTCATCACCCGGCCTGAATGCCGACTAAGCCGGGCCCCGGGGTCTGCGCGGAGGGCGGGGAGGTGGGAGGGCTGCCCGCTCCCCAACCCCCCCTCACTGCGGGCCCCGAGGCCCCCCCAAGACGGGGAAGGGCAGCGCCTTCCTCCCGGGGTGGGGAGGACCCGACGAGGCATGGGCTGGGTGATGTTACGTTCCCGCGCTCCCGACCCCACGGGGCCCTCCCTTGGCTCCCACGGCCGCCCTCGGGAGCCCCAAGTCCCGAGTTCGAGGGTCGCCTCGGCCGCTCGCTGGGAGCCCGGCTCCCCCCGCGGCTCGCCTCCGCCTGGGAGGGAAGGCTGGGGGCCGGAGAAGGGCCTGAGCTCGGCTCCTCGCCCCGCTCCCCTCATTTGGTGAGACCCACGGACTGACGCGGGAGGAAGGCGGTTATCTCCGTGATTCTCCCGGCGGAGGGCCGGGAGCAGCCGCTTTCCTCCCGCAGTCCGGCAGTTAGCCGCCAACTGGACTCCCCGCCCCAGCGGTTGCGGCTCCTCCTTCCCCTCCCGCCTCGCTCCGCCCCTTGCTGCCCCGCGCAAGCGCGGTAGCCTTCCGCCCCGCCGCGTGGGGCCGAAGTGCGGACAGGCCCAGGGGCGTGGACGGGGCCAGGGGGCGGGGCCAGGGGCGGGGCCGGGACGCGGGGTGGGGCCAGGCTCGCGAGGCGCCGCCGTTTCTTCGGGCTCTGCGTGCGCGCCTCCGCCGCCGCTCGCGGAAGGCGGGGAGACGGCGTGCGTGCGCGCTCCGCGGGTCAGCGAAGCCGCCGGCCCCGGCACGTGATCCGGGACCCGGTCGGTCGGTGGCTCGGTCCGCCCGCCCGCTAGTCCGTCGCTTCGTCCGTGGGTGCCATCATGGCGGAGGCGGCCAGTCAGGTGCTGCTGGGCTCGGGCCTCACTATCCTCTCGCAGCCGCTCATGTACGTGAAGGTGCTCGTACAGGTAGGAGGAGCCGCCGCCGCCGGGCCCGCCGCCCGGCCTGCCCGCCCGGCCTGCCCCGAGGGCTCGGCCGAGGCCCGGGGCGCCTCATCCCTGGTTCCCTGGGCCCCGCAAAGTCAGGCCTGAGGGGACCTCGCCAAGGGCACGCGCGGCCCAGCCCGGCCCCTTCCCCGCCCCCTTCTGGGCCCTGGGGTCCCCGAACCCCGGGCCAGAAGGTGCGATGGTTCTCCCCGTCACGTCCCGTCCCGTGTCTAACGTCGCGGTGCTGAGGGCGCTTCTTGGGGACGTCGTGGGGACCCGAGGCCCCTCCCCCCTTCCCTTTTCCTTTCAGTCAGAACCGGAAATGATAAAAAGGTAAAAACGCAGTAGGACCCGGTCCGGACCCCCGGACAGGCCCCTGTGCCCACGGCCGGCGCCCTTCCGTGGCAGGCTTTGGAGCCGGGTACCTGCGTGGGCACCAGGAGCGCGTTCGGAAGTGGCAGCGGGTGCCTGGGAAGGCTTGCAGGGGAAATGGGAGCCCGTGTGGCGCCCCGTTTCCCCAGGGTTCGAGGAAAGTCCCTGCGTGCCCGCTGATGCTGATACCGCCTGGGCTCCCCTCTCAGACGTGCCCCCCAGGCCTGCCCTTGCCCCGTCTGGGCTGCGCTCCCCTCCCCCTCGTTGCCCAGGGGTCCACCGCCCCCACTGCAGTGCGCCCCTCCGGACGTGCCCCCCAGACACCCCAACTCGGTGAGGAGGGAGATGCAGATTAAAACAGGGGGATTGCGGTCCCAGCCCATGCTGAGGTGGCTTTGGGAAGGCGAGCACGCCAGTGCCCTCTGGCCCAGCCTTGGCACCGCTAGGGCTGCACCCTGGGGAAGTGGAGGAGAGGGGCAGAGTCCCGCCAGCGGCCCTGGGGCGGGGCTGCCCGGGGTGGAGCCTGTCCGGACGGCCGGAGCGAGCCCGGTAACGTGGGCAGGGTCCTGCCCCGGGGACGCGGCGCTCTGCCCTCCTCAGAGGTGGCGCGGCGGTGCGCACCGGTCAAACGTGGACCGAGCCTAGAGGGATTGGGTTTTTCTTTATTTCCAGTCTGGGGGAAATAGGGAATGGCGAGAAAGCTTGATAGTTCAAAATGAAATAAATTCCAGCGACTCCTTGTTCCTCCTGGGGTCGGATAGGACCCCCGCATTCGGCATGTAGAGCTCTTTTCGGCGGCCCTTCCCAACTCCGCAGCCCCCTTGACACTGGGAAGCCTACCGCGACGCTGCCCTCTCTCGGGAGACTTCATCTCCGCCCTCTGGGCCTTCTCCGTCCCTGGAATGCTGTCCCTCTCTGTCCGCCCCCTGGAGGCCCCGCTTCCCTTCGGGAGCCCGGCCCCCCTTTCCATCCAGGGTTACCTCGTGTCCACTTTCTTCGCGTCTTGTGTGCGCTTGTGCGGACGCTTGGCCTCCTCTGTTTCCCGACAGCCAGAGAACTGCCCTGCCTGCGGTGGGCGCATAATGAATATTTCTTGCTTAATGGATCTGACATGACTGATAATTCACATTAAGCTCTGAAGCTTACAGAGTGCTTTCCAAGTTAGAACAGATTGTATTGGTACTCATACGTCTTGGGAATATGAACTTGAGTTCCCTGTTGGAGAGAATCACATTTCAACATACTTTTGCTTAAGCTGAAATTAATTCAGGTTGTCTATCAAAAGCTGACATTTGTGGATTTAGATTCCACAGTGTCAGGGTTTATTTGCACCATTAGGTAGATTCAGAAGAAAAGATTTGGACTCCGCATTCTATTTGAAATTTGGTATATACAAAATCACAAGAACATTTATGGCAGGATAGGACATATGTGGAAGTGAGAGCAATTTACAGTATATTTGCTAGCAGCTGAGCTAACGGAAAAGCCTTAGACCCTCTCTTAATGAAAAGCAGCCACATAGGATTGATAGCTTCTGATTGACATTCATGCCTCTGAAACTAGAAGACTCATTACTAACCTTGATTTTATAACGTTTGTGTTGCCAATTTTCTCAAAAATTTGGTGAAATTCTAAGTGATGAGTATTTGCTTTATTTTTATATTAAATCTTATTGATGTTCTTTTTAAATCCTCAATTCCAAACATATTACTCTCTCTCCTACTTAGCAAGCCATCGCTTATAGTAAATAATAGGAAAAGAAAGAATAAAGCCGGTTCAGGAAGGCCAGCCAGTACATTAACCCAAGTCTTTTACCCCCGTAGTACTCCCAAAAAGGGAAGGATTGTACATTTTCTCATCCTTTCCTGTGACAAGATTGGTTTTAATAATTACAGTGTTCTGGTTTGGCTTTTATTTTTATGTCCATTGTTGTCCTTATATACATTGTTTTTGTTCAGGTTACTTCTTTGCGTCAGTTTATATTCCTTCTCATGCTTTTCTGAATTCTTCATATTTCATTGTTCCATATAGTATAGTAAAAATCCATTATCTTCACACTAGCCAGGTTATTTCCGCTTCTAACTGGGGGTCTCTGTTTTGTTTGTATTTCTTTGCTTCCACAAAGCAAACTTTCATTTCTGTCTTTGACCTTGGGGGGGAAAGCCCAGCTATGGAATCTGTGGGTTGAAGGATATGGACATTTTAACCGCACGGCTGCACAATCCGCTGTTACCTTCGTGGTCTTGCTGGGTAGGAGATGAAACCTTTGCCTTACTTGGATTTCATTTCCCTTGTTCTTGTTTTTCTTATCATTGCTCATTTGTTTTGTAACTCTTCTTTTGAGAATTGTTTGTTTTTATCCGTTGACTACTGATCATTGGGGAATTGTATTCACCCTAAAAAAAGTGCCTGGCTATACTTTCAGGGAGACAAAAATATTTAGCAATCATGATAATAGAAAATGAGACCCATAGCCCACAGTCTATTTGACTCCAGTAATATCCTTTTAGCACTTTTCAGAACTGAACAGATTACAGAAATGAGATGACAGTCCACATTAAAATGACCTCCTCTACCTCTAGTTACAATTTGCCCTTCAGGTCTAGTCAGTTTTACTGTCTTGCTAATTGAATTTGAAATTCTTGCTCTCATTTCTGTAGTTGACTTAACAGCTGCTTTTTGTTTGGTTTTGGTTTTTTGGTTATTGTTCCAAATGTAAATGACTCCATATTTTCTTTGGAGACTACTTGGCACATTTTCTGCAGTTCTGTATAACTTTCTTGAAACAAAATTACTTTCCCTCTGGTCCAAAGTTGACTGTTCACTGTGGTTTTGCTTAATCTTCCATTACTGGCTAGAGAATCACATCTCATCCTTACTTGTAAAGCATCATTTAAACTTAATTCTACTCTCTTTTCAAGGCCATAATAACATTTTTTTTTTAACTCTTGAAGGTGGGATACGAGCCTCTTCCTCCAACTTTGGGAAGAAATATTTTTGGGCGGCAAGTCTGTCAACTGCCTGGTCTCTTTTCTTATGGTAAGTTGGTTTTATGGATAGCTGACCACCTGAAAGGGAACAAAAGAGAATTTAGAATTCCTGAAATAGTCATGAAGATTCCTTTCTTTGGGATTTTTCTGTATATAGGTAGAAATTCCTTCAGGTTGTAATCTAAGTATTTGGCTTGTCTTCTTAGCTCAACATATTATGAATATCGATGGAAAAAGCGGGCTCTTTAAAGGCTTAACTCCCAGACTGTGCTCTGGAGCCATTGGAACTGTGGTCCACAGTAAAGTTTTGCAGGTAAGTGAATTCAAAAACCACTTTCACATGTATGGAAACAGCCTTTTCTACATAACTTACGCTGTTGATCAGGTGGAGAAATTGTTATGTGTACACACTCTGACTTTGCCCCTGTCACTTTTCTTCTTCCACCTGTTATAGATGTTTGACATTTATGTGAAATATCTGTTCGTCCTTTCACCTCCAGTGACTGAAAGATAGTTATCCCTTGGAGAATAGCTACGTTGCTTACATATTTACGTTCCCTATGTATCTTGGACATTAGAAATGTGATTGTTGGAACATAGATTTAAACTGGTAAGGACCTTGGAGGCCATTGTTTTACAGATGAAGAAGCAAGACAGGTTAAGTGACTTGTCCAGAATCACACAGCTAGTAAATATGTAAGGTGAGGTTGGAAGCCAAGTCTTTCTGATGTCAACACCAGTGCTTTATCCTTTACTCCATACCGCCTCCTGAAAGACTAGTTTCTTTGTAGCATCGAACAAGATTGATGGATTTTTTGATCTCTTTGAATTTAAAATGATGTGTTTCATCTTTTGTGATCACATCTTAGGTAAGAGCAAATGCTAGTCAAAGCCGTTGTTCTCATGTACCATTTTCTGTGGTGTGTTCTTTGATAATCAGATGACGTATATATCCGGGGCTTATTGTGGCATGTGTCATCATAGGTTGGTATAAGTCTAATTTCTGCCAAATTACTTTCCAATTTTCCAGCAATTCTTGTTAAAAGGTGAATTATTTTCAGGTTTATCAAATACTGGGTTACTGAATTCACTTTTTGCTGATTTTTCCTTATCTAGCCTGTTCCTCCCAGGTGAAGAAACTCCTGTTGCCAGTGCAGAGCAGCAGTGCTTCTCTGCAGCTTCTAGCCTTAAAGAATTGCCTAGACCATAGAGTTGTGAAGTGTTCAGGATCACACAGTATGTGTCAGAAATGGATCTTGAACTCAGGCTTTCTTGACTCCAAGCGAGCTCACTGTCTTCACAATATCACACTGCCATTTGGTGCTTGTTTCTTCAGAGTATAATTTGAGATCCAAAAGTCTTCATTCCTCCTTTTTTCATTATTTCCCTCAAAGATTCTGCAACTTCACACTTCATTTCCTTCAAATGAAATTTATGATCATTTTGTCTAGATTTATAAATTGTTTCCTTGGTAGCTTAATTGGTATAGCACTAAGTCTGTCCACTTACTGCCATCGTTTTTATTATCTTGACCTGGGTCACTGGTGGCCAGTGACTAACCCTTTAGGTGTTCAAATCATTCTTTATTTCTTTGAGGTATGCTTTGTAATTGTATTTATATATGTCTTGAATGTGTCTTCATAAACTCCCAGATATTTTTGTATATTGTAGATATTTATGTGTAGATACTAATTTTCTATTTTAATTTGCTCTTGGAGTTTGTTATATTGAAACGCTAGTGATTTATTTTACATTCTGTTTCTTTACTGGAGCTCTTAACTGTAATTAATTTCTATCCTAAAATTCTCTGGAGTTTTTTGAAGCAAATCATCCTATCAGCAGATAAGGATAGTTGTGTTTCCTCTTCACTTATGTTTGTATTTTTAGTTTCTTTTGTCTGGCTTTGATCACATTTCCAGAACCAAAGTGAATAATGGTGCAGCAAGGGTATATCTTTACTTTATTATTGCATTGGGAAATTAGTGTTTTACCATTGCAAATAATGCTAGTTTTTGGTTTTAGGTTCTTTTTATCATAATAAAAATAGCTTAGGCTTTGCAGGAATTTTAGCATAAGTAAGTATTGTACTTTGTCAAAGGCTTTTTTTCTGTGTCTTGGTGTAATTGTGTGTTTTAGGTACTTTGTTTTTAAATTACTAACCTAATTATGCCAGTTATTTTCTTAACATTGAACCATCTTTTCACCTGTAGTATAAATCTTTTATTGTGAGTGGGTGGGTATGTATGACGGGGGAGGTGGGGTGCATAGCATATACATGTAGCTATAGTCTTTTTCCTTGGATTTTCCTTAAAGATTAAAATGTCATTAAAATGTAGTTAAAATGTTTGACAAAGTAAATAAAAATGTAATAAAATAGGTAATGTTAGTTTGTGGTTTCCTCATTCAGCGTGCAACCCCACAGGGACCCATATGGCACTGCCTTAGATGATGGCCCAGTGAAGTGTCAGTGTGGTCAGTGTCCAAGGCAGCTTTGCCATTAAGGAGGAAGAAAAGACTCTGGTATCAAGTGATTTTCAGCTTTTACTGTATTATACCTAGGCCAAGCACACATTGAAAATAGGCCAGAATGATGTAAAAGAGACAAATAAATATTTTGCTAAAAAAGGAAAGTCTAGAAATAAACAGGCATTTTTAGGCAGTCAGACTATTAGAACAGGATCTAAGGGAGGGAGAGCAAGTTTGACAAGAAGCCACAGCTCCATTTCATCTTGACATTGTTCTTTTATTTCTGGCTCCTGGTGCTTACCTTCTTTCAGTTCTTAGATGGAGGAGAAAGAGGACGGACCTTGGGTTATGTTTTCAACATTTTTTTCAACAATATTCATTTTCAACAACAGCAGAAATCACTAGCATTTCTACAGCACGTTAGGATGTGTGCTGCACTTCAAGCGCTGTTTCACTTACTCCTCACTGCAGCCAGTGCAGCAGATTCTCGTGCCCATTTTTCATGCTGCCACGAGGAGAAATGAAGTGATTTGCCCCGGATCTCGAAGGATTGAATTGGCTTTTTCCTCATTCCAAATTCAGGTCTCTGTCTAGAAGCCTTCCCTTATTCTGCCTAAGCCTCGGTGATCCTTGCACTTGCCTTCCTTGTATTCATGTGTTACTTCTTTCTGTTTTTGTCAAAGCTGAGAGTGTGTGATTGTAAAGAAATAAGTGCAGTTTCAAGTATGACTTGATGATTTACTTGATGGCGAAATGATGCAGCTCCTCAGTCCTAGGCCCTTCCTGGCATCCTCTTTGTATGTTGTACTTTTTGCTTTTTATTTACTTTAAACTTAAATACTAAAACTTCAGTAGAAAAGAGAAGGAAAAAAGTATTGCCATGTGCACAGCAGGATGTACGAGAAGATTAGAAATATTCAGCAGTAGATTTTCATTTCCGGAAAGCCCATGTAGCCAATGCTGCACGTTGTGTTCAGAGCCTGCATTCCTTGGGAGCTCATTTTCTTCTCCTCTCTGCTGGGTGCTTTTTACTTTGTTCTTTTATCCCCCTTCCCCAAGAAGGCTGCAATGAAGAGCGGAGATGGATGGATGGATGGATGGATGGTTGGACGGATGGATATGTGTATTCATATACACATACACAAAGATATATACATACATACATACATATACATAGATAGCTATAATCATACTCATTGTCATTTGAAAAATTATGTTGGCTTTACCTACCCACTAACAATAAGTATTACTTCAGTTATTTAGCTCTTTTATTTGTATAAAAAGTGTTTTATGTTTACATTCATATAGTTCCTGTATCTGTTTTGGCAGGTATGCTCTCAGATATTTCATACTGTCTAGTTATTTTAAATGGTCTAAAAAAATATTGAATAATATAACTAACACGTTGTATAGTTTCCCTATCTTTCTTTTTGATTAAATCTATTTTAGCTTTAACTTTGTCTGAAATCTTGATTACTACTCCTGCTTTTTTATATAATAAATTCTGCTGCTGACCTTTATTTCTTATTTGTGTGTATCTCTCATTTTCATAGCATTTCCTGAAAGCAATATATTCTTGAATTCAGATTTTTAATCTGCTATCAGTTTCCATTTTATGGGCAAATTCATTGCATTCACATTCTAAGCTATAATTACTTGTATATATTTCTTCCTTCCCATTTTTATTTTTCCTGACTATCGTTCTCACCCTATTTCTATCTTTCCCTACTGCTGCTCTGCTTTACTTATACCTGCTGCCTTGCCCTCCTATTCCTTCATCTACTCACCCTTCCAAGAATCCCTCCCTTATCCTCTCTCCCACCCTATCCCCTTGCCCTCTAATTTCTTTCTGAATATAGAAGGCTTTTATACCCTTCTGGGTACAGATGTTATTCCCTCTTTAACCCATTCACGATGAGATTAAGGTTTCAGCCCTGCCTGCCACCCATCCTACCACTTATTCTGTTTTCAGTTTTTCCTTTTTTGCCTCATTTGTATAAGATACTTGCTCCCTTTTATCTTCTCCCTATACAGAGTTTTTAAGAATCACCCCATCATAAAGGCCTTTCTTTCAAACTGCCCAAATAAAAAATTACTATTATAATAGAACTTATGATATTTTCATATACAAGAAGTAAACAATTTTATTTTATTGACTTCCTGATAATTGGTCCTTAATGTTTACTTTATATTTTTCCTGGATGTTACATGTCAAATTTTTTCTGCTATTTTTGTCACAAATACCTGACAATCTTTTGGTTCATTAAATGACCATAGGATTATACTTAACTTTGATGGGTAAGTTACTCTTATATATAGCCCCAAATCTTTTGCTCTGCAAAATACAGTGTTCCCAGACCTACAGTCCTTCAGCATAATAGCTGTTAGGTCTGGTGTGATCCTTATTGTAACTCTACAGTATTTAAATTGTTTTTCTTATTGCTTCCAGTATTTTCTCCTTAACCTTAGAGCTTTGAAACTTGGCTATGATATCCCTGTAAGTTTTCCTCCTGGGATCCCTTTTAGGTGGTGATCAGTGGTTTGTTGTTTTTTTTTTCTATTTCTGCTTTGCCTCCTTGTTAGAACTTCAGGGTGTTTTCCTTGATTATTTCTTGTAATATTGTATCAAGATTCTTTATTTTATTATAACTTTCAGGCAGACTGACTGATATTTCTACTTTTCCAGATGAGTTGTTTTTCTAACGACATGTTTCATATTCTCTTTTATTTTTCATTCTTTTGATTCTGTTGTATTATTTATTTGTGTTTTAGAATGTCATTAGCTTCCATTTGCCCAGTTCTCATGTTCAAGGAATTCTTTTCTTCCTTAAGTTTTTGGTTCTCTGTTTCAAGTTGATTGATGTTTTTCATCATTTTCTTGACTTTCTTGGATTGCTTATTTTTCCTCAATCTTGCTTACTTGATTTTTAAAGTTCCTTTTTAAGTGCTTTTAAGAAATATTTTTGTATTGAGACAATTTGACATTTCTCACTGAAAAAGGAGTGGCTTTTTTTACCTCCATTATCTTCTCTGTCCTCAGTAGTTGTCTATGGTGGGGTTCTTTCCTTTCCTCAATCCTTTTTATTTATCTCTTTTGTTTTCTTTTTTGCACCTATTAGCGTGATCAAGTTCTATTCCTGAGGTATGAAGCCTCAGGTCCTTACTGTTCTTTTCTGAGGTCTGTCCTAAGGCTCAGCCTTGGGCTGTCCTCTCCCATTCCTAAGCCAGGGCTGGAGAGCACCAGACACCGCCCCCATCCTCCCACCCAGTGGTCCCTCACGTGGCTGCAAACTGTAACTGTTCTCTCTGCCCTGGAACTGAAACCAGGGACTCTGCTCTCCTCCAGGGCCCACAGTCAGCAGGGTCCCCCCCACTTCTCTCCACTGCACTCATCAGGTGTGTGCTCGCTCCTTCTCCCCACAGCCACAGCCCAGCCCAGTAATGTGTCTGATCAGCACAACTGTGCTTGGCACATCCCTCCACCATGAAAGGTCCTTCGATCTTCTCTGTGGTCATATGCTCACAGAGCTGGTGAGATGAAAGTTTCTAAGACTGAGGCTGCCTCCCAACCCCAGCTGTGCCCAGGGCTTGTTGTTTGGTGATTCCACAGAGTTGTCCTGGAGGGGTTTGCACTTCACTCCGGCCAAACCTCTGCTCCTGGAGGTCAGGTCTTCCTGGGGTCTTCTTATTTTGTTTTAGGAGAACAACTGCTTTACTCCACTTTTATTTCTTTCTGCTGCTCCACTTTCCCTCTGAGGCAATGTTTTGGTTTTATTCGGTGGAGGAAATTGGAGAGCTGAAAGTTTTCTGACCTACTTTGCCATTTCCCCAGAATATTCTGACTCCCTTTTTCTTTGTGATTTTTCTTTTGGCATGTCTAAATTTATCTTTCTAAAATCTTAACGATTTGAGAAACTACCTAGTCCTCCTCTACGGCCTTCTTTAGGGTTCTATATCAGCCAAAAGTCGGAATACCAGAGTTCGTGTATTGGCTGGCAGTAACCAGGTGACCTGAGATTGGTCTTTTGGAACTTCTCAACGTTGTAGGGCTATTTGAAAGATCAAAGGAAATAATTATGTGTTCTGCGTGGAAATGTTATTTTCTTGCTTTAAAAACCTTCAGTACAGCAATTTCAATAGCTCCATGATTGCTGATCAGACTTTGGAAAATTGGTGTTCTTCCTATCCCCAACTAAAGCTTTGCGCTTTGGTGTCTGTCCTCTTCTTTCCAGAAGAAAAGAATGACTTTTATTCTCTAATTTCTCCAGCTTTTTGCATGTATGTCTAATTTCTGTCCAAGACCCATATGCCCAATTTGGCCGTGTCGTCAGTCTCACAGAGTTTGTTTCCAGCTACTTGGTTGGCAATAACCATTGACTGAATGATCGAGGACAGTATGGGGTCAGGAGAGTACCTGTGGCGTCTTAGCTAGCCCAGCCACCCACTGGTACAGTTTGTGTTTGTGTCTTCTCTTGCAGGATTTTACAATAACCCAAATCCTCTTTTTCTTTCCCCCTTTCCCTGTAGCGATACCAGGATTGTGACAAGGCTGAGGTATGTTGGAGCTGATTTTTATGCATGAACCCTGTCCTTGCAGATTGTTACTGCTGCTTGCCCTGCCCCTTCCCTTTAGGAGAAGGCATGATAATTCTGTCTTTTAGTTCTTAGTGAACTGCTGGCCTATGGAGTAGACACCAGTCTGAATTACTTGGTTTAAAGCCAGCAGAAACCTAACTCTCTTACTCTTTTGACAGGAGTTGAAACAAGGACTTTCACCTCCTTCAGAAAAAGATGCTCCATCCAGCTTTGACAGGGTTATCAAGGAGGTAGGAGAAGATGAACCTAGATATTTGACAAAATTTTCCTGTAATATCTATACAATCAGTAGCCTCTCAGACATGTGTAATTAGTGTCTGATTCAAGGCCTCAGGCTTCCCTTTGCAAGGGGTAATTGTTTCATTCTTGGTCTTTGGATTCCCAGTGCCTGGAACAGGAGTTGGCCCTGGGAGGCCTCCTGAATACGTGCCCTTGATACAGTGTCATTCATTAGTCTCTTCGGAATGAAACCATTAGCTTGGTTTTGACTTAGCAAGGCTACTTAACTGTGGAAGAACCAGGAAAAATACTTCTTGTTTTAGGAAAAAAGATGCATTCAACCAAAATTAACCATAAAAAGATCTCTTTGTCTAAACTATTAGAATTATATTGCTACTGAAATTGTCCTGAGAGACCTGAAAATCTTCAAGAAAAGTTTAAAGAAAGTATGAGACCCTAGACAGGCTAACTGTCATAGCTCTAGAAATGCTTTTGTAGCACTTGACAAGTTTGGGGTCTCCCTTTCGCTACTGCCCATTCTCCTACCCTTGTCTCCCTAAAGAAATTTCCATTTTGCCTATCCATGCTCCCAAAAGAGCTTCTCCTTTTTGCTTGGGTATTAGATACTGTCTTGGACTTAGGTTTTAGCATTCAACATCTAAAGTTTAAAACTTAGGAGTTTATCAAACAAATGATTGGCCTGTTTTCATATACTTTGTTTATAAAGTTTTATTTAAAATGAGAAGTACCATTACTGGTAAAAAAAAAAAATCATTAACTTTGACCTATTTTATATTGTATGATCTTATTCTGATAAATTTACTCTTATTTTTGGGTGATTCCAAAATTCTTTCATCCAGGTGATTGTGACTTACACAGTGACTGTCTTCTTATTAATCCCAAGGACATACCCCTGCAAAAATCTATAAGACAAACTTAGCATATTCCAAACCTGGGATTTTTTTTTACCTAGGAATTATAGTTTATTCTTCTTTGCTGTCGCTACACAGTGCCTTAGACTAGAAAAATGACAGCTAGACTCAGCAGCTCCAAGTTTCTTCATTTTGTAGGGTTGTAGTATAGCCCTATTGGGAGTTACTATGTCTCTCACTAGAGAGACTCATAAAATAATTTCTGCGTGCTAAAGATATCAGCATTGATTGAAAGTCACTCAGAATGAGCATGACCTCACACTCTGAGTTCAGGACTCTTAGTTTCTCTTCCAGCTCTGTGATTACATGCTGGTGACCCTTCCTGTTTTTTGCTTTTGTTTTTCTCATCTATAAAATTGAGAAAATAACGGGAACCGGCCTCGCAGAGATATTTTGAGGAATAACTAAAAAAGAACATTGAAATCCATGAGTGAAAGGTATGCTAGAATGCCAAAATATTCTATTGTATCCTCTCCTGACTCCAGGGCTGGAGCACTATTTCACCTCATGCTCTTTTCATATAGTACAGTGTTCACCCACATTTGATCTCATACAACTTTTGAATGTCAAAATTTGGGTTTCAGAAATGTCTGTCAATTCTTTCTAGACAACTCGTGAGATGATGGCACGTTCTGCCGCTACCCTCGTCACACATCCCTTCCATGGTATGTTTCTTGGTATAATGTGGTAACAGAAATCTACTGGTGTGGGAAGTAGTATGCATTCCATTAATATTCCTGTTATGAATTGACCTCTCAGAAGGGTTTATTGGTGATTTTGTTTGGGGTTGGAAATTGTGGTTTTCTTTTTACCCCAAATTATCCAGATAGCTAAGCCTCTCTAGGTGGAATAAGCTGTTTTTCAGGGTTAGTTCCTACCAATGTCTTTCTTCTCTGTCCTGCAGTGATTACCCTGAGGTCTATGGTACAATTCATTGGCAGAGAGACCAAATACTGGTAAGTACCTTGTGCCCCATATTCATAAAGTGACTTGTGACTGTTCGAGCAGAGAGACTCCACATAAACATTAGACTGGGAATTCCTCAAGGGCAGGGACTGTCTTTTGCCTTTTGTATCCTCAGCTCTTAGCAAAGGACCTGGTATGAAGTAAGCACTTAATAAATGTTGAGTGAATGATAGACCACAACATGGGAAAGTGAGGCTGCCTTTCCTGCTGCTTGTTTTCTCTGTGGATATGCCAAAAAGGCAAGGTTTTTTAAAGGAGCTAATGCAAGAGTCTTAGGGAACAAGGAGATGCCTGGAGCAGGCCTTTCAGCTTTATCAGTGTCGGCAGCAAAAGTGCTTTTTTTCTAGTCTCCAAAATAACAAGACATTTCGCTTTTTTTCTCTCTCTTTACCTCATCCAGTGGACTCTACGACTCCATAGTAACCATTTACCGAGAGGAGGGCTTCCTAGGATTCTTTGCGTGAGTTGATGCTGAAGAGATTTTGCTTAAGTAGTTTAAGTATGAGTGGGGCATCCCAAAAGGGAGCTCTTAGGACAGTGAGAGTTTAGTCTGTTGATGGAATGCAGTCTTTTTTTTTTAAAGTTTTAAACTTTGAAGAGACTCCAAATAAAATTTTGATTGTACTGAAAACTATGAAAGTCTGTAGCCTGCTTTTCCTTTTAAGGTATAATGAATTCATGGTCACTTTCAAAGCTGTCACACTCATCTGTCCTTCTAAACTTCTTTCTGTGCATTTGAAATGCCTCAGTGACCTCTCTTTTCTATTATAGTGCTATTGATAGTCGCCTTTTCCTCATTCCACTTCCCCCCCAAAAAAACTGAAAGGAAAATCTTTGTAACAAGTTTGCATAGGCAAACGAAACAAACTCGGCCATTTCTGCAAAGTTAGGTCTCACTCTGCCTACACAATGTACACTCAGTGCAGATTACTTTCAGTGCCCTTTAAACACCAACTCAAATTCCCATGGACCTAATAGTCCACGATTTCACCCAAAATTAGTCCTTTGGTCCTGGATAAGTATGCATCAAAATAAGTTCATCATAAATGTCAGCTTGCACCTTTCCAGTGTAGCCTTTCCAGTCCTTTCCTATAGGTAGGAAAATGAAGGAATTTGCCCTTCTTTATTAGCAATTTTTATTCATCCAGAATGTTTTTATTCATCCAGAAGAAGTAGAAGGTTCTAAGGGTCCCTTTTGCCCAACTCTTAGGCCCTTGCTGGAGAATTTACCATTTTCCTTCTAAAAAACCTTCTAAAGGAAAACATACTTAGGTTCATATGGGCCCCTCATGGTGTCATTTTAAAAGTCACCCGCTTTGCATAAAGTTCTTTTTCTTCCTGATTTTTCTTTTTCATATCTAATGTTAAATTTAGAAAAATGTGTTGAGCAGAAGCCATATCTGATCCTTTTGTAACCGTCTAACATATTTTTTTACCCCAAAAAATGTAGGTAATAGTAATAAACATGATAGACCAACAGGCAGAGTGTGAGGAAATCTGTTTCACCTCTAATTTTTAAAAAGGGAATTAATTAAGGCTTTGGAAATAGCCTTCCATATTTTGGTCTCTATTCTCTTTCCTGAAGGGTGAATTAGGTGAAGATGTGCTCAGTTTATGGTTGCTTTCTGCTCTTTGGGTTCAGATTTTTTAAATTATGCAAAGTTAATTGATTTCTTTGGATCTAATTTTGAAAAATTCAAAACATTATCTGAAGTGTGACTACACTTAGTAGATTTTTGCGTTCCTTGGTCTTTATTCTAAACTGTCACCTGTTTTTGGTTTTTTTTATGGCAGGGGCCTTATTCCTCGTCTCTTGGGGGACATCATTTCCTTGTGGCTCTGTAATTCATTGGCCTACCTCGTCAATACCTATGCACTGGAGAGTGGGGTAGGTTGTGTAGAACCTGCATAAACTATGACTTGACCCAGATGTTAGGTGTGGATAATGGCTAGTTAGTGAAAGAGAAATAGAATAATCGTTGAACTACCATGAACTAATGGAGAAATTTACACTCTTGGCCTTAGAATTCCCAAAGATTCCCAAGAACTTGCTATGATGTGGGACTGGTTCAAGATTATGCAAATAATAGCTAGAATTTATGTAGCACTTTTAAGATTTGCGAAGCACTTTATACATGCCTCATTTTAGCTTCACAGTGACCCTCGGAGATAGGTACTGTTATTATTCCCATTTTTACATCTGAGGAAACCGCGACAGGCAGAGGCTAAGTGACTTGCCCAAGGTCACAGAGTGAGTGTCCAGTCCGATTTCAGCTTTCCTGACTCCAGGTGGAACGCTCAGTGCACCAGGCCACTTGGCTGCTTCAAAACCCACTATGGAAAGTCACTGGGTCTGGGGGAAGCCAAGAATCTTCAGAAAGATGGAATAATAAGGGGATTTCAAGAGCTCGATTCTATCCATCTGGCCAAACCACTTGTAGGCTGAGCTTCCCTTTAATATGAAGGAGAAAATTAAGGCAGTTCAAGCATATGACGAGATTTGGTGCATTTTGAAGAAGTCCTGAAGAATCTCTCACTTCCTTGGGTTTTTTAAAACCTCTACATAAGAGGAGAGGTTCTAAACCTGTTGTGTGGTGGCCTCCTTTGGCAGTGGTGAAACTCATGGACCCCTTTGCAGAATATTTTTAAATGTGTAAAATAAAAGCCATAAGGAAACCAGTTACATTGAGACGACACAGTTACTCAGATATGAAAAGTTCCAAGTTCTCAGTTCCCCTGAAATCTTCCCATGGAGAATAGATTCAGAACTCCTACTCTTCTTGCAGGAGTTTGGGGAGTTAGCATCTCCCGTACATTTCCTCCTTTCGGTGGCACTTACACAGTGTGTACGTAAAGTGCCCTTCTATAGCATAATGATACTGTGACAGTTTCCCTATTGTTGCTTCAGTCATTTCAGTCTCTTCATGACCCCATTTGGGGTTTTCCTGGAATAGATGTTGGAGTAGTTTGCTGGTTCCTTCTCCAGTCCATTTAACAGATGAGGAAATGAGCAGGTGGGGAAGTAACTTGCTCAGAATCACACAGCTAGTGGATGTCTAGAGGCCAGATTTGAACTCTGCCAGATGAGTCTGCCTGATTCCAGGCCTGGCACTTTATCCACCCAACTGCCCAGTTACCCCATGTCCTATGGGTATATGAGAAAATGTCAAAGAAAATCCATGATCAGACATGGATTGAATTTGTATATCACTTGAGGAAAAGGCCCATATGATGGATCTGCCTTTGGTAGGCCTATTTGTTTTAAAATGAATACTGTTATTAGAGAAATTATAATTCTGCTCAATAGGAAAGAGAGGGAACCAGTGTCTGCTATATGCACAGCCATAAGCACTTTGCAAACATCTCATTTGATCCTCACCCCTGGACCCAAATGCTGTCCCATTTTACAGTTGAGGAAACCGAGGCAGAGAGCAAGTAAGTGACCTGCTCAGGGTAACATAGCTAATGTTAGGCTGGATTTGCATTCAGGTCTTCTGACTTCAGGCCCAGTGCTCCATCCACTGTGTCACTTTGTTGCCTCTAGGTAAAGGTTAGCTCGTCTTTTAAAAATTCTGTCCTCATTCTTCTATCCCAAAATCACTTTCAACCTAATGTGTATTTGTCTGCTGTTTCACGTGGATCTGAATAATCGTAATCATATCTTACTACTTCTTTGTAATAATTTTATCTCTAAAATCTAGTTGGAAGACTGCAAAGAAAGTGGTAGTAAGTGAGGTGGGGGATATATTGATGGTGTCAGCTGTTAGCAGCAGCAGAATTTTCTCATTTGTTCTAAAGGTTTTCCCCTTCTTTAGGTTTCCACCATGAATGAAATGAAGAGTTATTCCCAGGCTGTCACTGGAGTAAGTTTGTTCTAGAAATAGACTTTTGCTTTTATTATCCAGACAATGTTGAGAGTGTTTGAGGAAGTCATCCACCACATGTCTGTTAGGGAATTTCCTCCCGCATGCATTGATATTTTGTAGGTTAATGGTGGCACCTCGATTTCTTAAATCTTATGATTGAATCCACACCATTTCTAAAGAAAATCAGCCTGTCCACCTCTGCTAGCCTAGTGTTACAGCTCTGTGAACGACCCTCTGGCCTGAGGGAGCCAGCTTGCTGATACTGCAGTGCTGAAGAATTTTCCTTATCTTGATCTGTGTGGTACCTTTAAAATATCACCTAACTAAACCAGCATCGTTTTGACCTAAAAAAGGACATTCATGTGTTTAGCTGAGAGACTGAAGTTTTCATTGATATCTAATTACATTTGTATATCATTTTACTCCATGTGTTACAGAGCATTTTTTCTGTATATGAAACTACATACAACAGAGATCTTTGTGTGAGGAAACATAGAATTTGGTCCAAGGACTGACTTCCTGCTGCTAACAAATGGCTAGAATTTGAAGGATGGATAGAACGTTCATTAGGAGGTCCTATATTTTTCATCCTCATGGTCAGAATGAATAATCATTTTTTCTTGTTTACCCCAAGTACAAGTAGCATACCCCAGGCCCTTTGATTGAGAGGTAGAGACAGAGGGAGAGTAGCTCATGGAAAGTTAAAGCTGCCCCAAAAGCTTTGCTGTCCTCTTCCTCTTTGGTGTTCTAGTTCTTTGCCAGTATGCTGACCTACCCCTTTGTGCTTATCTCCAACCTGATGGCGGTCAACAACTGTGGGTAAGTAACTGCTGTGGGTAAGTAAGTGCTCAGAGGACATGGTCCTTGTGGAATTTTGGAAAGGACAGTTTTTTTCCTCCCTAAGCAATTATCTTCCTTTTGTAATTGAAGCCCATTGTGAGTTATGGTCCCTCATTTGGTATTTGTGCTGTTATTAGGAGGTGTTGTGTATGTCTTGACAAGTAGCACATTCAGCAAACTCTTAACACTTACAATATGCCAGGTACTGTATGGCGTAAAACAGATTATAGGGTCTGTTCCCTTAAGGAGCTCCCACTCTAAAGGAGGCAAGCTAATTCTTCTGTTTTTCTTATCAACCCAGGTACACAAAATACAGTTATATTCCTTCTGATTGAGAAAGAGGGAGGGAGTTATCAGCCAGTTTGCGTGTGTCAGACACTGGAGATACCCATAGAGTAGCAAGATGGGCCTGCTCTGGGGGAGCTGACAACACATAGGGATGATTCAGCTTCCAGGGCAGATGGAAAGGTCCCATGGTCCTCCGCGTACAGTGGCAAAGCAGGTGCTAATACCCTTTAATGTCATTTCCATGGATAAAATGATGCCATTTTTAATGTGAAGCCCTTTTTGATAGCCAGAACTTTTCTGGGTCCTCAGGAGGTATGGGAGCAGTGACTGATCTGAGTCTCCCAGGGGCAGCTTCCCAAGATGGTGGCCATAGGCAGGGGCTTGCAAGCTTGACTCTGCCCAAGGGAAATGGGGACCAGCTTGACTTGCTTGGCACATACTGCCCTGTCTCTCAGGGTGCTCTAGTGCTTTGGCTCATTCAGCTTGCCTGCTTGGGATCACGGTTGGTGGGATCGTCCCTCTAAGTGATAGCTGGGTGATGAGCAGGGCTGGTGATTTGTTTTTGTGGGTATCAGGTGGAACCTCAGTCAGACAGAACTTTGTGGAAGGACTGGGTTTGAAAGGAAAAGCATCTTCATTGTCTTTTCTCCTCCTTCCTTTACGTTGTGTCACTTTACTTCAGGGATCCATCATTTCGTCTGGATGGACAGTGCCTCCACTCACACAGATGACAACCTTTTCAGATAGCCCCCATGAAGCATTCATCTCCCCGTGGCCGCCTTCTCCATGTCCAGCTTTTGCCTGCTACATGGCCTCCAGAATTTGTATTTATGACTTAGGCGTAATTTTCATCCGTATTAATTCTCCATTCTGTCCTTGTACTGTGTCTAATGCAAAGCTCTCCTTGTCGACATGCCCTTTATCAAACAGGATGAGAGCCAATTAAATAGGGTCTTGGTGTTCAAGGGACTTTGGCCCATTTTGTGATTTCTAAGGTAGCCCAGATGTGAGGAAGACTTTGTGAACATTCCCTCCAGATACTGCCAAAGCAGAAAGGGCTGGCGTCTTGTCTGAATGTGGACAGCATGGCCGCCTGTTGTGCTTAAGCGTTTTCAGAGCCTCGTGCAGAGCTCCCAAGGGCTGAAGTGTTCCCTTTTCTCTTCCCTTGTACAGGGCTGTTCTTGCAGAAGGGGGTCACAGGGGGTCCTAGAAAGGAGCCAAGTGTCTGCTAGCTGTGGATTCATTTGCAAAACACTTGCTCCGCCCGTTCCATTTCAGTGAAGTTTGTTTCTTCACAGCAGGCATCTCCTTGTGTCCCTTTGTGAGAAGAGCTATGGGCTAGAGGGTGCCAAGCTCCCCAGAGACGTGGATGGCTAACTGAGGTTCTCTCTCTTTCAGCCTTGCTGGTGGAAGCCCTCCTTATGCCCCAGTTTACTCTTCCTGGTTAGACTGTTGGTGCATGCTGCAAAAAGAGGTAGTCTTTCTCTTTGAGTTTCTGTATTCTTAATACAATCCCTCCTTCGCACACACGTTTGACCTATAGCTGCCAATCTGTCATTTGTTTAACTGGAGTGGCATTCAGTCTGACCTGGCAGAAGGGGTGGATGTCATGCTTAGAAACCACAAACAAGAGATAGGAGAAATAATGCATAGAATATTATTTAAAAGCACATTAACCTATAAGGGGTCAGTTCATTTAATGCCCAGGTTATTGAAAGGATCTTGGTCACTAAGCACTTGTTTCCTTCCCACTTGGAGTCAAATGGAGATTTAGATTTTTTTTTTTCTTACTCCAACAGTTATTATAGGCTAAGTATTATTGCAGGTAAGAAATTTCTGGCACTGGAATTTACATTAACTTGTTGCAGCGGATCGGTGACAGCTGGGCTGCACTGTCTCTGAGTACAGTCTGGTGTGCAGGGTACCAGAGGACCTCCGAGAACCCAAGTCCATGTATTGGGATGCTGGGATAGCAGTGATTTCTCAGGTCTCTGGCCTCGCTATAACCATGGCTACTGTTGAATGGCAAGCCTGTTAAAAAGAAGGAATCCTCTGACCACAGTAGTTCTCAAATGTTAGTAAGACACAAGATTAGGAAGACAGGAGATAAAGTTCTTTGTTGCATTATTTTGTGGCTCTTGTGATGGATGTGACAGCAGGCCTTGGTTCACAAAGCTCAAGATCAGTCTGTAAAAAAGGAGTAGGAGACACCAAGTCCCACTGATTATATCCTGGGAGAGAAGTCTGTTGATCTCTGAGAATAGAAGTCTACAATGTTTTGCTGAAAAAGCCTTCATAGTAACTTTCCCCCTGCCTTCAGGGATCACATACCTCTTTCCTGCATTAGGCAGAAAACTCACTGTTACTGTTGTCTCCGGTTTAGGGAGGGAAAGTTTGTCATTGTAATTACACCCCAGCCCCCAGGCAGAAAAGTAAAAATGAAGGGGTGCTCAGTTCTTCTTGTGGCTTGGTTCCCTTATACCTCCTCAGTGTGACCTAGGAAACTGAGCCAGCTCCAGAAGAAGATGCCAGACCAGGCCTGTAAGGAGGAGAGCCTAGGGGCACCTCTAGTTGGCCTCTTGCTGGGAGGGACCCAGCACAGATAGTAAGATGCACAAGTTGAACATACCCCCGTAGCACCAACAGCTTTAGAAAAGCTGGGGAGAGCCTCTTCTTCGAGCTGGAGTGGCATTTCATTTGCATTTGGTGATCTGACCTGTCTCCATTAGGCAGAGGGTTTGACTTTGTGTTCTGTGGATCCTTGTATCCCCTGACCATTTAATGGCATTTCCAAGAGATCTGTGGTATCTTTTCTCATTTTGCCAGTTGGATTGACTGATCTCATGGCCTTCACTAGAAGTTTTATTTATCTGTTTGATTTTTTCCAGGGAAACATGAGTCGTGGAAATAGCTTGTTTTTCCGGAAGGTGCCCTTTGGGAAGACTTACTGCTGTGACCTGAGGATGTTAATTTGAAGATGTTGGGGAAGGGGCAGTGACATTTCTGTAGTCCCAGATGCACAGAATTATGGGAGAGAATGTTGATTTCTATACAGTGTGGTGCGCTTTTTTTTAATAATCATTTAATCTTGGGAAAATGGCGGTATTTGGTGTCTGCCTTGTTCGTTCGTTTCCCAGCGCAGGCTGCTTTACGGCTGAGATTCCCCAGTGATTCTTTCCTGAAATGGGCGATTTTTGCTTTGGGTTTCGATACGATTGACATAAGCCAAACGGCCCTTTTCCGGAGGAATGGGCATATTATTATGGAGTATAGGCCTTGATTTTAAACTTTTTAAGAATAAAGAATCGTTAAATTCTGAACAAGAATTCTGAACAACTTGTGAAACTTCAGAAAAATTAATAAAGCAACTTTGTAGGAGATGAATTATTATTCCTCTCTTGTGAACTCTCTCCGAGGAGATGGTAAGGTGCCCACAAAGCCTGCTTCCCAGTATGTGGCTCTGGATAACTAAGTTTCTCTGGATAACTAAGGTCTGCCCCTCACTCTGCACAACTCAGTGGAAATGGAAGTGAGTTTTGAGAGGGACATGTTCACAAGAGCAAAAGTTATTTTTAAATTCCTTTAAGCAAAATGAAGTACAATAAATCTCCTTCCCTGTAAAGTAGAAAACACAAGTTAGAAAAATGCTGCAGCGCTGTCCATGGTCCTCTATGAGCTTGTCCTTGCCATACCCAACAGCGCATTATAATTTGACTTTAACTGTACGTGATCCTTTTTTCCTTCTTTCTCTCCTCCACCATTTTGTTTAAAGGCAGGTGGGAGTGGTTTAGTTTTACTTCCTAATGACACTCTAAAAAGGATTTTGGTAATAGTGAATCTGATAAGGTAGATTTTATTCTCGACTACCAAGATTTTCTTTGCCAAAACATCAATAACCTGGCGTGGTGTGACCCACAATCAAGTGTCTTACAGAAATTTACAGAACAAAGAACATTTTAGAAGGAAATGGAAAAATAAAATGCTAAAAAACTTAAGCTCTTTTTTTTCCTATGTTTTGGATACATCTAAAAGATCCAGAAAAATTCACTAAAGAAAATTTGATGTTACCAGTGGTGTCACATGTCTGAAAAATTTATGGGTCATTGCCAAACCAAAAAAAAAACCCATGTGATCTTAGCTCTAGGAGCAGTGTAACTGTAGCCTGTCTTCCACCAGAGGGCACCTAGGTTTTGCTATCTTACGAAAACGTTTTGCATGTGTCTTATTTCCCAACATTCTAAATGGGATTACATGAAAGCTCTGTACTATTACATGAAGCTAGCTCCAGGCCCTTCCACAAAGGTCACAACGAGCCTCTTGAACCATTTCAGCTCTATCACGGATACACACTCCTTAAGAAGACCAGGTCTGCCTTATGTCTTCTAGGGAGGAGAGTCAGGCAGAAGGTGGAAGACAAGAAAGCAAAGCCCAACTTCACATGCTATGACAGAAAATTATGAGGAAAAAACATGCCTACAGGTAAACAACCATGAAGCTGGCTGTCCTAGGCAGTGTTGCTTAAAACTTTCCATTCCCAACCTTTTCTGAAATGATCTCTGTTCGTCATGATCCTCAGGCTGTAATTACAAAGGCAGTCCTTACGATCACTCAAGTCCCTGAGCAGCAGCTCATGAAAGTTTTTTACAAAGTCCAAAAAATTGACGAGTGATACATAGAGTACAAGGTGGTAGTTACGTTGACTTTTAGCCAACTTTTCAATGAACTTTCAAATGTTTTTGTAAGTTTGTAGTATTGCAAAATACTTGCAAAATTGTTAAAGCTTAAAATTGGGACACTGTCCCCCTATTAATGAAATGTCGGAACTATAGGGCAAGATGGAGAGCATTTGGGTGAAGATAAGTGGAAGAAGGGGGAAAAAAATCTTTTGTCTTCATGGTCTATTACAGAGCACCTGGACAGGAAGAGTAAATAGATGAGTTTGTGAAACACCAGATCTGGCACAGGGGCATGGTATAATAAACGTAACTAGAAATGTGATTTATCGATACAGCTGCCAGAGCCTTCGGCTATAGAGTTATATAGTTATAGAGATAACTATATGCAACAAGAAAACTACTGGGTGCTAGGGTGGAAATACCAAGAGCCTGAAGGGGAGGTGATGTTCCTTTCTGTGTTTGTAATAGAGAAGAATGACTGGCAAGGTCTTAAATGCGCCCTAAATTTGGGGAGCATGGATTGCGAAAGGTTCAGAAGAAGGATAGAATTCCACTGACTCAAGTCCCCTGAGGGAAACTTGAGAATGAAATGAGACGCAAAAGGAAGCAATTCTGATAGAGAAAACAAGGGAATTTATGGAGCTAGATAGACTGAGGAATCCACAGGGACTCAACTCTCAAGGGAGGTACAGAAAATAGAACAGGTAATGAGTACAAAAATTGCAGAGCACTAGAAGATCAGGGGTGCCAGAGCTCCAGCCTGGCAAGGAATGCCAAGCGCAAGTGGCGGGGAGGTGGGGGGAGAAGGGACAAATTCAAAGAAGGGATAGGACTTCTATGACCAGGTAGACTGATTAATTAACCACAGAGTCACAACCGTACAAGTAGGACTGTACAAATCTGATCTGTTTTCTCTGCTAAGGAGAATGGCCTGAGGACCAGAAAGGACAAAACCCAAAATGGGCACCAGGGAGTTAATACCCAATAGAAATGAGCAAGGAACCTTGCTGCCCATGATGAATTCAAGTCACCTGATCCAGTTGAACTGCATCCCAGCTACTGAAAGAACTGTCAGATGTCATTACTGAGTCCTTGTTGGCAATCTTTGAAAGGGTCCAGAGAAGGAGAAGTGCTGTAGAGTCAGGAAGGGGCGGATGCTTTCCCAATTTTTTATAAGAGAACATAGGTTCTGCCAGCCAGTGAGAGTGATTTCAGTTGCTGAGAAAATATTAGACTACAGTAATAAAGAGGGAGCCAAGTCACAAATGGCCAGTGTAGGACAGGGGATTCCAATTAACCTCCTTTCTCTTTGATGAGAGAATTGGCAGATCGGGGCAGTGCTGTGGATCTAGTTTACTGAGATTTTAGCAAACCCTTTGATAAAAATATCTCATGCTTTATGAAAAACAGAAAGATGTGAACTAGACAGTAATAGAATTTGTAGAAATTTGAAACTGGTCAAATGGTCATTGGTGTTCTGATGTCAGTGTAAAGGAGATCTTCAGTGGAATGCTGAGGTTTGTATTTGTCTTAGCATTTAACATTTTTATCAGCAACTCAAAGACAAAAGATAATATGTACATGTAGCACAAAACCTCCCTCTTTTTCTCCCCCCTCCCTCTTTCCCTCCCTCCCCCCCTCTCTCTTTCTCTGTCCCCCTCTCTCTTCCTCTTTTCCCCCGCTTCCCCTCTTCCCCTCTTCCCCTCTCCTCCCCACACCTCTGCATTCTTAAATGCAGCCTCATCAAAAGGTCTTAAGTCTTTAAAACATTTTAGCTTCTCCTTTGACTGTTTCGTCAAATTTTTGACCTTGAGGAAGAATGACCTGAAGTTTTTGGAAACTTTAGGTCAGTCACTTAATACAGTAATATCTCCTTTAATTTTCTTTTCCTCATCTATCTTTTTCTCCTCTTATTTTCTCTACAGTCAGATGGTAAATTACTGTTTGAACAATGTTTTTTTTTTTTTCCTGTGAAGGAAGCTTTCCTCTTGACACTGACATTTAAAAATTATTTTTCTTCAGGAAGAAACCTAAGAAAGAACAAAGAACACAGGTCTACCATGGTTTGTCCTACCATCAATTACGGTAACTTAAAAATAGCGACTGAGAACAATAGTGATGACAGCCAACACACAGCATGCTTTACAAATGTTGCCTTCTTTTATCTTACCAATAACCCTGGGAGGTGTTTGTATCTTCATTTTACAATTGAGGAGACTGAGGCAAATAGAAATTAAGTTACTTGCCCAGGATCACACAGCTTGTAAGTAACTGAGGTTGGATTTGGCCCTAGTCTTCCTGACTGTAGTTGCAAAGTGTGTTAGACATAGGGCCAAGAAGAACAGAGTTCAAATCTGGCTTAGTAACTGTGTGACCTTGGATAAGTCATTGAACCTCTATTTGCCTTTATTTCCTCATCTGTAAAATGGCAGTGTGATAGCACCTACCTGCTATTAGGAGCAGATATTGTAGAACACAGAATACTAACTGGCATGTAGTGCTACATAAATATTATCTCCCATGCCCCCGAACTGCCTAGGTCTTTTACCTAGATGTTTTTCACCCTAACTAGCCATCCTAGGCCTCACTATCCCTCTACCCATCTCAAAAATTGTTCTCTACCTCATTGTTTTGGCCCACAACACAAGCCTTACCTTGGTAATCTCAGATCAACAGGTACACACATTGCACCCTGCCTGATACTTGTTTCCTGATTTCCCAGCTCAACTGTAGGATTTGTGCTTGGGGGTAAAGGCAGAGGGTGCCCACCAAGAAGAGAAGCCAGAAACAGCCCCCGCAGAAGCTATGATTCTGTCACTTGTGTGTCTTTGTTGTAACCAAGGTTTTCAATGAACCTCAGAGGTTGAGGAGACCAGGAGTTTGAATCTCCATGGTTTCTGGACTTCCGATTGGGCCCCCATCTCCCAAGAAGTTGCTCCTGTCAAAAGATACTGATGCTGAGGGGGTGTAATCAGAATAGCAATAAGAACCTTTAAAGGGCATCCAAGCCCTTCCATCCTCTTACAAAGGCCTCTGTCCTAGGTCGCCTCCCGACTATTCTCCCTGTCCCAAATTCTCTCCCTGGTCCCTCTATCCTCCAGCCAGCCACAGTCATGTTCCTAGAGCACATTCCTGGCGATTCACTCCCTTGCACAATTTACAATTTACGTCTTGTAAGCTCCACTGGTTTCCTGTTACCTCTAGAAAAGAGGATGCTTAACTTGGAGTCAATGAACTTTTAAAAATATATACAAATGTAGATCTAGAAAACTTTAAGTGTAATTGAAATTAATATAATTGAATAATAAGTATTTAATAAAGTATATAATATAAATATTATTTATCACATTATTTTATTATATATTAATACATTATTATTAATATTATAATGTGTTATTATATATTACTAGTTAATAAAAAGTTATTGATTTAATCTAATCAATAAATTATTAATTTATCAATTGTTTTATTATTTTATTATAAGTATGAATAATTTATTATGAAATATATTTATTATAAATTTATTAATTCATTAATAAATAAATTATTAATTTGATGATGTGATGGTTGCATATTAATAATATTGTATTATTAATATTGTATAATTATTATTATATTATATAAAAGTATTTAATATAAATAAAGTATATAATAAGTATAATTGAAATTAATATAATTGAAATCCTGTGTATCTTGTTTTATGCATACATTTAAAAATATTCTGAGAAGGGGCCCAGTGGTAAACCTTTACTAATCTGCCAGAGCAGTCCATGATACATAAAAGTTAGGAACCTCTACTCTAGAATCAAATTCAAACCCTCTGTTTCAAATGGAAATCCTTTACTACCCTGGCTCCTGTCTACTTTTATAGCCTTATGTCCTTTTAGCTTTTATCTAGCCTAAATGGAAGCTTTTCTGATTTTCTCACATATGACATCCCATCTCCCATCTCCATACCTTTGAACAGACTCCCATGTCTGAAACCATGCACTGTGACCTCTTAAAGTTCCTTGTTTCCTTCAAAGATGAGTTCAAAGCCACCTTAATTAATGTAGCCACCTCCTACTTAATCGGTCTACCTCAGCTTCTCATGCCTTTTCCCTAAAATTACCTTTTAGGTGGCAAAGTGGATAGAGTGCCAGGCCTGAAGACAGGAAGACTTAACTTCCTACATTCATATCTGGCCTCAGCCACCAGCTGTGTGATCCTGGGCAGATGTTTTAACCCTGTTTGCCTCAATTCAGTTCCTCATCTGTAAAATGAGCTGGAGAAGGATATGACAAACCACTGCAGTATCTTTGCCAAGAAAATCCCCCCAAATAGGGTCACAAGTCAGAAATGACTGACCAGCAGTTGTGTGTACTTCTGCAACGTGCCAGGTTTGTCCTTGAATCTTCAGTAGCTAACAAGATCCCGAGCACGCTGGATGCCTACTATGTGTTTGCTTGATTGATCGACTAACTTAACCTTACCCTTCAAGGAGAGTCGTTTTGGGCTGTGCCCGACTCAAGCTAGCGTCCAGGTCGTTTATGTTAGATACTGGACTGAACTGACACACTAAATCATTCAACAGGTAACAAAAGACTGACTTGGCCACAGCGGGTGAAGGACGTTCAGCAAGAGTTGATCCAGCTTAGCTAACCTGCTCTGCCTGACTTGTCCCCTGTTTTCCAACTGGGCATCAGAGGACACCTGAGTTCTTCGTGGCTCAAGCAGCCAAGACATGAAGTGACCAGCCTGAGACTTCAGTCCCCTGAGCCAATTAAATCTCAAGAATGGTTTTGAAAACCTTTGAAGGAAAAACTAGCCCAACTTGGGGAAGGGGAGAAGGGTTCAGGTAGCGCTCGCACCACAGAAGAGTTCTCAACAAGGAGTCTGTGAGCTGTTGTTAATGTTAACTATCTCCGTGTAATTGGTTTCAATGTAGTAGGTTTACTGTCCTGAGTATTTTATTTTATGCATTTAAAAACATTATTCTGAGAAGGGATACATAAGTGTGTATATATCACATGCCAGAGGGGGTCTGTGACTAAAAAGATGAAAAATCACGGCTATGAAAGACCAGTAACCTTGACCCTACCTAGCCTGAAGGCAAAACTGACCAGTTTTTCTCTAAGCAAGAACAGGAGATGACAAGAGGGTGTGATTTTTCTATAGTAATTTTAGATTTTTTATATAGTAATTTTATATTACTGGGGTTAATAATAATAACTATGGGACATGGGACATGGTCCCTATGTGGGAACAGCTGGGCAGTTAGGATCCTGTAGTGATGATGGCAATAGCAGTGGTTTACCTTGCTCAATTTCAGTTCTCAAGCATTCTGGCTCCAGATCTCAGTCTGGGACTGATAAGCATTTGTTAAAATTTGTGTTCAATTGCAACTGTCCTGGAATCAACTTACTATATTCCTGAGGAGGAATATTTATCAGTAGTGCCAGACTGGGAACTCAAAGTCAAGGAAAAGACCAAAGAGTATGAAGGCATCCCAGAGAGACAGGAACAGGGACTGGCCGTCAACATTCCAGGGAGATCTGGGAAGGAGAGTCTGGCTATTTTAACTGAGATAGGAATCGGGAGGAAAAAAGACAGGGGAGGGGGAAGCATTTCCTGGAAGTATCCAGGAGGATCAGAGGACAGTTATTCCAGCCCAACCCACCCCCCATCCCTGCCCTCCCACTCACCTTTGTCTTTCCCACTCTTAAGTTTTAAAAATCAGTGGGAGTCAGAAGCATGGTGGGAAAGAGAGACAGAGAGGAGAGATTCGCAGAGAGACAGAGGAGAAAGAGACAGAAAGAGAAGAGAGATTGGGAGACAGAAAGAGAGAGACACACACACACAGAGGAAGAGGGAGAGAGAGACAGAGAGAGACAGAGACAGAGAGAGATTGAGAGCTTCACTGCATTCAACCCCAGCCTTGAAAAGTCAGTCAAAAGAATGGAAAGTTTTCTGGTTCTGCCACATTTCTCGGGAAGATCTCATCACATCTGTTCGTTATCTCACTGAGTGAGAGAAGGGAGAAGAAAGGTGAACACCAGAAGAGGCACCTAACTGTCAGAGGCTGGTCTAACGTGCAGGACTTGGGGCACATCTCAGAGACAGCTGGGCAGCACAGAAAAGAGTGAGAGCGCTCTGGGCTCAGAATCAGGAAGACAGCTCAGCTCCAACTTTGGATACTTAGCAGCCAGGTGAGCCTGGTTAAGTCATTTAACTTGTCTGCCTTGGTTTCCATTCTTTTGGGCTTTAAAAAATACTTTCATTACTGTTTCAATATAATTGGTTTCCTTTGCAATCCTATGTATTTGATGTTATGCATTTTAAAATATTATTCTGAGAAAAGGCTTACTGCCAAGGGGTCCATGACATAAAAAAAGATGAAGAATCTCTGCCATAGAAACCTCCGCAACCCTCCCTAGGGATTCTGTGCTCTCCACAAAACATTTAATAACAGCATGTTCACATTTACAGGGAGCTTTTGTACAATGCGCTCTAACAGTCTTAGCACAGTAACTTTAAAACTATTGAAGTGTAAACCTGCACCAAGGTTTTTGGAACACCCTGCATACATTCTCTCTTGAGCCTCACTGCCAACCTTCCAAGTGTCTATGACAGGTAAGATCATCCCATGTTACAGATGGAGACGCAATCAAGTGTGCCTTCTATTCCAGCCAGTCCCTCTGTGCTCTAAAACCAGCACATTTCTCATAAGGCCTGAGAGGGGCGGGAATGTCGTTACAACAGATGGAGTGATGGGAATGGAGGCTGACCTCTGACCCCAAGACTCCTCTCCTCCTTGCCATCTATCTGCAAACCCTGCTGCTGACTCATTGGCTCCTCCTATCAGCCTCTCACTGCTACCATCGTCTCTCCGGACCTGGGCTTCGAGGTCCTGGACACATTAATGAAATCCCCTCTTTGACCCTGTTGCCAGGAATCAGGGCTGTAAGAGTGCTGACTTCTCAGCAAAGACAGGCCTTGCTGTGAGTGTGTGTGTGAGAGAGAGTGTATGTGAGAGTGTATGTATATGTGTGTGCATGTGAGAGAGAGGATATGTGTGAGTGTGTATGTGGTATGTGTATGTGTGTGCGAATGTGTGTGTGAGTGTATGTGTATGTGTGGGTGAGAATGTGTGTATGAGTATGTGTATGTGTGAGAGTGTGTGTGTGTCAGAATGTGTGTGAATGTATGTGCATGGAGTGTATGTGTGTGTGAGAATGTGTATGTGTGAGTGTGAATGTGTGTGTGAATGTGTGTGAGAATGTGTGTGTGAGTGTGTGAGAATGTAAGTGTGTGTATGTGTGAGAGAGTGTGTGTGAGAGTGTGTGTGTGACAAAGAGTATGTGTGTATGTGTGTGTGAGAGTGTATGTGCGAATATGAGAGTGTATGTGCCTGTGATTTTACTGGATAGTCAACAAATAAAAATTAAGTTGTGACTGTGTGCCAAGTACTGTGCTACGGGCTAGGGATACAAGAAGAGTTGACAGACTTCCTTTGAGAAATTCACAATCTAATGAGGGAGATAAAAGCAAACGTGTGTGTGTATGTACACACACATATGCAATCTATATACAGGATAAATGGGAAAGAATTCCGAGGGAAGGCCCTGGAAGTGAGAGGTGTTGGGCAAGGTTGCCTGTAGATGATGGGCAGCTGGGACTTGAAGGAAGCTGGGGGAGCCAGAAGGATCATTCCAGGCCTGGGCGAGAGCCAGACAAGGCGCACCGAGTCAAGGATGCAGACAGTGTCTTCTTCATGGGAAAGTCAGGAAGCTGGGGTCACTGGGTGTTTCTGATTGGGGAGCAGGATGTAAAAACACTGGCAAGGCTGGAAGAGGCCAAGTTCTGAAGGGCTTTGGGTGCCAGAGGATTCTGGGTGATCCTGGAGGGGGCAGGGAGGTGGGAGGAGGTGGTGTGAATGGTCACTCATTTAGGAAAATTGCTTTCTTGTTGTCTTTGATCTTTGCTTCCCAAGAGGCCCACGACATCAGGAAAGGACGACATGACTTGCTGCTGCCTTGGATTTGATGGGGGAGGACTGTGCAACGGCATCAGCCTTACTTTCTCCTCCAGAGGACAATCACTTCATGACTGAATGGAGAATGGATTGGAGTGGGGAGACACGAGGCAGGTAGACCCATCGACAGCTACAGCAATACTCCAGGTGTGAGGGGATGAGGGCCCGCACCAGAGGTGGGGCCGAGGAGAGAAGGTAGCACACTTGGGAGGTGTTGCAGAGGTGAAATCAACAGACCTTGGCACTAGCTTGGATATGGGGGCTGCCTGTTGGACCGGTAGGAGGGTGTTGCCCTCTATAGTAACAGGAAAGGGGGGAGACTTTAGAAAGACAATGAGTTCAGTTTTGTACATGCAGAATTTAAGATGTCTACCAAACATCCAGTTTGAGATGTATAAAAGGCTGTGGAAGATGCAAGACAGGAGATCAACAGAAAGGCCGGGGCGGGCCAGATGGCTTGGAGAACCGTCAGCAGAGGCCTGGCAGCTAAATCAATGGGAGCTGAGGAGATCCACTAGGGAGAAGAACAGAGGGCCCAGGACAGAACCGTGGGACACCTATGGTTATAGGAAGTGAGCTGGAGGAGGATCCAGCAAAGGGGACAGAGAAGGAAAGGTCTGAGAGGGAGGAGAAGCAGGAGAACGTTGTCCTGAAAACTTAGAAGGAGGAGAATATCAAGAAAGAGTGGTCAGTAGTGTCAGAGGCTGCAGAGAGAGTGAGGAAAATGAAGGTGAAAAAAGGTCATTGGATGTGTCAAATAAGGGATCGCTGGTCGTTTTGGAGGGAGCAGTTTGGGTGGAGTGATAGTTCAGGCCAGAAGTTGCATTTTAAGGAGTTAAAAAGAGAGGAGAGGATAGAAATCAGAGGCATTTGTCATAGACAGCCTTTCCAAGGAGGGCAGTACAGATCTAGGATAATGGTTAGCAGGGAAAGATGGAGTAAATGTTTTTTTGAGGATGGGGGTGACATGCTTTGTAAGCAGCAGTGAAACATTCAGTAGACAGAGACTGAAGAGAAGTGAGAGAGTGTTGTAAGGGACAAGATGGAATGGTATCCCTTGAGCAGATAGAGGACTTAGCCTTGGCAAGGAGAAAGACCATCATGTGAAATAGGGGAGAAGGAGGAGAGAGGGACAGAAAGTGAATGCTTGAATGCTAGGAAATGAGGAAGAGGGGGGAAGAGGGTGCTCCCAGAAGATGGCCTTCATTTTTTTTTCCTGTAAAATATGAGGGGAGGTTCTCAGCTAAGAGGGTGGAGGGAGGTTTGAGGAGAGATGAGAAGGTTAGGAAGAGAGTGGGAGATGGAGTTGATAAGGGAGGTATAGTAAGATTGCCTAGCAGCAGTGAGGGCCCAGTTGAAGTTGTAGAATCAACCCTTACAGAACATAACTTCCCTGTCATTTACAGTCTTACTTGTCTGGGACATTGAAAGACAGAGGATTTGTTCAGAATCACACATAGGCAGTGGAAGTGGCAGAGGCAGCATTTGAACCCAAGCCTTTCTCACTCCGAGGTCAGTTCATTATCATTATGGGGCAACCCTACCCCTCTACCATGACACATCCTTGATTTCAAAATAACAAAGGGAAAAGTTACAAAGTCACAGTTGTCTTCCTAGTCTTCTGCGAGAGAGTATAAGAAGGAATTAGACTTGAATCATTCTTGGCTGCTTTTCGGCGCTTAACAAGGGACCTTCATCCGGACCCTGACCCAGAGTCAGCCAGGCCAGTCTCATGTTGGTCTTATACCACGCTCCAGGGTTTTTAGGACAAGGTAGATTTTGTCTGACGAGTCTAAGTGTCTCATCCCTCCTCACCATAACTCCCCCGCCTTGAAAAAGGACTCCTTCCTTGGGCTACAATCTGCTCTCCCCTGACCTGGCACCTTCATTCTCTGGAAGGTCCCATATATTCCTCTCTTGCCCTTGACCCATCCTTTCTGCCCTAGTTTCCTCTCCCTGGAGAGTCATTGCTATGGAGAAGAGAAAGGACCGCATGGCTCAGGTCCCCAGGGCAGGCTCCTGCAGGGATTTAATTAGACTGTCTGGAAAGACTCCAGCCTTTCCACCAAGTGATGCCCCTTCCTACCCTTGTCTCCATCACCATCTCCTTCAGCTCCCATCAAAGAAACGGTTCAGGAACAGCCTAAGGAATCACCCCCTCCTTTCAGGTACCCCAAAGAGAGACTTCCTGCAGGGAGCCCTTGAGAGGTTGGAATCAATTACTTCTAAGATCCTTTCCAACAGAGATTATCTGAGTGAAGCTTTTTGGGATTTGTTTCTTCCTTAGCTCCTACTACATCCAACTTCTGTACAGCAGCTATCTATAGCTAGGTCTGTCTCAATCCCTCTTTCTACTTGTCCCTTCCCCTACCTTCCTTCCCATTTGTAATGGGCCTGCCCTCTCTGTCTCTTAGTGTCTGTCTCTATCTCTCTCTGTCTCTCTCTGTCTCTCTCCCTCTCCTTTTCCCTCTCCCCTCTACACACACACACACACACCCCTAGATAGAAGAAATCCAGAATGATTCCTTCATGTGGTCGAGAAGTTTATCTTTTTCCCCATTTTAAACTGTCTCAACCTCTTCAGATGTATGATGAAGAAATATTAGATGATCACTTCCTATGTGCCAGGCACTGTGCTAAGCCCTAGAGCTATGAAGAAAGACAAAAACACAGTCCCTGCCCTCAAGGTGCTCATGTTTTAATTTGGGGAGACAACTTACAAAGAAACATACATTCCAGATCTGTGTAATGTAAACAAGAGAGCATGGCAGAAGCAAGGCACTTGGCAGTGTGAGGAGAGAGAGGACACTAGAAATTGAGATTTGAACCAAATCTTAAAAGTAGCCAGTGAAGCCAGGAGGTGGAGGTAAGGAGGGGCAGTGTTACAGGCACACGAGACAGGGAGTGATAAATCAGGAAGATGGGGCATCATGTTCAAGGAACAGTAAGAGCAGTCTAGCTAGACTAGAGACAGGAGGAAAAGTTTAAGACTGGAAAGATAGGAAGGGGACAGATTTGAAGGGCTCTCAGTGCCAAGCACTTTATATTTGATCCAGGAAGTAACTGGGAGCTATTAGAGTTTCTTGAGTGAGAGAGCGGGGTTGTGGGTGGTGGCATGTGACATGATCAGGCCTTGGCTTTAGGAAAATCTCTTAGACAGACCTTTGGAAGTTGTATTGGAGGGAAGAGAGGCTTGAGGCAGAAACCAATCAGAAAGCTCTTGCAGAAGTCTGGGCATAAGGTTATAAAGGCCTGTGCCAGAGTGACAACTGCGGGCAGAAAAGGGGATGGAGAGGAAAGATGTTGGATCTGCCATGAGAGCAATCAGGAGTTGAGGATGATCCCAAGGTTAGGAGTCTGGGTGGCTGAGGGCATGGTGATCCTTTGGGCAGTAATCATAGGAACCCTTTCATCCTTTATTCATCTGTATTCTCTCAGACCTTCCACCTTCATTATTGTCTCCATCCCCCTGATGGAGATCTTGAGCCCCCAGATCTTGAGCCTTCAGCGACCCAATTCCGGTCCAGAACTGAATGTTAGCAAAGTCCCCTTTTGGGGACTCCAGCCTTCAGCATCCTTATGATTTCAATACCTCCAATCTGAGTTTGGGATATATGGGCATTCTCTCCACCAGTGCAGATGGCAACCCTCCTATGAATTTAATAGAAAGGTGTGGTGTGGCTGAAAATTCCGTCACCTAGCCTGCGTTCAGCCTAGTAAGAGGAGGTCTCACCTGAAGTAATCTGTTCCTCAGACCCCCACCGGAGCACTACTGGGAGTCTTTCCAGCCCAGAGAGAGCTCATGCCCCAGTGGCACAGCTTCCCAAACGCAGCATTCTTTGTAGTAAGACTTGAGTGGATGTTTCTGGGGGTGGGATGGAAGTAATAAAAACTGCTCTTTGTAGGGAGCTGTGATGATCCAGAAACCTCAGGGAATGAAGGAATTAACCCGAAGCCCCCAGGGCCCTAGTAGCTGGCTGCCCCTCTGCTTTCTCTATGTTCCTCCCTTCAAGCATCCTCAGATACTTCAAAGGATCTGGGACGCCCCTGCAGCCAGAAATCTCTGTGCATTTGCGAACCCCAGCCCCTCTGCGCTTCTTGTGCATTTGTCTCCACACACTCTCCATATCTTTAGGAAGAATGAATGGGCCCCCGGCCTCTTTGGTTCGTCCCTGCTACCTTTGGGCCACAGGGCGGCTCACCAGACGGCCTTGTGCCTGTCCTCAGGCAGTGACTTTCAGACCACATTTCTGCTTGCATTTGACATTTATAGAGCCTGGAATGTCGGCTCTGCAGGGGTTCAAGACAAGGCCCGCTGAAGTCAGCGACTGGTCCAAGGTCACCTATGTGTTTATTCATTCAAAAAACATTTATGAAGCATCTGCTGTTTGTAGCCCTCCACACGCGCGCAGGCACACACACGCACACGCACACACACTCCTTTCCCTCTTCCTTTTCAGCCTCTTCTGCTTTTCCCTTCCTCGCCCACCCGCGGTTTCCTCTCCTCCTTATCTCTCCTCCTCCCCTCCCCCCAGCGCCTCCTCTCCTGCTCATCCCTCCCTCCATCTGTCCCCCGCCTCCCCAGCACCCCAGCCCCGATCGCCCCCACCGCTGCCGCCCCCGTCCTACGTCCCCCACCCCTTTGACTCCCCGCCGGCCCGCCTGCAGTCGCCAGCCACCGCAGCGAGCGCTCGCTCGAGCCTTCCTCGGAGCTGTCCGGACTGTCAGTGCGCAGCGCTGGCCGGCGGCTGCTCCCGGAGCCGAGTGGGCTCGGGGGCCGGAGGATCGCAGAACCGCGGGATCGCAGAGGGCGCGAGCACAGCCAGGTGAGGCTGCCTGCGGTGGCGAGCCCCTGGGGGCCGTAGGGGAGGGGGCCTCTGCTTCGAAGGGGGCATTCGGAGAGCCCTTTCCAGGAACGCAGACAACGAAGGCTTTGGACTGAAGCTTAGCGGCGGTGGGGTAGGGGAGCCGCGGAATGCTCCGGCTGGCAGAGGGTCGCAAGGGGCTCTCTCTGGAGGGCTCCTCCCCTGGAAAGGAGGGCTATTACCGGGGCGGGGGGCGCAACGGACGTCAAGAGCTCTGATTGTCCAGGGATAAGAGGGTTACAGGGGCACAACTGGAGCCATCCCTGCTGGAGATGGGGCTGGGGTCGGAGCAGAGCCCTGGGCTCCAGGGTCTAGGGCCACCCTTCGCTCAGGCTTAAGTGAGCTGGAGGGGTGGGGGCTGCCTGCCTCCGGCTCAGCTCGCTGCATCTTGCGTTCCTTACTGTCGTCTGTTTGAGCTGCTACCTCCTGCTTCTCTCCCTGTCCTAGTTTTCTCTCTTTTATTGTCTTTATTTTCAGGCCTTTTAACTCCCGGGCCAGAGCCGGTTCACATCTGCTCTAGGGTAGCCGTCGTTGGGCTGGGGAAGGGTTGGGCTTGGAATTTGGTGGCTCCAGCTGGCACTGGACATGTTGGCTGGTGGAAGGTGGAAGGGCATGTAGAGACTGATTCCACTCCCCTGCCCTCACTTCCTACAGAAGCTGCCGCGCTGGAAGAAGGATGGTGGGTGAGGAGGGTCTCGAGCTAGCTGTACCATGAATGTGGGAAGAATCAGAAAGAGAACTCAGGGTGGGGATATGGGGGAGGTGAAGAAAGAGATCAAGAAAAGGCGCCTACTGGGGTGTTAGAAGAGAATGGAGTGGAGCGGAAAGGGCCCTGGGTGTCCAGTCGGAAAACCCGGGTTCTGGCCCTGGCTTTGCCACTAAGCTAATTGTGTTACCTTGGGCTGGTCATTTATCTTCCTTTCCACTTTCACATTTATAAAATGAAGAGTTGGTCTGTAGGATCTGTGAGGTTCCACCCACTCAGAATCCTCTCAAAATAGAACGGGGAGAGGGCTGGGCAGAGCAGCACAGTTTCCCTGTTCCTTAGGGTGAAACTGTTGAGTTTGGGGTATTTTGTTTCTTTGTTTTACAAAGGGTTCCACCACTCTAGCTACTTCACATCAGATACTTGGATCCACTTGTCTTCCCTCCAGGGTGCAAAAGGAGAAACTGAGTCTGAATAGATATCTTCTGTGATTTGCTCCATCCAGCTCCATCCTCCCTGGAATTTCTAAGCGACAACATCCCTCTTCAGCTGGGGTTGGACTAAAGAGAAGCAGTAAGCAGGGTAAAGATCTGGCATTAGCCCAGAAGGGAGCTGGGGGGTTGTGGAAGGGGAAGGATCATCATGCAAATGGGGATGAAGCTGAAGGCTAGGGAGTGATGGGAAAAGAGTAATTAAGGCTCTTCAGATAAGAGCAGCTGGAGTCAGAGAAGAGACTAGGACAGGAGACCAGGTTACCGGTGAACTGGCTTCCCTCTGTTCCCATTTTACCTTCTGCTTTGGGATTGGGGTTCTCTTTTCTGATGGTCTCTGGCCCCTTCTGTTCATAGGTTCCCTACTGTCTTCTATTTCAAGGCGCCTACTCAACTCCTGTTAGACCTCTGAAAGCTCCTGGGAGCCATCTATCTGGGAGCTAGGTCTGATTACAGGCAGGCACAGAGTTGGCGCCTAGCCCTGGGCTCCAGAATAAGGTCTAGACCACCCTCTATCCAGTGACTTACCGCACAGCGTCTAAAGACTCAAGCCCTAGCCCACCCCCATCCCCAAAGGGTGATTCTTTTGGTTCCCACCAGCTTGCTTCCAGGTTACATGGCCTATTACCTGAGGGCCTTGCTTAGGACACACCAGGCGCTTGGGTATTTTACCCCTGTACTTTGCCTGCTTTCTGGGACTCTGACTTTCTGTCTCATAGTCAGGGCTGATTTTATAAGTAGGTAGTTGTGTGGCACAATCTCCAGATGCCCAGAAAAGCTCCTCCATTTAAAAAATAACTCCAGAGATTCATCCCTTTAGAGTAGGCATTGTCTTTTCTAGATTTTTGTATTTAAATGCTGGTCACCTGAGGCATCATCAAGTTCAGTGAATTACTTTATCAAAGAGTTTTAAATTGAGACCTGAGGCCCAGGCTGCCAACAAGGTACCAAGTACATGTGAACCAGGATTTGACTGTAGGTGCCAGGGAAGACCAGCTGAATCGGTTTATCATCTACCAGGCATGTTCATAAATGATGTCATAGATATTGAGTGGGAAGGGGCTTGAGAGACAATCTAGTTTAAGGAGCTCATTATATAGAGGAGTTGCCCCTGCCCAGAAAGGGACTCTGCTTCTAGAATTCTGGCCACCGTGTTGCATGCCCATCTTTCCCTCTCAGCAGTCCCTCCTCCCCCAGGTACTGGCCCCAGGGCAGGCACAGAAGGGAGAAGACTGAAAAAAGGGGATGGTCATCTATGATATCACTCTGCCTTTCACTTGAAGTCAAGCCACTTAGGCCTTCCTGAAGTACCTCCCTCCCCTTTCCTTGCAGGGACCATGTCACCGATGACCACTGGGCTTCTGCTGAGCCTGCTTGGCCCGGTGGCCTCCTGGGCACTGGGGTCAGGTTCTGAGCTGCGCTCAGCCTTCTCCGTAGCTCGGACCAGCAGCCTGGAAGGTACAACAGAAATGGCGGTGACTTTTGACAAGGTCTATGTCAACATCGGAGGTGACTTTGACCCTGGGACAGGCCTGTTTCGATGCCGAGTTCCAGGGGCCTACTACTTCTCCTTTACTGTGGGCAAATACCCTCAGAAGAGTCTGTCGGTGATGCTGGTGAGGAACAGGAACGAGGTGCAGGCCTTGGCTTTTGATGAACAACAGCGGCCTGAGCGAAAGGCAGCCAGCCAGAGCGCCATGCTGCAGCTAGACTATGGGGACACAGTCTGGCTGCGCCTCCATGGGGACCCCCAGTACGCCCTCTACGGTTCTGCAGGGGGGCCCTGTACCACTTTTAGCGGCTACCTTATCTATCCAGACACCTCCTCTTACTTCCACAGCCCTCAGGGCCTCCCTGCCCAGCTGCCTGGAGCCCTAGCAGCAGAATCTGACCCTGATCCTCGATCTGCCTTCTCAGTGGCCCGCTCTGAGAGCTTGGTAGGGATTGATGAAGCGCCTTCTGTCAGACACAGGCCGCTGACCTTTGACACGGAATTCGTCAACATTGGAGGGGACTTTGATGCTGCTTTGGGGATCTTCCACTGCCGCCTGCCTGGTGCCTATTACTTTTCTTTCACCATTGGCAAGATGCCTCACAAGATGCTGTCAGTAAAGCTGATGAAGAATCGGGACGAGGTGCAGGCCATGATCTATGATGACAGCCCCTCAAGGCGGCGGGAGATGCAGAGCCAGAGTGTGATGCTGGCCCTGAAACCTGGAGACACCGTCTGGCTCTACAGTCACCAGCATGAGGGCTACGGGGCCTACAGTAACCATGGCAAGTACATCACCTTCACCGGCTTCCTGGTCTACCCAGACATTGCTCCAGGCCAATTGGGTCCCCTAGGCCCCTGATCCATCCTCCAAAGGGATGACACAGCTAGGGTATGGGAGGGGGAGGGATGCATGCTGTGTATACCTGTCTGTCTTTAGTGCCCAGGTGGGCTCAACTGACATGTCTGTGTCACTGTGTGGGCATGAAGGCTGGAAATGCTGCAGGAACCATTCAGTGGGGATGGGGTCTACTCTTGGGCCAATAAAGCAGGCCTCCAAATCACTCCAGCTGCCAGGATCTGAGCCAGAACTCTCTCTCTCTCTACATGGGCTGCTTGAGTTCTGCCCCAAGGTGAGGTGAGGCAGGGTGGGGAAGATAACACTGTAGGTATGTGAGGGGGGAAAGAAGGGGGTCAGCGTCTGCCATGCTCCAGGAAGAATCACTTAATCAAGTATTAATTAAGTGCCCAGAATGGTGCTAGATGTTTGCAACATGAAGATGGAGGAAAAAAAAAGGACTAGAGACTGCTCATATCATAGACCAAGGCCTCTAAGTGGAAGAGATACTCTTTGGAGGGGAGCTAGGTGGCACAGTGACTAGAGGACCCGAGTTCAAATCTGGCCTCAGACCCTTGCTGCCTGTGTGTCACTTAACCCCAACTGAAGAAGGAAAAAAAGGCAGCCATAGAAATGCTAGTTGGCACTCAGCCCCCATGGCCTTCCCATCTGACCCAACTTCTGTTTGAACCCCCTACTTTGGGGTCAGACCTCATCATCTAAACCTGATGGTATGACTTCTGCATATGGTTCCAGGGCCTGACCACTACCCTGTGATACCCTCTTCCTTCCATCAACCCTGACTGCCCTCTAACTGGATTCCCTACCTGACCCTCCTCATCCCAACTCCTCCATCCTCTCCTCTCTCTCTTTTCGGCCAGACGCACTCGTGGTGAACCTCCCTAGCTCACCCCAGCCTACCATTAGCTGCCTCCCCATGTGCCCATTTTGTCAGTTCCCTTTAGCTGACCCAATGTCTATGTTGGACTTTCTCTTCTCATACCCTCTGTCCAACCCTCCCCCCAGTCTCTGATTACTTTTTATGGCATTGAAAAGGATGGTTTATAGAAGGTGGGAGAAGGCAGGTGAACTTCTCCATGGGCTGATGTTGAGAACAGCCACTTGCTCTTACATGGATGAACTGGTTCGAGGGACAGACAGAGGAAGAAAGGACATTACTCAGGTACACAGCAAAACATTGCCACAGAATTGATGTGCAGAGTATTTTAGGGAAAGATTGACAAGGATCCAAGTAGCCCAGGACCCATGGAGGAGGGTCCCATGGGACAGAAAGGGGGTGGGAGGTGTGGATGTCTCAGCAGTCCAGATTCTGGTCCTCACAACGCTTATGTCTGACATGAAATTTCCCAAAGGGGGGATTACTCCAGATACTTCCTTCCCCACTGCTGTTACAGCTTGATTTCTACTGCCTCCTTAGCAAAGGATGGGGGAGAAGGAGAGCCCCATCCTGACCTCTGGGAATTTTCCCAGGACTTTGCAAGAACCAATTGATTCCCATGAAGAGGCTGTCTTTGCTCACTCAGTTCTCCCATGAAGGCAGGTTGGTCTCTAGTTAGGCTGGTGGGGACAGTGTACCCTGCTTCCTCAAGTGCAGGGCACTGACCCCCTTGTGGGTCCCACAGCAGAGCGCATTGACATTCAGCAAATTTCCTTCCTCCTTCACTTGATTCTGTTGCTGAAAGATCTGTCAGGAATTGGGAATTGGGATTTTGGTTAAAATTGGGATTTCAAAGTCAAGGTCAAGTTTAGGGTCAGGAAAAGTTCTTCTCTTTCTATTCCCAGCCTTGCCCATCAGTCAGGAGCACTTGGAGGAATCTTCATGGTTCTACAACTCTCTCAGTCAGTCAGTGAACATTTATTAAGCGCCTACTATTTGCCAGGCATGGTGAAGTGCTGTCCAAGGAAGATGGTCTCTCTGTGTCCCTAGGGTCTGATCACTATGTCCCCTAGACCTATCTCTGTAATTGTCCTTGGGACTTCTACTCTCATTTCTATATCCCCTCCCCATACATAATATACATATATATATGTATATGTTCACACACACACATACACATGTACATAACTTTCCCAGGCTATGATCCCCTGCAGAACCATAGAATTTAAGGGATATTAGAAATTATTCAGGTCAACTCTCATTTTACAGGTAAGGAAACTGAGGACCTGAGTGCCTCAGTGACTTCCCCTGTGCTTCCTGGGACCACAAGTCTGAGAAAGGAGCAAGAATAGGATAGAGAAAAACTGAGCCTCCCAAGGAGGGGTTCTCAAGGTGGAGGGCCATGAGTTAGAAAGAAGCAGGTGATGCCCACTGCCCATGACAGGGCTTAGGGGCTGGAGTGTTGAGATGGGTCTTTTGGGAAGGCCCAAGGACTCAGCAAGGGCGTCTGGCCCTGGGGACAGTGGTCCTTGCACAGGTCCTGGAGTATTTCCTGTCCCAAAAGGGAGAAGAGCTCAGCCCAGCGACCCCTCTCTTCCCCCTCCAGAGCTACGTGGAGGCGATAGAGGCAGTTCACGCTGGTGAGCAGCAGCTGCTGGAAGAGTGCGGGGCTCAGGGGAGCTGCCTGGTGCCACTGCTGCAGCTGCTGCTCAGTGCCAGCCAAAGTGCTGGGGACCCAATGCTGGAGGAAGAGGGTGAACCGTCGGCCAGGGCGCGTTGATGCCAGTTCCTCATCCCGGAGGTGGAACTGGCCCATGGTGTCTAGCTTCAGCCCTGTCCACAGGAACTAAAGAGAAAAAGGGATTTGAGGGGAGGGGAGTCAGTGGGAGAAATAATGGTCAAGGACATAGAATAACCAGAGGGTAAACATAGCTCTAGAATCAGGACTGGAATAGGGTACATGTGAGTCTTAGGAAATAGGATGGGCAGGGCTTTGGCAAGGAGGTGTTAGAGGTCATTTGGGAGGGGACCTCAGGGCAGAAGGCTGAATTACACTCGAGCCCCTCAGCAGAACGTGGCTCTCCCAGGGTTTAGGGACCCCTGTTATTCTCCCCACCCGAGTCTGGTCTTAAGTTCCTTCCTCAACCCATCCCACCACCACCCAGCAAGTCCTGGCCCTGGTCAGTGACCTCAAACATCATGTCCGGTTGCTCTGGCTCCAGGGGAACACCGCCCACACCAGCTCTGTCCATAGGCTCTCCTGGACAACCAGAGACAGGTTTCAGGGCCTCCTCCCCTTCTTCTACAGTCATACCCTCACTGTAAGCATCTATCCGTGGAGTAAGATATCTCTGAGATATCTCAGCTCCAGGGCACATGAAAGATTATAGGATCATGGATCTAGACCAGGGAAGGACCTTAGAGATTATGGAGTTCAATCCCCTCATTTCACAGGTGAGGAAACAAAAACAGAGTTGAAGTGACTTGCCCAGGGTCACTCAGTATGTGGTGGATCTGGAATTTTGAACTCAGGTCTTCAGTCTCCAAATAAATTCATTGCTTTTCCCTAACCCTTGCTCAAGGGAAAGAGCCTAATGCAAGCATAGAAACTGTGCTGTTTTTTCCCCCAAACCCCCAATCCTGTTTCTGGGAACTGAGCTCAGTCTTCCTTCCTATAATATGTCCAGTCAAGTTCTTTGGACTCCTTCACCCCAGCCTTGCATTTGGGGACCATCCAATAGTTGAGCCTAGCACATGATTCCCCCACTCCCCCCGCAGGCCAGGAGCTTGTCTGGGGCCAGCAGGGCCTTTTTTCACAGAACAGTTTGCTAGGCTTTATCTGAGACAAGAAGGTCCTTTTTGGGTAGGGAGGACATGACCGGAGTGGGGTGGCCCACTCATGGCTCCTAGGACAGAGAAGATATAGCCATGTCATGCCACTGACAGGATAGGGCATTGCTCCAAACACCCTTGGTCTTACTGGCCGGAGAGTCTAAGAGCTCGGGCTCCAGGGAGAGGAAGGCAATGGACAGTCCTGTGGGTGATCACCACCCAGGTCAGGCCCTTACAGCTCCTTGACCCAGAAGAGGGAAAGCATATCTGTTTAGTCCAGACCTCAGCTCCAGCCAAGCCCTTCCAAGCTCTGGTGCTGAGAGAGGCCATTCCATGGCCTGCAGTCAGAGGGACTTCCTGGGTTCTTCCTCTGTTAAGTCTACATTGTATAGAGCTTGGGCACAGACAAGCAAGCGCCATTGTATCTCCCGGCACCCTGGTACCCTCCCAGGCTCTTCCACTATCCAAGAGCAGGGCACATTGGTCCAGCACCATAATCCCGAAGTTGCCGCCTTATTTTTAAGGGAGCCCTGCCATTCTTTTGTTCCTCTTTCATTGGTCTTACCTGTGTGCCAGTGGGATACAGCCCCTGTGAGAAGGGAGAGGCACAGGATTGCCCAAAGCAGGCTTCGTAGCTGCAGATGCAGAGCCATGCCACGTACAATGCTGTCTGACTTCCCTAGCTTCCCCTTGTCTCTGCTACAGCTCCAACTTTCCACTGGAATAGGTTCTTCCTCACTCTCCATCTGTCTCCAATGTAGAGCAGGGTGGGGCTAGCTGGAGGCTCTGCTGCTTCCCAGAAGGACTTCTCATCCCCTGAATTTGCTTTTCTGGCAGCTAGAAGCTCATTTCCCTGGCATCGAGGGCCTTTTCTCTCTGTTTGTGCCCAGTTGGCTGAGACATTTGGTTAATAAGAACAAGGTGTTTGGTAGCAAAGTTTATGGCATGACGCTCCCCTAGGGGTGGGTCAGTGCCTGAGTCCTGTGACCCTGTGATACTTTTTGTGCTCACTCTGAAAACACTCTAAAACTGATCATCGCTGTACACCAAACACTGTCAGCGCCTCTGGGACTTTTTCAGCAGCCAAAACTAACAGTTACTAAGAGGGTGGGCTTTGTGCTAAATCAGTTTAGACACCAGTCTGGAGCAGGCTGATCCCTTGCCGCAGGCTTTCCCAACACTTCATTCCTCACCCCATACTCTGAGACTCTTCTTTAGCCCCTCAAAATCTTCCTTGGTGCAGTTCTGCAGGTCTGGCAAGCCCTGAGACCCAATCAGCTGTCAGGAAGGCCCCTTGGAACAGGACCATCTGTTCAGTTCCCTGAAAGGGAGTCACAGGTCCAGTCTATCATCATGTGCAGAATGAAAGGAAGGTGGGGCAAGATGCTTCTCATCGGACTTAAACAAGCTAGTTTACCAGCCATGATCGGTAACTCAAGACCGCTCGGTCACCCAAGCCAGAGCTGGTTCTGGGGTCTAAGTGGACCAGTTGCAGTCCAGGCACCATCCTTAGACAGTGCTAGTCCACTCTGGCTCACCTCCAGAACACAGCCAAGTGTTGCCTGGACCATGACTGACTCTGAACCAACACCAGATCTTGTCAGACCCTTGATGCAAGGCTGGCTCCTTTCAACCTGTTGAGATTAACTCCCAGCTGAGTCACATTCCCCATCACCCTTTCACACTCATCAGCACCATAAAGGCTGCCAGAAGGCTCTCCTGGGCTTCCATATGTACCAATAAAGAGGAAGCTGCACATCCAAGTCCAAGACTTTATTTACATAAATATCTAGTCACAAGGCAGTCTCTGCTCTTGTCAGAAGCTACTTTGCTTCAGGTTTATTATCTCCAGCCTCCAGTCTCGGGCTCGGTGGGGGCTGGCGAAAAGCAGGAAAAGTCTCCCAAGGGCTGCTCAGATCAAACTTCCGGAACTCCTGGGCCAGCTCCACAGGCTCTGCCACCACTCTCTTCACCTCATCATCATAGCGGACCTGCAGAGGGCAAAGAGAGGGGCTGACGAGGAGGTTTGGGGTCGTGGGGCAGGAGGCCACCATGCACCCCTGAAGCATAGGGCTGGCCCTCCTGTCCACCAGCCAGTTCTCTTTTCATGCTCTGTCCATTTCCGTGACCAACAAGGTACAAAACTGTGCTAAGATGACTGCCTGCCTGGCATCTCCAACACCACAACGGAGGGCCTATGACACTGTGGGCCTTTATGCTTCAGCTGATGTGGGACTGAAAACTGGTCAACCAAGGGCTAATTACACATCCTCCCTCACAGGATGGACACAGCACTTGAAGCGTCTACTCGACATGGATGATCTCCTTTGGCCCTCACTACAACTGAGAATGGAAAGGATTATACGTCCATCTTACAGGAGGTTAATAGAAAGCTTGATGGGAGTTGTTCAGCATCCCAGAGCTAGGTAACATCAAAGAATAAGTTTGAACGCAGGTCTTCTTTAGTCCAATAGACAGATCATGCTGCTGGCCACCTTGATAGAGGAGAGGCTTTGATTTCTCTAGTTGTGCCAGAGGAACTGGGCTAATCCATCTACACTGCTGCCTAGGCCTTTTTGTAACCAAACCCAAGGTTTCTTTCTGGCATCTTTGTAAAAGACTCCTACATTGCATTCTAAGACCCAGCCAGTCTCCTTCCTTCCCCTTCCTCACTCAAAGCACTCCATCTCCAATCTCCATACCTTTGCATGGGCCATCCCCCAGGCCAGACTTCACTACACTACCCTCTTCCTTTAAGACACACAGACATTCACTCCTTCTACATGAAAGCCCTTCCTGACCCTCCCCCCATCTCTTAGGCCTTTCCTCTCAAATTCTAACATACTTTGCATTTATTCTCTTTCTACTTATTCATGTTGTCTCTTCATTAGAAGCTAAATTCCTTGAAACTGTTTCATTCTTTGTAGGGGCCTCCCCAAGGCCTAGCATAGCATGTAGCACCTTGTAGGCGATTAACCAGTATCTGTCGGTTTATTGACTGTCTAAATTATATCCCTCCAGTAGAAAGGAAGCTCTTGAGGGGTCATTTCATCTTTTTGTCTTGGCATCCCTGTGCCTACCACAGTGCTCTGCCCAAAGCAGGTGCTTAACAAGTATCTGTCATATCAGACTGATGCGACAGAGACAGGTGAAGATGGTTTGCATGGCTAGCCTATATCCATATACCCCATTAGGTGGCAAAATAACAAGTGGGGGTTCGAATGTACAGAATCTCCATTAGCCTCTTCTTTAGGGCACACAGCCTACTGGACTCGGGATGCAAAGTAAAAAACACTGACATCCCACAGGCAAGTCCTAGCTGGTCCAGGGCAGGTGAAAAATGCCAGTCTGACTACTCAGCTTGTCCTCAGCAGCTCCAAAAGAGGCATCCGGAGGAGCCCTGGCTTTGGAGCCAGAGCCAGAATTCAAAACCCAGCAGTTCTGCCTGGGGGACTAAGGTTAAGTCAAATCACTTCTCTGGGCCTCAATTTCCTCTTCTGTAAAATGAGGGGATTCAACCCTCAGGTTGAATGGTCTCTCCTGAGTACAGGCTGGGAATGACCTTTGATGAGAGGATTCAGTGTAGGGTGGGGGTGAGACAGAAGAGCAGGTGGTAGAAAATGGAAGACTTCCATGAGCTTCTCTGGGAATGATGTTGGAGGTTCTGTTTCAGGGGGAACGTGTTCTAGGCTTGACAGACCATGGAATCACAAATGACTACACCCAGGTTCCTTGTACCTCTACGTAACCAGAGAGGGGGAAGTCCTTCCGGAATGGATGTCCCTCAAACCCATAGTCTGTCAGGATCCTCCTGAGATCAGGGTGATTGGCAAAGAAGACTCCAAACATGTCCCAGATCTAGAAGAAAAGGAATCCAGAGACCAGGTTCACACTGCCTGCTGGGTCTTTGCTTAGGGTTGTTTCTGGGCCATCTCACTACATCACTTCATTTTCACACTGGGGGAAACTCACCTCCCTTTCATACCAATTTGCAGCTTTGTGTACAGAGACTGCTGAATCAACAGGAGTCAGCTCATCTGTGTATGTCTTCACTCGGATGCGAGTATTGAAGTGCAAAGAAAGCAGGTTATAAACAATCTAAAACGGAGACAAAGGAAAAAGTGAATTTCATTCCACTGGGGGGTCCTGCAAAGCAATGAGGCTGACAGTGGACAAGTGTGAGGAATAACCGGGTCACAGTACTCTCAAGAATCCTCTTCATGTCTCAACCCGCCAGGCTCTCAGCTGCGTCTGAATTCCCAAGTGTGAATCACCTGCCTCTACTGAGAGGGCCCACACACAGGCCTCACCCCAAGCACAGGCAGTTGAAGGAAACCGTGTGCCCAGCAGGTGGCGCTACACTCAACCCTGCTCCTGGGTATGGAGGCATCCAGAAGGAATGTTCTATGAGACAAGTCGGATTTTAGGATGTGACCCTTAAGACCCATGGAGATGCATACGACATGGAGTGACTTCTGTGAAATTCACAGCAATTCAAAGTCTGCAGAGACAGGTTCTGTTGCTTCAGAAAGCTCCTGCTCTGAGGATAATTAAAACCAGTGACGTGATAGAGGCCTCATCTGCTCCCATTTCAGGAGCAGAAGTAGCAAGGCTGGTGGCATCTGCTAGCACATGCACTATAGTCTTACTCTGATACCTCCTTGAGGCAGGGATGTGACTGTGCTTCCTCAGAGGTTGGGTTCATTTAAAACAAGCTCTGGCAGGGGCTACTAAGGTGGAAAGGTCATCCAAAGACTGACCAAGCTAAATCAGAGGAGGCTCAACCCCACGATGAGTTTTTATGGTAGCTACCACCACACGCAACACGGTTTCCTAAGGCGTGGAGAGGCTGTGGTCTGTGCTGATGGAGGAAGTACACATCCAGAAACAATCACAAGTCCTTGAGCGAAGAAATATATATAATAATGCCACAGTGACAGGGATACTGCTCACAAACATCACAAGGTACCTTGACAACCAGTCTCTTCCTTTAATGCCCCACTCTTCTTGATTCTCCCCACCTACCTCAAAACGGTTCTGCCGGGTTGGAACATCAACTGCTCCCAAGTCAGCCAAGGACTTGAACTGGGCATTGGTATGATCTTTGAGGAACGTTAGCACAGGGACGACTCCCTCGGGATGGATACAGATCTCTAGTTCATTGAAGCATGACACCTAGGAAGTAGGGAAAGGGAATCCAGAGCTTCTCAAAGGAGGTTGCAAACTTACAGCATTTCATCTGGGGCAGAGCAGGTGGAAGTTTGGAATGAGCATGTTGGAGTCCAATGAGTCAAGGAGAGGTCACTGCTCAAATTCTTACTATTTGCTAAGCTTCTTGCTCAAGTGCTGTCCAAAACCATGCATTGGTTCCTAAGCTCTGCCCACACCCACCCTGAGGAGGTGCCAACTCAGAGCCCCCTAACTACTGGCCATGATAATCACCTTGGGCTAGTGGCCATACCTGAACCTGCTGGACATATTTGGGGAGGATCTCAGCCACATATTCTCCAAAAGCAGAGAGTTGCTTATGGGTCACTTCATCCCACTGTTTAACTGTAGCTGAAAAGCAAAAGGAAAAGGAGAGCCCACTTTCACAGAGGGCAAACGGAAAAGGTGCTGAGGACACAGGCTGGCTATGGCCTTAAGGGCCTTCTTTGCAGTGACTCAGAGTTTCAAGATTTGGCACTTGGGAGTCAGGGAAATCACACTGCATCCCAGAAGCGTTTCAATGACACAAACAGCAGGAATGCTTAGGTTCGTAAGCACTTCAGTGAAAAGATTCACAGGATTCAGGGGGAACCTTGGCTTTAAAATCCAGGGCTGGAGAGGTCACCCAAAGACTGACCAGGCTAAAGCCTTGTCTCTCAAGAAACCACTCTTGGTCAGCACAGCCAGATGTCTCCTCTTGCTCCCCGGCCCTGGAGAGCTGATCAAGAGCTACCAAGGCGCTGGGATGGGGCATCACAAAGAGCTGGGGGCTTGGGTTCAAGTCCCAGCACTCCGATCATTCAGTCGTGGAGCCTCAGCTCTTCCTTGTCCAGGGGTAAGGACGAGGCCTCTCTAGCCTCCAAAGGCTTCTTTTAGGTCGGTCGGCGAGCCTTTACTGAACTCTGACAACGGGGCAGGCACCGTGGCACCGGCTGAGCGCTAGGCCAGGAAGGCCTGAGTTCAAATCCAGCCTCAGACACTTAACTCTGGAACTCCCGGCCAGCCCCGCAGGCTCAGGCAAGGGTTACTCTACAGTCACCGGAGGCAAACGCCTCTGCAGACATCACATCCCGGAGAAGATGCGCTCCAGCAACCGCGTAGAGGCGGAGGCCCGGAGGGGCGCCCAGACTCCCCGACAAGGCACCTCGGGGAGCAGCCCACGAAGGACTGGAACTCAAGCCCCGCGAAACGAACCGTCCTCAGCGTCCACCGAGGATTTCCGGGGACCCGGGAGGACGCCGAGGGCCGCGGCAGGGGAGGGGGGTGGTGATGCCCCAGCCCAGCGGCCCCCCAGCCGGTCCGTGACCCCGCCCCCCGAGTCCCCGCCGCCCCCACACTTCCGCCAGCCCCACGTCCGGCCCGTGACCCCCCCCGAGCTCCCGTGGCCCCCCCAGCCCCCCGTCCCCCCCCCCCGAGCCCCCGCCCCCCCAGCCTCTGCACTTTCGCCCGCCCCCGTCCGGCCCGTGACCCCCCCCCGAGCTCCCGTGGCCCCCCCAGCCTCTGCACTTTCGCCCGCCCCCGTCCGGTCCGTGACCCCGGCCTCAGTTTCCCGCGCAGGGCAGGGGCGCTACTCACGCTGCCGGCTCCGGGCCGCCGCCGCCCCAGCCTCGTCCCGGGCCCCCGGGCCGCTCTGCCTCCGCACGGGCCCCGCGGCCCCCGCCGCCCCTGCAAGCACACACGCGGCTTGAGCACGGCCCAGGGCCCCGGGCGCCCCCCGCCCCCGTTCCCACCCGCACCCCCGCCCCCGGCTCACCCCGCGCCCCCGCCGCCCCCACGAGCCTCCGAAGCAAGACCCCGGCCGCCGTCGCCGCCATTATGTCCCCGGGACGCCGACACCGAGCGGAGGGGACGAGGCAGGACACGGAGCGCCAAGGGCACGGACCGGAAGCGGAAAGGCGCGGCGGGCGCAGGATCCGCGGGGACGCGGGCGCCGGGCCGGAGGTTCCGGGAGCGGGATGCGAGCGGGAGGCGCAGGTGAGCGAGCGAGGTCGAAGAGGAGCAGCTGCGGGGCTGGGGGAGCCGGGCGGCCCCCTCCTCCGGCCCGGCGGCAGGGGCACGCCCCGGCCTGGGCGAGGGCGGCTGGGAGGGGAGAGGAGGGGGAGGGAGGGAAGGAGGAGAATAGGACCGGAGAGGGGGAGAGAGGGAGGGGGCGAGGGAGAGGAGGGGAGGGGGCAAGGGAGAGGAGGAGGGAGGAGAATAGGGCAGGGGACGGGGAGGGCGGGGGAGAGGGATGGGAGGGGGAGAGGGAGAGGAGGGGGAGGGCCGGGAGGGAGGAGAATAGGGGAGGGGACGGGGAGGGCGGGGGACGGGAGGGCGGGGGGAGAGGGATGGGAGGGGGGAGGGAGAGGAGGGGGAGGGCCGGGAGGGAGGAGAATAGGGCAGGGGACGAGGAGGGCGGGGGAGAAGGAGAGGAGGGGAAGAGGTCCGGGGAGGGGGAGGGCCGGAAGGGAGGAGAATAAAACAGGGGACGGGGAGGGCGGAGGAGGGGCGGGGCCGCCTAAAGGCCCGCCCCCGCGAGCCCCGCCCTCGGCCGTGGCCCCGCACCCTTTAACCCTGAGCGTTCCGTCCCGGCCGCCCGGCCCCGCAGACGGCCCGAGCCCGGAGCCGCCCGCCGCGATGCAGACGCCCGAGCAGCCCGGCGCCTCGACGGAGGAGAACTACTTCGTGCACTACACGTTCCGGGACCGGTCCCACCCGGGCCGCGTGGCCCAGGGCATCCTGCAGCTGTGCCTGGAGGAGGAGCTGTTCGCCGACGTGACCATCTCGGTGGAGGGCCGCGAGTTCCGGCTGCACCGCCTGGTGCTGGCGGCCCAGAGCGGCTTCTTCAGGTCCCTGTTCACGTCGGACCTGCGCGAGGCGCGCAGCCGCGTGATCGTGCTGCGGGACGTGAGCGAGCCGGTGTTCCGGCTGCTGCTGGACTTCATGTACCACGGCGCGGTGAGGCTGCGCGCCGCCGAGCTGCAGGAGGTGTACGAGGTGTCCGACATGTACCAGCTCACCTCGCTGTTCCGGGAGTGCTCGCGCTTCCTGGCGCGGACGGTGCAGGCGGCCAGCTGCCTGCAGGTGATGTGGCTGGCCGACCGGCACAGCGACCCGGAGCTCTACGCGGCGGCCAAGCTGTGCGCCCAGACGCACCTGGCGCGGCTGCGGGACACGGACGAGTTCCTGCACCTGCCCCCCCGCCTGCTCACCGACATCCTGCAAGGTAGGCGCGGGGAGTTGGGGCCTGGGCCACGTCCTGCGCTGGGGACCTGGGTGTGTGTAGATGTGTGAAACGAATTTCCAAACTGCTGAAATAGCGTTCAGGATGAGTTGGCAGAAACAGAAACCTGGCTTTGCACGTTCATGGTTGCGAGTGGGAATCTCAGCTGGAAGACTAGCACGTGAAAACCCACTTTTAGAACACAAGGTAGATGAATTTTAGGCTGGATTTTTTTTTTTCCGGAGAAAAAGGGGTAGGTAAATGTTGTGGTTTGTTACTGACGCTTCTGGCGGTAACTTACGGAATGATGGAGCCAGCCTTTATCCTGTGCTCCACTCCTTCCCCCAGATGGAGTCCCACGTTCCCAGAACCCTTCAGAGGCCATAGAAACCTGGGTCAACTTCAACAAAGAAGAGCGAGAGAGTTTTTCAGAATCCCTCAGGTCCAGCTTAAAGGTAGGAAATTTCTAAGAGACCTTCTCTAGTCACCCCCACACCCGGCAGTCACCCTGGCCTCCCTAGTGTAGACAAGGACTAGGGAAGCCTGGCCCACAGAAACGTAGTAGGAGACTCCTCCCAGATGGAGAAAAGGCAGCTAACTCTGGTCTCGTTCCCTTGTTGCGGCCTCTGCTCTCTTGACGAGGTCTTTCCACAGCAACTTGATCATTAGCGACTTAGGAACCTTTGACACAATCGCAGACCCTACAGTTAACTCACAAGCACAGCAAAACAGCTGGAGATCTGAGTGCCATTAACTCTCTTCCTCTAGCATTAAAAAGCCCTGGAAAGACAGTGATAGGAGAAGAGTCAGGCTGAGGCTCCCACAGTCACCAGATGGGGGTGAGTCTGAGCAAGGCAGCATCGCTTGTGGGGATCAGGCGTCCTCATCTGGGACCCAAGAATGACAAGTGTTTCTGTGTTCTAATTGTGTGAATAGGAAATTGGAGAGAATGTACACATTTACCTGATTGGGAAGGAGTCATCTCGCACCCATTCCCTGGCTGTCTCCCTATGCTGTGCTGGGGATGACTCTATCAGTGTAAGTGGCCAGAACAGTTTGTGCCATCAGATCACAGCGGCCTGCAAGCATGGTGGTGACCTGTATGTGGTAGGTGGGTCGATCCCCCGAAGGATGTGGAAGTGCAACAACGCTACAGTTGACTGGGAGTGGTGTGCTCCCTTGCCCCGTGACCGGCTGCAGCACACCCTGGTCTCGGTACCTGGAAAAGATGCCATCTACTCTTTAGGTGGCAAAACCCTGCAAGATACCCTTTCCAATGCTGTTATCTACTATCGCGTGGGAGACAACGTCTGGACGGAGACCAGTCAGCTGGAGGTGGCAGTATCAGGGGCTGCTGGGGCCAATCTCAATGGGATCATCTATTTGTTAGGAGGTGAGGAGAATGACCTGGATTTCTTCACGAAACCTTCTCGGCTGATCCAGTGCTTTGATACAGAGTCGGAGAAATGCCATGTGAAGCCCTACCTGCTGCCCTTTGCAGGCCACATGCATGCTGCTGTACACAAGGACCTGGTGTTCATTGTAGCAGAAGGGGACTCCCTAGCGTGTTACAACCCACTGCTGGATAGCTTTACTCGGCTTTGCCTTCCTGAGGCCTGGAGTTCAGCTCCCTCCCTCTGGAAGATTGCCAGCTGCAATGGCAGTATTTACGTATTCCGGGACCACTACAAAAAAGGGGGTGCCAATACTTACAAGCTTGACCCTGCCACCTCAGCTCTAACAGTCACCAGCGGCATCAAGGTGTTGCTCACCAACCTGCAGTTTGTATTGGCCTAAGGCTCTGCAGGAAGTTGGTCAACAAGCACCATGTCCTCCTTTCCCCAGGCCACTTCTCTTCCTTGGCCTAGCCTGAAAGGCCTCCGACTCACTGTTCCAAGGAATCCTGTCTCTAAGACCACTGTGCTCCCTTCTGCTCCTACCAATTGGACTAGGCTGCAGTTCTTCATGGGGCTTTTGATGCAGAGGCATCTGGGGGACCCCCTGCTTGGAGTTAAGGGTAGGCTAAGCTGCTGTCTGCAATCCCCAGGCACTTCTGTGCTTGGTTTAGACAGAGCTGCTTCTGAATCTTTTTGGCATAGCCTTCCCTCAGAACAGGGTTAAACATGAGGGCCCCTACCCTAGGGCCTAAAAGGGCCTTTCTTTCCAGGGAACTGAACTGATAGAAGGGGTGTTGTTTCCTTGTGAGCTAAAGAAAATACAGCTTTGCAGTTTTCCTTCAGGCTCTCATCTATGGTTTAAGTGAGGAATTCAACCTCAGGTATTGCTTGGCTGCTCTCTAAGGACCACAAGGATGATCTAGAATTCTGGGAATTCTCTGTAGTATCTTTTCATTTGTCAAAGTAAATGGCATTTATTTCTAGGTTGCCCTGTGACTATCTCTGGGGCAAAGATCTTTGTTTCTGATCCACAGCAGACACTGCTTTCCCAACGTGGAAATAGCCCCTGTTCTTGCAGAGGCTATGAACCCAGACAAAAGCCAGGAATATTATTGTAATAAGTCTTTGGTGGGATGTATGTTTGTGTCTACCACTGAATGGGTCACCTCCCAAAACCCAAGACTTGCCAGTCTGACATTCTCTCTCACCCAAGATCAAGAGCTGTAAAAAGATGTGTGAAGGTCAAGAACTAAGTTCTTTTTCTTCCCCTTTCCAAGGATTAAGATGCTTTGCGTGACAAATGCTAAAAGGAAAAATGTTGGGCACATGGGGCCTCAATAAATACTTATCAAATGGAATTTTTCTTGGACCCTATGTAGTAAAAGATAAAAATCCATTGATAACTGAGGTTATACTTAGTTTCTGTTATAGCATGAACAGTTTTCTGAGATTGGAGCAAAACAAAGCAGACAAAAAGGATGGTTATCCTTTGCCATGTTTCTGGTAGAGCAGGATGTTTTTCTCTATCTAGAGTCCACTGAATGCATTTCTTTATTCTGTAATGAGCAGTAATGAGTCTTAAGAGTTCTTGCCAGTCCCCCTACTTCCTTTATGAACTGGTACTTCTTGGGAAGCCTTAGTTCTTTCTGCTTCAGCCATGACTTGCTTGTGGAATTCCTTGAGGATCTCTACCTGCCGAGGTCGGATGTGGATGTGGGAACGGATCTTGGCGATAGCTTTCATGGCCTCTTCTGGACTCCACTTGTATACCTGGAGTAAAAGGAAAGTGAGAAAGGCATGAACAGAGGAGAGTCTCTGCCCAAGCCCAAAGACCTGGTACTAAGGGACTAGGGACTACTTTTCTCTCAAGTCATTTTTGAATTAAACTTTAGTTAGAGGTATTTTATGTTGCAGCTTTCTCCATGCACACAGTTTGAAGATTGCCTTGGATTTTCTTGGTGGGTAAGTAGTCACTGTCTCTAATTTCATAAATTTGTTCTTGCTTTAATAAACCTTTATAGGCTGGTAGTGCTGTAAAGCAATGCACTGTAGTCGTGGAGAGGAGCCTGAACTGCCAATCAGCTGTTTCCAAAACATGGGACTGAGAGTTTCAAGGACAGCCAGGCAAGACAGGAGGTGTTTCTGTGAAACTGCTGAAGATAATTAAAAACAACTATTTCTGTCATCACTTTATGTCAAGGCTGTTGAATTAGGTTAAAAATGGAGACAGCCAGGATCCGTTTGAAGTCCTTGCCTGTTCAGGTCTTTGTTCTTTGGGCCTGTAGTGTGCTCCTGAAACTCTTGAGCAGAAGGCATATGTAAAGCATTACTCCCACCTACAGCTAATTGGTAGTAACAAAAGAAACCTGTGCTTGGACTCACTCTGCCCTGAAAGCATAGTTCTCTTTCTTTGTAGGCTCTGTGGGCTCCATCAGTTCATGATATAGAAACACATACACTTACTGAATAGTCAGTCATTTGTTGAGTAACTTCTACATGCAAAGTACTAGTAGGTTCCAGGACAGATACAAAGATAGTTAAGAGAAGTCCTCAGAACTTTCCTCTTTCTATTTGAGGAAAAGAAACCTGAAGTATGCTATAAGGGACTAGCTGTTTATCTGTCTTGGCTAGATTTCTGACTAGTCTCCTTCTCTTGCCACAGTGGTTTCTTAGGCCAGTTTTGGAATCTGTGATGGGGTCCCTGGAAGAGTTTGTATGGAACTCTGCCCAATCTCATACCTGTATCAAATAGGCTGCCACCATTGTGGCACTTCTGGAGCGCCCAGCCTTGCAATGAACATAGACACTTTTCTCCAGTGCCATGTACTTTAGTGTGAACTGGACACCTTTCTTTAGGTTTTCCAAAGTTGGGACTCCAGTCATATCCACTGTGCTGAGACGCAATTGCTCTACTCCAAGCGCTTTCCATTCCTGGAACCAGTTCCAGCAGTAGAAAAGGAAAATAAAACAGATTGTGGGTAAAATGAGGGTGAACACATTAGATTGGGCAGAATAAAACATGATAATTACCAGGCTTAACTTTAACATCATCTAAGTAAAATGTAACATTCCTTATTTTGTAAAACATAAGCCTTATGCATAAAGGTCTCCAAGATGGCTGATCCTATGTTGTTAATATTTCATGAAAGAAGAGTTGCTCTTTTAACAGTGGAAACATTTTAAAGATTTAACACAATCTTTTTTTAATGCCTCTCTTGGCTATTTTAATTTTCTGTTACAGAAGTTTCCACTACAAAATATCTAACAGCTGTAGAATTGTGTGATTCTGTCTGTGGATCATCCTGGCACCTGAGTGGTTTCTTGGGTTTATGAAACTATCTTTTTTAATTTTCCACAAGAGATTTTTAAAATTGATTTATTTTTAGTTTTCAACATTCACAAAAGATTTTGAGTTCCAAATTTTATTCCTCCCCCCACTCTCCGAGACTGCATACAATCTGATATAGGCCATACATGTACAATCATATTAAACATATTTTTATGCAACTATTTCACAGATTCTCTAAACCTGTATGGAAGTATTCCCACTGAGAAGTGTGTGTGTGTGTGTGTGTGGGGAATTTGAGAAGGGGGAAAGAGGGATAGGAAAAAAGTACATAAATTAACTAGGAAATGGAATTTTCAAATCAAAATCAACACACCAGTCTTTGCATATCATTCTTACTTGAAAGACAGAAAAGATACGAACAGGGCTTTTATGGTGTCTTGGCAATTTTATTTTTTATTTAAGACTTCTGAGTACACTTATAAGTATATACTTAATCAGGCTCAGTCCTACTTGGAAAACCCTAAAACACAGCAAAATGGCCATGGTTTAAAAATTTTGATTAAATGAACACAAAGCCGTAAGTAATATGATGTGTTATTTTGGAGATTAATTTAAAAATTTTAACATTCATGTTATATAGGGTAATCATGTTTTGTTTCCAAATCTTAACTTGGCAAACCTAATCAGGGCATACTTTGTAGAAATTTTGTGTATCCCTACTTGCCCCATAACTGACAGACTAATACATATTTTAAGGTCTGGCTAATGATCTTCAAGGAAAATGCTCTTTAAGAAGTCCTAGAAAATATGAGAACATTTAAAAATGTGCTTTAAAGTTACTCAGGTCTTTTGAAAAGAAATAGCTTTCCCTAAGGAGTCAGCAAACCAGAAAAAAAATTTTAGATTGCTAATATGTTCATGTTAAGCACTCCCCAAATAGGCAGCCCAACAAAGGCTCTAGAATATTTCTTATTTAAAACATTCTCCACAGACTCATTCTCCCAAAATTAATATGAAGTAGGTTAAGTAGCATTTTATCACTTAATTATCATGAAGACATGTTTCTGTAGAAAGTGCTTGTGGAATCTTCAATTTTTCCAGTAACTTGGATTATAGAGACAATAGAAACAATCTGTAACCTATCTAGTAAGAATGGTGAATCTTCTTTTTAACAGCCAGCATGGAACTAAATTTTGTTTAACAAAGGACCTGGTTTATAGTCTCATCAGGGCCAATTTTTGTCACAGGATCTGAAATATTACATTGTGTACAATTCTGGAATAAATGTGGTCATTTTAAACTGTAATAAATTTGCTTTCAAAATACCATTTCCAGATTATTCCTCTTCTACTTACAATCTAAGTCAGTTAAATTTAAAAGGAAACAGGGACTTTAAGAAGACCCTTGATTTCTATAAGACAGAAGAAATATCTAACTGTATGGTCCAAGGTCAATGAGCACAGGATTGATGGATTTCCCACAGTTCTGCGGGGTCCTATGGCCCTGAACAGTCTCCAGATCCTGTAGATGTTCCTTCAGTCCGATTTTTTTCTACCTCAAAGTCTGAAAAAACACCTACAGGGGCCTAAGTGCAATGTGGGTGAGAGTTGTTGGTGGGAGTTTTTGGTGGGATTTATTTCCTTAAGCCCTCACCTCAAAAGTGTTACACAGGAACCTTGTCTCATATTCTTCATTCATGGTGATCACTCCCCGCACGTTCTCCTTCTCTATCAGCTGTAGAAAGAAAAAAGAAACCCAAGACATTTTTCAAATTTTCCTCCAGTATTTTGTCTACCTTTTTTCTTGTCCCCTACCACATTTTACCATGTGTCACCTTTAGCAGGAAGATTATAGAACTTAGAGCAGTAAGTCCAATCTCATTTTGCCAATGAAAAAACTAAATGAAAAAAACTAAATGAAGATTATAGAACTTAGAGCAGTAAGTCCAATCTCATTTTGCCAATGAAAAAACCTGTAGCCAGGTTGTCCAAGGTTACACGGTTTAGTTTAAGTAGCCAAAATTGAAAGCCAGGTTCCCAGACTCCAAATCTGGTGTTGTTTCCCTGCACTGCAGATTGCTTCTTTTTGTAGGTGCGGCTTCAGCACCTGGCCTTGCCCATAGTAAATAAAGAGTTGACAAAGGTTAAGAGAATTTGAGTTCGATGTGACCTCACCCGTCGTTTAGCACACCTCGGATCTGAAGGCAGAGATACCCTGGACAAGTAATGATCTTCCCGGAAGAGAGAAGAGCATTACTAGAGGAAGGAGACAGTTTCACTTTGGACAGCTCTCAGGGAAGCTCGCTGATAGTTTAGTCGATTTCACGGCAGAACTGTGAAACTGCACGAGTGCCGGGACTCCCGGCCCCCTCTTGTCCGTATCCCCAGTGCCCGGCCCACAGCAGGTACTTGACAACTGCGGTGGCAAGTGGGGTGCGAAGTGCAAATCCCGGCTGGATCTGGAGCACCAGGTTCCAGGGCATGGACTATATTTCCCTGGTGAATGGGCATTCCCCAGTTCCCTAGCACGGAACCAGGCCTAGCGTAAACCTGACAAGTTCGTGGCTTGACCCAGCCCAAGGCATTTCCCTTCCCAGGCCTCTGGAAAGTGAGAGGGCTGGACTCCTTAGGAAGGCATAGTGGCTGGGTGAAGCCCTGGATTCAATCACCCTCTGCGACGGCCCCGCGAACTCGAGCCAGTCACCGTGTGTCTCTGAACGAGGGCTGGCCTAGATGACCTTCAGGGTCCGGCCGGCCCCGGGGCACCGACCTTGTCTTTACAGATCCCGGCTCCCAGCCGTGCGGAGGGCCGGCCGCCGGACTCGGACCAGCCCCGGCCTCCCCCCGCCCCTCGAGGAGGCCAGGCCGCGCTCCCTCCGCCCCGCCCCCGGCCCACGAGGAGACCAGGCCGCGCTCCCTCCGCCCCGCCCCCGGCCCACGAGGAGGCCAGGCCGCGCTCCCCCCCCGCCCCGCCCCGGCCCCGGCCCACGAGAGGCCAGGCCGCGCTCCCTCCGCCCCGCCCCCGGCCCACGAGGAGGCCAGGCCGCGCTCCCCCCCCGCCCCGCCCCTGCCCCCCGCCCTCCTCTCACCCGGTGCGTCAGGCTGCGCAGCGGCAGGGCGCCCAGCAGCACGGTGGAGTCGATGCGGTGGTACCAGTCGCGGTGCGCCGGTCCCGACACCTTGTCGCGCACCAGCGTGTACAGGAGCGTCGGGTAGAAGAGGATCCGCGCCAGGCCGGCGCCCAGCACGGACGAGGCCGCCATGCCGGTGCGGGCCCAGCGCGAGGAGCCCGGGTTCTGGCTGGAGCTCGGGTCAAAGCTCAGGCTCTCGGGCCGGGGGGCCGGGCTGCGGCCTCGTCTGCACTCCCAGCTCGGCAGCCGCCCCCGGTCCGCCGGAGCCGCCTCCTCGCCAGACCCGGAGCTGCCCGATGACGTGCCCGGGAACCGCGACAGCAGGCCGGGCGGCTGCGAGCCGTCCGACCAGGCGACCGTGCCCGAGATCCGCTTCGGCTGGGGCTGGGCGGCGGCCCCGGAGGGGAGCGAGGGGGCGGGCACCCGCGGCATGGGGGCGGGACCCGGAAGAGGAGCGGCCCCGCCCCCCGTCGCCGCCGCGCGCCCCCTTCGTCCAATGGGCAGGCCCGCCGGGGGAGCCCGTGGGACGCGGGCGGAGCCGTGGGCCAATCGGGAGGAAGAAAGGCGGTGGCCTAAAGAAACTGATGGCGGCTGCGCGGGCGCCGGCGCGCACGTGGGACGGGCCGGGGCGAGGGGAGGGGAGCGGCGACGGGCCCGGGCCGACGGCACCTGCGACTCTCGCCGCCAGGGACGCCTCTTCCTTCGCGAGGCGGAGCTGCTTCGGGCATGGGCCTCCGTCACGGCTCCCCCCAGCTCCCGGTCTTCCTCCCTGCGGCCGCGAGCAGCCGAGGTCGCTTTCCTCCGCTTAACAACTAGCTGTTCAGACACTGAGTGTCCCCTAAGGGGAGGGCCCGGCCCTCGGCTCGCCATCTCCAGGCCCTTCGTCCCCGTTACCTTCCTGGGCGCTCTCTAGCTATCACCATCGCACCGAAAATGTGGAGAGAAGCAGCGAGAGACAAAGGATCCGTCCGCTGAACTTTGTCCGTGCGAGCCACACACCTTCATACACAAGTCACAAACTGGGTGCAGGAAATGCAGAGAGGAGAAGACAGGGGCACTACCTCCGAGGGAGCGCACGTTACTGGGGTGTGGTTTGCAGGAAGGTTGTTGGGGGCTGAGGCAGAGGCAGTAGGTACCGAGAAAAGGGGGGATTCAACAACCCTGACCCGGCTCTTGCCCACAGGAGAGGCTTCATTATTGTTTGTCTCATCTTGCTGAAGAACAAAAATTCAAACTCCTTTTTACCTTCTTTTACTGACGCTTCCCTTAAGAAAGAATATTCAAATATAGGGAAAAAATGAAAGAAAGAAGGAAACAGTAAGCGGTTGTTAATTGCCTTACACAGCGGGCAGCAAACAGCTCAGGTGCAGTAGGAGCTCACGTTCTGTAGAAGGAGACGACACAAAAGTCAATCAGTGAGCGTTTATTAAATACCTGTTGTGTGCTAGAGATATAAGTACAAAGAATGAAACCATCGCTGCTCAAAAGCTTTCTTTCTAGCAGAAGAGGGGATGAGGGAGGGCTTTCCCCAGAAATGGCTCTTGGCCTGAGTTATGAAAGAAAAAGGGATCCTAGGAAATAGAGGCTTGACAAAAGAAAAAAAAGATCGCAAATGATTGTACATGCCTGTGAACTCATTCCCCTAAAAACATAAATTTATAAAACTGAGAAAAATGATTAATCCCAGGACAAAAAAAAAAAAAAGAAAGGTTGAGTCCCCAGCATTGATGACTCTGGAGGAAAAGTCAGGCTGGTGACCTGCACAGCCCTCCCTCACTCAAAACAAAGTCAAGTGCAAATCATGTCATTATGTCTTTTGATGGCATGATCTTTGGCAACGAAGGACTAACAAACACACACAAACGGGACTAAAAACCCAAACAAGCTCCAAAATTTGTATCCAGCAACTTGTTAGATCTCTGGAATCAGCAGACCTGGGTTCAAATGCTCTCTTAAAAGCTCTGTAACCTTGGATGAGTCACATCACCTCTGTGGACCTTGGTTTCCTCATCAATGAGGGGGTGAGGGTATTAACTAGATGGCCTCCCAGCTCCATATCTATGGACCTATGATTCAGTTTCTTTTTGAGGCAGTTGCTGAATAAAGAGAGTGTGCAGATCGTGTGCTGAATTGCATAATACTGAATGAATTGGCCCTCTCCTGATTCATCCTACCCTTGGCTTAGCTGTCTTCTAACTTTGAATCCTAGGATTTGTGCCTTGAAAAAACTTAAGAAATCCTCTAGGTCACAGGATTTGGGTCCCTCTGTGTCATGGACCCTTCTGGCAGTCCACAGACCTCAGGATCATGTTCTAATGAAGTAAAGGAAATGCTAACTTTTTAGTTAGAGGTTAAAGAAAATAAAGATGAAATTTTTTCATGCTCATTCACAGATCTCCTGAAATCTATACAATGACCTCCTTAGGGGACCCCAGGTTAAGAACTCCTGTTTGTTATCCAACCTCATCATTTTTACAGGGGAGGAAACGTCCCAAGGAGGACAAGAAACCTTTGGCTCAGGATCACACAGCTTTTGGGGGCAGTCAGGACTAAACGAGAGGGTGGAGAGTTAACATCAGGGTTCTTAGAAATCATCGATTATCAGCCCACAACTGTTTCCCCATCAGGTCCTGTTCCAGAGAGAAGAAACAGCAACAGTGAATGCACTTCTCAGTGCGCTTCTCAGCTCCCCACCTGTCTTTCTTTACTATGCCACCATTCTTGGCAAACTCTTCTTCTGATCCTGGTCTCTTTCCCAGCAGACCTCGCCAACCCTAGATCATGGGAGGCCGGTTGCCAATATTGTTCCATCCATTGCCCTCTGCCAAGGCTTTGCAACAGGAGCACTCACCAGAACCTGCGCCTGCATGAGCTTTCTTCTGAGCGGAACCCTGGCATTTTCAAGGTGGCTTCAGAAGCTGGGGAAATGGTTGCCATGCATCCCGCAAAATGGTTCCCTGAAGCCAACCGAAGTAGGAGGAGCTCTTATCTCGTAACACAAATCCCACCCCGACCGCAGACCCTCCCACCACCTTCCCAACCCTCCGTTTTCTCCGCCTCCTGATAAATAAATGCATCTGGTCCTCCCGCCTGAGAGATTCAGTCTGCGCCTGGGGTGTGAGTGTCTCCGTCTAGTCACGTGTTAAATAGATAACATTTTATTTTTTTCCTCCCTGGCTCCCAGTTTCGTCAGTGAGCCTTTGGTGGCTGGCGGGCCAATGTCTCTGTCGCACATAATAAACCGAGCCTAACTAACCTCCTGTCCAGGTTCTCGGATCCTCTGTCTTCCCTGGCTTTGTTTAGGGTGAAGTATTTGGTGTGTTTTGTGGAATTGTTAAAGTCTCTGGTAATGTGAGGGTAATTCTTCCTTGCCAACTTACTCCCTGTATAAGGATACAGTGGCAAAAGGGGAAGAAACAGAGAAATAAATGAAGGGAAAAAGTAAATTATTTGGTCCCCCTGAGATATCACCATCCTGGTCCAGATCCGGATTTGTTTAAAATATGTTCCCCTAGGCAAGAACTGAACAGGAACCTTTACTATTCACAAGTGAGTCTGTCTATAAATGGACATTAATGAGGACTCATCACCCTGTAAAATGTAGGTGAAGGCAACACTCTCTACAGTAAACCAGAGAGGGCTGCCCTTAGCTAGGGCAATTCAAACCCCAATCCAACACGTATTTATGAAGGGTCTACTAACTGGAAGGTACTATGTACAAAAACAAAACCAAAAAATGAGAGAAACTTCTCACCTTTGAGGAGCTTCATTTTAGGGCGGAGGGAGCAGAGATATAGAACACAAATGAGTGTATATATGTGTATATCTGTAAATATATGCATAATTATATTACATGTGTACACATATGCATTAACTATATTACATATGTGTTTGTGTGTATATGGTTATTTAAGAAGGGTGAGGGCAGTAAGGAGGAGGGTTCATGATCTGCGCTTTGAAGGGATCCAAGGACTCTAAGATGCAGATGTAGGGTGAATGCATTCCAGCCTATGTAAAGGTGTGGAAGTTAGAGATGAATACAAGGTTAGACTTAATAAGTCAGTTTGACTGCGATGCAGAGTAGGTGAAAAGGATTCATGCAAAACCAGTCTAGAGAAGTAGGATGGAGCTAGGTCGAAAAGGATTTTAATGCCAGGCAGAGGATTTGGGGTTTTACCCTACAAAATGTAATGTAATATGACATAATAAAGGTGTTACAATAAATAATAAATATAATCATAATATTTACTATTTAATAATAATAAAATAAAAATGATAGCAACTGAAGTTTTTTGGGCAGGGAAGTCACATGATCAAAACCAGTACTTTAGGAACACTAATTTGGAAGCTATATAAAAAGACAGATTGGGGAGGGAAGAAACTGGGAGATGGCAGTCCAAATAAGATAACAGATGCCTTGAAAACAGAGATCGTTTAGTGGCTAGTCCAATGCCTCGAATGTAGCAGGCATTTATTTAACTTTTTTTGGACTGAATTATGTTGAATTGCTCAGGAGTGATCAAATGAACCTTCAGGTTAGTGTTTGTTCTATCTCACTTAAGGTTTCTTTGTATCTCAACTGAATGTTTTAAAGCTCTTGAAATTTTAAAGTACTGTGTGAATAACTGCAGGTAGCATTTATTCAAGTTTGCAAAGTGCTTTATAGGTATCTTATTTTATCCTCTCAACAACCCTGGAGGAAAGGTGTTATTACTATCCGAAGTAAACAGATGAGGAACCTGAAGGAAAGAGGTTAAGTGACTTCCCCTGCCCCCAGCCCCCACTAAGTATCTGAGGCCAACTTCCAAGTTTATCGGGTATCTGCTTTTTACTTTGTAAATAAATCATGAAATTCATTCATTGTCTTCCTTATTGCTTTGGTTTTCGATTGCCATGATACACATTGTATCTTCTCCCCTCATTTTGGGCTTTAACTACTTGGTGGGCAGAGACTGTAGTCTCCAGGAAATGCTCTGGGCTCCTTGGAAACTGTGCTACAAAAATGACATTAATAGATCACTGCTGGGAGTTCCTGTGTTGTTTTCTTTTTTTTCCAGACACTGGAAGCACTTGATTACTAGTGTAGATGAGAGTCCTAGGCTCCATAGAGAGGTACCATGAATGTGGATGGGGGAAAGATTTCATCTTTAACTTCACTATCCTCTAACTGAAAGTAAGCAACAAATTTTTTCTGAGAAGGGATCCATGGGTTTCTTCAGTTACCCCAAGGTGTTCATGCCATTCAAAAGGTTAAGAACTGCTATAGTAAACGATGCAGTCACTGGAAATGAAGGGAAGGCAGCTTTGTGTGTCTCTGAAGTCTGATTGTCCAAAGGCTGGCTATATGAGTGCTTTAGTCCCACCTGATCTCCCTAGATCTGAGTGCTTGACCTCTGTGATCATCCCAGTTTCTACCAGGTCTTGCTTACATGTTGTCTTCCCTATCTGACTGTGAATTCCTTGCCTTTCTTTGGGCCCCTGGACGCATAGGAGACAATAAGTGCTTATCGACTGACTTTCAGAGGCCATTTTTCAGCCCTCATTAAATTGGGGGACCAACTAAGAGATATTTGCTGGGGGCTTCTTATGTACTTAACAGTGTGCTATTTCAGAAAAGTTAGCTTCCAGGGAAAAAAGTATTATTCCAACTCTGAGATTCTCTAAATCCCTCATCACTTCCCTTCTTCATGCACTCCATAGTCCAGACAAGTTGGATTTGCTGTGGCCGCTGGTAAGGTATCTCCATTTCCCATCTCCACACCTTTGGCCACACTTCTTAGAATTCCTAGTTTCCTACAAAAGGTGAGTTCTAGGCCCACCTTCTGCTTGAGATGACTATAGCCCCCAACACCTCTGCTCCCACACGCCCCAATATCTTGGCCTTGTTTTGGGGATACCGACACATGTATGTGTGGGCTCCCCTCCCATCCCCCACAGAACTCATTTCGGGCTGGGGTGCCACGGGAAGGACAAATTCCTAATAATGAAACATCCCAAAGCGCAGTGTTGGCAGCTATTGTACTCTGACAGGCTACGGACTACGGAAGCAGAAGACACATTTGTGGACAAGGCCAGGGTGGGAATCTGGTTTCCTTGACTGTGTTTATTTGTTGCAGGGGCTTTGGTTTTCCATTTTTCTTTTTCTTTAAGCGGGGAAGAGGAGGGAGGGAGGGAGGGAAGGGGAGAAGGAGAATAAATATGTATGCCTTAAAAAATGCACCGGGCTGCCTCGGTAGGTAGTGAGCTCCCCATCCTGCAAGTCTGCAAGCCGGGCTGGACTGCCGCTTGTCGAAGATTCACGATCAGCAGCAGTTCTGGAGCAGATGGCTTCCGTCCGGTCTAACCGAGGCCCACCGGGAGCGTCCAGCGTTCAGCGACCCCGGCCTCCCTCACTCTTCCAGTTGCCCAGCATCGCGTCCCAGAAACTGCTTCTCCACTCCCCGCCCCAGGGGGCGCTGCGGCGCTCTTCCTCCCCCCGCCCCCGCCCTTCCCATTCGGCCCCGCGCGGGGGTGTCCGGAGCTCAGGGCGGCGCCGCGGTGGTTCATTCCTTTCTGCACCCCCCCCTCAGCTCCCGGTGGTAGACGCCGGAAGTGCCGCCATTTTGGGGTGTCCGGCTCCGGCGGCGGCGGCGGTGGCGGCGGCGGCGGCGGGACGCGGAGGCTCCCCGGGGACTGGGCCTCAGCGAGGCGGCGGCGGCGGCGGCTGAGGAGGCGGCGGCGGCGGCGACGGGCGCAGGTGCAGCTGCAGGTGAGCTCGGCCCCGGCGGGATAACGGGCCCCCGGCGGGCGGGGAGGCGCCGCGGGGCGGGTCCGGGGCCCGGGCCTCCCGCCTGCCGGCCGCCCCTCGCCCCCGGCCTAGCTGGCGCCGGCGCCGCGTGCCCGGCCCCCGGGGAGCGCTGCCCCCGGCCCCCTCGGGCCTGCCGGGCTTGGCGCCCGCGCTCCTCCCCCTTCCCCCACGTGAGCCGCTCCCCACCCCTTGGCCACGCCGTGACCCCCGCGCCGCCGCCTCCCGCTGCTCCCGCCCCGGCTCGGGCGTCCCACGAGGCGGGGAGGCAGCGGAGGCCGGGGGCGGAGGCTGCCGGGCCGGCCGTAGGGGACGGAGGGCAGTTGGCTTGCGTTTCGTTGGCCGCCGCGGAGCTTCGGGCCCCCCGCTTGGCAGCTTGGCAGCCCTGGGGCTCGGGGCCGCCCCGGAGCTTCGGGCCCCCCGCTTGGCAGCCCTGGGGCTCGGGGCCGCCCCGGAGCTTCGGGCCCCCCGCTTGGCAGCCCTGGGGCTCGGGGCCGCCCCGGAGCTTCGGGCCCCCCGCTTGGCAGCCCTGGGGCTCGGGGCCGCCCCGGAGCTTCGGGCCCCCCGCTTGGCAGCCCTGGGGCTCGGGGCCGCCCCGGAGCTTCGGGCCCCCCGCTTGGCAGCCCTGGGGCTCGGGGCCGCCCCGGAGCTTCGGGCCCCCCGCTTGGCAGCCCTGGGGCTCGGGGCCGCCCCGAGCTTCGGGCCCCCTGCTTGGCAGCTTGGCAGCCCTGGGGCTCGTTGCCGCCCCGAGCTTCGGGCCCCCCGCTTGGCAGCCCTGGGGCTCGGGGCCGCCCCGAGCTTCGGGCCCCCTGCTTGGCAGCTTGGCAGCCCTGGGGCTCGTTGCCGCCCCGAGCTTCGGGCCCCCCGCTTGGCAGCCCTGGGGCTCGGGGCCGCCCCGGAGCTTCGGGCCCCCTGCTTGGCAGCCCTGGGGCTCGGGGCCGCCCCGGAGCTTCGGGCCCCCCGCTTGGCAGCCCTGGGGCTCGGGGCCACCCCGAGCTTCGGGCCCCCTGCTTGGCAGCTTGGCAGCCCTGGGGCTCGGGGCCGCCCCGGAGCTTCGGGCCCCCCGCTTGGCAGCCCTGGGGCTCGGGGCCACCCCGAGCTTCGGGCCCCCTGCTTGGCCCCGGCATCACAAAGGGCTCCGGTGGGAGCGGGAGAAGCGGGCGGCGGGGTCGGGACGTGGTTCTGGTTCTGGGGATGGCTGCATCGTCCAGCCTTGTGTGTTTGGGCCCCGAGGCTGCGTGGCGGGGGCAGGGACGCGCGGACTGGGACAGGGTTCGTTTGTAAGTGTGAGGACGAGAAGTTAAAAAAAGGGCCTGCTGCGTTCCAGACAGTGCTAAGTGCTGGGATACGGAGAAATTAAGGATATCCCGATGGCCGAAGGAGCTCACTGCCTGATGAGGGAGATGGCATTTTTTAACACCAGACGAGGTACTTGTGAAATACTTGTTGACTGACGTTTGAAGACATTTTCAGCAGGACAGGACTGGGGAGCCGAGGAGATGATCTTTTTAAAATACACTGTATTAAAGAAGCATTGGCTCTATACATGGATTAGCTCCCAGCACGGAAACTTGGTCATCCTCAGTCAGAGTAGAGTGTGGAGAGAGTTAGGTGAATGGAGAGTCATGAGTACCGTATGTTTTCTCTGTGGCTTCTTGACCATTCCATAATCTTTTTTTTCCTTGTGGGAGAATGCCTTGAAAGGGAAAATATGTTTAGTGAAGACCAGTGTTAGTAGCTCCATGTGCCCTCTTTCCTTTGGTGGTGGTAAGGAGAAGGGAGGTTTGATTCGCTGTGGATTAGTAGAGAATATGGCAGGACAGGAATGTGCAATTCCATCCTCCGCCTCCTTTTAAGGAATGGCCTTTCCCTGCCGTTTACGCCCCAGAAAAATGAAGTTGCAGGTGTAAATTTGGTGTTAACTGAATATGTGCTATTTGCACAGTACTACATATGCTGGTTAAATGATTCCTAGCCATCTTTGTGAATGCACTTAGGTCATCTGTCTTCCATTCACATTTTTGGGTTATTGGTATGAAATGAAAACACAGTTAATAGAATTGGTCCTTATTGGAATAAATCTTGTGTGGTATGGCTGTGCTCTACAGTCATTTATATGTACATTTTGTGGTAAATAAATGTTTTGTTTGCAACAATAAAGCCCTATGTGATAAATATCCATTTAGTAACCTGACAGTCTTTAATTTGATACACACACATACACAAGATTTGTAAATGAGTTTTGTCAATAAGGTGTTCATCCTCAGGCATTTCAAGTTCCAGTGTGTGCAGAGCACTGTATTATGGCCTGGGAGAGATGAGAGGATCCCTACTTTCATGAAACTTACAGTCCAACTGGTATTTGGAGACTTCTCAGAGAAGGTGATGTTTGAATTGGCCTTCAAAGGTTGTTACGTACAGATAAGTAGCTTGTCTTATGGCATCTTCTGAAGGCTCCCAGCATGTGTGATGTGAGTGAAAATTTGCCATCATCACTAAGATATAAGAAGGTTATTGAGTATACTGATTAAGCTTGGGGAAAACAGAATAGAAATGAGATAACTTTACAAAGTATACCTGTATCATTTTGTGAAACTCTTGGAAGATCCTTACCTGATGTTTGACATAATACTTTTTTTCCTATCCTCCTCTTTGGTTATTGAGATCAGGAAGATGGAGGTGGACTTGGAAATGTTATTCAGAAGTACCTTTACCCCCAAAGAACTGAGTGGAACCAGAAAAAGACATGCTTTTAATAAATCACTATCTTTCCATTTGTGTGACAGCTTTCACATTTGACATCCTTTCTCAAGAGAATGTTTCATTTTACAAATACATAAACTGATCAGATCATTAAATAGCTTGTCTAAGGTCACACATCTAGGAAATGTCAGAGGTGAGGCTTGAATAGAAGGCTTCTGACTCTAAATTCAGTGCTAGTGATACGTTACAGGGAGGTTTGGATGTCAGAGGAGATGGCTACTTAGCAAAGAAAACCTTTTTTAAAAAAATCTTTTGTTTTTTCTCTGTATATCCTTTTCTCTTGGGTTTTCTTTCTTATAAGATATAATTTTTTAGAAGGAAGAAGAAAAAAATGAGATGCTAGGGAAAGAAAGATCGACTTGAAATCAGAAAGCCCAAGTTTGAAGCCCAGCTGTGCCAGTTAAGGTACCTCAGTTACTTGACCTCTCTGGGTCCCAACCTGCTCACCTGTAAAGTGATAGAGGTGGATTACAGAACTTCCAGGATCCTTATGTGGTCCAGTTTATGGCCAAAATTCACTTTGTCCTTTTTGCTTCTTGAAACTGAAGTGGTAATGTGATATTGTTGGTTCCTCAGAATTCTAGAAAGATAAAACCCCACTGCCCTCAACCCTCAAACAACCTCCAGGCAATCTCTTCAAACCACAGAAAAACTACTTAGAAAATTGAATGAAAATGTTGTTCTTGGTTATTTGTATTAATGATGGCTCATGGTAGCCTGGACAGTACAGGTTCCCAGATAATTAGAACTATAACTTGAATGATAACTAGTACTCTGTGGAGTCTGATAGTTTTCCTAATAAATGGTGAAATGGCACAAGGTAAGTGGGAAACCAAAGCAGAAAAAATTAGATAATCCTCAGAAGTTTTGTTAAGCTCTTTAAAATAGAATCTTCTGGTTATCATTCATTGTTTCATCTTTAGTTGAAAGAAGACTTGCTGATGATGGGTAAGGGTTACTAATGAAGGCAGGCTTTTCTTTATGTTCATAGAAATTAGAGAATTTGTATAGATAGTTTGTGTTCAACTTGGAGGGAAACTTGGCTCCCTTTCTAGTTTAATTAGTCAAGTGACCTTCCCAAAGTTCCATTTTCAAATAACAAGCCCCACTCTAGGAGGTTGTAGTCTGGGAAGGCTGTCAGCAGTTTTCTTCTTTGCTTTGTACTCTGTCTGTTTCTAAAGAACAGCTCTATTGTTCTAGAAGGTTGTTTGCCTGCAAAACTTTTCGTAGTTTGATGCAGCAGTTGAGCTTTCAGTTATGAACCAGTTACTGGTATTCCCTTTGCCTAGGTCTTGTCTATCACTTTCTTGCTGTATGTAATCAATCACATAACTGATTTGAAGTCATTATTTCCTATCTGCTTTATTCCTCATGTGAAATGTCATGGATTTCACTTGAGTGGGGTCCTTTGAAACATAAATATGACCATAGTGCCAATATCTCGGTATCTTGGTATCCTACTTTGATATGTAATATATTTTATTTTTCCATTAGGTATTATTGTCATTATACAGGTGAAACTAAGGCAAAAGATGTCTTCTAAGGAATATCTGTAATCTGAGAACTTTCATCTCTGGTTTCCCACCTAATTTCATACTGGCAGGGAGCCTCATCTTCCTAATCTTAGGGGTCTGGAATTCATTTCCTTGATTCACCTTTATTAGTAACACTTATGAACTATTTCAGAAATGTTTTATTGTTTCTCCACAATGAATTTCCATATCTTTCTCTTAGATAACCTTTTTCTTTTTTGAAAAATTAAAAATTTTGAAATATTAAACATGGTACTTTCTGTTGCTGCACATAGGATATGAGAAAAACTTTTTTTTAAAGGTACCATAAGCCATACAGTTGAGGATTTAAGACTGTGCTGTCTTTGGTAGTGACAGGTAAGCTACTTTTCCACATAGTTTTCCATTTTCTGAATAGCCTTTGGGTCTCATGAACCCAATTTTTTTGTGTCTTACTTGATTGAATTTCAAAAATGATGGAAGAGATATACCTTTAACTGCTTTTTTATACTTTTGGTTTTAAAGGCTCGTCTTGGAAAAGGGTCCTGAAGTGCATCTAATGACTTGATGTGTTTTACAGAATGGTGACAACTCTTGTTCCAAACCCAGAAAGACTTGAGTTCAAATCCAGTCTCAAATACTTAGTAGCTTTGTGACCCTGGGCAAATCAGTTTCCTCAGCTGTAAAATGGGAATAATAACAGAACTTACATCACAAGGTGCTTTGAGGACCAAATGGGATATTACTTGTAAAATACTTAATGCCTCCTTATTCCCTTGCCCCCATTTTAAAAATACATTATTTGAACATCTTGTTCAAACTTGTACTGGTTCTTTTTCCTAGGAGCTTCTCTTCTTTTGTACAGATAATTTCCTACAAATACTTCCCAGCCTCTGTGTCTTTTGTTTGCTTGTAGGAAATAATTCTTTCTTAGTATTGTTCTTTTTGGATTTTCCTCTTCTGTCTTCCACCCTCCCCCACCTCCCATTCCTTAAGTAATTTTCATTGCTTTGTCAATGAATTTGTATTTGTGACATTGTAGCTGCTAACCTTTTAAGTTGGGTGGGACATAGCCAAATAAAAAATACATATGTGTTGACTGTTTGCCTGTTTTAAAATATTGACAGTTCTTCCTTTATATAAATTCACATTATGCAAATTCAACTTTACATGAATAACTTTACTAAATAGTACTGGACTTCTCTTTCTCTCTCTCTCCCTCCCCTCCCTCCTCTGTCTCTTTCTCCTTGCCTCCCTCCCTCTGTCTCTCTTCTCTCTTTTCCTCCTCCTGACCTTCCAGTTGGCATTTGCAGCCTCCCACCCTCACCCAAATAAAACATTTTTTTTTTTTAAGGAACCCTCCAAACAACAGTAGAAAAACCTGTTGGGATCAGAGGCTTCACTTGAGACCTCTGGCCCTGAGAGAGAAGACTTTCCCCACTCTGTCCACCACTGCCCCCCATGTGTTTTCCATTAGGCAGATACCGTGTGTCTGTCCCCCTCTGTTGTTGACCATCCTTTCCTGTCTGTGTCTGGGTCCTGCCTGGATGTGTGTGCCTCTCACCTGTCTGGACCTGTTTCTGCCCCCATGTGTCTTGTGTCTTTAAACCATGTGCCAGCTTCTTTCCTCCACAGACCCCTCCATCCCCTATGTCTTTTGATAAATTCACAGTAGGCAAAAATTGTTTTATGGAGAGGTCTGCCGAGTGGTCCACTTAGGTAAATCAAGAACTACTTTTACAGTGTAAGAGTTTAGTAAATTTGGAGACCAAACACATTCCCAAATCTTTTTGATGAGAAATGTTTGAGTAGAAATGCCTGTTATATGTAGAGGCATGGGCATAGCAATCCTTGCCTTGATAGAGATTTTACAACATTACTAACATGTTTGTATCTTTCTTTGAATCCCCCCATTTTAGTTCTTGATACATCGTTAAGTGCTTGTCTCTTTTCACTGACTGTCCCTCCTTGTGCCTCTTGGCATTCCTAGCATTCTTGTCAATTTGTAAGTGGTCAAAGGATATGAAGGAAGAAATATGAAAGGGAGGAAGATAGATGTTGGAGGGACTGCAGGAAAACAGGAATATTAAGGCATTCATGATGGAGCTAGGAGTTGATAATAGCCATTCTGAAAAGCAGTTTTAAATCATGATCAAAAAGTCACTTCATATGTGCATGCATAACCTTTGACTCAGGGATGGCACTGCTAGATCTGTCCTTCAGAGACCAAATGATAAAAGATCAAAAGGTCTCTTAAGTACAGAAATATTTGTAAGCTGCTCTATTTGTAGTGACAGAGAACTAGAAACTAACACATCACTTAGGAAATAGGTAAGTTATGATATGAAAATGTGGTGAAATATTATTGCATCCTGAAGAATTGACAAAAGGGAGAGTTTGAGGTAATACTGGGCAGTTTTACTAAACACAAAATGATGCAGAGTAAAATGAGCAGAACAATTTATGTAATACAAGGTAAAAGCAGTTTAAGAACTCTGAGCAAGGTGGTGACCATCCATGATTTCACGGTACTGATGGTGAAACACATCGCCCACTTACTGACAGGTGATGGACTTAAATTCAGAGACCTCCATTTTTGGACGTGGCCAATGTGGGAATTTGTTTTGCTTGACTTTTTACAAGGATTTGACTTTGCTTTTCAACTGGTGGGGGTGGGGGTTTGGGGGGGTGGTTAGAAAGAAAGAGGAATAGGGATAGAGTTCCCTTTCCAAATGAGAAAAGAAGCAGTCATAGTCAAGCAGGACAGCTTTGAAAGTTATGTAATAATTACATGAATTGATGCTGAGTGAGGTGAGCAGAACCAGGAGGACATTGTATACATTAACAGCAACATTGTTCAGTGACCAACTTTGATAGACTTAGCTCTTCTCAGCAATGTAGTGATCTAATGTAAGTCCAAAAGACTCATGATGGGAAATGCTACCCACATCCTGAGAAAGAACTGTGGAATCTGAATGCGATCAAACCCACTATTTTCTCTCTTTTTTTGTTTTTTCTTTCTCCTGGTTTTTCCCTTTTGCTCTGATTCTTCTTTCACAGCATGACTAATGTGGAAATATGTTTTATATGATTATAATGTATAACCTGTATCAGATTGTGTGCCATTTTGGGGAGGGCGGACAGGAGGGAGGGGGAAAATTTTGAACTCAGAGTTTTATAAAAGTGCATGTTGAAAACTAAAAATAAATTAATCTTGAAAAAAGGTACATGTTGACTTTATTATATGCCTAATTTTGGGATAGACAATAGCAACTGGGGAAACTGGCTTCCAGTAGAACGTGAGCTTTGAAGAAAGCTATATAAAGAGAAGGATATGAAACGGGCCAGATTGTGAAGGAACTTTGAAAACCAAACAAAGAAGTTGGTATTTTTTCCTGGAGTCACTTGGGAGCCACTAGAGTTTCTTGAGCTCTGGAGGTTCTTGGTCAGACCTGTGCCTTTTTAAAGTATTATCACAACTATGTGGAAGATGATTTGGAGAGAAGGAAGACACTAGTGGATAGTAGTGATTATTATCAGTTGATCTCTCCACCCCATCACACAGTTAATTTTTCCATACTAAACTAATTTAGTTCTTGGCTTACACCCTTCTCACTTCCCTAATTTTAGAGGACTTTAACATAGAGGCCCCTTCAAATACTTTATCCACAATTTGTTCTCAGATCTTGACATTTCTAACCTCACAACATCTCTTTTTAAAATTAAAATTAGTTATCAGGATAGCCCTAATTGCTTTTTTTCTGTTTACTTAATTTTATTTCATTTTCAGTTCATTAAATATAATAAATATTCTCTCCCTCTTCCCTTCCCCCAAGGCAAGAAAAATGAATCATTACAAATATGTATAGTTATGCAAAAAAAAGAAGAAAATATGCTTTAGTCTGCACTCAGTCTATTAGCGCTCTCTCTCTCTGGAGGTAGATAGCGTGTTTCCAGAGTCCTTTGGAATTGTGTTTGATTGTTGTATTGGTCAGACTTACTGAGATATTCAAACTTACTTGTCTTTAAATTATTGCTGCTGTGTACAAATTGTTCACCTGGTTCTGCTTGTCATCTGCATCAGTTTATACAGGTCTTCCTAGGTTTTTCTGAAACCATCCCCTTCATCATTTCTTATATCACAAATAGTATTTCACCACATACATATACTTTAACTTATTCAACCATTCACCCAAATGGTGGACATGCCCTCAGTTTACAAATCTTTGCCACCACAAAAAGAATTGTTAGAAATGTTTTGGGGTTTTTTTTTGGGTGTGTACTTTTGGTCCTCTTTCTCTTTCTTTGATTTCTGGTGACGGTATCAGTGGGTCAGAGTATGCAAAGTTTAACAGCTTTTGGGGTATAATTCCAAATGTTCTCCTGAATGGTTGAACTAGTTCACAGTTCCACCCATAGTGCATTAGTATATATCTGCTTTCTTACATCCTCTTCAGCATTTTTGTGCAGTTAGATGATCCGAGCATAGGGCTTGGAATTAGGGACTGTTCTTCATGAGTTCAAATCCAACTTCAGACATTTACTTAGTTGTGTGATTCTGAGCAAGTTGGCCCTGTTTGTCTTAGTTTCTCATTTGTGAAATGAGCTGGAGAAGTAAATGGCAAATCACTCTAGAGTCTTTGCCAAGAAAACCCCAAAATGGGGTCACAGAGAGTCGGACACAGCTGAAACAACTGAACAATTTCAACAACTCCAGCATTTGTCATTTTCCAGTTTTGACATCTTAGTCATTCTGATAGTGGTACCTCAGAGTTGTTTTAATTTTACATTTTTTGAATAATTACTGATTTAGAGCATTTTTTCACATGCCTGATACCTTAGATTCCTTCCTCTGAAAACTGCTTATTCATATGCTTTGTCCATTTATCAGTTGGGGAATGGTGCTTATTCTTTTAAATTTGATTCAGTTCTCTATGTATTTTAGGAGTGAGACTTCTATCAGGGAAACTTGCTGCAAAGACACCCCTTTCCCGATTTCCTGCCTTCTAATTTTATCTGCATTCATTTTGTTTGTGCAAAAGCCTTTTAATGTCAAGTAATCCAAATTCTCCATTTTATCTCCTGTGAACCTCTCTATCTCTTGTTGGTCATGAACTCTTACCCAACCTTAGCTCTGACAAGTAATTACTTTCATGCTCCACTAATTTGCCTATTTGTCATGTCACCCTTTATGTTTAAATCAGGTACCCATTTTGAGCTTACCTTTGTATATAGTGTGAAATGTTGGTCTATACCTAGTTTCTTACAGACTGCTTTCCAGTTTTCCCAGCAGTTTTTGTCAAATACGTATCTCTGTCTCTTTCCTCAGCTACCACCTTGGTATAGATTGCTTATTACCTTCTACCTGAACTATTACGATAAACTTCCAACTCATCTACCTGCCTCAAGTCTCTCCCTACTGGAATCTATCCTCCACTTACCTGCCAAGATGATTTTTCTAAAACATACATTTGACCATGTTACCTGCTTAGTGAATTCTAGGGGCTCCCTTTTGCTTATAAGATTAAGTATAAAACCCTCTAGCATTTAAAGCCTGTCAAATTCTGACTCTTTATCCATGGATGCTTCTTAACATTTTCTTGCTTCTCTCTGCTCAGTCTATGATCTCTAGCTGCAGCAACTTTCTTTCATTTGCTAGCACATTGCCCGCCATCTCCTTTGTACTGACTCCTCTTCCCCCAACGCTCATGACTGTAATGCTCTCCTCTCAAACATCTCTTCCCTGGCTTTTTTTTTTTTTCAAGACTTCTCATCTCATGCTGGGTGTCCCAGAAACATCTTAAACTCAAACATGTGCAAAAACTCATTATCTTTCCCTGGAAACCCTCCTACCTTCCCTATTTCTGTAAAGGGCAACATTATCCTCCCAGTCTCTCAGGCTCTCAACCAAGGAGTCATACTTAACTTCTCATTTACTCTCACTTCTTTCCCCCTCTCCCCCAGAGCTGGCATCAGGGTCAGTTAATTTCACCTCTGGGACCTTTCTTGAATATGATACTTCTTTTTGATACTTGCCCCTACCCTGGTTCAGACCCTTATCCCCTCAGGCCTAGACTATTGTAGTAGCTTGTGGGGGCGTGGGAGAGGTCTGTAGGCCTCACTTCTCTCCCCATTTCAGTCCATACTCCCCGTTCACCTTCCATTCAGATGTAGGAAAATATCAGATTTGACCATGTCACCTACCCCTCAACAAACTCTGATGGCCATCTTTGCCTCTGGGAACAAATACAAAATTCTAATAATCTAGTTCCTTTCTACCTTTCCGGTCTTCTCAACCTGTGCTATTCAGTGATCCTGGCCTCCTGACTAGTCCATAAACAGGGTACTTCTTCATCTCTTGGCTCTGGGAATTTTCTTTGGCCATCCCCCATACTTGGAATGTTCTACCTGCTCACTTTCACCCACTGGCTTCTTTTTAAGTCCCAACAAAAACCCATCTTCTGCTGAAAGTCTTTCCCAAACCCTCTTAATTCTAGTGCGTTTGCTCTCTTATTGCCTATTTTTCCTGTATGTGGCTTGTTGGTACATACTTGTTTGCTTCTCTTTCCCATTAGATTGTCAGCTCCTTGAAGACAGGGGACTGTCTGTTAACTGTTTATCCCATGTTTAGCAGAGTGCCTGGCACACACTTGGTGATTAATAGATTTTAATAACAAAAGTGCCTTGTCTTATTTTGTATATATTTGTAAATACACTTCTCCTAGGGAATGTAAGATTCTTGATGGACCAGCATGTTAATTTTCATTGATAATAACTGTAGTCAGCCTTTATAAAAACTCTTTAGGGTTTGCTCAATGCTGTGTTATAAGTCATGTTATTATGATCCCTATTTCACAGATGGGAAATAGTGACTGAGAGGTTGTGATTTGCCTTCAGTCACAAAGCTTCTAAGTATCTGAGGCAGAATTAGAACCTGATTGTCCATTTCGTTCCTTTAAACTCTCTAGATATTTTTGAAAGCAAGGATTTACATCCTTGATTGATATCTGGTTGTGCTTGTGGTACCCTTGGGGCACAGAAGGGTTAAGTAAATTGCTTGATCTTGGACTACAGAAATCTCTGACTCTTAACTTTAATTTCGCCTCCAGAATCACAGTAATCCATACTATACCGTGATGCTTCTAACACTACAAAATGTACCTTTTACAATCAGATACTTATAAGTGGAATAACAGTAAAGCCCTTAATTTCAACATTAATAATACTTATTTTAAGAATTAAACAGAAGTAATTTGTTTTGCTTTAGCTTTCTGCTTTGTTACAAGGGAGAATGTGTAGTAGGAAAGTGACATTTTTAAAAAATCAATAAAACATTTCTAAAAAGTCCTCAACAAACCCAAAAAAGATTCCGGGGCACTCTACACAAGCGACTCGCCCATGTCTTATAAATTCCTTTTCTCCTGTCCAAAACAGCTGTTTACCTATTGATTATGGATGGTCCCCAGTGTTTTGAGACCCCAAACCATCATCATTTGGAAATTAAAGTAGGAAAGGGAAGCAATTTCTATAAGCAAATCTATAAGCAAAAAGAAAAGATAACATTTGAATGAATTATGCCTTAAATAAGATAACCAAATTCAGTAAAATTGCCATTTGCCTGCTTTTTAACCTAATTTTTAAATGTATACTAACTAAAGCTCTGCTATATCTTCCTCCCTTTTATGGGTAAACTCTGAGAATACCACTTAGACTCTGTGCCTCTACTATTCTTCCTCCTACTCTCTTAACTCTTTGCAGTCTGGTTTTTAAAAACCTCACCATTCAGCTAAAGTCTTTCCAAAGTTACTAATTGCCAAATCTAATAGGCTTTTCTCAAACCCCTTTGACTTCTCTGCAGCCTTTAACACTGTAGATCAGTGGGGTCAAGCTCAGAAATGAGGGCCAATTAAAGCTATGAAAAGATCCCTGAGGATATTAACATTACCTCTGTTTTATTGAGTTTTTAAATTTATTTTGTTAAACATTTCCTAGTTAAAATTTAATCTGGTTCATCTTGCTCTCTCAGCTTGTGGGAGTGTTATGAGGCCTTCTCCATGATCCTTTGTTCTCTCCCTCCCTGTCTGACCACTCTTTCTCTATTTCCTTTGCTGGATCTTCTCATTAGCTAACAGTGGAAATTCCTCAGGACTCTATCTTGGGCCTCCTCTACTCCTATGTTACTTCACTTGGTTTCATCAGCTCTCACAGTTTGAGTTGTCATCTCTATGCAGATGACTCAGATCTACTTATCTAGCTCTGCCCTCCCTGTTGACCTCCAGTTTGGCATTTACAGCTGCCTGTTGTCTTCTAGACGTCTCAAACTCATATCCAAAACTGAGCTCATCTTTCCTCCCAATCCTTCCCTTTCAGACTTCACTGTTACTGTTGACAGTACTGCCTTCCTCCCAGTCCCCAACGTAGGTGTCATCCTTAACTCCTCACCCCCCATATGTAATCACCCTTTAAATCCTGACATTTCATTTTTGCCTTAACATCTCTTAAATTCTCTTCTCTCCTTACACTAGCACCACCACTGTATAGGCCCTCATCACTTCACACCTGCATTATTGCAAAAACCTACTGGTTAGGTTTCCTACCTGAAGTTTCCTCTCCACTATAATCCATCTTCCACTTACTTATCAAGGAATTTTTTTCCTAAAGCATTGATCTGTGTCATCTCTTACTCAGTAAACTCCAGTTGATTCTTATTACCAGGATCCAATGCTTTCAAATCTCTTCATAACCTGATCCCTTCCTGTCTTTCCACTCTTCTTACACTGCCCTCCATATACTCAGTGACACTAATTTTTTGCTGTTTCTCACACAAGACACTCCCATCTCCCAACACCATCATTTTCACTGTTCTTCAAGCCCCCCCCATCTCTACCTATTGACTTTCTTCTACACTCAGCTAGAGTTTTACCTTCTTCAAGAAGCCTTTCTCATTCGCCTTTAATCTTGGTGCCTTTTTTTAATGAGACTACTCCCATTTAATCTTGTATATATGTATTTGTTGTTTTTCCCTTTCAGACTATGATTTCCTTGAGGGTAGGGACTGTTTTTTGGGCTTTTTTTGTATCACCAGAGCCTGGCACATAGCAGGAGCTTAGTAAATGCTGATTGACTTGACTGGTTTACTGGAATTATAACTAGGGAGGATATCAAATAGGGCCTGGGGCAGGTGGCACTAAAGACACCCTCAGTAGGGGTAGGCAGGGGAAGAGGACACAGACCCCAGGTCTTAAAAAGGCTGCTGCTCTTGGGAGAGTTGCCTGAACTCCTCCTGATCAATTTAGTAGCATCTTAGTTTAAGGGAGTTATTTCTTAGTAATGGTGCTAAAGTCCCTGTTGTATCTTTGTACTTGCCTGAGCCTTGGGGGTGGAGGTAAAGTGAGGGGTGGAAGATCTTTTTTTTAATTAATTTTATTTATTTTCAGCATTCTACAATCACTACCATATGAGTTAGATTATTATTTTTCCCTCCCTCCCTGAGACGGCATACAATTTTATATGGGTTCTACACATACATTCCTATTAAATATATTTTCACTATAGTCATGCTGTGTAGAAGAATTAAAATGAAGGGGGGAAATCATATAACAAACTAAAACGTAATACACTCACACAAAAAAATGATCTGCTACATTCTGTGATTGAATTCCATAGTTCTTTCTCTGGATGTGGAAGGCATTTTGCCTTCAAAGACCATTGGGAATTTATTTTAAAGTCCTTGCATTGCAGTGAAGATCCAAGTCTACCAGGAAAAGCTCTTGCACACTGTGGTCATTGCTATGCACAAAATTCTCCTGGTTCTGCTCCTTTCGCTCAGCATCAGATCATATAAGTCTTGCCACACCTCTCTGACATTTTCCTGTTCCAGATGGAAGATCTTAAAGCCAACCTTGCCTCCATTCTCAGATGACTTGATTTAACATTTAAGGAAACTGAAGTTTCCCCCCAGTAGAGGAAATGACTTTGTCAAGGTGAGTCACATTGGTTCAATTCTTAAATTGAGACCATGCTAAGGTGGAGTCAAATGGAACCCAAAATCTCATAGACTATTAAGACCAAGGCACAGATATGTCCCAGCCCCAAGCACGTGGCAGGGTGGGGTTTGAAGGGGAGGGGGGAAAGGCCCTGGGAGTGAAAAGACTCCATCTATATGGATGTTCTCTTCCCCCTGCCCCACCCAGTGTAGTTAGGTTCCACTAGGCTCAGGATTCTTGAATTACATCACCTGATCCAGGGCTGCACAATCTGCTGATAGAATCCAAAGGATTCTAGACTCCAAAGGATTTCTGGTGGCCCACCAGAAATGCAGAGAAAAACATCCTGTGCAGGGCTCCCCTAACCTGATAGGCCTGCCATCTAAACTTGAGACCTTGTCCTCCTGGCCAACCTGGGCTCCAGGGATTGACAGCTGGTTGATGGCAGAAAAAAACCAATAACACACACACCTCCAAAACAACCACACACTTAAGTGCCTGTTTTAGAGGTCAGGGAGGTGCTACCCTCCTACAGGGGTAGAGAAACCAGGCCTAGCTTTTTCTCTGTGCTAGGAGTGATGAGCCTTCCTAGCCTGTTGCTGCTACCCACAAAGGCTTTTATAGTACAGCCAGGTACAGAGTAGGTGCTTAATAAATGCTTATTGACAGTCTGAGAGGCACATGGCATTTTCAGAAATGAAGGATCTGTTTGTTTGGCAAGATCCTTTAATGCCTTGGCCCTGTCTTCTCCCTTGTCCCCAGTCAGGGCCACCTTGAATTCTGACTCAGGCCCATCCTGAGCCAACCCCAGTATCCTGCCATTCTTTTCCAGGCTCCTGCTCAGACTTTTTCTTATCATAGAAGTGAGGAAGGAGGCTACAATTGGAGATGGTGAGTGGGGAAGAATTTCCCTTTGCCCTTGGCTGAATCCTGAATAACCCTGGTCCCCCCTTTCTTAAGCCCCCCCCCCCATTGTGACCCTGGATGACAGGTCTGGGAAGGGTTATTTTTAAATAGTTTTCCAGTTTGTCACCACAATCTGTAACCAAATTAGCTCAGTAAAAAAGGCTTGCTACATTTTTTTATTGTACTTGTAAATGCATCCAGAGGCTATTAAGCAGTGGCAGTAGCCAATAAATATATATAATAAACTTGGTGACTTTTCATGAATATTTCCCATAAACTTAAAAGAGGAAACTTGAAGGACAAGTCTTGGGGATACTTTTGCCATATTAGCTTGATAACAGAGAGTCTAGAGGCAGAAAATATATCTATTATAATAGCTTTGGGGCATGAGAATGACATCCTCCTGAGATCTTTGCTCATTTTTACTTCGGTTTATAATTGTGTTGATTTTATTTTTTAAATTCACGTGTTGGCCTCCCAAGAGCAAAGCAATCCAAACTACTCACATCACTAAATGCTTCTGGGTGAAAGGTGGTGTGGTGACCATAGTGCTGGGGCTTACAGTCAGGAAGACCCTAGTTCAGATTTGATCATAGGTACTAGCTGTGTGACCCTGGGCAAGTCACTTAATCCTGTTTGCCTCAGTTTCCTCATCTGTAAAATGAGCTGGAGAAGGAAATGGCAAACTTCCAGTGTCCTTGCCAAGAAAACCCTAAAGGGTCGGGTAGAGTTGGATACAACTGAAAACAGTTAAATGACAAGACAACAAATAAAAAAAGCCAGGGTAACGGAAAGATTTTGCGATCACAGGTGCTCAGAAGAAGCTTTTCTTGGGCAGTCATTTAAATCTCTTATGTAAAGCTACTTCTGTTTCTGTAGAAAGTTCCTGGTGTTTAAAAACTATTTGGGGGTTTGAGGATTTTTTCTTAGAAAGTTAAGATAGCAACAAATAGAATGAAACTAAGAATTCATAAAATTTACATTTAAATATATTCTTCCTGTTCTGAGTCCTTCAGGCTATCTTGAATTAGCAGTAGTGTGTAGGGAACCAGCTCCCTAGATACAGGCTAGTGAAAAATACATTGCTGTTCCTGCAAGTGTGTAGTGCCTCCCATGTGAGAGGCTTTCTGGTAAGCCCTGTTATGCAAAGGTACAAATGAGTACAGTTAGGCCCCAAATGTTACTTGGCTGCCCAGTGCCATTGCTTTTTCTCAGTTACCAACTTAAGACTATGACTTAATCTCATTTGACAGATTCCCTCCAACTCTGAAATTTATTTTTGTTAATTTATATATCACCTTACTTCCCCCCCTTCTGTCTTTTTATACCTGATCCCTTTTCTTCCTCCTTAGCATTGCCCCCTTCCAGTTTAGTTACATTTTGCACTTTCCAAGTGCTCCTCCAGCCAGTGACACTGGCCTCCTTGTTGGTCCTCCCAGAATACGCTCTGTCCCTCGGCACTAGAGAGCTTCCTTGTCTGAAGTGCTTTCGTTTCTCATCTCTCTGCCTCTTGACTTTTTTCAAGTCCCAGTTAAAATCTGCTTTCTGCAGGAAGCTTTTTCCAATCCCTCTTGTTCTAGTGCCGTCCTTCTTCTGATTATTTCCTGTTAATCCTGTATGTAGCTTGTTTGTCCTTAGTTACTTACACATTGTTTTCCCCTGGATAGTAGGAACTGTATTTTGCGAGGTCCATGGTGCCTAGTGAATACATCGGGTGCACTGCTTAATAAGTGTTTATTTGCTGACCTATTGATAAGGATACTTGGGTGAAGAAGTGAGTAGAGGGCCAGGCCTGGAGGCAGGAAGACTGAGTTCAAATCTGACCTCAGACACTAGCTGTGTGACTCTGGGCAAGTCACTTCACCCTGTTTGCTTCAGTTTCCTCATCTGTAAAATGAGCTGGAGAAGGAAATGGCAAACCACTCCAGGATCTCTGCCAAGAAAACACCAAAATGAGTCATGAATGGTTAGGCACCATTAAAAATGCCCGAACCTACTAATAAACTCTCTTCCACTAGACAGAATCATTCAGTGTCACCCCTTGTTTAAAGTCTCAACTGCTGTTCTTCTGATATCGAGGTGTTCCACCTAATTTTAAATGAAGACACTTATAGGTATAACTTTATCAGAAATTATACACAGTACCTATACTATGTTTTGTGTAATAATATTATGGGCCTCAAAGACACAATTTTAAAAAATATGAAAAACTTCGGCAGTTGAGTGACTTTTGGATCATAGTTCCAAATTGTTTTTCACAATGGCTGAATCAGTTCACAGCTCTCCCAACAATTGAATTTTTCTCAGTCTCTCCAACATTTGTCATTTTCTTTTTTTGTCACTTTGGCCATCTGACGTGTGGGGTAGAACCGCAAACTTGATTTAATGTGAATTTCTCTAATTTTTAGTAGTTCCCTGAAGCTTACTTGGAAAACTATCTTTGTATCCCCTTGCCACTTATCAACTGGGAAATGACTTATAAAATTGAACCAATTCCTCCTATAGCTAGGAAATAAGTACTTTATCAGACAAGCAAAGATTCTCCTCCCTTTATCTGATTCCCTTTTAATTTTAGCTAATTGGGGGGGAGTTGTGCAAAAACTTTTAAAATTTTATGTTATCAGAATTATCCATCTTTTGTGAATACTGTCTGACCCCTGCTTGATTTTGAGCTCTTCTCACTGTCTTAATTTTTTTTTTTTTTTTTTGCTGCTTTGTTTATGTCTAAATTATGTATCAATTTGGAGTTCATTTTGGTACTCAGTTTCTAACCAACTGCTTTCCAGTTTTCCCAGCAATTAATACTGAATGAACTTTACTTGGGTTCTTTGGGCTTGTCAGACTCTGATGTATATTTCTGCTTCTATATGGTGTGCCTGAAGTATTCCACTGATTAATCTCTCTCTCTTTCCCTCTTCTTCCTTCCTTCCCTCCTACCTCAGACTACCAGGTTCCCTTCATTCTCATTGTTTTCTTTGAAGATCCTTGATCTTCAGTTCCTTCACATGATTTCATGTTATAATTTTTTCTAGTTCTATAAAGTACTCTTTTGGTAGTTTGGTGTGTTACTGAATAAATTAATTAATGGCGTTGTCATTTTCATTTATTTTGACTCAGCCTACTCATGAGCAATTAATATTTCTCTACTTATTTAGATTCATATTTCCGAAGAGCTGTTTTCATATAGTTCTTCTGTTATTTATTGATAGGTAGACTCTCAGTTATTTTGCAGTTATTTTTAAACGAATTTCTCTTTCTCTTCATACTGAATTTCTACAGAATATACAGATTAATTTTTAGAGTTCTGTAAGTAAACAGTTTGAAAAAAGGTATTATTTCTGATACCAGTGCTTATTCCCTCAGTTTCTTGTTACTTACTATACCTAGTATTTAAAATAGTATATGAAATGATAATAATGGTGATAATGAACAACTTTTTGTACCTTATTGGAAAAATCTACCTTATATGTAGTATTTGCTCTTAGTTTTAGATAATAGTGTTCTTCATGGTAAGGAAAAGTCCATATGCTTTCAGGTGTTGGGTTTTGTCAAACCTTTTCAGTATCTGTTGAAAACATCTGATTTTTATTATTTTTGTTAAGAATATATGTTTATGGTTTTTCTCACTGAACCAGTTGTGCATTTCTGGTATAAATCCAATCTAGTTATATAGTGTATAATCTTTTTGTTGTGTTGCTACAACCTCTTTGCTAGTATTTTATCAAATTTTTTTACACTGATGTTGGTCTGTAGTTTTCTTTCTCTTTTTTTTGTCACTTTTATTTCCCCATTAAGACCATATTGGTATTGTAGAAGGAATTTGGCTGTATCTTTTATTTTCTTATTTTTGAAAATAATTTGTGCACTACTGGAGTTAATATGCTTTGAATATTTGATAAAATTTGCTTTTATTTTTTTTTATTAAATTTATTTATTTATTTAACTTTTTACATTCATTTTCACAAATTTTTGGGTTCCAAATTTTCTCCCCTTTTCTCCCCTCCCCCCCACCCCAATGCCCCAAGCAATCTAATTTTCCCTATCTCCAATCTGCCCTCTCTTCTGTCATCCCTCCCTTCTCTTGTCTCCATCTTCTCTTTTCTCCTGTAGGGCCAGATGACTTTCTATTCCCCATTAACTGTATGTCTTCTTTCCTAGTTCCAACAACAATACTAAACAGTTGTTCCTAAAACTTTGAGTTCCAAATTCTCCCCATCCCTCCCTCCCCACCCATTCCCTTTGGGACGGCAGGCAATTCAATATAGGCCATATCTGTGTAGTTTTGCAAATGACCTCCCTGATAGTCGTGTTGTGTAAGACTAACTGGATTACCATCCCTCCTAACCTGCCCCTCATTGTTTCTCTTCTGTCTTTTGATCCTGTCCCTCCCCAAGTGTTGACTTCAAATTGCTCCCTCCTCCCTTTGCCCTCCCTTCCATCATCCCCCCTTGCATTATCTCCTTCTCCCCCACTTTCTTATACTGTAAGATAGGTTTTCATACTAAAATGAGTGTGCATTTCACTCCTTCGTTTAGTCATATGTGATGAGGGTAAACTTCTTGTTTTTTTTTTTTTCTCAGCTCTCCTCTTTTTCCCTCCACTAAAAAAAACTCCTACCTGCCTCTTAAATGACATATAGTTACCCCCTTCCATTTCCCCCTCTTTCCTCCCACTACATTTCTCTCTCACCATTTACCTTAATTTCTTTTAAGGTATGGTCCCATCCTATTCAGTTCAACCTGTGCTCTCTATCTCTGTATATGTGTGTATGTGTGTGCATGTGTGTACATATGTATGTGTGGTCCCACCAACTACCCAGATACTGAAAAGTTTTAAGAGTTAGAAATATTGTCTTTCCCTGTATGAATGTAAACAGTTCTCTTCTGGTAAGTCCCTTAAGACTTCTCTTTGCTGTTTCCTTTTTCATGCTTCTTCTCATTCTTGCGTTTGAAAATCAAATTTTCTTTTCAGCTCTGGTCTTTTCATTAAGAATGATTGAAAGTCCTCTGTTTCATTGAAAGACCATATTTTCCCCTGAAGTATTGTACTCAGTTTTGTTGGGTAGGTGATTCTTGGTTTGAGTCCTAGTTCCTTTGCCTTCTGGAATATCCTATTCCACGCCCTTTGATCCCGTAATGTAGAAGCTGCTAGATCTTGGGTTATCCTGATTGTATTTCCACAGTACTGGAATTGTTTCTTTCTAGCTGCTTGCAAGATTTTTTCCTTGAGCTGGGAGTTCTGGAATTTGGCCACAGTGTTCCTAGGAGTTTCTCTTTTTGGATCTCTTTCAGGTGGTGATCGATGGATTCCTTGAATACTTATTTTGCCCTCTGGTTGTAGAATGTCAGGGCAGTTTTCCTTGATAATTTCATGCAAGATGATGTCTAGGCTCTTTTTTTGATCATGAGTTTCAGGTAGTCCCATAATTTTTAAATTGTCTCTCCTGGATCTATTTTCCAGGTCAGTTGTTTTTCTAGTGAGATATTTCACATTCTCTTCCATTTTTTCATTCTTTTGGTTTTGTTTGGTGATTTCTTGGTTTCTCAGAAAGTCATTAGACTCCATCTGTTCCATTCTAATTTTGAGAGAACTATTAAATTCAGTGAGCTTTTGAGCCTCTTTTTCCATTTGACTCATTCTGCTTTTGAAAGCATTCTTCTCCTCATTGGCTTTTTGAACCTCCTTTGCCAGTTGAGTGAGCCTATTTTTCAAGGCGTTAATTTCCTCAGCATTTTTTTGGTCTCCTTTAGCAAGGTATTGACCCGTTTTTCATGCGTTTCTTGCATCTCTGTCATTTCTCTTCCCAGTTTTTCCTCCACCTGTCTAACTTGCTTTTCAAAATCCTTTTTGAGCTCTTCCAAAGCCTGAGCCCACCCCCCACCCCCCTGGGGTGTCTGGGGTACTGAGGCCCCGCCCTCCACGTCTTTCCCTGATGGCAAGAATACGTCCTCGTCATCAGATCCGAAGGTCGGGATCATTTGCATTTGTTGGAAAAAACTCTATAGTCTTATTTTTCTTCCCTTTTCTAGGCATTTTCCCAGCCAGTTACTTGACTTCTGAGATTCCTTTCTACCCCCGCCTGGATCCGCCCAGCTAGTGCTTGGCCTCTAAGATTCAAATGTGCTTTCCGCGGCAAGCTTTAGTTCTGGCGCTGGGGTGGAGGCAGGGCCGCCTCCCAGGCTCAGTTCCCTCAGGGGCTTTATGCAGAGACTTTCAGTAATAGAGTGGGGTGGGGGCAGGGCCAGCTCCCAGGCTCAGCTCCCTCAGGTTTTATGCAGAAACCTTCCGTAATGAAGATCCTGCCAGCTGCTGGGGGATTCCTGAGTCCCGGGCCGCTGCCGCCTCAGCCGCCGCCCCCGTCTCTGCCGCCGCCGCTTCCTCCCGAGGGGACCCAAGTCACGGAGACGCTCCGCTCCCCTCCTCTAGCCCAGCCTTCTTTCTCACTGACCTGTAGCTTCTGTGGGCAGAGGGACTTTCCCGGCTGCCGGAGCTTCTGTCCCTGAAGCCTGCTCGGGTCAGCTTCTCTGGGGCCATGGCCAGGGCAGTGTTGGGTTGGGGTCCGCTTTCCGGGGCGCGACGGACCCCGGGGACGGCTCTTCAGGGCTCTCTGGCATGGAAATCTCTTCCACTCCGTTTCTGCACACCTTGTATTGACCCAGAAGTTATGAGGGTCTCTTTTTACATTAATTCTATGGGCTTTGGTTTCGGAGCTCGTAAACGTGCGTCCTTTTACTCCGCCATCTTGGCTCCGCCCCTAAAATTTGCTTTTAAATGCTCATTTATGGATTATTCAATTCATTTTTATGAAATTAGTTATTTAAGTTTTGTTATGTTAATGTGAGCATTTTTTGTTGGCATAATTGTGCAAAATAGTTTCTAATAATAAATTCTAATAGTTTGTTGTGAGTTCTCCATTTTACGTTTTTGATACTGGTAATTTTTTTAAATCCAATTTGCTCATGGCTTATTTAAAAAAATATTAGCTCCTATTTTTATTAGTTAAATGTCTTGTTAATTTCATTTTTTTGTTAATTTCTTTGATTTTCAGAATTTGTATTTTGTGGTTAACTGGGGTTTTTAAAAATTAGTTTCCTAGTGTAATTTTATCTTCTAGTCATTGATCTTTGATTTTCTTATGTCATTGTTTATTTTATTTTATTTTATCTTTTTTGATGAAAATAATTCAAGATATTTTCTCCCAAAGACTACCTTGTCTGCTTCCCATAAATCTTGGTATGTTGTCTTGTTGTTGTCATTTTATATGATAAAATTATCTGTTGTTTTTACGATTTGTTCTTTGATCTGCCAATTCTTTAGGATTTTTATGCAGTCTCATATTGTTTCAAATCACTTTTTCTTCGGTGGCCCTTTACTGAATATACTAGTGTTTATTATATTATAGTTTACTAAAGAAAATCTTTAATATTTCTGCTTGTTTGTGAGATTTTTCTGCCCTAATACGTAAATGAAGTGATTTGCTCAAGTTACAGCACAGGTTGCAAGGAGCAGAGCCAAGATTGAAACACCGGCTTATTATTCCAGATCAAATGCTTTTTCCACTTTAACAAAGCAGCTTAAAACTACTGCTTTTTTCCAGTTTTTCCAGAATTGTGCAGTGCTAAGCAAAATACTTAAATGCAGCTTGAAACGGAAAAATTAAAAATCAGATTAAGCCTTAATTGAAGAGTCAGAACATCAAAAAATACTTAGATAAAAATACTAAAAGCCTGCTAGATCCTCCATAGTAACAGCTGACTTTCTTACATCATGTCATTCTGTCACTGTCACTGGGGTTCAAAGTAAATCCAGCTTTTAAAAACTGGCATTAAATTAGACTGATAAGATGTTACAGATTTTCTAAAAGTCAGAAATGTTTCTGGAAATTTTTTTCATTTTAAATATCTTAAATGAGATGTTTCATAAAAGTTACTTAATTATTTGTTTGGCTCCAGCATATATAGCTTAGCTTCTTTAGGGGCGTTGAAGGGAAAGAATACCCTAAATAAAAACTATTATGTCAGTGCTCAGATTTTAAAGCTTTTTTTTTTTTTTTTTTTTTTTTTTTTGGTATTTTCACATATAAAGAGCAGGTGTAAAGCATATTTAGAACAGTTTCAGCATGTGTGAAAGTGTTTTTCGGTGTATGTTTATTTCCATTTCACTGCACATTCCAGCCTGGCTTGGGAATTGTGACAGAATACTTAGCAGGATATACACCTTTAATGGAGTTATACCGTACATGAATTAGGAGAGGGGAGAATTCCCTGAATTTTGAAACAAATAATTAATACCTTTTGAAAAAAAAAAAGTAGGTTTTTTCCTGATAGGTATGTGGGAAAGGAAGATGATATATTATTATAGAAAAAGTACTTAATGATGTACTTAATAAAAGTAGGTGCTAATGGGTTTAGCTATGAAGAAAATGTAAAGTAGGGATTGAAATTTCAAAATGTGTGGATCATCTTGTATTTTCATAGTTTACTAAATGCTTTTTGTCATTGTTGAGTATGTGTGGGCATTATTTTATATTGCTTTCTTGGTCAGAACCCATTTTGAGAAAGCAGGGGGATTACAGATCTTATTTGTCACAAGGTTTTGGTTAGGCCAGTTTTTGTATGTATACAGTTTTCCTCTGTCAGTGTGGTGTAGCTCCTGTTTCACTTAGTTCTTTTGGAAATTCTTGAAGGGCTCTTTGGATATGAACATAGGAAATGATGAAGGGGTGGATTCAGAGAAACCTGGGAAAGGTTTTATGAACTGATGAAAAGGAAAGTGAAAACAATTTATATGTTAACAGCAATGTTGTGAAGACAAATAACTTTGAAAACCTCAGTCAGTCTGATCAACAGAGTGACCAAAAACTATTCGAGGTGAAGTGTGTGGGAAGTGATAGACTCAGATTGTGAATTGACCTCTAAAAAAATAATCAGTCATTGTGCACTTACTTTCCTTGACTGTTCATGATGTTTTTTTAGAGAATTCATTACTGAAAAGAAAATTAAGTTGAATTTCAAAAAATAGAAAGGGTCTTTGTATTATCAAAATTTTATTGTCAGCCACTGAAAACACTATGTGCTAGGCAGGCACTGTGCTAACATTAAGAATATAAACAGAGACGAAAAGAAACCATGGTGCTTACTCTTTAAGAGCTTATATTCTAATGGAGAAAGACAGCACTTAGACTAGAGTGGGTTCAGGTGGGAACTTGCTGGAGGAATCTGAATTGTAGGTGGGCAAGAAATACGCAGAAGTGATTGGCTTGGAGGAGCCATCCAGTGGGAAGGAGAGACTGAAGTGCTTTTCCAAAATGAAGAGTTTTCTGAGGACCATGGCCTGTGTCCTTCTCTGGTCCAGAAGCACATCGTGCCTGGGCTGAGCATGCTGCATTTCTTTCTCTAAGAGGTGGGCACTCTTGGGGCTGAGATCCTTGTGGACTTGAAGACTTGAACTTCTCAAAAGAGGCGAATACTTTTCTCCAGGGAGAAGCAGGCTCTTTGTTTTGTTTTTGTAGCACAGAAGTGTTTTCTGTGAAGAATTTATCATTTGAGTTAAAAGCAAATGTAGGAAATTCTTTTGGAAATGTGTCTTAAGAAAATTCAAAGTGAATTTGAAGCTGTTTTGCAGTCTTAACAAGAGTATAAGAGATGATGCAGTGTAAGGTGCAGCTGAGTTTTTAGTGTTCCTAAATTTTTTGACCACAAGCATTTAGAAGTTAATTTAGGGTCATAGGAACAGTTATTTAGAGCTAGAAGAAAATCCTAGAGGCCATCTCTTTCAATTCCTTGTTTTATACATTAGTAATTTGGTGTGAAAGAAAGTGAATGAAGTGTTAACAGGCATAATTTGAACTCTGGTTCTCTGACTCCATAATTAAAATAGTGTGTTTGTCCTTTGTTGCTGAAGAAGGCCATGCCATCAGAGCAATGATGACATCACTTGCCCTTGACTTTGTTTTGAGTGAGGGAGGGCTGTGCAGGTCACCAGCCTCACTTGTTCTCTGGAGACACCTGAATCCAGTGACTGGATGGATATTCATCAGGGTGACTGGAGATGACCCAGGATGAGGAAGTTGGGGTTAAGTGACTTGCCCAAAGTCACACAGCTAGTGAGTGTCAAGTGTCTGAGGTGAGATTTGAACTCAGGTCCTGCTGATTGCTGCACTGATGCTCTATCCACTGTGCTGCCTTGCTGCCCTAAAATAATTATGTATTTGAATCTTTGGGTTTTTCTGATCTAAAAGCAATCTCATCCTGATCTCACCCTCAGGGCAGTAGTAGCAGCACTAAATGCTCTTTTTTTGGCTCCAAAGCTTAGTACTTGATGGGTCTGGTGGATCTTCCCATTCTTGTTGATAATTCAGTCCCCTTTTGCATAAAAGACCATCAAGTCTAGTCCACAGGCATTAAACGCCCACCTGGTGCCAGACACTTTACTAAAGTCTGGGAATGCAATGACAGACAAAAATAGTCCTTCATCTGAAAGCACTGTGTGCCAAACATTAGGTATAAACAAGTTATGTAGGGGATGAATTGGATCTCTCTGGGGAAGGTCCTAGCTTTAAGGGGAATTGGAAAAAGCTTCTTGCATAAGGTGGGGCTTTAACTAGGACTTGAGAACCCAGGGTTTCCAGAAGGTGAGTCAGCTAATGCAAAATGAAAGGAGTGGTAAGGAGGGAGTAGGAGGCTGAGGGGCAGGGTGAGGAAGGCTGGGTCGCTAAGGGGCTTTAAAAGACAAACAAGGCTTTGCGTTAGGTCTCGGGTGGAAGATGGAGGCCTGGGGGGGGGCGGGGAAGGGGTTTGACGTGGGAGTTAGTTGTTGGTGCTGTGATTTTGGAACATCAGTTCGACAATTTAGAGGATGAAAACAAAAAAATCCCGCCATTAAAAAGGTTTTTAACGAATGATCTAAAGTAGTATAGGGGCATCCAGATGGCACGAGAGAGTACCAGGCCTGCAGTCAGGAAGATTCATCTTCTGGTGTCCCAATCTGACTTTAGACCTTTACTGTGACCCTGGGCAAGTCACTTAACCTTATTTGCCTCAGTTTTCTCATCTGTTAAATGAGAAGTAAATGGCAAATCACCCCAAATGGGGTCATGAAGACTTAGACATGACTGAAATGACTGAAAAACAACAGAAATGGTCTGATGTTTTTAATGTAGTATGTAACTTTTAAAAGCATTTTGTCTTTGTTATTAGCTGTTGCCATTGCAGTAGGGTAATTGAAGAACCTTCTCTGATTTCCTGCGGTAAATCCAATGTTTGACCCTTTTTGGTAAATGAAGCCTACAGTGAAAAGAGAAGAATTTTTCTGTTTTTGATTGATGTTAGTCACATGTTGCCACCTTAAGTGTCCTGTGTTGTTCCAATTGGATATTATTGTTTTATGTGACTTAATGTAGGTTTTGTTTAACTTTACCTATTCGTTTTTAAATGACAAATTTTGTTACAGTTGTTTGCATTTGTATGGGGAGAGTAATTTTCAGTGATCTTGTGCATGGTTCTACTTAATCTACTACTTGCTACTTCAGCTAGATTTTTTTTTTGTCTAAAATGGATTTAAAATCTAATAGAATTTTAGAGCTAGAAGAGGCCAGCACCTTCATTTTACAAATGAGGAAATGAGGTCCAGTGGTGGGAGGTGAAAGGGGTCCAACTGATATGTAGTAGTTTCTCATTGGAATAGAGGAGTATATTGATCTTTTCCTAAAACTTGCTGGTGTAGAAGCATCTTATATTTGTATAGCTCCTATCTCTAAGGAGTTAAGAGCATTTTATGGGTTTTTAAAATGAATTTTTTAACTCTTTACAGAATTCCTCTTCACAAATAATGGAAACATTGAATCATAGAATTTTAAAACTGCAAGAGTCTTTAGAATAATTATCCCTATTGGATCCCAACCAAACTTTCTGATTACAAGTATCTCTGTTTAACATCAAAATTTGGGATGGGGGAATTCTTTCATGTGGTAATGGTAGTAATGTTAGTTAATTGAGAAAATACATGATTAAATATGGATCTTTTGGAACTCCTTGACACACAACTTGGGACCACTGGTCTAACTTACCTTGTCTACTCCGTGCAAGCTCTTAATTGCCCAACAGGATGTAACTGGGATCGTGGACATGATCAAGGAAAACGAAGGCAATCCTCTCAGACAAGGGACTTCCTTGGAGCCATTGCCACCTTTTTCCCTCTTTTCTTTAGGGGGTATGGTAAATGTGAGCTGGAGTGGTGTCATAAAGCTCCCTAGAGACGTGGAATTGGAAAAACAGAGGTGCTTTCATAAGTCTCTGTGAGCTGATTCATAGTTGGGGAGATGTTAGTAACTTTCTTCAGAGTCAACCTAAATTTTCCTGTCTTTCATCTTTTCTGGCTTCTATTTTTGCTCTTGTACCTCCTCTTCCTTGAGTTGGCACCCTCTGCATAGCTGATTTTATTATATCATCACTGAGGCTGCAGGATGAAAGTTGGAAAATTTCAAAGTTAAGTTCCCAGAATAATGTCATCGCCCACATTGCACATGTCACATTTATATTTACTAGCTGGGCACTTTCTATACAGTATGTGAAGTGGGGTATCTCAGGTTGCTGTGAGAAACTGAGCTGCTTTCATTGTAACTTCTGCAGCCTTGATGTTAAGTAGCAGAAGCTTGTTTTTATCTTTTATCATCTTAGATCGAGGCAGATTGTTACTTTTTTACCGAGCGGCTCCATAGCGTCTTTGTTTGGCTGCGTTCTGTCATTCTTCGGTCCAGCCTTTGAAGCCCTGGTTTTTGCTCCTGGCTCCTTTTACTCTACAGAGTAGTAAGAGAAATAGGAAACTGGAAGCTTTGCTATGTGTTTTCTTCTGGTGGATGTGAAGCAGAGCGCACCTTAGTACAGACACGGTGTGCCGCACTTAGTAGGACCTGACTTATCCAGTGTCAGGGGTTTCACTTTGACATAAGCTCTGAGAGGAGCTTATTATTGAATATTGAATTGAATAATTGAATTATTATTGAATAATAATTACAAACTAAAATTTGCTTGAAGAATTTTATTTCTCGTGATGAAAAGTTAGTCATCCGCAGTCCTCTAGAACCAAATCAGGTTTAAGTAGGAATCAAAACGGATGGACTTTTTTTCATTTGAACTGTGACCCAGCATGGATTTGCCAAGGGAAAGGTGACTTGGTGTAGTGGCTGGAGAAGGGTAGGAGTAGACCTTAGAACAGGGACTCCCTAGATTCCTTGGACGTAATATAGGTATGACTGTAGGCAGATCATCTAGCCTCTGCCCTAGATGACTTTTTGGAGATGAGTTGCTGTTCTCCATTAGTGCAGTTTCTATGGCCTGTTGAAGTCATAGGATTAGAGCCCTTTCCTGGCTAAAAAAATAATTAAAAAGAAAAGAAAAAAGTGAAAGGCATTATTGTAGGTACTGGGAATGCTAGAGCCTTGCCCTCTAGGAGCTTCTATACGACTGGAGGATACTATCCAGTTAGCAGATAACTTCCATCTCTGACCAAAAATGAGCTCGTGATCTCACTCATGGAAGACATGAACATCTCTGTGTGCATCTGGAAAAAATAAATAGAAGGTGGTTTAGGGAGGCAAGGCACCATAATTTGGGGACACTGGAAAGACTTGATGTAGAAGGGAGCACTAGAGTTGAGGAAGAAAGAAATTCGTTAAGGAGGTAAAAAGAGTGTATTCCAGACAAGCCCAGTGGACAACGTGAGGCCCAGAGATCAGGACTGAGGGTGAAGCCCAGCCGAGAAATTTGATCCCTGACATCCCTTCCAGCTTTATATCTCTGATCCCATGATACTAGAGGCTGTAAGGAGCTACTGAATTTATTGAGGAGCTTGACATGGTCAGACCCAAGCTTAACAAGGATCACTTTGGAGGCAGAGGGAAAGCTACATTGGCATGAGCAGAGAAAAAGAGAAAAAAATTAATGAAGCCATTTCAGTATTACAGATGAGAGGTGACAAGATAGAAAGTGCGGAGGTAGACCGGATGCAAAAGATAAATGGAAGATAGAAAGGACAGAATCTGGAAACTGATAAGCTGTATGGGGTAGAGGATCCATGAAGGAGTGGAGGATAATGTTATGTTGGCTACGTTGAGTGTGGGACTTCAGATGGGACACCCAATCTGAAGTGGTGGTGGTGGGGCACTAGAGCTCCAGAGAGAGATTAGGGAGGAGGTGAGGGTGACTTTTTTTTTTTTTTTTTTTTGCTTTAAGGGCTTAGTTGAGATAAGGGCCTCAGAGCCCAAGTTTGTAGTATCAAAATACTACTACAGATTGTTTTCTTAGTGTTACTGCATTACCAAACCTAAGTTTTCTGTTGGTTATTTTGTTAGTTAAATGCTTTTCCACTCTTCATCCATGACTAATTGTAGTTTCATTTTGAAGATTTGTTTGCTTTTATTTTAAGGACAAGGATTTTGGTGAAGTAAAATATGGAAATGAGGGATAGCCTGGCATAATGGTTAGAGAGCTAGAAACCAGGAGGACTTGGGTTCAGATTTTGCCTTTGAAACAACCCAGGCAGTTTGTTTAACCTCAGAGCGCTCTAGGCATCTTGGAAGACTCTCCTTTCCATTGGTAGGCTTTTCCTCACCTGGAAGTTCTCTGTACCAGTGAAAACACAGGTCCAGTCCCTGTCCCCAAGAGATAGAATTTGATTTAAGTGAAGTGTTTATGTTATGTACCTTCTGACTGCACATATGTCTGTTCGTTGGTAGAAATGGAAGGGAACCCTCTCTTATTTATTTGGTATGGTGAACAACCAGGATTCCCAGAATAGAAAAATTAGTTTCTTTTCTGCCTCTTCCCTGTTACATCCCTGTAATTCCTTGTAATTGTCTCATATGTTGCATTTAGTTTTCTCTCAAGACTAAACAGGAAAATTTGAGACTTCAGACTTTAAAAAATTTGTCAGATTTTACTACATTCTTTTAAAAGTCATTCTCTAGTTTCTTCATCTAAATACAGAAAATACAAATATTTATGCTAATATAAGCATTGTGGTCTTCATTTCAAGGGAGAATGATGAACTTGCCCCAGGTTGAAATGATACCCCAGATGTTGCTATCAGCCAGGATTGGACCATAGTTAAGTTGTCTTCCAGACTGAAACCCTGAAATTTTAGAGCTAGAAGACTTTCCCTTCGTTTTAGAGAGGAAGAATGGAGGCTCAGATGCTTGACCAAGTTAAGGTACCTAGTCAGGCAAAACTGAGACCTGCTCCTCAGTGTAGTGGGATGTTACACGCTTCCCCCTCTGCTTTGCTTCTGTGTACCTTCTCACGATGCCAGGTCCACAGTGACTTGTGGCTTAGTGGTAACCACTTTGGAATTCTGCGTTCTCTGTTGACCCCAGCTTTCTGTCTCATTATCAGCATACTGCCTGTTGATTGCTTTGTGTTGACATTTTTGGGGGGCAGCTAGGTGGCAATGTGGATGAAATAGATAGAGGGTCTGGTCTGGAGTCAGAAAGACCTGACCTCTGGTCTCTGACACTTAGTAGCTGTGTGACCCTGGGCAAGTGACTCAGCCCTATTTGCCTCAGTTTCCTCATCTGTAAAATGAGCTGGAGAAGGATATGGCAAACCATTCCAGTATCTTTGCCAAAAAAACCAAACCAAACCAAAAAAACTCAAACCCAAACCAAGTGGGGTCATGAAAAGTTGGATACAATTGAACTTTTGGTCTGTGTTAAGCTCATCTAGAAAAGACCCCCTGTGTAGAGAGCATATTGACATAGAAAACCATAAAGTGACATTATTAGTGTTGTATTTTAGTTTTATTTATTTTGCTAATAACATTTTCAGTTAGATTTTTAATCTGGTTTGGCCCTACTTGGAAGTGCTGTGGAGTTACACTGTTGAGAATATTGCTTACTAATGTTTTGGGCTCCATTCAAAAGGGTGTTTTTAAAAATTATGTGGTTAGTAAACATTACAGTAAAACAATTTAAAAATGAAAAATAAAATGTACAAATAAACTTTTTAAAAGTAATCTTCAAAAAGTCTGATTTGATACCTTCACATGCTCAAGATCAGATTTTTCATTAGTTTTAATCTCTGTAGGTCTTTTTTTTTTCCTATTTGTATTATTTGAAAGAGTTGTTTCCCTTTTTCTTTTTGTTCCTTGTATGTCACTGTTGGAAAAAATTTTAAGTTGATACTTTTAAATTTGTAAAAACAAATTTTAACATCACTCTCATTGCTCAAAATGTACTTTCTCCCTTTTCTCCTCCTCCTGTGGAGGATTAAAACTTTGAAAACGAGTAAAAAAGGAAGGAAAAAAAACCATTCAGCAAAACTAACCAACAGGTCAGTACAGTGTGATACATGGGTGTTGCCCCACACTCCTAGATCCATCTCTTTTCCAAGGCCAGCCTTGGCTGTTATAATTTCCCAGAATTTAGTTTAAATGGCTTTGTTCTTACTCCATCTGTGCGCATTGTTTTTTGGATGCTGCTTGCTTCACCTTACACTTCTCTGAATTCTCCATCTTCATTGTGTTTACATTACAGTAGCATCCATTACCAGTGGTCAGTCAGTGTTGGCATAGAACCAGAGCTGAGAGGTAGAAGTGACCGTAGAGGTCATCTCATCTCATCCAGTTTTTTGGTGTACAGGTGAAGCCCTTGAATGCAGGGCAAGGTTAAACAGCAGCACTGAGACTCAAGGCCCCTTATTGGTTCATAGCTTTTTTCACTGAAACATTTTTATATCACAGTTTACCTGTTTCTCTGTCACAAATGAGAATGAATGGAAAGGAAATTTAATAAGCATTACATACCAGGTGCTATGCTAAGTGCTGGGGACAAAAATACAAAATTGAAATGGTCTTTGCATTCTAATGGGAGAGAGAACATTAGGGAATGGTGTTTGGGTCAAGAGGATATTAGGGATGGGGATTCGAACACAGCAGCAGATAGTTTAACTGACAGATCTTTCCCAGAAAGTGTTGATGATGGTTCGCTGGAACAGGGTTGGGTGCAGAGGATAGTATGCAAATTGGGATTGTCAGGTAGTAACAGGCGTGATGAAACATAGTCTGACCTGGAGCCAGCTTGATTTTGTGACATCTTAACACCAACCAGGATAGCTAGGACCCAGAGCACACAAGGAGAAAGGGGGGAAAGCACTCTGTTGATCCCTGAAATATCTTTCCTAGTGTTTCATTTTTTTCAGATGAATTGTACACTGTTGATAGAACTGACCCTGGGAGAGAGAACAGTAATCTGTAGTTTATATTACAAAGGATTTAACACCTTGTTGAAAATTTGTTTGGTCTAATCAGATGAGATATTTGTAAAGCACTTAGCACAATGCCCAACAAGTAGTAGGTTAAGTTTAGTAAATGCTCTTCTCTTCCCTGCCTTCTAATCCTTTCCATCTTCAGGGCTGAGAACTGCTTGATGAAAGGAGAGAATCTGAGATGGGTGAGGGAGAATGGGAGGGGCCCCTTCACTGAAGCGAGTAACTTTTCCTGTGAACTGGTCCTGAGTGCTTAGTGTTTCCCTCATGCAAGCAAGGCCCTGGGTAGTTTGAAGAACCGAGGAAAGCAGATGTTGGAAGCAGAAAGGCTGGAAGAGCCTTTCCCTTTTCTGCACATCACTGGGCAGCTCAGTCATTATTTGCTGCTGTGTGACTTGTATGTTGAACTTATTTCCCTAGATGTATTTTAAAGAGACCTCATCTCATGCCATAGCCTTTACAATATAAAGAATCCAGTGGGTGCTAAATAATTGGTGTTGGCTGATTGAATAAGATGAACAGAGGCACACAACAGAATAAGCTAGTCTTAGGGTAGATCTGGTATCTGTCATGGGCATCACTTCTTAGTGCCTCAGGCAAACTTGCAGAACAACTCTTGCTTTGCGTTGGTACAGGGATTGCCCTTCAGGGAACTTCCCAGCACAGACTTGGACCAGAAGGAAGGAATGGCCAGAACCTGTAGTGAGCTTTGTAGCTTTCGATCCCTTGTTGGTTGTGAATTGAGCTTTTCCAGGGTCATGATGAAAATATACTGACTTGCACTTTTGGAACATGTGTGTCTGGATTCTCACTCACCTGGAAATAGTCCAAGATTTATCTACTTAGGAAGTAAACTCATAGAAACTCAAAGAAAAAATTATCGGTGAGTGACCAACCTATACCTTCTCACTCACTGGTAATTTTTTCCTTTTTTGGCCATGGAAATTCATAAAAACAAAGCCGTGTCTGGAGAAGTTCGTCAGTGTTGTTGGACAGTTTGCTTGCATGGGTTCTGGATAATGGACAGTGTTCTCTCACTTTCCCAGTTGCCAGTGGAATGAAACAGACCTGTGTACTTGCTCCTGTGCTTTTAACGTGATGTTTTCATCATGCTGTCAGACACATTCATTGAGGACAGAAATGGCATCAAGGTCAGCTGCCGAGCTGACTGTAAATGATTTGACTTAGAAAGGCTACAAGCCAAGACAAAAGTGGAGGGAGAGTTGGTGCACTTTTTCTTCACAGATGATTGATTGTGTACTAATTGCAGCCTCAAAGGCTGAGATGTAGGAATATGGATTGTTTCTCTGTTGCTTGTGCTAATTTTGACCTGACAAGAAACCAGAGGGTTCTCTACCAGCCAGCACCACACCCTCTAAGTGGAATCATTGGTTGCATCAAATGGAGAAATTGTGAATGCTGTGGATAAATTTGGCAGCATACTTTCCAGGGATGTACACATAGAGCATGAGGTTGATGCATGCATTGCCAGAGCTAGCTCACTGTTTGGGAAGCTTGGAAAGAATGTGTGGGAGAGAAGAGGTGTTAGACTTCCTACCAGACTGAAGTTCTACAGGGCATTATGCTGACCTCATTGTTGCATGTCTGTGAAACCTGGGTCTGAACAGTGTACCAGTGCCATACCACGAAACTGAATCACTTTCATCTGAATTGTCTGAGGAAGACTTTGAAGCTCATCTGGCAAGGTAAGGTACCAGACACTGAGGTCCTTTCTCAAGCTGAACTGTCAAGCGTTCAGAGTGCAGAGAGCACAGACAGAGCCATTGGAAGATGGGCAGCCAACGTTGTTTGTTTGAATGCTAAATATACATTTGCCTAAAAGACTGTTTTTTTGAAGAACTCACATAAAACAAGGGCTCATACTGGAGGTCAGAAGAAACAATATAGGGATGCTCTTAAGGTCTCTCTGAAGAACTTTGGAATGTATTGCGAGACATGGGTGGCACAGAGATCGTCCAGCATGTTGTGCCCACATGAATGAAGGCACTGTGCTCTGTGAGCAAAGCAGAGTTGCAGTTGCTAAAAAAGAGCCGCACAAACTTAGAGATATCCCCGTTCCAGATGTTCATACTGTGCCCGACTTGTGGCAGAGCCCTCTTAGCTTGTATTGGTCTGATCAACCACAGTTGGACAACACCGTACCTTGACCCCAACATAGTAATGTCATTTTGATCCCATTTGAGCACAAAAGATAAATTAAGTACTTATTATGTGCCAGAAATTGTGCAAAGAAAAAAATGATCATTAGATGTATGTAGCCCCTTCTGCTTCTGTGATAGCTGAGTGGCTATCAGGGTAGCAGAGAATGCTGGGAATCAAACAATGTATAGACCATCCATAATCTTTGATTTTACTGCTAGTATTGTAAATGTGAGTCCCTTCTTTAATGACCAGTGAATGAATGAATATATTGCTAGAAGAGCTGATTCATATCACACTTGACTTTTCTTGCATAAATGAAACCTGAAGAATGAAGTAAATTGCAGCTGAAAGGAAGATGGTTCACAAGTGTTCTTCAGAGAGGCAGACAGTAGTTTATGGTGGGAATTTCATATTTTATTGTTCGGCCATTCTGAGTCTTTGGGACACCATGAATCAACTGTCCATGTTTTTTTCTTGGCCAAGACACTGGAGTGGTTTGCCATTTCCTTTTCCAGTTTTTTACTCAGGCAGGGGTTAAATGGCTTGCCAAGGGGTCGCACAGCTAGTACATATCTGAGATCACACTGGAACTCTTTTCTGACTTCAGACCCAGTATACTATCCACTCACCACCTATGTATGCTCAGAAGTAACAAGAAACATTTTAGGGGATATTTGGTCAGCATGAATCGAAGTACTAATGATAAGTTATGCAAAAGCAAAATGATGAAAATAATTGCAGCTTATGTGCCAATGTCTATTGCTGTATTAGAGAAACTCTATGAAAAGCTTGATAGGGACCTCCAGATCAAACCAGCAAATGCTTGGTGAGTTGGGAGAATTAAGGATGAGGAGAGATAGATGGGAAAGCATGGCTTAGGAAGAAGGAATTAGAAAGTTTAAAGACGTGTAGGTGACTTAAAACCCACATACCTCTATAGCAGAATCAGAGGAAATCAGTAAAAACCTGGCCATGTCAGGTTAAGAACAGCACACAAAAAAATGCAGCAGATCATACCTTCATCTATTCACTCATTTATTTATTTATTTAATACAGATTGATTTATTTAACTTTTTACATCCATTTTCACAAAATTTTGGGTTCCAAATTTTCTCCTCATTTGTCCCCTCCCCCCACCCCAATACACCAAGCATTCTAATTTTCCCTATCACCAATCTGCCCTCTCTTCTATCATCCCTCCCTTCTCTTGTCCCCATCTTCTCTTTTGTCCTGCAGGGCCAGATGACTTTCTATTCCCCATTACCTGTATTTCTTATTTTCTAGTAGCAACAACAATACTAAACAGGTGTTCCTAAAACTTTGAGTTCCAAATTCTCCCCATCCCTCCCTTCCCACCCATTCCCTTTGGGAAGGCAGGCAATTCAATATAGGCCCTATCTGTGTAGTTTTGCAAATGACTTCCATAATAGTCGTGTTGTGTAAGACTAACTGTATTTCCCTCCATCCTATCCTGCCCCCCATTGTTTCTATTCTGTCTTTTGATCCTGTCCCTCCTCCCATTGCCCTCCCTTCCCTCATCCCCCCCCCACCTTGCTTATCTCCTTCTCCCCCACTTTCCTGTATTGTAAGATAGGTTTTCATACCAAAATGAGTGTGCATTTTATTCCTTCCTTTAGTCGAATGTGATGAGGGTAGACTTCATGTTTTTTTCTTAGCTCTCCTCTTTTTCCCTCCACTAAAAAGTCTGCTTGCCTCTTGAATGAGGTATAACTTACCCCATTCCATTTTGCCCTCTCTCCTCCCACTACATTTCTCTCTCACCGTTTACCTTAATTTCTTTTAAGATATGGTCCCATCCTATTCAGTTCACTCTGTGCTTTCTGTCTCTGTATGTGCTTGCATGTATGTGTATGTGCACATCTGTGTGTGGTCCCACCAACTACCCAGATACTGAAAAGTTTTAAGAGTTACAAATATTGTCTTTCCTTGTAGGAATGTAAACAGTTCACCTTTGGTAAGTCCCTTATGACTTCTCTTTGCTGTTTACTTTTTCATGCTTCTTCTCATTCTTGTGTTTGAAAGTCAAATTTTCTTTTCAGCTCTGGTCTTTTCATCAAGAATACTTGAAAGTCCTCTGATTCATTGAAAGACCATACTTTCCCCTGAAGTACTGTACTCAGTTTTGCTGGGTAGGTGATTCTTGGTTTGAGTCCTAGTTCCTTTGACTTCTGGAATATCCTATTCCACGCCCTTCGATCCCTTAATGTAGAAACTGCTAGATCTTGTGTTATCCTGATTGTATTTCCACAATACTTGAATTGTTTCTTTCTAGCTGCTTGCAATATTTTCTCCTTGACCTGGGAATTCTGGAATTTGGCCACAATGTTCCTAGGAGTTTCTCTTTTTGGATCTCTTTCAGGCAGTGATCGATGGATTCTTTCAATACTTATTTTGCCCTCTGGTTGTAGAATGTCAGGGCAGTTTTCATTGATAATTTCATGAAAGATGGTGTCTAGGCTCTTTTTTTGATCATGACTTTCAGGTAGTCCCATAATTTTTAAATTGTCTCTCCTGGATCTATTTTCCAGGTCAGTTGTTTTTCCCATGAGATTTCACATTATCTTCCATTTCTTCATTCTTTTGGTTTTGTTTTGTGATTTTTTGGTTTCTCAGAAAGTCATTAGCCTCCATCTGTTCCATTCTAATTTTGAGAGACCTATTATCTTCAGTGAGCTTTTGAACCTCTTTTTTCCATTTGGCTAATTCTGCTTTTGAAAGCATTCTTCTCCTCATTGGCTTTTTGAACCTCTTACCAATTGAGTGAGCCTATTTTTCAAGGTGTTATTTTCTTCAGCATTTTTTGGGTCTCCTTTAGCAAGGTATTGACCCGTTTTTCATGCTTTTCTTGCATCTCTCTCATTTCTCTTCCCAGTTTTTCCTCCATCTGTCTAACTCGACTTTCAAAATCCTTTTTGAGCTCTTCCATGGCCTGAGCCCACCGGACATCCACCTGGGATGTCTGGGATACAGAGGCCCTGACCTCCACGTCTTTCCCTGATGGTAAGAATTGTTCCTCGTCATCAGAAATGAAAGGCGGGATCATCTGTCCCCCAAGAAAGAAGCTTTCTATGGTCTTATTTTTCTTCCTTTTTCTGGGCATTTTCCCAGCCAGTTACTTGACTTCTGAGATTCCTCTCCACCCCTGCCTAGATCTGCCCAGCTAGTGCTTGGGGTCTGATATTCAAATGCTGCTTCCCAGCCTCAGGGCTTTCAGTGGCGGGAGTGGCTATTCAATGTGAGCTTAATTTCTGGTGCTCTGGTGGGGGCAGGGCTGCCTCCCAGGCTCAATTCCCTCAGGTGGTTTATGTGGAGACCTTTGGTAATGACCCTGAGCTCCTGCCTGCTGCTCCACGAGTCCCTGGCCACCTCTGCCGCTGCCTTTGCCGTTGCCTTTCCCGCTGCCTCCCGAGGGGGCCCGAGTCACGGAGACACCCCGCTCCCCTCTTGGCCAGCCCAGAAGTCTCTCTCATTGACCTGTAGCACCTGCGGGTGGAGGGACCTTCACTGCTGCCGGAGATTCCGTCCCTGAAACCTGCTCCTCTGGGGCCGCACGGCCAGGGCAGCGCAGGGGTGGGCTCCATGTCCAGAGTGCGAGGGACCCCTGGGGACAGCTTTCCAGGGCTCTCTGGAACGGAAATCTCTTCCACTGTGTTTCTGCTTGGCTTGCACTGATCCAAAATTTGTGGGGAGTTCTTTTTACTGAAAATATATGGGCTGTGGGTTCGGAGCTAACATATGTGAGTCTTTCTACTCCGCCATCTTGGCTCCTCCCCCAGTAGATTATATTTTTACAGAAAGAAAAATACTTGATTTTGGTGTGGCAGTTATCCCCATGTCATCTGTCCAGTCAGGTCATTGAGTCAGAAGAGCTCCAATCAGAATTAGTAAAACAAAACCAAAAAATTAGAATAATGGGAAATGGATAGTGTGTGATTGAAATGACTTAACCTTGAATTATTTAAACAAGTACTTGAAAATGAAAAATGAGAAATGGATGACAGAAATGACATTCATACAGATTGCAGTGATTTTATCCGTAGACTTAACAGATGTAAATTAATCATCACAATAAAGAGACCAAAAGAGGCCCCTTAGTTGGGCATTTGATTTAACAAGAGGAGAGTGATAGATGCCAAATGTAATACTGGGTTATGATCGAAACGCATCTGTAAAACCTTTAGATAGAAACAGGATGTTGGATGATTAAAAACAGTATTATCTCACAAAGCTGAGAGAAATAGTGGAAGGTTAAACCATTTGAAAGAAGGCTTGGCAAGATCAGCTAAGCAGAGTCATTCCAAGGGTATTCAAGGATGAAAGAGGAAGGACTCCAAACAGGAGAAAGTTGTCCAATGATTTGTAAAAATCATTTAAAAAAAAATTTCTAATGGCTAGCATTTATATAGCTCTATAAGATTTGCAAGGTGCTTTTACAAATATCACCTCATTTTATCTTCACAACAGCCCCTGGAAGAAGATCCTATTATTATCATTCCCATTTCACAGTTTGAAGAGACTGAAAAAGCCATCAGTAGGTTAAGTGACTTGTCCAATATTTCACAGATTTTCTCAAACTTGGGTCTTTCTGACTCCAGGTTTAGTGTCTTATCTTCTGAAACACCTGCCTGCCTCCCCATCCAGATCAGAGGAACCATACTCTTGGACCCTTCACTTATCCTAGAAATGCTTATAGATGAGGTAGAAATGGTATTTAAGATTACAGAAACAGGAAGGGCACCCTGATTGGACCAAGTATATATAAGAGAAACTACCCTGGAGGTGATAAAATTGCTGAGCATGAGGAACCAATGTATAAAGGTATATAAAAGAGGGAAAGATAACAAAAACATGGGGGGAAAAAATCACAGTTATAAACATTGAGAAAAGGCTGCCAAGAGAACGCCATTGCCTGCTTCCCTAGATGCCTACTGCCCCGTCTGTACAGAATCTTTATGGGAGTCCTTTGGATAAGAGTCCAGGGCATGCTCAGTGAAGACATTAGCAAGGAACAAGCAGACTTCCACAGGTGATGGTCAGCAGTGCACTCCGTGAGCGCTGTGTTTCCTAGTTAACTAAACGATGGAGAGAGTCTAAGATCTGCACATCGTGCTTATTGTGTGACTCGGTGGAACAAAGCTGTGTCTTTTGTCTCCTATTCATACTTCCCAAATTCCTTGGATGACATAGCAACAGAAATAATGGATAAAATGGCACCGTGATGACAAACTTCAAATGAGTTATAAAACGGGGAGATGTATGTGCTATGGTAGTTCTGTGGAGGAGAGTCAGCTTAGAGTCCAGGTGGAAGAGAGATTGGTTCCCTTTGTTTGGAGTACTCTTCCAGATATTCCTTTTTGTGGATGACATTGTGCTGATTGCATAAAATGCCAGAACCTTGCAGAGTTTCGTGGAAGAAGTTTGTAATGACCAAGGGGTGAGTAAAGTCTCTCGTCCAGATTTCAATGTGTATGGAATGGACGCTGTCCAACAGTGTATGTATCTAGTCCAGACAGTATGTGTAAGCAGGGAATTGGGCTCAAGAGTGAGTTGGATTGTTTGGGGGAAATTTCAAAAGCCTTTTTACTGATTTTTGAAAGTGAAGATCCAAACTTTTGAATATAAACATGTTACTGGTGTTGCCATATGACAGTGTGATGTGGCACAGCATTATTTCTGAAGAACTAGACATGAGGACCACATAGAGGGCAGTGGAGAGGGTGTGAGCAGGCTGGACCATGAACCACCAGAGGAAGAACTCTGAAGATGAATAGGAGCTTAAAGACCTCATCAAAGAATCCCACCTGAGGAAGAGAAGTAGGCTGGCCACATGGCAAGAGTGTGGTCTGATAGGTGGTCAGCCAGAGTGCTTCAGGGATACCCAGTGATACTGGTTGAAAGTGAGGAACCTTGAGCACCTGGATGTGCCTATCTGGTGAGCTTTTGGAGTTTATGGGCAAGAGGCACATGGCTAGGTGGGCAGGAATTGAAAAGAGAACATAGGTCAGTTTGTATGAGTATGAATAAAAACTGTATTTTAAGTTGTGTTTGCATGTCTGCATACATGTTCATCCCCAATAGAAACCCCTGGTAGACAAGGAGGGTTTTAATCTTTGTCTTTGTTTCTCCAGAGCCTAGCATAGTGTCTTGCACATAGGTTTGTAAATATATGCTGAATAAAAAAAAATGCTCTTCTAGAAACAGCTGGGTGGCAGTGGGTAAAATACTTGGCCTTGAGTTCAGAAGACCTGAGTTGAGTTTAAATATAGCCTCAGGCATATACTAGCTGTGTGACGCTGGGCAAGTCACCTTACCTGTGTTTGCCTTAAGTTTCCTCAACTGTAAAATAGGGACAGTAACAGCATCCACCTGTCAGTGTTATTGTGGGATCAGATGTGATAATAATTGTAAAGTGCTTAGCATGTTGCCTGGCACATAGGAGGTACTGTATTCCTTTTCCAAGACAGCCCCAAATTGAGTTGGATTAGTTAAGTTAGACCATCCAGTGAGTTTCTAGTAGGTCATTTGGAAGGTAGAAAAGTGGGGGGCCTGAGGTTTGGAACCAAGCTTCAATCCTTATACAGAAATGAAGATTTTTTTTTTGCCATTCTGTAGGTCAAGGAATTAACTAAGCCTTGTAGTTACTATAAAATTGATGATAGCAATTGAGCCTGTAAGCTTACAATAATGCCTCTTTGCCTGCCTCTTTCTTTGGGGGGATTGATAGTATCCTGGTCATTACTGAGATTACTATATTTTGAAGTTCTTTTATTCAGATATAATCTGTTGAGCCTAAATTCATGTGCATTTCCTCCCGTTAGTTTCTGCTTTGTGTCCACATTTGTTTAATACCGAATGCTTGTGTTCAGGAGAATTGGGCACTTACTGATGGCCCTCTTTCAGAAGCCATGTATGGGTAAAGCTGTTCAGCCGTGTGCTCCTCCCTCTGAGATCTGAACAGAATCTGTTCTGCTGAAGTCGCTGTTCCACTTTTCTGCTTTCTATATTTGTGCAGCAACAGCAGCGGCAACCCTCTAGCTGGCGAGGCCTTGTGGCTGCCTGGCCGTGTGGGCCCATACGCAGCTCCCACACCGCTCGACTCAGAGCCAAGCCTTGCAGTCTTTGTCCTTTCTTGTGTGCTTTCGTCTGTTTGTCTGTCTGTGTGCTTATCTGTGGAGGACTGATTTTTCCAAGGGAAAGAGGTGTGACCTGTTTGTCTTATTTCTTGTTTTGTCAGTTTTTAGCTCTAGAAAATGTTTCAGAAGCTGGAAGGGAAAGGGAAGAAAAACATGTAATTATCTACCTGTTAAAATGTACAGGGTTTACTGGTAAGATGTATACAAAACCATAGATTTCTACCAGAGAAATGGTCTTTGGATCCATTGTGTAAACAGTTTTCATCGAGAGATTTTTCAGGTCAAAAGAACCTTTCCTCAGAAAGATTAGGACTGCTTTCCCTGCTTAAGATGTTTGGTAGGGAATGGCAGAGACTCTTGAAGAGTTTTGGTTTAGGGTGAGATGACCTGTTGACCTAGTCTGAAACTGAGAAGTAGATTGAGTGAAGTACCTTGTTTAAAAAATGGTTTATTTCAGTTGTGTTCTGTTGAATTTTTTGCTAATCTTTATTACTCAGCACTTTAATCCTCAAAAGTGTTTTTCTGTGTAGTTATACTTTAACATTTAAAAAAATGCTTCTAGGTATTATCCCTATTTATTACCTTAAACACTTAAGAGAAAAATTTTGAGGATACTTGCAGTCTTGAGGAAAACCTGATTTCAAGTTGATACTTTGAATAAGATCTATGTTTTTCAGTTTATTCTAAACAACCAAAAGGAATGTAAATTCCATACTTATTACTACTGTAAGATCCTCTTGATTTTTTTCTGTGTTGCAGTTGACTTTCCCCTTCCCCCTTTCCAGTCCTAGGGATGTAATGTTGGGAGCAGGACTTCAATGGAAAAGAATAGGTTCTGTCTGTATTTATAGCCATCCCTTGATAGGAGAGGTTGATGGTCTTAAGTGCTGGATAAAAATCCTAGAGACATTCTCTTTCCACAGAGGTATGGCCCCGTAATTATTTGTGATGTGTTCTAGATATGTTTAAAAACGTCCTAGCCATCCTTTGGTTTCTCCATGTATATATGCAAGCACATCAATTATAGTTGATAAAGAATACTTAATTTGTTGACTTCATTGATTTTGAAAAACTATTCTTAGAATGATTAAAATTCCTGCTTCATTTTCCTTATCTTTTTAAGTTGTTGATTTCTCTATGACATTTCCCCATCTGTAATATAAATCTTTTTATACTCCCTGTGGGGAAATCATTGGAGATGATAACAGGAAGAGAGCTTCGTTGTTATATAATACGAATTTTTATCAAAAATGAAATAAATGGTTAAACAGTTTGCCATAAGTCATGTATTGTATGGAGATCTATCAACATCATCAGGCAATCAAGTATTATTTTGGTCTGTCAGATAGCCTGCCACTATCCTACCCCCCTGCTAAAAAAAAAAAAAAAAAGAGTTGTGTTTTTATCAAAGGAAAACCACCCTGTTTTGGAGGGAAAAGGGAGATGACCTAAGCATGTCTTCCTCTGTGTCTTCGAAGGTGCCATACGTTATACGTATTCAAGGAGGTGCTCAATCAATTCCAAACTGGAATGTTTTGTAATGGAACAGAGGGTCGCTGGATTATGTATCATTTCAGTCATTACAGGAATGCAGAGATTGCTTTTGTTTGTGTTGGGAAAATCCCATTAATTCTATTTATGTACTCTACATGTAATTTTGAATTATCTATGGTAATAGTAGATATGGACAGTGTGTATAAAGAGTCTTGCAAATTTGTTTTAGTTACCAATTTCAGCATTCTTCCACATTGTTTAAAAATTCATCCTCTCATTCTTAACTCTTTCCACTTTGGTGTGTGGATGAAGAGGGAATGAGCCAGAAGTGAGCACTGAATGGGAGAGGACAAACCAGGGCCCACATAAGCAGTAAGTTGGACTGTTGGTGCCTGTGTTGTGAAGCTGATGGCTTTGAATGACATGTTTTTCTGAACTGGGAGATGGATTGGGTCTCCAGATGAAGAGTAGTTGCAGAAGGAGTAGGTGGAGACTATTCTTATGATCATAATTATGAAATAGTCTAAAGATTTATGGGATTAAGAGCAATTCAGAAACAGTTGGTCAGAATTGAGAGCATCTTTGTGAACACCCTAATTATATCTGATTCTACCTTAGCTCTAGTTGCTGATTGTCCAGGTCCTATCTTTCTAACCCGGATTTTAAGTTTATCAAGGGCAAATAAATACTGAAAGTTCTTCCTAATAAATCTTTCACTGGGCATATGCTCAAACTCTTGATTTAATAGTTTTCTTCATTTTCTAAGTTCTCATTTTATAAACCAAAATGAAATCCAAGTACTGACAGGCTAAATGTGGAGAACAGGAGGGATTAAGGAGCAGCTGGGATTTTAGTAGTGTGTTGAAGGAAATATATGAAAACATGTTAATGAGTATTTAAATATGAAATAAATTTTAGAAGGATAATTTCAGAATGGTGGAAAGAATATGGCAATGCAAATTGCTCCAACTTCCTTATCATCATTAGGTGTCTAGAGCTTGATTGAGTTCGGATTGGGTGATTTGATCATTTTTTTGGTGGCAATTGATCTGACTTTCCACCGAATGATTTCTTTTTCCTTGACTGACTGAAGTGTATAGTGATAGAGAAGGAGGGCTGGGTATCTGGTGGTATTTTTGTTCTGCCTTGCACATAAAGCTTACAAAATATGTGTGTGATAGAGAAGGTTAGGAATGCCATCGCATTCTAGATACTGGACTGTTGTTTCTAGTTCCATGGAACTATGAAGTGTAAGAACAGAAAGGGACTGAATAAGGTTTTTTGCGTTTTATCATAGCTGGACAAACCTCCTTAGAAAGGACCATACGGAACAATACTGCATGAATGCCCATATGCATGTTTCCTTGCTCTGGGGCAGTGTTAGGACAGATGGTGCAAGTAGGGAAGTTGGCTGCTCAGTCTAAGCTGCTGGAGATGGTGATGATGATTGGAGATGTAACACAGTCTGCAAGGGCTTTTCTGTGCTGGTCATTTACCTAAATGGGAAAAGAGCTTTGTATGTGGAGATCAGTGTGTAGGAAAGCAGGGGAAAGAAGATCATGGGGAATTCATAGTGGCCTGTAGGCTGCGTGAAATCTCACCTGGAGATCAGGAAGAAGGACAGGGAGACAAGATAATGAGGTGAAAAGGATAATCCTAAAGCCCCTACTTATGACGTTTTGATTTTTTTCTGAGATACTAGGCCAATAGCTATATTTATAGAACTTGTTTTGACATGAAGTCTCACCCTGGCCCTTGCCTTCCTGCTGGAGTCCTGCTAATGTTGCACTCTGGCTAGCTGGAAAGGTTATTGAAGGAAAATGTACACAGAGATATGCATTTGTGTGATCAAAAAGGGGGTTCCATACTGTGTTATGAAGCCAGCTTTACAGTTTGCACTGAATGCTGAATGCCCGTGAGTTGAGTATCTGAGAGAGTTCAGAAAGGTCATAATTGTGCTAGTTACATTTGGGCCACTGTTAGGACACCATGATTATCACACATTTCAACTAGCACAAAAAGTAGAAAGCAAAAAATCTTGCTTTAGAGGGGTTGGTTTAACTTGCTTTTTTGATTTGTGGTCACTAGAGAATTATTCTTTTATGCACATTTGGATTTAACCTCACCATTGAGGAATAGCTGGAAAAAGATGCTTGTAAGGGAGATGAAACCACTTCCTAAAACTCTGTTGAGAAGGAGCTTGACTTAAAGTACCTTGAGATCCAGCTAAGTTATCAGGGCTAGTGACCAGTATTTTTGGAGAGCAGATAAGATATACTCTAAGAGTATAAAATAAAAGGCAAGCAACTACCTAAAAATAACCATTTAATTTTTTTATTGACCCATAGTAGGCATTTTAATGGGTTTTGAATATCAAATGTTATTAGCCTTTTCTGTTGGCTGCCTTAGTTGCCCAACGTTGGTAAATCCATGATCTCATCAACTCATCAATGTGGTGACACTTTTCTCAGGTTCAGATGGTGGTCCATTTGTACTTTCTTATCTTGTGTAATTCTTATTCATTCCTTCTGTGTAAAACCAAGTGGAGGAGAATCTCTACCCAGTTGGACCTTTGAGTATAGCCTTGGGGCTCTGTTATCCCTTGTTTTTGCTACATGACCTGCCCATCTCTTTTTCTGCTCATGCAAGTCGTACTTGTTTTTAAAATGTCTTCTGTGTCACTTCTATCTAACCTCCAGGTTACAGTGAGGTACTGAAACTTCAGATCTGCTGTGCATTTCCCCGTTGCCCTTTGTCTAGCCAACTATTTCGATTCTTTGAAGATGATTATATTCTTTAACATTTTTAAAGTTTTTATGTCATCTTTTTTCCCACCTTCCCTTTCCCATCTCCAGAGTCATTCTCTGAAATTAATAAGAAAGAAGGAAAAAAAAATTAAGCCAGCTAATCAACACATTAGCTGAGTCTGGCAGTATTATGCAAGTTGGATCCATCACCTTTGAGAAGTATGAAGGGAGGTACAGGTTTTCATGTTTTTTCTGGTCCAAACCCAGTCATTATAATGACAGTGTTTCAGGGGAAAACCTGTTCTTTCTGTAGTCATTGTGCACCTTGGCTAGGCTTATTTCTTTCACTGTCACTTCATGAATCTTCCTGTGCTTCTCCATATTGACTGTTTCTTAGTGCACGGTAATACCTCTTTACCCGTGATCTTAGTATATGAATGAATGGAAAACATTTATCAAGCACTCACTGTAGGCCAAGCTTGTGCTGAATGTTGGGAGCACTCCTACAAAAGGAAGACAGTCCCTAACTTTGTTGTTCAGTTGTTTCCATGGGGACCCTGTATACCATAGCTTTCCAAAGATACTGGAGTAGTTTACCATTTCCTTCTCCAGTAGAAGCTCAGAGTGACATAGCTAGTAAGTGTCTGATGCTGGATTTGAACTCAGTTCTTCCTGACTCTAGGTCCAACATGGTACTCTATCCGCTGAGCCACCTGGCTGCTTCCCCTGACCTGAAGAAATGTAATTTCTCTTGGGGAAGACCAAATACCAGAGAGAGTGGAGGCCGTGGGAGTGTTTTAGCTTGGCAAATGGAAGGAATGGTGATTGGCATCCTATGGGATTGATTGAGCATCCTTTCTGTGAAATATGGAAATGGTGGTATTGATTTGACAACTCCTTCCAGTTAGAAGTGGAAAGGAGGCTGTCTCATGGAATGGAGATGTCCAGGGAGCAGTAAGCAAAATGGTGGCTTTGGTTAGGGGCCATGGGTGGGCATCTCAGTGATGCTATGAATATTTTGCAGTATATGGGGCCTTTTCTCCTTCTACCTCCTTAGGGTTCGTGTCCAATAACAGGAGAATATCTCATAATGTTTGATTTGCAGCCATAAAGCATCACTGAGTGATTATTTGTGGCTGAAAAGGGAAACAAGGGGACAGGCATTTATTAAAAGCCCAATTATCTCGTTTGAGCTTCACAACTTTGTGGCCTTATCCCTATTTTAGGGACTGAGAAAACTTAAGCATATTTGCCTCAGGTCACACAGCTAGTAAGTGCCTGAGGCTGGACTTGAATTTCCATCTCCCTGGCTCTGGGCTGGCTCCCTTATCTGTTGTGTCAACTGACTGCCTCCAAAAGGTTTTGTGTTAGGGTCCTGCTTATGATCAAGTGTATTTACCTTAACTGGAGTTTACTCGGTGATTCAGAAAATCACTGTAATGTGGCCCTTAGAGTAACTCTCTGCTTTCTAGTTATTCTTCCAAGAATCTTTTCACTTGCTTGATTTTATTTCTAATGTCATCATATTGTAAATCATCACTTATTTGCTAAATAACGTATCTGTGACTTTGGAACCTTTGCTTCCAGGCTCCGCCTGAGTTTTCATACCTCGTTGTTCCTGTGCATTAGTTTTTTATCAGTAGAATATTTATGGAAATAGGGAGTTTAATATGTTATGGGTATTTTGGGCAATGGCTAACAATTATAAAATCTTTCAAAATATTAAATGTTGTAGAAATTCTTAATTAAAAAATCAAGGTTATATGTTATTTTGAAGTTTTATCATTTTGAGATCAGTGCTCCAGAAAAAGTTGTCACATTGTGCCTACATGGGACTAACATATGGTATAGCTGAGATGATTTGGAGAAGTGGGTTGAAATGAAAATGTAATCTGAGAGAGCAGTGTTTGGTGACTCACTGGATCAAACAGATCTGGCCTTGTGGCAGGGCAGAGAGACCAAGAATGCACCAAATTTGAGTGGATGACATGTAAATGTTAGCGGAAAAGGCAAATGAATGTTAAACTGTGTCAAGGGGAGCCTAGCCATTTAAATGGCGAGGTTACCTTTCCTGAGTTCTGGTCCCTGGCAGCCCATTCCTGTTTTTGTGGGATGGAAATCCCCTTAGTAAGGAATTCTCTTATAGTAGAAGATCCGTTGCTGCCCTTAACTTACCCGCCTTGTCACCTCCTTTTCTGACAGGGACCACGAGCAGCAGTGGCCAAACAACATGTATCTATGTAACTGGAATGCTAGGTGAAGAACTGGTTTGATTGCACTGCAGAAGTAATTTTGCAGAACTGAAAGCTATTAATGTACCGCTCTTTCCGTGTGCAAGTCTCCATCTGTGCTGCTTTCAGGCTCCCTCCAGTGCCTCTGTGGCTACCAGGTTGATGAACACAAAGGACTTGAAGAGAGCGCATGGAAATAAGGACCATTTTCCTTCACAAATCCAGATTGCTGGCTTCACTGCATCACTTCTTTATCTTGACACCAATCAATCAATAGATATTTATTAAGCACCCACTGTATGCCTTGTAAGCTGGGGGATGCAAAAAGAGGCAGAAGTCAGTCCCTGCCCCCAAGGAGCCACGTGCAAACTAGACAAAGCCAGCTCTGGGCACGATAAATAGGCAATAATTCAGAAAGCAAAGGCCTTTGAAGGAAGGCTTTCTGTAAAAGGAGGGATTTTAGTTGGGATCAAGGAAGCCCTTAGGTGAGGAGGATGGGGGACCCCAAGAAAACGCCCAGAGCCAAGGTGAAGTTCCAGCCAGGAGGCCAGGGTCACTGCAGGGTAGGGGGGCAGGTGCTACAGGCTTAGCATGTTGGATCCTGGGGGAGAAGGCGGTGACACGCTCAGACCCGCCCTTGAGGAGCATGCCCTGTCAGCACAGTGGAGGATGTATTGGAGTAGGGAGACACTGTTGTAGGGGTCCAAACTGCAGGGGAGAAAGCTCAGCACCTGGGCAGGGACAGGGTCAGAGGAGAGAAGGGGGCATGTGTATAGAAAAGAAATGTTGCAGAGGTGAAAAGGACTGAATATCATACACTTCAACCCACACGCATGTATTTCAACTCAGCATTTGTCCAGTTACAAAAAAGTAGAACCAGAAAATGCGTCATTTCTTTTTTTTGCCTGGAAGAAGGATCCTGTTCTTGGGAAGGGAGGAGAGTTGGGTGACTAATGAGGAGGATTCGTGAGTTACTTTGAGGAGAGAGAGAGTGAAGAGGAGAAATGTACTTTTTCCCTTTTTTTCGTCACCTGGGAACCTGTAAAATAAACTATTTTCCATATGATACGGCACTTTGGATGCATATATACAGTATAGAATGCTAAAATGTGTAGATGTGCTTAACCATGCATCATTCATTTATTAAATGTCTACCCCCAGAAGTAAAAAAAAAAAAAAAATGCCATTTCTATTGCTAGTAAATAGATGGAAGAGAGAATGAGAAACCTATCCTTATTACATTAATTTTGAGTACTTGGAATACTTTTCATCAATACAGGAGTCTTAAAAGGAACACCTTAATATTCCTTTGAGAATACTTCTTGATTGTGAAGCCACTTATAATTAATTCTCTTTGATATCTTTGGTAACTCAGCACAAACTGCTTTTTTCCTTTTCAGATAGCTAAAATTTAAAGGAAAAAAATCTCACTTTTTACTAAAGAGTTCAGATTTTTTAATTTTTTTTTAATAAAAATTTATTTAACTTTTTACATTCATTTTCACAAAATTTTGGGTTCCAAATTTTCTCCCCTTTTCTCCCCTCCCCCCACCCCAATACCCCAAGCAATCTAATTTTCCCTATCTCCAATCTGCCCTCTCTTCTGTCATCCCTCCCTTCTCTTGTCTCCATCTTCTCTTTTCTCCTGTAGGGCCAGATGACTTTCTATTCCCTATTAACTGTATGTCTTATTTCCTAATAGCAACAACAATATTAAACAGTTGTTCCTAAAACTTTGAGTTCCAAATTCTCCCCATCCCTCCCTCCCCACCCATTCCCTTTGGGAAGGCAGGCAATTCAATATAGGCCCTATCTGTGTAGTTTTGCAAATGACTTCCATAATAGTCGTGTTGTGTAAGACTAACTGAATTACCCTCCATCCTATCCTGCCCCTCATTGTTTCTATTCTGTCTTTTGATCCTGTCCCTCCCCAAGAGTGTTGACTTCAAATTGCTCCCTCCTCCCATTGCCCTCCCTACCATCACCCTCCTTCTTGCTTATCTCCTTCTCCCCCACTTTCCTGTATTGTAAGATACAGGTTTTCATACCAAAATGAGTGTGCATTTTATTCCTTCCTTTAGTCGAATGTGATGAGGGTAAACTTCTTGTTTTTTTCTCAGCTCTCCTCTTTTTCCCTCCACTAAAAAGTCTCCTGCTTGCCTCTTGAATGAGATATAATTTACCCCATTCCATTTCACCCTTTCTTCCCACTACATTTCTCTCTCACCATTTACCTTAATTTCTTTTAGGATATGGTCCCATCCTATTCAGTTCACTCTGTGCTCTCTGTCTCTGTATGTGCGTGCATGTGTGTATGTGTGTGTGCGTGCACACGTGTACGTGTGTGTGTATGTGTCTGTGTGGTCCCACCACCTACCCAGATACTGAAAAGTTTTAAGAGTTAGAAATATTGTCTTTCCCTGTATGAAGGTAAACAGTTCACTTCTGGTAAGTCCCTTAAGACTTCTCTTTGCTGTTTACTTTTTCATGCTTCTTCTCATTCTTGTGTTTGAAAGTCAAATTTTCTTTTCAGCTCTGGTCTTTTCATCAAGAATACTTGAAAGTCCTCTGATTCATTGAAAGACCATACTTTCCCCTGAAGTATTATACTCAATTTTGCTGGGTAGGTGATTCTTGGTTTGAGTCCTAGTTCCTTTGACTTCTGGAATATCCTATTCCACGCCCTTCGATCCCTTAATGTAGAAACTGCTAGATCTTGTGTTATCCTGATTGTATTTCCACAATACTTGAATTGTTTCTTTCTAGCTGCTTGCAATATTTTCTCCTTGACCTGGGAATTCTGGAATTTGGCCACAATGTTCCTAGGAGTTTCTCTTTTTGGATCTCTTTCAGGCGGTGATCGATGGATTCCTTGAATACTTATTTTGCCCTCTGGTTGTAGAATGTCAGGGCAGTTTTCATTGATAATTTCATGAAAGATGGTGTCTAGGCTCTTTTTTTGATCATGACTTTCAGGTAGTCCCATAATTTTTAAATTGTCTCTCCTGGATCTATTTTCCAGGTCAGTTGTTTTTCCCATGAGATATTTCACATTATCTTCCATTTCTTCATTCTTTTGGTTTTGTTTTGTGATTTTTTTGGTTTCTCAGAAAGTCATTAGACTCCATCTGTTCCATTCTAATTTTGAGAGAACTATTTTGTTCAGTGAGCTTTTGAACCTCTTTTTCCATTTGGCTAATTCTGCTTTTGAAAGCATTCTTCTCCTCATTGACTTTTTGAACCTCTTTTGCCAATTGAGTGAGCCTATTTTTCAAGGGGCTATTTTCTTCAGCATTTTTTTGGGTCTCCTTTAGCAAGGTATTGACCCGTTTTTCATGCTTTTCTTGCATCTCTCTCATTTCTCTTCCCAGTTCTTCCTCCACCTGTCTAACTCGACTTTCAAAATCCTTTTTGAGCTCTTCCATGGCCTGAGCCCACCAGACATCCACCTGGGATGTCTGGGATACAGAGGCCCTGACCTCCACGTCTTTCCCTGATGGTAAGAATTGTTCCTCGTCATCAGAAATGAAAGGCGGGATCATCTGTCCCCCAAGAAAGTAGCTTTCTATGGTCTTATTTTTCTTCCCTTTTCTGGGCATTTTCCCAGCCAGTTACTTGACTTCTGAGATTCCTGTCCACCCCCGCCTAGATCCCGCCCAGCTGATGCTTGGGGTCTGAGATTCAAATGGACTTTCCAAGGCAGGCGCGGCTGCTATTCAATGTGAGCTTAAGTTCTGGTGCTTGGGTGGGGGCAGGGCCGCCTCCCAGGCTCATTTCCCTCAGGGGGTTTATGCAGAGACCTGAACTTCTGCCTGCTGCTCGGGAAGTCCCGGGTTGCCACTGCTGCTTCTGCCGCTGCCTTTGCCGCTGCCTCCTGAGGGGACCAGAGTCACGGAGACACCCAGCTCCCCTCTCGGCTACCCCAGACGTCTCTCTCACTGACCTGTAGCGTCTGTGGGCGGAGGGACCTTCCAGGCCGCCGGAGATTCCGTCCCTGAAGCCTGCTCGGATCCGCTCGTCTCCGTGGTGCGGCCAGGGCAGCTCAGGGGTGGATTCTGCTTTCCGGGGCCCGATGGACCCTGGGGATGGCCCTCCAGGGCTCTCTGGAACGGAAATCTTTTCCACTGTGTTTCTGCGTGCCTTGCAGTGCTTCCGAATTTATGGGGAGTTCTTCTTGCAGGAAATATATGGGCTGTGGGTTTGGAGCTAGCCTATGTGAGTCTTTCTACTCCGCCATCTTGGCTCCACCCCCCAAGAGTTCAGATTTTTAATTTACTGTACAGATAAGCTACATTTTAAGAAAATCTGATTTCTAAACAACAGGATTTTAAATTCTAGACTTGATCATAGAGGCCGTGGGAAGAAGGGGAAGGGAAAAATATTTACGGGATTGCTGTAGTCAAGGGGAGAGGCAATTGGAGGCCCGAATTAGGGTAATGGTCATGTGGGAATGAAGAGAAGGGATGCTGAGCTAGTGGAAATGGTAAGACTTGCCTGGAATAGGAATGAGAGAAGAGTCTGCTGTGTCTGTTAAGTTGTGTACTGTCCAGGTGTTTGAAAGAATGGTGATTATCTTTGAGAGAAATAGGGAAATTTGTTTTACAGGGTTGGGTTTAGGAATTTAAATAAATTCTGTTTGCAATGAGTAAATGAGAAAAAAGTTATTATATGACACTTATTTATAAAACCAGGCAGAAAAGACAGAGTCCCTTGCCTCATATATTTAACTTAGTGATAGGGCAGGTGCTTAGAGGAGTGTAGTAGTGGTAATTATTGAGCTGAGGAGAGCATTGAAAGGGCAAACTCCTGGAGAGGAGAAGGGATGGCTAAAAGGCATTGGGAGATGGGTTGCCATTGGCAAAGCAAAGGGCCCAACTCATCATCTGAACTTGTCTACCTACCCTCATATTGTCTCCTCTGGAGGAGGAACAAACAGGGGAGACTCAGGAGCCGACTAATGTGAAATGATAGGAAGTGGGAACCTGCCCATGTTCACTTAACCTTTACCTTTACCCTGGGACCACAGTAGGGTCGTTGACATGTTCATTAGTAAAACCAGAACCCTTCACATTAGTCCAGAGCCTAGTTAAGTAGGAAAGATCAGTAACTGGAATAGGGTTTACCAGGAAATAAGGGATTATTCTTTCATCCCTGGGAGAGAGTCATAAATACTGTTGGGTCTCCTACACCCCTGGGATTTAGCCTTTTTTATCCAGTGCTCCCTGTCAGAGCTAATGGTGGTGATCTCTTTTATTATAAGCCATCGACATTATAAAATTATAGGAGTTGAATAGAAGTACATAATTATCTCCTTTGCTGTCCTCATTGAGAGCCTTTTACAGTTGCCTGTTCAACAGTCCACCATAGAAAAGTGTAATCTTCCTTATGATTGATCTCAACATTTATTCTGTTTTGTTTGCTGGTACATGTCTGTTGATTATCAACTTTGTGAACAGTATTTTATCTTGGTCTTATTTTTTTCCCCCATAACCAAGGAAATAATCAGTTGATAGGTGGTTTGTTGAACTTAAACTGATTTTAATATCGATCGAACAAACATAGGTTAGTGCTCTATAAAAAAAATACATATACACATTCCAATGCTAGATGTGAGACTTGGGGAAATCATCCACCATTTTGAATTACAGGACCTAGATTCCAGGTCATTGGGAGCACTCCTTTAGTGTTATAGAGGCATTGTTATAAAAAATCTCCATTGCCTAAAAAGAGGACATCTATTATTAGTTGTTCAGTTGCCTTGGTTATGTCTTAAATCTCTAATCCAGAGCGCGTTTAAATTTTTTTTGGGGGGAGGGAGGCAATTGGGGTTAAGTGGCTTGCTTAGGCTTACACAGCTAATAAGTGCCTGAGGTCACATTTGAACTCAGATCTTCCTGATTCCAAAGCCACCGTTCTCTCCACTTTGCCACCTAGCTGTCTCTTTGTATTACTCTTACAGTACTCATCAATTTGCACAAGTGCTAATTAAATGTTTTACTTTGCTTTTTTCCTTTTTTTTTTTTTTTTTTTTGAGAAAGACTTGGTTTATCAGGTTATAAGTGAATGAAAAGGGGCATGATTAGCCCTGAATGCCTTTTCCATTGCTTGGCTTAGAGTACTGTGGGAAGTGACAATAGTTTTATGAGTTCACTTCCTTTGTTGGTCATGTTAGCTTTATTCTTCCAAAGCCAGTACTTTAGTAATGGCTGTTTAATGTTATTATTTTCTTGATGGCCTTCTATTTAGGAAGACATGACTGATAGTACTGCATCATTCTTTTTAAAAAAGTTTTATTACTTTCTTTTACTTACATGTCACAGTATGACCAAGAATTAATACTGCCTTCCAGCCTCTCCTTTTATTAAACACAACTTAGGAGTACAGTTAGCAAGTCCACTGCACGCATGCGTTCTGTGCCCATGATCCACCGTCTACTATACACCAGTGGTATATTTCCTAATTCCTTTGTATGGGTTAATAGCGTCACAATTCCTTTTACTATTCTTTTCATTTATGTTATTGTAGTTGTATGCATAATTTTCCTGGTTTCCTTTCTGTCAGTTCTTTAAAATCTTTCCATGTTTCTTCGAATTAATATTAATCACTTATTACTGTGAAATTGTCTATTCCATTACTGTTTTTTATTTGGCCATTCCCCAATCAGTGGTGTCTACTTTGTTTACCTGTGCTACTAAAAAAAAGTACTGTCTGTGGCATTTACACTAAATCAAAAATATACTTGATAAATAGCAGCAATAATGAGAATTGACATTTAGCTGTTGCTATGTGCCAGGCACTGTGCCAACTCCTTTACAGTTGGTCTTCTCGTTGGTCCTCACAACAACCCTGGGAGCTAGATACTATTATTATCCCCATTTTGTCGGTGATGAAGCTGAGAAAAGTGCAGGGTCATGTAGCTGATGAGAGTCTGAAGCTGGATTTGCTCATCTTTCTTATTGTAGACCCAGCACTTTTTCTGCTGCACGATCTCAGCTACTTCAAAAGCAAAGGAGAGCCTTGCTGCTTATCTGTATCATTCGTCTCTGGTCATACATATGAGGCCCTGCCTTTTCTGACAACCCCCTATCCTGTTTCCCAAGGGCCCCTGGTTGACATCTTGTTCAGTTCTTGGGTGGAAAGAGTCAGTTTTACATTGAATTTCTTGATAATTACTTGTTCCAGTACAAATTTCAGCACTTTTGCTGGGGTAGCTCTATGGGAGTTGGATTAGATTGCCTCCCTGTTGGGCTACCATCTTGGTAGGATTTCCCTCTACTTCTTCAAGAGCTCTGTACTAGAAGAAGAACTGCTTAGTTATTTCCCACTTGTAAAGCACATTTGACATTAGGCACCCCATAACAAGTTAGCCTGAGACCTGAAGATTAGCACTTGTTTTCATCATAACTGTCCATGTTGTTAGGTATCTTTTCTCTTATTGCTCTGATGAATATATTTTTAAATTCTTTTATGCCTTCTGTAGTGAAAATTATTGTTTCTTTGTAACTTTAAACTGTTCTTTACTTTCACCAGAGTAAGCCAGGAGTAGATAGCAACATCAGATATATTACTGTTAATAGTTGATGTGAACACAAATTTGTGGGATTTCTGGCAAACATTTTGGCCTTGACCCTTACCCATAAGAGTTTTATTTTTAACATTACTGGACAGATTGATTTTGTGGTTTCTCAGTTTGCTTTTTACCTTCTATTAACTCTCCCGTCTTAAGATTTCTTTGGTTTCTGTGGTATACCACTAACTCTGGGGTCTCTGAAATTCATTTACTTAGGCAAGAACTCAATTTCTTTCTGGTAGGACTCAGGAAAGTTGCACTAGGAAGCTTCAAATAGTATCATTAGTAACACCATTTTTTTATAGTATTCTTATTACTGAGAAGACCAGATTCCTAAGAGTAGATTTGTGATCTACAAGATACATGATGGGGACTCAGTGTTGTGGATTCGTAGTTTTGGGAAGGATGACTTTAGACAATTTCCTAAACCCGTTGGTTCCCTTTTATGTTAATTCAGTGATTTATTTGTAATTGTTCTTTGATATATTAGGTGGTATTATGTAAATCCAGGAGAGTAAAATGCTTCATTTTTCCCTGTTCTCTGCCATGTTGGGAAAAGACTTTTCTTCAGAAAGAAGCAACATATGTGAAACGTAGATTGTGGTGTCCAAAGAACCTTGTTGGACATGGAACACTTACTGTTATGTGTTTTCTTTGTTTTCTAGAGTGAAGACAAATCCAGAGAAGAGAAGTGTGAAGCTACAGGTATGGGTCTGATGGAGGTTTTCCTATTGAATAACATCCAGTTTGCACAGATAGGAAAGCTGCTTTCAGAAAAATGAAGGCTTCCCTCTTTTTATCTTAAGGCATTGGAACATTTTCTTTTATGTCTGGTACTATTTAGAAGCATTTTATTGACCATTTTTTTTTCCTTTGAGATAAAACTGCTCAGTTCCTGGCATATAGGAAGTGCTGTGTTAATGATTATTCCCTCCTTCCCTTCCCAAAAGGCTGTTAAGCAGAGGGCCCCTTGCCAGGCATATTGTGGAAAATATTTTTGTTCGGCTTGTACTAGGTGGCCTCTGCAGTTTCTTTTTCTGATTGTCAGCCTGGTTCTGGGTGGCTCCAGAGGCACAACTAGGATTACACAGTTAGTAGGAAGTCCCAGAGAGAAACATAGGCTTCATGTGCAGAAAGCCCCCTGATGATAAGAGCTGTCCAAAAAGAAATCCTCTCCAGGGGTCTGATTGCTCCTTTAACAGAAAGACGGAGGACCACATTTCTCAAATCATAGAGAACGGGATTTTGCATATGCTATGGATTGGACTGTCTCTGAGATGACTTTTTCAAAACTCAGATTCTGTGTATCTTTGTGATCTTACCATTTCTGAATATATTTTTAGCTCTGTGATCATCACAGACCCATTGATTCTCCAACTTTCTTTGTTATAGTTATGTTTTCTAAGATCCCCTTAGTTTCTTGCAAGGTTTTTCCTCATTTTTTTTTCTCAACTTGTTTCTTGTTTGCATTTGACTTAAAACTTGACTTTGTAGATTTCTCAATTCCCATTTGACCTGTTTTTCCTTTTGGAAAAAACAAAAGATGCTACCTCCTTTTAGATTTGCCGCATATAACGTTATTTGGTCAGTTGCCTTTCTGGGGTGGGTTTTTTCTTTTTCCAGTCTTAACAAACCACCCATTAAGTTCTTAAATTTTTTTCTAAGGAACCTTCTATAAATTGGTTCAACTATATACGTCTCAGTTTTTCCCATTTCTGCATTTTGTGCCTTTCTCTAAGATCAAATAGTTGTGACAGATACCTCTGGCTTTTCTTTTTCTCCTGAGATTTTGAATTAATACCCTGTCAAACATTAACGAGGCAGCCAGAGAATAGTGGCTGGAAATCTAGACTTGGAAGTAGGAAGGCTGGATTCAAGTCTTGTCTCTGATTCATATGGATAGCTGTATTGGACAGATCACTCTTTGTGTTCCAGGGAGTTCTAACAGGTGTAGGTTTGCATTGGTAGAGAAAGTTTCCTTACCAAGAATTCTTCTATCCAGAAAATCCCAGGTCTGGCTTTCTTCCTCTTTTTGTGCCCCCTCTTAACTCCTTCCCACTTCCTGTTCATTATCCTCCCCCTCCCCCCCCTCTATCTCCCCCCCATGTGTACAGTGTCTGTTTGCTGAAAAGGACCTGCTCCAGCTTTTAGTGTTTTACAAGTGAGGGGAATTAAAACCATGTCTTTTGTATATCCTCACTTCCCTCCTGACCCTGCCAGCCAAAATCTTTCTGCCTGAACCGTTTGTAGCCTGCTAGTGGGTCTCCCTGCCTTAAGTGTCTTCTTACTTTGGACTACCCTCTCCCCAGCTTTCAAAGTGGTCTAAAAATACATACCTCACCAAGTCACAACTCTTCCCTCTCCTGCCCCCCTTCTCCTCCCTTTCAGTAAATCCTAGTGGTTTCCTTTCTACCTCTAAGATAAAATGTAAACTCCTCTGGCTTTCAAATCCCTTCATAAACTGCCCTCAACCACCCCCTTCCCAGTCTTCTTACTTTGCTATCTGGTGCCAGTGGCCTACTTGCTCTTCTGCACCTAGGATGCTCTCATCTTTCTTGGAGGTGTATTCTCCTGTCTGTGCCCTCCTCATCTCCAGCTCCGAGCCCTCCCTGGCTTCCTTCAAGTCCCACTAAAATCCCACCTTGGACAGGAAGCCTTTTGGATCCTCCTTTATGCCTCTTCCCTTTGGTGATTGTCTCTAGTTTCTCCTGTCTGAATCTTTTTATTTATCCATATGTGTTTGCGTGTTGCCCCCTCCTTTGGACTGTGAGCACCTTGAGGACAGTCTCTTTCTTTGTATTCCTTACTCTTAGCACGGCTCTGGCATGGAGTAGACTTTAATAACAGTTACTGTTTAAGCTAAAGTCACAGTCCAGTTTTCTTCATTCTCAATCCAATACTCTTTATGCTGTGTGACACAGAATATAACAGGCAGCATTTATAGAGCACGTTAAGGTCTGCAGAGTATTTTATGTATTTATCTCATTGATTTGCATCTCAACCATATATGAAGTAGCTGCTGTTACTTTTCCCATTTTACAGATGGCTCACCTGGGGACTGATAACAGGTTCAGTGACTTGTCCAGGGCGATAAAAGTGACTGAATGAATCTGGAGTTGAACCTGAGTCTTTGACTTTCAGGTGCAATATTCCTTCCATTATACCACACTGCCTTCCATTTTAATTCTTTAAAAAATTTTTTATTATGAGAGAAAAGTTCTTTGTAAACAGGGAAGTACATTGCATTCAGTTACTGTTTTTTACAACTGATACATAGCTTATTCATAAAGAAAAGTTATGCTGTATAAAATGCTTTTCTTGTAGTGTGATTTAACAGTGGAAATTCGCCTCTTTTCAGTGCCTTCAACTTTACAACATACTTTCCTTAAAATAGTCCCAGCAAGACTTGATTACTTTTATTTATGCAGTTTGGTTTCTTACTTGCAAAATAACATTTGTTTTCAAAACCTACCTCCTACTCTTTTTTCCTATGAACCTTGTAACAAATATTAAAAAAGAAAGCGAAAATAAATAGCAAAACCTGGCATATTGACAGTGTCTCAAAGGCAGTGCATCCTTCGTATTCATTGTCCTCTGCCCCTGCCCTGAAAGCAGGCAGCTGCCTCTTTTCAACACTGCCATTTACTTTCTTTTTAGTTTTCTGATTACATTGCTGTAGTCACTGTGGACATTGTTTTCTTGGTTTTGCTTATTTCATCGTGTATCAGTGCTAATAAAGCCTGTTATACTTTTTGAATTGTAAATATTTCTATGTACATTATATAATTATGCAGCAACATTTCATTGCATTCTTGTAACACAATTTCTTTATCTGGCCTTCACTTGTTTCATTTGTCTGCTACTACAAAAGGGCTGCTGTGAATATTTTGATATATATGAGAACTTTCTGTCTTTGACTTTCTTGCATTCTATACCTGTGATTTCTGACCTCCCTCCCTCCTTTTCTCCCTTCCTGTATTCCCATTTAGTTTTTAAAATAGATCAATTTATAGCCCCAGTGTGACTGTCCCCACAGAACCTCCGCAGTATTGACTGCCCACACCTTCAAACATTATTGACAGGTTGCTGGGTGGAAAGTTTGATTTATTTTTCTCTTTTTAGTTATTGATTTGGAGCCCTCTTTCAATGATGGTTGATGGTTAGCAGTTCTTTTGAGAACTGTTTTTTCATATCTATTTGCCACTTCTTTCTTGGGGAGTGGGTGCCTTGGTCTCATATATTTCTGTTAAGGGTAGAATTCTGTGTATTTTTAATATCAAACCCTTATTGAGGCATTTAGAGTTAAGAGTTAGAATCGAGGGTTTTAGTGTATCTTAGGTACATTTTGTGGTGCTTTGCCAGCAGCTCTTCGAAATGGGAATTTATTTCCTAAAGAGTTTAATCATACATTGTGCTCAGGTGTTTATGATCCTAGCTTATAAGGCTTAGGTTTTAAAAGCCATCTAATATTTTTATAGCAATGAATGAATTTTAATAGTAGGATAAAAGTTGTCCAGTGGACAGTTAATTTTAGAAAGTTTCACATAGGTAGTGTGAAAATAAGCCAAGGGCCTTCTTCCCAACTTCGGCTTAAAGCTTAAGAGTATTTGCTACATTAATTTTCATAATGTATTTATATAAGGCAGAGCTTTCTGATTTACTAAACATTTTACTCTTGCACGTTAGTTGCTGACCCTGAGTTATTTGGTGTCTGGATGATTGCTTTTTTCAGTAGTATTTTCATGTTGACTTTATTAAGAAGTGGAACTAAACTCTATGTTTGTTCTTTGTAGAAAGGAAACTGGGGTAAAGAGAAGTAATTTGATCAGTGTGACATGAAGTGAAGACAGAGTTTACCATCTACTGTCTCACCAACAGGATTCTAACATGTGCATAGGGGAAAGGGGGCAAAGAACTTTGCTTTATGGTTCTTACTTGCTCCTGATCTATTTTTCAGCGATGGTCATAATCAAAACAGCTGTTAGGAGGTAGCATTAATGCTCCCGCTTTTTCTAAACAGTTTCCAAATAGTGAGCCAGAAAGCTCTAGAAATAGCCCCTCCCCCAATGACAAAACAAAGCAAGTTGGAGTTGTTACTTTGTCTCCCCATGTGTACCAGGACTAAGAAGAGGAAACAGTTACCAGACATTCCTAGGTCAAGTCCCACCTTTCACTCTTAGGAGGTCAGCCTCGTGGTTTTCAAGTAACCTCATATCCTTCAAGGTTTCCCATCTTTCCCCTTAAGGCAGAATGGAAAGGCCTTTGTTAGAAATGTGAAGTGAAATGTGGTTTCTTTTATGCAGCTGAGAGATAGTGGTAAGAAGCAAAGCTGCACTGGCTGTGGAGCCTGCCATCAAGGGAACCTTAAGGTCAAAGCGAAAGGAGCTTGCAAGGTTTTCAGAAATAACTTCTTGGTCAGTGTCATCTTAAGTCACTGTCTAAATGTTGAAGTCCTTTGTTGCTTGAAGGACTGTAGAACAGAAGCAGGAACATCACATCTGCCCGATTGATACGTTTATCTCTGCCGCTGATTCCTATTAGAATTTTTATATGGGAGTTCTACACATCTCAGTTTTATTAACATTGCTGGTTGAACTCTTTTGTCCTCAAGGCTTCATACCTTTTAAAAAAAAGTTACTGATATATTTATATGTAGAAGTTTTTTTGTTTTTTTGTTTTTTTTAAATTAAGGCCAACCTAAGAACTGAATGAATGAATATTATTAAAACAGAAGATTTAATGATACTGATCCTGTGCCTCACAGTCCTTAAAAACCAAGGGTTTTTGAAAAGTGATTGTTATCTACTGACAAAGCAGAGGGATGCAACCATTCTCCCTCCCCCAAACATTCCTACCCCTACTTTTGGAAGCATACAGTTGGCTCATTTATGTGGGAGGATCACAGAAATTTAGAATAGGAAGGAAATGTAGATGTTGCCTGATCCAGTCTTCTCATTTTACAGGTGGAGAAGCAGGCACTCAGGTTGGGAAGATACTTGCCCATAGATCCACAGGTAGGAAGTAGCAGAGGCAGGATTCCAGCTCAGCCCTCAGGGCTCTAGATACACCACTCTTGCTTCTGTGAGTTAGAGGAAGTGTTGTCACTGACTGGGCATACCTTCCTATGGGTGGGGGGAGTTGTGTTTGCTTTGGCCTTTTTATTTACTTGAGACTGGAACATATTAAGGATTTTGATTTCATTGGCCTAGTTACTCCCTTAACCTTAGGTGATAGTCTTCCCAAGTTGCTCTGGATTGAAAAAAATTAGTTTGATGACTAGATTCATGATGATAAGTCTTTCCAAATAGCTACTCAGGACAGAGTCCATTGTTGGACTCATGCTTGAAGCCTTGTAAATTAGGCAGGAGCTACGAGAACTTTTTTTTTTTTTTTAAAGAATCTAAGATCACCTCTGTACCATGACAGAGGAGGCATTAGAATAGGACTTTAGTGGAGAATTGCCTGGGATGTATGACCATATATAGTAGTTAGTACCATACCCATTGCTAACCCATTCAGATAAGGGCTGTGTTTATAACTCAAATTAAAACAGCCAGAATTCTTCCTCTGTAAAATATTTGAAGCTTTAACAGATCTTAATGTTGAGATTACTGGTTCAGGTAATCCCATGCTTTGGGGGACTTTGGGAACTGAAGTTTAGGGGAAGGAGTTTGGGGAATGAGAAACAAGTTTGTGTTTCTTCCACTCTATCACCCCTTGCTATCTTCATGGATCTGACACTGTTTATCTGACAGTGCACTTAGTACTGCTTTGCCAGGGAAAAGCACACAAAACAAGCCTACTGCATCAGCACTTTCATTGTGTGTAGAGCGGAGCCTCCTTTTACATGGTTCCAGCCCCTTTTTAATCCATTACTCTCTTGCCCCTCTCCCATCCCAGCCTGTGTCTGTGTCATTTACTGCTGGTCTCCCTTAGCTTCTTCTGCCCTTTCCAGTTTGTTGTTGTGAGATTCAGGAGTCTTAAGCTCTATATATTTGTTGGTCAGGCAAGTATAGCAAGTTTAGGATCATTGATTTTGAACAGAAGAGTGAGGCGATGGCTGCATTTAAGTTGGATTTCCTTCCAGAAATGATGGTGGATCACTGCTCTTTGAATGCCAGCCCTGTGTAAGTATTTTTGGGGGGGGGGGGGGGGTCTGATTTTTTTTTTTTTGTAAGCAGATAGAAGAGATTGTTTTTCTTTTCTTAATTTCCCAAGCTGGTCTCCTCCAGAAGGTTAAAGAATTGGAATTTGGGAGAGGAAGGATTAACCCTTTCAGGATAGCTGTTTTTGGGTGCCCAGACTGGTTCTCTTGTTAGTAAATGCTTCGTAGGCCAAAGTGCTGCTCATAGAATGTGCTCTATAGAACTCTAACTAACCCTACCACCTAAATGATTGTAGTTTCTGCAGAAACTAGCCTCTTTCTCTATGATAATAAAGCATTTTTTGAACTGTAGCCTTATTTTGTGCTGATTGTACAATATCACAACACTTTAGAACATGATGACTTTTTAAAAATACCTGTAAGAAGCCTATTACAGTGGATGTTGTTAGGTAGTTCGTGTTCAGTGTAGAATATACGTTCCTACTCACATGAAAATTCAAAACTTTTACCTGAGGAGCCTGTGTTAGATGACAATCAAATAATCAAAATCATAATTCTGAATGGAGGAAAATTTGCACAAATTAATTAAATAAGAATCAAAAAAATGTTCTTTTCCCTGATAATGCCAGAAGTGACAGCAGCATGAGTGCTGTCCAGATAGAGACAAGGGAAGGCAAACCCAGCCTTCATTAGGATTGCAGAAGGGATACCTTTCTAGCACTATCTCAACTGTCTTAGTCACTGAGAAATGTGTAGCCTGTTCTTTGAGAACTGGGAATTTCTACCTACCAGATAAAAGAAACATTGCTCAGATAGTGGGTGATACTGAGCTCTGGTCTCATCATGCACACTGGTGGTCTGCAGTTGAGTTGGTTGTGGTCTGTGTTGTCAACACAAGAACCAGATTCCTTATTTGGGAAAGGAAAACTTCCATGATGGTTAGGGGGACCCCTGAGGCAGAGGGACTTGAGTTCTTTTGAAGCAGACCTTTTTCCTATACTGTCTTTCCCATTTCTTAAAAGAATTGCATTTTGTCTTCCCCCAGAGGTTCAGTGGAGGTGCTCAAGTAAGATGAACAAATCTGTGATTATTTATGAAAGTTTACAAAATACTTTCCTCATATCCATCCTGAATGAAGATGACAGTTGGGATAGGCACCAGACGTGGTTTCGTTAGTGTCAGGCATCCCTCTACACTGTCTAGTTTTGGAGAGTTGTTCAGTGATCTGCACAGAGTCCCTCTACATCTGGGAGTGGGGGGCAGTGACTAAGCCACTCCCAGAGATCTCAGCAGATCCCAGAGGCTTGCTTATCTTCATGCTCTTCCAGCTGCTAGTGCGTGTTATGGGCAGGACTTGGGCTTGCAACTTCATGTGAAGGCTTTATCACCAGACTGTGTTCCAGTGTTCCATACTCCCTCTCATTCTGATAACAATTAAATAACGGACGGGGAGTGCTTCAGAGACATTGTGGAACCTATGTATACATACACCATGGATCCAACTGGAGCTTTCTCTTCTCTACTCACTGTTTCCCCTACCATCGAGTACTGGTAATGTTGTCCAGTTGTGCTCAATTCTTTTGTGGTCCCATTTGGGATTTTCTTGGCACGTACTAGAGTAGTTTGCCATTTCTCTCTCCAGCTCATTTTATGATGAGAAAACTGAGCTAAACTGGTTTAAGTGACTTACCCAAGGTTATGAAGGTGGGAAGTGTCTGCAGTCAGACTGAAACTCAGGAAGCAGAGTCTTCCTGACTCTAGGTCTGGCATTCTGTCTACTTCACCACTCGCTGCCCTTTGCCACTGATGATTTTCCCAGTTGTGTTATTGGTAGTAAATAGTATAAGATGGTTAAATCTAAGTCTTTTTTTTGTTTTTAGTGTAACAAGTATTGATTCTCATTGCTACCTCCCCCCCGCCTCCCTTCTTGGGGGTGTGGAGGAAGCAAAAACTCTCGTAACATGTGTGTGGTCAAACAGAACAAGTTCCATCTTTGACAGTGTCCAAACATTTTCCTCTCTGTCAGGTATGGTCCTCTGGAATTTTTAGATGATAATTGACTGATAATAATTCTTAAGACTTTCAAAATCTATTTTCCTTTACTTTGTTGTTGAAGTTTGCTCGGCTCACTTCACTCTGCGACAGGTTCTACCAGTCTTCCCAGTCTTCTCTGAAGTGGACCTTTCTGGTGTTTCCTGTGGTCTTCAAATGATCTGCTGCATTTCTGTGCCGTAATTTATTTAGCCTTTCTCTAATTGATGGGACCAGACTAGTGATGGAGAGGAAAGAGTCACTGTAGAAATACTTGCCCAGAGCAGAGGAGCCTGACAGTGGTATTGAGTTAAAGTGCTTTGCTTTTGGGGCATAGTTCCAAACTGCTTTCCAAAATGGTCGAACCAGTTCATAGCCCTACTATTCTTTTCCTAGTAATAGTTTATATTTCTAACTTTGAAAACCACCTGTTCACACCCTTTGGATGCTTCTTGGTTAGAGGCTGGTTCTTAATATTTTTTGACTCAGTTCCTTATAGGTCTTGGAAATGAGACCTTTGTCAGAGAATCTTGCTGCAAAGATTTTTTTCTCCAGTTAACTGTTTCCCTTTTAATATTAGCTGTATTATATTTGTGCAGAATTTTAAAAAATCATTATTAAAACATCTGAGCAGCTGATCAGGTCAACAAACATTTATAAGCACTTGTTCCGTGTCAGGCCCTGTTCTAAATGCTGAGTACACAAGGCTGCGAAAACCAGATTCTTCTGTCAAGGAACTCACAGACTGATGGAGAGAAAACAGCACGCGCGCGTGTATGTGTGTGTGTGTGTGTGTGTGTGTGTGTGTGTGTGTGTGTGCATGTGTGAGAGAGAGAGAGCATTTGAGGGCGTCTCTATCCCTTATTAGGGCAAGAGTTTTTCTTCTGTCTTGCAGTTTACTTTTTACAATCTTTCTTTTCCTTTGGTTATAATGCTTTTAGCTGAGGTTCCTACACTAATAAAAACAAATCCTGCATGTAATGCATTTGACTTTTTCAAGGTCTTTTGAGGTCTATGATCTCATTTTCTTCTCCTAGACTTCTTGTGATATAAAGGGACCTAGTGGAATCCCTCCTTTTAGCTAATACTGGAGGAAATAATGAGACCAAGGATTCTTAACTGTTTCATATCATGGAACCCCTTGGGCAGTCTTCTGAAGCCTGTGAACTTTTTCTCCAAGTAATGTTTTTACATGGGCAGCTAGGTACAGTGGATGATAAAGTGCCAGACCTGTGAGCCTCACACATATACTAACTGTGTCACCTTGGGCAATTCACTTCACCTCTGTTTGCCTCGGTTCTCTCATCTGTTAAATGGGGATAAAAACAGCATCAACCTTGTAGTGCGATTGTGAGGCTCAAATGAGATAATAATTTTAAAGTATTTAGCATAGTAAGTGCTCTGTTGTATAATAGGCATAAGTTAGTTGGCTACTGTTATTTGCTATTAGATGCCTAAAGTATATTTTAAAGACAAAGTCACCTACCTGAGTTAAGAACTCCAGATTAGCCCAAGGGCATTTAGCTTATGAGTAGCAGAACTGAAGCTGTATTAAACCAAAGGTTTAAGAGCTGCAAAGAACTTTCAAAGCTTCTCATCATAAAGATGAGGAACCTGAAGCACTGAGTGCTTTGACTTGGCCCAAGGACACACCATTAGAAAACAACCGTCTGTCTCCAGATCACCTGTTCCTCAGAAAAGAATTTTTTTAACTTAACAGACTGTCAAATAAAATGGTTACTTTCAAATATGTTGTAGAACAGCAACAGAAAAGATTCTGCTTGAAATGGTTAGATCTCTGTCTGGTATAGCTTGCTTTTCTCTTTAATTCTATAGTGTATTCACCATGTAACATTTGATGCTGTCCTTGTCTGCGATTCTTTTCCTTATGTTCTCCTAATGTGGGTTTTTAAAGAAGATGAGTCAGTTTTACTTTTGATGTTTTGCTGGCCTATCTTTATTCCTCCTTCTCCCTTTTTCCCTCTCCTCTCTTGTGTAATAAATATGGAATCTGACATCTCTCTTTTAGTAAGTGGATAACTTACTCATCCGCAGTCTTCAGGAATTGCGATTTGTCATGGCATTGACCAGGATTCTTTGGTCTTTAAGTGTTGTATAAATTGTTCTCTTGTTTCTGTTCAATTCATTCAGCATCAGTTCATGCACATTTTCCCAGGTTTCTCTGAAGTTAAGACAATAAGCATTTGCTATTTTACTTATAATCTGTCAAACAGTGTGCTAAGCACTTGGTATACCAAGAAAGGCAGACAGATCCTTTCTCTCAAGTATTTGGTAATATGATGGAGGAAGACAACCTAAAGGCAGTGCTGTACTCACAAGATCTAGACAGGATAAATTGGAGATCCTCTCAGAGGACAGGCACTAGCATTAAGGCTAGGATATTTAACTGAGATTTGAAGGGAGCCTAGAAAGAATGGGTGAGAATTCCAGGTGTGAGGGGCAGTCAGGGAAGATGCCCAGAGTTGAGAGGTAGAACATCTTGTTTGGAGAAGAGCCAGGAGGTCAAGGTTACTGGATTACGGTTATGTTGAGAATGTAATAAGCTGCAAGAAGACAGAAAGTGGGGAAGCACTTGAAAGGAAGGACTTGAAAAGCCATTTGTTACTGGTACACTGTTTATCCACAGAGAGAAGCTGTAGTTTATAAGTGCTTTTCTTGTAGTGTCATTTAACATTGGCAGTTCAAATTTCTAGGAGTGCTGTAAACTTTACAGCATGCTCTCTTGCATAGTTTAGTGTACAACCTTCTCTTTCTCTCATGTTGCACACACAGAAATGCTCATTTTGGTTGATGTGGAGTTAAATTGAGGCTTTTAAAAATGGAAAATAGAGAGGAAAAACTTTTTTCATATTAAACATATGGTTGTCATGTTGTGAAGAAGAATTAAGACCAATGGAAGAAACCATGAGAAAGAAGAAACAAAGAGACAAAAAGGGGGTGGGGGGAGAGAAAACAATATGCTTCAGTCTGCATTCAGACTCCATAGTCTCTTTCTGGATGTGCGTACCGTTTTTCATCATGAGTCTTTTCTACTTGTCTGATATCCTTGCATTGCTGAGAAGAGCCAAGTCTGTGAAAGCTGGTCATTGCACACTGTGGCTGTTATTATGTACAGTGGTCTCCTGGTTCTGCTCATTTCACTCAGTTCATGTAAGTCTTTCCAGGTTTTTCTGAAGTCTGCCTGCTCATCATTTCTTAAAGCACAGTAGTGTTCCACTACATTCACATACCATAACTTGTTCAGCCATTTCCCAGTTGATGTATATCCCCTCAATTTCCAATCCTTTGCCTCCACAAAAAGAGCTGCTGTAAATATTGTTGTACATATGGGTCATTTTCCCATTTATTTGTATGATCTTTATGGGATACAGACCTAGAAGTGATATTGCTGGGTCAAAGGGGGGGGGGGGGTATGCACAGTTTTATAGCCCTTTGGGCAAATTACACATTGCTTTCCACAATGGTTGAATCAGTTCACAACCCTACCAGAAATGCTTCAGTGTTCCAAGTTTTCCACATCTTCTCCAGCATTTATCATTTTCCAGTTTTGTCATGTTAGCCAATTTGCTAGGTTTAATGTGGTACCTCAGAGTTGCTTTGATTTGCATTTTTCTAATCAGTAGTGAGTTAGAGTATTTTTTCATATGATTCTAGATAAATTTCATTTCTTCATCTGAAAACTGCCTTTTTATATCCTTTGACCATTTATCAATTGGGGAATGACTTGTATTTTTATAAATTTGACTCAGTTCTTTGTATTTTAGAAATGAGGCCCTTTATCAGTGCTACTGACTGTAAAAATTGTTTCCCAGCTTTCTGCTTCCCTTCTGATCTTGGTTGCATTGGCTTTCTTTGTGCAAAAACTTTTCAATTCAATGTAATAAAAATTATCCGTTTTGTCTTTCATAATGTTCCATATCTCTTATTTGGTCATAAATTCTTCCCTTTCTCCATAGATGGGATGGGTAAACTATTCCTTTCTCTCCTAGTTTGCTTATAATACCAACCTTTATATCTAAATTGTATATCCATTTTGACTTTATTTTGCTCTAGGGTGTAAGATGTCAGTCTATGTAGGCCTAGTTTCTGCCATACTATTTTCCAGTTTTCCCAGCAGTTTTTGTTAAATAGTGAGTTTTTATCCCAGAAATCGGGGTCTTTGGGTTTATCAAACAGTAGATTACTATAGTCATTAACTTTTATGTCTTTCATACCCAACCTATTCCACTGATCCACCACTATTTCTTAGTGCCAAGTAATTTTGATGATTGCTGCTTTATAATATAATTTAGGATCTGGTATGGCTGGGCCACCTTCTCTTGCATTTGTTTTCATTAATCCCCTTGATATTCTGGACCTTTTGTTTTTCCAGATGAATTTTGTTGTTTTTTTCTAGTTTTGTAAAATAATTTTTTGGTAGTTTGATTGGTATAACATTGAATAAGTAAATTAATTTAGGTGAAATTGTCATTTTTATTATATTAGCTCAGCCTACCCATGAGTAACTGGTATTCTTCCAGTTATTAGATCTAACTTCATTTGTGTGAAAAGTGTTTTGTAATTGTGTTTATATAGTTCTGGGTTTGTTTTGACAGGTAGACTTCCAGATATTTTATGATGTCTACAATAACTTTAAATGAAATTTCTCTTATCTCTTGCTGTTGGACTTTGTTAGTAATATATATGCCAAAGATTTATGTGGGTTTGGGGTGGGGGGACCCAGTTCTTTAAAAGAGGAGGAAGGTACTGCTCTATCCTGGCCGGACCCCAAATAGAACATCATGGTATGTTCTAGGTACCACGGTTTAGAAAAGACTTTGATAAGTTGGAAAATATCTATGCGAAAGCATTCGTCATGGCAGACTGTTGAGGAGCTGAGCTTTAACATGAGAACTGACTAAAGGTATTGGGTAGGCTCAAATGATGGGTGTCTTAGTTGGAACTGTTGTCCTCTGAAAAAGGGACTGGTCTCATCTCCTTGCCCTCTGGGGATGGAATGAGGTACCCTGAGTAGAAGTGGCATAAAGAGAGATTCAGCTCCAAGTAAAGAAAAAGAGGGCTAACCCTCCCCCCCCCCCCCAAAAAAAAAGGCTTTACTATCTGGGATAGTGGCCAATGGCAACAGACAAGGTCAGTGACTTAGAGCTGAATATGACCTCAGCAGCCATCTAATCTAGGCCCTTCCTTTTGTTCTGTAAAAGTCAGGCTACCCAGAGAGTAACAGGATTTTTTTTTTAAAAGATACATGTTGAATTTATTAGAAAAGTAAAAAGAAAAGCAAACTGTCCATAGTAGAGACTTCCAGTTATGTACCTGACTGTCATGTTATACTGTGTATATAGAAATCACCAGTGATCATTTTTTTCTCCCACTTAAGAGTCCTTTATTTTTTTCCAGTTACACATAAAGATGGTTTTTGATTTTTCTCCCTCCTCCCCAAGAGAGCAAGCAGTCTGATATGGATTATACACATGTACATTCATATTAATTGTATTTCCACATTAGTCATATTGTGAAAGAAAAATCAGAACAAAAGGAAAAAACCATGAGAAACAAACAAAAAAAAAAAACCCCAGTAAAACAGTGAAAATTGTATGCTTTGTTTTGCATTCAGACTCTAATTTTTTCTCTGCCTTTGAATAGCAGAGTCTTTTGAAATTGTCTTGATCATTCATTGTATTGTTAAGAAGAGCCAAGTCTATGAAAGTTAGTCATTGCCCAGGGTGACTGTTAAACAGTGAAGATTTGATGAGTGGTTCTGGCCCCAACTCCGGTACTGTTTCTACTGTACCCCACTGCCAAAGAGTGAGCTGACCACTGTTTGAGGCTGTTGCAAAGAGCATCTTTTAGTAGGTATTATTGGGACCCGAGGGCTTCTGAGCACCCTTCCTCTGCTTAAGTAGCCTGTGAAGCTAGTTCTGGTTTAAGAAATTAGCTATTTTATGTTCTGTGGAATCTTGTTCTAATAGGGCTTTGTCACAGAAGTGATCTATAGAGCTGTCAAATCTGTCAATTTGCTTTTTTGTAGAACTGTTATGTAATAAGAATCATCCAAGCTAAATGGATACATTTCTTGTTCTTTTTTTAGACAGTGATTCCACAACTTTCTTTGGGAACCTTATCTTTTGTCTAAACAGCTCACTGAAAGGTCTTCATATCTTAACAAAATCACTTTCCCTGTAGTTTACTCATTCTTTTTTCCCCACAGCTGAGATAGAGAACAGCTGTTTTGTAACCTCTAGATTAGTGTTTATCTCCTTTCTTTCTGAAGTCTACAATTTCCATGGCATATGAAGTACTGGGTCTGTAGTCAGGAGGTGTTCAATTCCAATCTCACATACTCGCTAGCTGTGTGACCCTGGGCACTTAAACTTGTTTGTCTCAGTTTCCTCACCTGTACAATGAGCTAGGGAAGGAAATGCAAACCATCTTTGTCAAGAAAACCCCAGATGGGATCATGAGGCATCCATCATGACTGAAAAACAGTGTGAAAGTATACTTTTGACATGGTTTTGGCTGTGTGAGTGACCCTGAGCAAGTTCTTAATCTCTCTTTACCTTGAGCAACTCCTTAAGATTGTAATTTGCAGAGAAGATGCTGACTTTAATTTGGTAGGGCATGTCCACACTAGTGCTCCCTATAGCAGAGAAATTATAGGTCTACTCACTAAGGGAAGAGAAAGAGCATTTGTTAAGCACCTACTCAGTGCTGCCAGAGTATGCCTGTGAAATCTGGACGGTCTACCAGCACCATGCCAGGAAGCTGAAACGTTTCCATTTGAATTGTCTTAGGAAAATTCCAAAGATCACCTGGCAGGATAAGGTACCAGACACTGAGGTCCTTACTTGAACTAAACTGCCTAGCATTCAAACTCTGCATCAGAGAGTGCGCAATTCCAATGGGCTGGCCATGTTGTTCGAATGCAAAACGTACCCTTGCCAGAGAACTCACACTTGGCAAGCAATCACATGGTGGTCAGAAGAAGTGATACAAGTACACTTGCAGGGTGTCTCTTAAGAACTTTGGAATTGATTGGGTAATATTGGGGACACTGGCTCAGGACCACTTAGCATGATGTGCCTGCATCAGAGAAAGTGTCATGCTCTATGAGCAAAGCATAGTTGAAACACCTCAAAGGAAAACACAGATTTAGAGTGTCCAGCCCAGGTTTGCGCCCGACCTGTGCTAGAGCAATCCGGGTTTGTGTTCGTCTTATCAACCACAGTCAGACGCATTGAAACTTGACACAGTGATGTCATTTTGGTCCTCTTCGAGAACTGAGGACAAAAACCAAACGACCAGTGTTATGCCAGGCACTGTGTTAAGCATTGTACAAACATTTCTCATTCGAGCCCCACAACAGCTCTGGAATGTAATTGCTATCACGATCCCTATTTTATAGTTGAGAAAAGGGAGGCTAACAGAAGCTAAGCTTTCTTCTCTAGGGTCACACAGCTTGAGTCTGAGGCTGAATTTGAATTCAAGTCTTTTTGGCTCTAGATTCAGCCCTCCATTGCGCCACCTTGTGGCATAGGAGTCTGAGGGTCTATAAACACATTTAGTTGAAACCTTCTCTTATAAGCTTCTAAACAGTAGTTTGTAGTAACCAAGGTGGTAGTAATTAAGCTTAAAAAAAAAAAGCAAACAAACGGAGGGGAGAGAAGACAAGACAGTAAAAAAAAAGGGAGAAAAAAATGGAGAAAGACCTGAAAAGAAAGTTGGAAGAGAGGAAGAATGAAGAAGAAATAAAGTTTATCAGTGTATTGGGAAGAAAATGGTCACTACTGCCTCATTTTGTACCATTTTTTCCCATCTTGTCTCAGAGTCAGTAGCACTTGGCATTTTTTTTACAAAGCCAGTCTAACTTCTGGTACTTGGGAAGATCATGATTGCTGTCTTTCCTCACTCCAAAGTGTAAGGAAATAGTAATATATGATAAATAATAATAAATTTTTCATTTATTAAAATGCGAGAAGTGGTGAGCATGATGCAATTGAGAGAGCATTGGGGCTGAAGCCAGGTAGATCCGAGGTCAAAACCTGAATATTGTGACCCTGGGCAAACCCTTTGCCCTCTTAGAGTTTCAGGTCCTTCCTTACCTTTCAAATGAAAGGGTTGGACTAGATCAGAGGTTCCCAGACTTATTTGGCCTACAGTCCCCTTTTTAAAAAAACTATTCAGTGCCTCCCTGGGGGTTAGTTTAGGGTTGGGTTAACCCTTATTTAGGCTGCTGCTGCCCCCAGCATCATCATCACCCACTTTGGGAACCTGTGGGCTGTATGGTCTCTAAGATTTCTCTGACTTAGAAATCTGTGTTGCTCTATGTTAGTACAATTCCTTTTCCCTACCTCTTCTTAAGTGTATCCCCTCATATTCTCTAACCGGTGGTCCCCCAACATACTTGGTTATCTCATTCCGTCTCAAAGCCCTGATAAGTCTGTCACGATGGATATCCACTAGGCACCTCATAGGTGCTGTATTCTGTGGCTTTGGAGCGTATTCTCTCCCTGAAAAATTGGGGCACATTTGTGATTTCAAACTAGAATGTTTTATTAGTAGGTGTTAAATCATCCATCAGTATAATTCTTCATACTAATGAGCAGATAACGCTTTTTCTACCCTTAAATCTAACCCTCATCCCAGCCCCACCCCTGGGGGAAAAATAGATTATCTGGAAATCACAAAATTTCAAAGTATATTAACTTGAATAGAATTGTAATAAAATTCCTTTTTGTTTCCATGTCTTCTAAATATTTTTCTTTTGTATATTTTTTTCAGATTTTGTTGCAGCTGTTATTTTTACATAGTTGTAGTCAGTGTGTATATTGTTTTGTTTCTGCTTTCTTCATGCTGCATTACTTCTTGTAAGTCTTGCCATATTGTGTTCATATTTGTCATTTTTATGGTGCAGTATTACTACATTACATTTACATACCGATATTCAGTCATTCTGAAATGAGCATGTAGGTTATTCCCACATTTTTGCTCTCAAGACTAACGCTGCTACAAATGGTTTTGTGCAGATTGGTTAAATTGACAAAATAGGAAGTAGCCTAAATAAATAAACCAGACTTAAGGGACTTTTTAGAAGCCACTGGAAGGAACTGACATGTAAATTTCTAAGGGCCAAGGAGAACAAGTGAATTTTATTAATTATTCAAAGAGTAATCAGAGAAAGAGATCACTCATCATTTTTTGTGAACTGAATATTTCTAATTCCCAGACTAGGTCAGGTTAAGGCAAAAAGACAAAAAGGAAATAATTGCAGACCTCAAGAGGATACATTCTAATGGAGGTAGGGAGAATAATCCCATATATGTAGGGATAAGGCATTGAATCTGTTGAATCTCCTTAGTATAGGTTACTTCCAGATGATGAACCTTCTCCTGCTAATACAGATTGCCATCTCTTCTCTAACCAACTTTATTGAGTTCTGCGGTGAAGTGACTTACATAGGTCATGTGGCCAGCAAACATCCCAGCTGGTGGGTACCTGAGTGCAGACCTCCTTTGCTGTGAGGCCATTACGCTGTCCGCTGTGCTGCATTTCTGTTCATTGCTATATACACAGAAAAACAACTAGTGCCTGATGGAGAATTCACATTGAGTAAGGTAAAAGACAGTTGAGTTGGAGTGTCTCCAGGTCAAAAGGACATGTGAAAGGCTAGGGCAGAGTTAGAGTGAGGTATGGCTGTGTGAGAGACATAGGGATGTCAAAACTGAGAGTGGGAACCAGGGAAGGAAACTTGAGCTTGGTGCTCAGTGCCTTCTTCACAATAGTAATAATAATATTGATTTGCTTATCAGTTCTTGAATAAATGGTGGAGTATATGTGGAGATGGAGGGCTGGATGGTTATGAAGGTAGTGTTTGAGATCCACACCTCCCAACCCTCATTGGGTTCTGCTGTTCCATAGCGTGGTGAGGAGTTAGAAAGGCTTTTTGAGCTGGACTGACAGTGTGATAGGGGAGTGGCCCTTCACAGAAACACCACTGCCTACCTACTGCTGAGATGTCTCAGCGATACTGTGATGGGAAGTGTTGGAAGTAGTACTCCTTTTATTGTAGCATATTGTTTTCTCTCTCAAGTAGTATTTATACAGGATATCCAAGGTGATTCAGTATTAGGAATACCATCAGTATAATCGTATCATAGAGAGAAGCAAGGTAGGTAGAGAGCTCATCTTCCAAAGTCAGGAAAACCTGGATTCAAGGCCTGCTGCTTTTAACACATGTTGATGGGCGTGATGGTAGGTAAGTCTTAACCGCTTTACCTCTCACTGCTCTAGGCAACTAAGACTATCGTTTGCAGAGAAAGTGCATATTCATCGAGTGATTCCACTCAGGAATTCCTTATACCAATGAAATTGCAGGTTAAGTTCCTATCCCTATAATCAAATCATAAAAGTTATCGTAAGGCTTTTGGAAAAAAGAAATCTGTTCATATTTAAGAGAACAGTAGCATGAGAACAGTGTAACAATGGAAGGTTTGTACTTTATATGAAAAGTATTTATTTGTAACCCAGAATTTCAAATTTTAATTTGAAACCAGTGTATCTAATGCCTTTTAAGGCTTTCCTGTTATGAACTGGGGAGCATTGCCCACTTTTACTAGATCATATTTAAAGCAATTATTAAGGAAAAGTTAGTGACAAGAATCATTTACAAAGCCGTTAAAGCATCTTTATTTGTAAATGGTTCATTAACAACAGAATTTCATCAAGATAATAGCTTCCTCAGAATTGGGGGAGTAATTAAGTTGACAAAAGTTCATTAGTATTTCTTTATATTACAAATAATGTTTAGGAGAAATTAATGGAGAAATACTATTTACAGTAATGATAAGTGTGTCAGATACTTAGGCATTAACCTCCCAACACACAAGATCTCTATAGAGGCAGCTCAATTTTTTAATACAATTCAAGAATTTGAGTGATGATGATAGATTGAGCTAATACACAAATAATGATTAGTTTTCAGTTTAATGACAAAATTTACATCAAAACAGACAGGATTATCAAGGGAAATGATCAAAGGAAATGAAAAATTTCCTTGTAAAGTGTTCCCTATTTAATGAGAACTGCTGGAGAAAAACTGTGATCTAGTAGATTTTCTTAAAAAACATTTTGTTATTTAATTTAAAAGATACTTTTCAATCATCAAAATTCACTTTCTCCCTCCCTCTTCTACACTTCCCCTCCCCATTGATAACAAAAGGAAAGTGAAACTCCTGTTACAAATATGTAAGGTCAAGCAAACAAATTTCTACATTGGCTGTGTTATATACACTCATGTACTTGTGTCCCGTTTTGTGCACGAATTTTCCACTTTTCTATCAGGAACTGGTTAACAGCTTTCCTTATTAGTCCTCTGGAATTCTTTCATTTTATTCTGTATCAGTTCATACACATCTTACTGGGTTTCTCTGAAAACAGCTCCATTTGTTCTCTCATATACACCGTAATTTATTCAGCATTTCCTAGTGTATGGACACCTATTAAGATTAACTATATTTTGCCACCTCAAAAAGAGATATACATATTTTTATATATACTTAGAGTTTGTTTTTAGGTATTAGTGTTGACTCAGTTCATTTTCCCTTTAATTTCTCCTTCTCCCTCCTGTTTTCCTGTTAATTAAAATGTATGTCTTTACCCAATGTGTATACGTGTGTGCATGTATACATGCATGTGTGTATGTGTATGGGCATGTGTGTATGTGTGTGCGCACACACCTCTGTTTTCTCCTTTGACTAGTATGAGAGGGAGGTTCAAGCATCTCCTGTTGCCTCATCTCTTCCTTCATGATGTAGATAGTCTGCTTGCACACCTTGATTATATGAGGAAATCTTCCATGATCTTCCCTTTCCTTCTCCCCTAGTAATCCCCCTTCCCCTCCTTTTTCATTCTAAACCGCTCCCAGGCATTGTCTAAATAGATTTACTCATGATGTTAGGATATAAACTGTTTATCCTTATTTGGTCACTTGGTTGTTCATTTGTGGGACTTTTTTATGTTTCTCTCACCTCTTGAATTTGAACTTCAAAGCTTCTGTGCAGCTCTGGTCTTTTCATTGCTTTGAAAGTCCTCTATTTCATTAAGGGTCCATTTTCCCCCTTGTAGGATTTTGCTTAGTTTTGTTAAATAAGTTATTCTTGGTTATACATCTATCTATCCCTTTACCTTCTGGAATATTGTCTTCCATGCTCTCTCTTCCTTTATAGTGGTGGCTGGTAAGTTGTGTGTGATCTTTACTATGGTTCCTTAATACTTGAATGCTTTCTTTCTGGCACTTTGACCTGGAAGCTCTGGATTTTGGTTATCATGTTCCTTGTAGTGTTCTTTTTGAGATTTTTTTTTCCACTAAGTGAATCTGGAAGAAATTAAGGTAAGAGCAGTATCTTAAATAATATTTAACAAAAAAAAAATTTTTTTAATGGATCTGGCCTATATAATTTTTTCTTTTATTTTGCAGTAATTTTCTTTCCTGTCTTTTCTTTTACGTTAAATTTTATTTTCTGTTCTAAATTATGCTCCTTGCCTCATTGAGAAAGCAAAAAAACAAAACAAAACCCACAAAAACCCCAAGATGCTGCACTCTAAGCTGATCACCATTCTTCTCTGGAGGGAGGCAGCATGCTCCATCAAGAGCCTCGGAAGCTGTGCTTGGTTGTTTGTGTGTCAGTCAGTGTCCCCGTCTTTCAGAATGGTTTTCTTTAAAAAATTATTTTTATTGCATAAAGTTTCCTGGTTCTGCTGACTTCCCTTTTTATCAGCTCATACAGGTCTGACCAGGTTTTTCTAACACTAATTCTTTTCATCGTTTCTTATAGCACAATAGCATTCTGTCGCACATATATACCCCATAACTTGTTCAGCCATTCCCCAGTTGATGGGTATTCCCTAAGTTTCCTATTCTTTACCACTATGAATAGAGGTGCTATGAATACTTTTGTACATTTGTACCATTTGCTCTTTCTTTTGGGTGTATTCCTAACAGTGGTATCACTGGATCAAAAGATTTGCTTTCCAGGATAGCAGCTGCCCTTTCACATTGTCTACTTTGCCATTCTTATGGGTGTGTTAGATTTTGTAAAGATCCTTTTAAGTATTATTAAAAAAATTATTCTTTTTGTTCATTAATAGAGTCTCTTTTCACAGTATTTCTTATGTTGAAGTCTTCATTCTACATAAATCCAACCTGGTTATAGGGCATATTCTTTAATAAGTTGTTGTGGATTATTTTGTAATACAATATTTTCATATCATTTTAAAAAATTTTCCCCCAATGACTCGTAAAAGCAATTTTTAACATTTGAGTTTTTAAAAAATTAATTTGGAGTTCCAAATTCTCTCCTTACTTACTTTACTTCCCCCTTCCCTGCAATTACAAGCAGTTTGAGATAGGTTACATTGCTTTCATGATGGATGTCAGCCTACAGTTTACTTTCTTTCTCTGTCTCCCTGATTTAGGTTATCAAAATTCTTTTGTATCATAGAACGAGTTTCCCCCCTACTTTTGCAAAGAATTCATGTGATAGCAAAATTAATTGTCATTTGAATGTTTGATAGAAATCACTTGTCTTTTTGTTTGTTTCCAGTTTTGTTCATCTGTATTTTAGTTGTCAGAATTTTTGCTTTAGCATTTAGTTGGTGGCTTTGGATTTGCTACTTTTCTAGTTTTTTTGGTTTTTAAAAAAATATCATGCCAATTCATTATTTTGTCCAACTCTCCTCCCTTTATAGATGAAACCATTTAGTTTTTTAAATTTTCACCTCTGGACTACTGTAGCTGCATCCCGTAAGTTTTGGTAGATTGTCTTATTCTCATTTTCTTTGATGAAATTGGCTATTATGCTTTTACCCACTAATTCTTTAGGATTAAGTTATGGTTTCCAATTAATTTTCATTTCTTTTTTCCTAAGGTCTTTTGCTGAATATAATTTTTATTGCAATATGGTCAGTAAAAGATGTGTCTAGTAATTGAATCCTTTTCTGCAATTTTTGTTGAGGCTTTATGGGAAATTTTTGTAGATATTTAATAAATGCCTGAGAAGTATGTACACTCTTTTATTCTCGTGAAGTAATCACCACAGAGCTAGAATTTCTAATTTTTCTAAAGTTTCATTCAGTTTATTAAGTTATTTAATTTGTCTTGCTTATCTTTTTATTATATGTATCTAAATCAAAAAAGATACATTGAGATTTTCCATTCTTATGGTTTTACTGTTCATCCCTGGAATTCATTTAATTTATTTAAGTATTTAGCTGCTGTGCCATTGCTGTGTGTGTTTGGGTAATTGATTTTAATTCATAAATATCATGCCTTTCAGCATAATGTAGTTTTCCCTGCTTATTTCTTTTTATCATAGCCTTGATTGAAATCATGCTTCATACTCCTGATTTTTGTGATGAGCTGCAGCTTAATGGATTTTGCTCCATCCTCTCAGTTTGACTGTATAAAGTTTCAAGTATATTGCTAATAAACAACAAGTGATTGGATTCTGCTTTTTAATTCATTTTTCTCTCCTTGTACTTAATGGCTGAGTTTATCCTACTCATATTGGCAGATATAATTATTGCATTCTGTCTCTCCATCTTTAAAAAGAAGAAAATGGTTTAAAACAAAAAAGCTTTACCCTAATACTTTTTGATTTTTAAAGGTTGAGGTTAGTTTGCTTCCTTCATTTACTTATTTATCTATCTATTTATTTATTTTTAGAGATTGAATTTTTTTATTTTTAGTCTTCTATAATCACTACCATATAACTTAGATTTTTTTTCCCCCTACCTACCCCACACCTCCCCTCTCCCTCCCCAAGAGGGCAAACAATTCTATATAGGATCTACACATACATTGCTATTAAATACATTTTCACTGTGGTCATGCTTTTTAGAAGAAGTAAAATGAATGGGAGAAATCATACAACAAGCCAAAACATAATAAAAACACACAAAAAAATTATCTGCTACATTCAGCGATTGACTTCCATAGTTCTTTCTCTGGATGTGGAAGGCATTTTGCCTTACAAGACCATTGGGAAGTGTTGTTTTTTTTTTAAGTCCTTGTGTTGCTATGAAGTTCCAAGTCTACTACAAAATATTCTCGCACACTGTGGTCATTGCTGTGCACAAAGTTCTCCTGGTTCTGCTCCTTTCACTCAGCATCAGATCATATAAGTCTTTCCAGGCTTCTCTGAAGTCTTCCTGTTCATCATTTCTTATAGTGCAATAGTATTCCATTACATTCATATACTATGATTTATTCAGCCATTCCCCAGTTGATGGGCATCCCTTTGATTTCCAGTTTTTGGCCACTACAAAGAGTGCTGCTATAAATATTTTTGTACATGTTGGGACCCTTTCCCGTTTTTATGATCTCTTGGGGATACAGTCCTAGAAGCAGTATTGCTGAGTCAAAGGGTTTGCTCATTTTTGTATCCCTTTGGGCATAGTTCGAAATTGCTCTCCAGAATGGTTGGATGAGCTCATAGCTCCACCAAGAGTGAATTAATGTTCCAACTCTCCCACATCCTCTCCAACATTCATCATTTTCCTGTTGTGTCATGTTTGCCAATCTGATAGGTGTGATGTGGTGTCTCAGAGTTGTTTTGATTTGCATCTCTCTAATTAATAATGATTAAGAGCATTTTTTCATATGACTATAGATATCTTTCATTTCTTCCTCTGAAAATGGCCTGTTCATATCCTTTGACCCTTTATCAATTGGAGAATGATTTATATTGTTGTACATTTGACTCAGTTCTCTCTATATTAGAAATGAGGCCTTTATCCCCAAGATTAGCTGTGAAAATTCTTTCCCAATATACTATATCCCTCCAAATCCCAGTGCAGATTTTGGTTGCATTGGGTTTGGTTGTGCAGAAACTTTTCAGTTTATGTAATCAAAATTATCCATCTTGCACTTCATAACGCTTTCTATCTCTTCTTTAGTCAAAAATTCTTCTCCATAAACCTGAGAAATACACCATGCCTTGCTCCTCCAATTTGTCCATAGTATCAATCTTTATGCCTAGATCACATACCTATTTGGACTTTATTCTTGTGTACGGTGTCAGGCATTGGTCTTTGAAATTGAAGAAATTGAAAGAATTAGAATAGGCAAAGAAGAAATTAAGTTATCACTCTTTGCAAATGATATGATGATATACTTAGAGAATTCCAGAGATTCAAATAAAAAAGTACTTGAAATAAGAAACAACTTGGGCAAAGTCGCAGGTTACAAAACATACCTACACAAATCTGCATTTTCCATATATTACTAAGAGATAGAAAGAGAAATCCCATTTAAAGCTAGAGTAGACACAATATAATATCTGAGAGTCTACCTGCCAAAACAGATCTGGGGACAATATGAATAGAATTACAGAATACTTTTCGCATAAATAAAGTCAGATCTAAGTTAAGTGGAAAAACAGCAGTTGCTCGTGAGTAGACCAAGCTAATATAATAAAAATGACAATTCTACCTAAATTGATTTATTTATTTAGTGCCATACCAATGAAACTATCAGATAATTGTTTTCTAGAGCTGGAAAAAGTAATATCAAAATTCATCTGGAAGAACAAAAGGTCCAGAATATCAAGGGGACGAATGAAAAGAAATACTAGGGGAAGTGGCCTAGCACTACTAGATCTCAGATTGTATTATAAAGCAGCAATTATCAAAACCACTTGGTACTGGCTAAGAAACAGAAAGGGTGGACAAGTGGAATAAACTAGGTACTCAAGACACAGTAGGCAATGAATGTAGCAATCTCATGTTTAATTCCTTCTTGTTCTCCCCTTCCTCTTACCTTATCTGCATTGTAAGTTTTTACTTTCCTTTTAATTTCCCCTTTACACTCCTACCCTATGACACTGGAATTTATTTTCCTTGTGACTACTCCCTCACCTGTCTTGTCTTCCCTCTTAAATTTTGCTCTCCTACTCCCTCTCTGTTCCTACTTAATATTTTATTTCTGTGCCAAAAAAAAATATTTTTTGTATGTATATGAGGACTCAACCTTACTTGGTCTGGATGAGATGAAAGTGAGGTTGAGGGGATGCTTGTACCCTCTTTCTCTTCTCCATGTTTGGGTACCCTTTATCTCATGTCCCCTCATTAAGTTTATCCACTTCCTTTTCCACTGTGGTCCCCTAGCCATTTCTCTCCATCTTTTTCTCAGCCCTGGAAACAGAACAGAGTTGTTCCTGGGCCCTCTGCTAGAGTGGCAGCAGACAGACCCCTGGAGTCAGCAGAAGCTGAGGGAAATCCAGTCCCAATTACTTTCCAACTTGGGCAAGTCACCCCACTTCCTGAGCTTGAACTCTCCATCAGCACCCCTCCCCTCTCGACTGTTGTGAAGATCAGACCTTTCAGTGCTGTGTAGATGCTCGATATTTTATTGCTACCATTGTCTCCTTTAATTTTCTCTGTCACTCTTAAGGAAATTAGGGGTCTGTCCCTGTTCAGATTCTTATATTTCTCTTTTGTTCCTCTCTTTTCATTTCTGACTTTTTATCAGGAATGCTTTGAAATCATCTATTTCCTTAAAGGTCCATTTTCCTCCCTGTAGTATTATAATCGGTTTTTCCAGTTAAGTTATTCTTGGCTGTAAGCCTATTTGGAATGTAATATTCTAAGCTCTCTTTTCTTTTATAGTTTAGTTGCCAAATCTTGTGTGATTCTATCTGTGGCTTCTAGGTAGTTGAATATTTTCTTTTTGGCTGCTTGTAGTAATTTTTCTATCACCTGGACATCTAGATGTATTCCTAGAATTTTTTGCTTTGGAGTTTCTTTCAAGAGACATTTTTTTTTAAAAATTGCCCTTTGGTCCTAAGAGATCTGCTCAGCTTCAGTTTATAATTATTTGAAATATAGTATCCAAATTTTTATTTTTTAAGTCCTCCTTTAGAGGTAGTAATTGTTTGTTCTCATGTATTTCAAGTGTTTGTGAGGAATTTGGGCTTCTCTAAGGGCCCAGTATACCACTGTCCTCTTTCATTTCTGCCAGTAACAAACATTTTAACAGTAAAAACCCAGTTTAAACTTGAATAATAAATAGCCCATTCTTTGCATTCTTGTATATGCGATTTTCTATACATATAATCCCTTACTAGATGAAAAGAAAGAAAACCATTTTCTTATCTCTTTTTCAGGCCAGTCTCCATGGTTATGTTACAGTGTTCTTTCTGTTTACATTGTTGTAGTTAATGGTACTAGAGGAACTGCTGTCATGAATACTTGGGCACATATCAAACCTTTCTCTGTCCTCCTTTAGCTGTAGGTCTAGAAGTAAGATCTCTGGGTTAAAGGATTAAAGACATTTTAGTCACTTTTATTTCCTATCAATCATAATTTCAAATTACTTTCATAGTTCATAGTCCTCCAGTAATGTATTCTGTACCTCGCCTTTCTGCAACCTCTCCAGCATCAACTATTTTCATCTTGTGTTAACCTTACCAATCTGCTACGCTTGATGACCAAGTACTCCTATTTTTGGTGTGATTCAGTGAGAAGGTCACTGCTGACTCTGTGTGACCTTGGGAAAGTCATTAATTGTTGTAGACCTGACTTTCCTCATTGGTAAAGCGTGGACCTTGCATTAATAATCCCTTATACCTCTTCTGTGTCTAAATCTATGATCTTGTGATCCACTGGAATTCGTTATCTTAGTAGGAATCTGGTTATACCAACCAGCAAGTTGAATATGAATCAGAAGAGTTATATATCAGGTGATGTCCCTTGTGATTTTCCATTTACACAGTTGTTTTCTAGCATAAAATACATCAGTTAAATGGGTTGGAGCATGATTGATTCGATGGTATAGATATAGTTTGTCCTGTTTTGTCAAAGAACATAAAGAACATTGTGTATGAAACAATGAGTACAAGTACAACTACAGCTTGGATTTTCTAAGAGAATGTTATTAAAGGTAATATCGATGACTCTCTTTGAACTTCTTTCTGTTCCCCGCTATATATTTTTGGCTCTTTCATTGACATTTTTCTCTCCTTTTTTAATATTACTACAGCACTGTCCCCATCCCTACCCCACGCCTTCCCTGTAGTGAGTAATTACGATCAAATAAAGGAAATTTGCTCTTTACTAGCTATGTGTGAAGCGTCTGATTTCATCATCAGTCTTTTGGAGTTGTGATTGGCTAGTTCATGTCATTGATCAGGTTTCTTAAAGTCTTTTCAGAGTTATTTTTCTTTGCATTATCATAGTTATATGAATTGTTACCTTGGTTCCATGCAAATTAATCTAAATTTTAACGAAACATTCTGCAAAGTCACTCATTTGACCCTGAAGACTAAGTGGAGATAAACTGATGGCATAGTAAAGTAATGGAACTTGAAGTTTTCAGATGACTGGGCAGCAAGAAAAATGTTCTCCATGACTTCTTTGAAGGAGAGCTCCAATGAAGTGCCACCAGAGGCTGTCTTTAACCAACCTCAGTTATATGATGACAGTGATTTGGATAAATGCATAGGTGGTGTTTCTCTAAAATGTGCAGATAACCCAAAGCTAGGAGATAAATCCAACATTGTGTAACAGTTGTGAATCCTAGAAGATCTCAACACATCTCATACAAGTAGTCCCCTACAAATTTTGTAGGTTTTCTCCTCCCAAACCCTTACTTACTGAAAACAAACTAACTCATGCAGTTCTTTCAGAGTTATGTGACCTCAAGAAGAGTTTTCTCCTAGTCCATTAAGAAGATGTGGTTCCACTTTAGAACTTGAGCTGTCCTGTTCTTTTCAGATGATGTTGACCATTCACTTTGGTCATTTGGGAAGATAACATCAGGTTAACTTTGGTTTCAGTTTTTTTGTCTAGGTCACAGGTTCTTCACCTTCATTTTCTTGTCACAGGCCGCTTTGGCAGCCTAGTGAAACCTATGAAACACTTCTCTCAGTAATGTTTGTAAATGCATAAAGTCAAATACATAGAATCACACTAAAATATGGTTAGAAAAGGAGTAAAAAGCAGTTCAGGGATCCCATTTGAACAACAAATCTACAAGCATTCATTAAGCACTTACTGTGTGTTGGGTCCTGTAATCCATGCTGGGGATATAAAGGAAAAAAACAACCCACTGCTCTTAGGGAACTGACATTCTAATTGGGGAGACAATGCAAGTGACTGTATATAAATGACATGCATTTATACGTGCATACATATACACTTTTAATAAGTTGAAGAAGAAGAAATCAGAATAAATTGAAAGCAGTCTCAGAGCAATAGCACTGACATTTAGCAGGGCAGGGAGAGATTTTTCGCAGAAGGTGAAACTTCAGCTGCGACTTGAAGGAGGTTGGGTTGGGCAAGAGACAAGATGAGAAGAAAGTCCTAGACTAAGGAGATAGTGTAAAGACTCAGCGTTGGAAAGGACTTTAGAAATCAGTGGTGCAGCCTTGTAAGGAAGGCTCTAAGCCATGGCGCCCAGCCAAAATGACATGATTCTGAAACCTCATTTTCACAGAGACAGATGAGTTGCCACGAATGGTTTAACTAGCCAGCCAGGAACATGGAGAAGAAAGGCCTATCAAGCAGAAACCTGTCAAATTGCTCCTCAGCCTCCATCTCTCTGGTCCTTTCTGGCCAATTATGAGGTTCCCTACTGTCCAAAGTATGTGCAGGTAAATAGGATTCAGCCTGGGAGAGCTGTGGTGGTGGCTGCTTTCTCTACAAAGTGGCACGTACCATTGGTGTCTCTTGGGATCCTCATCACCAAATAAGTCTGCTGAGTATCACCAGGCAAATGTGTAGCAGCTGAAAGAATATTATTCCAAGGAAAGCATCTGCCCATAAAAAGGGCCGTCCTTAAGGTTAGCAACCCAGCTTTCACGCTCAGTTATGCTCATCAGAAATGTCTGCAAGAAAGAGAAATCTTGTATCGTTCACAGAAGACTAGAAGAATTTCAAGGCAGTTGCTAGTCACTGGGCCAGTCAGCCTGGACCAGTGCTGGTCTTTTTGGAATCCAGGCACAACAAGCCCAGGTGGCTCCAAAGCAGGATGTAGGGAAGAAAAAGTAAACAGCTTCTGGGAACTTTGAGACAAAAGTCAAACAGAGGATTTTATATTTGTCCCTGAATGTTCTTGATGTTTGTCTGCTCCCTTCCCTCTTCCCCCCACACAAAGATGTTTAGTTAGCAGACAGTGTTAGCACTGGAAAAGGTATTCCCTTGTTTGCAGGTTAGGAATATCGATGCTTCACCAGAGGCTAAGTTACTTTATTTCCTGACACTGGCACCACTGATACAGTTCCACATTCATTTCATTCCTGGACTGTTGTAGTAGTGTGCCCATCAGTACCCCTGCCTCAAGGCTTTCCCCATTCTAATCCGTTCTCAGCTTAGCTGGTCTGGCCATTTGTCTGTCTGTCTGTCTCTCTCACATACCTCCTTGCTTTTCCTTACACAAGAAACTCCATCTTACTTGGTGTTTTTTCCAGTGCTTGGAATTCTCTCCCTCCTCACCTCTTCTTCCTCCTGGGTTCCTTCAAATCCTGTCTAAAATTCTGCCTTCTGCAGGAAGCTGTTTTGGTATTCCTTAATACTAGTACTGTCTCTCTGATGATAATCTCCCCCAATTTATCCAGTGTATGTCTTGTTTGTACATAACTGTTTGCATGTTGCCTCTTGCCTTGGACTGTGAGCTCATTGAGAGCAGGGACTATTTTTTTTTTCGTCCTTACTATCCGTAGCACTTAACCACAGTGCCTAAAACATAGAAGGTGCATACTAAATAACATTTGGCTTACTGGAAATAGTAGGGCACCAATGGGGCTGAGCAGGAGGGCTGCATTGTCAAACCTGCTCATTAGGAGGGTCCCCTGTCGACTCATGGGAAAATGAACCAGGGACACGAATCAGAAGGCTATTACTGGGGTGGTGCAGGCTTTGCATTGCTGTTGAGGAGGGTCCTGCACCAGTATGGTAGCTGTGTCAAAGGAGAGAAGGTGTGTATATAAGAAACATTGGAAAGATGAAATCAATAGGACTTGACAACAGATCAGTTAATGAGAAGCAAGAGGAGTGATGAGAAGAGAGGGTGAGTCTTTATGAGTCTGGGTGATTTGGAGTCCCTCTATGGTAATTGGGACAGTTAAGAAGAAGGGAAGACTTGAGGAGAAATATGAGTTCAGTTTTGAAGAAGTTTAAGGTCTGTAGGGACCATCCAGTTCAGGATGTACAATAGGTATTGTAAGAGTGCGGGAGCTCAGGAGAGAGGTTATGACTGGATGGATAAACCTCAATCATCTGCATAGAGAAGACCATTGACTTCTCAGTAATGAGAAGCTAGTGGGAAGAAAAGATCCAGGACAGAACCTTGGGGTACACCCATGATGAAGAAGTCAGCACAGGAGGCTGAGAAGTAGTCAGACTCGTAGTGTTCTGCAGGATAAAGAAATGACATGAAAACCTAGAGAGAAGAGAACGTTACTTGAAAGAAAATGATCTGCAGTGAGGTCAAGAAGAATGGGAGGTTGAGGACAGACCATTAGATTGGTAACCCCGGAGAGAGCAGCTTCAGTTGGATGATGAGGATGGATGGAAGCCAGATTGTAGAGGGCATAGAATGAAAAGAAAGGAAGTGGAGGTAGCAGTTACACATGGCTTTCCCAAGGGTCTTGAAAGGGAGGAGAAATACAGAATAAACTGTGGAGGGATCATCAGAGCAAATAAAGACTTTTTAAGAATAGGGAAGACATGGGTGAGGGTGGCAGGGAAGTCACCAGTAGAAAGGAAGAGGCTGAAGGTTAATGAGAGATAGGGGACGATAGCAGGCAGTTTGCTGGAGCACATTGGATAAAATGGGATCAGAGGTGCATGTTGTAAAGCTTTCCTTGACAAGGAGGCAGGCCTCTTCTTCATGTGAAATGGGTGGAAGAGATCTGAGTAATGTGAGATAAGAGAAGGAAAAGGAAGATTTCAATGATTGGTTTCCATTTTTTCACTTAAGTCCTTACCTGAGGGTAGGAGAGGTACCATGGGAGACTTGAGGATTTATGAAAATGTTTGGCATAGCTGCTGTGGTGAGTGGGAGAGGGAATCTATTAAAGGTATAAAATAATTTCCTTGCCCAGTAGAGATTATGTAACACAAATTTGTAACGAACCCATTTGGCACAGTTGTATGATGTTATCTGGCTCCAGTCAGAGGCATATGAACAAGGGCAAAAGAGGTAAATCACAAGCTCTCCAAAGTTGGGTTTGGGCTGACTGTGGTCAATGAAAGAGCAGGAAGGGACGAAGGGATCCAAATGTAGAGGGTAGCGTAGAGAGGAACTGGTCCAGCAAGGTTTCAGGACAGGGGCGAATGCATAGTCATTGCGTAGCCATTTTCCATTGGGGAAAACTGAGGAGTAGAGGAGTGCGATGGTCACAGGGAGAGGAAAGGAAGACGTGGGTAGAAGGGGTCAGGAAGAGCTGGGAGGGGAATGAAGAGCGGAGTAGAGACCTGCCCAAGGAGGATCGTCCCGGGGTGGAGGGGCAGGCCTTTCCAGGATAGCCCAGTTCAAGAAGGCGGCAGAGAGTAAGAAGGGCCCAGGCACAGAGGGAAGTTCCAAGATGAGACGTGAGTGAAGGGCGCCGCACCTCATAGGAGGGATTCTGCATGGGAGAAAGAGGCAGGCTTTGCAGGAGATGGTCCAGTTGGAGAACCCTCCATCTAGACGATTACTTTTGTTAAGCCATGAGCAAATTTTTGCAAGGTGAGAAAATAGCTTGGGTCTATATAGATCCTTGGGCTAGATTTTATTTTCAGGCATTGCAGGAAAAGAATCCAAGTTCCCACTTGAACTTCCTTCTGCTTTTCTCTACGTATATTTTTACTGTTTCATTGATACTTTTCTCTTTCTTTGCATCTCCTTCCTGCCTCCCTCTCTCCCTTGTAAAACCCTTTTTACAAAGAAATACCATTCATGCGTACAGTTTGGATCTAGAATCCCAAATTGGGCCTTAGTTAAATCTTTGTCCCTTTTAGATTTGATCATTTGCCACTTTTCTTTGAAATATTTCAACTATATGAATCGGGAGGAATATGGCCACAATTTGTTCTCATGTTATATTTAAGAATGGGGAATAAAGATTGTTTAGGGGTGAGTTATTAAGAAGAAAAGGGAGAGTCACCTCTTATTTTCAGAGGACAAATCCCTTTCTTCCTGCTCAGAGCATTAGTAGTAAAGTGCATTATTTGACCAATTGCAGGTCCATTTTCTTTTTAAAATATTTGTTTTTAGTTTTCACCATTCACTTTGATAAGATTTTGAGTTCCAAATTTTTCTCCCCATCTCTCCTTTCCCCCCACCCCAAGAAAAGGTATGTCATTTGATACAGGCTCCACATATGCATTCACATTAAACCTGTTTTCCACATTTGTCATGTTGTAAAGAATTAGAACCAATGGGAAAAATCACAAGAAAGAAGAAACAAAAAAAAGAGAGAGAATAACGTGCTTCAGTCTGCATTCAGACTCCATTGTTCCTTGTCTGAGTGTGGACAGTATTTCCCATCGTGAGTCATTTGGAGTTGTCTGAGAAGAGCCAAGTCTGTGAAGGTTAGTCGCTGCAGTGTGGCTGTTACTGTGCGCAGTGTTCTCCTGGTCTTGCCTACTTCAGTCAGCATCGGTTCAGATAAGTTCAGGTTTCTCTGAAGTTGGCTGCTCATCATTTCTCATAACAGAATTGTATTCCATCATAATCATATACCACAGCTTGTTCAGCTATTCCCCAGCTGAAGGACATCCCCTCAATTTCCGATTCTTGGCCAGCACAAGAAGAACAGTTATAAATTTTTCTGTACATGTGGGTTCTCTTCCCATTCTGTGACCTTTTGGGGATGCAGACCGAGAGGTAGTATATCCACAGTTGTATAGCCCTTGGTGCAGAGTTCCAAATTGCTCTCCAGAATGGTTGGATCAGTTCACAACTCCACCAACGGTGCATCAGTGTTCCAGGGTTCCCACACTCTTTCCAGCGTTTATCATTTTTCTGTTTTGTCATGTTAGTCAATCTGATAGGTGTGATGTGGTACCTCAGTTGTTTTGATTTGCAGTTCTCTATTCAATAGTCATTTACAGCATTTATAGGTAGCTTTAAATTCTTCATCTGAAAACTGCCTCTTCATATCCTTGGACCATTTATCAGTTGGTGAATGATTGTGTTTTTATAAATTTCATGCTATTCTCTGTGTGTTTTAGAAATGAGGCCTTTATCAGAGATGCTGATGCTGTAAAAAATCTTCTCCATTCTTCTCCTCCCCCTCCTCATATTGGTTGCATTGGTTTTGTTTGTGTAAACATTTTTCAATTTCATATAATCAAAATTATCCATTTTGCATTTCATAATGTTCCCCATCTCTTGTTTAGTCATCAGTTTTTCCCTTCTTTGTAGATCTGACAGGTAAACTCTTCTCTGCTCTCCCAGTTTGCTTATAGTAGCAGCCTTTATATCTAAGTCATGTACCCATTTTGACTTTATTTGGGTATAGGGTATAAAGATATTGGTCTATGCCTAGTTTCTGCACAGGCGCCCTTTCATACAGTAATATTCTCATATGTTAGAACTCCAATGCCCAAAGCTTTTTTTTTTTAAAAAAAAACAAACAACTGTATACAGAAGTAAATTAATTAAAATTAATCTTAGGGAAGATTAATAGGAAAAATTTTAAAGCTCAGACCAGGATAGCAGATATTTTGGGGAGTTATATGAGGTAAAGATTTGTGTTGTAGGACTGTCTGTTAATATATAGGTTTCTGTAGATGGGGTCAAATAACAAGACAGGACTAAAAAGGGAGAATTACCCCAAACTCTCATGAAGCAAATAGACTCAGCAAACCATTAGCCAATGCCCTGATACCTCACAGAACTCTGAGATGTATAATTAAGAACACAGCTATTGATCCTTCAGCGCGCATTTATTTCATGTGTGCCTGCTATGTGCCAGACACAAACACCTGTAAACAGAAGTACAGAAGACAGCCAGGTTACATCATACTGACTTTATGTCTTTTTTTGACAAGATGACACAGCTGGTACGTTTGGGGAATGCTGGATCTTAGAAACAAACTTGACAATGTCTTTAATTAAAACATACCAAAATATTGGGCAGCTGATAGTTAGATGGATTCAAATAGATGGTTGAAGGAGCAAACTCCAAGAGGTAGTCAGCTGGTCAGAAGGTCTCAAATGAGGTACCCTCAAATAATGTGTGCTTGATTATGTACTAGGTTATGTTTCTGTGAGTTGCTTAAAGGTATAAATGGCTTGCTTATCAAATCCGTGGATCAAAAAACTGAATGAGTTTCCTAACACCTTGTACGGATCAAAATTCATTATGTTTTCAGTCCTAGGAGCCAAAAAAATCTTGATGGGTTATACTGATTTAAATCTAATAACATGAGATTGAATAGGATAAATGTGAAGTCTTAGATTTAGTCTCAAAAACTTGCACTTCATAAGTGCAAGATGAGTGGGGAAGACATGGTAAGACAGCAGTGTGCAAAAGGAACTTGAACTCTGTGGGACAGCAGTGTGGTGTAAAAGAAAGCTAATGCTATTTTAGGTTGCATTAAGACAAACATGGCTTCCATTTTGTGGCATTCTGTCTTACAACAAATATGGAGTATTAAGTTTGTTTCCGTATTTTGTTTCCATAAGCCACAGTTTAGGAACATCATTGATGAGCAAAAGAATGCAGACAGTTGTCACAAACTAAGTGATAGATAGATCTCGGTGTAAAAAGTGACTTTTACGTAATGTGAATTAGCCCATAGACATTGGGAAGGGAAGGAGGCTGGCAGGCAGGAAAGGGGAGACTGTATGCCTGTGGGGCACAGAAGGGGGGCAGCACACAATTCAAAGCAAGTGAGAGCAGTGTGGGGCAGAAAATTCAGAGGAGGAGGAGAAGGAGCATATAGGGGCTGGAGCCAGCTACGTGGGGGCCTGGCCAGAACTGAGAGAAAGAACATGAGGGCCAGACACAGGAGAGACCAGGCTACATGTGGAGCCCAAGGACAGACAGGAAGGGCTAGACTAATGGGACAGGTCTTCTCTCAGTGCTAGAGGTTCCTGATCCAGTGGTGGCAGTCTCTCTGGGCTTCCTTTCTTCTGCTTTCATTTGAAGGGTTGTCTTTTTTTAAGGGTGTAGTGTTTTAGGGTTCTTTTTTTGCTTGTTTAGTGAGTGTATAGATGGTCATAGAGTGTTGAGAGAGCACAGTGCTGTACAGTAAAATTACCATAGGTGGTGGGGGTTGGGGAATGCAGAATTTTTTATGTAAAGTCAAATTTGCATAATGTGAATTTACTTAAAGTGAGAACTGTCTGTATCCAGAAGAGAGAAGGGCCTAATGATTAGTTGAAGGTATGAATGCTGTTTACCAGAAATCTTAATGTACTTCCTCACTGGGGTGTTGGACTGTATCTCTTTGACTTCATAGGCAAAACCAAAGGCTGTGAGGACAAGTTAGAGGTAAATTGAGATTTGATGTCACAAAGAATTTCCTAACAGAGCTATCTAAAAGCAGGTTCAGCTTTCTATAGAGGAATTGATTTATTCCTCCTGAAATTTCAAGCAGAGGAGAGGTAGGTTTGTTGGAGAAGGGATCTTTCCGAATGGATGAGACGAAGAGAGGTCTCTTCAGGTTCTGAAATTGGTGAGATATTAACTTAAAGTCCTTTGGATGATGACTAAGTAGCAGGTTTGGAAAAACCACTGTAGCAATACACATACATCTGCAGGACAATCCGAATTTGGGCTCTTCATTAACGTGCTCAATATTTCGCAGTTAGTCTTAGACTGAAAAGAAGGCCGTTAGCAGTGACAAATCTGGAAATTCAAAGGAAACAGAGAGGAGAGATGATTGGAGGAGCAAAAAAATGGTCTAATGTGAGAAGGATCATAGAGCGTGGTTTTAGGTGGGGGGAGCAGGCTGTCACCCATTGGTGAAAGTCTTAGGCACGTTGGGGGAGTTGGTACAAGAAGTGATTTGAAATTTAATTGGCTATAGGAAATGAAAAGAAAAGCATCCTGAAAGATTGATAAAGAGGAAAGGCAAACAGAAGAGTAAAAATATGATGAATGTTATTGCCCTGTAATTCTCTCAGGATTTCCAAGAGTCCTGATGAGATCTGAGTCTAGTGAAATGGCATTCATTGATGTGGAGCTAGGTTGAATTGCATGACAAAACCAAGTGAGGATACTGAGTCTCAAGGTAACTGAGAGATGGTAAAATGAATGCGTCTGCCTAACGCGACGGTGGAGAGGGAACGTGTGTTTCAGAGAGTAGTGTCTGAAGTTCACATCTAGCGCTTGTGCTTGGATTTCAGTGGCAGGTTCTGGTGGGCTCTGGTCCCAGCCCTGCCCCTACCCACCTCTGTGGCACCGGGCCAGCCTGATCATTGTCATCACCTTCAGTTTACCCATGTGAAGGATGAGGAGGTTTAACTGTCTGGCCTGAGTTACAATGAGAATCATTTTTACATTTTTTTCCTTCAAAACCTAACTCTGCTATGTGAGCTCTGGGCTCAGGACTTTTGGGATTATATGAATCGCTTTTGTCGATACTTGTGAAGTTAAGAACTTGTCTTTGGTCCGGAGCTTTAGAAGTTTTCAGTTCCAGAAGACTCTTGTTTGTATGGCCTTTTAATTCCATTAATTAGATACTTTGGAAGTTGGTTTAGAAGTGGTCGTGTTTGGAGTAAGCGTTGCCTCTGATTCTGCTATGAAATTCTCATGCTCGAGAAGAGCATTCTCATTCCCGTGGCAACAGACAATGATGTCCTCAACACGGAACGGTGACTTCACTGCGGGAGCCAACAGAAGGGGAAAGCCATGGTGGGAGGGCCAGCAAAGGAACAGATTGCCTGGAGGCTACAAAAGAAAAGAACATGCTTATCAAGTAGACTTTCCTTTCCCTGTGGGGGGAGTGGAGGATGAGGGGGGAGCACTTCAGGCCTCTTGGCAACGTTAATTCCGTTGTTCCATGTCCAAGGAACAACAGCTCCTGACTGGTCTTCTTCCTTTGCCTCTTAATGTAAGCTCCTTGAGAGCAGGGATTGCTTCATTTATGTATGTGTTTGTTCTTTGTTTTGGTCTTTGTGTGCCCAGCTCCTAGGCCTGTGCCTGGCACATCCATAGTAGGCGATTAATAAATGCTTGTTGTTTGATGGATTGACTTAGTTCTTGGGGATGTGCTCAGTATAAGCAAGAGGAGCCTTCCTGGTTCCTTGTCTCTCCATATATCCTGGGCAAAAAATTTCTTCCAGTTTTCTGATGTATATAAGTGTACATTTAAGGTACTGGAATGTACTTAATGTAGTTCTTAAAGAGGCACTTTGGTGCTATAGTTGCTTAGAAGAAAAATCTTCTAGTAAAGTGTAATTGGACCTTGTAATAGAGTCTTCTTTTTCATCCCATGCAGCTCAAAGAAAATGAATGGAACACTGGATCACCCGGACCAACCTGACCTTGACGCCATCAAAATGTTTGTGGGTCAGGTTCCCAGGAGCTGGTCTGAAAAAGATCTGAGGGAACTCTTTGAACAGTACGGTGCTGTCTACGAAATCAACGTCCTGAGGGATAGGAGCCAGAATCCTCCCCAGAGCAAAGGTGAGGGCTTGAGTTCTGTCTCACTGATGAGAAAACCTTTCATTTTCCATGTCTGCCTCCTGTCACACGTGATCCTGTGATGATCTGTTGATCAGTCTATCTTAGATTTCTGTTTTCTCGCTGCTCAGTGGCTTTTTCACTTAGGAAAGAAGGCTGCCCTTTTAGCTAAACTTGACTTGGTCTGGTACCTGGCACAAAGGAAGTACTTAATAGTTTTTGACTTGGAGGAAAATAAAAAGTCACTTAAGGACTAAATACTTGGGAACAATAGGCATGAGGATGATGTCTGATAATCCTTTCACTTCAGAAGACATTTCATAAATGTGCAAGGGCATGGTGCTTGGCGTTGTAGATACACAGTGTGGCAGCATGCCGTAGCGCAGAGTCCTCCATCCTTGAAGGCAGTCCCTCATCATTTATTATTTGTGGAGTTCTGTCTAGTCAGTGGGCCTCAGATTCCCTGTGTTTGTAATGGCATGAACTATATGTAGAGTTCCTAGAGAAGAAAGTTTAGGTTTGATATCCTGAAAACCTTGCCAGTAATTGAAGTTACCTAAGAGTGGAATGAATGACCTTGAGAGGGGTTCAGATAGAGTTTGAATGACCATTTGTCCAGTATGTCTTAGTAGGAATTTCTTTCAGGTAATATTTGGATGGGACCGCTAATGAGATCCCATTTAGTTCTAAATTGTGTGGTTCTATCCATCCTGTCCTTTATACCTTAAAACATGGACATATCATCATGGTTATTCATCTTCTTATCTTCTACTGTGATTACGGGTGCTGCCTCTGCCACCCTTCCCCCTCCATTCTCTAAATGGAAAGGACACAGGCCATACCTTCCGGGAACTTAAGTCTAGTAAGTGTGATGAGACAAGAACACTAGTGTGAGCTGGGATATAGTGAGTGTGTCAGAGAGTGGATTGAAAGGAAGACGGATCATTTTTAGCTAGAGAAGTTTGAGAAAGCTAGGAGGTGGTACCAAAGCTGGGCCTGGACTGAACTAGGTTAAACAGGCATATTTTGGGGGGAAAGTCCCCTCTTTGCAATGGGATGTGCCCAAAGGCAGGGGCAGAAAACAGGAGAAGATTAAGGGAAATCTAGAGGGGATAGAGCAGAGAAGTCATTCTTTGTGGGAGTGTGGGTTGGGCAGTGAGGAGAGCAGGGCTACAAAGCTTTCCCGAATACACCCATTGCCCATATACTTACTGTGTGACAGCTATGGGTAAAGCACATTTCTACACCCAGTGCATTACTAAAGGATAAAATGAAAAGGAGAATGACATCTCTGACCTTTGCAGATTTTTAAATGAAACTGCTAAAGAAGCTTGCAGATAGGTTTAGTTTGATCTCATAAGATTATATTTAGTGGTCTGAGAAACTTTATCTATCTCAACATAATCTCATTAATTTCTTATTTAGATAGGGCATTTAAAAACTTAAATGACCTTGGAATTATTTATTTCTTTTCTCCATCTTGCATGTACAGACAAAGCAGTACTCCTTGCAAGTGTTCTCACAGTATGTGTTTCTCTCTGGAAGCCAAGTTCTCTAAAAATTGCTTTCTTACACAAGAGTAATATTTGTCATTTGTGATTACAGGGTGCTGTTTTGTTACATTTTACACCCGGAAAGCTGCACTAGAAGCACAGAACGCTCTTCACAATATGAAGATCCTCCCAGGGGTGAGAAGAGAGAGATTATCCATTCTATCAGGAAGACTTAGAGTGGTTTTAACAAGTAGGATGAGCTCCTGCGCTCAGTCCTGAAGACCCTTTCCCAAAAAGCAGGCTCACACGCAACTCCAAAGATACCTGTGAGAAAGTTGTCAAGAATGTTCCCTATAGCTTCATGCATTTGACATCTTGGCTCTCTGTTTGTTCTATCTGAGCGCTAAGTTTGGGATAAAAATGATGCTATGATGGAAAATCAAGAAAAGCTCCCAAGACTCCATTGTTTTAATTCAGTATCCCAGAAATGTTAGTACTTTGTCCATTTGAGAACACAGACCATAGATGTTTAGTATGTGCAGTGTCCTATAATTCCGTATAATATAGTGTATACCATCACATACACTGAAGAGATATTGAGGTATGGTTTCTGCTTGAAGTCTTGAAGAGTCCACGTAGCCAATGTGTGAATATAAAGTGGTAGTGTTTTCCTTTTTCAGATGCATCATCCTATACAGATGAAACCTGCAGACAGTGAAAAAAACAATGGTAAATATATTGTTGATCTTGCCCCTAATCAGAACCATTCTCTAAGCTTTATTATTATCAAAATTTCTAAGTTACAGAGAGCCAGGTGGATTGGGCAAGAAATGGAGGATTTTCTCAATTGTCTTGTATTATAATAATACAAATTACAGCAAGTAAAAGAAATTAAATTGGTAACAAGTTGAGTAGACTATATTTAAGAACCGTTAGAATTAACTGGAATTCCCATCTTGATGGTTATAGGTCTTATGGTCAGGAGACAAAGGGCAAGGTGAGGTGGGGGATGAGGGCAGGTAGGGAAAGGCAAGTGGACAGCAAGATCTAACGAAAGTCATCTCTCCTTGGCCTTCTTCTCCTTATCTTTCAAAGTAACATTTAGAAGCCTTTTGTACTTTGATCTCTTAGCAGTGGAAGACAGGAAGCTGTTTATTGGTATGATTTCCAAGAAGTGCAATGAAAACGATATCCGAGTCATGTTCTCTTCCTTCGGACAGATTGAAGAGTGCAGAATATTACGAGGTCCTGATGGTCTGAGCCGAGGTATGAACGCTTTTAGTTCTCAAGGTATTAAATGTGAGGTGCATAAGTGAATGAGCCCTAGACAGCAGGGACTTAATGTGTGGTGAGGTTTGGGGCCCCCTTTGTTATGCCATGTGTGTGCCTTTAATATTAAAGCTCATCTCCCCAACTGGCTGTGCTGGAAGAACCTTGAGCATTCCTTCCTCTGGATGACCAGCACACCACCTGGCTTTTTAGCATCCAGCTAAAACTCCTTCTAGTTTGGTAAATGAGAGGTCTTTGGACTGTTCTGAAGACCGAGGATGTTCCTTCTTCCACCAGGTTGTGCATTTGTGACATTTACAACACGAGCCATGGCACAGACAGCCATCAAGGCGATGCATCAAGCACAGACTATGGAGGTAAAGATCCCTTTGAAAAGGGGGAAATCCTGGAGAATTGGTTGTTCATTGGGCCAGGATCCCATAGTATCATGGCTTCCCTCTGCTTTCCGTGGGGACATGGCTCTCCTTTGGTGTCAGCTTCCCACCTTGGTTTCAGATCCTCAGCAGCTAAGATCCGTACCTCCCCTTGGAGCTTTTAGCTCCTTCCCCCTTGGCACTCAAATTAGAGAACAGACTCATTTGTTTCTCCCTTTCCTTTGGTTGCCTCTTTAGGGCTGTTCCTCTCCCATCGTGGTGAAGTTTGCAGACACCCAGAAGGACAAGGAACAGAAGCGCATGGCCCAGCAGCTGCAGCAGCAGATGCAGCAGATCAGCGCCGCATCCGTGTGGGGGAACCTGGCTGGGCTGAACACTCTGGGCCCCCAGTACTTAGCAGTGAGTCTTCATGCCTGGCTCTGCCCATGGAGTAGGACTCCTGGGTACTTGGCTCTGAAATAGACGCCAGAGTGGAGCCACGTTGTCTGTCTGTCTGTGTGCGTCTGTCTGTTCTCTAAGTGCACCTGTGGCTTCTGTGACAGGCAGAAAACCAAGATCTTGGTCCTTGGTCCTTTTGTCTTCTCTTTCCTCTCCTCCTTATGTCATGGTGCTCGTATTGTACTGCCTAGTGTTAGACACTCTGCTGGATGCAGAGGTTTCCTCCAAGGTTTCCTGAATTGTGCTCTCCCATGAGAGCAAGAAGCTGATGTGGTTTTATTCATATATTATTTTTATATATATATATATTTAGGGTTAGAAGCACACAAGGTCAACACCATTATAGTCAGGGTCCCAGGAGGTCTTCCAGAAAGGTATAGCCAGTAGGAGAAAGGAGAAACCTGGCCGTTTCTAGGGTGCCTGTGGACAAAGAAAAGCGGTGAATAAGAAATGTGATTCTGCCTTTTTGTTTGGGAAGAGCTAGAAGACCTGAGAGAAGTGGACCAGGTGTTCCTAGGCCACACTGAACTGTGGCTGAGGAATGTCAGCTACTCATCACTGTTCTAAGAGTGTTCAGGGTTCAGATTTATTATAACTCCATACTTTTTCAGTAACGGCATGGCAGTGTTTAGTCTGATTGTTTCTGGCTTTCTTTGTGGGCTTACTTGACCACTTTGATGAGTTTAAGCAGGGCTTACCATCAGCGGTTTCAGTCCTCGTTCTAGTGAGAGTCTCTTCAGGACCTTGCCTGATGTCTTGGGGGGCTGGGGAGAATCAGCCCCTGTGACTTCAGCAGGATAGGGGACTCCTTCATTGATGCAGCTCCCTTAGCACTCAAGGCTAGGGGACATGTCTGAAAGCCCTGGCTTCAGATCCTGCTTCTAACCCTGAAAAACTAGGTGATCTGGGCCAGTTTAACCTTTGAACCTCAGGTTCCTCATTTGTAAAATGGGGATAACATCTTTTTCTAGGGTTGTTGCAAAGATCAAGTGACTCAGCAAGTATGATGTGATTAAAAACTTGAAAAACTTCCTTTTGTTCGAGCTAATAGTTATTACCTTTGGGACCCTCCCTCATGCTGTAGTTTGGGGCCTTGTAGAGCATTCTCCTTGTCATCTTTATCTATAGGCTAAGTCTGTGTCATTGTGCTAAGGGTTGTGGGGTTTGAGTTTGAACTGGTTTCTGCCATTGAAGTTGTAACTTTTACTAGGGGCAGCTAGTGGATAGAGCACCAGTGCAGGAGTCAGGAGGACCTGAATTCAAATCTCTCCTCAGACACTTGACACTTACTAGCTGTGTGACCTTGGGCAAGTCACTTAACCCCAGTTGCCTCATCCTGGGTCATCTCCAGTCATCCTGATGAATTTCTGGTCACTGGATTGAGATGGCTCTGGAGGAGAAGTGAGGCTGATGACTTGCACAGCCCTCACTCACTCAAAATAAAATCAAGTCATGTCATTTCTCTGATGGCATGGCCTTCTTCGGCAACAAAGGAGGAACACACACACAACTTACACTGAATGCAGATCAAAGTAGGTGAATCTACAGCTGTAATATGTGTACAGAAGTGTGGCTCAGATGGGGGTCGGTAGGGGCTGTCATTACTAGCTTGGTCTCATGAGTGACCTAAAACGGGTGCAAGTTTTTATTCTATGCCTGAGGGACAGTTTGCATAAAAATCTCTTGAGGCAAGAAAATAAGTTTGATCCTTAGGGAGCTATCAGTGTGGGTTAGTTTATATGGAAAGGTTCTTGTGGTTGTGGAGGGTGGAGCATGAGAGAAGAGTTCAGCTTACTTGGAAGAGAATCAGAGTGCTTAGAGGAAATGTTCTAGAAGTGTTGGAACTTGGAATCAGAGGGTCTGATAGTCAGTATGGCAGGCCATGGTGACCAAGCTGAAGGCTGTGCGGCTGGGAAGCAGCCAGACCTTGGCCAAGGGCAGTGCAACAGCAGAGGAGGGGTCTCTAGATGGCGGCGAGACATCTAGATAGAAATGACTGGGGTGCACTTGTGGAGAGAGGTAACCCCAAGAACCTAGTGGAGAGAGCCTGGAGGCAGAAGCTTGGCCTGGGATGAGGAGATGTAGTGCTTGCCCCTCAGACCTGGGCTTTCTCCTTTCCTTGGGGTGTCCTTTGGCTCCCCTACTTTCTGTCTTTCCCTCTTGTTTCGGAGCCTTGCAGGCTTTTGTTGAGATACGTTGTGTTGGCTGGGCTGTCTGGGGGCTTCTTGGACACCCCCCAACCCCTTTGTGGGGCTTGGGCTTGTGTGCGCGCTTTGCTGTGCTGTAGAGTTCTCCCAGACGCGGAACCAGCCCTCACTCTCACTCTTGTTTTGTTTTCTGGTGTAATGTCTAGCTTTATTTGCAGCTCCTTCAGCAGACCGCTTCTTCTGGGAACCTCAATACCCTGGGCAGCCTCCACCCAATGGGAGGTGAGTGTTTTTTTTTCATGTGCCATCTTCAGCCAAATCACTAGACTTTGTCAGGTATCAGTTAGGTTAAGGACTTTGTAATATCTAACCCTCACCTTAAAGGTTCTGGGGGGTATTTTTCCCTTGGAGTACTTAGTACCAGGGTAGATTCTAGGCTAGAATTAGGATGTTTGGAGCAATCAGAGAAACTCTCTCTGCACTCTAATTTTAAATCTCCACTTCTACCTCTCCGTATTTTAAAACTGAAGTGGGTCCATCTGTGTGAAGGAACAGACTCAGATTGTGGTGATTCCTTAGCTAGGACTTTGTGAGCAGGCTAAGACCCTGCTTTCATGGAGAGAGCACTGGGGGACATGCCTGGGAATGTTATGCAATTTCTTTCTACCTCGTTTCCTCAGCTGTTGTAAAATCAAGGGCTTGGACAGGATGGCTCCTCCAGTCCCTTGAAGCTCTAAATCCATCATTTCAGCCTCATAAATTTATCAGTGCATTAAAGTAGTTGATACCAAATGCCTGAGGTTTTTCCTTTGGTTTGTGTTAGAGAAGTGTTAACAAACTATTCATTTCTACACATACATACAAAATGTCTTTTCCCAACCCATGTGGTAACTATCCGGGAAACCTGCGTGGCCAACCATCTTCCTCGGCATGTAGAGGAAGATTTATCCTTTAGTTACAGGGGAGCCTTTCATGTTTTGTGGCTAGGGTAGGAGGATTTTGGTCATCTTTATCTCTTATGTATGTTGTATTTTTAAAATTAATTTAACCTTGAAATGTTTAGTTGCATAGGAAATGTGCCTTAAAATTTAAAATAAATCATGCATACAAATATCTTCATCATCTAATAATACATTCTAGCTGAGCTAACTCCCCAACATCTTATGGAATCAAAGGACAGCGTTGCCTGTGGCACTGACCCATCCAGTGGGGAGATTTTCGGACGAGTGCCTTGGGAGAGCTGTTGTGGCAGATGAATGTTCATTTTCTTTATTCTGTGGGATAATAGTCAAAAATAATTTCTTCTTCCAAGTGATCTACAGCATCTTCAGGGTTTGAAGGGACTGCAGCGGTGATCCATTCCCACCTGTAACTGAAAAGAGTCCTCTGTAAATCTTTCCAGCCTTTGCTTGGTGGCCTCCTAGGCAAGGGGTCTGCCACCTCACAGCACAACCCCCGTTGTGCCAGCTTTGTCCTTTGAAAGCATACAGAACAAATCTTACCCGCCCTCTGAGTGTTGAAGAAAGCTGTCTTGACTTTGTATCCCCAGCTTCCAAGGTGCTCTATTTTGAGCCAGAAAATTATGTTACCTTGGTCATTTTCCTTCCTATCCCTCTTTCTACTGCATCACCTCTTATTTACCTAGCAAAACCAGATCCATCCTTTGGTATATTTCCATCAGATTATATTTTTCTGGGAGCCAAGATGACAAATGAGCAGGAAGAAGTAGATCTCTTCCCTCCCACCCTCCTCCTGCCTTCCAGCCCTGGCAGGCATATAGAAACAGAGAGATCTGTGGACACTAGGGGCTGAGTCTGGCCAGGAGCCCAGTGCAGGGAGAAATAAAGTGCCCGATCCTACATCAAGTTTGTCTAAATTTTTGTAAGGTGCAGGGTGAGGAGGGCTCTGTGTGCCAAGCAAAGAGGGTGTTCAGAAACAAGCAGTGAGGTGTCTTGGAACCTCAGTTCTGAACTCCAGCTCAGTTTGAAACCTGGAGAGATATAACTAGAGTAGAAATCCCAGCCTAGAGGGAAGCCTGAAGAGCTTCCCAGCAACACTCTACTGCAACTCCAGAGCTTAGACCAGTAGTGTAGTGATCTGTTTCAAACACAGTCTTCCAAGAAAGCAGCCTGAGGACCGGGCTTAGCATGACATCTGAAGTCAAGAAAGAGTCTGGAAGAATGAACAAGGCCAGACCAAGAGAGTGACTCCAAAATGTCTGCAAGCAAACCCACAAAGAAAGCTTGGATACAAATTCATTTGGAATTCTGAAAGAGACAGAATATTTGAAAATATTCTTATCAAAGGAATAAAATTTATGGAGAAAAGAATTATAAAGGGAGTATTTCCTTGAACATTAAAATGGGCCAAAGAGAAGCTTAATTACTGTGACTAGAAATATTAAAACAAAGGATACTGAAGAAGTAGAAAAAAGAAAGAAAATGTAAGGCATCTCAGAGCAAAAACAGCTGACTTGGAAAACAGATCCAAGAGAAAAAAAATTAAACAATCATTGGACTACCTGAAAGCCATGATCACACAAGAGACTAAGCATAGTACTTCAAGAAGTCAGAAAAGGCAACTGCCCTTCTCTCAGAAGCAGAGCGCAAAGTGAAAAGAGAATCTACCGATCACCTCCTGAAAGAAATCTCAAAATGAAGACTCCCTGCAATATTATAGGTAGAACTCGAGAAAAAACTACTACAAGTATCCAGAAAGAAAGGATTCCTGGACTGGAGACCCACAGTCAGGATCACATACAGCTTAGCAGCTATCACTAGAAAGGAATGGAGAGCTTAGAATAAGGATATTCCAGAAGGCAGAGGCTGTGGGCGTATAGCCAATAATCAGTTATCCAGCAAAACTAAATCTAATCCTAAAGAGGAAAAAAAATAGACCTTTAAGGAAATAGGGAGAGGAAGGAGGAAGGGAGAAGGTAAGGTATTTTTATATAGTTCCTACTAAGTGCCAGGCGCTGTGCTAAGTGCTTTTTACAGGTATCTCATTTGATGCTCACAACAACTCTTGGAGTCGGCTGCTATAATAGAGGACTTCCGTGCACTTCCAAACTTTGAAGTTCAAACTCTTAACTTGAGTTAAGAGAAATATAAAAAAGTGAGCACAGTCAGCCATGAGGGACTAAGTACCCAAGGCTTAAAGGAGATCATACATGTGTTGGGTCTTCCGCCTTCTCCCAAAGCCTGTTGTGAGGAGTCAAAGACCGAGTCCAGTTGGACAGAAGGCTGGGGATGATCTTAAAAGAAGAATGAAAAGGGAGGGGAAGAGGAATGTGATGGGGGTAAAAGGGAGAAGCAGGCTACGGGAAATCATCCCACATCATTGGGATGTGTAAGTCAGAGTCTGTATGAAGAAGGAAGTCCGGGTGGGGAGTGACTGATGTTTGAACTCCCACTCTCATTGAAACTGGTCACAGGAGGCCAAATGCACCGTTGATTACAAAAATATATTTCATTCAGTAGGGAAATGAGGGCCAACGGTAGCAGGGAAGGGGAGAAATCAGTGTGAGTGCAGACTCAGTGGGGCACTCGCCCTCAGTTAAAGACACTCTTAAGTGTGTACAAAAATACTGATAGCAACTCTTTTTACACTGGCAAAAAATTAGAAACTCGGGGGATACTCAGCAATTAAGGAATGACTGTGAATAAGTTATGGTCTACGGCTGTGCTGAAATGCTGTTGTGCTTGAAGAAATGAAATGGACAGTTTCAGAAAAAAGCTGGAAAAACTTGTATGAACTTGTTCAGAGTAAAGTGGACAGAACCAGAAGAATCCTTTATATGATGGCAACAATATTGTAAAGACAATTCACAACAAAAGGCCCAGGGACTTTATTAGTTTAAAGACCACACATGATTCCAAAGGACTAGTGATGAAACATGCTACCCATCTCTTGGTAGAGGCAAGGGACACAGCAAAATAAGACCTTTTGGGGGGATGTGGCAAATGTGGAGATTGGTTTTACTTTATTAGGATATACTTTTCTTTCCTCAATGGGATGTGAAGGCTTAGAGGGAGAGAAAGATGATTCTGAGTAATTAAAAAGTAAAATTTAACTTTTAAATGTTTTCTTTTTGGTCTTCTGTCCATGATTCTTTTCAGTTTGTTATCAATCCACTGTATATGCTGTCTATGTTCCCACAAATAATTTACCCACTAAAACTAGATATAACCCTAAAAGGCAGAGGAGAGAGGCTAACAGACCTTTGAGGGAATAGGAGCAGGGAAAATGCTTTCATTCTGAATTAGCCTTCTAGATCTAAGTTCTCTTACTTAAAGTTCATGTATCTTCCTCTAAAGAGCAGGAACTCTGTAAAGTAACTCTCAGTTGGTACTTCATAGATGGTCCCAAGCTACCAGGCAGTAACTGGTCCTTCTTTCCTGATATACCTTAATTTCCTACTCCTACAGCTAATTCTTATGCCAAGATTATGTCTTGTTAGATTCAGAATGTGGTATGAGGAGAAAATAGAGAAAGTGCTTCTTTAAAAAGTTAAGCAGAGCTTAAGTCTTTGGAACCTTGAGATGAAGCCAACGAAAAACATTTCGATTCTCAAGGTCACTATTCTGTCTGTTTTGCTGTCATTGCTTGCATCGATGAGAGCAGTCTTTTGTCTAAAATGTTGCGTTCTGTTTTGCAGGACTAAATGCAATGCAGTTACAGAATTTGGCCGCATTGGCTGCTGCTGCTAGTGCCGCTCAGAACACGCCCAGTGGTACCAGCGCTCTCACGACATCGAGCAGCCCTCTCAGTGTCCTCACCAGTTCAGGTAGGGCTGCCCACTGCAGGGAGGCTGGTTCTCCCAGCTCTGATCCTTGACTTTGCTGAGCTAGAGTTTCCTTGTCTGTCAGATGAGGGCTGAAGACTTGCCTTATTTCTGGGCTCCTTTTTAACCCTAACATTGTGCTGCCCATACAGGAGGGAAGCACCTCATCCTGGAAACTTGGTCAGTGCCCAGCCTTCACTCTAAAATGTTTTGTTGATGTCCTTCTCTCTCTTGCACATTGATATTTAAACAGTCAGACCTCCCCCCCAGCCAAAGATGACTCATCCCCACAGCAAAGAAATACCATTAAGCAGAACAGATCATCTCAATTGACTATGTCTGACAATGTACACACACCTTATTCCACCCCTTTTTATCTGGTTGAGAGCAAAGCACTCTTCTCTTGCAGCCCTCTAATTGGTCACTTTACTAATCAGAGTTCTGATGTTTTCCAGTGTCGTTTTCCTTTAAATTGTAGTGTTATTGTAGACATTGCTTCATTCGCGTTACTGTGCATCATTTCGTGCTACTCTTGCCTCAGTTCTCTGAAGTCGTTTGTTTTCTCTTTTTTGGTGTCGTGATATTTCATTCTTTTTGTATATCATGATTTGTTCAACTGTTTTCCGGAAGGGACTCCGTGTAGGACAGTTCTTACCAGCTTTGCCCTCTTTGGAATATAGGTCCCATGGTTATATTAACACTCAAAGGTGTACATTGCAGACTTCCCAGAACAGTGGGACTAGATTACAGTTCCATCAGGAGTGCATTGGTGTGCTTGGCATCACATGTCTTCTTTAACATGTCATTTTTGTCATTTGTTATTTTTTCCAATCCACATATGAGATGAAACTTCAGAGTTATAATTTGTTTAATATCCCATTTTTTAAGGCATGCTAACAACAAATTGTTTCCAAGGTTTTTCCAACTTGAGATCCCATTTTATTTTGTGTTTCTTCTTTTTTTTTCCTAGTCACTGTGGAAAAGATAACCAAACTATGTAATTGGACTTCCCCTCTACAAATAGAATTCTTTCTTACTGTGGCTGTTACTGTGGATGGGAGATGGTCTGTGTTTAAGTCTTTCATTTTTAATAGCAGGTTCCTCACCAAGCTCCAGTAGCAGCAACTCTGTTAATCCAATGGCTTCCCTGGGAGCCCTGCAGACACTGGCTGGAGCAACTGCCGGTCTCAACGTGGGCTCCTTAGCAGGTAAGAGATGGGTGAGGTCTTCCAGCTCAGGGCTGGTTCAACTTAAGAAAGTCATGAAGTGACTGTTATGGGCATACTCTAGGCATATGGGCATGACTATCCGTGTGTGACCCCTACTGAATTGTTTGGCTTTTTTGGGAGGGTGGGGCAAAGAAGAGAATTTGGAACTCAAAACTTTGAGAAACATATGTTAAAAATTATTTTTGCACATAACTGGGGAAAATGTTAATTTTAAAAAAGTCATGAGGAAATGTCAATAATTCAGAGTAGATGTACAGGTGTGATGCTTGGCTCTTACACCCCCTCCCCTGCCCTACGAACTGGCGGTTAAACATTTAACTGCATAGTCCTGTACGCACAGGAGTTAGTCTTTCAAGGGACTGTCCGTTTCATAACTTAACCAGGTTTCAAAGAAGAATCATTCCCCTCGGAAACCAGGGGAATGCTTTCTCCCAGTAGCACTGTTGTTTCCTGCATACAGGGATGGCTGCCTTAAATGGCGGTCTGGGCAGTGGTGGACTTTCTAACGGCACTGGAAGCACGATGGAGGCGCTCACACAAGCCTACTCGGGAATCCAGCAGTATGCTGCCGCTGCACTCCCAACGCTCTACAACCAGAACCTGTTGACGCAACAGAACATCGGTGCTGCAGGAAGTCAGAAGGAAGGTAGGCCTGTCCCGAGATTTTAGGGGTGATGGGGACAAAGAATGGCCAGAACCTGGCATGGAGTCATCCTTCAGAGCCCTGGGATTTCATTAGCATGGGATCTCCCTCTCCTGATAGAGGTTGCTACTCCATACCTCATTTGAGGGATGCCTTATTGCAAAGATTCATCAGCTGGTGGTCACTTTTCTTAGAATGGTTCTCCTTCCCCATAGCTAGACTAGTCCTGAGATGATAGACATGATCTGTCACTGAAACTATAGTTGAAGCTCTGGGACTCAGTGCAGGAAGCCAGAGTTACTTCCAGCCCTCACTCCATGAGCCGTCGGGGAGGGGAGGACCAGGATCATTGTGGTGACTAGTGGGCAGTCTGCTCACAAGTTCTTAGGCTCTGTGTGAAGTTCACGATTCCTGAACAAATCAGAATTTATCTTATTGCTTACATTTTGATCTTTAATCCTGAACCTCCTGAAACTGGCTCACTTCTCAGATGAAGAAATAGATGCAGGTCATCAGATGATGATCTTAGAGTCATCTCTTATTAGAAAGTTATTTCTGTAGTGTTATTTACAATGGGGTATTCCCTTTAACCGTGTCACCTTGCAGCTTCTCTACTTCAGATTTAAATTTTCCCAAATGAATTCAGTTTAATTTAGTGTAGAAAAACCAGAATGTGATGAGTTAGAAAAAGAGTCAGAGCGTAAATCAGTCTGACAGTTTGAGGGGAGGGTTGTTGAAGTACAGACACGGAGCTTCGACGTCAGCTTGGTTGATTTAGGAGGCTCGTCTTAATGAGAAGCCAGTTGTCACTTAAACCTTGCCTATGGGAACCAAGACTTTTTCTAGTGGGTAGTGTTCACATTCATTGAGAGTTGGCATTGTTTAAACATTATAATTACCAAAGGTTCAAGCATCTCTTAAAACAGCAGTAGTCAAGAAAGTACTTGACACTGGCTTTGTCAGTTTCTTCCTGCAATATAGATAGGAGTCACTGATTAATAAGCAGGTTATATTCCCAAAATTCATCTGTAAATCAGTTGTTTACAACCTGAAGCACATTTTCTTATGATAGCAATCTTATGTTAGGTTCCCAGATCAGTTCACAGGAGATCATAGAGTTCTTCTTTAACCTATAATAAGGTTCACTGTTGTATTCATAGTACCAGCCTGATCTCTCAGTGCCAGGGTGGTACTGGGTGGAGTTGAAGGAACTGTGTTTTTCTCTGGAGGAAAGACCTAGCCCTGGGCAAAATTCTAAAATAGACACACCCCACCCCCCCCCATTTTTTTTTTTTAATCTTTCCACCTCCTTTCTATACCCTTCTGTCTTTGCAGTCAGTCAGACATTTATTAGATACCTCCAGCATACCATGCGTTGGAGATATAAATGCAAATATTTAAACATCTGTTAGTGTCCTTTGCCCTAATTCGTCATAAGGCTCTCTCCTGCGATAGCCTTCTGAGGCATACCTTATCCTCAAGGTAAGGGTATGAAGGTGTGCTATCAAACTGAGCACATGGGACCATCATATGGTCCCAAACTAGTGTCCTCTTCTGCCCAAAGTTACAATTCCCAATTCAGTGCAGCATCAGCTAGGTGTGCTCAGGTGTGTGTGCATGTGTGTATCTGTATGTGTGTGTCTGTCTGTCTGTATGTGTCTCTGTGTGTATCTGCCAAAATGAATGTATGTTTCTTTGTGATATTGACTCATTTCATTAATAAACAGAAGCATAGAACAGACCGCAATCAGAAGCCCTAATCTCAAGGGACAGTGCGTGATGTCCTCTTTCATGTTCCCACCATGTTGGAATGTCTCACTTGGGTCAGCCCTTGGTATCTGTCCCCTCCCCGCTTTGCCCACCTGCTTGCATTGCTTCTTTCCCTGAATTCATGTGCTCAATTTGATAGCACACCTTCATACCCTTAAAGGTGACTGCCTAGTGCTTCATCTGTTAATAGGTAAAGGGCTCCAAGCATTCTGCCCAGGCCTCTCTCCAGTTCTTAGGTCACATGTGCATTCTGGAAGCAATAATGATTTTACACTTCTATTAACTCATATAAATGAAAACAGTATATACACTGTTATTGCAAGCTATGTAACCCTCCAAAACCACAACAAACAACAAACTTTTTTCTTAAATGATTAGGAAAGTGGGATTCATTGGAAAGCAAGCAGTGGTTCTAGTGTGATTAGTCTGTAGCCTCCTAGGCCTCTGATTTGTGTTTGAAAAGAGAAGGCTCCTTAACCCACACCTGTCTTCATCTAGTAACATTTCAGGCTGTCTGAAGCAGGATGTTTTTGGGTAGGACCCCTCATGCCATCCACAAATGAGTTCTACCTGTGAGTCAGCCTGCATCAGCCATTCCTATAAGTTCAAACCCCAGGTTCTTAAAAAAGTTGAAACTTTTTCACAGTTTCTTACAGGCGGTTGTTTATGTCAGACTGTAAAGGTTTCTTAAGTAAAAGGGAAGCCTGGGCTATAGTCTGTTGTCCTGATGAACTGAGTGCCTGTCCTCTGTTGTCTCTTGCCTAAGCAGTCAGGACCAGCCTTTTAGGTGATGGACTTCTTCACCCAGACAACATTCCATTTACTCACCCATTATTGCCCGTCCCTTAGAGATCTAGTCTAGTTACTTAATCTGAGGAGTGTTGAGCATAGAGGAAGTACTGGGGCAGGAGAGGCAGCAGACCCCTGCCTCAGTGAAAGGAAAAGCTTAGTTGGTGAATAAGTAGTACAGAGCAGCACAAGGCTCAACTCACTACAAGTGTTGCAGACTTGTGCTTGACAAGATGTGCAGCTGCCCTGACTGTCCGCTTAATCAGTGGGTGTTTTGAAGGTCCAGAGGGAGCCAACCTGTTCATCTACCACCTGCCCCAGGAGTTTGGAGATCAAGACCTGCTACAGATGTTCATGCCTTTTGGAAATGTTGTTTCTGCCAAGGTTTTCATCGACAAGCAGACAAACCTGAGCAAGTGTTTTGGTATGTTGGCTTCTGCTTCTCTGCACTGGAGGTGAGGGATTTGGCCAGGGCCCATTCTGTGCAGTGAGCTCTCAGTGCCCAGACTCTTGTTGCAGCTTCTAAAGGTATAGACCTTGAAAGAGCCTGGGAGTGAGGGGAGGTATTGGAGTCACCACACACCTGCTTCTTTTTCACCCCTCATGATGGTTTGTTATCTCATCCACAGGGTTTGTAAGCTATGACAATCCTGTTTCAGCACAGGCTGCCATCCAATCAATGAACGGCTTTCAGATTGGCATGAAACGACTGAAAGTGCAGCTCAAACGCTCAAAGAATGACAGCAAGCCCTACTGAGCATTCTCCCCTCTGGGACTGGAGTGAGAGGGTCTTCTGGTAAGTGGGGGAAGGAGTGCCCACCCTTAGTGATTCGAAGCCCAAAGGCTGTGTGTTGGCAGCCCTGGACCCTGACCCTGCCACTCTCACTGGCACCTCTTGCCCTGAAGACTCGGCCGCTGCCTCCCGTGGGAGTTCAGCTTCGTGCGGAGGACGAGTTTGTGCTTTGTTTGGTTTCCAGTGTTTTACTTTGGAGTTTAGGTGCCATATCGCGGAGATTTTTTTTCTTTATTTAAAGTTTGCCGTGTTTGTAAACAGTGTGTGTTGAGAAGGACCAACACCAGACCGCCTTGGGGTGGGAGGGAGGATGGGAAGAGGCTCCAGAGAGCGAGAACAGATTGCCCTAGAGACGAGCATGGAGAGGGAGGGCTGACGGAATGACCCCGAATAGCCTTTTGGAGCCAGGTTCACAGTGCTCCTCCTCTGGAGCTGTCTGCAGGAGCAAAACAAAACACAAACAGCTTCAGAGGGTCTTGCCATCTATATTTAGGATGCCTGTCCTTGAGTTTTTGTCCCTCTTTGAAGAAGGAGCTAGCGAGATTCTGGGAGTAAAGCACCTGCTAAATTAGTTAGAAGTATGCCCAGGAGAAACAGCTTTCCTAGCAGTTGGATGTACTGACGTAGATCTGGATGTCTCATGCCCTTGCTGGATAGGAATAGACTTAACAAACAGCCATTCTGTGGTCCCTCCTTTTTAACACAATAAAGTGTCCATAGCCAGTTTTACACAAGCTTCAGTAAGGAAGGGGCCGCTTTAAAGTTGGCCGGCTACCTGGTAGTTTCATAATTCTGTCCACTGAATTTTCAGAAAAAGAGAATCTTCTTTTGTCTTATCCTAAGTGTTCACTGAGGCCAATTTCTAGCTGAAAGGGCAGCTGGCCAGAACCAGCTTATCTAACCTGGCCAGAGTAAATCCTTGGCCCTCATTGTTTGGCGTCCCCTTCCCAGTGCACCAGAGCAGACAGCTGGTCCCTGCAGCCTAATGTCCTGCTTCTGACCAGGGCCAGTACTTAGTATTTAAGAATGAGAAATCTGCATTCACACAGGGTCAGATTTTCCATAGTGTTTCCATGGATGTTGGTGGCAGCCAGACCCAGGCCTTGGATGTTTCTGAGGAGCCATTGTGGTTCTTGCTTAAACCACCAACACCCCACCTCCTTTGGTGGCAGAACGTTTACACACTTTACATAGTATTCATTTCATTTACCTCAGTTTTTATCTTGTCCATTTCATGTCCATTGTGCTGACTGACCCTGTTCAAGTTAGTATCTGAGCTGCCTCTCACCCCATCTCATTTCCTCCCTGGGCCTCTAACGATGAGCAGCCTCAGGCTCTTCCTCTTCTGCACAAGGTTTGATGGTTAGCTGAGCCTGAGAAAGGAAACGCTTCTCAGAGTGCATACCTTGCAGGGGCACTTATGTTACCACTTGGGTGAATGTTGGCCTGCTCTTGGGACTGGGACCCTGGATTCTTGATCTTCAGAAGTATTAGTCTTGAACCATAGCATCCATTATCTTTAGAAAGTCAGGTGGGGACCTTCTCTGTTCCATACTGGCTATAGGAATGGCTGGTGAGAAGTCAGTCTTGCTGTTTTCCACATAGTGGGTAGATCTGTGCCATCACAGGCGAATACCTGCTACCTTCTCCAAGTGATGATGTGGGTCTGTGTCCTCTAGGGGAGCACGTAACGTACACCTCTTAGGCTGAACCATGTAAACTTGAATTCTGTGCACTGGGAGAAATGTGTCCTGGTTTTCAGAGGAGAAAACTGTTCCAAAGGCTTCCAGGTTCATGGTGGGATTTTTTTTTTTAATAAAGAAAAAAATAATAAAAAGAGAAAAAACTTGAGGTTGGGAGGCACTGTTCTGAATCCCTACCTGCTGGAACTGAGAATGTCATTTCTATTTTTATAGAAGTTTTATACAGCTCCGGGGTGGAGAATATTTATTAACTAAATTATATCTCTGGAAAAGGCCAGGATTTTGTAGAATCCAGAATGTGATTGTTTTACACACACAGGATGCTGTGTGTATTATTGAACTACTGACTTTCAGTGGCCCATTTGCAGCTTGCCTAGCCTGCCTGAGGGGGGAGAGGATTGATGCTATGACTTGGTAGAGGAGAGACTTGTGCTCCACAGAGCACTGCACTATCATGACTTCCTCTCTGCTTCTCTCCTTTGCCACCACCCTGCAAAGCGTTCTTGCTGGGGCTCATTTGCTCTTCTCCCCTAGTATTTCACCGGCATCCGGCCTCATGGGGCCAGCCTCTCACGATCTGACACCCCAAAGGTGGTTCCCCCTTTCAGTTCTGGGAACTGTGTCCAGTCTCGAGCCTACGTTGAGGGGCTCTACTCCCTCACAGAGGGAAGGCCAGGGTGTGTGGAGGCTGAGGTCCACAGCTCTCTGAGCAGTCACCTTGACCCTCCTTTGTCCCCCAGTTAGGTGAAGCAGTGCTGCTGTTAACCAGGTTGGAGCACAGCTCTCTCCTGAGGCCAGATAGGGGTTTTACAGAAAAGCTGCTCTGTGTTGGCAGAAGGTCTTGGCCCAGGGCAGAGCGAGAACTTGCAATCAAGTCTTAAGTGGTCCTTTCACTCCCATTGTGTCGTCTGCTGTTAGATGAGGAAATCAGTTTGTCTTGGAAGCAGCCAGACCTCCAGCCTCCCTAAGACTGGGCCAGGCCCGAAGGGAAGCCGAGAGCTTGGATTTCCCAAATGGAGCACTTCGGGAAGAGGGCTCTTGAGCATTCCCAGCATCCAGCTGTCAGGGCGTTCCTCGCTGGGACAGACACCTCCTGCTTCTTTGGGGTTCGGCTGATGTTGGGGGAGGGGCGGGTGGTGCATTGGGTAGGGTAGAGTCTGCCAAGAAACGTCAAAGGAAATCCAGGCCTTGGTTTCTGTTTTGCCCTGGCCGTCTGATGTCTCCTTGGTGTCCTCGTGTCCTCTGACTTTCCCGTGTCCATCGTTAGCCTGTCACCAGCCTCCCCCAGAGGCCTCCTTGTTCAGGGCTGCACACACACTGAGTGTCCCTGTTCTCTCTCTCCGTTTGGACGTATTGCTCTGTGTAACTCAGCGGGTCTCCCTCTTTCTGGTTTGTTTTTTTCTAGATTCCTGCCGTTTGTTCATCGTTGTGCCTAAAGCATGTCGATGTGGCGTCAAGTACATCGTCCAAATCCTTGTCTCTTCAGCTTCTCTGATGCTTGAACTCTCACCTTTGACCTTGTGTTGACCTTTGATGCTGATGTGTATTTTTTATTATGTTTGTTTCTTTCTTTGTTTTCCTTTGAATTTTTTTGTGCTGCCAAATTGGTTTTGCTAGAACGACTGCTGAAGGGGAAATATTTAAACTTGCATTTGAATATAAAAAAATCTATTTTTCTAGAACTTCATAAGATAACCACTTGATTTTGTGATTCCAATTCTTTGTAATTGTCTTCAGAGCAGCCCTACTAGCACATGCCGTGTGGTGTTTGTATTTCTGTGAACACACAGCCAGTCCGTTTCTAGGCTTTGTTTTTCTGTGTGCTTAGTTTTAAAGCAAAACTTTGAAGCAAACAATGAAATAAAAGACGTCACTAAACCTTTGAGGCTCCTGAGCACATTTTGCTGACCTAGTTTCTGGGGCTTGAGGAGACAGCATGTATTTTTTTTTTCTTGTGTTCTTAACTGCAGAAAACACTTGAACTCCCTTTTCTGTGTTGGTGGCCGCCAGCCTTCTGGCTTTCCTGCACCTTTTCTTTGTTCTCCACCTCCATCTTCGGAGAACCTTTGGATCCACGTTGATGTTGTCCTGTTTCCTTAACCCCATGCTTGTTTCTACAATCTCCTCAGCAAAATGTCATGCTTTGGTTTTCCTTTCCAACTCAGATAATGCCCTGAAAACCCACGTTTTGCATGTTTCCTGCTGTTTTCTTCACACCTTCATATATATCACCTTCACCTCTCTGTTTTCTATAGTTTGTGCAAAAACTGACTGATGTAAAGGGTTTCCAAGAAGCTGTTTCAGATTGTTGTGGGCTTGATTTTTTTTTCTGGATTATTTTTCTTTTCAATGTGGCAGATTTCTCCTCGGCTGCCAGAAGACTGGTTGCCTGTGCGCTCGGACTGTCCCTGGGTTTGGCCTCCAGCCTGGTCAGGGAGAAAGCTGAGTATAGCAAGAGACTGAAGGACATATGGAAAGAGGGGAAGAGATGGGAACCCAGAAAGTGGCTGTGGGTGGGACACTTAAAGCAATGTTATTTTGAAAAAAAATCCCCTCACGCAAAGACCTCCTTAGGAAGTTTGTGCCTTTCAGTGACTTCCTGATCCTTTGAGAAATAATGAGCCCCATTTAGCCTCCAAGGAAATGTTCAGTTTCTTGACCCTCTGTTGGAAAGAGCCTGTAACCTGTTGGCAGTTCAAGTACCAGCTCTTTTCTTAGCTGACAAGCACAACACCAGTCTCCCTGCTGTTTACAGCCATGGGGCACTGCCCTGGCTCTTTCTGCACTCCACGTCTCTTTTCCCCTGGAGAAAGAGCCAGCAACTGTCCTACCTGCCCTTCATGGGGCCACTTGCCCCATTCTCCTGGGATTCATTAGACAACCCACTTCACTGAAAAGTTAAATTGCAAAGAAGTGAGGCCTGGTCATTAGGAAGTGGAAGGGTAAAGAGAAGGATTGAAGAGTGACCAGTTGGTGGAAGATGGAAATTCTAGAAAGAGGTGAGCATAAGGATGGCACCCAGACATGCCAGAGGCTTCTGGAGGCTTTGGGAGAGGAGGTGTCCTGCTTCTCCAGGACTAGGGTGAGAGATACCAAAAGTCCTAGAAGGAAGCACTAAGTGCTGCTGGAGAGGCCTGAAGGAGCAAGTCCCTGAGGTATTTCAGTTCACGGGTCAGCATCTTGGATAGCACCACCCTGTAGGAAGTGTGAAGGGGAGACATGGCCAGGCGGAAGGGGGTTTGCATGGGTTAGGCCAGAAGCCCCTGATCCTTGGGCTGTGAGTACCACAGTCTGACTGCACAGAGAGCCTTCGGAGGCAGAAGGCCCGAGTGAGACCCTGCCCCCTCCCCGCCTCTATCTGGAGAGTCTGTCTCTTGCCAATCTGTTTTGCTTTGATTCCAAAAGGAGCTCTGGGGAAACCTGTGGATGAAACCAAAATGCCAAACGTTGGATGTTATTTTCCTTCTTTTCCTCTCTTTGATTGTTTTAGTTGTTCTGTGGTGGTTTTAATGGATTTGAGACCCTGGGAACGGCAGCTGCCTTTCTGATTTCCAGCTGCTTTTTGTGAATAATTTAAAAAGAAAAAAAAAAGAAACTTTCCATTTTGGAGACAAACCTGTGTGAGTTTTTTATTGGTACAAACGTTGTATTTAAACACTAGGGGTTTTGTACAGTTTTTTGCCTTTTCTACTAGAAAACAATGTAAAGTGATTTCACAATGTGAAGAGAAAAAATTGCCACTATGACCAAACGTACAGTCTGTTCTGCAGCCGCAGTGGGGTTCAATCAACTCGAAGTCGTGATTCAGTTGTAGAGATGCTTTCCCCTTAACCTTGTTCAAGCTTTTCCTTTCTTTTCCCTGTTTTGATTTGCAAAAGAAACCGTCTCTTTTGTGTGAAATTGTGTTGTACTCTGTAGAAAATTATGGATTTTACTTTAATCGTTTAAAGAAAAACAAAACAAAAAAAAAAAACAAACAAAAAAAAGCAGCAAGAAAAGCCCTGGTCGCTTTTCTGGCCTGGTCGCAGTTTGTGTAGTGGGTTTAAAGATGAAAAGATTGTTATAAGTTTGGAACAAGAGAGTATGTGTTAAAAAGGAAATTTCCTTCCTTTGTGTGTTTTTCCTTTTGTCCCAATGGGGAACCTAAACCTGTTTTAATTGCACAGACACACAGACAAAAAGTCATTTTGTATCTGCCAAGTGTGGTACCTTCCTTTGTTTATTTGCTATTAAACTGTTTGAGAAGAATCTGTGTCATCTTTGTTTTCTGATGCTGTTGGGTTGGGAAAATCCCCTCCTCTCCCCACTGTCTCTGCCCTTGTCCCTAAAGACAAACGTGACAAGAAGACAAGGGGACCTTGGCTCCTGTGGAATGTGAGATGGAGCCTTCTCGTGTGGCCTGCAACTTGAGGAGCTCCAGAGCCCCACAACATGGCTTCCACAGACCACACACTTGTAGCTCCTCTAAGAAAACTTCCCACAGAGCCTCCTCACCTGTTCTCTTCCCAGGATAGCACCCCCTCCCACTCCTCTGGACCTCAGTGAAGCTCACAGATCTCTCTCCCTCCCCCCATTCCATCCCCCACAGCTGAGATGTGACATTATCAGGGATTCTGTAGAGCCCACTTTCTGAGATAGTAAAGTAGACACCAAGGTCAGCCAGTAGGATTAGGCCCATCTTGCTCATCAAGGTGAAATCCTGCCTGTACCCTTTGTCCTAATGCCACTGCCAACCTAGAGATGTGGACCCTGCCCATGATCACAGAGACCAGATCAGCTCTGGATGCCTTTCAGCCAGTGCCACTGTTTAAAAAAGTTCAGAATTAGACACCCTTTCAGCCAAGGAACGTATTTACCAAGCCCTTTTTGTGGAACAGGTCTAGTGCTAGGTGCTGGCAGAATACAAAGCTAGAAAAGAAAGGGCCCTGTCATTGGAGGAACCACTGTTCTCCTCTGAGGAAGGGCATGATATGTAGTTGGAGAAGGCAGTAGGATGGGAGATGAGAGCAAAGCACAGTGAGGCCCAGCTCAGATTTCAGTGGAGGGCATGGAATTGGGAGTTGGACCATACGGGACATTTCTGGAGAGTGTTCAGATTTGATTCACTGACGTGGCATAGGGTCAGGACCCCGATTTAGATCGATGGTGCCTGTTGTGCGGGGGCTAGCCTGGCTGAGGTCCAGATCAAGCCCATACCATTTCCTCATCCATCAGAGTGCTGCCAACCCAGTACGAAAGGCAGGAGTTTGGAGACCCAGCTTCTAGCTCTGCTTCACTACCTCTTCCCTAGGGGTCAGTTCTTGGCCTACCTCATCAGGATGCTGTGGGTCACACGAAAGAAAGTATGTGAAAAGTTTTTCAGGGGGTGGAGGGCACAGCCATGATTCTTACAACTGGGGAGGCCGAGGCTGGGAGATCACTGGAGCTTGGAAATACTAAGTTGCAGTAGGACTGAAATGATTGGGTGACTGCACAAAGTCTGGTACCAGAATGGTGTGTGCCACCAAGCTGCCTCAGGATGGGCAGACAGGCCTCGATTGGAAACAGAAAGAGGTCAAAGCTGTTGGGTTTGGGCCCTTCACTGGTCTCTGCACTTTCTACCTGGGCAAGATAGGAGACCCAGACTCAATAAAAGATAGGGAGGAGGAAGAAAATGGCACCAGAAAGTGATCTAAGAATATACAATGAAGTCATTCAGATTCTACTGTGTAGGTAAGCAGCCACACTAAGGAAGTCCTTCATCTAACCCTAACACAGTGAATCCTTGTGGTACTCATGGACTTAGAGGACATGGGACATGGGAGATGCAAGGCAGGGCTCCTGCATATTTTCCTCTTGAGATTGGCTTTTTCTTTGATTCATGCTGAAAAATCTCCCAGAAATGAGGCTTTGGGATTTGTTGTATGCTGTTCAACCAGCTGCCAGCAGTTCTTAGACTTCAGGTTTCCTCGTTGAACGCTAAATGGACAAAACTTAAATTCTCCATGCCCAAAATTTTGGCAGTCATCTTTACAAGGTCCTATAAAATGTATATTTTCATTAATACCTAGTGCCATTGGATTTAGAGCTGAGACACTGACAAATAGTGCTTTAACTTTACAAATTATTCTACACATGTTCCCAGTTGAGCCTGACAAGAGCCCTTTTCCACCACTCTGCCTGTATTTATGTTTTACTCATGTGGAAAGAGGTCGAGAGGTTGTCACTGCCCATGGTCACAGATCTTGTAAGGGCCAAACATAGGCTGTGCCCATCCCAGTCACTTGACACCCACCCCAGTTAAAACAGGCACCTGACAGGTTGCATAGGTTCACTTTGTAGTCATTCCCTTTACATTGAGAATTCTTTGAGAAACTTTGGGCACAGTGAAAAAATCTTGCTTAAAGATACTGTGAAGGAGTCATCACTGTAGTCATGGAGCCAGACAACCCCATGGAACTCAGAAAGGGAGGCAGGGACAAATACCTTCTCTCCTGCCCTCCCCTTCCCAGTGGTGGAAAGAGGTGGGGCCAGCAGGGGAATGCAGGAGAGTAGAGATGGAAGATCTTCAAGTGTCCCCCAAAATGGAGATTCTGGGAGGACCTACCAGCTACCAGGAAAGGACTGGGGCTGAGAGTGAGAAGGCCCTTGGAGCGTTCCCACTCCTACCTTCTCGGTCTATCTGTACCTGCCTAACCGGCCGTTCCTCAGTCCCACTCTATCCACATCAGTTGCCCTGGCCTCCCCTGGATCTCTGTGTTCTGAATGCACCAACAGTCTCCAAGATTCTCGCCTTTACCCCTAACTCCTTTTAAGCCCACCCAGCTGCTCTAGCACTTTAGCAACCTCCCAAATAATTTCCTTGCTTCCTGGTTTTCCTTTGGAGGAAGCTCTGCTGCCTCCCCAGCTTTAAACTGGTAGAGTCATTTCATTCCCCTAAAGATTGACAAGCATTTTCTTCCTAGTGGCTTTCCTGTTATCAGAGTGCTAACTTACAGATTGATGATGACCTGAGGGTCTGGCGGGTTCAGAATAGCCTCTGGTGAAAGTCAAGAACTGTTCTCAACTAGAGAGCAAATACATGGGGAAAGGAAGCTGCTCAGATCACCTCATCATCCGTCAAAAACGTCCCACCCTTTTATTTTTTCTGTCCTGTTAAAGTGTGGTACTGATCCTTTCTGGCATTGCTTGCTATGTTATTTGGATACCTATGACCAGGCAAGAAAGAAGGGGAGTCCTTGTATATTCAGCCACAACTGCCTGATTTCCCCAGTGGGCTGTTCACTTTTTAGTCGTGTCCAGCTCCTCATGACCCGTTGGAAGCTTTCTTGGCAAAGATACTGGAGTTGCTTGTCATTTCCTTCTCCAGCACATTTGGCAAATGAGGAAACTGAGGCAAACAGGCAAAGGGACTTGCCCAGAATCACAAATAGTGAGTGTCTGAGGCAGAATTTGAACTCCACTTTTCCTGACTCCAGCGCCAGGGCTGTACCACACAGCTGCCCCAGAAGTCATTTAATCGTGCTCAGACACTGTTCTCTACAGCTAATGGCAAATTCTTACTTTCAGTTCAAAGAGCCAGTAGGCCCTTGGCCAAAGCACACATGCTGTTCATTCATAGCTGTATAACCTTGGGCAGTCTGTGAAATGGAAGGCCACTTCGTAATGAAGCGCATAATCTTGTGAGGGCAGCTTCCTACACAATGTCCAAAACCGTTGAGGAGCCTCAGAAATGGAATCACTCTTCATTCTGCCCCTGGTCCCTGTAGTAAGCAGTAGCGAGCTAGCAATTGTATGGCTTCTACTGCGCCTAGGCCACTGCTAAACATCTTACATTCTCTCATTTGGTGCTCACAACAACTCTGGGAGGGAGGTGCTATTACCATTTTACAGATGGGGAAACTGAGACAAACAGGGTAAGCCACTTGCCCAAAACTGTATAGCTGATAAGTGGCAGAGGCTAGATTTGAACTTGGGTCTCCTAATTCCAGGTCGGTGGTCTATCTACCTGCAGTAGGTGCAGTGAGAAATGGTTTATGAGATGGTGAAGTAATGAATTTCCAGTTCTAAATGCCCACAAATATGTATTATGTATCCGTTCAACAAGTGTTTGTTGAATGCCTACCTGGCAGGCACCACTTGGTGCTGCCAGTACAAAGACCAGGATCTTCTAATCCCCACCTTTCTTGGGACTGGTTATTATCAGCCTTTGTTTACCATGGTGCTCCTGGATGAAAGAATTTCATAAACTGTCTGACCTTTGTAAAGGAGACCTCTCTAAAGCCCTAATTCTGGGTTGCTAGAAATTGATGACTAAGTCCATTTTTTCTGTTTCTTCCCAGCATCTCACCTTATTTAAGGATATTTACTTAGTGCCCATCCAGAGCCCCCTATGCTGGACACATTTCTGGCCCCTGGTTTGTCGTGGATCAGCCCTGTGGTGATGGGTGTGACCTCTGTTGTCCCTAAAAACTTAACCCTTAGGTGAGGCTCTGAGCAATGTTCAGCAGGGTGGGGCGGGGCGGGGCAGGCTGTCTGGGCAGTGCTGCCATTCCACCAGCCAGCTAAGACACCCTGTGCATACATCTTTTAAATGGGAGAGCACCGTTACGTTTACAGATGAAGCCGCAGGACACTCATTCGGCAGTTGGATGTTGGGCACCGGACCTGGAGTCAGGAAGATCTCTCTTGAATCTTACCTCGGACACCGGGTAAGTCACTTAACCCCTGTCAGCCTCAGTTTTTCCATCTGTAAAGTGGGTCTAGCGCTTCCAGGATCAAGTAAGGATCAAGTGAGTTACTATGTGGAAAGTGCTTGCAAATCTTAAATCACCTCATAAATCCTCCTATTGTTACCTCTGTGCCTGGAATCTTTTCAAATTTATTTTTCACTTAAAACAAACACTGAACAGACAAAGTAGGTGGTGATTAAATGTAAAATACAAGGTTGGATGCCTCTGCCCTCCATATTTCTCTCTTTCTCTTTCCTTCTCCCACTCTTCCTCTCTCCTTTTCTCTCTCTCTCCCTTCCTCCCTCTTCTTTCCTCCATCCTGCTCGGCTCCTTCCCTCCCTCTCCCTCCCTCCTCCTTCTCTGTCTTCTGCCCTCTCATTTCTAATGAGGGGGTTAGACTCAGTGACTTCTGTAGCGCCCCCAGCTCTAACACTGATTCCCTGATCTGTGTCCACTGATGCTCCTTCCTAGGAACCTCCGCTGTAGCTCACATGTCTGTCTGTAGGGTCTTTTGCTGCAAAATGTGACTCCTCCGTACCCACTTATCCCATAAGTAGCAGACAGGGAGCTTTATAAGTATTTTTGTACATATAGGTCCTCTTCCTTTTCTCAAATGGGCTTTAGAAAACTTTGAGTTAATCTGTTTTTAGGATCAGGGGATATTTGAAGTAGAAGGAGCCGTTGCAACCATCTAGTCTACTCCCCCCTTACTTGACAGTTGAGGAAACTGAGACCGGTGCTGGTGAAGTGAGTGCCACAGTTGTCCAGCCAGCGAGGGGCAGAAGCATCGTTCAGCCCCGGCCTTCGTGATTTCCAAGTCCAGTTTTCCACTGTGCCCCTCAGCTGGCTGTGTAGCCAAGACCTCCTACGGCACCCACCTAAGTTGGACTTCATTGACTCAGCCCTGCTGTCCTTGGTCCCTGTCCCCATTCTTGTGACTCAGTGAAGCTTCTCAGCTGCCGTGTTCCCATCTCCAAGGTTCCACTAGACACTGTCCTCTCCCTGCTCTGTTTTTCCTTCTGCCTCTGAACCAAGGTGAGGGGAAGTGGAGGGAAGGAGTCCTCCAAAGAAGGGGTCAGGGATCCTGGAGAAAGGCCTCTCATGTCAGCAGGGTCTCCTTGGATGTCAGCCTTGAGCATTGACCAAGGCCTTGGAGGAAGCTGCCTCAGTGACAGCGGGTGTGTGGGGGGAGGGGGGATATCTGACCTTGGAACTGACATTCTTGGCTGGCCATGTGGCCCGGACTGGCAGGGACAGCTGCAGGCTGGGTGGGGGCTGGAGGAGCTCCATGCCTCACGAAGGTTCCCTCCGCTGCCTCTCAGTCCTTGGTTCCTTCAGCGTGGGGGAAGCTGACTTCCATCTTATGGGAGAGGTGTTCCTAGGGGACTTGGGAGCTGAGATTATCTATGGCGCTAGCTTTGGGCTAGGGGGCTCCACTCTTCACTGAGGGACTCTTTCTGATCACTTAGGGGTGGGATTGGGGGTGGGGCGGAGCTGGAGATGGGGCAGGGCCAGTCTAAACAGCAGATTGAAAAGGGCCTTCAGCTCTATCAGTCCAACCAGACAGAGAAGGCCCTGCAGGTGTGGATGAGGACGCTGGAGAAGAGCACGGACCTTGCGGGCAGGTTCCGAGTGCTGGGCTGCTTGGTCACTGCACACTCAGAAATGGGCCGTTACAAGGATATGCTGAAGGTAAGGCAGGTTTGGCACCCCTCCCCCACCACCGCGCTACCCAAAATGCCCACTGTTCACAGCCGTCGTCAGTGGCAACCTTGGGCCCCTGGGCTGTGTTCCTCCAGCCTCAACTGGATAGGATCAGGTTGGTGAACAGGCCTCGGAGTGGCAGGCCTATGGGAGAAGAGTAGCCTCCCTACCGAAATCAAGAAAGATAATGTTTCAGGGAGCCTGTAGCAAGAATAAGCTTTTCTCTTCTTTCTGCCCCTCAGAGGAGGTACCTGTTCCAATCTGCCCCTTCCTAGGCTTTAAACCAGATCTCTACCCACCTTACTCAGACTTGTCTGGCTCTGCCCTCGTGGGTCCCTGCTCCCACTAGGCTATATTCTACCTCCACCCCCCTCCCCCAGGGGATGCTGGACCCCAAGCTACTCGGAGGTTGAGTCTCCAGGGTCTAGCTGAGGGCAGGGTCTGGGGGGCAGTTTGCTGTGGTGCAGATTGACACAGCCCGAGAACTGGAAGATGCTGACTGCCTCATGGAGAGTTACTTGAACCTAGCCCGAAGCAACGAAAAGCTGTGTGAGTTCCAGAAGACCATCTCCTACTGTAAGACCTGCCTCAACATGCAGGGTACCCGAGTGGGCCACCAACTCAACGGGCAGGTCAGCCTGAGCATGGGCAATGCCTTTCTGGGCCTCAGCCTCTTCCAGAAGGCCCTGGATTGCTTTGAGAAGGCCCTTCGCTATGCACACAACAATGATGATAAGATGCTGGAGTGCCGGGTCTGCTGCAGCCTGGGCAACTTCTACTCCCAGGTCAAGGTTCGTGGTGTGCTGGCCAGGTCAAGACAGGTGGGCACAAGGATTGAGGGTGTATGCCGTGGGGTGGCAAAGTAAATGGGCACTTCCCTGAAATGGGCAAGGCAAGCTAAGCCATTCTTAGGGCAGCGTGCTTCTAGTTTAGAGGCTGGGGCTGCCTCTCTGAGAAGGCTGCTCACCTGGTAAAGGGCAAACGGAGCTTCCCCCCTTGACCTTGCTGATGCTAAACAAAGGTAGATGCCTGTCATCACCAACTTGAGTTGACTACTTGGCATCTACATACCTTAGGATGCATGTTACCCTTCCAAGGAATACCTCTTTCCTTCAAGGCTGCCCTTACGTTCTTTTTAATCTGGTTTTCCTTCTAAAACCTGTGGTAGGGAGGGGCATGAAGAATGTGATAGACCCTGGACCCTACACCTTCCTAGAGATGGCCCCGATGTCAGTTGGAAAGGGTAGTGTTAGGCCTACTTGGCCTCTGACCGGCCACTGTAAGGGTCCTCCTCCCACCCTACCCCTGAAACTTGAGCTAAGCCAGGCCTCCCCTGTTGATTCCCTGTGCCTGCCCCCTCCGGCTGCAGGACTACGAGAAAGCTCTGTTCTTCCCCTGCAAAGCTGCTGAGCTGGTGAATGATTATGGCAAAGGATGGAGCCTCAAGTACCGTGCCATGAGTCAGTACCACATGGCGGTGGCCTATCGGAAGCTGGGGCACCTGGGTGACTCCATGGAATGCTGCGAGGTGAGGCTGGGGCCAGGGAAGGGAAGTTGTTCCATGGGCTTTCCCCTGCCTTGTCCTTCTTGGGTTGGGGATGAGGAAGGATGCTGGGACTGAAGGATTCCATCTCCTAGGAATCCATGAAGATCGCCCTCCAGCACGGGGACCGGCCTCTCCAGGCTCTCTGTCTCCTCTGCTTTGCTGATATCCATCGAAACCGAAGAGACTTAGAGGTGAGATTGTGGAGTCCAGAAGGGCCCAGTGGGGAGGGGAGTTGGCTGGAATCAGTGAGAAAAAAAACAGGTCCTGGGATTCACTGATGGGGAAGGAGAAGACCTGACCCCAATTATCTCCCTGCTCCCTCCTACCCCCATCCCACAGACAGCCTTCCCAAGGTATGACTCCGCCATGAGCATCATGACAGAGATTGGGAACCGCCTGGGGCAGGTGTACGTACTGTTGGGCTTGGCCAAATGCTGGGTGACCAAGAAGGAGCCAGAGAAGGTGAGAGTTGTCCCCTGTTCTCATACCTCCCACCAGACTCCTCTCTCTCCTCTTCTTAATAGCACCTGACCAGGGATTGGCTCTCCTGTGGCCTAGCCTCGCTATATCCAGAAAGGCAGTAAGGAGAGACATACAGGCTCTTCTTTTCTTTTCAGTATTTCCAACATTTTTAAGGGCATATATGCAGGATATTTTTGCTGGACCCTAAGAATGAAAAAAGATGAAATAAAAGCAAGTGCCCTATTTCTGCCCACAAGGTGTTTATGTGGCACTAAGGGCATACAAAATATTCCACAAATAAATGAAATACAAGGTTTTGTGGGATGGGAGAAAGAAGAGCCATTGTCCAAACTCATATCCTCTAACGGCCAAAGCAGCGCCCTTTCTATAAGGTCTGCAGTCCTCTGGAAGGAGCGAGGCGTCAGCTTTGATATGAGAGTGGCACTGTGGACATATCTCACAGGCAGATAGGGAGCTGGAGCTCAAGGAGATGGGATCTATCGATAGACAGGTAGAGAGAAAGAGAGGGAAGGAGACAGATACACATTGGAGAATCATCCATAGATAGGTGATATGGGAACTCGGGAGAATTGATAGGATCACTGAGAGAAAGAATATATAGAGAAAAAAGAAACCTGGGTCCAAAACAGGCTCAGAGGATTCTAGTGATTAAGAAGGATGTTATAGAAGGGTCAGGGGAAATGACCAAGAAAAAGCCACCGCAGAGAAGTTGCTGCTGAAAAGAGTGCTGCTCAGTTCCTATTTCATTACCTTTTGGTTTGAAAAGGAAGAACTACCCGTAAAAAGGAGCCTCCCAAGATAAGGAATTAATAGATGACTTTGGGGACTCTGGGTCTCCCGGCTCAAATAAGTCATCTCAGAAACTGGAGAAGCAGTGGGCGTGGTACCATGACTGAGTCCTCCTCAGTGCCCCATTGGTGCTACCCGAAGGCAGAATACCCAGACTATGTTCTGGGGTCCCCATTGCTCATGGCCTTCTGATGGAGGACCCAGTGATTACCTGAGGGGTGGGATTGAGGAGGGATCCTTGGGCAGGTGTTTGTTGGAGTAGGTGGCTGAAGAAATCCCTTCCCACTTTGAAGCTCTTTGACCTTTGGCTGTCCGACATCTCTTTCTTTGAACCTCTGCTCAGGCTTTAGAAGTCATCGAAAAGGCCCAGGAGCTGGCTGAGGGACTGGGGAATAAGGTAAAACTGGCCCTTCCCTCTGGGCTAGAATTCTTCCCAGATCCTTCAGAATCAACACCAGAGCTGAGTTAAAACGGGGAGTGTGGAACGTTAGTGCTCGCAACAACCTTAGCCTGGCTCGGCGCCCCTACCACTTTAAGATGAGGGGAGCGTGAGGAGGGGGCGGGCTTAGGGGCAGGGAGATCAAGGATCTCCCCTACTGTCAAACCACCCACTAAGCAGCAGACCCATCGGAATCCCTTCCCCAGTGAGACCTAGCTGCTGCCTGTTGTTCAGGGTCGCTGGATAACTGCTCAAAGGCATGGGGGCACCACCAAGGTTGAGGGATGCTCCCGAGTGGCCCCATATAATCTGGTGTCCTTTCCTCTGCCACCCCCACATACCCCTCTCCTCTGTGCACCAGCTAAGTCAGCTGAAGCTCCACTGTCTGAGCGAGGGCATCTATCGCAGCAGGGGTCAGCAACGGGAGCTGCGGGCTCACGTCGTGCGTTTCCATGAGTGTGTAGAGGAGACCGAGCTATACTGTGGGCTCTGTGGGGAGTCCATTGGGGAGAGGAACAACCGGCTGCAGGCCCTGCCCTGCTCCCACTTCTTCCACCTAAGGTAAAAGGCTGGAAGAGATCACCCAAGTGGTGCTGGTGGAGTGCTCCTGGTGGCTAGTACTGACAGGGAGCATGGTGCCGCTGGTACTGGATAGCTTAGGACCAGGTAGGGGGCACGTCTGTCGGGACAGTTCTGCTGAGACATTATCAGGAAGCTGGGCAGCTGGCTGCACCCACAGCCACATTGGGCAGTGCCTGAATGCAGGTGCCTTGCCTTTGCCAAGCTTGCTTCTTGTTATGTTTCTGCACTTTCAGGAGGTGACCATATGTAGACCTCCAGGGTCCCTGGGGCCGTAACTCCCACCTTGCCTTCTGCCCTCACTGCTCTTTCTGTTCTGTGTAGGGTGCTGTGGGGGTTCAAAGGTATAGGGAAATGATTCCTGCCTTCCAGGAATCCAGGTTGTTCCAGATGCAACAGCATTTGTAAAAGGGTGGTGGGAGGGATCCTGGCCGAGCCAGGACAGCATTTCAGAGGGAGAATTGGTTCCAGCTGAAGGTTTGGGGAAGGCCTCACCATGTGACCCCAGAGTGTTCTGTAGGGGAGGATTAAGGTTTATGCTGGGTGAGGATGGGCCCCTGGAGAGGGGCAGTGGAAGGGGAAGGTCATGAGGAAGTTCCAGGGTGACAGTGCATGATCGGGACAGCTGGTTCATGAGCAATCCACTTTGCCCCGTAAGGTGCTTACAGAACAACGGGACCCGGAGCTGCCCCAATTGCCGCCGTTCCTCCATGAAACCTGGCTTTGTGTGACAGGGACTGACACCTGCCCTGCGAGCCTGGAGTGGACCTGAGGGAGAAGTGCTCTGGGCACAGACTGGCCACAAACAGGTCCCTTCCTCCTCGTCGCTGCCCAGGCCGCCCTCATCTGCCTGGACGTGCTGCAGTCCTGGACCAGCCAAGGATTTCCTTGCCTAGTGTGACCTCAGCATCATTAGCCTACTGAGAGCTCTCCTTCCATGAACTCTGCCAAAGCCACGTCCTCTCGGGGTTTCCCCCTTGAATTCCATGGGCTAGCTTTGTTATCACAGTGGCCCAGAGGAGTCCAGCTTCATTGTCATCCCGCCCTTCAGCCCGTCCTAGCCTTCCCAGCTGCCATGTTTCTGTCCTATGCTTGACCCCCCACATTTGTTCCCTTTCCCCTCGGGGGAAAGTTGGCATTCTGGAAGCCAGATTCCTGTCTGAGGTGGTGGCAGTAACTGGGGTTATCTGGTCCCTTTCCTGGCTGGGGGCGGGGCTGCCTTGCGCCCTCCCCCTGCTGTCATGCTAAACCCTGAGACTGGGTGCCTGACTTCCCTCCCAGGAGGATATGACTCTTTGAGATTGTCTAGGCTTGGGCCAGTATACCAGGCACCAGGCAAGAAGTGGCCCTCCCCCATCCCCCTGCTCCCCGGATGATTCCAGCCAGCCCACCCTGCACTCGTTTGTATTCCCTTCTTTATAGAAAAATAAAGTCAATCATTTCTACCCAGGTCTGATTAAAGCTTGTTGTGCTCTGGGCTGTCCCCCATCCCTTCACCTGAGGGCTTCCCTGAACCCCAAGTAGAATCCTACCTTTTACAGGAAGCCTTTCCCAAACCTTTGTCATTCGAAGCCTGCGACAAGGCACATGTGGATAGCTTGTGTACTGATGAGGCTGCTTTGTGAACCTGTCCCAAAGTATTTATTCAACAAACATTAAGAATCTACTGTTTACAAAGCAGTTTGCTAGATGTTGAGAAAAATACAGTGTGGATAAAACTTGTCCCTGACTTTGAGAAGTATACACTATAGTGGAGAAATAATACATTAATTAGAATATTAAATATTACATGATATAAGAAGGATCTCAGTATAGGAAAGTAGTGAGCATTTATTAAGCACTTACAGTGTGCCAAGCACACTTGATGTGGAAATGCTTTCTACCTACACACATGGCAGTTGGTCTGTGACCTAGAGGAATCCCAAGAAGCTGCCTGAGAGGCACATAAAGGTTAAGTAATTCGCTTAGGCTCACACAGGTACTGTCAAGAGGCAGCTTCTGAAAACCAGGGCTTCCTGCCTCTAAGCCCAGCATTCTAGCTACTCTGTTCCCTGTAATATCTACTTTATCTATTCTAATAACAGAATTATTAGAATTAACAGAATTATATATGAAATTTACAAGTTTACCAAAAAAAAAATTGCTCCGTGCGGTCCAAAGGGGAAGATTATTATACTAGCCATCTAGTATTTATATAGCACTTTAAGGTTTGCAGAATAGCTTACAAGTATCTCATTTTATCCTCTCAACAGCCCTGAGAAGTAGCAGCTATTATCCCCTTCTTTACAAATGGAGATGGGGAAACTAATGTAGACAGGTTAAGTGAGCTGCTGAGATCACACAGGTAAGTAGTGCCTGAGACTGGACTTGAACTCAGGTCTTCCATACAACCATACAACCTAAGTGGCCTTTGAGTTTTATTAGAGATTAAAAATTAGCTCTAGAACTATGCCCAGAAGGCAATCAAACTTCAGCCCCTTTGATCCAGCAATACCACCGCTTAATCTGTATCACAGAGAGATTATAAAAAAGGGAAAAGGGCCCACATGGACAAAAATACTTAGAGCAGCTCTTTTTGTGGTGGCCAAGAACTGGAAATTGAGGGGATGCCGGTCTACATAGGGAGGGTGTATGAATGTGATGGAGTGCTGTTGTGCTGTAAGAAATAATGGGCAGGACTTCGGGAGGCCTGGACTTCCATGAGCTGATTCTGAGTGAAGAACATGGCAGAGGGACAACAGTGGGTGTGGGGACCAGCTTTGAGACTCGGCTCTCCTCAGCGATGATCCAGGAGAGTTCCAAAAGACTGGCCACGAAACGCGGGCTTCACATCCAGAGAAAGAACTGATGGAGTCTGACTGCATCGGAGCACGCTCTTTTCGCTTTATTTTTGTGTGTGTATAGTCTTGCAAACTAATTTCTTTTTCCAAACTTTCTTCTTTCACAGTATGAAGAGTACCTGCACAGACCTTGGCCTAAAGGGCCCAAGGCCTCCCAGGGCATCCTGGGCCTTCTCCAGCCATCCTGAGGAACACCTGGGCACTGGACCCAGATGGCTCTGGAGGACAAGTGAGGCCGGTGACCTGCACAGCCCTCCCTCACTCAAGACAAAGTCAAGTGCAGTCGTGTCATGATGTGTCTGATGGCCACCAAGGACAAACACAATATGGAAACAGGTTTTACGTGGCTGCACATTGCGACCCATTTCAAAGTGCTTACTGTCTTAGGAGAGGGAGAGGATGGGGGCAGAAAATTGGGAACCCAACGTTCTATAAAAAGATTAGCCCTGGACAGAAGCCTGCTTGCCCTCCCCTTGTGGGCCCTGCCTGGCTCTTCTCAGTGTCAGGGAACGATAAGAGGCCTCCAGAAAGAAGAAGCGGCTGGTGTTTGTCCAGGGAGAGAGGATGGTAAGGGAGAGCCCGCACAGGGGCACCCACCCTGCCAGCGCCATCAGAGCTGGTGCCCAGGCCCTGCCCTGCCCAAGGGCCCAGCTCGGTGCCCCCTGCTCCTCCAAGGTCAGCACTTCGACGCCTCTGCCAGCTGCCTCCCTGCCTCGCAGCGGCCCTGGCCTCCTGGCTGCAGGTCATGTTGGCTCCGGGCATCTTCTTGGGCGCCGGTCCTCACCTAAGGGCTTCCTGGAATCCCAGGTAAAACCCCATTGCGTAGTTATGGGGGTGGGGTGGGGAGAAGCTAACTTTGTCTAGTTGGCACGTGCCTCTTTGTGCATCCCCCAGCTTACAAGGCATACAGTGGGCGCTTAATAAATGTCGATTCTGTGTCCCGGGTTGAGCTAGCTTTGTACATCGTGTGTGCTGGATGCCTCCCCATCCGACTGGGGGCTCCTCGAGGGCGGCTTTGCCTGGCACACAGTAGGTGCTTAATCAGTGCTTGCCCAGGGACGGGTGCCCCTGCAGTGCGCGCACGCCGAGCCATCCCTTGCTCCGGGCGGCTCCTTAGGGAGCCTGAGAGGGCCACCCCTGGCTTCCCTACGGCCCAGTCTCCCCGGCTGCTCGCATCAGGAGGCCTCCCGGAAGCCAGGAAGCGCGCGATTATCGCGATTATCTCCGTCCGGCCCCGCCTCCTCCAGGCAGCGTTCCCGGACGGCTCCAGCCCTCCCACCCGAAGCCCTTCCCTCTGGGGAGCCCCCCGCCGCTCCCTGAGAACTACGAATCCCGACAGCCCGCGAGGCAGCGTAGCCGGGCTCGGACCGTGACGTCGTCGCCGCCGCCGGAGCCAATGACGGCCGAGAGCCCGCCCCTTCCCGGAAGCATGGGCGGGACCAGCGGCACGTGACCGCGCCCGCTCGCTCCGACTTCCTTCTTAGCGCCCCGCCCCTCCCGAAGCGGTCTCGCAGATTCGCCGCAGCCGCGCTCCGGAGCATCGCTTCCCGGGGCAGGCTGCCGATGGTTCCCGGGCCGCGCGGCAGGAGGCTGGGCTAGGACGCTGGTCGGGCTCGGCTCTGGGCCTTTATCCCCGCGTGCCCGCCGCGCCTCCGCATCCGGCGGCCGAGTGTCGAATGTGCGGCCGGAAGTGGGGGCCCAGTGACTCGGCAGGAGAAGATGGCGTCCGTGTGGGACGAGGCTGAGGTGAGCGCCGGCGGGGGCGCCTGCTGCGTGCGGGGGGGCCGGGGCGGCCCGAGAGGAACCGCGAGGCCCCGCGGAGGGGGAGGGGAGGCGGGGCGGCCGGCGCTCCAGGCGAGGGGCACGGCCGGCGCAAAGGCCCGGGGAGGCAGCCACCGCCCGAGGGGATAGTCTCCGTGGCCGAAATGCGGAGGATGCTCGGGACGGGAGGAGCCCGGGGAGCCCCGGGTTCAAGGCCGGCCCCAGACACTCGCGCCTCTGGGCGCGTCGCTTCATTCTGCCTGCCTCAGTTTCCTCATCTGTCAGACGAACTGTTTGCCTGGAAACACCCGGGGAGGTCCCGGACAGGACTAAGGCTGGGCGTGAGGGAGGGGAGAGGCGGCATCTATTAAGCGCCTGCTGTGTGCCAGGCACCGCTCATGGCTCCTTGTTGCATCAGGCAGTGTCAGGTTGGAGAGGAGGTTGAGGAGGGCCGGGAGCGAGTGTAGACAGACGGGGCCCCGCCCTGGGAATCCCCAGGGTTGGGGAGCCTTACGTAGCGAGTGTAGACAGACGGGGCCGCGCCCTGGGAATCCCCAGGGTTGGGGAGCCTTATGTGGGGCCCCCAAGGAGAGGCAGAAGGAGGAGGCCCCCGGGGTGTGCTGAAGGAGAGGGACAGCCACCATCAGAGGCTGTGTGGAGGCCCCCGAGGATGGGGTAACTCCGGAGAAAGCTGGCGAGGACAGGCCGGACAGACGCAGGACAGCGTCCCGGGGGGGTGGCGGGTAAGACTGGAAGACAGGGGAGCCCGCCCGACCTTTCTGACCCCCTGGGCTGTTCTTGGCGGAAATGCAGGAGTGCTTTGCCTCTTCCTTCTGCGGCTCATTTTACAGATGAGGAAACTGAGGCAGACGGAAGGAAGCGATCCTCCTGGTCACACGCTAGTAAGTGTCTGAGGCCTGACACCGGGCCCAGCGCCGCCTGGCCGCCGGCAGGTAGGGGAAGGACAGACAGACGGAGGGGCCCAAGTCCTGGCTCTGGCGGCTGATGTGAGGGTCCTCCACGTAAAATGGGGACGATGAGCCGCTGCCGGGTTCCTTCCCGCTCTCGTGCCCTGGGTCTCCATAGTTGTGGGAGTTGACTGGTTAGGCCCAGGTGGGGGTGAAGCCCGGAGATGGCAGTGCTGCCTGCTCCCGGTCAGCCTTGCTTGTAGGGGGAGACCTTTGGTCCTGCACCCCTTGCTGGCAGGTTGGTGAGGGGTGGATCCCTTTGGCATGATGACCCATTGTGTGGAAGTGCAGCGTCAGGATTCTTTTTCTTGTTTGTGGACCCCAGGTTAAGAAGGGTGGGCTGAATGGTCTCTCACATTGCGCTTACTAAGAGCCCTCCCAGCTCTGACACTGCAAACCTAGAGCGTAAAAATAAATCTGATGGAGAATTGTGGACGGGAATGAAGGCTGCCTTCGCTAGGAGTGGAGTCTCTGTGGTGATGTGGAGGAGTCAGGCAGAAAGCTAGCTGAAAGAGTGCTCAACTTTAGCAGCACTGTAGAACATAAAATAAACACATACAAATCATCATTTCTAGAATAACTGCACACAGTATAAATTCTTGCAGAGGCACACACAAGCACCTATGCGAACACAGTTACAAAACTCACACAAATGAAGACAGACCTAAATAATTGGACAAGTATGAATTTCTCATGGGTAATTTCTTACTCCCTGCCATACCACCAAGGAATTACTTTGTAGAGTTAGGAAAATCAACACAGAGCTTCACTGGAGGAACAGAGGGCAGCCCTATCAGGGAGATCAAGGACAAAGGGAAGGGAGGGGACCTGGTGTACGGATCAGAGCGGTCATTGTTCAAACAGTGTGGTGCTGGATCCGTGGGATAGAGCAGGACCACGTATGTATACAGAAGCCTCGTGTTTGAAAAGCTCAGAGAAGCCAGCTTTGGGGCAAGAATTCAGGATCTGACAAAAACCACTGGGGCCCCTGGACAGCAGCCGTAGACATCACCATAAGCTGAAAGTGGATACAAGATCGACGCAAAGGGCAGCGTATTCAGATTAGTGGGAGGTGGAAGAAATGACCTTTCAGATTGTGATAGGGGAAGAGTTTGTAAACAAATGAGATAGAGACTTTGATTACATAAAATGAAAATGTTTTTGCATGAACAAGTCTAGTGGAACCAAAATGAAAAGAAAATACACAGGAAAATGAGGGAAAATAGAACAGATTTCTCAGATAAAGGTTTCATTTCTCAGATACATAGAGAACTGAGTTAAATCCATCAAATAGGAACCATTCCCCAATTGATAAATGGTCAAAGGATATGAGCAGAGGTAGAAATCAAAGCGATCAATAATCCTATCAGAAAAGCCCATAATCACTAATAATTAGAGAAGTGCAAATTAGAAGGATGCGCACCACCTCACATCTATCAGATTGGCTGCATGACAGAAACAGAACATAGCATAGAGGCAGGGCTGTGGAAAAGCCAGGAACATGAGTGCATTATTGGTAGAGCTGCGAGCTAGTCCAGCCATTCCAGAGAACAGTTTGTATCTCTGCCCAAATGTCTCTAAAACTGCATCCCTCTGAGCCAGTAACATTGGTGCTGGGCCTCTACCTCAAAGACATCTACAAGATTAAACACAGCAGCTCTTTGTGTGGTGGCCAAGACTTGGCAGCCGAGGGGATACCCATGCTTGGGGAATGACTGAACGAGTTGTGGTATGTGATTGTGATGGCGTGTTAATGTGCTGTGAGAAATGATGGCATGAGAGACGTGTGAACTCACACGAAGTGAAGTGGGCAGAACCAGGGAAACACCATCCATGGTGACCATGAGCCGACACATGATAGCAAAATGCTGTCGGCCTCTGAGAGAGAGCTGATGGACTCCAAGCATGGATTCTGGCGTGTTTTCCTTTATTTTTCATGCTTTCTCTCCCTTCCTCCCCGCCTCTCTCACACCCCCCCCCTTTTTCAGAACATGGCTAATGTGGAAATATATTTTGTATGATTTCATATATTTCCTGCCTACATGGATGGGGGAGAGACTGGAAGGAGGGAGAGAATCTGAAACTGTAAATAAAAATACAAAGAATGGAGCTTTGTTCATTGGGAAGCCCAGGAATGGTATCAAGGAGGTCTGGGATCATCTGTAAAATATTGGACGCAGGGATCTCAAGGTTCTTTCTGGCTCTAAATCTCAAGGTCTTGTGACTTCTTTACAGCAAGATGGAATTGGGGAGGAAGTGCTCAAAATGTCCACAGAGGAGATTATTCAGCGGACTCGTCTGTTGGACAGTGAGATCAAGGTAAGGGCTGTCCTTTTGACTTCTCCCTATCCAAAGCAGTGCTTAGGGTACTATTATATAAATAATAGCTACAAGTACTTTACAAATACCTTGTTTTATCCTCCTGACAACTGTGGGAGATAGGTGCTGTTACTGCCCCCATTTTACAGTTGAAAAAAACTGAGGGAAACAAGTGACTTGCCCAGGGTCACAGCAGCTAGTGTATGTCTGAGGCTGGATTTGAATTCGGGACTTCCAGACTCCCAAGTCCCAAATTCGAGTGTACCAGTGTACCACAGGCTGCCTAATTGTTGGAGAAGCCCTTCCCTGTCCCAGCACAGGTTCAGTTGAACACATGTACTGAGCACCTACTATGTACAAGGAACTGTAGTCAGCCTTGGATGAAGAGTGGAAGGATCCTTTCCCTCAGTCAGTTTCTAGTCCAGTCCAGGTGATCTGGATCTATGTACGAGGGCCTTCCAGGGTAGAGCATGCCAGAGCACTGGAGAGTTACAAACCAAATGGTCTGGGAAATTGGAGGGAGGGACATGGAGCTGGGGAGGGGGTGACTGCCCTGCCCTGTGGAGAGACTGTTTCATCTACAGAAGTGAGCACCTTTGGGGATGGATGTAGGCAGAGGGTGACCTGTTTCATTTGGGGAACAACAAGTGGTCCAGTTCAGCTGGAACCCAGTATGGGAAATGGAATGTAAAAGGAGGCTTGTGGAGGGCCATAGGAAGCCACCAAAGGGTTTTTGGTCTTTCCCAGAGCATGAGTAAAGGGCCAAAGGCCCTGTGATGGTATTTTTCTCCCCTTCTTTCTCTCCTCCCCATCTCCCGAGTGGCATGTTTTTATCGTTTCACATTGAAAAGTGCATAAGTTGTGCTGGACTTTGTCAAACAGACAGACTCAGCCTGTCTCCTCAGAGGCACCTATACTTAGAGTCAGAGGAGGGGAACAGGTTTGCTCATCTTCCTGCAGACCAGACGTTTAAGGCTAGTGGGTTTGGGGGCGAGTTGCTCACCCCCAAGCAGCCTGGCCCTGAGCTGGTCTGCGTGTGCCTTTGTCCCAGATCATGAAAAGTGAAGTGTTACGGGTGACACACGAACTCCAGGCTATGAAGGACAAGATCAAAGAGAACAGTGAAAAGATTAAAGTGAACAAGACTCTGCCCTACCTTGTGTCCAACGTCATCGAGGTGTGTGTGTGCGTGGGAGGGCGGAGTGGGGCAGATGGAATCTGTGAGAAGTTAATGTCTTTAAGTACCTGACATCTTGGGGCCCTCCTTGTAAGTGATTATTAGAGTTTGATACAGCCTATCTCTAATGCTGTTCTGTGACTGGTATGAGTACTTTACATGAAAATAAAGTGGGGCTTTCCTTCTCTGGAATAGCTAGGAGTGATCTTAGAGTGTAAGAAGTGTTTAGCTCAGAGTGGGGGTAGGGCTCATGAAGTTGGCGCTCTGACCAAGTTTCTTCTGCCCAGCTGCTAGATGTCGACCCCAATGACCAAGAAGAAGATGGTGCAAACATTGACCTTGACTCCCAGAGAAAGGGCAAATGTGCTGTGATCAAAACCTCTACCCGACAGGTGAGAGCTAAAGGCTCCGTAACTGGCTTAAGTCTGAGGCCTGGTTGGGAACGAGGAGCAGACAGCTTTGTCAGAGCCATTGGCTCAAGCTACTGACAAGCTCTTTTCCCCTTCTTTCTCCTCTGTAGACCTATTTCCTGCCAGTGATTGGTTTGGTTGATGCAGAGAAGTTGAAACCTGGAGACCTGGTGGTGAGTGATCTTTGACTCATAGGGAGAGCTCATTCCTGTGTGGTTTCTGTAGCCTGGTCATTTCCAGCTTGTCTGGCCATCAGGATAACATGGGTGATAGAGAATGCCTTGGGAACTTTCTCTTGGAAGGTCATCCTGCTGCTTGGGCCTCCTGTGGCTTTTGCTGTAGTAGTCACTTGGCCCATCGTTTGGAAAAGCTGAGTGTTCAATACTTTATCCTCAGGGAGTAAATAAAGACTCCTACTTGATCCTGGAGACTCTTCCCACTGAGTATGATTCCCGAGTAAAGGCCATGGAAGTGGACGAGAGGCCCACAGAGCAGTACAGTGACATCGGAGGCCTAGACAAACAAATCCAGGAGGTAAGTGTGACTGGGATTCCCAGGGCAGTTGCCCCTGCCCGGGACAAAGCACTTTATAATCAGTGTCCCATTGAGGCAGGACTTCCTCCTGGAGGCAGCTCTTGGGGCTCTTCCCCATTTTACAGATGAGGAAATTGCAACCCAGAGAAGTTGGTGGAATTGCCTAAAGTTCCTCAGCAGCCAGGGTTAGAAATCAGATCTCTTATTGCAGAAGGGCCATAGCCAGTGATTCTCTGAAGCCAAGTAAGAGAAATGCAGGCCTTGGTTGAATGTATAAGAGTTAAACATTGAATTGTAGAGGGAAGAGCCTGAGGGCCCTCTTCTTTTGCTTTGTCCTTTCTCTGAGCAGCTGGTAGAGGCTATTGTATTGCCAATGAACCATAAAGAGAAATTTGAGAATTTGGGGATCCAGCCTCCAAAGGGAGTATTGATGTATGGACCCCCAGGTACTGGAAAAACCCTGCTAGCCCGCGCATGTGCCGCCCAGACTAAGGTGAGTGGCAACCTGGTGTCCCCTTTAAGGAAATTGTCAGGAACTGGGAAGGAGGACCAGGCAATGGAGAGGAATCCAAGTCATTCACAGAACTGAGAGAGCTGAATTATTTCCTCCTTTCTACCTCTTTTCCATGTAGGCCACCTTCCTGAAATTGGCTGGACCCCAGCTGGTACAGATGTTCATTGGGGATGGAGCAAAACTTGTCCGAGATGCCTTTGCGTTGGCCAAAGAGAAAGCTCCTTCCATTATCTTCATTGATGAACTGGATGCCATTGGAACCAAGCGGTAAGGCCTTAGCCCTGGTCCTGACTTTTGAGTTGGCTTGGGGGAACAGCCCAGATCTCCATGGAGAGGAGTCTGGCCTAGCAGTGTGGGTGAGACAGCCTGCCCATCTGATGCAGGGACCCAGGCTGCCCAGAGGAACCTGGCACAGGATTGCAGCTGCCTTCTGCTCTGGTGGAAAGAGGATGAGGGATGGCTAAGGAGCCAGTCTGCTTCTGGGCAGGGGGAAAACATCGCTGTAATAGTAGCTATATTTATATAGCACATGTGTGTGCTAAGCCTTTCACAGTGACTATCTCATTGGCTAGGGACTCTGTCAGGAGCACTTTCCCAGTTCTGTGGTTTCTTCCACCCCCAGCTTTGACAGTGAGAAGGCTGGAGATCGAGAAGTTCAGAGGACAATGCTGGAGCTCCTGAACCAGCTGGATGGATTTCAACCTAACACCCAAGTCAAGGTGACTTGCCGGTTTGAAGAAACCAGAACCCTTGGAGTGGGGAATGTTTTCCCATGGCTGTTCAGGGGGGATGGGGGGTGGTTACAGGTGGTCCATCTGCTATATCTTTGGCTCCAACACTTTTCCTTCAGTGAGGAATGGCCCAGAGGAGACCCGAGATTAGAGAAGGGCCCTTGGCTTGGCTGGAGCTGCCTGCTGCTGAACCCCTTGATGCATTTGAGCCTTCTCTTCCCAGGTGATTGCTGCTACAAACAGGGTGGATATCCTGGACCCTGCCTTGCTGCGCTCTGGTCGTCTGGACCGCAAGATCGAGTTCCCAATGCCCAATGAGGAAGCCCGAGCCAGGATCATGCAGATCCATTCCCGAAAGATGAACGTGAGGTAGGGGAAGGGATGGAGATCTTCCACAGCAGCCCATCTACCCAACTGGTGCTTTCTTGTGGTTGTAGAGTAAGCTCCTGAAGCCCACCCAGCTCCTTCCATGTATGTCCTGTGCAGGCCATGGCTCTAGCTGTCCAACTGTGCTAGGAGGGTGGAGCCAGAGGCCAGCAGGGCCTGGGGCATCTTCATGCTGGGCAGGCTGTTGTTCCTGACACCTGCTTTGTCTAAAGAGCTCCAGGAGGTTCTCTGGCACCTTCTAGGGCAGGCTGACTTTTAGGGTCTGGCATCACTCCCCTGTTGATGCCGCAAGTCCAAGCTCCCAGGGCTGAGGCGCTGATCATCCTACCTTCCCCCTCCTTCCCCAGCCCTGATGTAAACTATGAGGAGCTGGCTCGCTGCACCGACGACTTCAATGGGGCCCAGTGCAAGGCTGTGTGCGTGGAAGCGGTGAGTGTGCTGGGGTCTGAGCCAAGAGAGGGAGTGGGCCTGGTGGGCCTGGCTGTCCTGCCAGGTCAGGGCAGGCACCGATAGCCCCAGGGGCTACGCTGAGCGGCACAGCATCTGGGCTCAGACTCCATGTCTTGGCCATAGGGAATGATCGCACTCCGCCGGGGAGCCACTGAACTCACTCATGAGGACTACATGGAGGGCATCCTGGAGGTGCAAGCCAAGAAGAAAGCCAACCTTCAGTACTATGCCTGACAGGGCGGGGAAACTGCGCAGCCCAAGCTGGGATCAACTCCTTTGTCTGACGTGATGCTACAAGTAGTAACAATAAAGGTGGTTGGGGTTGTTTTCCCCGAATGAGTCTCGTGTCTAGGTTTCACCCTGACCCACAGAAGGAAGAGGGAGGGTCACTCTTGGGAGGTTGGCGCAGCAGCCTCGGAGCTGGTAGAGGCGGCTCTTGGCTCACTTGCTGTTTGTCTGGGACAAGACCATGCCCAGCTGTTGCTGTAATTGCCTGGATTCCTGGGGCTTCGTGCCAGCAGGAGCAGACGTGGTGGCTGCCCAAGGCCTGCGGGCTGCCAGCCTTTGCACTGCCCTGTTCCCCTCTCCCAGGCATCCCTGGGGTTTAAGATGCAGTCTTTGGGCCCTGGAACGTCTCCTTCTGAGTGCGCCTGATGTGCATGAGGGTCAGTGCTTGGCCTTCTCTTGCCTTCACATCTGTGAAGAAGACTCCCTGCCAAGGCTCTACAGTTTGAGCTCCAGGCCTGGGCCTCCACACACCAGCTAGGAAGACGGTGCTCCCTTCCAGAATAGCCAGGGAGGGCAGGAGTCAAGGGAGCCTAGTGGGTTCCGTGCAGGATTCAATCTGAGAAGTGGGCACCAGGGCATGTGCATTTGTCCCCTGGGTCCCAGGGCCCCGAACGGCCCTCCACTCAAACTTCCGCTGTCACTTCCAGCCTCCCTCACTTCAGGCAGCCTCAGATCTAAGCCAGGCCTCGACACACCCCTCTCTTCTGTCCCTGGCTAGCATTTGTATGGGGTGTCCCAGAAGACGAAGTACACTGAGACTTTTGGGATAGCACCTCAAGGTTTGCAAAGTGCTTTTACATATGTTCTCTCCTTTGATCCTCTCTACAACCCTGAGAAATAGGTGCTCTTATCCCGTTTTACAGATGAGGAAACTGAGGCAAAAGGGGCAAAGTGACTTGCCCAGAGTTCCTGCCTTGAGGCCCAGCGCCTTATCCACTGTACCAGCTGCCCTAGGAGCTGTCATTCCCTCTGGGACCTCTAAGACCATGAGACTGGGAGCCAGTGTGGAATTTATTGGGAGCTTTTTAAAGGTTTTAGGTGCCTGTATCTGTCCCACATGCCTTAGCAAGTTTGTTCCAGTATTGGTGTGAAAGACGGATTCGGGACAGTGAGTTCAAAAGTTCTCACCAGGTAAAACAACACAGCCCTGGGTCAAAGTGGGTGCAACAGTGGTTCTGAAACTAGGTAAGGGAGGTTTAAATCCTGCCTAGCGTAGGGAGCACCACAGAACACTCAGCCCGGAGACAAGAAGAGCCGAATTCAAATTCAGATTCAGACACTTTCTAGCTAGGAACCTTGGGCAAGTCAATTAACCTCTGTTAGCTCATCTGTAAAATGGTGATAATACAAGCACTTTCCTCCCAGGGGGATATGAATATCCAGTGAGATTCAGCACGGTGCCTGGCACATAGTAGGTGCTATATAAATGTTGGCTGTTATCTTATTCTATGAATATTTATCCTGTCACCCCTACCTGACCCTCAGTTTACAGTTCTGTAAAATGGGGGTTATAAAATGAGCTGGAGAAAGAAAATGTAAACTGCTCTGGCATCTTTACCATGAAAACCCCACACGGGGCCAAGGAGAGTCCAACATGACTGAAAATAGAGACTGGTTAGCATTAGATATGGGTTTGAGACAGCGTGGGGGAGTGGACAGTGCACAGGATATGGAGTGTCCAGACCCCTGGATGAGTAGAAGCCTGGCTCTGGACCCTTCCTCAGTGGGCAACCACTACTGCAGGTGAGGAAACTGAGGCTTGGGGGCATGCCTTCCCCGAACCAAATGTACACAGCACTGCTTAACTATGGTCACCCAGAGCAGCAGGGCAGGGCGGGGCTGGCAGCGGGTAGAATGGGTTTGAACGTTGGCTGGCCCTTTCACTCAGCTTTCAGCTTCAGTTTCCCTGTAAAAGGAAAGGATTGGAAGGGCTGATCCCCAGGGTGTGAGCCCTAAATCCTGTGACCTTTCCTACTGTGTCCTGGCGTCACCGAGCAAACAGCACCTCTTCCTGTTTGGGCTGGAGCCCTGCCCCAGATAGCCTCGAGAGTAATGGAAAACTCACCCCTCACCACCTCCTTTGTAATTAGGAGTAATTTGTGTGTTAGGCTGTAGGAGGGAAAGGGGAAGGTCCTGCACTTGGGATCAAGAGAGATCTGCTTTACATCTCCCTTTGTTAGTTTAGAAGTTAGGTGTCAGTAGGCAAGTTACTTAGCCTATCATGCCTCAGTTTCTTCTCCTGTGAAGTGGGGATAAAGGGATGCTTTGTTCTGCCTGGCGGGAGGGGAGTCAGGACAGAGGTGAAGCAGCCTGGAGAACTACCAGGGAGACTAGCCGCTGTGATGACAACGATGATGAAGGCATTTCTAGAGCACTTTAAAGGTTATAAAGCCCTTTGCAAATATCTTCTCTAATCTCCACAGCATTTATTACTGAATGTCCTATGAGCCCAGCTCAGTGCAAGGCATTTGGGGATAGGGAGGAGGGAGGGAAAGAACCCAGATCATAGAACCTCAGAACTGAAAAGACCTGCACAGGTAGGTCAGCTAATCCAAACTGCCCAGGAAGGGATGTCCTCTGTGCCATCCCAGATAAAGCCACATTGCACACACACACACATGCACACGCATACACACACCACTTTGGGACATGTCTTCCTGTTTTCCTGCCTTCAGCCCCAAATCTGACTGCAACTTTGCCCCTTGTTCCTAGGACTGCTCCCTGGGCTGAGCAGAGCAGTGATAAATCCACTTCCATGTAACAAATCATTTAAAAGATTAATTCTGAATCTAAACACCAAAGAAAACAAACATTCTATACAAAGAAACAGATAAAAGGATTGATTGTACCTGAAATGGAGAATTGTACAACTTGCTTTTATAAGAAAACATAAAACACAACATACGTGATATAATGACATGATCTCTAATACGTCCAACATGACATTTTAAACATTTTTCTTGATATACTTTGCTTTTACAATACCTAAATTCCTCCTTCCCCTCCATTCTCCTCCAGTCTCACGTAACAGAATCGTTTTTAACAAAAAGCCAGCCAAATGTTTCCCTTTGATTGCAGAGATCGGACGTCAAGGCCAAGTTCCCCCTGGGAAGCGGGGGAGATGGGGACGGGGACGGGCCCCAGCTCTTGGGAGCGAAGCTTGTCCTTCATGACTTGGCAATAGCCACTGTTCTAGTTTTCACCGCTCTCCATGGACAGTATTGTTTTCTTGGCTCTACTTCACTTTGCTTCGGTTCATTTGTCTTTTAAAATTTAATTTCTACTTTTTGATGAATGAAAATCCTTTTCTGCCTTCTCCCATTGGAAAAAAAAGAAAAAAAGCTCCTGTAACAAGTAGGCAAGCAAACAAAAGAAATTTCTGCCTTTGCCAGGTGTCAAAAGGACATTTCGGGCTGCCCTGAGTTAGTCACCCGTCAGGAGGTGGGCAGCATCCCACTGACGGAAGATTCTTGTAAGAGCATTTGGTTTGTGTGCTTGAGGACCTAGAAGGCCACATGTGGCCTTGAGGCTGCGGGTTCCCCACCCCTGATGTGGACATGTCACTTAACTGCCATGAGGCTGTTTTCCTATCTAGAAGATAATTTTTAAATGCACCAAAGCCATGGGGTTACTAGGGAAGCCCATTGTGTTGAAGTAGCAATGCCTTCTCTTCCCATCTGAGTTCTCGGACCCATGGGCTCCAGGTTAGGAACCTGACAGTCTTGGGGTGGCTGCAGGCACCCAGCATCTTTCAGCAAGCCTGCATTTTCCTCCATCCCGGGCAAGGACTAATTCCCTGTCTCGATTTTACCACAGAGCACTTCAGTGCCTCACATCCCACTGTGAAGGAGATGTACTTGCCCCATTTCACAGATGAGGCTGTGAATGGCCAAGGGACTCATGACCTGGTGCTCTATCTATGCCCAGGGCTGTACGGACCCTTGGTGAAAATGCTTGAGAATAAATGGGGCGTACATGGGAAGGGGGAACCCCCTTTCCTCCCACCATCCTAGCTGGGGGCTGGGGTCCCCAGTGCAGAAGAGGCCAATTTCAGGATAAAATAAGATTTATTTGCATCTCATCTATGGAATAGGAAATGGTACATTTTTCGGCTGCAGCAGGCCTGTTGTAAAACCAAACAGAAGACGTCTGCGCTGCCACTTCTAAGACTGTCCACCGGGGGGCAGCCAGGCTCCAGACCTAAGCCTGAAGCAGGGCCTCTGGCCCAGGCGGCTGCCCCTCATGGGGGCTGCAAGTACATTCCTGGGCACTGAGCGCATCCTCCCAGCAGCCTCCCCGCCCTCAGATGAAGCCGCTAGAAGGTCCTGGTCTCCAGTGAGGGGAGGAGCCAGGAGTTGGGTGGGGACTGGCTCTCTCTGCAGCACTTGGTGCTGAGTAAATGCTTCCTTTGGTAGCAGGAGGGGAGAGTCCAGGCAGACTGGGGCTCCCGCTGGGCAGTTTAGGCAGGAGCCCAGGAATGCCGTCCCGCCTGCTCCTCGGCTTCCAGGTGGGGCAGGGGAGTCAAGGCGAGTGGAACTGAGAGCACCCCTGACTTCGCACTTTCCTGTGGGTATTGCATCCCTTCTGCCACTGTGCCCCAAGGGAGGGAAGAAGCCGGGGCAGCACCCGCATCCCTTGGGCCCCCCTGCCCACTTTCCCCAAGCCTGAGTTCTGTCCTCTTGGGTCCCTCCCCAAGGCCACACACACACACACACACACACACACACACACACACTACACACATATGCTGCTGCTCATCAAAGCTTTGTTCCCAAGTGAGAGCTGGCTGCCAGTATGAGGTCCAAAGGTACCAGTCTCAGGGAGTTTGCACACCCAGGCAATCATGCACCCCTCCCAGGTACGGTGTCTCCCAAGCACACACACAAGGTCACAGGACTGAAAGGAGTCTTATTGCTGGACGGGCTGAGGGGATCCGCAGGGACGTCACTCAGCCAGGAGCGAGAACAGTACCATCATCACGATGCCCGTGAACAGCAGAAGCACCTGCTGTAAGGAATTCCTGCGGGGAAAGGCCTCTGCTCAGGGGCTGCCCAGCCCCCACCTCCCAGGACACACCAGGCCCCCATCTCCCAGGACACATCAGGCCTCTACCTCCCAGGACACCCAGCCCCCACCTCCCAGGACACCCAGCACCCCACTGCTGGGGGCACCAGGTTCCTACCTCCCAGGACACCCAGCCCCCCACTGCTGGGGGCACCAGGCCCCCACCTCCCAGGACACATAAGGCCCCCACCTCCCAGGGCGCACCAGGCCCCCATCTCCCAGGACACATCAGGCCTCTACCTCCCAGGACACCCAGCCCCCACCTCCCAGGACACTCGGTCCCCTGCAGCTGCAGGCACTAGCCTGGGCTAAGAGACGTGGCAGGATACGGACAAGTGAGGCATAGGACTGCCGTTTGTAGTGGTGAGTGTGAGAAGACGCAGTTATAGGCCTAGGTCCTGACGTGCACTAAGGGCCTTCCCAGCATGGAGAGTCGCTGGGCCCTGCCCAGTCCTGGTATGCCCTTCTCCACACGCACCAGACAACATGAGCTCTCTGAGGGCAGGCCTGCGTCACTCACCAAGGGTCCTCTTCCTCCAGGAGGTCCGGCAGTACGTTGACCAGAGCAATGTAGAGAAAGCCCCCTGAAGTGAAGGGGAGAATCCAGGCAACGGTCTCCCCTGCAGAGTGGAAGAACCCCCTGGTGAAGAGTGAACCCTGGGCTGCCCGACTGGCCACCGGCTTTAGGAACAGCTGGGCTTGGGGAGGGGCCAGATTCAGCAGATGAGTCCCCCTGGGCCTGGATGGGGCAAACATGCTCTTGACCAGGAGTTCCTGCTCAGGTCCTACATGCCTTGGCTTCCTACCTGCTCCCTTGGGTGACTGGGCACAGATGGCAAAGCAGGCACCCAGGATGCCCCCCAGCGCTGTCCAGAGCTGCAGCTTGGCAGCACTCCATCGGTCAAAGCCAGCCCGGAGTAGGATTGCAAAGTCGCCTACCTGAGGAGAAGGCCCAGCCTGGCTTAGACGGGACCACTTGGCCCCAGCAAGCTGTACCACCCAGTCAGCTATGTCTGTGAAGGACGCTCACCTGCGTGAGGCTCTGGGGACTCTGTCCCACACCTAGCTGCACTCATGAACTGTGGCACCAGCGTTTGGGCCTCTCTATATCCCCATGCTTAACATGTGGGAAGTAGGCACCTCATAAATGTTTAGGGACTGACCGTTCTCCATCCAGTCCTCAGGAGCAGGGCTGGAAGGGCCTAGGGTTAGAGCCCTCACACCGAGGCCAGAGTCAGGATATTCCCCAACACTTGGAGAAAGCCAGCATCTTCTTCCGCACTGTTGTCAACCTCCCCAGGGCTAGTGATGCCCCTTCCTTGCTCCCACCCAGATGGGAGCTCCTCTGCCCACCCATCACCTAATGTCCTCCATGCCTTTGCACTGGCAGTTGCCTCCTCCCCACCTTCCTTCAAGATCAACCCTCCTCCTCTAGATTATTTACTCTCTACACACTTGTCACATCCTTGTTGTCTCTCCCATTAGAATAAAAGCCCTGTGAGGGCAGGGACTGTTTTGTTCCTTGTCTCGTAGGTGCCTAGCACACAGTAGGTGCTTAATAAATGCTTGGCCAATGTTTTTGTTCTTCTGTCCTCAGTACTTCCCGAGTACCTGCCCCACACTCCCCCTCACTCCCTGCCACGTCAGCCCTGGCTTTCCCCTCCTCTGGGGCGGCACTCACCTCATGAGGGATCTCGTGGAGAAGGATGGCCATAGTGGTAAGAAGCCCAATCTGCCCAGAGAAGGGAGTCTGTGAGTGGGGAGCTCAGCCTTTAGTCTCCTGCCCCTCCCAGGATGTGCCCGGGGGCAGCCAGACCCCGCCCCTGGGCTTGGGGCACTCACCTTCTTGCTCACCAGGAAGCTGGCAGCCACAGCCAGCCCGTGAGTGAAGTTGTCAATGGTGTTTGCCAGCAGATTGAGATAACCGCTGATCTGGAGGGCGGGAAAGAGAGGCGAAGGGAGGCTGAGCCCAGCTGAGGGTAGTTGTGGAGGGAGCACCCTGGGGCCGAGGGAGGGGGCCGCGATCGGGCCACTCACTTTGATTTTCTGGACCTCAACGCTCAGGCCTGCTACTGCAGCCGGCAGGGCCAGGCAGCGGCCTCCATTGCACACGGCAGCAGCCGGGTCTTTGATGGGGGCCTGAGTCCAGGAGAGTGAGGGAGAAGTGGCCGTTAGACACCCCCCACCCCCACTAAGAAAGGCAGAGACAGAGTAGAGGTGCCCTTACTCCAGCCATCCTCTGCCGGTCCCTGAAAAGCTGGATGTCCCCAAGCCCCTTCCTCCCACCGAGCCCTAACTGTCCTAGAGTGGGTGTCTCCAGGAGACCAGGCCAGGAGCATCCTCCGACTCCAGCTTCTCCAGCTGGGGATGCTGCTGTAGGGCTTCCTGCCCTCCTCAGGAACACAGCTGGGGGAAAGAGTGAGAACAATGAGGGGCACCCCTTTGTTCAGGGCTTCCAGGGCCTCAGCAGCTGGATGCCTGAGGGTATGAGGAGGGTAGAGACCTAGGGGGTAATAGGCGGGTGTACTGCTGAGCTGGGGCCCAGACTTCTGTGCCCTCCGCACAGGGCTCACCTGGCTAGGGTGATCTTTCTCTCTGCTGTCTAGGAACATCTTCTCCAGCCCCAGGAAGGTCAAGAAGCCGGTGATGACCCAAAGCCCCAGGAGCTGCTGCTGTTGTAGGCTCTGCCCTCCCCTGCCTGCAAATTAAGGGATGTCAGAGCCAGCCAGAGAGGAGGGGGTCTGTGATGGCGAACCATGGAGGCCACATGCCCAGAGGGCAGGGCAGTAGGTCTGCACCCCTGCTCTATGGGCAAGTCCTACACCAGATGCCTAGAACCCCCAATGACCTACTCTTGCCTTCTGTACCCTGTGCGCTCTTACATCCCTAAACATTCCTGGCAGAAGGCTAAGTGGTCTGGGATCCCTCCTCCTGGCTAGGACATTGGGCAAGCAGCAGAGTCCAGGGGGCCTCCCTTTCATGCCTTCAGAGCTGCCCACAAATGATCCTTACCAGTAGTGGCGCTACAGGTGTAGGCCCAGGCTTCTGGGAGCAGGTGCAGAAACACATTCCCCAGGAGCCCTCCCAGGGCAAAACTCAGTAGCTGCTTTAGGCGCTGGGATCCAGCTGAAAGGCAGACAGGAGGCCTGGGTCAGGCCCCTAGGGAATAAACAGGCCCGATTCTCTGGGCCAGCCTGAACCTGCCCCTAATGCACTGTCCTGGGGATCCCCAAATCACACACTCTCAGAGCTGCGCTGGCCCTCAGAGGCCAAACAGGAGCTAGACAAAGAATGCCCCCACCTATATAGTCCAGAGGCCAACAATGGTGCTGTGGGCTCCTGCCCAGAGCTTTCCATTTTGGGGGGAGCTCTCGTACCTGGCTGACACCTGCTTCTGTACGCTGCCCCCACTGCAGCTGGTTCCACCCACTGGGCCCTAGCGGATGGAGGCTGAGCTGTCTCCTCTGTGACAGCCTCAATACCATTCTCATTCTCTCCCAAAGGTTCTTTTTACATCAAGCTTCCTCAATTCCTGCCCTCACGTTCCAAGGCGCCCCCATCCTGGATGCCTTTCAGATGGGGCCGGCTGCCTCGGGGGCCCCAGTCGGACTCTCTGGTCCTCCTGGGCCAGGTGATGGAGCACTAGGAATTGGCTTCCTTCCAAGCGCTGCTTAGGTGCCACCTCCCACATGAGGACCTTGCCATCTCCCACTGATGGCAGTGAGACAAGCTGAAATGCCAGACTTCCATGTGTGGGGGCACACAAGTGGCAGCCTCTCAGGCTTCTTATGTTTCTGAGCAGTGGGAGTCTCATTTTGGCCTCCTAACCTGACACCTAATAGAGAGCCCTGTATACCAGAGGTGCTTAATGTTTATCTATTGTATTGTGGGAAATCTCCCAGATTTCTAAATCAGATGTAAACAAGGCCCAGGCCCTCTCTTTTATCTTCTCCAGAGCACCTAAAACTGCTGAAGACCTAGGGGGCTTTTTGGCATCTATGCAGCAGCCAGCTCCCAAGCAATTTCATAATCCAACTTCAGACATTACTGGCCGGGTGATCCTGGGCTAGTCACTTAACTTTTGTCTGCCTTAGTTTTCTCATCTGTAAAACAGGGATGACAGGAACACCTGAGGAGCCCATGGGATAAGCACTACATAAATGCTGGCTACGTTTGTCAGAAAATCGTGCACATAACTGCAGTTCCAAGAGATCATTTAAGATGGGAGCATTTAGAATTCACCTAATCCCTCCCAGCAGAGAAGTGAGGACCTGGGCTGATGCCCCGGGAGCCTGAACCTGGAAGGAAGAGGGCTGGGAAACCTGCCTTCAGAGCGGAGGGCAGCTCCTGTCTCCAGAGGAATGACCAGTAGAGGGAAGACCCCGCTGAGCCCCACCATGAGGGAGCCCGCGAGGGAGCAAATCCAGGCATCGAGCCGCTCTGCACTCAGCAGAGCCCCCCAAGATTCGCTCTCCTCGTCGTCCAGACGACAAGCTGCCGCTGCTGCCCCCCAGACTGGCTGGGCCCCCCAGGCCACCCCAACAAGCCCCAAGGCCAGGGTGGTGAGAAAGAGGCAGCTTTGCCCAGTCATGCCAACGCCAGCACTGGGGCATCCAGGCAAATCACGTGCTGAAAAGAGAGAAGAGACTGCAATGAGTTCTGTGTACCCCAAGGCAAGAGCACCTGCTCCAAGCAGATGTCAAGGTGTTCTATCTGGGGGACTGAAGGGGGACCCCAGCCCTGACTCCTCTGCCTAAGCTCACTGCCCTGGGACCCATGAGCTTCCTAGAAGGTGGGACTTCCAGGCAGGGACCCTTTGCTTCCTTTGAGCGCCAGACAGCTCTGTGGCCCTGAGGCCAAGCTTTCCTAATGAAAGGGTGAGGCCCAGGCTGGGCTCTGAACACCCGCCCAACAGGGTGCCTCCTGCTGCCAGGGGGCAGGGCCCAGCCCGACAGGACTCTACTGAGTACATTTCCTGAAGGCCAGGAGAGTCCAGCAGATAGGAAAAAGACAACGAGTACACCTCCTCCTCCTTTCCCCCCCAGAACCAAGGAGAGGGGGCAGTGCCAGGGAGGGAAGGACGGGAAGGCAAGGCTCCATCTGCCAGGACAAGACAAGCCCGGACATATGGAGACAGGGAGAATAGGAAGCCTCACACGGCATCGGGGCTGGGAGGGCCCTCGGAGACCACCCAGTCCAACTCTCTCTTTACAGATAAGGAAGCTGAGTGAGGCTCAGCCAGGCTTTTCAAGGCCAGGTCCTCTGACTGCAAAGTCAGCTGTCTTTCCACTGAATCACCTCTGAGGCATGGCAATGCGTCAAACAACAGGGTGTCGAGCTCAGACTGAATGCCAGCTCTCCCTTAGAGCATTATCTCTAAGCTGCTTGTTCCCTTCTCTGGGCCTCAGTTTCCCTCCACCTCCCTAGTGTGGTTAGGACTTGAGATGCTGCCAACTCAGGAAGAGAAGAAAGGAAGTGCCCAGGACCCAACTTCCAAGGGAAAAGCAAGAGCCCACCTAGAGTCTCAGAGCCTCAAGTAGGGACTCAGACCAACCACTGTCCCATTCTGCCCACGTCTGCCCACGTGGAGCGTGGCCACAGACAGGGAGGTAATGGGATGCCCAGATGCTCCGTTTGCATCATCAGTCAAGTGGAGACTAAGGGAAATTTTACTCATAGGATGGGCTTGGAGGAAAGACGGGATCCAAGCAGACAGCGTGAGGAGGCTGGGCTTCTACACCCACAGAAATCACAGACTTTTAGCATCTCCCCTTGGGTCCAGTCCATTCCATCCCTGAACAAGAATCCCTTCTAGAACATTCCAAACAAGTGATGGGTCCAGCCTTGGCTGAACAGCAGCAGCGAGGGTAGGGGGCTACCCATGACCACGGAGGCTGCCCATTCCACTCTGGGACTTTGGGTTGTTCGGGAGGTTTCCTGCTATCAAAGCTTCCTTTGCCCCCTCTTCCCAATCCCATGTCATAGCTTACACTATAACCCAAATAAACCCAGACCACCCCCAGAGCAAGGACCCAGGGCCCCTACAGCCAGGATTCCATCCCCAGCTTGCCTGGGTCCTCAACCTGCTGGCATGTAGACTGGGAAGGGGACCAGGATGGAGCTCTGAGGGTATCGATTCCTCCACTGAAATAGACCCAGTCCCCTCAGTTTGTGTAAAAGAAATCAGATGGACTTGGTCCTTCCCAACTCAGGCAGTAATCAAGGTTCTCCTGCCAGGCCTGGCATCCTATGTCCTAAGCAGGGATCCCAGGTCTGAAGCTGGAAGGGGCCTGAGAGCACAGCCGGAAGAGACAGACCACAGGAGATAAAGGGTGAGCCGTCAGAGCGCATCAGAGGGTTAAGTGACTTGTCCAAGGTCACAAGAGCATTTTTCCATGTCTGGCTCTGTTTCCTCTGGAAAATGAAGTTTAGATACTGGAGGGGGCTGGACCGATGAGCCAGTGCCCTCCAGGGGGGCTTGCTCCCTGAGATTTTGGGGTCAGTTGGGGGAGCAGAGCAGGGGAAGGAGACCCAGCTTCCCACTATCTGGGGGGTCCTTTGGAGGAGGGGCAGGAGGTGCAGCTGGTTTGGGGGAGGTCAGTCCGAAGGGTTAGGGTTCAGCTCCCTGCTAAGGAGGGTAGATTGGAGGGGACAGGGTGGGGGGTTCCAGTTCTCCACTCTTTGGGGGTCAGTGGGGTGGTGGTGGTCCAGCTCCCTGCTATGAGGAGGGTCAGTCGGAGGGGGTCAGGGCCAGGGGTCCATCTCCCCATTCTTTGGGGGTCAGTCGAAGAGGGTGTCCAGTCAGAGGGTGCAGGAATCAAGGTCCCCTCTCTTTGGGGGTCAGTGGGGGGTGGGGGTCCAGCTCCCCTCTCTTTGGGGGTCAGTGGGGGTCCAGCTCCCCTCTCTTTGGGGGTCAATGGGGGTGGGGGTCCAGCTCCCCTCTCTTTGGGGGTCAGTGGGGAATGGGGGTCCAGCTCCCCTCTCTTTGGGGGGCAGCGGGGGATGGGGGTCCAGCTCCCCTCTCTTTGGGGGTCAATGGGGGTGGGGGTCCAGCTCCCCTCTCTTTGGGGGGCAGCGGGGGATGGGGGTCCAGCTCCCCTCTCTTTGGGGGGCAGCGGGGGGTGGGGGTCCAGCTCCTCTCTATTTGGGGGGCAGCGGGGGTCCTGCTCCCCTCTCTGGGGAGGCTCGATCGGAGGGGGCAGGAGGAGGGATCCAGGCGGGGGCGCGGGGCCGGCGTGCCCCCCGCCCAGCCCCCGGTCCGGCCACTCACCGTGCGACGGCGGTGGCAGCAGCGCGGCTCCGGGCGGCCCCTGCCATCCAGCCCCAGACGCGGCGTCTCTGCCCCCGCCCCCGCCCGGCCCGGCCTCGGCCCAGCCTCGGCCCGGGCCCCGGCTCCTCCCGCCCCCGCCCCCGGCCCCGCCCCCCCGGAGCCCGGCCACGTCAAACTCCTCCGGGGCCCGGAACCCCAAACGCTCGGGCACTGGCCCGCAGGGGAGTGCTGACGGAGGGCACGCTTCCGCCTCTCGTCCGTCCGTGGGGGAACCCGGGTGGGGGAGGCGCACTTCCGTCCGGCTTCCGTACGGCCGGAGGAGGGAGGGAGGGAGGGAGGGAGGGAGGGCCTCAGGGGCGGATCCTCCCGCGGAGGCGCGTGCTCACCCGCCCCCTCCCGCGGCGCTTGGGTTGGGCTGGAAGGGGTGGGGCATCAAGGAGGTGGGGCGGTGCCATCTCCGCCCCTCGGGGCTCCATGCCCTCCGCCCCGCCCCACGGGCTCTGCGCGTGCGCCTCGAGCGACGGGCCGTCCCCGGCTGGAGGTCTCCGCGCGGCCGCACGGTGGCGCCGCGGCTCGCCCCCGGCTCACGCTTGTCGCCCGGGAGTCCGGGCCCAGGTCGCCGGAGCGGCGGGGGCTCGCGCAGGCATGCGCAGTGCGGGCCCCTCGGCCTCCAGCCGCCGGCTGTTACCCCGAGCTGGGGCCGGGCGGGCTCTGACTCAGCCTGGAGCCGGGCTCGGGCTCGTAGGGAAAGGGGAAGTGGGGGCCGCGGGGAGGGCGGGCCAGGAACCTCCCGGGAGGGAATTTTATTCTTACTCATCGAATTATTTTGGTGTGTGGGCTTTTGGCCCGGAGCCTGGTTTCTGTCTCCAGGGGCGGGAACCCCGGGCTCCGGGGGCGCAAACATGCGGCGCCTACTGTGTCAGCCCGGCCCTGAGCACTTAGGGAGCGCCCACGGGGCTCCCGGCGCGCCGAGGACTGGGCCCTGCAGGCCGGGCAGCCCGGGCCAGGCCGCCCCGAGGCCTCCGGGCCTCCCCCGCGTGCCCGCCCCACGGAGCCGCGCCGGACCTCCCGGACCCTGGGGCCAGGCCCAGGCTGCGTGCCCTCTGCCTCGTCTTCCACGCCAGCCCTCCCCAGCGGGGTCGGCGGCCTCGGCTGCCAGGGTCTCCGACGCGTGATTCAGCGCCAGACCGACGGACGAGGAGCCTACAGACCGATGGACGGGCCTGAGTCCTCCCTGGATGGCCCGGCAGCGCAGGGCGCTTTGGAGAGGAGGAGAGGGGGGTGTGGGGGCATCAAGAGGAGGCTTCCAGTAGTGACACCGTGAATTAACCGTGCCACGCCAAGAGGGAGGCGGTCGTGGCCATCAAGCAGGGACCCATGGTCCCGAAAGGAGCTGGCCCGGACAGCCGGGGCTGGCATCCCCAGCTTTCGGTGGCCCGGACGGCCGGGGCTGGCATCCCCAGCTTTAGGTGGCCCAGATGGCCGGGGCTGGCATCCCCAGCTTTAGCTGGCCCAGAGGGCCGGGGCTGGCATCCCCGGCTTTAGGTGGCCCAGACGGCCGGGGCTGGCTTCCCCGGCTTTAGGTGGCCCAGACGGCCGGGGCTGGCATCCCCAGCTTTAGGTGGCCCGGACAGCCGGGGCTGGCATCCCCAGCTTTAGCTGGCCCAGAGGGCCGGGGCTGGCATCCCCAGCTTTAGGTGGCCCAGATGGCCGGGGCTGGCATCCCCAGCTTTAGCTGGCCCAGAGGGCCGGGGCTGGCATCCCCGGCTTTAGGTGGCCCAGACGGCCGGGGCTGGCTTCCCCGGCTTTAGGTGGCCCAGACGGCCGGGGCTGGCATCCCCGGCTTTAGGTGGCCCAGAGGGCCGGGGCTGGCATCCCCGGCTTTAGGTGGCCCAGACGGCCGGGGCTGGCATCCCCGGCTTTAGCTGGCCCAGAGGGCCGGGGCTGGCATCCCCAGCTTTAGGTGGCCCAGACGGCCGGGGCTGGCATCCCCAGCTTTAGGTGGCCCAGAGGGCCGGGGCTGGCATCCCCAGCTTTAGGTGGCCCAGATGGCCGGGGCTGGCATCCCCAGCTTTAGGTGGCCCAGAGGGCCGGGGCTGGCATCCCCAGCTTTAGGTGGCCCAGACGTCCAGGGTGGCATCCCCAGCTTTCTGGCCGTGCCCCCAGAGGTTTCCATCGCAGCTGAGAACGGAATCTGCTCTCAGAATCCTAAGTGAAACAGCGATGAGGACTCAGACTCCCCCAGATTTCAGGCCTACACTCCCCACCCACAGCCCCTTGTTCTTCTCCCTGGGCACAGTGGGCACACTGGGCAGTGATTTCCAAACCTACTGGCTTGCTCTCTTCGTTTCAATGGCAGTTTCCAGATGCTGAATTATCTCTTCTCTGTCAATAATCCAATTTGTTCCCTCTCTGAATTTCTCCCAAGCTGTGAAGACTTGGCCTCTTAAAATCCCTCATCCCTCACCCCACACACCACCCTACTCTACTGAGGGCTCCCACCTCTGAGACAGAAGATCCCAGGCTGACTTCCAGGGTGGCAAAGGAACATGGCAGGAATGCAGTGCTGGGACCAGGATGTTGGATCACAGTGGCCGCCTCTAGGCCAATCCCTCGGGCATGCAAATCACTGAATGCCAGCCTAGGCAAATCAGTCAATCAGCAAAACCAGCTTGTATTAAGTACTTACTCTGGGCTAGGCTCGACTTCATAATATACAAATGAGTTCATAATAACACTGTCAGCATTCTGAAAGCAAATATTTCTGTTCCTGGCCCCTGACCCTGACCACTGGGGGTGAGGGACAGTACCTCCAAGCTGATCCAGGGCTCATGAGGGCCTCCCACCCCTACCAAAAGTATCTCTCTTGTTGAGCTCCAAATATCCTCATCTTCTGCCTGGTCTGAGATCCCACCAATCAGAGCCACTGATTGGTAAGGATGTGAGAAGGGGTGTCGGGGAGAGGGGAGAAGAGGTCCTGTTGGGAGACAGTCTGAATCAGCAGATTGGTTGACCAAATTAGCTCTGTCACCTTGGACATTCTAGAAGTCATCAAGCACCCCAAAGCATAAGGCAGAGGGCAAGAGTCTTCAGTGAGGAAGGTTTGGGATAGAGCAGGGCTGGGAAACCTTTGGCCTTGAAGTCAGCATGTGGCCTTTTAGGTCCTTGAGTGTAGCCTTTTGACCAAGTTTTATAGAACAAACCCTTATATTAAGGAGATTTGTTCCCTTAAGGCTAATGGGTGAGGATACAATTACTGTACAAGGCAATAAACACTGAGAGCACTAGGTCTGCCCTCATTGAACTGATAGTCAAAAAGGAAAGGTAGGCTGATGTGGCAGGTATCAGGTATGCCAGGAGAGACACCTACAAGTATATAGAAATGAAAAAAAAAAAAAGACCTAGACATGCTAAACTATTATTGTTTCCAATGTAATAATATAATGTCTGCTATTATAACAAATTATTATTATAAATTATAACACACTCATTAGAAAGTCACCAGAAAATAAAAGAATGAAACCATCGATACATATTGACGTTGTCTGTGTTCCATCTGTCTGATTTGGTGACCCCCTGAGCCCCAGCTCTCCTGACACTTCTGTCCTCTTTCTTTAATCATCTGTCCAAGTTCACATCTGTTGTCTCCATGATATTATCCATCCATCTCATCCTCTGCAGATCCCTTTTCCTTTTGCCTTCAATCTTCCACAATATCAAGGTCTTTTCCAATGAGTTCTGTCTTCTCATTATTGACCAAAGTATTTAAGATTCATCTCCAGTATTTGACCTTCCAGCCAATAGCCTGACTAATTTCTTTAAATGTTGACTGATTTGAACTCCTTGCCATCCAAGGGACTTCCAAAAGTCTTCTCTAGCACCACAATTCAAAAGCATCAATTCTGGGGTGCTCACCTTTCCTTAGAGTCCAGCTTTCATAGCCATACATTGCTACTGGAAAAACCATATGGTTTTGACTATATGGACCTTTGTCATCAGGGCGATGTCTCTGCCTTTTAGTATGCTGTCCTGCTTTGCCATAACTTTCCTTGCAAGGAGCAAGCACCTTTAATTTCATGTCTGCAGTGATCTTTGAGCCCAAGAATATGAAGACTGACACCATGTCCGTTTCTTCTCCCTCTATATAACAGGAAGTTTGAGACCAGTTGGCAAGATCTTGGGATTTTTGATGTTAAGCTTCAAGCCATCTTTCACACTCTCCGCTTTCACCCTTGTCGATATATTTTAATTACCACGGTTGGGGTGGAACGTCACATATGTGTCAGATTAGCTTGGTTGGTGTGTTGGCCGGTTTTGCTGAATTGCTTCTCCCCCTTCCCCTCCCCACCTTTTCTTTGTGAATGGTGCTCTGGGCAAGTGAGTTATACATTCCGAAATAAAAACCCGAAAGATTAAATCTTACCAAAAGAATACTGAAGTCTGATGGGAAATTTTGCAGTGGACAAAGACTTGGAGGTAAGTATTTGGAAACAGATGATCTAATTTAAATCCTGTCTCTTCCACCTAACCTGTGTGACACCAGGCAAGTGTCTTAACCTTGCTGGGACTTAGTTTTCCCATCTTGAAAACAAGAGGGTTGGATTGGATGATTTTTTGAGAACCCTTCCAACTCTAGAGCCCTAATCCTATGGATTGGTGGATCAGGGGAAGCTTCTTGGAGGAAGTGGCATTTAGTTTAGCTTTAAAGGGGGTAGGAATTCACCAGGTGCAAAAGGGAAGAGGTGGCTATTGTTGCAGGCAAAGGAGTAGCCCAAAACGTGGGTGAGAGAACTGGGTGATGTGGACCTGGGGAAGGGGGAGTGATGGGATTGAAAGCACCACTCCTGCAGGTTGGGAGAATATTAAGGAATAAAATAAACCGTTACTGGTAGGGTGGTGTGGAAGGCCCTGAATCTGAGAGAGATATGAAGGAATGAAGAAAGGAAAGGAAGCAAAACTAGCTTCCTGTTGCTTCCTGGGTGGGCTCAGGATCAGCCCTGAGAGCGTGGCCTTCATTCATTCCTTCCTCTCTTTCCCTCCACACCATTAGCCCCTGCATGCTGCAGGCTGAGGAAGTCCACAGTGGCAGGGGAAGGGGAGGGATTCCGGGTGATAACCACAGCTGCCCACATTCCAGGTAATAACCAAAAGCCATTCTGTGCTGGCTGAAGTCACAATTGCCATTAATAGCATCACACCAGTTCTCTCCTCCCCTGTCCTGCTAAAGTCCAGCTCTGGGGAGGGTTGAGATTAGATAAAAACAGCTCTGAGGCATGTTTCAGTGAGAATCTAGTTCGGAGTCTAGCCTCCTACCTAGGCCTGTCTGTGGCAGCCTGGGGGTTTCCTGCTGCCAGAAAAAAAAAAAAAAAAAGAATCAGGCTTCTCTTACATTTCCAAGAACAGTGAAACATGGAGCAGACCCAGAAGGGACCCAGGTTCAGATCTTGCTTCTGACATTGGGCCTTTTGTGAGCATGGGTGAGTCCTTAACCTCTTTATACCTGTCAAGATACTATTAGGAAGCAGCCGGTTTTCAGAGATAAGGCCCAGCAAGCTAGGGGTGTCCTGAGTTTGGCATAACAACAATCCTTTGTATTCACCCTCTGGATGATCTCAGCCCCAGCAAAATCCCAGAGTTGTTTTATGTGATTATCGCATTGCTTTGGCTAGCACGGGGTGTTCTCTGAGCTGGACAAGCACCTGACGCATCCATGTTCTGGTCGTGAAGCCCTGCTATGTATCAAACTTGCCTCATTGTTGCTGTCAGGGCAATAGCCCAATGCGTATCCACTGGTACAGGCACTGAGCTTCGTCCACACTCGGGGGCAGGGAGGCTGGCACAGGTGTCTAGTTTCCCTCCTTTCTTACAAGCCATTTTTTCTCTATAAGTAATAAACTGTCTTCATCTCTGCACAGTTGTTCTTGCCTGCTCTGTTTGGCTCTGACCTCTGCAGACCAAGAGGCTCAGTCAAGTTGACATGCCTCAGTTTCCTTACCTGTAAAATGGGGACAATAAAATCCCCAATGCCTATCTATTGTTGTGAAAATCAAATGAGACAGTGTATATAAAGTTTTTGTAAAATTTCAAACATAATGGAGCTGTCAGGTTCATTTTTGGAGGGTGCAACCTGACATGATTCCTTTGGTGAGGATCCCCAATGAGAAATGTCTAACAATGGACGTTGGCACCTGTTGGGCATCTTCTGTACCTGAGGGAGCTGTCCAGGATCACATAACTGATCATTCTGAGGCAGAACATGATTGAGGAGGGATGTGTGTCCTCTGACTGGACTCAGAGGCCAAGTGTTTCAATTTCACCAATGACCCTAAATACCCATCGGACCACCCTCGGCAAGACACTTCATTTTCCAGGTGGCAGCTTCCTCATCTGTAAAATGAAGGGGATGGACTAGATCCAGGCCTCAGAGGACTCCAACATTTTTAGAGCTATTATCTTATGACCTTGTCAAGCCAGCTCTTGACATATCCCCTACACTATGCTTAGAACCATCCTCATCCTTCCTCGTCCACTTTCCTTTCAAGGACCAAAACTCCCTTCCAAAGATCCCTGCTAGGTTCATCCAAGGAGCCTCCAGGCTTTAAACCATGAGCCTTTGCTCTTCAATCTGTGGGCATTTGTGGGAGTCTGCCACTCCACAGTCTTACCTGCAGTACAAGCATCTCCTGCAGAGAGTCCTGGAGGCCGTGTTTTCATACATCTCCTTTTATTTTCTGAGGGAGAGGCTTCCTGGAAATGACAGGAGACTGGAACAAATGTAAGAGAATGTAAATCAAAACAGCTCAGAGGTTCCATCTTGTACCCAACAGATTGGCACCAAAGATGCCAAAACTGGAAAATGACAAATGCCAGAGAGGCTATGGGAAAGTCCCTTCCCTTCTCTGGACCTCAGTTTACTCAGTGACAAGATGAGGGGGTGGGACCAACGGCCCTTTCAGCTCCTCTGGACCATGTGTGATTCTGAGTGGGTGGTCCCCAAGGGAATGCCCAAATGTCTTCTGTAGGTACGTACCATGATGGACTTCCTATGGAATTGGCTTGCTGAGGAGTCATCTATTGGTCTGATCCTGGGCCTTTGGGTCACTGTGACTCTCATCTGCTCTAAAAATCTCCCTCCCCACCATAGTCCTCCAGAACCTCCCACTGCCTCTTGCTGACTCTTGTTTTCAGAAGTTTTTTCCTCACCTGAATCTAGTGACTGAATGCCTGTCTTTCCCTCCCCTGCCCCCCAACCCTATGTCCATGTCCCATGGTTCCGCTTCACTTCACCAGCTACTGCCATCCTCTCCTGGGTCCTTTGCTGAAGGTTAGGCCAAAGAAAGCAGCTCTGGGTGGGCAGGGCCCAAGGGGCCCTGTGGTAATGGGTGGGGATCTCACAGCATGCTCCCCGACACCTCTTTTCTCTCCTTGCAGTGAGATATCTAGTTTAAAAGAATGAATAAATGCCCTGGATTTAGAAGAGGCATTTCTCTCCCCCCTTTCCCTCATTTCCTTTCATTTTATTTCTTTCCTACATAATAATAGCTCCTATTTCTACAGGACTCTCAGGTTTGCAAAGCCCTTTGCTCTCATTAGCCTGTGAAGGCTGTATATAGGTGAATACCACTGACTTTGAAATCAGAGAATGTAAGCTCCAATTCTGTCTCTGTCAGTTAGGGTTCAGGTTCCCCATCTGCAGGATGAAGGGATAGGACTCGTCCTCCAAGGGTCTCCTCTAATTCAACATCTAGTTCTAACATTCCCATTTTATCATTAAGGAAACTGAAGCGCAGTAAGATAAACTAGAAGCCAGGGTCATTCAGCTAGAAAGTATATCCTAGCCAGGAGAGTTAGTAATGGCCAAACCAGTGCACTTTCAACAATCCCGTGATGCTCCCTGCCTTTGCCTTCCAGATACCTCCCAAGGACCTCTCATCTACTCAGTCCAGCTAGGTACACTCAGGACCTGTGAGTTCACATTTCTCTCAAGTGGTGGTGTTACTCAGTTTTTCAGTCATGTCTGACTCTTTGTGACCCCATTTGGGATTTTCTTGGCAAAGCAGTTTATCGTTTCCTTCTCCGGCTTATTTTACAGATGAGGAAATTGAGGCAAATGGGGTTAAGTGACTTGCCCAGAGTTAGACAGTTAGGAAGTGTTCCAAGTACCTTGAGGGAATCCTTTTTTCACCCTGAAATCAGCTCATTCCAAACTTTGCCTCCCAATTGTGGCTGAAAATATGCTTGGGTTTCTAGAAGAGTACTCTAGAAAGAAGATGGTAGGGGGCTTTAGCTGGGGATGAAGTGGAGGGGGCAGCAACTGGTTAGTTATCCTGGGAGCTAGCAAGAAGACTGCCACACTCAGCAGGGCAGAGAGAAGTTATTTATCACTTCCGGCTTCTCCACCTGGGGGGCTGGGCCCCCTCTTCGCTCTGCTGGGCAGCAGCCTCTCTGGCCAGCTCCCCTGGGGGAGGAGGAGGACGGGACCTGGAGGGGGAGGGGTGTCTCCAGCCCAGTGCCCCTGCAACCCGGGGGGCCAGGAGGCAGAGATGAGGGCTGTGGTAGCGGACGGAAGCTGCTGCTGCAGATAAGGACCCTGGTCTGCCCTGCGGTGAGACAGTGTGGGGATGGGCCTCGGGTCCACCCTCCCCACTCCACTATGTCCCTCCTCTCAGTCCCCCCTTTGCATATATCACCTCCTCCCCCTGCGAGTCCCCTGGGAACCTCTCGACGTAGCCCTCTATTCATTTTTTTTTGTAAATAGCATTTTAGTTTTTTCCAATTATATGTGAAGATAGTTTTTAACATTCATTTTTAATAAGATTTTGAGTTCCAAATTTTTCTCCCTCTCTCTCTTCCCTCCCCACGTCCCAAGATGGCAAGCAATCTGACATAGGCTATACATGTGCAATCATGTAAACCTATTTCCACATTAGTCACGTTGTGAAAGAAGAAACAGAACAAAGGGGAAAAGCCACAAGAAAAAACAAATAGCAAACAAAGAAAGAAAGAGAAAATAGCATGCTTCAATTTGCAGTCAGGCTCCAGAGTTCTTCTCTGGATGTGGGTGGCCTTTTCCACCATGAGTCTTGTGGAGTTGTCTCAGGACCTTGCTTCGCTAAGAGCTCTCTATCATAGTTGATCATAACACACGGTGGCTGTTACCGTGCATAATGTTCTCCTGGTTCTGCCCCCCTCACTCAGCATCAGTTCATGTAAGTCTTTGCAGGTTTTTCTGAAATCCGCCTGCTCATCATTTCTTATACCACGATAGTATTACATTGCATTTATATACTACAACTTGTTCAGCCATTCCCCCGTTGATGGGCATGCCCTCAGTTTCCAACTTTGCCACCACAAAAAGAGTTGCTATAAATATCTTTGTACATAGGGGTCTTTTTCCCTTTCTGTTGTGTTATCTCTGGGATATGGTAATGGTACTGCTAGATCAAAGGGTATGGTTGCCCTTTAGGCATCGTTCCAAATTCAAAACTCTACCAATAATTCATTAGTGTGCCAACTTTCCCACATCTTCTCCAACATTTATCATTTTCATTTTCTGTCATATTAGACAATTGGATAGGCACCTCAGAATTGTTTTAATTTGTGTTTCTCTAATCAATAGTGAATTAGAACACTTTTTCATATGACTATAGATAACTTTAATTTCTTCATCTGAAAACTGCCTGTTCATAGCCTTTGACCATTTATCAATTGGGGAATGACATATTCTTATAAATTTGACTCAGTTTTCTATGTATTTGAGAAATAAGGCCTTTATCAGAAACACTTGTTATAAAAATTGCTTCCTAGCTTTCTGCTTTCTTTCTAATCTTGGTTGTGTGGATTTCTTGATCTCTTAATTTGCATATATATAGTGAGAGATATTGGTCAATGCCTAGATTCTGCCATACTATTTTCCAATTTTTCCAGATGTTTTTGTCAAACAATGAGTTCTTACCCTAGAAGCTGGAGTCTTTGGGTTTATCAAACTGTAGATTACTATAATTATTTACTACTGTTTCTTGTTTACATAACCTCTTCTAGTGGTCTACCATTCAATTTCTTAGCCAGTACCAAATAGTTTTGATGACGGATGCTTCATAATAAGTTTTAGATCTGGCATGATCAAGCTACCTTCCTTCACATTTTTTAAATTAATTCCCTTGATATTCTTCAACTTTTCTTTTTCCAGATGAATTTTGTCATTTTTTCTAGTTCTATAAAATGATTTTTTGATAGTTTGATTGATATGGTACTAAATGAATTAATTTAGGTAGAACTGTTATTTTTATTATATTAACTCTGCTTATGCATGATCAATTGACATTTTCCCAATTGTTTAGATCTGATTTTGACATTGACATTGACAATTGATATTGACAATTTCCCCATTGTTTAGATATGATTTTATTTGTGTGAAAAGTATTTTGTAATTGTGTTTACATGGTTCCTGGGTTTGTCTTGGTGGGTAGATTCCCCAATATTTTATATTGTCTACAATTATTTTAAATTGAATTTTCTCTCCCCATTTTTTGCTGCTGGGCTTTGTTGGTAATGTAGAGTAATGCTAATGATTTATGTGAGTTTATTTTATATCCTGCAACTTTGCTAAAGTTGTTAATTATTTCAAGGAGTTTTTTAGTTGATTCTCTTTAAGTACACCATCATATCATCTGCAAAGAGTGATAGCTTTGTTTTCTCATTGCCTATTTTAATTCCTTCAACTTCTTTTTCTTCTCTTATTGCTAAAGGAAACATTTCTGGTACAATATTGAATAACAGAAGTGATAAAGAATATCCTTGTTTCACCCCTGATCATATCAGAAAGGCTCTAGCTTATTCCCTTTACAGATAATGTTTGCTGATGGTTTTAGATAGATATTATTTATCATTTTAAGGAAAGCTCCATTTATTCCTATGCTCTCTAGAGTCTTTTTGATAGGAATGGGTGCTATATTTTGTCAGAAATTTTTTCTGTGTCTATGGAGATAATCATATGATTACTGTTAATTTTGTTCTTGATATGGTTAATTATGCTAATAGTTTTCCTGGTATTGAACCAGCCTTGCATTCTTGGTATAAATCTCATGTGGTAATAGTATGTTACTCTTGTGACAAACTGCTATAATCTCTTTGCCAATGTTTTATTTCAAAATTTTGCATCAATATTCATTAGGAAAATTGATCTATAATTTTTTCTCTGTTTTGGCTCTTCCTGGTTTAGATACCAGCACCATATTTGTGTCATAAAAGGAATTTGATAGGACTCCATCTTTACCTATTTTCCCAAATAGTTTATATAGTATTGAAATTAATTGTTCTTTAAATATTTGGTAGAATTCACTTGAAAATTCATCTCATCCTAGAGGTTGTTTCTTAGGGAGTTCACAGATGGCTTGTTCAGTTTCCTTTTCTAAAATATGTAGTCCCCTATATTAACTGAAACCCTTGCTAGACTAGGGGGTGGGGGAACCCAGAAAGATGGATGACCTTGAGTCCCCATTGTGCAGTGGGGGATGGGGGACTGCACTTGGATCCATGATGCAATACTAATAGAAATATAGGTTTTTGAACAAAAAGATTAGCTGGCCCAAAGCATTCTTTTTATAGGAAACTAAAAAGCAGATCTTAGTTGGGCACATACCCAAGATCACTCAGCTCAATGGATCTGAGCCAGTACTGTGCCCAGGTTTCTGGTTCTCCTGCACCCTTATTGTTTAATAATAATTGCTTCAATTATTAGTGATTTGGAGCATATTTCATATTAATAGCTTCGATTTCTTCATTTAAAAACTGCCTGTTTGGACTTCAGAAAAACCTGGAAAGACTTATATGAACTGATGCTGAGTGAAGTGAGCAGAACCAGGAGAACACTGGACACAGTAACAGCCACAGTGTGCAAGGACTGTTTCTGATAGACTTAGCCCTTCACAGCAATGAAAGGACCTAAAACATTCCCAAAGGACTCATGATGAAAAATGTCGTCCACACCCAGAGAAAGAGCCATGGAACTGGAATGCAGGATGAAGCAGACTATTTTCTCCTTTCTTATGTTTCGGTTTTCTCATTGTTTCTCCCACTGGTTTTAACTCTTCTATGACTAATGTGAAAATGTATTTAATAGGAATGCATGTGTAGAACCCACATAAGATTGCATGCTGTCTCAGGGAGGGAGGGGGAGAAAATCTGAAACTTATGGAAGTGATTGTTGAAAACTGAAAACAAATAAATTAATAAATTTTGGGGAAAAAACTGTTTATATCCTTTGACCACTTAGCTTGCCGCTATGATAGATTAATATTTTATCATTGAGCTAAATGAATTATAGACAAATCCTAGCTTTGTTATCCTGGACAAATCACTTAGCTTGCTGCTATGATAGATTAATATTTTATCATTGAGCTAAATGAATTATAGACAAATCCTAGCTTTGTTATCCTGGACAAATCACTTAGCTTGCTGTTATGATAGATTAATATTTTATCATTGAGCTAAATGAATTATAGACAAATCCTAGCTTTGTTATCCTGGACAAATCACTTAGCTTCTGCCCCTGTTTCCTTATCTGCACAATGGGGATACTAACAACACCTGTCTCCCAGGGTTGTTGTGAGGCTATAATGAGATAGGATTGCAGTCCTTACAGAATTATATAAATGAAAGCCATTATTATGATTATTATTTAGAGATGACACAAAGAGGAGGAAAATGACTAATACACTGAACAGCAAGACCCAAGATCCAACAGATCTGAATATGACTAACGCAAGGAGCCGAAGCACTGTGGGTGAAATTCATCCTGTAGGAATGGAGAGCCTTGCCCTTGGACTCCAAAATTCAAAGTCACCAGTAGAAGATGATAGAAGCGTGACTAGATAATCGTGCAGGTGAAAGAGATCTTGGTGTGCTCTGGAGTGAGTCTGATGGGATGATCTGGTAGCTCCCCAAAACAGTTATGTGAAACCAGCCACCATTGAAGCACAGTGTTCTAACATTTATGTAGTGCTTTAAAATTTACAAAACAATTTACTCATTTCATCCTCACAACAATCCTTCGGGGTAGATGCTATTATTATCTCCATTTTACAGATGAGGACACTGAGGCTTAGAGGTTAAGTGATTTTCCCAGAGTCATAGAGTTAGCATCTGGGGTAGGATTTGAATTCAAGTCTTCTTAACTCCAAGGTCCTCTGCTCACTACACCATCTAGAGTGCTGATAGCTCCACTTGGTCAGACCCATCTGGTGAATCATGTTTGTTTCTGGGCACTACATTTTAAGAAAGAAATTGACAAACTGGAGAGCCCCCAGCGGAGGGTGACCTTCAAAACTATCATATGAGAATCAGGTGAAAGAACAAGAGATGTTTAACATGGAGAAGAGAAGCTGAAGGGAGAACTGTGATCATTGTCTTCAAGCATTTGAAAGGCATCCATAAAGGATAAGACTAGTTCTGCCTGGCTCCAGAGGAAAGAACTAGGAACAAGTTTCAGAGAAGCAAGTTTCTGTCCTACATAAGACAGAATGATTAGAATAGAGGACTTTGCCAGAGTGCAATGGGTAGCCTTGAAAGAGAGTGGATTATCTCTTCACTGGAGGCATTCAAGGGAAGGCTAGGTGACTACCTTGAGGGGATGTTAAAGACAAGACTCAGGAGCAGGTTGGGTGAGGTCATCTCTGAAGTCCCTTTAAATTCTGAGAGATGATTCCTTCAGCCTTTTATCAGCCAACTGGGCAATATTTCACTAGGTCAAGAGTAGAGCCCTCCAAAGACTGGGAGCCAAGGGAAGTACCTGGGTAGGGAATGGGGAAGAAGTGGGGGCATAAAGAGAATTGATGAGAGGTCCCCGCAGACAAACCTGAGATCACCTTGGGAGCAACTCTTTTTTTGTGTGTGTGTGTGTGTAAAATTGTCATTTTAATTATATTGGCCCTATCCATGCACAATGACTTTCTCTAGTTATTTAAATCTGATTTTTTTGTATAAAATGTTATTTTTTTAAATAAAAATTTATTTATTTAACTTTTTGCATTCATTTTCACAAAATTTTGGGTTCCAAATTTTCTCCCCTTTTATTCCCTCCCCCCACCCCAATACACTGAGCAATCTAATTTTCCCTATCACCAATCTGCCCTCTCTTCTATCATCCCTCCCTTCTCTTGTCCCCATCTTCTCTTTTGTCCTATAGGGCCAGATGACTTTCTATTCCTCATTAACTGTATGTCTTATTTCCTAGTAGCAACAACAATACTAAACAGTTGTTCCTAAAACTTTGAGTTCCAAATTCTCCCCATCCCTCCCTCCCCACCCATTCCCTTTGGGAAGGCAGGCAATTCAATATAGGCCCTATCTGTGTAGTTTTGCAAATGACTTCCATAATAGTTGTGTTGTGTAAGACTAACTGAATTACCCTCCATCCTATCCTGCCCCTCATTGTTTCTATTCTGTCTTTTGATCCTGTCCCTCCCTGAGTGTTGACTTCAAATTGCTCCCTCCTCCCATTACCCTCCCTTCCATCATCCCCCCCCCCTTGCTTATCTCCTTCTCCCCCACTTTCCTGTATTGTAAGATAGGTTTTCATACCAAAATGAGTGTGCATTTTATTCCTTCCTTTAGTCGAATGTGATGAGGGTAAACTTCTTGGTTTTTTTTCTCAGCTCTCCTCTTTTTCCCTCCACTAAAAAGTCTCCTGCTTGCCTCTTGAATGAGATATAATTTACCCCATTCCATTTCACCCTTTTTCCTCCCCCTACCTTTCTCTCTCACCATTTACCTTAATTTCTTTTAAGATATGGTCCCATCCTATTCAATCCACTCTGTGCTCTCTGTCTCTGTGTATGCGTGCATGTGTGTATGTGTGTGTGCGTGCACACGTGTACATGTGTGTGTATGTGTGTGTGTGATCCCACCAACTACCCAGATACTGAAAAGTTTTAAGAGTTACAAATATTGTCTTTCCATGTAGGAATGTAAACAGTTCACTTTTGGTAAGTCCCTTATGACTTCTCTTTGCTGTTTACTTTTTCATGCTTCTTCTCATTCTTGTGTTTGGAAGTCAAATTTTCTTTTCAGCTCTGGTCTTTTCATCAAGAATGATTGAAAGTCCTCTGTTTCATTGAAAGACCATATTTTCCCCTGAAGTGTTCTACTCAGTTTTGCTGGGTAGGTGATTCTTGGTTTGAGCCCTAGTTCCCTTGACTTCTGGAATATCCTATTCCATGCCCTTCAATCCCGTAATGTAGAAGCTGCCAGATCTTGAGTTATCCTGATTGTATTTCCACAATACTGGAATTGTTTCTTTCTTGCTGCTTGCAAGATTTTCTCCTTGACCTGGGAGTTCTGGAATTTGGCCACAATGTTCCTAAGAGTTTCTCTTTTTGAATCTCTTTCAGGCGGTGATTGATGGATTCTTTCAATACTTATTTTGCCCTCTGGTTGTAGAATGTCAGGGCAGTTTTCCTCGATAATTTCATGGAAGATGATGTCTAGGCTCTTTTTTTGATCATGACTTTCAGGTAGTCCCATAATTTTTAAATTGTCTCTCCTGGATCTATTTTCCAGGTCAGTTGTTTTTCCAGTGAGATATTTCACATTCTCTTCCATTCTTTCATTCTTTTGGTTTGGTTTTGTGATTTCTTGGTTTCTCAGAAAGTCATTAGACTCTATCTGTTCCATTCTAATTTTGAGAGAACTATTTTGTTCAGTGAGCTTTTGAACCTCTTTTTCCATTTGGCTAATTCTGCTTTTGAAAGCATTCTTCTCCTCATTGGCTTTTTGAACCTCTTTTGCCAATTGAGTGAGCCTATTTTTCAAGGTGTTATTTTCTTCAGCATTTTTTTGGGTCTCCTTTACCAAGGTATTGACCCATTTTTCATACTTTTCTTGCATCTCTCTCATTTCTCTTCCCAGTTTTTCCTCCACCTGACTAACTTGCTTTTCAAAATCCTTTTTGAGCTCTTCCAAGGCCTGAGCCCACTGGACATCCCCCTGGGATGTCTGGGATACAGAGACCCCGCCCTCCACGTCTTTCCTTGATGGTAAGAATATTTCCTCGTCATCAGAATTGAAAGGTGGGCACATTTGCACCCACTCAAAGAAGCTCTCTATAGTCTTATTTTTCTACCCTTTTCTGGGCATTTTTCCAGCCAGTTACTTGACTTCTGAGATTCCTGTCCACTCCCGCCTAGATCCGCCCAGCTAGTGCTTGAGGTCTGAGATTCAAATGGGCTTTCTGGGCTGGCGCAGCTGCTATTCAATGTGAGCTTAAGTTCTGGTGCTGGGGTGGGGGCAGGGCCATCTCCCAGGCTCAGCTCCCTCAGGGGGTTTATGCAGAGATCTGAGCTTCTGCCTGCTGCTGCCTGCTGTCCCGGGCTGCCGCCACCGCTGCCCCTGCCTCCGCCGCTGCCTCCCGAGGGGACCCGAGTCACAGAGACACCCCGCTCCCCTCTCGGCCAGCCCAGAAGTCTCTCTCACTGACCTGTAGCGTCTGCAGCCAGAGGTTCCATCCCTGAAGCCTGCTCAGATCTGCTCCTCTCGGCCACACGGCCACGGCAGCGCTGGGGTGGGCTCTGCTTTCCAGGCACGATGGACCCTGGGGACCGCTCTCCAGGGCTCTCTGGAACAGAAATCCCTTCCACTGTGTTTCTGCACACCCTGCAGTGATCCAGAACCTGTGGGGAGTTCTTCCTACAGGAAATCCATGGGCTGTGGGTTCGGAGCTAGCACATGTGAGTCTTTCCACTCCGCCATCTTGACTCCACCCCTCGGGAGCAACTCTTAAAACAAAATGTCAGAGCTGAGAAGGACCTTAGGACACAGAATAAAATATTGGAGGGGTATATGGGATATTCAGGGAAGACTAGTACCTCTGGTGGCAGAGCTTATTGAGCCCACTTCAGGGTAGGTCATCCACCTTAAATGTCCACCTGATTCATTCAACTCTCACCTGTGGCCCCAAGAAGCTGTGCAGTGGTCACACTCCTCTAAAACCTTTTCAGCAGATGGGCTAAACCAGGTTGAGGGTAACTGACAGGCCTCAGACCCATCTATGAGTTAAGATGGTGTCTACCTCAAGCATGTAAAGACTTCCCTTAGTGAAATGGGTGGATGGAAACAATTTGTCCCACAAGCCATGAAGGTGGCTGAAGCAGGCACTATGGCACACATAGAACTTGGTTAGACATAGAAGATGCCAAAGTCGTCCACTGAATCTTGACCATCACCTGGACTTTGATGACTCTGGAAGAGTGAGGCTGACAACTTTTTGCAACTCTGCTTTACTTAAATCCAATTCATATGTGAGCCAAGACATCACCCCATATTGTCATTGCTCCGCTTCAAAAACAAAGGGTGAATAATGAAAAAATTGGAGTTAGAAGAGATCTCAGAACCTAGAATGCCACAGGCAGAGAGTAGCTCAGAGGACTTACAAGTTAGAGGAGAAGGGCACCCTCAAGACCATAAAACATTAGCCTTTCCTCATCTCTCTAGTTCATAGGATCATAGATTTTGAATTGGAAGGGACTTAGAGGCCTTCAAATGTGACTCTTTAATTTTGCAGATAAGGAAACTGAGGCATGGGGAGTATAACTGTAAAGGTTTTCTATCATCATTACTGTTGTTGGTGACTTGTCCGGGGTCACATAGCTATTAAGCATCTGAGACAGGATTTGAACTCAAGTCTTTATGATTCCCAATCCATACCCAATCTGCTGTGTTTGTTGCTGTTCAGTCATGTCCAACTCTTCACAACCCTATTTGGGGTTTTCTTGGCAAAGATCCTGGAATGGTTTGCCATTTGCTTCTCCATTTTACAGATGAGGAAGTTGAGTTAAGTGACTTGCTCAGGGTCATACAACTAGCAAGTGTCTGAGGCCAGATGTGAACTCAGGTCTTCCTTACTCTGGAACTCTACCCATTATGCCACCTAGCTGTCTGATCTGCTATAGTGATGATTTTTTATACTGAGAGTTCCTTACACAAGTCATGGGTCTTTACAAAACAGAAAAAGACCAAGTGGCCAAAAAAGCCTTATGTGATATTGGACTGCATGAGAAGAAATGTGGTCCAGTGAATGATGGCAGTGTAGGTCAGGGGGCAGCTGAAGGATTGACTTCTATTCTGGATGCCACATTTTAAAGAATGATGCATACAAGCTGGAAAGGGTCGAGAGGATGTCAACTAAGCTGGCAAAGTCTAGAAACCATGTTATGTGGTAGAGCTGTAACTAGGAATCTTAGGGCCCCGGGGCAAATCTGGGCAGGGGGAAGATCTGCAAAGGGGCCACAGGACAACCAGGTAGGACATAAGACCACATGGGAAGAGAGATCTGGGCCCCTGCCCCAAGGTGGGAGACAGAGCCAGCACACTCCTGTGGCCCGAGACCCTCAAATACAACTGATGGGAGGTGGGGGAGAGGCAACAAGGGAGGGAGCAGAGAAAGCAGGTAGACCAGGGGGATGCCGATGGGGCAGCAGGCCCTAGGAGGAAGATATCTCAATGATGAGATCCTGGGGGTCTTGTTGGATCCAATCAGGCAACAGAGAAGTGACAGTCTTGAGATGTGGGGTCACCCTTTGTTCTCTAGGAGAACATAAAGGATAAAAGAGTCCTTTCACCCACCTTGCAAATCCCTAGTTTCTGCACCCCAGTTAAAGGTCTTCACAATACAGCTACCCTTTCCACATTGTGGGGGTTGGGGCACTGTGCCCCCAGATCGGGAACAGGTGTGTGTGTTCGTCCTTTGTTGCCAAAAAAGACCACTCCATCAGAGAAATGATGACATGACTTGCATTTGATTTTGTTTTGAGGGAGGGAGGGCTGTGCAGGTCACCAGCCTCACTTCTCCAGAGCCTGGATCCGGAACATTCACACTGACCCTTCATCTTCAGTTTCCTTTAGGAAATCATAATGGACTTAAGCTTTTCTCGTATGATGCCCTAGTCTACCAGAATGCCTTTTTCTCTCTCTGTCTCTCTCTCCATATATATATATATATATATGTGTGTGTGTGTGTGTGTGTGTGTGTGTGTGTGTGTGTGTATGTGTATATATGTATATATGTATGTGTATATATGTATATATGCATACACACATATATACATATATACACATACGTATACATATACACACACATATATATGTTTGTATAGGTAAAAAAGTTCTGCATTTCTGAATTTCTAAACTTTTTCTATGTCATCCTTGGCTTCCACAAAACTAAAGAATTCACATTTCATTTCTTATGCTGACCCGCTATATATGAAAACTGTGATGGGGAAAGTCTCAGTGTGGAAGGGATAGCTGCAAATAGTTAGAGGACCTAAGGATGTTTAACTTGGATTTAGGAGGGGGGTGCTAGGAGCCCAATAACTGGGGGAGGGGGACAGAAGGGCACAATCACTAAGGTACAATATTTGAAGGACCCACACACGCCTCATATACGACACTCCATCTCCAGAAGCTGAGCTTTCCACCGTGGCTGTCCCCCCTGCCTAGTACAACCTCCCTTCTTTCTACCCCCTAGCTTCCTGCATTTTCAGCTAAAACACCATCTTCTGTAAGAAGCCCCCTCATGGCTGGTGCCTCCCTTCCCAGATCACCTCCTATTTCTCCGGTATATATTTTGTTGGCACATAACTGTAGGCCCGTTTTGCCTTGCCCATTAGGCTATAAGCTTCTTGAGGGCAGGGGCTGCTTTTTGCCCTTTTTTTGTATCTCTAGCACTTAGCCTGGCATATAGTAGGCCCTTAATAAATGTGTGTGTTGACTGACTAGAACTTGATTTCTGGTTCCCTCTCTCCCAATACTCACTTGTAATTATTTTGGTTTTATGCTGAGCGTCCTTGGGCTTGCACTCATCATCTTCCGCCATTAGAATTACTCTCCCTGAGGGCAGGGGCTGTTTCCTCCTTGTCATTATATGCCTGGCACAGCTCAGGAGAATTCCTGGCACAAACCACATGCCCGTTGATTGATCGATTGGGAGAGGGAGCCACTTCATTTTCCTTAACACCTGAAATGGAGAGGCAGTTCCATTTCTGTCCCATCTCCAGGAAATGAACACTGTCTAAAAATATAACACGCTGTCTTGTGAGGCAATGACTTCCTTGGCGTTACAAGTGTTCAGGAAGAGTATTCATCCTCCAGCGACATTGTGGAAGGGAGGCAGCATGATGTGGAGAAGACCACCCTAGATCTGGAGTCAGAGATTGGGAAGTACCGTTGTTAACACTAGGCGTTATACTCACTACCTGTGTGACCTTGAAAGGGTGGTTCCTACAACTCTAACCTCTGAATTCTCCCCTGGATTTCTGTTTGGGGTGAGAGGTCAGGCTGGAAAAGGTCTAAGATCTCTTCTCCCAGGACAGCATGGTCAGGGATTGCTGAGGATCCTTGGGGATAGGATAAGCTCATGAGAAGCTACCTCCTTCCTCTCCCCACTTCCAGGTTAGGGTCTGGGCAGGATCTGGGGGCGATGACCCAGGCCCTGGTTGAGGGAGAAGCCCCATAATGTGAGGGGAAAAGGACACAGCTGAGGTTCTCTAGTCTCCCACACTCAGACTCGATTGAGAGGTACAGGGAAGGTGAGAGGAAGGAAGTGGTGAACCCGGGGAAAGAGAAGAAAGGGTCCCTGAGAACCTAAGGACCTGACCCCAGACTGACCCTAGGGAGTCAGTCCAAACCATTTGTGAGCCGGGCCCCACACTGTCCCCAGGGGAAGAAGAATTCTGGGACGGTAAGACATGAGGTTGTAGACTTGAACCTGGATGGGACTGTCTAGGCTTCTCATTCTACAGATGAGGAAATCGTTGCAGAGGAAGGAGGTGATTCATTCAAGGCCACACAGGTGGTAAGAGGCAGCTAGGTGGTCCAGTGGCTACTGTTGGATCTGGGATCAGGACGGACGAGTTCAAATTCCACCTCAGATCCCTGATAACTGCATCTGCTTCAGTTTCCTTAACTGTCAAATAGACGTAATAACAGTACCCACTCTGAAGGATTATTGTGAGGACCAAATGTAAACTGTCAAGCCCTTGGTAAATCTTACAGTGCTATGTAGATGCCGGCTAGTCTTATTGAAGGGCAGAGGTAGGATCTGAGTTCTCCATTCTTCTGATGGCTTTTCTTTGCCTTAGTTCTTGCCTGTCACCAGAGGAACCGTGTTTGTTAAATGGATGTCCGTGCCAGGATGTCCTCCCACAGCCAGATCCACTCCATCTCAGGGAGATCTGGAGGATCAAGCACTAGATTCAGTGGGTTCTAGATTTAGAGTCAGAAGGGGCCTTAGAGGGAGACCTCGTTTTGTAGCATGAGGAGGAGTTATTTCATTCATTGAATTGGGATCCTTAGTGCCCGATGTAGCACCTAACACACAGTGGGCCCTGAGTAAACACTTGGTCATTGGCTGGTGGTGGGCAAGTCACTTAACCCTTCCCTGCCTCAGTTTCCTCATCTGTAAAATGAGGCTGGTTCTTTACCCGGGCCACCACTCACATATACTTGTTTTGGTCCCTTAAGGGGAGGGGGCTGGCTTGATTTTTCAATTTTTGTCCCCAGCTTTTCCTGAAGTGCCTTGTAGTACGTAGTAGGCACTTCAAACGTGTTTGTGATTGATTGATTATAGATTTAGAGCTGTAAGGCACTTGAGAGGCTATGTATCCCACCCCTCCATCTGGCCTAAGTTACTCGGCACAAGGGCCTGCAAGCCAAGGAGGAGGAGGGGGAAGCTGTACACAGGACATGTTTTAAAGGAGAATCTGCTTAGTGACAGTTTACCCAGCACATTCTTAAGTCTAGACAATCACCAAAATAATCCATTAAACCCTGATGGATAGCGATGGCAGTTTTCTGAGGAGGCTCCTCTAACAGCTGGCTCCAGGACATTCTCCCGCCCCAGGCAGCGAGTGGCAAAGCCAGGAGCTCAACTTGCTTTCCCTAACTTTAGCTCCAGTGTTCTGTTTACCACACTGAAATGCCCATGGAGAAAGGAAGGAAGGAAGGAGGGAGGGAGGAAGGGAGGAAGGAAGGAAGGAAGGAAGGAAGGAAGGAAGGAAGGAAGGAAGGAAGGAAGGAAGGAAGGAAGGAAGGAAGGAGGAAGGAAGGGAGGAGGGAAGGGAGGAAGAAAGGAAAGAAGGAAAGAAGGAAGGAAGGAAGGAAGGAAGGAAGGAAGGAAGGAAGGAAGGAAGGAAGGAAGGAAGGAAGGAAAGAAGGAGAGAGGGAAGGAGGGAGGGAGGAGGGAAGTGAGGAAGGGAGGGTTGAGGGCTGGCTTGGACGCCATCATCAACCCCCGAAGTTGGGCTGGGGCCACCCCTCCAAGGCACTGCGGGGCCTGGGATTCCCTGACTTGACCGGAAGTTCCTTGCAGGCCAGACTGTGTATCTTCTCTGTATTTTTCCTCTGGCCTCACCTGCCATGCCAGCACCCAGGGGTGCCTTCCTGTTCATTGAGTGTCCTGTCTCTCCACAGTAAACACTGACTTGTCTTTTCTCCTCTACTTGAGGGCAGAGCTGCTGTATCCACCAAAGTTACTAGGTCTCTCTTCTCCATGCCTGTACACATCTAGGCTGTCCCCATATAGAATGTTAAGCTCCTTGAGGGCCAGGCTAGCTCCTAGGATGGAGCTTGGCACATAGTAGGTGCTTAGTAAGTGTTGATTGATGGATGAATCTTCTCTGCCCAAGGCCTGAGAGGAAGCTCTACAAAAGTCTGATCAATGAATGTATGAATGACAGATTTTCCCATCACCCCAGCCCAGATTTTCTTACCAGGAATTCTTGCTTTTTTTCTCTTTCATTTTCTCTACTTCACTGTCAGCCCCACAGGGGTAAGTGACCCCAAGATGGGGGAGAGACCAGAGAAAGAAGACAGGGAGACCTGGCTGGGGTAGGGAGCTCCTCCATCCTGGACTCTGGGGGCAGGAAGGAGGGGTGGGTATGGGGGGCAGCCCCGCTGACTGGCTTGGCTGAGGGATCTTGGCTGGGCCCAACGGACTGGCAGGTCCCAGTGCCCGGGGGGTAGGAGGGAAGTTTCTTATTTCTCCTCTCCTGACTTCCCTCTTTGATTTATAACACCATGAAATGCTCCGTCCTCTTCTTCTTTCCTCACTGTCCCGCGGGGCCCTCGGAGAGCAGGGGGACCATGGCCCTGTGTCCCAGGGCTTTCAGGGGGCTGCTGCCCCCCTCCCACTCACCCTCGAGTGCTGGCTTCCTGGGGCAGGAACCAGGGAGGTGAGTGTGGTAGAGGGTAGGGGAGAGCAGCAGGCAGGGCAAGGGAAGACGATTCATTGCAAAGTGGATCTGGATCCTACAACCCCCAAGAGTGTGGATGTGGGGGGTGGGGCTGAACTGGACCTAAGGGCCATGTTCTAGGGTGTGGCATCCAGGGATTTGCCAGCAGGTGACCTAGGTCAGGAACATGGGCGATGGCCAGGCGAGAGGGCCCGGGGACATCCGAGGGCTGGGTCCTGACTTGGGCACACCCTCTCCCATCCCACCCCCCCCCCACCCCCAGTGATGGAGGTGAGTTGCGCCTCTTCTGGGAAATGCATCTCTGGAGGAGGCTCTGGGCCCTGGTATGGAGGTCAAAGGGCAGGTCATGGCCAGGGCCCGGGAGCAGGATCGCTTCCCCTGTGGGTCCCAGGCGCTGGACATCACTCCAGGCCTTGGGGAGGGGGGTAAGCAGGGCTGTGGGACCAGAGGTCCAGGCCCGTACTGGTCGTGACCACCACCAGGGTCTCTGGCTTGCATTTCCCGGCGGCCACAGCCTCCTGGAGCAATTGTTCTGTTGGCGTTTTGCAATGGGCCGGGCCGGGCTGGGTGGGGGAGGAGGGAGAACACACTTCCTGTGGTAACTGCGCGCTTCCTGTTTTCTCAGGCGGCCACCAGGCAGATTTGGAAACAGGGACAGCTGCTGGGGGTGGGGGCTGGGGGGCAGTGCATCTCCTGGGAGCTCAGACCACCCTGCAGGGGCCCCATCCCTCATCCCTCGGCCCGGCTCAGAGCTGGACAGGACTCCCTAGGCAGCGAGTCCAGCCTCCTTCGTTTTACACCCGAGGGAAACTGAGGCACAGAGAAGTGAAGGTCCGACAGCTTTAGACCCAGGTCCTCTGACTCCACATTAAATGCCTTCTCTTCCAGAGGCCTGACATGAACCCACAAATGCACCCTAGGCCTAGGAGGGGAACACTAGATGCCACCCAGCCAACAGGACTGGCATCTTATCAAGGGGGAAAGTGGGTGGATGTCAAACTCGAAGGAGTTTATCTGTAGGGGAGTGGGGTGGGCTGAGGGGCTCCATGGAGGTGGGAGGGAGGTGTGGAAAATTTGGGTTCCCAGATCTGCCACTTACTGGCGCTGCTAAGTAATCCCACCTCAGTGGGCCTCAGTTTCCACGTCTGTAAAACGGAGGTTGGAATAGACAATCTCCTCTTAGCTTTCAGTCAGCTCTACGGCCGAAGGAGGGGTGGAAAATGAAGTGAAAGAAACTCTGGATTTCGAGTCAGGGGACCTGAGTTCAGATCTTGACTCAGCTACTTCCTCTCACCTTGGGCCAGTTTCCTCATCTGATTAATGAAGGAGTGGGAGGTCCCTTCCAGCTCTCCATTGATGATCCAAAGTGCCAGGACTAATGAGGCAGCAGCTCGGAGTTGGAATCGTATTGTTAGAACAGGAGAGGATTTTAGAGCCAGTCTCGTACTGGTACTCGAGGCGTCACGGAGGACCAGCACTCTGGTCCCCTCCTGCTAACCTAATCCAGCGTTCCTCACCCTGACAGTGGTGATTCTGCCCACACTGGGGCTCTGCTGGAAGTCAGTAGCCACCTGTGTGGTGGGATAGCCTGGTGCTTCCTCCATGTCCAGGACCATGGTGCCCACGGCGGACATAAGAGGGCAAGAAAACAGAGGGGAGTTTGCATGCATAATCACAGTAGGAGCTCCCATTAGAAGCATCAGGGGCTCTCAGGCTGAGACCTCTAGAAACCTTGAGAGTCTCAGAAATCTTGGGAAAGACCGGAGCAAAGGCATTGAGGTGACTCCCTTTTCTCCTCCTGGTTCAGAAGACTTTTAGAACCTTTGAGATCATCAAATCCAGCCCCTCAAAGGGCAAGTGACTTGTCTGAGATCACACAGGTAGTGGGGGAAGGGGCAGCGTAGGATTCGAACTCAGGTCCTCTGACTCCAGATACAGTACTCTTCCCATAATCCTTCTTCCTCTGCTTTAAAGGTTTTGCCCAGTAGGCTAGGAGTAGGCCATAGGCAGAGAAGCAAAACAAGGAACTTAGATCGAGAATTGGAAGGGACTTTGGTGATCTTCTAGCCCAACCTGATCTCATTTTATGGATGAGGAAACAGAGGCTTGAGAAAGTAAAGTGACTTGCTCAAGCTCAGACAGCTTGTAAGTTGTTATAGCCAGAATTCAAACCCAGAGCCTGTGACTCCAATCCAACATGATTCCTGCTGTGTCTCATGTGGATGGTATGACTTCAAGGGCCCACATTATCTGAGTTACCACCCATCAGGGTTTGTGAAATTTTGCTGTTAGAGATCCATATAGTCCCCTCATTAGCTTTTAAAATGTTCATTGCTGTGGGAGGAGTGAGACCTTAAAACCTAAGGGTGAAGAAACTAATGGTTCATTTTAAGGATGGAGAAGAGACATAGGGACCTGTCTTCTGATGGAGCAGGGAACTCCTGAGTTCCTGAGCACAGCAACCTAAAATTGAGCTCTACTTTACGTTTGGGGTCATCCCAGAATCCCCCAAGACCCACTGAGTAAAAGGTCGCGGGAGCTTTCCCAGTGAGTTAGGAGAGAGAGGAAGGTGCGGGCCCTAGCAGGGGCCGGGTCCAAAGGCTCTGGGCTAACAGGACGCTTGCTTTAGGGACAGCATGCTGTGTCAGGGCTGAAAGGAGAGAAGGCCTCACCATGCCAGGTGTGCAGGCCCTGGTTAGTAGGGAATGTCTGTTCAATGAGGCTCTGGGACAAGGTCAGAGGGATCCAGGCAGCCTCTCTGCAGCATGAGGCTCACCCTTAGGGATCCCAACGCAGCCGGTATCCTGCTGAGGTATGCTTCCCCATTCCCCACGTTAGCAGCTTCCAGCAGAAATGGTGTCTTCAGTCCCTGCGTGTCAGAGAAACTGTGGGGCCAGGACCAGCGTGGATGGCTTGCCCACCCCCAACCTGCTGAGTTGGCAGCTGTGCAGCTGCCTTGCTGATGGAGAGGGCCTGGTTTATAAATAAGCTTCCAATGTGGAGAGTCATCAAGTTTTTCATCGACTCTGGGCCCAGCTGCAGTTACCTCAGTGACCACAGAGGCTGGTGCTGTCCAGCTTGACCAGGCCCAGAACCACCCAAATCTACCTGGCACAGAGTCAGGATCTTCTAACCCTGGAACTAGGACTGATCTGGCCCAGAACTGGGATCTGCCGAGGTCTACTAGGCCAACAACAGAACTGGCCAGGCCCAGAGCTGGGATCTGCTGGTTCTACTAGGGCAGGAACTAGGACTGACCAGGCCCAGAGCTGGAATCTACCGAGATCCACCAGGTGAATAAGTAGAACCAGCCAGACCTAGAGTAAACATCAACTGGGATCTGCCAGTCCAGTCCCTAGGACCAGGCCCAGAGCCACGATCCACCACAATCGGAGCAGGCCAATCGGAATCCTGGCTGAAACCATTTGCCTTGGCTCCACCGGGATCATCTGGCCTAGAGCTTGAAGACTAGCAGGATGGTAGGGCCCACACTAACCAGAAGAGGTGTCTCTGTGTGGAGGTGGGGCAGGACCATCCCATGTTGCTCCAAACCTAGCTGCTATTTAAAAACTGAAACTGGGAGGAGTGGAGTGACTGTGGCTGGTGGCTTGCCCAGCCCCCTCATCCATCCCCCACCCCCGCCCCTGGTCTCCCCCATCCCCCAAAGCCTCTTCCCACGGCTTCCTCTTTCCTTCTCCAGCACGCCCCACTCCCTGCCCCCTTCTTCTGCAGTGTGGTCTCCCCGCATCAGACCTTTGGGAACAAGTCCTCTGTGCTCTGCAACCAACTGGCCCCAGAACTGAGAGCTGGCCCAGGGCAGGGTCCTGGGGGGAGCCTTCTTTCCTGCTTCCTCCCCCCACTCCCAGAGCAAGGACCTCGGGAATCTCCAGGCCTGGTCATGTGCTTGCTCTGGGCTCAGGAGTCACCCTGAGCAGCCTCTCCCTCCCAGAGCTAAGGAAAGGTCTGGTGCCCTCCTTCCTCCCACTTTCTGAGGTCAATCCTGAAGTAACTCCTTCTAAAGGGAGCTGGGAGATTATTGGGGTTCCCTCTCAGCCTCAGTTCACTTGTCCCACCTACTTCCTGGTGTTGTTCTGAGGCATTTTTGAGGTACCCCCTGAAAAGAAGTAAGGAATCTCAGGGTTTGAGATGGAGAGGGCGCCAGGGCCATTGAGGCCATACTCTACACAAAGGATCCCCCACCAGGACATGCTGGCCTAGTGGACTTTGAGCCTCTGCCTGGGGTCAGCTCATCCCACCTCTGAGGCTCTCAGTGACAGGGTGTTTTTCTTGACTTTTAGGCCTAAACCGGCCTCCTTGTAACATGCGCTGGAAGCTGGCCGCAGGCTAGCCTTTCAAAGGCCCCTTTATACATACCTTTCCCACCCCTTTATCCTGCATTCAAAGTCTCCTTTCAAACTCAGTTTTTCCCTCAGAGAATTTAGGTTCCCATGGGGTGAAACAAAATGTATACAGATAACAAATGGAACTGTGAAATCAGACAATCTAGGTAAAGTTCTTTGTAAACCTTAAAGTGTCATCTGAATGCGCTAATAGCAGCTATCGGGGTAGTTTGGTGTAATGGCTAGAGCACTGGGTTTCAAGCTCTCAAGACCTGGCTTCAAATCTTGCCTCAGACATCATTAGTTGTGTGACCAGCCAAGCCCTCTAACCTCTTAACATGAGTTTGTTCGCCTGGAAAATGGGGGTAATTTTTGTGACACTCACCTTCTAAGGGTTGTCATGAGGGCCAGATGATAGAACTTCTGTAAAGCTTTTGCAAATCTTAACCCCTACATACATGTGAGCTCTACAAAGTAATGGAGGTTGGGATACTAGAGTGGAGGGGTTAGGAACAGAACCCTGAAGGGAGGCAGGTGTCCCAAGAGGCAGAGCATTCTGATGAAGGGGCAGAGCCAGCTGTGGCAAAGGCTGGAGCAGGAGACGGGATGTCAGGAGCAGAGGGCGTGCTGGCTGCTTTGATTGGAATGTAGAGCTGATGAGGAGGCCTATGGGGAAAACAGGCTGGAAAAAGAGGCAGGAGCCAGGTTGTGAAGGGTTTTCAGAGACCCCCAGGGACACAATTTTATTCCAGAGACAGCAGGGAGTCTCTCAGGTTTTGAGCAGGACACTGGCATGGATAGATCTGTGCTTTAAGAACATCACTTGGGTAGCTGTGTGGAGGATGGCACATGGAGGGGACAGTGATGGGGCAGCTGTGATTTGACGCGAGGGAGCTCCCAGGACCCATCCATTTGCCTGTCCTTGTACCATAGCTCAATCTACTGGCAGGGACCTTAACCTCTTTCATCTTAAAGAGAAGGAAATTGGGCCCAGTCTTGGGGAGTCTTGTGTGAAATCACACAGGAGGCAGCAGAGATGGGGTCCCAATCCTGGGCTTTTTCTGCACCAGCTCCCTGCTTCTTTTCTGTCTGTTTCTTTTTTGGGCCCCTTTTATCCCTCAGTCACTATAACCCAGTCTTAGGATGTGTCTTTGTGCCTTGTTTCCTCTACTGGTTAAAGGTAGAACTGAGACCCTCCTGTAAGTGGGGTGGGAGCTTGGGACAGGCCCAAAGCCCTCCCAAAGCTCTGCCATGAAGTAGGTGAGTTTTTCTTTCATGTTTTCCCATTTTCCTCTCTGTCCGTCCAGGCACCACAAGTAGCACCCTTGTGCACTAGGTTTTCTGATTCCAAACTGTGGTCCCTTTCCACCACAGCCTGAGTTGTCATGCTTCCAAAGGAAGTAGTGCATTTTGACAGGGCACAGCTCACTGTAGTAGGAAGGAGGCTGAATTTGGGGGTCTGAGGACCCAGATGAATCCCAGTTCTGCTCCCTACTACCCATGTGATCTTGACCAGATTATCTCAGCTTGGGCTGAGGCTCTAAGGTTCCGCCCAGTCCATAGCCTAGGAGTCTATGATTCAAAGTCTCATCCTAAAAGAGTAAACCTCTAACCACAGAATTTTGGGCATCAGATGTAGAGGAGAAGAGACCATCTGAGTGCAGCTGAAGACATAGCCCCTATCTGAAGTGATAAGGAGTGGAAGGGAGGGAGTGGTGCAGTACAAACGGAGGTCTCCAAAGAGGAAAGGACTCAGTTGTGGGGACACCTTTGTAGAATCATCTGGAGGGGATGGAACAAGGTCACATGGGAACCATTCTATCCCCCCTGGGCTAAGTCTGGCCAATAGGCCTTCAAACACTGTTCTCCGCTCCCCGGTTCCCCCTTGAGGTTTTTCCCTCTCCCTCAACTCTACCCCCCTCCTTCTCAGGCTGTGGCCTGACCATCAGACCCCTGGGTGCCGGCCGGCCTCCTTGGGATAGAGCCAGCAGCTTATAAATAAGCTCCTGCAAGGCCCAAGCAGGCGTCTGCTCCGCTCCGGCCCCCACTGTCCCCCACTCCGAAAAGCACCGTTTCCCTTTTCTGGGTGACCACATGCCATGCACAGGGAATTTCCAGCACTGAGTGGAGCCTCTGATTCACTCTGTCCCCAAAGACAGTTAACTCCTTCTGGGAACTAGGCTCACATTCACCACCACTGGCCTCAGCTTGGCTGAACCTCCATCCCCTTCCCATCGTCACCCCCAACTCACTCACGCATTTAGGCCTCCCACCTAGCCAGCTCCTCATCAAATCCCCAACCAGCCCCACCAAATATCTCTCAGAGCTAACCTGGCCCCTTCATAGGACCCCATGGGTACCCACCCCTTCCTGGGCATCCTCATACTGAGCCACCACACACACACATGCTAACACACATGCACACATGCTAACACACATGCACACATACATGTGCACACATGCACAGGCACACACACTTGCAGGCACCTCTTTCCACCCTTTGTTCTATCTACAGCAAGCTGGGGATGGGGTGGAAGGGGGATGGAAGAAAGCAAGAGAAAAGTGGACAGATGCAGCGGGGAGAGAGTCTAGATCACATTGGAAGGGAAAAAATGGTTTCTCCATTCTCCTCTTTGTCCCACAGAGGAGCACAGTTACTCTCAGAAGAATTAAACCCATTCCCCATTCCTTGTCCCACCTCCCAGGCAGGAAGGGAAGGGGAGGCCTCATAGAGCTGCAGTAGAGCCGCCCAAAGATGAGGGACGTCAGAGGCCATCTGGTCAGCTCTCCTGTTAGACACAAGGAGAGTGAGGTCCAGAGAAGAGACTTGTCCAGGGTGCCAGAGGCAGTGCCAGAGCCAGATTTCGCAAAATGTAGGTTAGAAAAACAAAGCATCTCGACAAAAGTTTACTTTAAAAAGAAAAGGATAAGAAAATGGAGGGAGAAGAGGGGGAGAAGGAAGAGGCTTGGAGATGGGGCATGGGTGGAGGTAGCACCGAGGGGAAGGGAAGAGTGTCAGAACAGGTGAGAGATAGGGGGGACTTCTTGGCAAGCTCAGACCTCACTCCCTTCACCTCCCCAAGGTGATGCTGGCCCAGCCGCGGTGAGCCGGAGGAAGTCACCACAGGCCTAGGGTGGGTTTGAGGTATGAAAGGCTGAGTGATGTGGCCGAGAGGTGAGCTCCCTGGCTGGAGAAGGCTGTGGTCAAGAGGAAGGAAAGCTGAGTGGGGAGGGAGGATGGATGGAAAGAAAGCGGGCAAAGCTTGTACATGGACGGAGGTTGGGAATGTCCGGTACTCAGATGCTCTCTATACGGCCTCAGTGATCTGGGGGGGGGGGGGGAGCAAAAGTGGGGAGAGATGACGTGTCCCAGGGCCTCAGGATGGAAGGCTCAGCAGGGCATGGCTTGTCCGGGGGTAAGGAAGCCTCTCGAAATGTCTCAACAGCTAGAGGAAGTTACGAGAAGACCGATCTTTAGCAGCTTATGGTAAACTTTTCCAGCCTAAAGCACGAGCTGCCTCCACCATCCCCTCCACTTGTCCAGGGCCTGCGGGAAGGGAGCTCCAGCCTTGCCTCACCTTCTTGCCCCAGACCCTAGGTGCGTCTAATCATAGAGGGGATGGGGTGGGGCAGGGGGTACAAGCCATGAGAGCCACCCATCCTGCCAGCCAGCTGGGGCTGGATGAGACTGGGCCGCAAGAGCACCCACGCCACGCTTCCTGTTGCCAGACAGACCCAGGATTGCATTAGAGGCTTTGCTGGCTCCCCTCCCTCCTCCAGACATAGCTCAGAAAGCTGATGAGGGGTTGAAGAGAAGCTAAGGCCCACAGGCCAGCCTCCAGAAACCAAGGCCATATGTGTCCCATGATGTCCAGCCTTCCCCTGCCTCTGGACGGGCCCACGCCAGAGCTGGGCAGCCCTACTTGGGCCATAGAAAGCCCACCAGTGTCCCTCTTTTCCAGGTCCAACTCAAGCTACCTCCTACAAGAAGCCTTTCCTGATTATCCCAAAGCCTTAGGGCCCCATCCCTTTGCCCTAGTAGAATACAGACTCCCTAAGGTAGGAACTGTTTGGTTTCATGTTGCCCTCGTAACCCAGAGCCTCACACAGTGCCTGGCATACAGAAAGTGATTAATAAATGCTTGTGTAATTGAGCTGAATTGTCACCAACTAGTCATGTGACCCAGACAAAAAAATCACTGCCCTTCTCCATCCCTTAGTATCTTCATCAATCAAAATGAGAGAGTTGGACTAGATGCTGGGGTTCTTACCCTTTTTTGTGTCATGGATTCCTTTGGAAGCTTGGTGACACCTGTCTCAGAATAATGTTTTTAAAAGCATAAAGGAAAATACATAAGATTATGAAGAAAATCAATTATATTGAAATACAGTTCCCCAAATACCCTGGTGTCCCAAAAGTCTTAGTGCAATTTAAAGTGCCTACAGCTTGTATTTAAAAAGCTTGTTCGTACTCTCCAGGTTAAGATTCCCTGGCCTGCATGGTCTTTAAGGTACCTTTTGGGTTAAGAGTCTTTGAGTCTCTTGGCCTCCGCTCAGAGTGTGTTCAGAATGGGTTCCATCTATTGCCTCTGGGTAGGTGGTAAGATCCAGCCTTGTCCTGGGCTTGGGCAGAGGAGGACAGTCTGTTCTGAGAGGATGGGAGCCAGCCTCTTCCTCGGGGAACCTCTGTCCCTACTAGCTTTGGTCCCTGGAGGAGAGAACATGTATTCCCTTGGAGTCTGAGCTTTCCCCTCCCCAGCATCCCAGGAAAGGCTCGAGTCTCCACTGCCATTGCCTTCCCTCTGACATCTGTCCCATCCATAGCCTATTTGGAAGTAGTTACTTGCATACTGTCTCACCTGTTGCACTGTGACATCCTTGAGGGCCCAGACTGTTTTTGCATTTGTTTGACTCCCAGTGACCCTTAGCCCAGGGTCTGGATCTGGCACATAGTAGGTGCTTGTCAAATGGATGTTTACTGATTACTAACAGTAGACCTCTAGATTCCAGTGGTTGCCAGAGGCCTTTTCTTCTCTCTTGAAGGTTCATAGGATCATAGGAGTAGAGTTGGGATGAACTTTCAGGTCATCTGGATCAACCCCCTCATCTTATAGATGAGTAAACTGAGGCCCAGCCCAGCATGATAAAGTGACTTTCCTGTTGTCATGTAGCTTATAAGTAGCTGAGGCAGAATTGAAACCCAGGTCCTCCTGACCCTACTGTTCCTACTGTACCAAAAGGTCTTCAGGTTAAGCGGCTTAATTCTGCTAGGCCCTGTCTCGGGCCTAAGAATCAGGAGGTAGTGGTTTCCAGAACTCTAGATCCATGGCTAGGGCTTGGTATCCATCCCAGGGAGTAGGCCTCCAGCTAGGCCTTAATGGAGATGTCCCCAGTCACTTAACTCTGAATTGCTTTCAAGGAGCAGCCCTAGGGAGGCCGCAGACCATGGCCAGGCCTGTGGCATCCATAAAGCACCTACTGTGGTCCAGGTGCTATACTGGGGTCTCCCCTTCCAACCATCATCAGTCCTGTCTCTGCACCTCCCCATCTCTTTGTATCTCCTTCCCACCTAGGTGCTTTTTTCTCTATTTTTTCTTGTTTTCTTTTCTTTTCCCCTTCTTTTGTCCCCTTAGGTCCCCTCTTTCCCCTCTCTCCTTTTCTTCTGTTTCTTCTCCTTTCCCTCCTCTTCTTTTCCCTCCCCTCCCTTCCCCTCCCTTCCTCTCACCTCCTTTTCTTCTTTCCTCTCCTCTTCCTTTCCATTCATCTTCTCTTTTCTCCTCTGTTCCTCACCACCTCCCTCTTTTTTCTCCTCTCTATATCCTTTTCGGCCTCTCCATCTTCCTCCCTTGCCCCATCCCCCCACCTAGGTCTTTCCCTTCTACCTCTATAACTTTTCTCCTCTTTCCTGTCTTCTCCATTTTCCCTGGTCACCTTCTAGTTCAGGTTCTCATCACCATCCACCCAGGCCGTTGAAATAAGCCTCTTGTAAATCTTCTTCCCTTTGCTTTCTTTTCCCCTATCATCTATCCTTCGTGCTGCTACTGGGCTAACCATGCACTGTTTCTATATAAAAAAAATTTTTTTAATTGAATTTTTATTCTTTTCCTTATCTGTCTTCCATATAGAGTTAGCCACAGCACTCCTCTGCTCAAAAACCTTCAGTAACTCCTTGTTACCTACCGTTCAGCCTCTCATGATCCCTATAACAAGGGCCTGATTTATCCTTTCTGGCCTTAATTAGCCCCACACTAGATGACCTTGATTCTCAGTCTGGCCAAACTGGGCAGCTCACATAGCTTTTCTGCCTCCATATTGCTGTGCATGATGTTCTCTGACCCTAGCCTGGGGGCTCTGGTTTCTAGAAGGACCTCAATCTTTAGAAGAACTCTAGGTAAAGTGGAAGAGAAGGAAGAGGTGAGTTCATTTAACGCTCTGTGTGTGTGTGTGTGTGTGAAGAGGAATTCTGGCCTTGCTTTATAATATTTTGGACAGGCAACCTGGCTGGGTGTCTAAGAAGGAGTTGAGGTCAAGAAGGTTTTCCTGCCTCAGCATTCAATAGCTGCACAACTATGGATCAATCATTATCACCTCACTGAAACTCAGCTTCCTGATCTCTAAAATGGAGCACTTGGATGAAAAGGCCACACTCTAAACCAATCATCCTTCATTTGGTGATCTCTTCTTTGTGTACATGAGCCACCCCCATCTCCCACCCAGATTAGACCTCAGGGACTTGGAGGCCAGGGGCTGCCTTCTTCTTTACCTTTGAAAACCCAGCATCAAACAGAAAGTCTTGCCTGGTCAGTACCTAACAAACAATGACACAAAGTCACATTTCTGAAGTGCTTTAAGGTTTATAAGATACTTCATTCAGGGTCACCCAAGGAAGTGGACCTAGGCAAGTATTATTGTGTCATTTTGCAGATAAGGAAACTGAGGCTCTGAGAGAACAAATGACTGGCTGTGATCAAAGGTTGCAGAATTTGGGAGTTGGAAGGAGCCTCAGCAGCAATCTAGTTTGAGCCACGCAAGAAATGAACAGTCACTGGAACATGCATGACAAATGGTCATTCAGCCTCTATTTAAAGATCCCCTAAGGAGAGGACAGCTCTCACCTTCCAAGGCACCCCATCCCACTTTGGAATAGCTCTGACTTACTCTGATAACTGTGTTGAAGAAGGGATCCAGGTCTGCAGTGTCCAAGTCCTGTGCCCTACTCCCTGTGGCAGGCTAGGCTGCTGCTCAAAAAAATTGGGTGCAGGTTCTAAGATGCCCGGCTCTCAAGGGCTGGGACCTCCTGGGACATGGGCTGTAAACTCTAGGGGCAAATGGGTGTGGAAAAAAAGCTTTCTGATGATGAGAAAGACATTTTGTTTCTTTCCCCTCGTCTGACTGCATGGTCTACAAGAAAAAACCACTGCTCATCCAGACAAGCTCACATGACTCACGCACATGTGCACATACACACATGCACGCACCCACACACATGCACACACACGCACACACATGAACGCACACATACACACATGAACGCACACATGCACGCCCTTGATCCCTCCATCTCTTACACGGCTCTTACTCTGGGGGCCCACTCCCAAGACAGACGAACAGAGAGCAGAGCCAGACACAAGCTCATCACAGATTTTTAGATCCGAAAGGAACCTTAGAGGTCATAAAGGTCAGCATCTTGTATAGACGAGGAGTCAGAGGAGTATTGAGGGGCAGAGATTTGTCTAAGACCTTGCAGAGGGGTGGAGACAAAATGAGGACCAGAGCCCATGGTGTCTGACTCTCAGGCCAGGGCTCTTCTGTACTGAGCTAAATCTCCTCTCCCCCTAACCCTCTGCCCCTAAACATCTCATCCTGGAGTAAAAGGATCTGGGCTCAAAGTCCACCTCTGACATTCAAGCAAATCACATTATTGGGGCTTCAGTTTAAAATGAGGAAATTGTCCTAGATGTCTCCTGAGGTCTTATCCCATGATCCTATGATCTTAAATGTGAGCCTGACTCAGGAGGGTCTTGCCAAGGGAGCCAGGAGAAAGACACAGGCCTTCTACTCAAAGGCTAATAGAGAAGGGGAGCTTGGAGTGGGACCCTGGAGAAGGGGAGGAGGGATGATGTGCTTCCAGCATGAATGAACTGGCATTAAGTAATCTGCAGTACAGCAGATAAGAAGACTTAGAAATGGAAAAAACTTGGAGAAGAAGACAGAGAATATTACAACTGGAGAGGACCTTAGAACAGAGGATGTCAGAGCTGGGAGGGTCCTTAGAACAGTGAATGGCAGAGCTGGGAGAGATCTTAGAACAGAGAATATCAGGTCTGGGAGATGTCTCAGAACAGAGAACGTCAGAGCTGGGAGAGATCTTAGAACACAAGATGTCAGGGCTGGGAGAGATCTTAGAACACAGGATGTCAGGGCTGGGAGAGATCTTAGAACACAGGATGTCAGAACTGGGAGGGACCTTAAACGTCTTCTCTTCCAAGTTCTTCATCTTGCAGATGAATAATGAGACCTAGAGAGGGAGAACAGCTACGTGGCTCCAGCTTAAAAAAGAGTTTTCAAGCCAACAGAATGGATCACAGGGAAGGAAGTTTCTAGATAGTGTTCTCCCTGAACTGATTGAAAGGCTGTCATGGAATGGAACTGGGGAGAGAGGGATGTTTCTAGGGCTGGTCTGGAAACAGGGCCCCCAGGGACTTTGATGGAAAGGATGGAATATGATGCTCAGGTTGGTGTATACGATGCTCAGGTTCTCTGGGTTGAGGAAAAGGAAGTTGGTATAAAGAGGATGAGAGAGGAAGCTGGCACAGATGCCTGTGATTCACCACATACCTGTGACCTAGGCTGGGGCCTGTTAGCCACAGAGAAGCTACTACTGCTTCCCCTTGGAAGGGCCTGGGGGGCCAAGGGCAGCATGCCCTGGAACCCTCACACCGGGAAGTTCCTACTTCCTCAGCCTTCTCCCAACCTCCTGAGATGCCCTCAATGGGCCTGCCCCTGTTCGTCAGAAGGGGCCTTGGAAGCCTTGCCTCCCTGTTCCAGGTCTTTCCCCATACCAATCCATCCTCCACTCAGGTGCCAAGGTGACCTTTCCGAAGTGTGGTTTGACCCCTGGGCCTCTGTTACCTTCACAATCAAAACCACCTCCTCTCTCCCTGCTACTTAAAGCTGGCTCCTTCTCCCCTTGCAGCCTTTTCACATTCCTATCCCCTCCACTCTCCCAAGGCCCCGGCCAGCCTGATTTTTGTCACCTATAACCCTGCCTTTCCAATCTTTATCCTTTTGTAGTGGCTGCCTCTCCAGCCCCTACACTTGCCCCAAAGCCTGGAACATTCTGTCTTCTCCCTACTGCTTTTTCGGTTCTGTGACTTCCTTCAAAACTCACATCAAAGCCCCCTTCCACATCTGACCTTTCTCGTGTTGCCCAGCTGCTAACACCTTCTTTCAGATGACCTTTCAGGTGACCCAGGATATAGAACATTAGGGCTGGAAGGTACCTTGGAACACAGGCTATGAGAACTGGAAGAGACCTTAGCACACACAACATAGAATGTCAGAGCTGGAAGGGGTCTTTGAACATAGAATATCAGAGCTTAGCAGGGAAGTTTAGAACACAGCATCAGAGCTGGACTTGGGAACACAGCATGTCAGGGATAGGGAGGGTCCTTAGAACATGGAACATGGAGTATTAAAATCAGGAGGAACTTTAGACTACAAAACTGAATGGAAGCAGGGCTTGCCACATGGGAATCAGGTTGAGGTCACCTTGAGGAGATATCACAGGGGACCTGGGGGTCATTTTGCTCCAGGGAGCCATGGTGATACCAGCCATTGCCACTGCCTGCCTGGGAGGCCACCAGGCCCCAGCAGGCCTCTGGTAAGGAAAGGTCCAGGTCTCCTAGGCCTAGTCTCAGCCCTCTCCTCCCCTTCCTGAACCCACTGCCCCCTTTCAGGCTTCCCCCCAACCCCCAGAGGGCCGCCTGCTTCCTCTGAGCGGGGGGACTCTGGCCTGGTGGCCTTCCCAGGCTGGTCTCCTCCTGCCACCTGCCTCAGGGGCCAGCCAGAGACTTCCGGTAGCGCAAGAGATTTATGCAAACCCGCTAGGGTGGTGATGTCACCCTGGGGGGGACTATCTCCCAGCTACAGGCCATTCGATAAAATCAGGAACTTGGGCTGCTTTGCAATGTCAAGGGAGGGGGCTCACGTCGGGATCAGCCAGGCCAAGGGGCAGGACTGAGGCTCCTTCGAAAACCACCCTACCCGCCCCCTCTGGGTGCCTGCCTCCCACCCCCAGCCCCACCAGCTCCGACCCTGTGGCTCCCAATGCCCAGGGGCTCCGGAGTGGGCCCTGCTGAGGCAGGGGAGCTGACGGGCCCTGAGATCGGGTGGATGTTACAGGCGTGCAAGATGGAAGGATTCCCTCTCGTGTCCCCTGTGAGTATGGGGGCTCCCTCCCCCTCCTCTTCCAGCCCCCTCTGGTTTCTAATCAGTGGGAAGCTGGTGTTTCCTCCCCGGGGGCCCTGGATGAAACAATTGGGACAGGGGTAATGGAGTGACGGACGGAAGGTTTACTTAGGGTCTGAGGGTGGAACAAATGGAGGCCAGTGGGTGCTGAGGGCTGGATGGTGGTGGGGTCTGTGAGCTAAGGGCCCCTGCCTGCTTATTGCCAACCTGGAGCTGTGTGGGCTTGGCACCAAGACTAGACGGAGCACAGGATGGAGAGGCAAAGACTACAGAGGGTGGGGCATCCAGGGCCTGAGTTGGGGGATGCATGTGGATGGGTAGAACAGGAGCTCCTCGCAACTTTGACCAGAAAGAAGGGAATGGAAGAGAGAGTCAGGCTGAGGGAGAGGGGCAAAGGGGCACCCTTTGGGGTAGAAGTAGAAACAGGTGGCAAGTACCCAAAGCTTTGGGGCAGGGGGATGGGACGGTGAGGCACTATATGAGACTGATGAGGAAGGTAGGTTCTCAGGGAGGTCAAAGACAGACTGGTCCCCAAGACAGCAGGCTGACATGGGTATGGGCTCTCAGGGAAGCCCAGGAGCCCAGGGTAGGGGTCAGGTGTAGAATGGGATCGGGGAGGAAGGGCTAGGAAGACAGACCCTTACCATGCTCCCCCACCCTCTCCTTGGGGCAGATCACTAAGTAGAGGAACCCTCTCAATGGGTCTTCATTTTCCTTCCAACCACTATTAGAATGAGAGAAGTGGTGGAGGCATTTTGCTGGGCTCAGCCCAGCCGGTCTTCACTTGACTTGGGCTGGCTAAGCTCCTGCTCAGGGTGGCGCCTATAGACAGATCTTGGGAGTCTGAGCTTTCCCTAGAGCTGAGGCCAAGCCAGGGCTAACCGCCAGTCATCTCATCCAGCCGAAGCATTCTGGTACCCTGTCTCCTTCCCTTTGGAGATCTGGGCTCTGAGGTCTCCTTGGTCTGAGATATGGTGGTGCGGAAGACGGGATCGCCTGGGTTCTCATTCCACCCTACCCCAAACACTGCCACCAGGCTTAGAGACTCAGGCTCTGGCTCAGTGGCAACCCTTAAAGAGCCTCTGTTTTCCCGAGCTGTTGATTTCAGGTACTCTTTAGCATAGAGGTCTTCCCCCATTCCCCTTCTGCTCCCATGTCACTTCAGCCCTTAATCTCCAGATAACTCAGTTCTGACACCCCCCCCCCAGCTTCTTGGGGTCCCTTGCTTTTCTCCACAACCTAGAATCTGAGAGGTTCTCAGCGAGGGAGGGGGATTTCTCCCAGGGGGTTGGAAGGATACTGAGCATTTGGGACGCCTCTTCCAGGCCAGATTGTTCCGGTGGCTGCCCCCAAAACTGCTTTGGTTCCCAAGCCTGGGTTACTAGTGCTTTCACCATTACCTGCCTTTGTGAATAAAGGGGGAACACTGGCTTCTCATGGGGTAGATCTACATGGGACAAGAACAGGGAGGGAGGGAGGGCCTGGCTTACCCAGCCCTAAGTCACATCTGGTTTAGTTCAGAGAAAACAAGAGCACAACTTTCAAGCTGGAAGGGACCTTAAGAGTCACAGAGTTGCACTCCCTCATTTTACAGATGAGGAAACTGAGGCCCAGGGAAGGGACTTACTCATCTCCATCTGTGTGATGGAAATGGACAAGTCAATTTAAGCTCCCAGCCTTGGGAGCTAATCCCTAGGCCAGGTTCTAAAGGAGAAGATTAGCATGTGTCATTTGATGAGGAATGGACCTGGGAGTGGTCAAGGCGTCTGACAAAGTGTGTGGGTATGAGGGGAGGAGAGTGAGAGAGGGTGGATGTTCTCCCTCAAATACTTTCTTTGGAAGTAGGTGGGGGTACCTGAAGGCAGACTGAACTTAACTGTGTGTGAAGGGGGAGGACAGGTGAGTGACCCTGAGACCTCATGAGAACCAGTGGGAAGAGAGGAGAGGAGTGAGGGCTGAGGGGAAGGGAAGAGAGGTAGAGGCAAGCATAGGTAGGCAGATAGACAAATAGCCAGGTGGACAGATAGATGATTGATAGATAGATAGATAGATAGATAGATAGATAGATAGATAGATAGATAGATAGACAGATAGACAGACAGATAGACAGACAGATAGATAGAATATTAACGAATCATTTATTGTAAATCAAGGCATTGTAGTAAGCTTTGAGATACAAACACAAGCAAACCTGTTCTTCCCTCAAGCAGCTTATCTTCTAATGGGAGAAGACACCACATAATGGGGATCCAGAATGTGGGGAACAAGGGGAGTGGGGTGGGAAAGAAGGGCCGGAAAGGACCTGAGAGGTATCAAATTAGACTCTTCAATTTATATTGGAGGAAACTGAGGCACAGAGATGTTCAGTGAATTTCCCAGGGTCACACAGCTCTGAAGTATCTGGGGGGAGGGAATTGGAACCCAAGGAGGAGATATCATTGTTCCCCTCAGATGCAGGCACCTACTTCTGACCTCTGACATGCATGCTTCAGTTCTGGACTCTAGGATCCTTTTAGGATTCCCCTAAGGCCATGAGAGCTGGTATCCCCATCCCATACCCCGATCTGTATGAAGGTCTTTGGATCTCTGACTCTACTGGACCCCTAGTCCTGTACTCAGACACACTAACTCTGCTTTGGGAAGCACCCTCATGTCATAGTTCCTCACCTTGCAAATGGATAGGGAAAGAGAATCCAGGAGAGGGTGGGGGCTATGAATTGGGTGCTGGGAATTGGAGGGTGTATAGGCCAAAATGAAGACCCTTGGGTCCTTGAGCAGGATCTCATCCCTTCCCTTCTCTACAGCCATCAGAAGACATGGTGCCTTATGACACAGATCTGTACCGCCAAACTCACGAATATTACCCATATATCAGCAGCGATGGAGAGAGTCACAGTGGTAAGTATGCCCCTCTCTCAAAGGTCCTATAGGTGGGGGAGAAGGTGATGTACAATGCCAAAGGTGAGCATGCCCTGGGGACTCGTGTACCTACTGAATTGATGAGTCAACAGGCATTTATTAAGCCCCCTGCTCTTGGGGGGTTTAGACTTAGACAGGTGTCTCAATCTGTCTTCACTGCTCCTCCCCATGCCATTGGCAGGTGACTTTGAAAACTTCCTTCGAACATCTATGGTTGGGAAGATCGTAGCTGGGAGGGTGGGGGCGGGGGAGGCAGAGTTGTTATCATTAACACTGACTTCCTTGTTAGTTCCATCATGAACTGAAGCAGCATCAAACCCCAGATCTAGAATTGGGATGGGCCTAGGAGGTCATCTGGGGTCATCAAGTCCGACCCCTGTGCTTTACAGAGGCCTGCTGAGTCTCCTTGACTTACTTGAGTTTACATGTGAAGTAAATGGGAGAAGGGGATTCAAATTCAGGTCATCTTACTTAAAAACCAAAAAATCTTATTGACTGTATCATTACAGACTCACAGGGATGTCAGAGTCAGAAGGGACCTTAGAACCCAGAATGTCAGACTTGGGAGGGTCCTTAGGACTCAGACTGTCAGGACACTTACTGTCAGAACTGTATAGAACCTTAGCATTTTTAAAGCAGGTAGGGAATTTAGAATCCAGAATGTTAGAGCTAGGGAGAACTTTAGAAAAAAGATTAGAACTGGGTAGGGCCTTAGAACCTAGAATGTCAGAGCTAAGAGAGACCTTAGAATACAGAAGGTCAGAGCTAGGAGGGCTCTTAGAACACAGAATGTCAGAATTGTGAGGAGACAAAATATAGACTGTTAGAGCTAGGAGGTAATTTAAAACCTATATTGTTAGAGCTGGGAGAGCCCTTGAACAAATATTGTCAGAACTGATCTTAGAACATAGAATGTCAGAACTGGGAAGGACCTTAGAACACAGGATGTCAGAACTGGGAGGAACTTTAGAAATTATCTGGTTCATCCTTCTTGTTCCAGTGACAATGGGGACAGTGGGGCTTGGAGAGAAGTAATCTTACTTTTGGAGATGCAGATGGAATCAGGGTTACTCCCTCCATTGGAGGAGAATTTTGGACCCTGTGTTGGGGAGTGGTCCCTGAGAGTCTTGGCATGCTACTGGGGAGGGTCAGTTCCTTGCTGAGGCTGGGGCATGTAAGCAGATAGGAATGATACAAGGTAGGGTGTGAAGGAGGGAGCCAGGCTGACTTCAGTGGGAGTGATAGCTCTTGGCCAGAAGTGACCAAGGAGGCATCAGGAAAGTATTCATGGAGGAAGGAGCTCTTGAGGAGAGCCTTGAAGGAAGGATTGGAAAGAGCCTGCCCCCAACAAATTAAGAAGAGACAGGAAGGGGTTTCAAACCTCTAATGGAGTTAGGGGAGGGGTTTGGACCCTGTACTGTTGAGTGGTCTCTGATAGCCTTGGTCAACAGCCTGATAGTGCCAGCTCCAGCTGAGGTTGGGGCTCCTGGCCAAAGGCAGTAGGCTCAACGATCTAACACAGATGAGCCTCCTGACAAGTGGAGAAAGACAAGGCTGTCCAGTCACAGGAGGCCAGGAAAGTCCCAAGGTCCCAGGGGGCACTGAGGCATCAAACATGCTAACTCCAGGGGTCATTTGGGATGAAGATAGAAAATCTACTGTAGCCCACCATTCCATCAAGATCTAGAGTCTGTCAAGGAAAAAAGACCCAGGAATCCTGGATTCAGGATTTGGGGAGCAGAGCTAGAATCCCTGGGGTGCCCATGAACCCAGAACAAGGCTAGGAGATGAGCCCTCCCCATAAGGTCTTGAAGAGTCGGCCAGGGCAGGAAAGGGGTCTCTTCAGGCTGAGTTGTGCAGGCAGATCTAGGGTGATCCTCCCCCAATGAGGCCAAACTCAGAATCAGAATCACCAGTGTTACCATCCAGTACAGGCTGAGCTTCCATAAGGTGGGCTGTGGACAGGATGCTAGATGCCCATACGAGGCTGACACATCTGTAGCCACGTCCACAAGTCCTTGCCAATTCGATTCCATTTTTATTAAGCACCACTTGGGGGTGGGGAGGGGAAGAGGGACACTGGAGGTCAGCTCCTGAAAGTCCCATCAGGGAGCCCTTAGCACCCCCAGGACCCCACGGCCCAGGACCAGGAAGGCTTTCTTGAAACCCTCCCTCTTTATGAGGCTCCATAATATGATAGTGTTGCCCTTATGGGAGGCACTGACTGAGAGTTCTGAGAAACCCAGCCTGACTCACTCCCCTTCCCCTGACTGTGCAGGTCCCTCCAGGAGCTCAAGGGAGGGTTGGTGGATCAAAGGCCCGGGGTCTATCCCCAGCTTTGCCTCATAAACACCATTCTTCCTTCCACACTCAATCTCAAGGCAATGGGCTGGTGGGGGTGTCGTGGCGAAGGCTGTGGAGAGCCTGACTGTGCCTAGGAGTCACAGAAGGGATGGGGAATCATTGTCCTTGGCCCCTGTTCTGGCCCAATGGGGTTAAAGAGATCGGTGGAGGGAGCAGAGCGAGCCCGAAAACATCTGGCCCATCTCCAGGACCCAGGACAATCCCAGAGCCCAGCTAAAATCTGGGGCTACCCCAGGGTACATAGGAAGAGGATGGGGTCAGTAGGCCTGGCATTCCCCTGGACCACTCATATTTCTTATGACCTGGAATTGCTCAAGCCCCCTGGGGTTCTGGGGGCAAGCTGCAGGCATGGACGTCCCCCCGGGATGGGAGGCGTCCAGACAGTAGGCACTTTCCCATCCTCAAGTCTATTTCACCCGTACAGAGGGTCTGGCAACCCCTGGTGGCCACAGGGAGCAGTGCAGGGCAGCTTCAGTCACCTGAGAAAGCAGACTTCTCAGAATTCTGGGGCTGAGTCCCTTCCTCCATCTCTGTCCAAGGACTCAGTTTTCCCACCTGTGAACTGGAAATGATCCCAGCTGTTCTATATACCAAACAATATGTGGGATGACAAAAAGACGCAACCAGGCGGAGGAGAATTAGGCAGAAACGTTTGTCTCCTGGCCCTGAGCGCATCGGGCCTGAGTTAATATCCCCCTGGTCTGGTGAGCTGGGGTCTGGTAAAGAAATCCTTGTCTTGATTGGCTGAGGTTCTAGGTTTAGTAACTAGAACTTCTTTATGTCCCCCCCAAAAGTGATTAGTATTAGGGTGAGGGCTAATAGGTTCCAAGGTGTTGGACACTGGAAGGCAGAACAGGGAGAGATGATTTTAGGGACATCTGCCTACCCCAATTTTTTCAAGCATATTGAAAGTAAGAAAGGGGACCTGCCCACTCACCTTGCAGGACCTTCCCCCCTACTCCCCGTGGGTTCCATTGTCTGATGCCCCCAAACATGACCAGAGAAGCCATGGGGACTTTCCCAATCCCTCCCTCCTTCTGAGGCACCACAGGAGGGAATTTCCCTTCTTGGGAGCAGGGGCTCCTCCCTCTCCCTCCCCCTTCCACCATCATCACCTGGTCTTAAACTGCATCCGTATCAACTCCCTCATCGGCCCAGTTCAGGAGAGAAGTGATCCTTTCCCCTTCCTCTCCACTTCCTTTCTCCTCTCCATTTTCTCCTCCCCACAGGCTGGAGGGAAGCATCTGTCCAGCACCGCTCCCCAGCCCCTCCCTGGCCTCCCCCTTCTGTCACCATCCTAGGCTCTCTGCTGGAAAGAGATAAGGCTTACTACTAGATGTTCAGGAGTTTCAAGGGTGGGGTTCATTCTGAGAGTTGTTGTGATTGGTTTTAGATTTAGAGGTTTTTCTGCGTGTGTGATTGAATGTTTATATAATTGAGTATATGATTCCATATTCAGAATAAGCATTTGTCTACTTTTCCTACTGAAAAGGTGGCATCACCATTATCTGGAGACTTTTGCCATGGGTAGGGACTGGCATAGAGGTAGAAAACAACCCCCATTAATAGCTGGCATGCATAATGATTTTTAAGGTTTGCAAAACACCTCATTTCCATTATCTCACTTGAACCTTCCAAAAAAACCCCTGAGGTAGACATTAGGTGTAGGTTATTCCCATTTTGCAAGTGAGAAAAACCGAGGCTACTAGAGGCTGGATGCCTTGCCACAACTCACACAGCCAGTAAATGCGTTTCAAGGACTGCATTTCAAGTCCAGATGTCTCCTCATTTCAAGTCCAATGCACTTTCTTCTACAGAGTATGGAAGAACAAACACATCTGGCTCCCTGATGCTAGAATGGAACTCATTGAACATTTTTTAGAAATTCACTTAACTTCTTTAATTGAGTGTACTTGCTTAGTATTCTGAGTAGAGCCTTGATAATCCAGAGACAGGAGCAAGCGCTGAGAAGCCTTTCTAAGGCCACAGGTGACACTGAGCTTTTCAGGGCATTAGAAAGTCTCGCAGATGGAGGAAAAGTGGCAGGAAGCTCTAGGGAGGGGCTCCATGTGGGCAAGGAGACAGTGCCAGCAGGAGGAAAATATTCCAAAGATGATGGACTGCCGAAGATCGTCCCATGAAGTCACTGGCCCCCAAGGGGTTCTGGGAGTCAAAACAAAGCCATGGTGGTATGTGCTCTTGAGGGCTATGAGCAGTTCTCCTTCCCACACCTTCAAAGAGGGGGTAAATGTGGAGGTGGAGAAGGTTGGGAGGAAGGACCTTTGATCAAGGAGATTGGGAAAAGGGAAGGAGGGGAATGGATCATCATAGAACATAGAACGTCAGGAAACCTTAAAACAAAATGGCAGAACTGGAAGGCATTTTAAGAGAGAATGTTAGAGCTGGGAGGGGACCTTAGAACACAGAAGGTTCAAGCTGGGAGAGGAGTTTATACTTCAAGCAACATCAACAGAGATAATTAAATGCAAAATGTATACAAAATAATTTCCAGGGGGAGAATGTTAGCAACTGGGTGGATCATGGCAGACTTCTTGTGGGTGATGGCCCTTGAGATAAGCTTTGAGGGAAGCTAGGGATTCTCTGAGGCAGAGGCAGAGTGAGTGCATTCCAGGCCTAGAGGACAGATCATCACCTCACAGACAAGGAACCCAAGAAGGTCAGTCTGGCCAGATTGCAGAGTGCAGGAAAGCAATAAGCCATAAGCTTGGAAAGGAAGGGAGAAGACTGATTCTGTGGAAATTTCAAAGCCAAATGGAGGCATTTGTACTTTTTCCCAGAGGCAAGAGGGAGCCACTGGAGGGTCTAGAGAACGGGAGTGATCTGGACAGACCTAGGCTTTGGATCCTGGATGGGCTGCTTTTTTCACTCTGTGACCCTGGGCTTTAGTTTCCTCCTCTATAAAATGAGGAGGTTGATGTCAACTATCTGAGGTCCCTTCCAGCTCAAAACCTATGACTCTGGGATATAAGAGCAGACTAAAATTATTGGGACAAAGGCTGAAGGTCCATGGCCCAAATTTATCATATCACGATAACAGGAGACCTTAGTCACCAAATTCCAGAGTATTAGAATTAGGAGATTCCCCTGGAAGCTGGAAAGAGGAAAGTTAGGACACATACAAGGATGTACATTCTTCCCACAGTGGACAGAAAATTTTGGGACTTGTTACCTCATGACAGGCTAGAGGTAAAATGTAGACACCTTGAGGACAGGAACAGAATTGGTGTTCTTACACATGATAGACTTATTAATAAATGCTTGTCAACAGTAACAAGAAACATTTATTAAGAGCTGACTGTGGACAGATCAGTCACTGAGCTAAGCAGAGGATGGGATGTTCTAGATAGAAGAAAAGATCCTATGAGGAATACAAGAGACCTGTGGGCCCTTCCTGAAAATGGAGGTTCTGAGAGGAAAGGGCCACAGAATCTTTCAGTATGAGGTTAATGGAACTTGGTGGAGAAAGTGTGAAGAGTCAGGAAATGAATGGTTGAAACAGAAATAAATTTCTAAGTGATAATGCCATGGTGGGGCATTATGGACCACTGGAGATGCTAAGGACCTGGGCCCAACCTTAGAGTCTGACATCCAAAATTAGGGAGTAGTCTTCCCCTAAACTGCCTCAGATGTCACTATCAAGGGAGGAATCCTGGGCTGGATGAATCGTGGCACCTATCTAGGGGAGATGATTCTGATGTGCAGGTGTGGCATTAGCCAAAGGAGACCCTTGGGAGATGGTCCACTTCTGTTTAATACTTCCGTGGCTCAGAACCATTTGGAATATCCTCTATTGCAATCACCTCAGGGATAGGTTATGAGATAGTTAAGAAAACTGGACTCCTTACTTTGTCACTGCACCTTGTTAATGATGTAGGCAGTCCCCCAGTTTATAGCAAGCTAGCTTCCTGCAGAAGTCAAATCTGATTTTCCTGTAGAAACAAGATATTAATAGAGGGTCACAGTCTGGACCAAGGGTGTAATGTTCCATGAGTCACTGGGGTCAAAGAATCCATCGCCCTGTGGGTAAAGTAGTGGTTGGACACTGTATTTAGCTAGACTGGTCTTCTAGTGATAGCCAGGTCCATCCTTGAAGCCTCTATACCTTGGCTGTACCTACCAGAATCCTCAGGCACAGGTTTTGAGACCCCAAGGTCACCTCCATGTCACAATCCTAGCATCGAAGAGCCAGAACTAAAAGTGATCTCAGAGGTCAACTAATCCAACCTTCCCACCTTAACAGATAGAGAAGTTAAATGACTCACCTCAGGTCACACACATTGTAAGTGACAGAGGTGAGCTTTGAACCCAAACCCTTTGACTCAAAATCTAGGATTCTTTTAATTGTAGGAAGGTTTTGGGAGAAGAGAAGCAGCTGTGTGTGTATGTGGTGTGGTAGGAATCAGACTGGACTTGAAATAAATATACCTGCATCCAAATCTTGGCTCTGAAATTTATAAGCTATGTAGTGGTGGAAGAATCACTTGACATCTTTCTGCCACATCTGATAATACTGGGAAGAACAAATTGGTGGGGGCTCAAGCTGATGGCATAAGAGAAAAACAGCCTTGTCTCTTTGGGGCAGCCCTAGATCCCTGCAGAGATGTAGCAGTCATCCTCTGAACATCCTCTGAACACCTAATGATATAAATGGGAATTAAGATAAGGAGTTTATAGGAATTACATAAAAAATGGGGACAATGAGAATCAGAGGATGAGCCACACAGAGTGTTCAAGCCAGAAAGAAAACTGTTTTGTAAAGATTCATATCTAGTAAAGTGGGAGGAATTTAGTATTTCAGACCTAACTTTTTGTAGAAATGACTACAAATGCCATAATTAATTTAAATAGAAACAAAACCATTGTAACATGTGCACAGGATAGCAAAATTCCCACATTAACCATGTCCAAAAACTATGTGTCATTTTGCATCATTAAGTCCTTCACCTGTCAAGAGGTGGGTGTCCTGTTTGATTGACCATTGTATTGAGCAGAGCTGCTAAATCTTTCATAATTGTCTTTCCAATGTTGTTATCACAGAAACTGCTCTCCTGGTTCTGCTCACTCTGCTCTGCATAACTCCATGAAAGTCTTTCGGGATTTCTCTGAAACAGCCCCCCTTTTCTTTACAACACGATAATGTTCTATCACTTTCCTATCCCATAACCCGCTCAGTCGTTCCCCAGTGGGTGGGCACCCCTTGAGTTTCTAGTTCTTTGCCTCCATAGAAAGAGCTGCTGTAAATACCTCTGTACATATTTAAGGAGCATACATACTTAAGGAGTGTACATACTTAATGGGAGCAACACAGCACCTAACGAATTCGCTTTAATTTTTTCAGACAGTGGCCAGAAGAAGACTGGGGGCTCTCAGGCAGCTGAGAAAGGAGTTGGAGGGTCTCAGGTCAGGCAGCCTCCTACAGGAAGTCTTTCCAGATATTCTGTTCTTCCTGAAGTCAACTCTGGTTTACCTTGGTGACAAATATTGTCACATATACACAAGTGTGCTTTCATATATACACACATGCTTATATCTACACATGTGTGCTCATACATGAGTATGTTCACACAAACTGTGTGTACAGACATGCACATGTTTGCTCACACACATGTTCACACACAAGTGTGCACACACATATACAAGTGTGTTCATACATACAAATAGATTCACACACAAGTTTGTTTATACAGAAGGATGTACCCATACACACATACATGTAGCATACCGTATTCAGCAAACTCCAGATGACTTTTCACTCCTTTTGAAACCCTAGACCACATTTTCCTCCAGTTAGATTATTCCACAGGACATAGCCCCAGCACAAACACTCTGCTTGAACATCTGACCTCCCCAAGGACTGTCTTCGGAAGGTGTAATCCTCTTCGGGTTGAGAGGCAGGTCCCTTTCACCTCTGGGATTCTATGTCCTCTCCCTCTAGAGTCCTAGGCCTTATACCCACCTCTGACATGGAGAGGCTGTGTGACCTTGGACTAGTCCCTTTACCCTCTAGCAGTCTTGTTTCCTCATCTGTAAAATGGATGTAATGACCCCTGCGGCAGCTGCCTCCCAGAACAGTTAGAGGAATCACGTGAAATGAAGGAAGCAAAGCATTTTGTAGACCTCAAAGCACTAGATAAACTGCAGCTATGGGAGCTGGTGGTGTTTCGTTGTCCTTATGTGTGTATGTCCACAGATGGGGTGTCCGGGGCGGCTGGAGTTGGGGTGGGGTAGAAAGAATGCTAGGTTTAGAGCCTAGGTTTAGGCCTGGGTTCAAGAATCCTGGCTTTACTGCTCCTGTGCCCTTGAACAAATCACTTCCACAATCCGTCCTTCTGTTCCTTCCTCTATGAATGAGTCTCCTTCTGGTTCTATCGCGAGTCCTGTGGCCCTTTAAGCCCCTGGATACCTTGATTTTTCCCAGGCCCCCTCACATCTCCCCACGCTGAGGTTTGGGGGCTCTCTCTGACAGCCTGTTTGCTCCTCACAGACCATTACTGGGATTTCCACCCCCACCACATGCACAATGAGTTTGAAAGCTTTGCTGAGAACCACTTCACGGAGCTCCAGAGCGTCCAGCCCCCTCAGTTACAGCAACTTTACCGGCACATGGAGCTGGAGCAAATGCACGTCTTGGACACCCCTGTGGCCAGCGCCCACGGCAGCCTCAGCCACCAGGTAAGGAGCCCCGCCTGACCAGAGGGCTGAAAGCCTCTCTCCTTCCATCCAGGCCTGGTCTCATATCCCCTGTCCCCATGCCTGCCTGTCCCAGGAGAGCTCTCGCAGGCGGCCTGTGGTGAGGCTGCCTGGACCATCACAGGAAGCTGACGTGAGCTCTTACCCAACACAGCTTCCTGCCAACGGCCAGAGTGCCAACTGTCACCCCCCCACCCCCGCCGCTGACCCCCTGACTGACCTCCCACACCCCAGCCTGGCACCGTGGATTCAGAGGCAGAGGTCCTGGGTTCAAAACCCACTTCTGCCCTTTGCTATCTTCTCCCTACCCATCCACTCCTCAATGACCCCCCAACACTCTGGCTCCAATGACCCTCCAAAGCTCCCTCTCTCCACCTGACCCTCTAGCACTCCCACTTGACCTCAGTGACACTGATTTACCTTTAAGCACAGAGGCTTAATCTTCTCAACCTTTTCTAGTATCCCCTAACCCCTAACTCACTGGTGACACTTAATACTCAAGTGATCCATGGTAAGTCATTTAACCTCTTCATCTGGACTTTATGGCCTCTAAGGGTCTTTCCATCTCTAAATCTATAATACTTTGGCCACCAGCACCCTTTCCCAGTGTTGGGACTAACTATTTCCAATGTGTTGGCTAACCCTTAACCCTCAATTTATCCAATACATACCCCTAATCTTACTGATCATCCAAACCCCACAGTACCCTCCCATTGAAAATGCCCCTCAATACGCTCTCCGGACTACAGTGACCTACCACACTTGGCACTCTGTGACTGACTTCCATGAGGTCCTTCAAAATTTACTCCCAGTGGTGCTGAACTGATTTTCTCTATACTCATGCCAAGCGTCCTGTCCCCTGGACTTCCATGCACACCTGATTTGTCTGCTCCCAATCTGCCCATATCACCTTGCTTCTGCCTCCCTTTCCTCGGCTCACTGATCTCCTCTTGCTGGTCCCTGTGTCCCCAGGTCCCCTCACTGGCTCCTCTGCATCCCTCCCAGGTCTCGTACCTGCCCTGCATGTGTCTTCAGTACAACTCCCCCACGCAGCCCAGCTCCGATGAGGAAGAAGGTGAACGACAGAGCCCCCCACTGGAAGTATCTGATGGGGAGACCGAGGTCCTAGAGCCTGGTCCAGGAATCCTACACGGAGAGACAGGTCAGTGTTAATCCATTAAACCCCACAGAATGTTTCCCTGCACACCTCTGCTTCTTTCTATCCATTCTCTCTCTTGGACTTGTGACGCTGATTGAACACCAAGTGTCAGATGTGACACTTATTCCTGCCAAAGTTCATCTTATTGAATCCGACCTCTCAAGAGCTTGCAGGGTGCTGTCGCTGACTGGGCTAGCCACCTCTCCCAAGTCAAAGACCACAGATCTTGGCCTTGCCACTCACTGGTTGTGTGGCCTCAGTTTCCCCATCGGTACAGCGAGGGTCCCTTCCAGCTCCAGATCTGAGGGTTTGGGTCTATTGTGGGCTTCTCTCTGTCCCCAGCCTTTGCCATGTCTGAGACTTGGAGATGGGCCAAGGGGAGCCAGGATTGTCTGAGACAAGCAAACTTCGTCTCTTTTCTTTGCAGGCAGCAAGAAGAAGATCCGTCTCTACCAGTTCCTTCTGGACCTTCTCCGCAATGGGGACATGAAAGACAGCATCTGGTGGGTAGACAAGGACAAGGGCACTTTCCAGTTCTCCTCCAAGCACAAGGAGGCCCTGGCCCATCGCTGGGGCATCCAGAAGGGGAACCGTAAGAAGATGACCTATCAGAAGATGGCTCGAGCCCTTCGGAACTACGGCAAGACGGGTGAGGTCAAGAAGGTGAAGAAGAAGTTGACCTACCAGTTCAGTGGGGAGGTGCTGGGGCGGGTGACCCTGGTAGATCGAAGGCACCAGCCCCACTGAGTACTTGCCAGCCTGCCCACACCCCCAATGCTGGGCCTTGGCACAGCCCCACATCCCTGGCCCCTGCCTCCATGGGACAGGAAGGGGAGGCCCAGCCTGAGGGGCAGGCTACCCAGTGGGTAGCCAGGTTCCAGGGTGGGAGGCTAGACCCCACACCTACCTGCTGCATTAGCTTTCCTGCTGCCTGTAGCATTAACCCCACATCTAGGCCTCATGGACCGATAGAATAGAGGCCTTAGTGGGGGACAGACCTTGGAGGTGTCTGTTTTCCTGACTTTCCACATCGTCTCAATCCCCACAACCCCTCCCTCTTCTGATAACTCCAGCCACCTCCTAGCTTGTCTTCTTCCCTGGCTCCCCAGGACTCTGGCCCCAGCATTTCACTCAGGGCTCTCCCTTTGAATCACTCTTGGACTGCAGGGGTACGCACACCAAGTCTGCCTCGCTTCATGCAATTGGGTATGTTTCTCAGGAGTTGCCTGTAAATCAAGTTTCTGTAAATTGAATCCTCTGTTAGATGTCCCTCGAGGAGCTCACTGATTAAAGAGATCCTCCAGTGAATCCTTTCTTGCAAAGCAGAAAATAATTTTATGAAATGAATTAGTGCATTGTAACTTATCATTCTGAGGTGACTCTGGATTTCCAATACCAGCCAATTTATATGGAAGTCATGTATTCATCATTCTCAATCTGGAAGATAGCTAAAGACAAAAGAAATGTGTAATAAAAGTTTAGGAGCAAGTCAAATGCACTAAAGCTCTTGCACTTTAATAGAAGAGCCCCTCCGGCCCTCATTTAGAGCCTATTGACTCTTACTTTAGGCACAATTCTAATGTGCTTGGTTATCCAGCTTCCTTCCCAGCCTACAGCAGAAGGGATGGGAGGAAACAGACAAGAGGATTAAAAATATCCAGTGGTCTGGGGTCACTTAGTGCAGGGACAGCCAGCCCCACTCATCTATGTAGGTCCAATGTATTATAATCCAAGATTTTCTTTCCCATGATAACCCTGAATCGTCAAGAAAAGTGTTCTTTCTGACTCATCCCCTTGGTTTAAGAATATGAAGACGTGTATAAGAAAGACATTTCAGAAATATTGCTGTTGGAAATGGTTGAAATAAAAGGATTATTGGCACTTCAATGAGTCAGAGTTGGTTCTATGACACCTGGTAACCCCGCAGAATAGCTCCCTCGGCTAATTTCACGTTCACCTAATCCTACCATTCTCTATGTCTGCTACACGCACCTAACAGAATAGAAGAAGCTCCTCCAGGGCAAGGAAGGTTTCATCTTTTTCTTCATATCCTAAATAACTCCAGCGCGATGCACACAGCAGGTGCTTAGTAAATATTTGTCGGTTAATTGATTTCCAGACACCTCTCAAGGCACGGAGCATAAAAAGATGAAGACAAAAAGTCCAAAGCCACACAGAAACCTTCAAAGCCCCACCCCAAATAGCCCTGCCCTCAAAGCATCTGAATCCTGCTGAAACGGATGAATGAGACATTGTTTGTGTAAAGCGGGGACCACCTGAAATTCCCTCACTGACCTACATCAGTACAGTATTTAAATGATGATGGGCTTTGCCCAGTCGCTCCTTTCTTCCCCGAACCGGGCCCAAAGGTCCGCAAGAGTGACCAGATGTTTATGATGTGTGATTTGTGATGTGAAAGGGCCTCCTGTCTGTCACGGTGCCTAACATCCCACTATCAGAAATGTTCCTTTGGGGGAAGGCCGGGGTGCTTCTTTGGAGACGCACCAGATTGCTAGGAAAGGCAGGTTGGGGGAAAGACTTTTTACACAACAGTATTGATGAGCTACTATGGAGGGAACATCTCATGTATTTGGAAAGGAGAGAAAGAGAACAAGCTAAGGGATTGTACCGGGAGTGTAAAGCAAGGGCTAGGGCAGAGAGAGTCAAGGGCATCAGCAGTGCTGGGGGAGCAGACTCGAAGGAATAGGGGGAGGACAGAAATATGGGGAGAGCATCATAAAGAGGCTCAGTGGTGAAAAGATAAGGAGAGAGAGGAGGGAACCCCAAGACAGAGGACAACAGCTGACAAAATCAAACTTTGCCCCTTCCTTAGTTTTGCCAAAGAAAACTCACCAATATTAATAATTAATCAATCCAGTGGGTGAACAAGATTTCTTAGGTACTTAGCTAACCTTCAAAGGCTCTCCAAATGTTAGACTTCCTGGCTGTTCCAATGTCAGACCCTGGGCTAAGCTCCAGGGGTACAAGGAAAGATCAAAAGTAATCCCTACTTTCTTTGTTTTCATTTTTAAAAATTTTAGACTTAAATACTAAAACTTAAATACACAATAAAGAAAAAAAAAGAAATTTAAAAGAAAAAAAGCATGTCTTGTGCATAGCAGAATGTTAGAGAGGATTCAAAATATATAACAATAAGTTTCCATTTCAAGAAAGCCTATATAATAAATACTACATGTGTTAAAAACTCTTCATCTTTTCTTTGTTCCCTTGTAAGTTTTCTTTTGTTCTCTGCTATGCACTTTTTATTTTGTTCTCTCCCCGACTCCAGAAGGCTACAATTAAGTGCAGATATATTCATATAGAGATATATACATACACATACACACATGCACATACATACATACATATATAGACATATACTTTTCCTAACAAATTCTACTCTTGATCTTTGTTTCTGTGTTTGTGCATATCTCTTATATCTCCTGACTCCTTTACTTTATTTCTATCGGCTACCTTGCCCTCCTATTACTAACCCTGCCCCACCTCCAAGGGTAACTCCCATTCCCAGAAATCTACACTCCCTTCTGTGTCCCGCATTGACCTATTCCCTCCCCCTCCCCTCTAAAGATCCTGAACCCCTACTTTCAAGGAGCTCATATTTGTCAACACGAAAACAGTTTTGTTCATCCAAAACAGATACTGAGTGGATGGAAGATAATCTGAGAGAGAAGGTGCTGGCAAGGGGGGTGATCCTGAGAAAGACCTCCTGCAGGAGGTAGGCTGGGTCTTTAAGGAAGCCAGGAGATCCAGGTGAGGAGGGAGAGCAGTCCAGATACAGGGAATGGACAGTGCAGAGGCCTGGTGTCAGAAGATGGAATGTTGTCTAATGCTGCCATTGTCACTGCTTTGGAGAATAGGAAGCAGGGAGGAAGGCATAAGAAGACAGGAAAGGTGGGAGGGGGCTCATAGCTTCTAAACCCATCACCCTGATACTCACTCAAGCCTTGACTGATGTCCCTTCCCTCGACTGCCTCACCCTCTGATAGGAGGGCTGGAGGGTGGAATACCCAGCTCCTCCCAATACTTTCCTTTATAAAGATTGGAAAGTGGACTCTCAGGGCACCACTCCACTTTGCATCTCTGCTCTGCCTGGTTTCCACTCCATGAAAAGATGCCCTGTGCCAGGTTCCCACCCCCCTTGCTCTCCCCCTGCCCTCTGTCCCTCCCCTTTTCTACTTTTTGTGTGTCATCTTCCCTTTTAGATGGTAAGGTCCCTGTGGGCAAAGGACCATCTTTCTTTTTAGCCATTGTATTCAGTTTAGCCCAATGCCTGATGCTGGAACTCTAATAAACGCTGAAGATTATATTGGATTGGGTGAACCAGATCCCACCCTCAGGGTATTTGCTTGTATTCTACCTGGGGGCATCAATAACAATGTAATATTATTAATTACTCCCATTTCTACTTAAATAACCCCATCTCAGAAAAGGAAATTGAACAAGCCATCAATGAACTCCCTAGGAAAAAATCTCCGGGGCCAGATGAATTTACAAGTGAATTCTATCAAACATTTGAAGAACAGTCAATTCCAATACTACATAGACTATTTGGGAAAATTGCCGAAGAAGGAGTCCTACCAAATTCTTTTTATGATACAAATATAGTTCTGACACCTAAACCAGGAAGAGCCAAAACAGAGAAAGAAAATTATAGACCAATTTCTCTAATGAATATAGATGTCAAAATTTTAAATAAGATTTTAGCACAAGAATATAGCAACTTATCATGAGAATAACACATTATGATCAGGTAGGATTTATACCAGGAATGCAGGGCTGGTTCAATATTAGAAAAACTATTAGCATTATTGATCATATCAACAACAAAACTGACAGAAATCACATGATTATCTCCATAGATGCAGAAAAAGCTTTTGACAAACTACAGCACACATTCCTATTGAAAACATTGGAAAGCATAGGAATAAATGGAACTTTCCATAAAATAATAAGCAGTATCTACCTAAAACCATCAGCAAGCATTATATGCAATGGGGACAAGCTAAATGCATTTCCAATAAGATCAGGGATGAAACAAGGATGTCCATTATCACCACTGTTATTCAATGTGGTATTAGAAATGTTAGCTGTAGCAATAAAAGAAGAAAAAGAAATTGAAGGAATTAGAATAGGCAAAGAAGAAACTAAGTTATCACTCTTTGCAGATGATGTGATGATATATTTAGAGAATCCTAAAGAATCAAATAAAAAAACTACTTGAAATAAAAAAACAACTTTGGCAAAGTTGCAGGTTACAAAATAAACCCACATAAATCATCTGCATTTCTATATATTACTAACAAAGCCCAACAGCAAGAGATAGAAAGAGAAATCCCACCTAAAACTAGGGTAGATACTGTAAAATATCTGGGAGTTTACCTGCCAAAACAAACCCAGGGACTATATGAACACAATTACAAAACACTTTTTGCACAAATAAAGTCAGATCTAAGTAAGTGGAAAAACATCAGTTGCTTGTCAGTAGGCCAAGCTAATATAATGCCATACCAATGAAACTACCAGATAATTATTTTCTAGAGCTAGAAAAAATAATATCAAAATTCAACTGGAAGAACAAAAGGTCTGGAATATCAAGGGAACTAATGAAAAGAAATGCTAGGGAAGGTGGTCTAGCCCTACCAGATCTCAAATTGTATTATAAAGCATCTATAATCAAAGCCACTTGGTACTGGCTAAGAAACAGAGGGGTAGACCAGTGGAATATGTTAGGTACTCAAGACACAGTAGTTAATGAATATAGCAATCTACTTGGGTTTGATAAACCCAACGTCCCTGGGTTCTGGGATAAGAACTCACTGATTGACAAAAATTGCTGGGAAAATTGGATAACAGTGTGGTGGAAACTGGGCATAGACCAATGCTTGATACCATACGCAAGGACAAAGTCCAAAGGGATACATGGTCTAGGTATAAAGATTGATACTATAAACAAATTAGGGGAGAAAGGAATAGTGTATTTGTCAGATTTATGGAGAAGGGAGAAATTTATGACCCAACAAGAGATAGAGAACATTATGAAGTACAAAATGGATAATGTTGATTACATTAAGTTAAAAAGTTTTTGCACAAATAAACCCAATGCAACCAAGATTAGGAGGGAAGCAGAAAACTGGGAAAGAATTTTTGCAACTAGTGTCTATGATAAAGGCCTCATTTCTAAAATATATTGAGAACTGAGTCAAATGCACAAGAATATGTCATTCCCCAACTGATAAATGGTCAAAGGATATGAACAGAGAATTTTCAGAGAAAGAAATTAAAGTTATCTATAATCATATGAAAAACTCTAAATCACTATTGATTAGAGAGATGCAAATCAAAACAACTCTGAGGTATCACATCACACCTATCAGATTGGTTAACATGACAAAATAGGAAGATGATAAATGTCGGAGAAGATGTGGAAGAGTTGGAACACTCATTCATTGTTGGTGGAGCTGTGAGCTGATCCAACCATTCTGGAGAGCAATTTGGAACTATGCCCAAAGGGCTACAAAAATGTACATACCCTTTGACTCTGTCCCAAAGAGATCATAGAAATGGGAAAGGGTCCCACATATACAAAAATACTTATAGCAGCTCTCTTTGTGGTGGCCAAAAACTGGAAACCAAGGGAATGCTCATCCATTGGGGAATGGCTGAATAAGTTGTGGTATATGAATGTAATGGAATACTGTTGTGCTGTAAGAAATGATGAACAGGAAGATTTCAGAGAGGCCTGGAAGGACTTGTATGATCCGATGCTGAGTGAAAGGAGCAGAACCAGGAGAACTTTGTACACAGCAACAACCACAGTGTACGGGGAATTTTTCTGATAGACTTGGTAGTTCATTGAAATGCATGGACTTAAAAAAATTTCCAGTGGACTCTTGAGGCAAAATGCCTTCCATATCCAGAGAAAGAACTATGGAATTGTATCGCAGATAGAAACAGACAGTTTTCTTTTGTATTTTGTTTTGTGTTATAGTTTCTTCCATTCATTTTAATTCTTCTATGCAACATGCATTTAATAGGAAAGTATGTGTAGAACCTATATAAGATTGTATGCCATCTCAGGGAGGGAGCAGAGAGGGAGGGGAGAAGGAGGGGGGAGGGAGTGGAAAAAATCCAAGATATATGGAAGTGATTGTTGAACACTGAAAACAAATAATTCAATTATTTCTATCGTTCTTTTAAGTTTTGCAAAGCACTTTCCTCACAACAACACCATGAGGTAGGTTGTAAAATGTTTATTAATCTCATTTTATAATTAAGGGAACAGGATTTCAGGGATGACAGCTTCCCTCCAGTCATCCAGGTACTGGTAAAGCAGGCATCTATGGAGCCTAGAGTTGGATGAAACCTCAAGGGCCATCTTGTCCAATCCCCTCATTTTACAAATAAGGAAACTGAGGCCTAGAGTGACTACATTCATCACAGGAAGGATTTCGACCCAGGTCCTTTGACTCCAGAGGCTGGTGTTTCCCCACTATGTCACATTCTGATGAACCCTGGTTTCCAGGCTGAAGGTCCAGGGCACCTTCCCAACCATACCTGACTGCCTTCACATTCTGTGCTTGTGACCCCAGGATTGTACCACCCCTGCCTTGTCCTTGTGCTCTACAGTATGACTCTGACTTTAATGTTGAGGGCTGTGGGAATCTCTAAGGGTCTGGGAGCACCCTGAATGGGACAGACAGAAGGGAGATAGAGGGCATGTGTGGGGTGAAGGTAAATGACACCAGCCAATTCAACAGAACCTCTTTGGGAGCTCAGCTAGGTCTAATTCCCATTAGGTGGGTGCTGGGGAAGAGGGAGAAGCAATGAGCTGGAGGGTGGTAGGTGGGTCCAAGTCACTGACCTCAGAGAGGAGGCTCTCCCTTAGGAGAGAGAGGTCATTTGGCTCTTAGCTGGGCTTTGGCCACATTCCTTCACTGGCCCTGTTTCTATCTCCCCACCACAGGAGAGGGCTCTCTCTGCTCCCTGGAATTTGTCTATATTTAGTTCTTACAAGAGCCCATAGCTGATAAGAGCCCCTGGTGATAAAGCTGGGGGAGGACAGGAAGGTGGGGGGCAGGCAGTGATTTATAGGGCCAGAGACTCTGGAGATTTCACTCCCTCTCTCTGCTCCCTGCTCCTTTGGTCAGTGTTGGCGGTGGGTACTCAGGTGCCAAGAGATTTCCTCAGGATGCCAGAGCTGGCAAAGAAAGCAGGTAAAGATACCTGGGAATGAGAGGATGAGTGGGGATGGGACAGGAGAAAGCAGTGGATTTAGGGATGAGGGCCAAAGAGGGGCTGGTCAGGAAGGACAGTGCTGGAATCCCGGTGGGGGTCAGAGGCCCTGCTACCCTGGAGAAGGGGTGTGGGGAAGGGGCCTGGGACCTCTCCCCACTTCTCCCTGCTGGCTGGCCTAAGGAGTGAGCTGGGAGGGTGTGAGGCAAAAGAAAGGGCCAGGGGTCTGGCCGCCATCCCAGAACCTAGGGTGGTGGATATTGTCCAGCTTGGGATGAATTTGGAGTTGCAAGGACCAAGGTTCACATACTGGCTTTGAAACTTACAGCCTGTGTGACCCCAGGCAAGTCCATTTCTTTCTCTAAGCCACAATTTCCTCATCTGCTAAATGAGGGGCCAGTCAAATTAGAGGGTCTCTAAGGACCCCGGAAGCTCTGACCAGCATCCTAGAAGCCTATGAATCCAGGTTTTCTCAGCTACTACCAGTGTGACCCTAGGCACATCACTTCATCTCTGTGGACCTCAGTTTTCTTATCTGTATAATGAGAAGTTGAACCTGAAGGCTTTCATTGTCCTTTCCATTTATAACAGAATATGACTTTCCAGGAGAAGGCAGCCCCCAAGAGAGTGAGGGATCTTTTTTTTTTTTTACTCTGCCCATTCTGGTCTCTTCCCCAATGCCATAGAGGTTCTTGGAATAGGGATGGGATCTGGGGACCCCTGCTTGGGGGTACAACAGAGAGCCCTAACTTTGGGGTTCCCTTGGTCCCTCATCTCTTACCTTCTGGTGGGGGTTACAAATCCCAGGCTCATTTTCCTGTCAGTTCCCCACTCCCCACTCCTCAAATTTTCTCCCCTCGAAGGTCACCCAGCAACAGGGCAACTGAACCAGGTATCCACCTCCTGGCACCTGTTTTTGGCCACTTCCCCTCACCAACCCCCGAAGCATTATCACAGCTGCTTGTTATCAGACTGAGGCCCAGAGCGATAAATTTAGCCAAATTCCAGGCAGGGTCAGAATTCTCCTCATTTCCTCCTCCCTCTCTCCCTTGCCCCTTCCCTCAGCCCAGAGCCCAAGAAACAAAGAGACTGATACTGGTATGAAGATTAGGATTTCTATTAGGGTAGTGGGCAGCCAGGTGGCCCAGTGGCTAGGGCCATGGACCTTGAGTCAGGAAGATCTGAGTTCAACTCTGGCCACCGTATGTATGACCCTGTCATACATACTGTATAACAGCTGTATGACCCTGGGCAGGTCACTTCACCCTGTTTGCCTCAGTTTCCTCATCTGTAAAATGAACTGGAGAAAGAAATGGCAAACCACTCCAATATCTTTCTCAAAAAAACCCCAAATGGGGCCATGAAGAGTTAGATGCCACTGAAACGACGGAACAACAACACATAAAGATAAGAGGATGACCCTCATTTCACCTTCACAGTCACCACTCTTCAGCTGCCTTGGCCACCATGGGACTCCTGGGGGGAGGGAGATGATTGCCAGGAGGGCATCAGTCAGAGGGGTTCTGGGCCGGGCTTGGAGGAAGGAGAATGCTGGGACAGGTCACGGCTATACCAGGGGCAGGGCAGGAAGCCCTCCAAGCTGCACTGGGGGAAATCACCCCAAGGTGGGAGAATCATGGGACCCTAGGTCTGGAGAAGACTCTGCCCCTACACCCACAGTCCATCTCCCCCTTTCCATATGAATCTAACACTTTCTCTCCCGACTCTGAGCAAGAAAGGGGCAGAAAATGGAGAGAACTCGATTCCTGCCTAGAATCTGGCTAAATGTACAGATCCTGAGTCAGGGAAGGGGAGACAAGGTTGGAACTGCCCTAGGAGTTGGGGGCATTGAGGCAACAGCTGGGGGGACAACTGGGGGGGGCTTCCTAAGCTGAATGGTGAACCTCAACTGCTCCTCAGTTTCAGCATTTAGCAAGAAACCCAAAACAGCTGAGGCAGCCATGGGCAGCTCTGCCTTCTTTGAAGCTGAGACCGAGCGGGCAGGCCTCAAGCTACGCTGGCAGAGGGCTGGCAGTGACATTGCAGCCAGTGACAAGTACGTGCTGATGTCGGAAGGCACCAGGCACACTCTGACCGTGCGGGATGTGGGGCCTGATGATCAGGGGCAGTATGCAGCCATCGCAGGCTCTTCCAAGGTCAAGTTTGAACTCAAGGTCAAAGAAGCAGGTCTGTGGCCTTCCAACCCTTCCCTCTCATGCCTCAGAGTGCAGGTACCCTCAGGGGCAAGGGTGGGTCTCCTTCCTCCACTTGGGCACCTGCCCTTCCTGAGTCCCATAGCTCAGTCTTTACCAAAAGGACAAGCTGAACCTAGGGGCTTCCTGGAACCCAGCTTGGGGCAGCCTCTGGAAACTTACCCCTGGAAAACAGATTTAACTTCTCAGTGTCTGGGCCACTCTCTATGATGCTGTTACAGAGAAAACACCAACTTGCATTGGCAGAGAGAGCTTTCTCATTCTGAAGTATCATAGACCAATGAATTCAACAGGTTCAGATACTGTACCTATTCCTGCTGTATAGAAGGTGTTGCTTGGTATTGAGGATATAAAGAAAAGAGCCTCAGCCCTCAAAGAGATGATATTCTACTGGGAAAGAATGATATGTAATATGCACCGATAAAGAAATGTAAGATAATTTAAGGGCAGTGAGGATCTAACAAGTAGAGAGATCAGGAAAAACTTCATGGAGGAAAAGACACCTTAGCTGAGCCTTGAAGGAACATTCAAGTCAGAGAAGAAGACTTGTACACATTTATGTAATAAGAAAGGAGATGTTGGAACACAGAACAGGTATGATTATAGGAAATAATGTAAAATAAGGCTTGAAAGGTAGGTGGAAGTCTATTGTGGAGAACTTAAAATGCCAGGCTGAAGAGTTTGTATTTTATCCTACAGGGAATAAGGAGCCACTGAAGGTTATTGAGCAGGGGAGTAAAATCCCTAATAATTACAAAAAATGCAAATATGTGATTATTTCAATAAATGCCTCTGACAATATATAGCACTCATTTATTGCTTTTAAAGCAGAGGAAAAAGAGCCCACTTTGTGACAAGATAAGTACTACGTATCTAAAATCAAGTGGCAGCATTATTAGTAATAGACAAACTCCAGATGCCTTAGCACTGAAGTGAGAATCAGAGCAAGGCTGCCTCTTGTCATTCCTATCACTTGATCTAGTTCTAGAAATGCTAACTATAGCAAGAAGACAAAAAAAGAAATTACAGGATCAAGTAAAGGTGAAAAGGAGTCAAAATTCTCTAAATCTGCAGGTGATATGATGGATTGCTTAAAGAACACTGGAGATTCAATGGAAAATTAATTGGAAGCACTGATAACTTTAGTAAAGTAGTAGGTTAATAACAATCCTGCAAAATCATCAGCTTTTCTGTATACGACTTATAAAAGCCAGCAGGAGCAAGGGGAAAATTTATTTATTTTTGTACATGCTATTGTTGAGTCATTTTTCAGTCATTTCTGACTCTCTGTAACCCCATTTGGGATTTTCTTGGAAAAGACACTAGAGTGGTTTGCCTTTTCCTTTTCCAGCTCATTTTATAGATGAGGAAACTGAGGCAGAGAGGCTTAAGTGACTTGCCCAGGTTCATACAGCTAGTAAGTGTCTGAGGCCAGATTTGAACTCAGGTCTTTGACTCCAGGTCTGACTTTCTCTTCATTGTGCCACCTACCTGCCCCCCTAAACCTATATTTAGGAAGATCATTTGGGCACAGTTTGGATTGTAGATTTAGAACTGGAAATTTTCTTAAGGATCAACTAATCTCCATTTGACAGGTGGAGAAATTAAATCTCAGAGAAAAGGTTTAACTTGACCAGGATCATACATTTAGTAGCTTCAGAGACAGTTCCCAGAGCTCCAAAGTCTCTTTACTGCTATACCACGGTATTTCTCAGATCTTGGCAGAGTGGTGGCTACAGAGTCAGACTTGGACTATGAATAATCCGAGTTTGAATCCCTTCCGAGGTACTTACTTACTGTGCGACAAGGGGAAAGTCATTTGATTTCTCCCTGCTGTTTCTTTATCTGTAAAATGGGAAAAGTAAAAGCACTTCTCTCCCAAGGTTTTTGCGAGAATCAGACAAGATAACACACGTATGATGCTTTCCACACCTTAGTGTTATGTAAATATTATTTTTATCATCAGAACTCTGGGAGTGTGTGCGTGTTTAGAAGGAGGGGTGACCAAGGGGGCCAGGGAGGAGGCCAGTGTAGTCTAAATGAGAAGTGATGAAAGCCTAAGCTAGGGCAGTGGCTGAGGAAATGGAAGGGAGCCTTGACTGGCTTTGGTTTGCAGGGCAGAAAAGATTCAAAGCTGACTTGAAAGTACTTTTAGTTGGGATGGGGGGTAGAGAAGGGAAGACAGGAGGGTTTACGTGAGTCTGATGGGCTCGTGAAATATCCACGTAGAAGTAGCCCATGACTTCTGGGAACATGGGAGGAGAATTAGGTACCTCTCCATTAAATATCTCCTTATTCTGATCCCACCCAGAAAAGCCTGACTTGGTTCCAGCCCCTCCTGAAGCACCTTTGCCCTCCAAGCCCCCTTCCCCAAGTGATGCTCCCGCTACAGGGTCTGAAGGATGCTCTCCAAGCAGTGAAGGTGAGAGAGGACTTGAGGGCGGGGGCTGGGGTGGGAAGACGCTTTTGAAGTTAAAAAGTGGCAGCGATCAATTTTCTGGGATCCCTTCTAGCCACCTCTGAAGCTGTTTCTGGTGACCCCATTGGCCTCTTTGTAACCCGGCCCCAAGATGGTGAGGTGACTGTGGGTGAGTGCTTATGGGGTCATTATTCATTGACCTCCACTAACTTCTTTTAATAGCACATTGTGGCCAGAGTTCTAACCAGTCATTTTAGCAGTTGAGGCAGGTTTGGGTGAAATGGGGCTGAGGAGGCAGCGGGAAGGGAGGGAAAGGTGGGTTGGCTCTGGGGAGACAGAGGGGAAGCAGAAGTCAAGAGAGGTAGAGGAACTGGCAGACAGAGGCTGGAGCAGAGATAGCAGTCAGATGTGTGCGGAGCTTATAGCAAAAGAGGGAGAGTGACCTTAACGTGAGGTTAGGCAGGATGGGGTGACATTCAAAGGAGAAGGGGCTGCTGAGTGAAGGCGGCAGGATGGGGCAAAGAGTAAGACCACTGATCCTCCTGGTCCTGCATGCAGGGTTCAGGAGGTGAGGTGAAGCGCCTTCAGTGCGGCCAAAGATGGGAGGTAATCGAGAGGACAGCGTGGCACCGTAAATAGTGCTGGGCCTGAAGACAGGAAGACCTGAATTTGAATCCTGACTTAGCCTCTTATGATTTGTGTAATCCTGAGCCAGTCACTTAACTTTCTGAGTCTCAGTTTCCCCATCTGTAAAAATGGGCATAATAATGTTTTGTTTATTTTTGTTTTCAGTTTTCAACGATCACTTCCATAAGTTTTAAATTTTTCTCCCCCTCCCCTCTCCCCTCCCTTCCCATGATAGCATGCTGCAATCTAATATAGGTTCTACACAGGTATTCTTATTAAATACGATTTCACATTAGTGATGTTGCATAGAAAACTTAAAACAAATGGGAGAAACAATGACAACAACCAAACCATACTAAAACATAACACAAGAAAAAATAGTCTCCTTCGTTCTGTGTTCCCATTCCATAGTTCTTTCTCTGGATGTGGAAGCCATTTTGCCTCAAGAGTCCTTTGGGAATGTTTTAGGTCCTTGCATTGCTGAGAAGGACGGAGTCTATCAACAACTGTCCTTGCACACTGTGGCTGTTACTGTGTACCATGTTCTCCTGGTTCTGCTCACTTCACTCAGCATCAGTTCATATAAGTTTTTCCAGGTTTTTCTGAAGTCTGTCTGTTCATCATTTCTTACAGCACAATAGTATTCCATTACATTCATACACCACAACTTGTTCAGCCATTCCCCAGTTGATGGGCATCCCCTCGATTTCCAGTTCTTGGCCACCACAAAAAGAGCTGCTATAAATATTGTTGTACATGGGGGACCCTTTCCCATTTCTACGATCTCTTTGGGATACAGCCCTAGAAGCGATATTGCTGGGTCAAAGGGTATGCACAAAAGTGGATGTCATTATTGCCCCCATCTCCCAGGGATGATATGAGGAACAAATGAGAAGTTAAGTGACTTGCCCAGAACCACAGTCAGAAAATGTCAGAAATAACATAGCGAGGAATCTATTAAGTGTTTATATAGTTCCAGGCACTGTATTAACATGCTGGGGATACGAATACAAAGAAATGAAACACTCCCTCCTGGTGATGAGCTCTCACCTTAATGGGGGAGATAAGAACACACAAAAAAATGTACAATATACATATGAAGTTAATAAATACATCAATACTTATACAATAGAGTTAGATACAAGGTAGTTTGGAAGGGAGAGCACTAGCAATTGGAGAGGACCAGGAAAGAATTCATGTAAAAGATGGTGCCCAGGGGCAGTGGGTAAAGCACCAGCCCTGGAGTCAGGAGGACTTGAATTCAAATCCAGCCTCAGACATTTACTAGCTGTGTGACACTTAACCACTATTGCTTTACCCAAAGAAAAAGAAAAAAAGATGGTGCCCAAGCTGCACCTTAAAGGAAGGGAGGGACATACAAAAGCTAGTTATTTATTTTTATTATTACTTATTAACAATAAATGAGGGTTCTAGGGGGTCTAAGGGAAACAGAGGATGGTAGAAGACAGTATTATCGGGGAGCAGAAAGTGGGAGATTGACTGAGGATGGCCCCAGGACCTAGAGGGCTGGAGGAGGGAGAAGGTCAGTCAAAGAGCCCCCACTTGGCCTTGTGGAGAGGAAGCATGTGCCTTTCACTGTGAGGGCACTGGGGGCTCTGGGTGGCAGTACCAGCTCAGAGCTTGGCATCGATTCTTGACCCTGAGTTCTTAAAGGCAATGTCGGTGTAGTCCAAGTCCTGGTGGGCCCCAGTGATCTGGAAAGGCTTGGGATCCAGACCTGGGGATGAATTCTGTGCCTGTTGTCTGAGGGTCAGCCTGGCTAAGTCCAGAAGCTCCTTGCCAGATTGACTGCTCACCCAGGATTGACTTAGGAGTCTTATGGAAGCACCCACAGTTCCTTCACACGTTGTCCTCAGTACCTTCTTATAAAGCTTTAGAGTTCAAAAAACACCTTCCTTAAAATGATTCCCCTGAGGTGAGCATTACTAGTATCATTACACCTATTTTATAGATGGGGAAACTGAGGCACAAAGAAGCGACTTGTCTGTGGCCATGGGGATATGGAGGGTCAAGGCTGGGATTCAAACCGAAATCCACTGTCCTTGCCATTCTACCATGAGGAAGGTAGGGGATGAGAGCAGCTGGGGTCATCCTTCACCTCACACCTTTCTTCTCCTCCAGGGGACAGCATCACCTTCTCAGCCCAGGTGGCTGGGGCCAGCCTCCTGAAGCCCCCCACGGTCAAGTGGTTCAAGGGGAAGTGGATGGATCTGAGCGGCAAAGTGGGGAAGAATCTGCAGTTACATGACAGCTATGATCGGTCCAACAAGGTTGGCGACTGGTGGGGTCCCCATGGTAGTGGGAGACCTTGGGCAAGGATGCCAAGTGGGCAGAGCATCCTGGGATGAATGGGACACTTTGAGGTGACAGAGTGGATAGAGAGCTGTACTTAAAGCTAGGAAAGTCAGGGTTCCAAGCTTCTCCCTGACACATACAGACTGGGCAACCTCTGGTTGCTCTTGGCACTTCTCAAGATGCCAACCTTCATTGGTAGAGGGTGCCTCCTCATCCTGAAGTTCCCCTAAAGTACCAAAGAAACAACAGATCAGCCCCCAGCTCTATTTTCTTTTTTTGGTGGTGGTGGGGAAGTAACTGGGGTAAAGTGACTTGCCCAGGGTCACACAACTAGTAAGTGTCATCTGGCTGCCCCACCACCCACCCCCAGACCTATTCCTAATGATCTAAAGGAAGGAGACAGTGGATTTTGAACCCTTAAAGATCTGAGTCCAAGTTCTGTCTCTGCTATTCCTTGGACAATCTTGGGCAAATTACAGAAAGTTTCTGGGTCTCAGTTTCCCCAGTTGTAAAATGAGGAGATTTGAGATGGCCTCTAAGATTCCCAGTCAGCTGGAAATGGATTATGCTCTGAGCCGTGCATCTGTGAATCCTCCCCTTCCTTCTGCATTTGACAGATAAGGAATTTGAGACCCAGAGGAGTGTCCAGGGTCACCCAGCTAGGTAGACAGAATAAGATTACAAGTCAGACCCCCTATCTCCTACAACTCCAGACAGCCTCAAGAAGGCTGGAGATGGAGGCAGGAAGGGGGTGAGAGGGAGCTTGGAATATGGCAGATAGAGTGGTGGAGGAAGCAGCTGGACTTAGGATCAGGGGATATGGCCAAAGTAGAGGGAAGGTCCTCTGCCTGAGCCTCCCTGGAGAGAAAGCGGCAGGAGCATCCCAAGGACCCAATCCCCTGGTCTCGCCCCAACTCCCCACCCACCACTTCTCCCCCTACAGGTCTACCTCTTTGAACTGCACATCTCCGAGGTGCAGGCAGCCTATGCTGGCGGGTACCGCTGTGAAGTTTCTACCAAGGACAAATTTGACAGCTGCAACTTTAATCTCACAGTCCATGGTGAGTACAGGCAGTGCAGTGGAATGGATGGAACCCAAGACTTGAAGTCAGGAAGACCAGAGTTCAAATTCTTCCTCTAACTGCTGTGTGATCCTCACCAAGTCAATTAACCTCTCTGAGTTTTCCCTCTGTTTGTAAAATAGGGGAAAATAGGATACTTCATAAGGCTGTTGTAAGGGTCAGGCAAGACAATTATGTTAAGAATTATAGAGAGATCATTACCAGGTCAAGGGAATGACCAGCTAATGCACTGGTGCCTGGCACGTAGTAGGGGCTTAAAAAATGCTTGTTGATGAGCAAATTCCAACCCTCTGTGATTGCCCAGTCCTGTCCAGTGGGGCTGGGAGTCTTTGTCTTCTCCCTTCCCTATGTCGCTGGAACATACCTGGGACATTCTCAGGTTTCTCTCAGTCTTGACTTAGTCAACCACACTGACCTCACACCATGCTAGGCACAGAGAGGGGAGATAAGAGAAATGGGAGCCTTGGCCCCGCCTCATTTGCATACAAGGACTCAGCTCAGGAGCCATCTCTTCCATGAAACCATACCACATCTTTCCAGTTGTAGTTTACTCTCTCTGCCCTGGGAAAGGGGCAGAAAATCAGGGACAGACTGAAGTACCAATCAGACAATGTGGGGCATTGACAGGAGCCCTGGATTGGGAGTCAGGAGCTCATGTTCTAATCCTGCCTTTATTAGCTACTCCCAGAGCCATCTCTCAAAAGTCCCGGGATCATAGAATTTAGAGTCCGAAGAGATCATTGAATCCAACTCTCTTATTTAATAGATGAGGAAACTGAAGCCCATTGAGTTTAAGATACTAGCTATGTCCTTGGCCAAGTCCCTTAGCCCCTCTACACCTCAGTTTCCTCATCTGTAAAACTACAGGGTTGATAGATGGCTTCCAAGGCCCCTTCCAACCCTGAGGTTACACTGTTAATTGATTCCTTAAGTCCTTATGAAATTTCCCTAGGGATGGGGGGAAGGATGACGGGGTTAGAGGGGCCTTTAAATGCTTTGAGATCCCCCAGGGTCAGAGTAAAATAGGATTTAGCATTTCCTCTGTGGAATGTTAGGACCCTGGGAGACAGAGGAGGGCTTTCTGCCCACCCACCCCCTTCCTCCACCTCCACTTTGTACAGCCTGTCTTCTCTCTTCTTTCTTCCCTCCCTCTCCCTAAAGAGGCCATCGGTCCAGTCGACCTTGACCTTCGCTCAGCCTTTCGTCGCCCGTGAGTGAACACTGTCCTCTCTCCAGTGCCCTTTGCCCTCTGTCCCCAGCTGCACCCCAGGTGTCCCCATCCAAGCCTGTCTCCTGCCCCCTGGGAACCTCTCAGCCAGTCTAAGCCTTCATCAAGGGATCCTGGGGGAAACTTAGGCCCCTTAGTGGGGGCGGAGGAGCGGGGAAGCCTGCCCAATACCATCTCCCCTGGCCCAGGCTGGGAGCTCAGGGCAGAGGCGTTGATCTTACTTCAGTGTCCTCATTTGTAGAATGCCAGGTTGCACCAGGTGGGTTCTAAAGTCCCTTCTAGGTTGAGATTTATGATCCTAGTGCCCCGTCCTTCCTTACAGGAGCCTGGGTGTTCGTCGAACCAGGTACCTCAGCCCTTCTGCCCAGCCCGGGAGCTCAGGGAGGGGGTGGATGCCCTGGTCAGAGCACCTCCTCTAAGACCCTGAGGGGGAGGTATTCCCCCCTCGAACCCCTGGGGACTCCAGCAGGGAGGCTTGCCTCCTCATCCTCACTGGCTTTCTAGACTCACTCTTGGGACTGGGGGGCTTCTCTCTGCAGCGGAGATGGTCACGACGATGGGGGGAGCCTGGATTTTTCCTCCTTGCTGAAAAAGAGGTGAGCGGGTATCAGCGGGATGGTGGGACATTGGGCCTGACGTCAGAGGAGCTGCGTTCAGGTCCTCCTCGACCCTTCCCAGCCCTGGGAGCCCTGCAGGAGCGCCCCCCCCCCCCCCCCCCCCCCCCCCGCCTTATTGGTTCGACAGATCAGCATCCTCGCTCCGCCTGCCTCTGGGCCAGGAGCTCAGGTGGGACAGGGCAGGTACACAGGTAGGAGGAGCTAGATGCGCAGGTGGGCGGGGCTTGGTAAAGCTGAATCTGAACAGCGAGGATCCTGGCATCAGTGTTTGCTGAGCGGCTCCGAGGTGCCAGCACCATGCCTGGAGACAGCTCCACACCTTTAGCTTTGACAATCGTCCAGTATTTCTCCACCCGACACGCAGCCTGCCTGGGGTGCCCCTGGGCACTAGATGAAGGCGAAAGGCTGGGGGAGAAGGGGTCTCCAAGCTGTCAGACCTCACCTGGTTTCTCTTCTCCATTTCTTCTCTCCACCCTCCCTTCTGCTGCCGCTGCTGCTGCTACTGCTGCCGCTACTGTTGCCATGGCCTCTGCCACCCAGAGAGTGAGGAAATAACACAGGGGGGAAGGTGTGGGTGAATAGGAGGGGAAAAGTCCTTGAGAACGACTCTCCCTGGGGGAGTTGGCTAATTCCTTGCAATCATCACATCCCCTTTACTGAGAGGCAGCATGCCTAGCAGCTCTCCTTCAAGTAAGAAAGACACACAGATTGGCTGGGTGACCCTGGCCAAGTCACTGGACCTCTGTGTCCTAGGCAATTCTTTAAGGTTCTAAGGGGTGGATCTGCACTGGCAGAAGGAATTTCCTATGTCAATGAAATCACAGGTCCCATCACGCTGGTCCCTTAAAAAGCCCAACCACCATGAAAAGGCTTCCTTCTCACTAGGGGTGGGGGGTGTTAAAGAGATAAAGAGGCCAGTTGAGGGGGAGGAGACATGAATGATATGAACACATCTCCTTTCCCTCCCTCCCCCACCCATTCCTGGAGTACAGCAGCTTTCTTCGGACATCCAGGTGAGTGCCCTTGGCCCTGATTTATTCATAGGCACCCCTGGTGGCCCTCCGGCGGGCCAGACCCCAAACCAAGCCCAACATGAGTAGGTCTTCTCCCCACTGTGAAACCAAAGTTCTTTCCCCAAAGTCCCCAGCAAGCCTGCTCGGCTGAAGATGCAGTCAACGGGTCTTTTACAAAACTGTAGGATCGAAAGGCCACCCAGAAACAACTTGGCCTTCCCCAAACTGGAGCCTGACAGTGGCTCCTCCTCTGTTTCAATCCCCATGGGGGGAGATGCCCCAGAACCACAGCCTCCCCCACCCCCACTTCCCTGACCTCATAGAGACCCTCTCTTACCTGTTCGGGAGGGGGGCTGCCATGTGGTGGAGGAGATTGGAGAGAGCGTCTTCCAGCCCCTGGGAGAGGGGAAGGGTGCTTCTTATGCTTCTAGGCTCCGGGTAGGAGTTCTTGCATTCTGAGACCATGGTGAGGAGAGGGCTGGGCTCTGAAGGGGAGGCTCTCCTCTGTGGGACTCATCTGGTTGGCACCAGGGACCCAAAGCTGGAGGTCCCAGCAGAGGAGGATGTGTGGGAGATCCTCAGGACAGCCCCTCCCTCGGAGTATGAGCGAATAGCCTTCCAGCATGGTGTCACAGACCTCCGGGGCATGCTGAAACGCCTCAAGGGCATGAAGAAGGAGGAGAAGAGCACTGGTGAGTCCTGCCTCTCCAGCCTCGAGCAGCTTCCTGCAGGCAAGGCCTGGGCGCTCTGTCCAGGGGAGCCTGGCGCTGGGGAGCCCAGAAGACCTTAGTTTGTACTGCTCAAGTACCCCTTAGCTCATGCAGCCTCAGAGGGTTTACAGCTGACCCCACCTCTGCCACTTACTTCTGGGCCACTGTAAAATGAGGGGGTTGATTTCTTAAGGTCCCTTTCAGTTCCAAATCTATCTTCCTATGATCTCAATTCAATTCACTCTAATGAGCATTTTCTACGTTCAAGGAAGGCTCTGTGGATGTAAGGATGTTACGATGTGGACCCAGAGAAGCAGAAAATGCCAAATAGATTGAGAAAGGAGAGGGTATGCCCGCCCCAGGGGCAGGGGAGGATTCTAAAAGGTCCCCAAGGGGCAGGACACAAAACACAGAATTGTCAGAGCTGTGGAACTGCCAAGATCATTCCAAAATCCTCATTTTACACAAGAGGAAACTGAGTCCTAAAAAGTTTAAAGCTCTTGTTTCTGTAGCATGTTAAGGTTTTCAAAAGGTTTCTCACAACAATCCTTGTGAGTCTTATTCCCCCCATTTTGCAGATGAGGAAACTGAGGGTCAGTGCTTCCACTCAGCTAGAAAGTGTCAGAGCCAGTATTCAAAGCCAGTTGTCATTTCCCCATGCTCCCCAATCTGTCTGGGAAGGAGGTGGAGTGGCATCTATTTCATCCTCTACCCACTTTGAATGCACTAATTCAGGGTCAGGGGGCAGGTTCCCCAGGAGAACCTAAGCTGTCTCCGTGTCCCTCCCAAAGCATTTCTGAAGAGGCTGGACCCTGCCTACCAGGTTAACAAAGGGCAGAAGATCCGGCTAGTGGTTGAATTGGCCAATCCTGATGCCGAGGTCAAATGGCTGAAGAATGGGCAGGAAATACAGATGAGTGGCAGGTGTGTCTGGTGGTGAGGATAGTGATGGGCATTGGTGGCACATCTTGAGGGGGAAGCCGGGAGATGGGACATCAAGGAGTGCTGAGCTGGGGAGGGGGGGATCCAGAGGGCTGGCTGAGAGGTGGTGAGCCATCTGACAAAAGAATGCCCCTTGGCTCTGTCTCTTTCTCTATTTCTGTCTCCTCCATTCTGAAACTGGTCGTCTCCCTCTGGCCTTTAGCAAGTAAGTTCTTGGGTTGGGTTGGCTGGAGGAAGGGGAAGGGAGGAGTCATGTATCCCCAGGTTATGGTGAAGTTGGGAGGTGGGCTGTGGCTCTTGAGGAGGTGCCTCTAAAGTCTGATTGAACAAAGCAGTGCGAAACAGTGGGCAAGTTAGTGAACCCCATCTGAATAATGAGGTGAGCTCCTACCTGGCCTCTGAGGTCCCTCCCAGCCCTAGAACAATGATGGTGGCAGATGGTGAGTACTTCTTAGCATCTGTCTATCCGCCTTCCCTGTTCTTGCCTTCGCCTGTGGCCTGGGCTGGTCTAGTTCCTGGGATAGTCTAGTTAGGTTCTGTCTGCCCACTCCCATCAGGTACATTTTTGAGTCTTCTGGCAACAAGCGCATGCTGACCATCAGCCAGTGCTCCCTGGCAGATGATGCTGCCTACCAGTGTATGGTGAATGGGGACAAGTGCAACACAGAGCTCTTTGTAAAAGGTAAGTGGGGTGTGGACGGCCCTCTCTGACCTCAGAGGCCATCAGCCCAACCTGCACCTGAACAGGCTTCTCTTCATGATGGTCACTCATCCAGTGACAGGGAGAAGGTGCCACCTCCCCAGTGGATGGTCCATCCCAGTATTAGGAAGCTCTCCCATCCTGTTCCCATCATGGCCCCAGGCTCTGGAGCCAAGCAGACAGTCCTACTACATCTTTGAGGTGAACCCCTTTCCCGTTCTCCCAGCCTGCTGTCTTAGGCTAAACATCCTCTGCTTGGGTAACAGATCTTCCCATGACCCAGTCTTCAGTACCCTCACTACTTCCTCTCTCTTTGCCTCAATGTCTTTCTGTCTAAAATAAAGAGGCTGGACCAGTTGATCTCTAAGGTCCCTCATCTGGAGGCTCATTAGCTTCTTAATGTCCTTCCCAAAATGTGCCACCCCAGACAGAGCCAGTCCGTTAGGTGGAAGGAGCTGTGGTGATTGGGTCATGGGGCCTGGGGAGTCATGGAGTCCTAACAAGCCCAGGGTAAGGAGCAACTGTGCTTTGGCAGAGCCCCCAGTACTGATCACAAGGGCCCTGGAGGACCAGATGGTGACAGTCGGACAGCGGGTAGAATTTGAATGTGAAGTGTCAGAAGAGGGAGCCCCTGTGAAATGGTAAGTACAGCCTCCGGTCAGTTACTGGGAGAAAGAGGAAAAGGCTGAAAGCTGGCAGGATGTGAGATGTCAGTGGTGGCCATCCCTGCCCTTCTTCCTAAGGATAAGGTGGTCTTGAAAGCTGGGGGTGAAGGGGAGAGTGGGGAGGTTGGCATTGTGAATGTGTCCAGCCTTTGGTCCAAAATTAGCCAGTCATAGACTTATGCTTCCCAGTGGGAGGTCCCCATGCCCAGGAACATCAGGCCCCAGATCATGACCACTCTAGCCCAGTCAATCCCACCACCACCATAACAGTGATTTGCTTTACCTGGGCCAGGTTGAAAGATGGAGTGGAGCTGACCCGAGAGGAGACCTTCAAATACCGCTTTAAGAAAGATGGACGCAAGCATCACCTGATCATCAATGAAGCAACCCTGGAGGACAGCGGCCACTACACCATCCGCACCAGCGGTGGCCAGGCCTTGGCAGAGCTCATAGTACAGGGTGGGCAGCACTGAGGACCCCACAGGACCCCCTTAGGACATGACTAAGCTGTGACTTCATGAGATCATAGATAGAGAGCCGGGAGGATCCTCAGAGGCCCCTGAGTCCAACCCCTCCTTTGACAGACAAGGAAACTAAGGACCAGGAAGGGATAGGAAATTGTCCACCACGATCGCTGCTTTCATATTTGCAAAAGGCTTTTATAAAGGTTCTCTGTTTTGATATCCTCACTTTACAGATGAGAAAACAGAGTCTGAGAGCTGTAAGTGACTTGCCCAAAATCACACCGCTCTGAAGCGTCCAAGGCAGGGTCTGGGCCATTGTTTTTCCCATCTGTGCACATATGTATGGCCGTGGTTCCCTTCAGAGGGCCACTGGCTTCCCACACGCACACGTGGATGCTCACACCTGTGTTCACTCCCCAGAGAAGACACTGGAGGTGTATCAGAACATCGCGGACCTGACCGTGGGGGCTCGGGACCAGGCCGTGTTCAAGTGTGAGGTGTCTGATGAGAATGTGAAGGGAGTCTGGCTGAAGAATGGGCGGGAGCTGGTGCCAGACAGCCGCATCAAGGTGTCCCACATTGGCCGGTGAGTGGTGGCTCAGCCCGTGAGAACTCTGGGCCTCCCACCTGCTTTCTGCTCCCCTCTTCCGTTGCTCTTGGGAGGATGGGGGATGAGGTGTCTGAGATCTATTATTTACAGGGAGATGTGGTGAGAGTCCAGGCCCCCTGGGCCTTCCCTGAGCTGAGACCTCTGTCCTCAGGGTCCACAAGCTGACCATCGATGATGTCACACCTGCTGATGAAGCAGATTATAGCTTCGTGCCTGAAGGCTTCGCCTGTAACCTCTCGGCCAAGCTCCACCTCATGGGTGAGCCTGGCACAGCCAGCACTGAGTGTTGGGGGCATCTGCCTGACAGGACATGTGGTGGGGCATGGGATGACCCATAGGTTGGACGACGGAGCCAATGCTGCCTGCCACTTGGGTGAAGGGAACCTCTCTGCTCCCTCCTTGACACCTTCCTTCCTTTCTCATCTCTACCCACTCTTTTCTTCCCTTTCAGAGGTCAAAATCGACTTTGTTCCCAGGCAAGGTGAGAGTCACACATCCCCTTCTGCCCAGTCCCCCTTCAACCCTAGCTACTGTCCCTTCCCTCTCTCACCACCGTCTCATCAGACTCCCAAAGAGCCAGGATCATGGTGCCAGGTTGAGCATTGAGAAAAGTCCATTCAGGAGCTGATGCTCCCTGTCAGTCCTCTCTGTGGGCCTTCCTTATGCTGGGCACTGATGGCTCTAGGAGGACAACTAGAGAAGAAATAAGTAGAGTCCATGGTGAGTTCATAGAATAGAGGGGGCAGACAGTAGTCTGAGTCATTGGAGCTCCAATCGCATCTCCCCGATGCATCGTGAGCACCAAATTAGACCTGTCAGAGTTATGTGTTAGTGTGTAATCTGCATGTACACTCCATGAAGGGAAGTCAGATCTCAGGACAAGAGTGCAGACTCACTTGGTCTGTGATTTAATCAAATCACTTGGTCTGTGATTTAAAAGTCATGTGAGGCTTCTCAGGTTCTCCAGGCTGAATAGTATGGCCTCATTCTTCCCATTCCAATGGTCCATCATTCTTTCTGATGCCTGGTTGTCCTTCCCAGAACCTCCCAAGATCCATCTGGACTGTCCTGGACGCACTCCTGACACAATCGTGGTTGTAGCTGGGAACAAGCTACGACTGGATGTGCCCATCTCTGGGGATCCAGCACCAACCGTCATCTGGCAAAAAGCTACTCAGGTACCCACACACACACACACACACATGGAGGGGAAGGAAGCTGGTGGGGAAGGAGAGGCAGCCAGGACATCAAGGGCAGGGCTAGCTGGGGGACACAGCGCTGAGGTTGTGTGTTCTGTGGTCACCCCCTCCAAGTTGGGCTCTGATGCCCATTGTACTTTCCTTCATTCTGAGGCTCTGCCTTTCAGGGAAACAAAGGCCTGGGTGAGACCCCAGATGCTCCCAGAGATGCCAGTGATGACGAGTGGGTATTTGAGAAGAAGGTAAGAGACCCAGAGTCCGCTGGCCCCAAAGCCTTCCTTTACCCCTTTCTCCTTCCAACTTGGGGTATTCATAAACCCATCACTTTAAGGAAGCCCTCCCTGAGGAACGCTCCCTTACCACTCCTTTCCTGGGCATCCTCTCAGTCCCTGCCCCTGGGACTATCTGATTGTTTACACGTTCTCACGTGTTCAAGTGCGTCTTTTCTGAAGTCTGGGGAGCTGTGGGGCAGACACAGAGATAACGTCTTCTCTTTCTCCAGCTCTGTAACAATGCCTGATGTCTGTATAGTTCTGTTGACGATAAAGCCCTTCCTCATCTATTGGAATGAATGAGTGAGAGAGTGAATCAGTGAGTGCGCAAATAAATAAATGAATAGGTGAAAAAAAGGAATGACTGAGTGAATGAACAAGGGACTGAATGAATAAAACGTTGCTTTGTTTACTGTGCTAGGGACCAGGCGTTGTGCTAAGCCCTGGAATCTCCTTCCGGGCAAGGGGGCCTGAGCATCCATGACCTCCCCCTCAAGATCAGTCTCTATTGGATTCCTAATGCAGCTTTGGACTAGAACCTGAATTCTGTGCTGGATCCCGGAATTCAGGGAATTCAAGAGCTGCCAAGCACCCGAGACCTTTGATTGAGCATTTTTCAATGGCAGTCCTACAGAGCAAAGTTTATAGTTTTCTCATTCTATAATTCAAGCATTTAGCCTGGTTGTCTTACAGCTGAAGAAACCGAGGCCAGGAGAGGGAAGCAGTTTGTACAAGGTCACAGAGTTAACAAGTCTAAGGGCTAGGTTTCAAACACAGGTCACCTGATTTCAAGTCCACTGGCCTCTCTACTGTACCACATTGCATCTCCAGTCTAATGGACTTTCCCTCTCCCCTCATTGTGCCTGGCATGGGGCTCTGGAATCAGTAATGACCTACTTGGTAGTGCTAACTGACTCTCAAGTCTGGACTGTGGGTGGTTCCTTGTGCCAGGGCCCAGGGATGGTCCTGGTCTACCTCTGGAATATAAAGAGCCCAAGGAGAGAACCAGGAAACCAGGACCTCCTTTAGTCACTTATGACCTTGACTTTGCTGGGGAGACCTGACCTAGGGAGCCCCCACGGCAGTGACCTCCTTCCTCTGTTTGGTATCTTCCCAGCTGCTGTGTGAGACTGAGGGTAGGGTGCGCGTAGAGACCCACAAGGACCGAAGCATCTTCACGGTGGAAGGGGCTGAGAAGGAGGATGAGGGTGTCTACACCGTGACAGTGAAGAACCCGGTGGGGGAAGACCAAGTCAACATCACTGTCAAGGTCATCGGTAAGGCAGGCACCATGGGGCAAAGGGGCAGGGCTCCAGACACAGGGCTCCCCCCTGGGACAATCAATCAAACATCTCCTTTTCCATGTCAGACGTCCCTGACCCACCTGCAGCCCCGAAGATTAGCGATGTAGGGGAAGACTCCTGCACCGTGCATTGGCAGCCCCCAGCCTATGATGGCGGACAGCCTATCCTAGGTGAGATGGGAATACTCATTGATCGATCAGTTGCAGGCCTAGGGCCAGCCTGAGGCTCATCAGAAGACTAGACTGTTCTCCTGACATTACCTTTAGGACTTGGAAAGAATACCAGGTTTAGAGTCAGAGAATCTGGGTTCAAATCCTGTTTCAGCTACTTTCTATTTATATGACCTTCTGCAAATTTCTTCCCTCTCTGGGCTTCAGGTCTACATTTATAAAGTTTGGACTAGATGGTCTCCAAGATCCCTTATGATCCTATGACCCCAACCTGTTGGTTGTCCCGGGTCAGCCTGGCCTGGGGGTCCTGAGATCAGGAGTGGGTATCTTCAGATAGAAGTGGAGGAACATCTTGGGTTCTCTCCAGCAAGTCCCTTCATCTATTATCTCTCACCCTTTTCCATTCATTCATTCAACAAATATTATGCACCTACTAGGTGCCAGATACAGTGCTAGACACTGGCAATATATGACACCATTTCTGTGCCAAGGAGCTTATATTCTAGTGGGTGGAAACCAGTGGTACACAGGTGAGTCAAAGTAAAGCGATTTTGGAAGTGGGGAGCCCCATCCGTTGGAGAGATGCTGGTAGAGCCCAGGTGGGCAAAGGCAGTTCAGCTGAGCCTTCCCTGGGGCTGGGGTAGGAGAGCACCCCTGGTTTGTCCTCCATGACTCTCCTTCTTCCTCTCCTTCCCCTTCTCCCTCTCCAGGCTATATCTTGGAGCGGAAGAAAAAGAAGAGTTACAGGTGGATGAGGTTGAATTTTGACCTCCTCCGGGAGCTGAGCCACGAGGCCAAGCGCATGATAGAGGGGGTGGTGTATGAGATGCGGATCTATGCAGTCAATGCTATTGGCATGTCTCGTCCCAGTCCCGCCTCCCAGCCCTTCATGCCCGTAGGTGAGCCTGGAGCAGCCTCCCCACAATCCCCCATGCTACTCTGGCCAGCCCTGGCTGTGGGAAAGTCACTCTAGGTATCTGAGTTCTGATTCACTTATCTGTGAGATGAGGGCTAGCTGTCCTGCCTGTCATCATAGGGCTACTGTGTGTACTGGACACAACCAAATTTGAAGAGTGCCTCATAAAACCCTGTATATATATATAGCATTTATAGATGTGCCAACTCTTCATCACACTAGGGTTCTCTTCTGGTAGACTCCACCTGGACCCCAGGTCACCCCTCTGCCTGAGCTGGGCCTTGGAGGGTAGGGTGGGGACCACCCATATGCCTAATGCTGGGACTCCCTCGTGTAGAGTCCTTCCAGGAAATCTGATTGGAACCACGCTAGGAGCATGTGTAGGAGTGAGTGGTGTTAGAGCTAGATGCACAGGGGGAAAATACAGACTCACATTTAGGCCCATTAGGGAACCCCAGGGTGGAATGGGATGCTCCAGGAGGGCAGGGAGTGAATGCCTTCCCTGGAGGTCTTCAGGCAGAAGAGAAATGAACCACAGGTGAGGATATTCTGAGGGGATTTCTGCTCAGCTAGGGAGAGACACAGGGGAGGTGAGACAGTCAGGCCCCCAGCAGAAGGGGATGAGAGTATTCACCTTCACGACTTTTCCCAGGTCCTGGCACATAGCAGGCTTTGAATAATAGGCCCTGAAAGCCCTTCCGATTCTGAGGCTTTCTGAGCATGTGTTCCAGGTGAATACACCCCCTAACCTCTGTCTTCTCACCAGGCCCTCCCAGTGAGCCCACCCACCTGGGCGTGGAGGATGTCTCTGACAGCACTGTCTCTCTCAAATGGAGGCCCCCTGAGCGTCTTGGGGCTGGGGGGCTGGATGGTTACAGCGTGGAGTACTGCAGAGAGGGATGTAAGTCAGCGCCCCCTCCTATCCCAGCACCCACCCCTATGGCTTATGTTCAGGCAGCAAGCATTGTCCCTGTGGGCACCAGCCTCAAAGTGCCTGTCCCTGCAGGCAGGCCTGATCCTGACAGGCACAGCTCAGCCCCATCCTCTCTCCTGGTCCCTGGAGGGGAGGTCTGGAGCTGGTGCTGGTGCTGATGCCGACTTGGGGCTCTTTTTCCTGGCAGCCTCTGAGTGGATAAGCGCCTTGCAGAGTCTAACAGAGTGCACGTCGCTGCTGGTGAAGGAGCTTCCCACTGGAGCCAGGCTGCTCTTCCGAGTACGAGCACACAACCTGGCTGGGCCTGGTGCTGCTGCCACCACCAAGGAGCCCGTCACTGTGCAGGAGATCTTGGGTGAGTGCCACGGGTGGGCAGGTGGGTGAGTACTTCCCTGGAGCAGCAGAGGCTTCATCCCATCCAGCCCACCTGAAACTCCAGTTAGCAACAGTGACCATGTGGTGCCCCCAGACCCTCAGATCCCTACCTGATGGAGGACATGACCTGGGAATGGAGAGACTGAGCCCAAAGGCTTCCTAGGGAGACAGCAGTGGAGTAGGGGGAAGGCACTGGCTGTGGAGCCCGACACCAGAGTCCTTTGTGTACTGTTCAGTGAAATCGGCAGGTGCTCCCATTTCCTTGAGCATAAAAGGAGAGAGTCAGATCAGGCCTCCAATGACCCTCACAATTCTGAAGTTATGATTGTATGGCCTGATGCTCAGAGGGAGGGTCCTGTTCGAACTATTTCTAGGTCCCTGGGCTGCCCAAGTCTTTTAAAGGAATGGGGGTGGTGGGGGCGGCTGAGAAAAGGCTGCTGGTGAGCAGAAGAGCTGCTTTTAAGGACTCAGAAGGCTGCTGTTCCATGGGGGCCTTCGGTCCTGGGCCTCCAGTGAAGGGGGGGTGGGGGTAGGGATGGGGCAGTTCTGTTTCTGTCTGTGGGACAGGGACTCTAAATCACAGACTCTCAGGGGCCTTGTGAGCCAGCCCATAACCAAAGAGGAATCGCAGGAGAAACATGCTCAGCCTTTGCCTGAAGGTTAGGGCAGGGCGGGATGCAGCCGGGCACTGCGACCTCTCCAAGCAGCCCATTTCACTTGGTATGGCACCTGATCATAGGCCTCTTTTCCTTACATCAAAACATCAAAACCTACCCTCTTCACCTCCCTTGATCTGACCTCTGAGGCCAGCAGTGTCCGACTGCTCTTCTACACAGCAGCCCTTCGCCGAGCATTTGAAGACAGCTTTCATGGCCCCTGGCTGGCCCACCACAATGTATTGGCTTCTTCAGGCACTCAGGGCTAGGGTCCCCTCCTCCTCCTCCTCCTCTCCCAGGGTCCCCCAAGACAGAGCCCAAGGTCAGGCCTTGTGAGAAATGGCCCCTCTCTGTCCACAGAACGTCCCAGGCTCCGACTTCCTCGGCACCTACGCCAGACTGTGCAGAGAAAAGTGGGTGAACCTGTGAATATTCTCATCCCGTTCCAGGTCAGTGCCCTTCCTCTCCCCACCTCTCCTCACTTCGGGGCTGCTCACCAACATCACCCTCTCCAGCCTCAGAAGCTGAGGTGCCACAGGCCCTAAGGACTCTATATGTCATTTTGAGCTTGAGTAGCATTTGCCAGGTAGCCTTGTGGGCTGGACCAAGAACTGCAGCTAATGAGTGTTGGCAGAGGAGGAAGGGTTGTTGGGCAGCTGGTACCTGGCCCCCTACCCTTTCCTGTTCTGCCCCTTCCATTCCCCAAGAAATCCCCCCTGCACCCTCCTCACATTTGGATCAGGTCAGCTGATGGCCCAGAGGTGTGGGCTGAGCACAGAGCTACCCACTAACCCACAGGGGAAGCCTCGGCCCCAGGTCACTTGGAGCAAGGAGGGGCAGTCGCTGGCCGGGAATGATGTGAACATTCGCAACAGCCCAACAGACACCATCCTGTTCATCCGAGCTGCCCGCATGGACCACTCAGGCACCTACCAGGTGGCTGTGCAGATTGAGAATATGGAGGACAAGGCCATCCTAGTCCTGCAGATTGTAGGTGTGTTGGTTTGGGGGCTCTTAGCTCCAGAGCTGGCTTTTTTTTTTCCTTGGAATTCAGGAGCCACATGACCCATGTTTCAGTGATTCCCAAAGATTCTCAGCTGGTTGGACTCTCCAATGCCAAGCTAAACCCTCACTCCATCCTAATCCTTCTGCCTGAGATAAGGCCAGGATCTTGTAGTTCTTGGCTTTGTGGAGCTATCCCATGAAAAATTAGGATAGCACCTCCCCCAGCTGGCAGGGGTCAGAAGGGTCCCTAGTACCCTGGATGACCCAGGGAATATGTGAAAAGAGGCCACTTTTCTCCATGCCATTAGCAAATTTGGAAAGACAGAGGGAAGTTTAGATAGGTTCTAGGCTGACCCAGACCCTACTCTCCATAGATAAACCAAGTCCCCCCCAAGAGGTGCGAGTCACTGAAACCTGGGGCTTCAACGTGGCCCTGGAGTGGAAACCCCCCCAGGATGATGGCAACACAGAACTCTGGGGCTATACAGTGCAGAAGGCTGACAAGAAGACCATGGTAAGATGGAGGGGGGGTGCTTGATATCTCCTTCTCCCCTATGCCTGGGGGGACATGAGGGAGGAAGGAGCAGGGGGAGGGCACCATCTGCTGGGTCAGACAGACTCTTCTCCAGATGGCAGGCCATGGCCACCCCCTGCTCTGACAAGACAAGAAGGATGGGTCCAGGGGGACTGGGAAGGTCCCAGCTCTCATTCTGCTGGACTCCTTTGTCCCATGTAACCATATTCTATCTGCCACCTCGCCACTGCCTTTGCTTACTTAGGCTGTGCCTTGCCTCTCCCAAGAAAGCTCTTCTGCCTTGTGAACTCTATTGCTTGGAATTCCTAACTCCATTTAACTCACCCTTCTACAGACCTTTTCTGATCTCTCTCTCTCTCTCTCTCTCTCTCTCTCTCTCTCAGAGAGTTTCCTCTCCCTGACAAAATCGTTCTCTTTACTTATTAGTGCTGTAAGCTCCTTGAAGGCAGGGATGGCTTCATTTCCACCTTTGTATCACCAGAACCTGCCACAGTACTTGGCACCTAGGGAGCCCTGACTGAAAGCTTCTATGACTTATCTTCCAGTTCCTAGTTAGCTGCCCCTTCACTGCACTGGTTGAGATGTTGATCAGCTCCAACAAATGTCAAGAGCCAGGGAGCAGGGTGAGCTGGTGGCTGGTAGGGACAGCGCTGCTTCCCTGGCCATCTTTCTTGCCCATCCAATAAAATGTAGGCTACTCAAGGTCAGGGACTATTTCATTTTTGTCTTTGTGCCTGGCACATAGTAGGCACTTGATAAATACTTATTGAATCAACTCTGTCTCTGCTCCCCAGGAATGGTTCACAGTTCTAGAGCATTACAGGCGCACTCACTGTGTGGTCTCTGAGCTCATAATGGGCAATCACTACTACTTCCGGGTGTTCAGTCACAACATGGTGGGAGCCAGTGAGAAAGCAGCCACCACGAAGGAGCCAGTCTTCATCCCCAAAATAGGTAGTTCCTCCTTGACAAATTAGGGGCACATGCCATTTCTCACCAAGGGCCTGACTTGAGGAGGCCCTTCCTCACAGACCCCTTTGTTGCCGGCAGGTCTCACATACCAGCCTCCCATATATAAAAGCCTTGACTTTTCTGAGGCTCCAAGCTTCACCCAGCCCCTGGTGAACCGCTCAGTTATAGCAGGCTACAATGCAGTCCTCTGTTGTGCCGTTCGAGGAAGCCCTAAGGTACAGCTACACTTCCTATTCCAAAGGGCATGGGAGGTAGGCTAAAAGGTTTTTGTACATTCCTGACTGAACCCATCACAGATCCTTAGGAAGAAGTTAAGTGGAACAGGGGTCCATCCCAAACCTTTCAGGAGACCACAGTAAGACTCTGCTTTCACATAAAATATTAGAATAAGTTGTTGACCCAAATACAATTTATCCATAACTTATGGTTGTGGTTCCTAGATATCATCCACAGGAACTAGGTTTAAAGGCCTATGGCAGGGTTTGGCACAAGTCCTCTGGTGATCCCAGAGCCCTTCAATAGTCCTTGAAGGGGGAAATGTAGGTACCCATTTCCCCAGAGTTTCTGGCAGACTTGGTCATCTTATTCCCCTCCCCTTTGCCTTGGTTAACAGCCCAAGATCTCCTGGTTCAAGAATGGACTGAACCTGGGGGAGGATGCCCGTTTCCGTATGTTCAGCAAGCAGGGGGTGCTGACCTTGGAAATCCGAAAACCCTGCCCCTTTGATGGGGGTGCTTATGTCTGTCATGCCATCAATACCCAGGGGGAAGCCCAGTGTGAGTGCCGTCTGGAGGTGCGAGGTGAGGATGGGGCCTGGGCACTGGGGACGAGAGAAATAATGGAGGATGGAGGTGAGGGAAAGCAAGGATTAGGGAGGGATACCTTGTTCCTCCTCAGAAGCCAAGAAACTGCTCTTAGAAAGGCACCAGGAGAGTTTTTGGCTGGAGTCTGAATCCTCATAGGATGACTGACTTAGCATTGCATGTGACCTTGAAAATTATATTTATAGATGAGGAAATTGTGGCCCAGAGAAGCTGTGATTTCTTCAGATTAACACACATAGTAAACAGATAGCCACGAAGTGCAGTGGTTAAAGCACTGGCCTTGGAGGCAGGAAGGCCTGAGTAGGAATCTTGCCTCAGACAGTAACTGGGTGCTCCTGGGCGAGTTACTTCATCTGGGCCTCAGTTTACCCATCTGAAAAACAGCACCTCTTTCACAGGATTGTTGTCAGGATCCAATGAGATAATACAGGCAAAGTGCTTGGCAGACTTTAAAGTGCTCTATCCCTGTCAGCTATAACGGTATTACCACTGTAGTACTGTCATTAAGATACAGCTGCTCTTGACCCCAAATCTGGTGACCTCACTGCCTGTGCAGTCTTCCTCCTCCCTGAAGCCCATCCTTGATTCAGTCTCTTCCATTATAAAGAAGACAGGAAATTACCACTCCAGGTTTAATGAGCTTGTCCTCCACAGCTCCTTCCAAGACACTGATAAAAATGAGACAGCTGCTGTACAGCAGAAAAATCAATGGGGCTGGAGTCACCAGACCTGGCTTCAGATCCTACCTGTACCTCTGGGCAAGTTACCCTCCATCTGGAAAGCCCCTCAGATTCGGACTAGCTGGTTCTTAAGGTCTTTTGTGGCTCTGAGTCTATGATCCTAAGAGGAGTGATGGGGAGCATTAGCCGCGCATATGAGGTGTCCCCACCAAGGAAATGGACCCCCAATTTGTTCTGGGCAGAAAGATCCTTTCCCTTGCAGTTTTTGTAGCCAAGTAGAGGTGGAGGTGAGCATGGAGAGGAAACCTGCACAGCCAAACCCAACAGAGAAAGTGCTCCTAAGGTCTTTTCTAGAAAGGCTAGAATCAGTTGGAAAGGGGTGAGTCTGTGGAATTGGGTTAAACTAAGGGCTCCCCATCTCTTTCTCCTTTATAGTGCCTCAATAACTAGGCCGGAGACCCCAGAAAGGCCAGGTAAGTCCCCTTAGTCAAGGGCTCTCAGCTGGCTTCCTCTGGATGTCTCTGCTGAAGCTGTTTTTGGGGACAGGCGGGTGTGGAGCACAGGCCACTCACAGCTGTACCCTCTGTCCCAGGTGCTATCAGGACCCCAGCCCTGACCCTGGAGGAAACCAATCTTTCTGCTGTGGTGTTTGTGTGTGGGTGCTGGGGGTGGGAGGGAGGAAGGGAGGGAGGGAGGGAGATAACTCAGGCCCTCCTGCTTCAGGCAGCTGTGGGGGATGGGTGGGGGAGGGGGATTCTGTTTGAACCCTGAGGAAATAAAAGTGAGATGAAACGATGGGGTTGAGGCTGCGGTTCACATCAGCACCGGGCAGGCTCTACTGTCTCCCTGTCTACGGGAGTTAGCTGGCCGAGGAGCTTTGCCAACTGAGGGGCCATGCACCGAAAGCGGATTTGTCAGAGCTTCCCCTTAGCACACTGGATTAATAAACAGTTTGATCAGTCCATAACCTGGCTCTCATTACTGCTCAGCCTGGCCAAAGGGGAATTGTGGGGGAAGTTGGCCTCCAGAGGAGGAGTGGTCACAGTGACCCATGCCAAGCCAAGGCCTAGGCTGCACAGTGGGCTCTTTGGGAGCCTAACAGCCTGTTGGGGTGGTAGCCAGCTTGGGATCTGAACTGAAGCAAGGGAAGCTGACTCCCCTACCTTTGTTCTTTGGCTGTTCACATCCTGCTGGGTGGTGCAGTGGATAGAGCACCAGTGCAGGAGTCAGGACCTGAGTTCAAATCTCACCTCAGACACTTGACACTCACTAGCTGTGTGACCTTGGGCAAGTCACTTAACCATAATTGCCTCATCCTGGGTCATCTCTAGTCATCCTGATGAGTATCTGGTCACTGGATTCAAATGGCTCTGGAGGAGAAGTGAGGCTGGTGACCTGCACAGACCTCCCTCCCTCAAAACAAAGTCAAGTGCAAGTCACGCCATCATTTCTCTGATGGCATGGTCTTCTTTGGCCACAAAGGACGAACACACGCTCACATCCAGTGGTAATCTGCTTGGTCACCAGAGTTCCCCTTTGCTTCCCAACCCTGCTCAGCTCCTGCTGAGTCAGAGAGACCCCAAAGCCCCACACTACAGTCTCTACCCTCCCTAGGGAAGGAAGGGGAGGAGGACCAGATGAAGAGACCCTGCAGGATGAGGAGTCACTTTCATTATCCCCCAGCAGAACTCTGACATGGGGGTGTCATCCATATATAAGGAGGCCAGAAGATGCTGTCCCCTGAGACCTGGAGGTTAATTGTTGAAAGCGAGGGAAACTTACTTGGAAATCTAACCTATAATATGTGCCTATAGACTAGGCCCAAGACCTCTGCCCCACCAGACCGTGGAGTGTAATGGAAAGGTGACTGGTCTAACCAAACATGAGTTCCAGTTCCAACTCTGTGGGAGAGCAGGTGATGGAAGCCAAGTCCCCTTACTGCCTGAGGCACTCCTAGCTCCCACTCAGATGCCCCAGCCCTGAATGCTCAGAGCCCAAAGTCCAATCAGATGGATCACAAGGTCCCTCTGGTGGCCAACACAACTCACAGCAGAACTTCACATCACTGCCATCTTTACATGGGAGGGAAGTTTGGTCATGGGCTGTACCTCAGCCCCACGCCAAAGTTGGTCCAAGGCCAGGGAGTGCAGGCCCCTAACCCCAGAGGCGAGAAAACCCCAAACAAGAGGCACCAGCCTCCCCTGCTAGGAGGGTAGGACCCCTCACTAGCAACAGAATGCCAGGGCAGAGGCTGGGGCTGCTTTAGCCTCGGGTGGCCCTGGGTACTGTCCTCAGGCTGCTTCCTGGGGGCCAGAACCAGCAGTAGGAGTGATGGGAGGGGGGACACCAGGGCTGGGAGGGGCCTTCTGGAAAGGAAGGGGCTGGGTTCTAATCCAGGCACCTGGGGAGTCAAGGGGAGAGGATGTTTATTTCACATTCACAGACATGGCTGTACATGGTCTATAAATAATGTAGCACGGAGATATGTACACCCATCCCTTGCCCGCCTGAGAAGCCCAGGTAGGCAGCATCTGAAGACAGATATTTACACTGAACTTGGCCCTCCTCAGCCCCCCTCTGGTTCAGTCCAGGTAGAGTGGCCACTGGTACCTGGGCCCAAGGAGGCCCCACCACTCTCAAGTCCTCCATGCCAATGAATGGAGGTGGGGGCAGCAGGTGCAGGGGAGAGGGCATGACTGATTACCTCTCCAGCCATCACTACTGGGTCTCCCCCTTCACCTACCCCCTGCTGGGGAGAGGAGGGCTTCGGCCTGTTCTCATTCTCCAGTGAAGGGACCTATTCCAGAAGACCAGGTGTACACTCTGAGGGACTGGGGGCAGGTCCCGCTGTGCAGGGGCAGGAATTTTCCCTGGAGGGTTAAAGTGCCAAGGACACAGAAAGGGAAATACACAACACACAGGTCACAAGGATATGAGCAGTACACACACGTGGCCACTCCCCAGTTTGTGGAAGCCAACGGACTTCAGAGAGACCTACAGATTGTAGTCCTGGGAAGTGGGCAGATTTGACTTGGCCAGGGTCAAAGCAGGGAAAAAGAGGTCAGCTTGGCCCTGCTAGAGAGACACACGTACACATGTACACACACACACACACACACACACACACACACACACACACACACACACTCGACCAGGCACAGGCAGGAGCCCGAGCTGAGTCAGGGACAGGGCTTGTAGAGAACACACAATATCCAGTCTCAGTGACAACATTAACGTGCACTCCAAAGGAAGCCAGAGCCAGGAGATGGCTCTGGGCAGGGGCAGCTGCCAAACTCTCCTTCATCAGCTGGAGACTGGCCGGGGGGGTTTGCTCCTGCTCTCAGCCTCCTTGCTCTGAGCAGCAGCCACGTAAGAGAAGAGACACAACACGGAGTAACAGATCTCGTGGGCCTGCAGGGAGAAGAGACCCAGACGTGTCACCGCCAGGGCAGGGAGCACAAGCCACACACGTGTAACACCTGTGAGAGGGGACTCCTGCCTCGGTGGCAGGAGAAGGGGAGGGCTTGTTTCTGGCTCTCTTGGGTCCTTGACACCACCAGCCTGGTCATGCTTCCTGCTCCTCCCCTGGGCTCAGCAGGGGCCCACCCCCCACCTGTCTGAAGGACCCCAGCAGCCTGGCAGGGAGGGGTGGGCACTCACCATCGGCGTCTTGTACTTGTGGCTCACCACTTCTTTAGTTTCAGGAACTAAAACCAGGCGGGCAAGAGACAAAACAGAGAGTTCAAAATGGAGAGCCGCAGCTCAGGGGCAGTGGGCCCTCCAGGCAGCAGCACAGGGAGGCCGGCATTCCCTCCCTTCCAGGCCCCTCACAGTGGCTGTGTCAGCCAAGGCCAGAGAGATGGGCAGCCATGGGCCCCTGCCCGGGCCTCAGGACCCCGTAGCTGCTGGGGGTGGACTTAGAGCCACAGTCTGGGAGGAGACTGACCCCTCCTGCCTGAGCAGTGTTTGGCTATCAGCTCCCTCAGTGTGCCCGGCGCTCAGTCAGGAGAAGCCCACCTGGAGGGCTGCTGCTTGTCCCCCTGTCTGAGTGGGAGGGCTTGGGGTGACCAGCACAATCCCTCCATCCCCATATCCCTGCACAAGAGCCCCCAGGGCTAGAAGAAAAAGAACAGTAGAGGCAATGCTAAACCCACCAGGCTTGTAATGGTTTTCTCCCTGAGCGGTGGGAGTGAGCCAGGCCTGCCCGTGTGAGGGAGAGCGTCAGAGGGCTCTGGAGCAGACACACCGAGCAGAACGTACAGGCGAGCACAGCACCCAGGTAGTGGGAAGGAAAGGGAGCGACACAGGCAAATACACACATGACCACAGCCCAGAACGCAAGGCTGAGAGTGGGCCCTGCTCCCGCCATGCAGGGGCCACAGGGAACTGGGCTCAGCTGGGGCAGCCGCCACGGGGGCCCCTTGGGCCCAAGAGCAGAGGAGCAGCCCCCGGTGCCAGAGAGAGGGAGAGGAAGACCAGCTGACCACAACTAATCCTGACCAGGGAAGGAGAACGATAGCCCGCCCAATCCCTGCTCCCCAGTGGGGAGTCTGGCAGGAAGAGATGGGGAGAGAACTCACAGAACCAAGGAGCCGGGTTTGGGGAGATAGAGGGTGGAAAGACAAAGGGAGAGAAGAAAGAGTCAGCAGTGTGGCTGCAGGGAGCCCCCTGCCCTTGGCAGGGACTGAGGCCAGGGGCCAGGGGCCAGCACGAGCTGAGATCACTTTACCTGCTGGAGAACGAAGGTTTTCATAGCAGCGACGAAGGGGCGCAAGAGAGTGAAGCGGAAACACAGCAGGAACTCAAAGCCCCAGGTGCCAGCCCCTCCTCACTACCCCTGGCCTGGGGGTCACGGCTCTCCCAGCTCTCCCTGGGTGCCCCAAGTGTCTCTGACTTCCAGCTCTTCACGGACTCGACCTACTCTCCATCTCCTTGTGCCCCCCCCGTACTGACTCTGGAGCACAGAGACTTCCCAGCCCACAGCCTGAGAACATGGAGGGTGCGCAGAGGGGCAGGCTGGGTGGCACAGCACGTGGGCAATGACGCTGAGCTCCTGGCAACGACCAGGCCAGGCGGAGGAGGGTGCAGATACTCCCTAGGCCTTCTCCTTCTCTCCTTGTACCTGATTCTCTAGAATCTGGCTGTTGTCTCTGTCCCTGAGGGCTCTGATCTCTCCCCTGCTCTGCGGCCTTATTCCCCTTGGGCCTACTGTCTCTGGTTCCATCCTGACCCCTGGCCCCTGGCACCTGCCCCGCCAGCCCCTCCTCCAGCACTCAGAGGTTTGAGTTACTGCCATGTGAGTCCAGACCTAAGAGCAAAAGAGTGTAATTACCAAATTCCTCCAGGACAAAGACGCCTCGAACTGTATTGCACTTTTTAATGTGATTCAGCTCTATGAAAACCTGCAAAAGAAGGAGGGAAGAGGGATGGCATCAGGCCCCAGCGTTGCCCCAAGAGCCCAGCCTCCCAGCTGCGGCCCCACCCACACGAGGGAAGACATTTCCCCAAAGGAGGACGGGAGAATCCACACACACGCAACTCAAAAGGCTAAGAAGCGAAGACAGCAGAAAGGGCGTGTACCTTCCGCTCCTGGCCGGAGGAGAAAGCATGGGAGAGAAATGAAGTGGTTAGTTTTATTGGCCACCCCCAACCCTTCGGCCCCTCTACCGGTCTGGGCCGCTGCACCTAGGCCCCTGCCTTGGGCAGGCCTCTACGCCCGAGGGCCTCCCACGTGGCCCACCATGCATCCTCCTCCGGCGCAGAGGGCTGGCACGGGTGGGAGACTCCCCTCAGACTGCATGGGACTGGAAAGGGCCTGGATAGGAGCAGGGGTGGGGTGGGGGGCCATGGAGTGGGGAGATGCCCCTTTGGAATAAGGGCTAGTGACTTATAGCAAGAGGCTGGGGCACAGATTTCTGAGGGCCACACTGCCTCCAATTTACATAGTAGAAGAGGAAAGGAGGTCACAAAGGCAGGAGTCCGGGGCTCCATACGCCTTCTCTCTGGGACAAACCATGGGTGGACAAAACCCTTAGGTAACAGTCTGTATAGACATCGAGTCAGGGCATTAAAGCAGTTACGGAGTCTAAGAGGGTCAGCGGGGGACAATAAACTGGACAGGGTAGCTGGGTGTGCTGGCCAAGTCTTATCAGGCTGGAAGAGTACTACAGAAGGTCCTTTTCCCAGAAGGTACTGGAACCCTCATGGATATGAAAAGCAGTCAGGTCAGGTCCCTAGACAGATTCCCCCAAATCCCACAATGAGAAGGCACTCGGGGCTGCCAGGCTGGTTGGGCAGCTGCTTCCAGTAACCCCAACACTGCCCAGATGGTCCCACTGAAATCAGAGAAACGCCAGGAGCAGAGAGAAGGCCCCAGTTCAACAACAACTTCACCTTCCCTGGCATCCCCTGCCTGCTCGTGGGCAGCACATGCCCAGCTACAGCTCAGAATCCCAGGGAAAGGAGTGAACACAGCAAGGAAAAGGGAGGGAAAACACCTGGCTGAAGAGACAGCTGAAAAGGGGCCCAGGAGCAGGTGCTGGCTGCAGAATGGAATTAGCTTAAGAAAAGGAACACTGTGTTAAAAAAGACCGAGAGGAAGAAGTCATGGGTCCTGCAATGGAGGCACATGGGGCAGAGGCGGAGGGCGGCTGCTCTGTGCAGATGGCCTGTGGAGTCAGGGACGGTTAAGGGAAAGGGAACCAGGGAGGGGAAGAATCTGCAGGAGAGGAAGAGGCAGAACCCGCACCAGTAGAGAGGACAGACACGAGCTTCACACACAGAGAAACGTGCCAGGGCCACACTCACAGAACAAACCAACACCAAGCGAAAGAAAAGCCCGGGAGCCAAAAGAACTGGAGGGAGTGGGCGAAGAGGGGTTGAGGGAGACGCTCCCCCTCACACTGCCCTCAGGAGCCCGGCCCGTGGCTCACTCGTCTCGCCCAGCCTGCCCCTGGGGCCCACTGTCCCCTCTTTCTCTCTCTCTCTTTCTCTCTTCCCTGGTGGGGCCCTGGGGGCCCTGCCCCTGCACACAAGTAGCAGGCTCCAAGGCCTCCTGCTGCTCCTGCCAACCTACCTGGCTATGCATGAACTTAAGGTTGATCCCCTCCAGCGTAACCTGAAGCAAGCCACCCTCGCCCGTCCTCATGTCCTGCACTGGGAACTCACCGCCCAGCTCTGGACCTGTATTGAGGAAGGAGGCTGTCAGGCCCCGGGGAGCTCCCTGTCGGAATTCTGACAGCCCAGAAAGTTCCTGCCTGGCAGAAGCGCTGACCAGGCCCTCACCTGGCTTGGTGCTGTGCTGTCGCGCTGCGGCCCGCTCCATGCTGTCCTTCACACAATAGTACAGTTCCCGACACTGTGGCACACAAGGAGGGGAATCAGGCCAGCCGCTGGCCCACAGCCGTGCCCAGGAGCTCCCTGGCGTCCCAGGATGGGGGCTCCTTCCCTCCCCAGCCCACCAGAGTAGAGGACACTATATCTACATCTGTAGCCACACCTTCTTGGTGTAGAACTTGTTGAGCTGTGTCTCGGGCCCGTTCCTTCTCCACAGACAGAGCACCTTGGTCTTGGGGCAGTAGGTCATGTTGATTAGTTTCTCATACCACCAACGCTCAGACACTGTCCCAATGCTGCTGCGCAAGACAACACAGTCATCACACACCTGCAGGGGAGAAGACGGAGGCTCAGTGGCTCCCACCTCCTGGAGGCCTCGCCTCCTGCCACAGCTGATGTTGGCACTATCCCAGAAGCCCCATCCTACAGCTCTCTGCCAGGAAACAGAGACACAGAGCTCAAGTAAGGACATCCTCCTGAGAGGCCTGTGAGAAGAATGGAAGTCCGAGAGAGGTCTTTGTCCCTTTTCAAATGAGCATTTATCAAAAATCCACAGCACACAGTTCTCAGAAGTCTGGGAAATGCGAAGGAGATAAGGGATGCTCCCTCCTTCCACTACTAAGCTATGGTCCTCAAAGCTCAGGGAGCAGGCCATTCAGTGAGACTCCTGATCTCAGATCCAGTCGATGCCACAAAGGCACCTCTATTCACTATTTTGGTTTTTACATCACTTCTGGGTTACTCTTATTCCCTCCCAAGTGAGCCTTCCCAAGTATCATTCCACTGAACAAATACTTCAATCCTATGGCTACTGAATTCACCTTTGAAAAGCTAAACATACTTTCGAGAAAATATCTCATTTTTTGTAAGAGACTTCTAAGTACTCTGCCCATCAAAAGGCAGTAGAAATACCAATTGGTCTATACCAAGAACACCTAAGCCTCTCAAAAAGAATTTTAATATTCCAGACAGTTTACTGAGAATCCCAAGAACCCTGTGCAGACACATGATCATGAAAGAGAGAAGGACAATGGGAACTGTAAGTTCCTAAATCCCAGTCCAGCTCAGCTGTGATTTTATGCTAAACACCATGTTTCCATTTCACAGCCTAGAAAATAGAAAGGCCTACACTGTCGCACACTCCATAATCACTTAAAGAGCAATAATCCAAAGGCCAGAGAGGAGACAGAGAGTTGCTCAGGGGACCAGGGCGCGGTTCAGATGCTTAAAAGATGCCAGTACAATGGTGTGCATAAAGCTCTGGGTATGGAAGAAGCAACTGCTGCTGCAGCCCACTCTAGCTGGCAAACTTTGGGCAACACTCTAAGATGCCTTGAGAGGCCATAGCCTCAGCGTGGCCAACATCAGATGTGCAAAGGGCACAGCAGTATGTGGGGACCTGCCCTGGGGAAGGCCCACTTCTGGGGGGCTGGGATTGCCCTGTCTCCAGAAAATGCTGAGAACTTCTGACAGGGAGGGAGAAAGGTGGTGAGCTCTGAGCCCTCAGACACACTGCCTGGCTAGACGTGAGGGAATGAGGTCCCTGGCAACCATGTCGCAGGGAAAGTACCTCCAGACCCACACCAAGCTAGGATCTGCATGCCCCTTGGGCCATCCAGCCAAGGATGGAGATACTGCCAACCCCTTTTCTAGCTCCATCAGCCCAAGGCTTGCATTTCTTTTTCAGGGAAGGCCTTCTCTATTTGGCCTCTTCTGACAGTCATGAAAATCAAGTCCAAATGAGCCAAACTGGAATGATCTTACAACTTATTTTAATCCAGTGCAACTTGGTGGAGGAGGGCTATAATTGGATCCTGAAGTCCCTAAGCAAAGAGACATGCTTTTTTTAAAATGTCCAAGAAACCAACCTTTGGCAAGAGATCACTGGTCACCTTTACACTGTTAATTAGCCAAAAGCCAAGTGATTTTGGGAGAGTGTGCTTCCATGCTGGATCTAGTCTCCTATAATCCTATGACAACATGGACAAATGTTCTCTGGCTTCTTGGCTGGAAGATTTCTATTCATTCTCCATGTTTCTGGTTGACACCTACCTCCATAAAGAAGATATCCCCACTGGTGTCTGTCCCTGCATGCACCACGAATGTCTGTTTCTTGATGTGACGGCTGCCACTCGGCTGGAGAGACACGTCCCGCCCATTCTAGTGGAGGAGACAACTTTTAAGGTCAAAGAGGACTCTGGGCAGGGCGCGCTGGTCAGCGCTGGAGCTAAGAATAGGCCCCTATTCAGCACAGTCTCACCGCTAGCTGCTGTCCTACCTATCAGGACTTTCTTGAATCCCCTTATCTCAAAGATAAGAGTTTGTACCATCCCACAAGAGTTCTGGTTTTTGAAGACCTATGGTCTTGGGCTAAGGCCTTCAGGCCAGTGCTCCAAATCAGAATAAACTAATAAAACCGCTGCAGCCCAACAGGGTTGTCTGGATCTCCACAGTGGAACAAACCAAGAGACAGGCTCTTGGGAGCAGGCAATCTTAATATTTTAATATTCTGAAACTTGTATTCCAATATAGTTGATTTCCTTTGTAAGCCTCGGTGTTTTAAGCATTTAAAAACCTTATTCCTTATTCCAAGAAGAAGAAGCACCTAGGCTTCAGCAGCCTGATCCAGGGGCCCAACTCTACAGGGTCCAACCCCTTGCATCACTAGGACTCTACCATCTGCCTTCCTTAAATACAGGGTTGATGAAGAGGTGGAGAAGAGCCTTAGAGGAATGCAGCAGGTACTCACCAGGCTGGCCAGCTGATCTAACACTTCATTTATCTGCTGGCCATACACAAGCCCAATGTGAGACTTCCCCATCAGGCGTCTCACCTTCTTCCGGATGTCATTCTTGTTTACCTAGGAAGCCAAAGTAAGACCTTGTGGGGAAGGCCAATCCCCAACCAAGGTTCAATTCTCTGGAGAGAAAAGAGGACAGCAGAGACAGTACGTCCCTGTGATCAAGAAAGGAGGGCAGCAAAAACCACCTTGAGTTAGCAGTATGATGTTTTTTGCCAGAGTAATAGGAAAGAAGAGAGCTCTGAGAAGACCACGGCACTGAGTCACAATGCCTTCACAGAGAAGTGAGTGTCCCTCAGCGTCCTGGCTGTCGGAATCAGTCATGGCTGGCTGAGATATGGACGACTTTCACCTGTTCCAAAACTGCCACTGCTTCATGACAAGTCTTTGTGCTTGGCCTCAGACTTTCACAGCCTTAGGGAGGACTACACTTAGATGGTCTGACTCAGTGGACAGACTCTGCAGTGACCTGGAACAGATCTGGCCCTTCCAGTAGCAGGAATAACAAAGCTCCAGGAGACCAGATTCCCTGGCTTCCATTACCTTCATCAGAAGCATATAGGAGATGAGGTTGTTCAAGAGTGTGGCCAGCAATCGATCTTCATCATCCTCCAGGCGCTTCCGGTCATGTTCTCCCAGGGATAGGTACCTGTCCAAGGAAGAAGAGACAAGTCAGCCTGGTAGTACGAAGGTAGGAAGCAGAAGAATCTAAGTTCATGTGGTCCAAACTGTGGTTGTGTACCTGTCGATCATTTCTTGGGGTCCCTGATCCATGCCCATGCCTTCTCTCTCCAACATCACAGCATCAAGGAAGGCATCTTCCCAGAACTGCATCTGGTCCCACAGGGTAGAACGTTCTTTACCTGAATACCAGAGAGGCTCCTCAGAAGGTCACATGAGCCATTTGGATGTGACTCCTTAGCCACAGAAGTACTCTCTCTAGGAAAGGGAGTCACCTCAAACCCCAGGGAAGAAAGGAGCATAGGACTCTGCCCCCACTCTGTAGCACAGCTGCCACCTGCCCCAGCTGCCTCTCAATGAGGTCAGCCCCTCCCAGTGAGATGCAAAAGACACAGTACACAAGGAAAGGTGGTTACTCATAGAGAAGGTCTCCATAGCTGCATCCTCTAACTGGTCCCACATGGATCCTTTGTCCCTTCCTACCAAGTTATTAGCAGGAGGAGTCATGGCAGCAAAGGAAGGAAAAAGGAAAAGGAAGAGAAAGAGCATGTTGATAAACACCAAAGCCTAGCACATTCTTCCAGGAAAGTGTATCCCTTCCTACCCCAGCAAGCTGTCTGCCTTCAAATACATGATCGCTGTGTGTCACCACAGACCAAGTGAGGCCTGGGTGACAACCACATCCCTTACCTACAGCCTCCTCACTCTTGGTCCTAACTAGCCTGTCTGGCTCTACCCCCACTCACCTAGGAGTCCCTCGTAGAGGTAGACACGCTGGCTCACATCTTCAAAAGGACGAATGGGGCTGCCCACTGCTTTCTCTTTTGTACTTGGCTTCAGACTGTGGGCCTTGCCCTGCAAGGAGGAGATGAGAGATCAGCTGCCATAGGTGGGGTCCCCACAGAGTACTCAGACCATCACTGGGTCTATTACTCTAAACCACCCAGTAAATCCTGCCGCTTTTCCACTCTCTAGGACCTTACTGAATTGGTCTAAAAGACTAGCTTCCATGATGACCTTTTACATTATTACCTAAAGTCTCCATCGAACCTTCCTTCTTGTCACTCCCAATAGGAGTGCCTACCCAACTTAAGGAAAAGCCAGATAGGTTTTCTCTATAGTACTAACAAGAAGATTCCCATATTCGTTCTCACAGTATTCTTTATCAGTTGGGAACAGGTAGGGAACGAAACAGAAGCAGATGGAGAAAAATCCAATTTCCCCAAGACAATCCTGTAAATGAGGACAGAGATACTCCTCTTGGGTCACTGCTTTGCAGTCTATTTCCTAGACAATGGGGACTCAATATCATTGGTCTCGGAGTCAAAAGGTCTGGGCGCCTGTTCTCAGTGAGCCAACCTCACAAGTAAGTCATGTTTACTTTCCCCACAGCAAGGATGAATTTCATGCCAGGTATAATGACAGAGATAGTCAGAAATCCTTCAGGGCTCATGGGCATGCAGCGAGTGGCTTCTTGCTAGACTGGAGGCATACCATGCCTTACAATGCCATCCCATCTAAATTCTGAACTCTTCCATAGAAGTTATGGCAGGACATGAAATGTTCACTAAAACCAGTTGGATTAGATTCAGGAAAGGGCAAGCCCCATTCACTTGCATAATCCTGCTGGCTTACAGGTCTCTTCTCCACCCCAAACTACAGCATAATGGGAACACAGCATATGCAGAAGGCCCTGCAGGTGGGAATGATCACCAATATTAATAATTGATTCCATCTAAATGTCATGTTCTAGCTTCCCCACAGACCAACAGTCACCCAGGGTTCTCCCCTTCCCATTCCTGACTGACGAAATGGCAAGTATGCTGGAGCGCTGAATTCAACGAACTGGCTACTTAAGGAGAAACTCTCATGGAAGAGGAAGCCTGGCCTAGACTCTGCCTGGTTAGTGCTTGTGGTGTGACCTACAGCAAGTCCCCTGCCAGAAGAGGGCAGCCTCCTTGAGCCAGCAGAAAAACGTGACACAAGCAATCTTCAAATCCTGTGCTGGTAGATGTTTATCCGAATGCCCAGGGCACTCTAGTTCCTTTATGGATGACTTTTGTGCTTTGCCCATGGTCTTTCTCTCCACCCCAGCACTCTGAATGGATGACCCACAAGCATCTCAAACGCAATGTCTAAAACAGAAGCCATTCTGAAAGAGCTCTTTCCCAGTCCACTAGAATCTTCCCTCTGAAATTACCTCTCATTCCTCTGTATTTATCTTGTATGTGCATGGCTGAATGCTGTCTCCTCTAGAATGCATGCTCCTTAAGAGCAGGGACCATGTTCCCACCTTTTTCTATAGCCCTGGTGCTTAGTAAAGTGCCTGACACACAATGGGACGCTTGAGAAACACGCTTTAGGTGGCTGATAATCAGTATCTCCACTTCCCGGCCCCTCACCTTCTCCTGAGGTTCCAAATCACGTAATTGAAATTGTTCTACCCAAAGTTACTAAAGCGCTCTTCAATGCTCAAGCTAATGGCTTCTTCTTGATCCACATCCTTCCTGGCCTCTCTACAGCATCCAACACGTTGATGGCCTTCTCCTCTGGAACATTCTCTCCTCTCTTGGTTCTCCTCCAACCACTCTGACCAATCCTGTTCAGTCTCTTTTGCTGGATCTTCTTCTTCGTCATGGGCACTAACTGTGGGTAACCCTCAAGGCCTGTCCTAGGCCTCTCTCTGTTCTTTTCACTTGGAGACTGTAAGTTCCTTTGGGTTCAGCAATCACTTCTCCGCAGACAAGACCCAGATCTAGTTATCCAGCGCTAGTCTCTCCTTTGAGTTCATCCCACATCACTATTTACCTGTTAGACATTTCAAACTGAATGTTCTATAAGCAGGCCCGTAACAGAACTCATTTTCGTGTCCCCAAAACAAGGCCCCTCATCTGAACTTCTCTGTTACTCTAGTAGGCACCATTCTTTCAGGCATCCAGGCTCACAAGCACGGTGTCATCCTTGATCTGCTTAGTTTCCAAAACTTTTAATTTCAGTGTTGAAACCATCTCTCCCATACAAACAAACCTCATTCATCATCTGGCCTACTTCAACGAGGCTCTCCCTCTGCAATCTAGCCTCCATCTACCTGCCAGAGGCATTTTCTTAAAGCATAGGTCTGACCATGCCACCCCACTGTGAAGTAAACTCCAGTGATGCCCATTAGCTTCTGAGTCAAACACAAAATCTGGTTTGGCATTTAAAACTCTCCTAGCTCTCCAATCTTTTTACATTCTCCTCCCTTGGGGCATTGGTTCTTCACACACAACACTCCACCTCTCCTCCCGGTGCCTCTGCAATGGCCGGCTTCTAACATCTAGAAGCTTCCCTTCCTAAACCCCATTTCTTAGAAAGTCTAGCTTCCTTTCAGAGTGAGCTCCAGCATTACCTCCTCCGGAAGGCCTTCTTGTTCCCCAAGTTTTCAGGTCCATCTCCTCTTTCATCAAGCTCTTAATTTATCTTGTAAACTGATTTCTAAATTGTCTCCTTCAGTAGAATACAAGCCCTTGAGGGCAGAATCTCCTTTTTGCTTTTTCGTTGTATCTCCAGAGCTTAGCATGGTGCATGGCATATGGTAAGTTCATAAATACTTGCTGACTGACTGGGATATTCTACAGTAGTGTACCCCAATTCAGCTCTGACTCTGCTATCATTGACTAGTCCCAAACCATCTTCTATCACCACCCTGATATTAGGCTTTGAGTGTTTCACACAGGAGTTTGATAGGTCCTTAGCAGATTGGGCTAGGCGTCCAAATGATCACTGATGGAAGAGAATTTTACTAAAAACAGGTGTCAAATTCCAATAAAAACAGGGACCACTAATTCATACAGAAAGCCACATGCTAACTTAGTTTTAAATGTGGCACTATCTATATTTTATTGTATTTTTATATATCTGGATAAATACTTTCCAAATATATTTTCATCTGGTTCAGGCCACACTCAGTGGTAGTACTGTTGGCCACACGTTTGAAACCTCTGCTCTAAAAAGCTCAGACAATAGATTCATAATAGTTCTGTGAGGGAGAAAAAAGTCTGAAGGAAATTCTCATTAAAATCAACTCAATTATTTCAAGGATATCCATATCCCTGACTCTATTTCCTTCCTCATGTTTTGATTTTTCCCTTCTGGACAAGAAAAATGGCTTTCCCTGGGCAGAAAATAAAGCTTACAAAGATGGCGCCTGAGGCAGAACTGGTCTCAATTTCACTGTCAGATACAGTGCCACGAAGTCCTGCCAAGTGGGCACTGCCATCACCACCTGGTCCGTCACCTGCATTGCTGCTGAGGTCACTGTCTGCTCCCAATGTCTCTCCAGAACTGTTACTCACCTGGGGGAAAACAAGCAGTAAGGAATACTCCCCAAGGCAAAGAAATCCTCTAACAAGGAGTCAAGAATTTCTAAGTTGTTGGAACTCGATGTAGTCACCGAGAAAGAAGTGCCAAGCGCAGCCAAGGAGTATTTTGCTATTTGTAAAATTATGAGTGTGGAGGTCTCAAGATCTGGTCCAAGACAGAAAGACCCTTCTATGAACAGGCAGGTCCAGAGTGGGAACCCAGTGAACTGAAACTAGGGTGATTCTCTAAAGGAAAGCAACCTTCCTCCATTCCCTACACCCATGACGCCAGTGTGGTGTTCCCCTACCACAGTGCTAACTTCAGAATCCTGGCTTGTGCTTCGGACCATGACTGCTGGGCCTACACTAATGGTAGATTCCAGGTCACTTCTCTGAAATGAGAGAAAGAAAGACAAGGTTCAGCAAGTTACATGCTCTACCCTCAGTCTCCTTAAGAAGTACTCGCTTCCCCTTTCCCCACCTCTATGCCCTCCCTCCCAGAATAGATCATATACAAGGGCTGAGATGGCCACCTACATCCAGCCCCCAACAGGGTCATCAACAAACCTGAGAACTAGACATCAGGCTCACACCACTGTCTGCGCTGATCTGGGACTTTTTCTCATCTGTCTCACCAAGATCAAAGACAGGTTTAATTCCTTCAGGCCCTAAGGAAAGGGGGAGAATATCTGATTAATGAGGATGCACAGACTGTGAGACAGAGACAGCAGAACAAACTGGTCTCAGCACTGGTCAGCAAGTCAATCACCTCTCCATGGACTACTTTCCTCCACGTCCCAATAGATTAACAAGCCCCTAGTTCCTTCAAAACCAACTGAGAAGCATTCAACCTGGCTCCGAGGGGCTCAGTGACCCTCTTCTCGCCCTAGGCCCCAAACACAAAAAGACCCACAAACAAATGTCTAAACCACACGCCACTGCACTCACAGCTTGAACTCCACTGGTGCCTGAAGCAAAGTGATGGGTCACGCAGTGGCTCCCAAGTGAATGTCTGAAGGGGCTTGAGAAGGTAATGCCCAACGAGACAAAGAAATAGCGGTTGTTTTGCTGGACATTGCTCAGCCTCCTCAAAGTCTCCAGGTCTAAGATAAAGGTTTCCCACATTTCCTCTTCCCCCCCAACCCCAACAATGGGATGGCGGAAGGACAGAATGACAGAAAGCAAGAAAGCATCCCTAGGCAAGGCACCAGGGAGGGAGGTGCAGCTACAGACTCAACACAGGAGGGGCAGCACCCATCTCTGCCAACTGTGCCCAGAGGCCTTCTCGTAGGTGAGGGAGATGTCATCCAACAAGGGACTCTGAGACAAGCAAGCACTCTCCCCACCAACTCTGACGGCACAGAGAACCAGCTTCCCAGGGTTTACTCAATAGGAACATTAGCTATGAGGGGGAGAAGGGGTCTCCAGGCCTCATACCTGTATTACACATACCACCTACCTGTTCACACTTATTCCAAATATCCCCTAGAGCAAATTTGGATAGGGTTGACGCAGTAAGCCTGCTCCAGCTGGGCCTGGGGAGTTGGCAGGTATGGGGGACTTTGGGGCAGGGAGGGGGGCATTTGTTCCTTACTCTGTTTGTCCAAAGCTTTTTGTTTTTTCACTTCCTGGTGCTTGTTCCACAACTCTACCCCAGATGCAATGCAAGCAGGAGAGAAAGACAGAGAGAGTCAGAGGCTGGTCAGACGGGCGGAATGGAACCCCACCCCACCCCAGGAGATCCAGGCTAGGGTACAGCATTCCAAATCGAGTGTTCCAACGCCTCTCCACACACTACAGGAGAATGGAAGGCACAAAACTTCTGGTCCTACCTCATCAGAGCTAGTCAGGTCCTTGTCTTGGGTGGAAAGGACGTGAAATTACCTTTTTAGGACAAGGCAATTTGTAAAGACTCACTGGAGGAAAGTGCCACTTTAGGCATCAAACAAGCAATGAAAGGTTTTCGAGAGCTGGAATGCAGACATGATTAACTCACTGATGGCTTAGGAATGGATGGAGGCCTGTTTATTTAGCTAATGACCAATTCCCCAGCTACCGGTGAAAGAGTTCTTCCCACTCAAAGTCTGCACCACTCCCGTAGAAGCCTCAGAGATAGTCCTGACTCCTCAGCTAACAGCTTACTTAGCCTGATCCATGCGTTGAACATTCCAGATTGTCTAGAAGTCTGATGGAAGCTAAGGTCCCCCCTCCCTTCTGGCCAGTGTTAGAAGGAACATAAGAGAATTACAGAACAGCCTTTTGCAGTGCTCCAGAAGAGAGTTCTGATCTCACAATTCAGGAAACACTGACTGAGAGGAGCTTCTCACTGAGTCGGCAGGCTGAGGCGCCCACATGGGCGAGGCCATGTGGGATGGACCTGAATTCTCTCCATAACCACTTTTTGGTGATGAAGCAGCAGTTACTAAGGGTCATGACAAGTAGTCGACAGCATGAAGTGCACTGTTCAGGGACCCAGGACCAAGGGAAAAGCAAGCTAGGGCCTTGGCAGCTCAAGGTCAAGTGGTTTGTGGATGGGACACAGAGGGCGTCCCACTGTATTGCTGAAGGGACACTCTCCTTCTCATAGCAGAGCACCAAGCTCTTAGTCAAGGAAAGACTGAAATGCTTATAGAAAAACTGGCTCAGAGCACTACACTTCTGATACAGAGATCCCAAAGATGAAGAGGAGTATGGGAGTTTCAGGGCAGTCTCCACAGGAGTCAGCACTGTGTCCTGAAAGTGGATAAATAGGATAGGGAACAACATGGGCTCCAGAGGCCCAGGCAACCTTCTTTACTTTGGACACATCTCCCAACTCCCTCCTAGCTTTCCAGAGCTCACGTAGCCTCTTTACTCTACAGAAAAGAAACTCCAGGTGCCAATGAGTCAAGGAAGTCAGAAGAGCAGCACAGAATCCAAAATGGAGCCTCATTGGCCATTCCTCCCCATGCCCACTGTCCAGGTAGAGTCAAGGTGCAATAAGGGACAGGAGGAGGTATGAGGGTGTACTAGAAGGGCAGGGAGTCATCACTAGGTAAGCCTTCCTCTTTGAGAAGCAAAGTATGGCAAAGACAAGGACAGGATTCTGGATGAAATGTGGGCACAGAGAAAAGATTCAGAAACTAGCACTTCTCCATGGCACTGAGCACAGGAATACGCACCAATAGAAGCTACAAAATTCTCTTCCTTTAGGCTTCTGGTGTCCAGCTCCTTGGGGCCCTTTCCTGTAGCACTTGGTACCCGTGGTCCCAACTGGGGAACCCTCAACTGTGCCATGGCCTTTGGGTCTCCTCGTGCAGTCAGGCCTGAATCTTTGCCAACTGGTGTGTTCACACTATCTGTGGGACTTCTCTTCCGTTTATCTGGCTCTGAGGAAAAGGATAGCAACGTGAGCAGGCCAGAGAAGGAGGATGAAGGGACCAAGGTCTGGAGACTCAGTAGGATAAGGGGCAATGGAGAGAGGGGCAGATGGGAGGTGAACGAAATAGAACAGGCAGACTCCTGAATACAAGAAACAGCTGTGAACTGTCTACTCATAAAAGAACAATGTAGAGAGCAGGGTGGAGTGGCTGGGGAGCTGGCCTGGCGTCAGGAAGACCTGGGTTCAAGTCGTGACTCTGATCATCCTGACTGAGTGACTTTCATCATATGCCCCAGGTGACTGAGCTGCAGAAAAAGTGCCAACCTACAAGGCGCTGGTACTGAGGTTCCCTGCCTCAGTGAAATCACATGGGCACAATCCCCAACCCCAGTCAGCCAATAAACATTTAGTTCAAGGAGCTCATAGTCTAACAGGGAGAGCGCATTCAGATAAGGATGTACAAACAAGCTACAGCCAGAAGAGAACGGGAACAAGGTGTCAGAGCCCAAGAGTGAACTCTGCTTGAAGAGGAGACAAGCCAGGGCCGTAGGCCTTACCTTTGCTGTAGTAGTGGGTCTGGGCAATCTCCAGAAGCCCAAAGGTGCTGGCCATGCCACCGAGGCCAGCATTGGCATAAGACTGCTCCAAGCTCAGCACCATGCACTTCAGGAGGTCTAGCATGCCTTTGTAGACCTTTCGGCTTACCTCCTGAAACAACGATGGCAGGGGCTTGAACCCACCATGGTCCCGTCAGTTCTGCCCTGCCCCCATTGCCCGGCCCAGCCCAGTCACTGACCACGTCAGGGATCGTCTCCTGGCAAGCACCATCCTCAGGAGGCGCTAGGCGGTTCAGCTTGCTCAGAACAAAGCCTCGGAGCTGCTCGCTCTCCAGCAGCCGTCTCACCTTCTTCACACTGAGCCAGCCCACTCCTTGGCCATCCAACACACTGTGCACAACCTCTTTCAGGAACTGCTGGTTTTCACTGTGTCGACACAAACCACTCTAGAGGTGTGGCTTCTGGCCCCTGCCCAAGCCCTGCCTTGCCTGCCCAGTGTCTCACTCAACCATCACCATAACTCACTAACTGAACCCAAGTGATAAGCCTGAGCAAAAAACTGGACCTGCCCTCTTTAGGGGACACTGGGGGTTCTGAGAATCCCTTGCCCCATCACCCCTCCCCTCTCTCTTTCTCCTGGATGCCCTTCAAACACCGCTCTCCTGACTTGGCTGCCCTGCCATTCATCACCTGGAATTGCTGGCTCGTCCCTGAGGTGATGGAGACTCTCTTTTCACTGTGGGGCTGTGTTTGATGACGGATGACTTCTGATCCACCAAGGCTCGCCGGCTTCCTACAGCCAGGAAGATAGAAGCAATACAGGTCGCCATAATGGGTCAGCAAACAGCCCTGAGCAGCCACGGTCCGCACCCATTCCTAACAAGGGCGGGGTGGCAGTGGACTCAAGGCATCACACATAGGCAGAAACCAGCCAGGGAACACCGAGGAGGTGGAAATGGAGACAAAGCCACTCCACATGCACGTCCCCAGCACCAGCAGCACACTGTGGGCAAGCCAAAGGCATCATGGGGGAGAGGGTGAGGTAGGCTGCTCATTTGATGCTGCTTGCCCCACGAGTAGGGTGGCCCCAGGCAGGCACAGAAGATGCTAAGGAAAGAAAGTCATGCACAGCTCGCAGGCAAAACCCACCTTCACCGCTCCCGGGGCCGGCTTCAGTAACAATCTCCATTAGAGTATTTAGCCCAAATACTGGGACATAAAAACACAATTAGTAGGTGCACCACAATCCTCCAACCCCTAAACCCCTCAATGGAGCTGTAGCCAGAAATATGCCAAGCACCATGTACTCCGGGCTAGGCCCCAGAGCCCTGCTTCCAGTAGCTGCCATATTTGGTAGCCTCACCTGCAGGGACCCAGAGCTAGCTGAGCAAGGTCTCAAAGCCAGAGCTGGTAGGGAAAACAGCACAGGGAGCCTGGTAGCTCCAGGCACCACATAGCCACATGCTGGAAGGAAGAGTGACTGTTGACCGGCATGAAATACCCAGCCCGGGTTCCCCTCCCCTGAAATGATCCTCATCCTGAACAGACACCCTAGCAGGGGAGAAGGGGGCAGGGGACAAGCGAAGCAGATGAGAGGTGGAGTGTGGTCATGCAGTGAGGCAATCATTAATTGCTGTTTCCTTCAAATGTGTGAAATGACACGTCAGGAACACAAGTTCCCACTATGCCCCACTGAGGCTGCCCACATTGCAATGGCAACACCAAGTAACTGCACCCTCAGCAAGAAATATGGGAGGCCTTTTGATAGTCAAAGTTCAGATCAGGGACATGTCAACTCCCTTCTTGGTCTGGCCCAATCACAGTATCCCAGGCTCAACAGGCAGGGAACACCGCTCGTGTCGAATCCCACAGCCCCACTCGGGCTTCGTTAGCCACCAGTGCAGTTTACCAAACATCAGAACTTCAAGCAGACCAAACCAAGCAGCAGGCTTCACAGAACCCTGAGAGGGCAGGAAGCCAAGCCAAGAGGCTTCGTGACCTTCTCAGCAGCCCTCCTGAGTCAGCTCCTTGGAAGCTCTGGAAGTGAGGCACGGCAAACAACTGGCCCATCTCTTAAACAGTAACGGTAACAGTAACAGCATTTATAACACATTTAAGGTTTGCAAAGCAAAGCAAACCAGATCTGCTACATCATTTGATCCTCAGAACAACATTATTACCATTTTTCAGATAAGCTAACTGAGGCAGAGAAAGGCTAAGTGACTCCCCCAAAGTCATATATGGCTAGTAAGTGTCTGAGGTAGGATTAAACTTCCAGGCTCCAAGTCCAACATTCTTATCTACTACTACTACTACTACTACTACTACTACTACTACTACTACTACTACTACTATTACTGCTACTGCTACTGCTACTACTACTACTACTACTATTACTACTACTGCTACTGCTACTGCTACTACTGCTACTGTGCCGGGCACTGGGCTAAGTGCTGGGGACATATGAGGGCAGCAGGAACATACCAGGGACAGATCCCCACCATGCCACAGTCCTAAGTAAGACAGCAATGCCTTACCCTGAGGTAAGGAGCAACATTCACCTGCAACCACCAACAGGCGATGCCCATGACAAGCAGAGAAAGGCAAGAATTTCTGATATACAGAACTCCCTCCAGCACCAAGCCCCTCGACAGCATTCCTAGACAACTGGAATTTCTCAGATGCATTCACTCCGGTTACCTTTGAGACTGGGGAAGGGCGTTGTTTTATCTCTGGTCCCTTTGGTGGGCAGTGCAAGGTTGGAGAGGCTGAAGCTGGTGCTATGGTTCCGGTACAGGCTGCCTATAAGGAAGAGGGCCAGATCGAGGGGTCACAAGGCTCAAAAATCATGGCATTACACTTTCAAAATTCATCATCTATTAAACCATCCTCTTCCCCACCCCATAACTGTCCTTGCTTTGAAGCAACCCCACTTCCTCCTTTTTTCAGATACAGCCCAGCCTCCAACGCCCTGTTAGTCTTACGAACTATTGTCTGTTGTTACTACTGCTCAGTCCTTTCATATCCAACTTTCTGTGAACCCATTTGGGGTTTTCTTGGCAAAGATATTGGAGTGGTTGCCATTTCCTCCCCCAGCTCATCTGACAGATGAGGAACTGAGGCAAGCAGGGTGAAGTGACTTGCCCAGGCTCACAGAGCTAGTGACTGAGGCCAGATTTGAACTCAGGAAGTTGAGTCTTCCCGACTCTGCTCCATCTACTGCATCACCTATTGTCTACCCCAGGGTTTTTTAATCTATCCTAAACAAACCTAGAGGCAGGCAAAATGGAAGCTGTACTGGGGGCATAATTTTCTAGTGCTGTTTACCACAAAACAGATGGTGTCTTAAAACTACCAGTGAAGTCTCCCCTGCTGCTGGAACATATGAAAGGCAATTAGAATGGCAATGGTTTTGGATGAAAGACCCCACGCTGACCTCACCCACTGCTTGTGTTTCCTTTCTATCACTCCCCATATGTATAGCTATCTCTTCTCCATATACCAAATATGGGCTCATGCAGCTTACAAAGTCATGAAAGACTTTTTCACTAAGCAAAGAAAGGGTTGGATGTTTTCCCAATTTATAAGTGATAAATAATATAAACAAACAGTTCTCCAAATAAAAATTTCCCACTATGACTACCATATAGAAGGATGGGTAAGGAAAATACGCATTTCTGTAGCACCAGCTCCAATTCACTAATATAATGAGAAATGGAAATCAAAGTTTTCACTTTACATTCAGAAAATTGGCAAAGATGATGAAAAAGGGAAAAAGTCGATGTTGGCGGGGCTGTGGGAAGGCAGGAACACTAATACACTACTGGTGGAGCTACAAATTACTCCAATCATTCTGGAAAGTAATTTAGAACTATGCTTCTAAAGTAACTAAACACCTACACCCTTGGACCCAGAGAGCCTGCTGCTAGGAATGTATCCCAAGGAGGTCCAAGACAGAAAGAAAAGGTCCATGCACCAAGGACTAGAAATAAAATAGGTTCCATCAACTAGGAAATAGCTGAACAGACTGAACTGAATGAATGTGGTAGAAATGGCAGAGAAAAAGAATCAGGGGTAAGTAAAGAGAACCAGAAAAGCAACAGACACAAAGAACTGAACACTGGGCAATTCCAATAACCAGCGTGGTTCAGAGAAAAGCTGAGAAGACGCTCCTCCTTCCCTTCACTGCACAAGTGCAGACTGTGCACATGGGATGCCACATAGCCTGTTGTAAGTGGTATGTTCTGCTGAACTGCTCTGACCCTTTCTTTTTATTTTCATTTTTTATATCCCTTCCTTCTTTAATCTTTGTTACAAAGGATTGGCTTGTTGGGTAGAGAATGAGGAGGTAGAAATGTAGGTGATGAAAAAACAAAAGGCAGAAGATGAAATTTTCAAAAGAAAAAGAAACGGTTTTAAATCCCAATCCAACTTGGCTGAGGCACTTTAACCTTGATTGTAGCTATGGAGACGTTTCCTCTGAGTATTTATCTTGAGTAAATGTGCAGCTAGCTTGTTTCCAGTGAACTCCAAATAAATGAATGAGTGAAAAAGAATTTCCTAAGGGTTGCCTGTATGCCAAACATCATAGGTACAGTCTTCTCGCCCTCTATTGGCTCTATCCCCTCCCCCATCCCCTGGAAGAGGGTGAGTCTGGCAATGATCTATGACCAAAATCTCCATGTGGCCTGAGAGTGCCACCCACGTTTAACTCAGTTATGGCCCAATCATGGGTACAGGAAATGGGATACACAAGGAATTCAATTTAATTCAATTCAGTCAACATTCATTAAGTAACTCTATATAAGACAGGTACATTTAGAAAAAGCCTCACAGAGTTCATGGCACTTACTGGCAAAAGACATGATGCCCCCGAAGCCCTCGCTGCTGTTGTTGGAGACTGTGGAATTAGGAGAACTTGCCCGAGAGTCTGACTCTGCATCTGAATCGCTTGCCAGCTTTAGGCTACTGGGCCGCAGCAGCTTTTGAGCCCTTGGAAATTCACAGTGGCACTTGTCAGCTCCAGACCAAGGTGCCTCACCTTTGGAGAAGTACAGACCCCAGCTACATTGCTACAACCAGTCCCCTTCTCACTGACCCCAACCCCTATGTCGGGGGAACAGCAGAACAGGTCAGTTTTTCTGGTCATGCTTCCTCCCCTGGCTAACTCTGGTAAGGGGGCCCATTGGTAGGCACGTTAGTGGGCATACCCGAAAAAGTAATCCTAACTCTTACCTACTGCCATTGAGGTTTTGGGTAAATCGCGGGGTGTAACTCTCCTCCTCTTCCTCTTCCTCTTCATCTTCCTCAGTAGGAAATCCATACTGAGGTTCGAAGTACGGGTTGTCATAGTCGCGCCTACGGCCCAAGGCCTCCAGGGGGGCCCCACTCTCTGCCTCACGCTTATCCAAACTTAATTTGCCAAAACTGGGAGGCAAAGTACGGAGGGGGTTGGAGAATCCTGTTGCTGCCTTGTCGTCCACCTCTGTAAATTCAGCAGACTCCTGCAGGCCATGGCACATAAGCTCTGGTCAGTGGAGTCTGACTAAGCCTTCTGTATCCCTACCTTACCAGGAATCAAGCCAGGCTAACCCAGGTTCCTAATCTCAAGGCTCTGACAGGAAATACTTATGGAAAAAGGTCTCTGACAGACATCCCAAACCTAACTACATTTCTTCCCCAAAGATCTGTGGAAATGGGGCTTCAGTCACAGACTTAAAAGTAAGTCTGCTGACATTTACCCAGAAGGAAAATTGCTTTTGGTAGGAGAGGGCTTTAAACTGCAGTATCCACTTATACAGGGAGAAGAGTGATAAGTGAGACCCAGTCCAATCTAGTACTGAGGAAGGAACTAGGGAATATTATTTTCCCCCAAGAAGGGGCCCAAATCCTAGACAATAGTTGCCACCTTTCTTCCCTTCCAAAGCCCTACGCACAGGGTTGGCTCCATGAATGATGGTACTAGGGCTGCTGCTGGCTGTGGTGCTGGAGCTGGAACGAGGCTGGGGGTTGTCCTGGGAATTCTCACTGTCTGGCCCAGGTTCATCCAAATCCCCCTGGTTTCCCTGCAGCTCATCAAATGCCACCTCACTGGCATCCCCCAAGGCTGCGTGGGTTAGCAGATCCACATCTACAAAGATTCCAGGGGTGAGAAAACATAGATCTTCCCATCCATTGCCTGACATTCTGTCCAGGGCTGGCCCACTGTCCCATAAGATACTTACTGGGTGTGTCACCATTGATATCACATTTCATCATTTCACTAACGAAGTCACCCAGGGATGAATAGGAAGAGCTTGAGTCATCATAATCCACACTATCACTGCCACTGCCAAGTTAAGAGTGATAAGTCCAAGAGAAAGTTGTTAGAGGGAGAGATGGTGAGGGCTACAGAAAAGACATACTAACAGTTCAAGATGGAGGCAAGAAAGAAGGGTGACCTCCTGGCCCAGGGTCAGACCACCAACACAAAGAGAAAAAAGCAACCTAAATTCATCCCAGAGTCCTAAGAACCATCACGGAACACCAGGAGAAGGACAGAATTCAGCTCCATAACGCCATGAGACTTCGTCAGGCACTGCTCACCTGTCATCAGTTGGGTCTGAGTCAGAATTGTGCTCAGGCGGCACACTCAGTGCCTCAGCTAGCTGGGAGTTACTGTCATAGACGCGGTAATAGATTGGCTGCAGCTGGTGTGCGTACCACTTGGGCTTGTCGCCAATCAAGGCTGGATCAAACATGTCTGCCCAGAAAGGAGATATGATCAGTGAGAGCTGGCAGCAGACAAGAGAGGAAAGTAGAAAACAATAAGGAACAAGGCAGGACATGAGTAGGGTGAAAGAAAGGAAGAAGAAAGAAAAAGAAAGAGGAAAGGGGTACAAAGATGAAAGGACAGCTGTACTCACTGTTGTGGATTCGCTGAAAAGCGTAGTTGGTGGGGTTGAGGATCCATTCGCCAAAGTACTCCACAGCTTGGGTCCTGGCCAATTTCTCAGCAAAGGGGGTCTGTCGGGGACGTGAGGCTAGAAAAGAGCCAGCTTGGAAGGCTACCACAGGTCGGGGGAAGAGACGCAGGGTGCGTGTGTGCATCTGGAAACCCTGAAGCACATTGGGGGAGTTGAAGAATCTCACCATGGCCACCCTGAAGAGAAAGATGATGGTGGAATTATCTGATCCAGCCAACATCCTACAGAGGGAGAACCTTCAGACTCCAAGGTTGTAGACAAACCCCTAAGGCTACCATGAAGCTGCAGCCAGTGGTGAAGATGAATGAGCCCCGAGTGTTATACTCCAAAATAGGTTCGGGTTTAGACTGTTCTTTAAAAAAATTATCTTTTGACCTCAGGCTATTCTCCTGTTTTTCATCCCTTTCACACTAAGTCTCTGTACTCCCTGCCTGCATCTCCTCACCATCCACTCACTCTCCAATCCCTTGAAGTCAAGCTTCCACTATCACCATTCTATAGGTACTGCTCTCTTGAAAGTTTCCAATCGTTTCTAGATTATGAGCTCCAATGGCTGTGTCTCAGTCGTCATCCTCCTTGCATTTCTGTAGCTTTCAACACTCTTTTTCAGATCCTCTCTCCTCCCACGGCTCAGGCGACAATGCCCTCCTCTCATCTTCCTCCTACCTGTCTGTCTTCTCCTCCGTTGCCTTTGCTGGCTAATTGTCTGTCTCCTGTTCCTTACACAAAGTGTTCTCCAAGGATCTGTTCTCTACACTGTCCACCTTGGGTTCCACACTCCACATTCATAGCTTCAATTAGCACCACCATGCAGATGACTCCCAAACACATTTGTATGTACGCATACACACGCTGAGAGCTAATTTCCCCCTTAACTCCAGTCCAACATCCTTACCTATCTGCTGCACAGTACTGAGATATTTGCACCAGCACTTACAATTCAACTCAATTTAACACGTAAAAAAATGAACTTCTTCTTTCTTCCTAACCCTGCCCTTCTCCAAACATCCCTGTTTTTACTGATGAATGCTGACATTCTTCCAGTCACTGGGTTGAAATCTGAGAATATTCTTTGGATTCAAGATGAAAAAAAGGAAAGAATCAAGCAGCAACTGATTTCTGTTGATTCTATCTAAAACCCAACATCTGCCTCAGTCCCGCTCAGCCCGGGCCCCGCTCGAGCGCAGGCTCAGGTCTTCATTTTCTTTTGCCTGGAATATTGTAAAAGCCTCCGGTTGATCTCTTTGTTCCCATTCTTCATATCCTCAATCCCCATTTCAGTTAGATATTCAAAGGCATCTCTTTCACCAGTGCACATCATAGGCCACCCACACATGGCCATCACAACTCATTCTCGTCCACGTCCTCTCAGTGTGCTGGGGCCTTCCTCAATTTCTCTTAGTGCTCCAAGGGTCCAATGAAACACAAAACCTATTCGTTATCTCCTGTACTCACCAGGGGCCCAACCCACGACTTTTCACTCATACATTTCTTTGAATATATCCTCTGTTTCCTTTGACCTTTGTAATTTCTTCTTGTAATGTGTCTTCTCTTATCTGTCGTGTTCTTCTCTATTGTTCTCTGGCTAAATTTTTTGCCATTCTTTAAAGCATTTCTTTAAATTTTCATGCTTTAAAGCATTCTTTAAAGCATAGAATTAAAGCACTATAGCATTTCATGATTCATGGACACACAACACTGGAAAAATTTTGTTTCTCAGTTATTCAGTTGTGTCCAACTCTTTGTGATCCCATGGACCACAGCATGCCAAGCCCTTCTATCTTCCACTGTTTCTTGAAGTCTGTCCAAGTTCACATTTATTGTTTCCATGTACTATATGTCATCTCATCTTCTGCCATCCCCTTTTTCTCATGCCTTCAATCTTTCCCAACATCAGGGTCTAGAAACATGTTGGTATTTAAAAGACTGGTCTTTGTTTCAGTTCAATAATAGGCCCAATGTGTGTCTCTCAAGATAATATTTTGATAATATTCATTTGCAGCATCTGTCCAAGATAGACATAGTCATGGAAATATTTAACAAGTTGTCTGTCATTAGTATATACTATAGTCTAGATCAGAGATAGGAAACCTTTGGCCTCAAGGCCACATGTGGCCTTCTAGGTCCTTGGGTGCAGTCTTTTGACTGAGTCCAAGTTTCCAAAAACAAAACCTTTTATGAAGGGGATTTGTTCTGTGAACTTTGGATTTAGTCAAAGGGCCATACTTGAGGACCAAGAGGGGCCCCACCCCGAGACAAAAACCATTCCTTATGCTTTAGTCAGGTTTTTCCTGGCTAAGACCTTAGGCCAAACTTGCTTGAGTCGCTTCCAGCACTTGATGAAATCAGCACAATGTTGTCCCAAACTTCCCCATCTCTAGGGAAGTCCTCTTTAACTTGAACCCTACGCTGGATGCCTCCTTTAAAGGAGTGAAATTCATCTTTAATGAGCATGCGTCTGACATGAATGAACAAAGGGAAGTCAAACCAGGTTCTCCGTTACATCTTTCAAGGAACAGAGATTAATCCTGACACACATATGGGAAATACCTGTCGGAGAAGAGCCTTTTAAAGGGTGGAATTTTGATTTACCAAATGAAACGCCTTCTTATAGTCAAATAATAAATATAGTAGGATCATATCTGTCCTATAATTGTTATGCTAAAGATCCATCATGGAACATCACTGATGAAAGCTTGCCTACTCCCTTCTGCTAACCTCAGCAAAGACACCCTCATTATGCAAGCAGATTACTCTTATAAAAATGCTATGGATGAGAAAAGTAGGTACATAGAGCAACAGTTACTATGTTCACTCGTTTTCCTTTTACAAAGTTGTTTGTGTTGTTTTAGTCATTTTCTAATTGTGTCTTACTCTTCATGACCCTTTTCTGGGGGTTTTCTTGGCAGAGATACTGGAGTGGTTTGCCATTTCCTTCTCCAATTCATTTGCCAGATGAGGAAACTGAGACAAACAGGATAAAGTGACTTTCCCAGGGTCACACAGCTAGGAAGTGTCTGAGGCCAGATTTGAACTCAAGAAGATGAGTCTTCCCAACTCCAGACCCTGAACTCTTAACTGTCCTTACCCTCTTTTGAGGGTAATGTTGGAGATTTTGGTAGCTTTCCCTCCAGATAGCTTGAGAATAAATCCTCAGATTCAGTTGCATAGAGAATCCTCTTTGTATGTTCTGATGTATGCAAACATTCTTTTTCCAGTATTTAACGTTTTTTTTTTGGAGGCAATCAGCATTAAGTGACTTGCCCAAAGTCACATAGATAGTGACAGTCCAGATTTGAAGTCAAGTCCTTCTGACTCCAGGGCAAGTGCTTTACCTACTGTGCCACCCAGTTGTCCTCCCACCCAATTAGTTTCTTAAATAGAGTACTTATGATGTAGTGGTGTGAGGCTTCTGTGTAATCTACAAGTCTTTGGTTTCTCCTGCTCCTTACTCTTAGAAATACATACATACATACAACATGTCTATGCATATATTCATAGATATGTATACATGTGTATATGCATTGCTATATGTGTATGCACACACATGTGTTCACACACATGCATACATATGTACACATACATATGCTGTCCTTCCGTATGAGCTTCCATTATTTTCATGGTAATTTTTGCAATGACTGACCATAAGCATTCAGTAGCCAAATATCCCCAAATGATGTCTCTCATTGCTTTTGAATTAGTGACAAAACCAACTTGGCCAATTCCTTGATCGGCCTCTCCAAGGACAGCCTATGGGTCAGGCTTCCCTTTTACTTACTTTATAATGAGACTATCCCTCAGGCTTCCTCTTCTTTAGCAGTGGTCACAACGCAACAGAAAAGGGGACAGGTGGTGCTAAAAGTCTTAGTTTTTAGAGCTATAACCATTAATTTTGCTGTGGCATTGTCCAATGCCCAATGAGTGGGTATCCTATGAAAAGTGAATTGTATCAGTGTTGGCATTCTCCCTATAAAGGAAAGCAAGTTCACACAGCTGCCAAAATCTAAGACTCAGGTTTAACCCTGTCACTCTCCTGATCAAAAACCTTCACGGACCCCCTGATGCATCTAGGGTGAAATCCTTAAGCCCAAGCTGGCATCCCAGTCTTTCTCACATTATTCCCTTTCACTCAAACTGGAATACGCCAGCTTCTGCCCCATCCCATGCTCCTTCACTTGCCTGGAATGGATTTCACCTCCACCTTTAAGAATCGTCCTCATCATCCCGGACTCAGCCCAGGTGCTACCTCCTCCATAACCACCTCCCTCTCCTAATTCCCCCATCTGACAGTCTTCTCTCCCTCCTCACAGTCCAGAGCACTGTGACTAACTGAATCTCCTCCTGGCCCCCCTTCCTCCCTACCTGGAATCACGTTTATCCGAGGTTATGCTGTATCTCCCTCAGGATAATATCTTCTTGGCAGGAGGAATGGTGCCATGGTTTATCTTTGTGCCCTCAGCACCCAGTACAATGTTTGGCACACAGTAGGCCTTTAATAAGCACTTGGATGTACCTAAAAGGTCTCTAGGTGTGATAAGCTTTCTGCTACTCCAAACCAGTTTTCTCCCACCATTTCCTCCTATCTTAGCAATCAAACACTTTAAAGTGAACAGAGAAAAGCCAATATTGCAATCCCAATTTTATAAAACTCAACAGAAGTACCCAGGCTCCAAGCCTGTCCAAAGCACCAAGGAGACCAGTTCAAGAACTCGTCACCATACAGGCATGCTTGATCTCACCTGGTGGCCACATCCACTGAATCCACATCGTTGCCATAGATGAGGGGGTTGAATTCAGTGGAAGGTGTGGACTGCAAATCACTGGACGGCCTTCCCAAGAGTAGTGGGATGTCCTGGCCTTCATGGAACTTCTCCAGGTTGAGGATAGGCTGGGTGTTCAGACTCATGCTGGCAAGAGCCTGGGGAATAAGAGGCATTTGAGCAAGGAGGATGGAATCCTGGGAAATAAGCAGCCATCTTCTGGGAAAGAGCCTCTGCCTTTCACTCCAGCCTAGGCTAGTGGAGATTTGTGGAGAAGAACTGTACTCACAAATAATAGACCATACATCCATGACCCAACTATCCCAAAGATCTCTGTCCTGAAATACAGATCAAAATGCCTAAGTATGTGGAAGATAATCCTAGTCATACAAGCACCTCTCGCTAAGGGCACAGGGATTCTTAATCAAGTCATCTATAATCACCAAAGATGAAATCTCACAGACTCAAGACCAATGAATCCCAAAGGGAGAAGTCTAGTTCTGGCTTCCATCAACATTTGAACATATTTATTTTCCTATTCCCTCCTTCTTCATTTCTCCTTTGTGATGCCTGTTAAAAAGTCACCAGTGGTGAAGAAATAATCAGGGGAAAACTACAGCGAATGACTTGCACTCACCCTCACCAGTCCCTGCAGCAAAGAGCATATCATGTAACATCACCAGCAGGGAAACAGGGGAAAGCGATGGAGGATGCAGGGTGACCCACTTAAAATGACACTGCTATCACTAAGAGCTACCAGTGAATGCCTCAGTAACACAACAGAGGGGAGGGGAGTTATGAGGTGCTGAGTGAGAAGCAAAGCCTCCAGGGGATGGCCCAAGATGGGGAAGTCACACATGTTACCTTCAAGTACTGCATGCAGCATGTGAAAGGAGGAAGAACACAAACCAATGAGAAATGGATGGAATGGACCAAGCCAGGAAAGGGATTTCTGAAGGAAAGACACTACGGAGACCTGGGTTTCAAGAGGAAAATATAAGAAAAGACCCCGTGAAGAGAACTGGACACACACAAACGTTCCTTGAGTCGGCAATAACTTCAAGGCCATGCAAACAGAGGAGAAACAAGAACTGACAGGTTGCTTGTAAGGCATAAGGAGTATGACAGGGGCAGACTATGCATAGGACACTAACAAATGCTGTATTTGAGATGATCCTGACTTCCTGCAATGATGTGGGAGGTTGTTTCCTAGAGATGAGTCCATCCCCCCACCCCTGAAGGCCCGCACTGGAGCACCCTGAGCTGCTCCCCTCCCCTTCCTCCACTCACCTGTTTCAAGTGCTTTTTCAGTTCTAAGGATTCAGGCTCTGGCAGGATGGGCAACACCTCTGCATTAGTTGGGGCAATCACCTATGGCAGGCAGAGCACAGTGACTGTTAGGATATGCCAGAAGCTCCTTTTACAAGCACCTCCTCAAAAGATCACCTAGCAAACACAGTCTGACATCTGGGTTCCAAACCTTACACTGGCAGTGACTAGGTGAGGGACCATGGTCAGGCCACTTCACCTCTGAGTCTCAGTTTCCTCAACTGGAAAATGGGGAGAATCATATCTACTTCACCAGGTCAGTTTAAAGATCAAATGAGATAACAGATGAAAGCCAAAATGCTTTATAAAACATTATTTAAATGTCAGCTGGTATCACTCCTCTTCATCTGTTGAATTCCTCCTACCCATTCTTTAAACCCTAACTCAAAGACTACCTTTTCATGAAGCCTTCCCTGATGCCCACATTCTGTCGTGACCTTTTCCTCTTTAGTTGTACTTATACATTTCGAAGTATCACAGTTCTCTACTATCTATGAGAAGACTCTAAGATTCACGGGAGTTGGCTGTGTTTTGTCTAAACTTTATCTCCTCTAGAACTGAGCACAGTATTATATAGCTAAGTCCTGATTAGTGCAAAGAATCAATTCCCCTTGAGTGGTCACATTATTTGAATTTGTACAGCATATTTCCATTGGGTTAGAACCAATTATCATCTTTTATGTAGCTGTAACTACGAGTGGTGAGAATTCAAACATATGCAGGCACTTTGAGAAATTCATTATTCATACTAATAAGAACCTAGCTCTACACAAAAAAGATCCTGAATAAATGTTTGTTGAACTAAACTGTACACAGGCCAGGATGCCTAAACCGAGGCCACCAGCTACAATGAGAACCCACTGAGGCTACAAAACACTGATGGAGAAGTTCCCTCCCACGGTCTTTACCAAAAGGTGACACAACCATCTATTGCTTCCAGTCCACGTTAGCCAAGAGACAACTGCCTGGATCTACCTGTGTGACATGAAAAAAGTCTCTTCCCCTCTAAAGGCCCACTTTCTCTCCTATATAATTAGGAGGTTGGATGTCCAGCTTTAAATCCTATAATTTAGGACTATATTTGGACTCCTGAGCAGTCACCGCTGCCTAACAACTCTCAAAGGATGAGGAAAAAGCACCTAATTCTGGGGGGAAATTGGATGATTGCACCCTTTAGGGCAAGGCTAAGGGCCTTCCATCTGTACTACTCTCCTGTTAGTTAACAAAGTAGGAACAATACTTCTGTTCTTTGTTCAACTACAGCAGTGACCTCAAAGACTAGTCCAGGCACAAGCTGAAGACAAAAAGTAGAGCTCCACTGCAGACAATCCCACCATCTCCTGCCAGGTGTCTCACCCGATTGCTATCCAGATCCACCAGCCATACATCATCTGGCATCTTGAAGTCCAGTTTGTAGAGGAAAAAGCTGGCAGGGACCCCAATGATGTAAGGGGTCGGGGCTAAAAGCAGCTATGGGTGAAACACAGAATGAGGCACAGAGAGCACACACACCAACCCAACCAATCCCATACACCAAGACAGAATTTTATCAGAGAAAGTAACACTGTCTCCACAGCCTTCCTGTTCTTTGAGCATCTCTCCCTTAGAGCCAGATACAAGGATGAGACAATAGAGGTGAAAGAGTCAAAAGTCACAATGAAACTCACCTGCTCTGCAGATGCCATGCAGGTAGGAAGCAGTGGGATAACAGGAAACATGTACTCTAGCGGGTAGATCATCGCCACAAATGCCATCACTGACATGGAGAGGGCATTGTAGTCTCGGGACTGTAACACCACCTGACACAAAGCCATCCGAAAATGACCCACACCTCAGCACAGCATCGAGGAAATGCCTGCCACCAACCCACAAATTATGTTTTTTCACTACATCCGAATTACTTTCCCAAAGCCCAGAAAGTTTTCCTCTTTCCCTGTGACCTCAGTAATTCTTTTCCAACAAACTCCTTTGCCTCAATAACCTTGTTCCTATTCCTCCAGTCCTAGAACACCTCCTTAAAAGAGGTTTAATGGTCTTTCTCTCTAGAGGATTAGGTCAATAGAGTCTTTGAGCTATCCTTGGGAATGTCTGTGTGTCTCTTTCTCTCTTTCTCCCTCAGAGCCCCCCTCCCCCAGAAGAATGTTCCTCTTACCTTGTGCTCCAGCAAGATACAAGACAACACCTGCAGACAGGCGTCTACACCCAGAAGTTCCAAGGGCAGATGCAATGGGAAATCTACCAGAGAGAATCGAGACGGGTCAGGGAGCGCAAAGGTCAGAGCAGGCTGTAGCTCCTGGGGTAGAACTTCAATGTCCACTCGCTTCTGGCCAGATATGGGTACTGGGGAGCGCAACAATCGATAGATCCAGGCTTCAATCTCACGAAGGTCATGCAGAAGGGCACTGGATTTCTCTTCTACCAGGAGTGAACCCGTGAAAATGCGCCACATAGTGTCCCTGAAACACAACCAACAGAAAAAAGACACCTAATCATCATTTTACCTGGAGAACAAGGACTGTCTTGGGCCTTCTTTTGTATCCCCAGTGTTTAACCTGGCACATACTGTGTGCTTAATAAATGCACCAAAGGAGAAAAGATCTGTAACTGGAATGGAAGAAATGGTAAGAACAGCCTCACATTGGACTCAGCCATGGTCCAACCACAGGAAGAAGTGGGTTAAAAAGGAATGCCAACACAGAGGGTGGGTAAGGTCTGCTCTAGTGCCAATGACAATGAACATGAAATTCATTGCCTCTTTTCCAAATGAGAATGCTGTAGAGAGCCCAATTCTCTAAAACCCTTCTGCTTAACCAGGAGCCCCAAACATGGGGTGAGATTTGTTTGGACTTCCCTCTAACCCCAGACTCCACCAGATCAAGGGAGATTTAGGACCTTTACAAAAGGGAGAATACCAATCTCTCACACCCTTTGGTCATCAGCTATGGTAAAGACCCAGCCAAATCCTCTCTGTGCCTCTCAGGACTAGACAGTTGAGTCAATGGCACCCCTGTACCTCTGTACCCCTCGGGGGATGGCCAGTTTCTTGCCAAGTAGTCTCTCGCTGCAGCAGTCCACCAAACGCTTGAGGGTATATAGACACTCTCGGAAGGTTGTGAAGAAAGGGTAATGGCTGAGCACACACAGGGATGTCAGGGTGCTGTTGCGGGAGCGGCTCCCCCCCTTTGCCCGGCGCTTGCCTCGAGGAGACTGGTTCCCATCAGGGGTCGAGTCAGCACTAGGAGGCTGCAAAGAAGGGCCACTCTCTGACTTCTCTGTGCTTGCCTCCTCTGGAGTGGGAGTGGCCTTGGCAGCTTCCTTGGTGCGATGCCCTGTGCCACCATCCACCTTTTCCTTGGGCATTCGCTTCTGGAAGGAGCGGTAGAAGTTGACACAGATGCCATAGCGAGTAACCCCAGTGTCCTTATCAGTGAGGGTGAAGACAAAGGAGGTGTCATCCCGCAGGCTCATGCGTCGTTGCCGTACACTAAGACATCCCTCGGGCTGGCAGAAGAACACCACATCTGGAGGGAGGGGGAATTCGGGGTAGTCTTCCAAGGGGTAGCGCCGGAGCAACTCTGGGGTCTGGGCCACACTGTCACTGCTTGGTTGCCTGGGGGACACAAAACCAGCACAGTCACCCTACAGGGACCAAAGGGCCTGCCCAATTTCAGTCATCACAAAGCAGCAGAGGCAGCATGGCCTAGTGAGTCTGGTGTCAGGCTTAGAGTCCTGAAGATCTGGGTTTAAATCCTATCTCCAAAGCTTTCTAGATGGACATATCACTGAACCTCTCTCAGTTTCCTCATCTGTAAAATTGTGACCAAAATACTTGGAACACCTATCTCACAGGACTGCTATAAGGATCTCTGAAAGCCTTAAAGAATTGCAGAAATGCCAACTACCAGTCCTGTTGTTACTCATCAACAAATTAACTCATGCTTCTATTTTAGACCCACAGTCCTAGAAAATCTTGGGTGCTACATAACCCCTGATAATGGCTTGGCTAAATAGGGGATCCACATTTATCAGACCTTATCCCTATCAGAGTCACTGAACCCAACAGGAAAGGTAGGAAGTTAACTCAGTTATGCTTAAGAAGCTCATAGTGCAAGATTGTCTTGCTTGCTCACAAACTAGAAAAAAGTTCAGAGATAGGGATGGAACACAAACGATCACTGCAGGATAAGGAACTGGAAATAAGAAAAAACAGAGCGACTTGCCCTGACCCACAAAGCTACTAGGACAGGGTTTCTTCACCTTTTTTGTGGCATGACCTCTCTGGAAGTCTGGTGAGGCCCATGGACCACTTCTTAGAGTAATGTTTTCAAATGCATACAACGAAATACATAGGATTATAAGGGAAAACAATTACACTGAAACATAATTACCAAATATTATAAAGACGAGCGCACAAGTTTTTCACCTCAGATTAAGATCCCCTGTGCCAGGATCTGTTTCTATGTACCAATACTCTTACTCCTAGCCCCTCTGTCGGTTCTTTACCTATCTGCCTCAGTTTCCTTACCATGGTGAAAGAGCACAGTAAAACTGTAAAACTGAGATGCAACTGAACATGAGCAGGGAATGGAGTAAATTCCAGGCCTTCAAGCTTGCCCAGAGGGAATGGGCATAGGTGATGTGTGACTTGATTGACTTAACTGTATTTCTTAGAACTGTAGTTCTAGGGGAGCTTTCTTGTCTGGATAGGGATGTGAGGGGAGAATGGAGGGAGGGTAATGGGGAAGTAACAGCAATGTGAAAACCAGACCATTTCAATAGAATGTTTTTAAGGAGGAAGGAGTGGAGGCAAGTCTGAACTCTAGAAAACCAACTCCAGAACATTACCTGGCCCCAATGATCACTAGGTAGTCGAGTAAGCGAGGGCAAACCTTCTTCTTCTGTACCATGATTCCAAATCACCTGCTCATCTCAGAGAAACTTCAGGGTACCTGACTGGGAATCAGAGAGAATTCTGGAAATAGCTGATGATGGCAATCTAAAGGAAGAAATGTACTGAGAAGCTTCATTGCTGTACTTGGGTGATTAATGCTTCCCACTTCCATCATCCTTAGATAGAGGCATCAGAGAACAAGTCACCATGTCCTCTAACCCAGCAGAATCAGAGATGGAGAAAAGAACACTCTCTCAGCCTGGCACTCTATTTTGGCTTGTGAGCTGAGAATGAGTCAAACGTAATGCAGAAGGACAAGTTATACTCCCCCCACCCTAGCTAGTTTATTTTTGGCCCCACCTGGGGGGGAGAGTGACGTTTCATAGCAGGTCCAGTAGGATGCTCTGTCTTCCTGATTAAGAGAAATAACATCACTTTCAGGGCAGCCCTGGGATTTTCAGTCCATTTCAATGGGTTTCTGAATCAAACTAGACCTTCAAGTCTGCCTAATCATTAACCCCCTAGACCAGACCAAACCACCTACTTTCACCACTATTCTGAATTCATCTTGATTCGGACTATTATAAAGACTGTACACTTAATTTAGGTGGGCTAGCAGCAGTAACTGTTACAGCATAAGTAGTGTTACAACATAAGAGTTGAAAAATCAGAATCTCTGTGCTCCCTTTGCCCCCCACTCCACTGTTCCAGGGCCAAGGAGCCACAGCCAAGAGTTCTGCCCTTGGTGCTGAATCTTCTACAGGGAACCCAGTATTGCAGTCAAACAGAGCAGAGAAAAGGAGATCATGGGATCTTTCCCCTCTACTGTAGGCTGTCAATATTAGGAAATGAAAGCAGGAATACTTAGCACTGTATTTGCTACCCCTTGGAAGTGGGAAGTGGTGAGGGGAAGGGAGACTCACTAAATGACTAAGCTGTGTGTCCAAAGTGAGGAAAAGCTTGAGAAGTCTTAAGTAAGAGTGATGCCATCCAGCTCCTTCATCCATCTGCACAACCCTTCCCAGGGCTAGTTTAAATACACTGGGCCTTATTCATTACACACATGGGGGAGAGCCTCATTTATCACACACACACACCCTAATCACTGCTTGCCATGCACACAGGTTGGTAGACATGTAAACTTACTATATGCTTACAGACTTCTTGGTTCTCCTCTACAAAATAACATACACCATTTAGCCCAGCTTCCTCATGCACCCAACCCTCAGGCTTCTTCTGACATTCCTCAAACCCCTCAAGAAGCACAGCATAGCAGGACCTGCAGGTAATAGGATTCAGTTCTGTCTCCATAGCAACTCCAGCTCTCAGCGCTATTCAGTGCAGTCAAAGCCCCTCCCCTACTTGGTGACCAAATGGCATGAGCTGAGCTGGAGTGTCCCAGAGCCCATGATCATGCATCCTCCCTCGACCTAGGAGCTTCTCTCTTCTTCTTATTACAGCACTCAGAGCTAGCCTGTTTTTTGACCCACCTGCCTTCAATATCCACATTCCCCCAGTCTGGATCTTGCTTTCAATTCCTCTCCACTGCATAATGAAAACCAAGGTTGTGACTGCTCTATATGCCTCCCGGGGACCATCAGCAACCTGGCTATCGATTCGGTCAGCCTCTTTGTCCCTCCTCCTCATACAGGCATCAGTAGACTGCAGAGGGTAGGGTAACCCTACAGAATTGAACTCAGATCAGCAAGTCCAAGTAGGAAGGGGCACCAAGAAGGAAAGAAGGAAAAGAACAGGTTGGGAGAAGTGGTTAAAAAAAAATCCCTTCTTTGAAAAAGAAGCCTTTATAAGACTGAAAAATACCTTAGGAGAAAGGGGAGGATAAAATGATCACTGTAGAGCACAATCGAATCTACAGGACCAGAGCTCAGAGCTGAGCCATGAAGTCTGTTTAGTTTCTGAAGTCTGCTGTGTTTCCCTGAGCAAGCTGCCCCCTGAGGAAATCTCAGAGATCTCAATCATAGCTTCTTCTACCAACTCACTGGGCATCCTTCGTGGACCCCTCCTTCTCGTGGGGAGCCATTTCATAACAGCTCGATCCTTATCATGGCTTCCTCTTAATCTCCTGGGGTTACTAAGAAAACCAAAACAACTCTGTGGCCTAAACTGCTATGGGAGCCTTAGGGCCAGATCCAGTATCAGTCACTAACGTTGGGTGAAATGGGTAAGAGAGATAGCCAGGGCCTTGCCAGGACTGCTCCTAAGAGCCCAGCTCCATGAGTAATGCCTCTGACCCACACAAATTTCACACTCAGAGGCTTCCCTGGCTTTTACCACATTTTCTATTCTCAAAAGCCCCTGGTTCCTGCTTCCGTCCCCTTCAGAAAGATTAGAGGCTTGGGGTACGCTGGTGACACTGGAGGTCCTCAATCATCTAGGAAGCTGCTCTGATACACATTCAGAGCCAGGGAGCCTTTAACTTAGTTACATGGCTTCAGCCCTCCATGGACATGCTGCCTTGTGGGGCTGTATCTCACAGCAAAATCCCAGGGGCCAGAGGGAGATGTGACATCCCCATTGACGTGAGCAGGCCAGGAGGCCCTCCTCCCCCACGCAGTGACCTTGCAATCGCATCAGCAGAGCCTGATCCAGTGTTTAGGGGGTGGGCAGGGAGAAAGGGGGGGTCTGGAGAGGAGGGGAGGCGGAGGGGAAAGGAGACAGAAACCAGAGATGCACTGAGGGCCACGGGGCCTAAGGAGAGAATTCCAGTCCTCTCCAGAGAATGTTCGGTTACAGCCCTTGAAAGAGACAAGAAGCCAGGGGCTGCCTGGGCCGGGCTGCCTGGGGCCGAACTGCCTGGGGCCGGGCTGCCTGGGGCCGAACTGCCTGGGGTCGGGCTGCCTGGGGTCGGGCTGCCTGGGCCGGAGCTGCCTGGGGTCGGGCTGCCTGGGCCGGAGCTGCCTGGGGTCGGGCTGCCTGGGGTCGGGCTGCCTGGGTCGGGCTGCCTGGGGTCGGGCTGCCTGGGCCCGGGCTGCCTGGGGTCGGGCTGCCTGGGCCCGGGCTGCCTGGGGTCGGGTTGCCTGGGTCGGGCTGCCTGGGGTCGGGCTGCCTGGGCCCGAGCTGCCTGGGGTCGGGCTGCCTGGGCCCGGGCTGCCTGGGGTCGGGTTGCCTGGGTCGGGCTGCCTGGGCCCGGGCTGCCTGGGGTCGGGTTGCCTGGGTCGGGCTGCCTGGGGTCGGGCTGCCTGGGGTCGGGCTGCCTGGGGTCGGGCTGCCGGGGCCCGAACTGCCTGGGGTCGGGCTGCCTGGGGTCGGGCTGCCGGGGCCCGAACTGCCTGGGGTCGGGCTGCCGGGGCCAAGCAGCCCGGGCCGAGCAGCCCAGCTACCCTCCCGCTGTTGGACAGCTCCCCTCCTCCCAGGGGGGGCACGATCACACCGGCCCCCTCCCTGAGGGCCCCCCACCCTGCCAGAGTCCCCTTCATTCAGAAGCCCCAGCCTCCACCACTCCTCACAACCCTATCCTCGCGCACAATCATTTATTAGGCACCTACTGTGTGCCACGCGCTGGGCCAAGCTCCCTCAGGTCCAACAGACCACACTGTCCTACCCGAGTCCACACCACCTTCAAATGCCCAGCCCCCCGTCCTTCCTGACAGGCTGCCCCCCGCCCCGATCCGATAACCCCCCACCCCTTCTCTGGCAATTCCCACTTCCTAATCCCGAGACCCCCTCCCCCATGAAGTCCCCCTCCCCCAATCCTTCCTGGCAGCCCCATCCCGCATGCCCCACAATGCCCTTCGGAGCCCCCCTCCTCATCCCTGACACCCACGCCCTAATCCTTCCTGACAGCGCCCTCTGCAGAGCCCCCACCCTAGTTTTCCCTGCTCCCCACAGAACCCCTCCCCGCCGGGGCCCCCTCGAACCTCCAGTCTTGTCCCTCCCCGCCCTCCCGGGGCTCGGGCTCCACGGCTCCGGTTCGGGGTCGGTGCGAGGCCGCAGCTGGTCTCCTCACCTGGGCCAGGGGCGGGGCTGCGCGGCGCGGGGCGGGGCTGGGGGCGCGCGGGCCGAGGCCGGGCCGGGGGCGCGCGGAGGCCTGCAGCGCAGACTCCCTGCGTTCCACGCCTCGTACCAGTTCCGCATCTGTACTGGCGGGGGGGAAGGGAGGGCGGGGTGTACCATTGCGAGAAGACATGAGGGGACGGGAGGGGTGGACTGTACCACTAGCACCGAATCCCGGGGCACGCACCACCAGGCCTGCTGGGGAGGGGAGGACTCGCCGGCGTAAATTTTTACTATGCAAATAATTTTTAATTTTAGACGCTGACATTGTCCATTTGGGACGAAGAGTTGATACACCTGGAAGCTTCGTCTGAGAACGAACGAGTGGCGGCGCTGTCCGGTGTTCCGCAAGACCGTCCGCCCACTTCCCCCCCGTCACTGTTTGGGAATGCCCAGGTGTTGCGGCTCCAGAAAAAGGAGGGGGGGGAGTGGAACGCACCACTCCTGCGCAGGAGGTGGGGGAGGGGTGCGGGGAGAGAGCTCCAAGCTGGCACCTTCTCAGCAGGGCGCACGCCGACGTAGGGAGGAGCAGGGAACGCCCCGCGATGCATGACGGGACATGGAGTCCGGCTGCCCGAAGAGGGACCCCTGGCGGAGGGGGCGTGGCGGTGTGCCCTGTAGCTAGGGGAGAAAGGACTCAAGGATTTCTGTGTCCATGGGTTCGAATCCCAGCTGTGCTGCTATGAAACCTTGAGCCACTCATCACCGGCCTCCGAGCCTCAGCTTCCTCGTCTGTAAAATGAGCGTCTTCGCCTGGATGACCTCCAAAGGTCTCTTCTAGCTGAGGATCTTTGGATTTTTTTTTTAAATCTTAGCCTTCTTGGGCACCATTCCTGGGGTAGAGAGGGGCACCGATCCACACTCCCCTCATTGAGGCAGAGCCCTGATCTTAAGGACCTGGTGGCTGGATGTGGGATCCTGATCATTCTGGATACATCCAGATAATCCAGAGAAGAAGGGGATGGCCAGGGTCCCCCAGTGTTTGCCTGCCCCTCCAGAGAGCCCAGGATAGGTGCAGGGCTCAAATGGCAGCACACACACACATATCTTATAAACAAACTATTATCTGGGATGGAAGGAGAAACGAAGGTGCCAGAGCTGAGATGTTGTCCTTGGTTTGACCTCCAAGAATTTCCTCTTCCTCCTCTTTAGAAACTCAGACCCTTTAGTCTCCATTTTATATTCCTGTAGGTCATTCTGGTCAAAGGTAAGGGTGTGAGACAGACCTCTGGCCAGGGGTGTTTTCTCAGCGATGGACTGTCTTATTTGATCAATAGATGTGAGGAAGGCAGGGAGTAATGGAAGTGGGTTGTGGAGAGCCCTGTGCAGGCTGGTCATTCCTCTCTGCCTGCACTGTGTCCCCATTTCCCCTAATAGCCAGAGAATTCCCAACCCTTCAACTCTCTTTTAATGCCCCATTTAGGATCTCCAACCCAGCCAGCCCAGAGAGATGTCCTTTCCTCATTCTGCAACCCTCCCCCATACCCACACGCTAGCCCACATCCTGAAGCAGCCAAGGCCCATCCTGCCTCCAGGCAACCATGCGACTAGGACATGGAAGAGGATCATTCCTGCACATCCCAGATCTCCGAGAGTAGGGGTGGGAGCTTTTTATCCTGCAGGCGGAGGGCAAACACTTGCTCGGAGTGGACACTGCTCAGGGTGCGGAGGCTCACCAGCTTCATCAGCATCCGTGGAAACATCAAGGGATCCTAGAGGGGGACCCAAGAACCCAGGTCTCAGTTTCTTCCCTTGCTGGTAGTACTGTAGGGTGAGGGGAAGTGGTGGGAGAGGAAGGAAACAGCTGGTAATTCTGTGACCAGAGAAAGCTGCTCCAAAGGAAGCTGGGTAGGATGGAGGGAACAACCGCTGGGATCCCATCAATACTAGCCAACATTTCCTGTGCTTCTTCAAGTTTGCAGTGTTTTACAGACATCATCTCCTTCTCACCCTGGAGAACCTCTCCCCAAGGCCCTTCTCTCCTGCCTGACTATTCCCTCCTGAGGACTGCAACCATACTTTACCTCCCTCATGTCTGGCCTCTCTCCACCTCCACCTCAGCTCTGCTTCCACTTTTCTCTGTCTGCATGTTCTTCCCCCTTAGGATACAAACTTCCTGAGATCAAGGACTGCTTGGCTCACTCATAATTGTGCCTCTAGCCCTTGGCACAATGCCTGGCACCTGCCATACACTTAGTAAATGCTTTATCTTGTCATTTATTTGTTGTTTCATTTTATTATCATACCAACCCTGTGAGGCATTTGCTGTGATTATCCCCATTTTACAGATAGGGAAACCAAGTCTTAGGGTGGTTAAGTGATTTGCCCAAGGTCAGAGGTAAAACTTCAACCCAGGTGCCCCTTATTCCAACTCCCACAATCTTTCCATTATACTCTGCTGGCTTTCTATATCATGAACTCGGGATTCACCAGGAGGGATGGGATGCTGTGAGAAACACTCACATTTGGGTGGTGGATGGAGACGTAGGCGTGCAGGGCCTCCACATACGTGTGCTGTAGCCTCTCCACCTGAAGCTGGTCCTGTACGTTGGGCCTGTCTGCAGGGTGCCCAAAGAGACAAGGAGGCCTGATGAAGAACTCAGGACCGTCCCCATCCTCCTCCCCACACATACCTTCATGGTAAGCCCTGAGCCTCCAGAGTCACTCTGGAGGAGATCCTTTAGGACACTGCCCCACGGCCCATCTCCCAGCCCTGACACACACCTGCGGAAAAGATGCTGATGGCGATGAGCAGGGCAAACTCAGCATCATTGAGCCGAAGCTCATTCATGGAACGGGAGAATTCGAAGATGGGGTTGATGAACTCCACCTGCAGCCCTGGGGGTGAGGCCACAGCATGGTTTAAAGCAGACACAGCAGGGTAACCCAAAGCCCCTTGGGGAAATTCATGAGGCCCCTCTGCCACATCCCCAGGATTCTGGCCAGAGATCCTGGATCAAGAACTGGGTTCTAGATTATCTTGTCTAACCTCCTCCTGATAACACAGATGAGAATGCTGAAGCCCAAGGAGGGGGAATCACAGATTCAGAGCTCAAAAATACCTTAGAGGACATCCAGCCCGACTCATTTTACAGGTAAGGAAACTGAGGGGCCAGTTAGGTGGCGCAGTAGATAAAGTCATGGGCCTGGAGTCAAGAAGGCTCATCTTTCTGAGTTCAAATCTAGCCTCAGACACTTACTAGCTGTGTGACCCTGGGCTAGTCACTTCACCCTGCTTGTCTCATCTTCCTCACCTCAATGATCTGGAGAAGAAAATAGCAAACCACTCCAGTACCTTTGCCAAGAAAACCCCAAATGGGGTCAGGAAGTGTCAGACATGACTGAAAATGACTGACTAAAGCAAATGGTTGTGAATTGCCTCCAAATCTTGCACTCACAGGGACACAGGAATATAGGGCTGAGTTGGAAAGAACCTCAGAAACCATCTAGGTCAACCTTACTATTTTACAGATGAGGAAACCAAGGCAGGAGGTCCAGTGTCACACAGGTGGTCACTGCCAGGGCCCCTGGCCCCAGAACCAGCCCTCTCAGGGGTGTTAGCATTCACTGTAGATGCCAGTGGGCTCGCTGGCCTTTCAGCATCCCTGTCCACTACTGTCTGACATCTAGGAGAGCTGGTCCCCATCTGAACAGCCAGAATTCCCCTGCCCCTCGTCTGTTGGTCGACCACACTTGATCAAACATTTTAGAAACCATCTGCTTTCCTTTTAGCTACCCCAGGCTTGTGGATTAGTCAGTGTCTATACTTTCACCCTGATTTTTATCAGCCATCTAAGAGGAACTGGGGAAACCTAGTAAGTGACAGTCACAGTCCAAGGACAGAACTGCCTTCACCTTTGGGTGAAGCCCCAAATCACTGTCTAATGGCCCTAGTCCCAGGGAGAGGTTAAAAGCATCCAGTCCATTGGCAGACACAGAAACTGAGGCAAATGAGATGCCCTCTAAGGCCTCTTTCATCTCCAGATCTAGGCTCCTATGATGTCCCAAAATGTTACACAGAGAGTTTGTGAACCCAGGGCTCCCTTTCTACAACCTGCACATTTATGACCTCCTAGGAGTGGAGGGACCTATGTTCAGATCCCAGCTCTTCCACTTACCACCTCTAGTGGACAGCATGGCTAGTGGCTTGGAGTCAGGATTCAGGAAGACCTGAGTTCAAATTTTGCCACTCTGGCTGGGTTACTGTGCTCAAGTCAAGCGTTGAGCCCGCTCTCCCTACCTCTCAACCTTGGAAGAAAAGCTTTTTATAAACCTTCAATGTGCTGGATATTCTTATGTGTTTCATGATAGCATAACGAGAGGAAGCCTAGTATAATGAAAAGCAGGCTGGCCTTGGTATCACAAGACTTGGCTGTGTGACCCTGAACAAGTCACTTTCTTCTCAGGGGTCTGGGAAACTCTCTAAACCACAGATTAAAGTCAACTGATTTTTAGTGCAGAGAATTTCTGACACTGATGAAATTACCAACAAAATGAAATAAAATAATAATGATGGGAGTGAGGGTAATCATAGAATATTAGAAGAATCTCTTTCCCACAGAGCTCTGGGTCACTTCTCTTTCAACCTTATGGGAAACTGTCAATAGGAGCTAATTCTTGGAGAAAATCTTTCAGGCAGGGAGCAACTCCCAATACTGCACCCTAAAATGGCCCTTATCATCTAAACCAGTCAGTTCCCTGACCCCAAGACGGGGAGCTGTTGAGAATGACATGGGAAAAGTCAACCAGAGAAAGGAGACTCTCCTGCTTTGCAGAAGTGGGGGCTTTGGGGTGTGGAGCACTGCATACACTGTCAGAAATGGTGGGTATGTTGCTAAATTTGGCAGAATTGCTCGTTTCACATGTTCTTTTGTAATTCTTTGTTACAGGGGATGGCTCAAAGAGTAGAGTAGAGGGGAAGGATACATTTAGAAATGATATAAAATCAAAAACTATCAATACAATTTGGGGGAGGGATATAAAAAGTGGTTAAGTGACTTGCCCAGGGTCATACAGTTAGTATGTTTCTGAGGCAAGATTTGAACTCAGGTCCTCCTGACTTGGCTGCTCTATTCACTGCACCATCCGGCTGCCTCAATTATTGTTAATGACATTTGTCAGACTGGATTGGGCTGAGTAAATAAGGAAGGACCTGGTGGAGATGAAGGAGAAGGAATTGCTTACAGCCAGGAAGAGGCCTTGCCCACATGCAAGTCCAAGAGTCATAGGCCTTGCCATTTCCTGGCTGGGAGAATCCTCCCCATTCCTCTAAGGGGAGTTTGGCTCCATCACCATCCCGGATCCCCCAGAATAAAGAAGAGACCTCCAGGCCTCCTGGCTTTGCCCACACCCAGCCTGCCCCAGCCCAGGGCCCTCACCTGCTTTGGCGAAATCCTCCCTGTTGTAGCTGAGATCCTTGAGGAAGGTGATGCTTTCGCTGCCAGGGTTGTACCTCCGGGACGTCTCGAGGAGCATCACCTGTGGAGCTCAGGCAGGTCACTCCTGCTCAGGGTGACCGGACTCCTCATCTCCCCCAGCCCCGAGCATCCTCATTTCTGGATCACCCTCCCCCCTCACCTCTGCCTCCAGGCTGCCTTCCCAACTCAATGCCAATCCCTCCATGCAGGGGCCTTCCTCTGTCCTGCTAATACCCTTGCTCTGAGATGACCTCCCCCCACCCACAGCCATTCGGAGCCACCTCAATGGTGGACGTCTTGAGCAGGGCAATCTGGTCCTCCCTGCTGAGCTGCAGGAAGCCGGGCAGCTGCTTGGCGAAGTCCACAATCTCCTGCACAGAGACGATGGCCAGCTCCGTGAAGTGGGCAAAGCGCTGCTGCCTGGCCTCGCGGCTCTGGGGGTCTGGGGCCAGAGGCCAGGGCTGTGCAGGCCAGGAGAGGGAAGGTACCGTGAGCTACAGCCAAGGCCATGGACACCCTACCCAGCCCTCCTTCCTCGTGCCAGGGCTACCGTGACCCGGAGGCGGTCAGAGAAGGAGCGTTGGTTACACTGCTGCTGAGCGGCCACCAGCTTCTCGATCATGCCCCGCTGCTCCGGGCTGAGCTGGGGCAAGGCCAGAGGTGGCGAGGGGGCCCTCGGGGGTAGGCCCGGTGCCTGGCCTTGCTCCTCCTCCTGCCGCTTCTGCTTCTTCAGGCGGATCTGCTCCTCTGACAGGACACCTGGGGGGCACGTGGGAGGTAAAGGGAGAAGGCTCGTAGAGGCAGGCGCAGGTGAGGTCGGGGCACCCACTGTGTGGGAAAGAGAAGCAGGGCCTTGGGCAGGCTTCCTGACCAAGTTTGGAGTTCGGAGTCTACAACCAGAGGTCTCCAGAAGAGAATGTGAATAAGGGAAGTCAGGAAAGGCTGTGCTTAAAAGGAAGCCAGGAACTGATCCCACAAAGCCCAGGATCTGCCCCCATCCCTCCCAGGATCCCTGGGCACATGGCACGAGGGAGCCCTTACACTGCCCCTCTATGCCCAGCTGGCCTGGCTGCCCCCATCCCTCCCAGGATCCCTGGGCACATGGCACAAAGAAGCCCTTACACTGCTCCCGCATGCCAGCCTGGCGGCACTTCCGCAGACGACACTCCTGGCACTTTCTGCGCATGTAGGTATCCATGGGGCATTGACCGCCACTGTGGCAGGTATAGCGGGCACCCTTAATCACGCTGCGGCGGAAGAAACCCTTGCACCCCTCACAGCTCAGGACATTGTAGTGGAAACCAGAAGCCTTGTCCCCACACACGCTGCAGACCTCGTTCCCCAGCATCTTGGGAGCTGGCCCCTTTTTCCTCTTCAGTGGCCGCCTCTCTGTAGTAGGATTTGTTTACAATTTGGATGCACTTGTCATTTTGATCCAGACCTGGGTCATCTATGCAAGACCACTCCCAACTACCTCTGAGTAGCTGCATTTGATGAATGGATTGATTAGAGTTTTAGAGATGCCCAGGGCACAAGGAGATTGAGTCAATTATTAGCAGTTATCAGACACCTATTATGTACGAGGGACGTGCTGAGGGAGAAGGCTAGGGGCCGGGCCTGTGAGCTCACTGGCACCAGGTTCCTGACAGGCAGCGTTTTCTCTACCAATTGGAGCATTTTCTGTGACGTAATAGTTTTAGAAAGTTGCCTGGGGGAACTGGGAGGTAAAAGCCTTGCCCAACATCACACTAGCTAAGTGTACGCTGCCTCCACTTACTAGGGGCACAAAGACAAAAAGGAAACTCCCTGTACTCACAGAGCTTCCCTCCTAGCTGGGAAAACTTGCCCATGATCATGAGTCCAATCCAGGACTGAAACCCAGGGCTTCCTGACCCCCAGGCCATGCTATTTCTCCCCCTTTTTATTAACATCATTTGTTTCCTAATATCCAAAAATGGGTAAAGAAAAGCAATTAAGGAAAAATACATCAACAAAATATGCAAGTCTGAGAATGTAACCTTCTACATTCTACACCCATAGTCCCTCGCCTCTCTACCATATTACATGAGTCCCCTCCTTTCTGGATTCTGTTCTCACCACTGAACTGAAACTGCTCTCTCCAAGGACACCAGTGATCTCCCAGTTGCTGAGTCTAATGACCTTTGCTCAGTCCTCATCCTCCTTGACCTTTCTGCAGCATTCAACAACACTTTCAAGTACTCTGTGTGACCCTGGCCATGGCTGTCTTCCTAACTATGGAAACACGTCCAACTTAACAAGTCTCTCCTAACTGTCCCCTTCTGTTGATCTCACTGCCCCCAGTCTTCCCATCACCCACAGTCATAGCCTAGGCATCATTCTCCATGCTCTTCTTTCACTGTCTTTCCCCATTGCCAAGTCTCGCCTGGTATATTTCCTCAGTGCCTCTCATATTCTTCTCTTCTTTTCTTTTCTCCTACCATGGATATGTAAGGTCAGACTATCATCCCCTCTAGCCTGGACTACTGGAATAACCTCTTGACCCCTTTGTCTTTCCTCTCTCCAACCTATTCAGCACCCAGCTACCAAAGCGATATTCTTCATTTGCAGGTCTTAATCATGCCCCTCTCCTGCTCAAGAAACTCCCCAATGCCTCTAGAATAACACTGAAAAAATTCTCCAATAGAAACATGCTCCCTGAGGGTAGAAACTGTTTTTGGTTTTGTCTTCATATTCCTGGAGATAGAGGCAACACCTGACATAAAAGTTTAATAAATGCTTGTTTAATTGCAGGGGAGGGGAGATGAAGCATAAAATGCCTGGCTTAGCATTGAAAACCTCTTACAGCAGCAGCTACTTTCACCCGCTCACTGTCCCTTTTAGCCAAACAGGCCTACTTGGCTTTCCCCCAAATCAACCTTCCCTCCCCCAACTCCACTCACTCACTACCTTTGAACAGACTCCTCCCCATGCTTAGAATGCACTCTCTGCTCACTTCCGCCTCCTGCTGGACAGGTATCAGGCACTACACAAACATTCCCCAAGTGACCAGTTAAACGCTTTCTCTTTTCAAGGCTCAGTGTAATGCTACCTCCTTCTAAAGGCCTTTCTTGATTAATTCAGAGGTTAGTTCTTCCCCCACCAGCACCGTGTAGATGTTTGACGCATAGCCTGTATGTATTTATCTGTGAACATGCTGTAATACCCCAGTTGACTAAGTTCTTTGAGAACATTTGTTCTTAGCAAAGGACCAGACACAAAGGAGGTAAATGAGAGATGCTTACTGATATAAAGCATCTGATCATAGAATTTAAAGCTGAAGGATGCCCTTGTTTTACCCATGTAGCCCAGAGAGGAAGTGACTGGCCCAAGGTCACTTAGTAAGCAGGTATAGGATCTGAACTCAAGTCCCTGGACTCCAAATTAGGTTCCTGGTTACTGATTCTGCAGTACTAGTTGTCCCCTCATCAGCCCTGTTGTTCTGGACATCTGTGCTTACCAATACCACCCCCTCCCTAACTACCTGCCCCTGCTACCCTTTGGTAGGTACCAATATGAGGGCTTAGTTAGAACCCCCCTACACAGCACCCCTCACCTGTGGACTCCGGATGAACCTCTGAGCAGGGGAACAGAATGGATGTGGGTCCTGCATCCTGCCCCACCTCTGAGCCTCCCCCACTGGGATGGGAAGTCCTGGCTTCCTCCCCAAGGATGAAGGGGCTACCAGCCTTTCCCAGGCTGTCCACCACATCTGGAGTCTCAGCCTTCCACAACTCCTTGGCATCCTGGGATTCAGCCTTCCAAAGCTCCACTACCGAATCTAAAGACAGAATGAGCCACCCCCAACTCAGTCCCAATGCCCTGGGAAATGATCGTTTTGTTTTCACCCTTAGAGGGCAGCAGAGCATCAGTTTGGAGAGTCAGGACACCAGGGTTTATGTATGACTTGAGACTAGTTCCACCCTTCTGGTTCAGCTACCTCAGTTTCCTAATCTGTCAAATGGGTATATTCCCCTTTGCCCCTGAAGAGCTTAGCACAAGTCTGTCTCAGAGCGCATCCATGATTCTTCAAAGACAGAACCTGGACAAACATGGGGGGTGGGGTGAGGGGAAGGACTCGCCAGCTCTTTCTAGAACATGGTATGTTGGAAATTGACTTCAGTTGGATTTGGAGGGCCCAAGCATGAATCTCAGCCCTGCTGTTTACTGCCTATGACTGTCCAATCATCTCACTTTCCTGAGCCTCAGAATCTCCACCGGTGAAATGAGGCAAAAGACTAAAGTTCCAGGGACAAGATGAGAAGTGGGGGCCTATGGGAGTGAAACATCACATACACAGATTCAATTGATATGCTGACTCCTTCTCCTGTCTCCCACTTTCTTTATTCTTTGTTTAATGGGATACTTCAATACATTTTTTTTAAATTTTCAAATGGAGGAGTTAGACTAGGTAACCTCCAAGGTGTCTTCCAGCTCAAAACCTATACTCCAATGAACTTCACTGTCAAGAGATGATAAAGAGTTAAACAGTTCCTGGAAACACCATTGGCCAATATAGGGCTGGTGTAGACATTAAGGGACCAGACATCCAAGAAAGAATCCTTCCCTTCCCCAGACTGAGAGTTCCTTGAGAGCAAAGATTTTTTTCCTTTCTTTATATCCCCAATATGTAGCACAGTGCCATTCACATAGTAGGTGTTTAATAAACACTTGCTGACTGACTTTCTGAGAAAAGATAGGGTCAGAAGGAGAATGAAGCTTATTTCTGGGGAAGGGGATAGGTCTAGCACAGGAGTCCTCTGTGGGGGAATGAACCAAGCTTACCGGGAGTGATATCAGAAACAGGTGGCCCCAGCCATGAGGACATCTCCTCTTGAGGTCCTGGACATCCCCAAAGGAGCTGCCCTGCGGGAGAGGCACAGAGTTAAGGTGCCCCAGTGCCCTTTCTGAAATAGAGAGGGATCAAGCCTCTAGGAATGGGCCAGCTCTGAGATCTGATGGTGGTTGTGGGCCAGGGGCCCTTTAGGTACAGTATCACCCCATTCCCCCCCCACCACACACACACACCTAGCTAGTTTTTTGTGTTTTTTTTTTTCAAATACCCCACCTGGAAGCTAAGGCTGAACTTTCAGTCTAGGGCTCTGAGTGCTGCCATAGCTGAATAAGGACAAGGGATGGAACTCGTTGCCAATGGCACAGGTCACTCTCTTAACCCCTCAGGAATCAGCTTCCAGTGAGCATGCCTGCTGCTGCCACCTCCTGGCATAGGACCCCAGACTTCTCCTTTCTTTAAGAGGCTTTATCCAGTCACTTCTGTCCCCACTGGCTTTCTCTCAAGTTAGTACTTGGGAGGAATCTGGAATCTCAATAGAGGCCGCCGGCACAGAGCTTCCCTCCCCACCAAGACCTCTCTTCACTAAGTGTCCAACAGCACAGTCCCCCACCCCGCAGACATATCCTTGGCATCAAACTCTACCAGATCTCCCATTCCCTTCAGCGGCCCAGTTCACTTCTAGGGGAAACCCTCCCCCAACCCCCCAGCCCTCTGACCCACCAGATCCTCAGGCCTGGTGCCCTTCCTGGACAATGCCTCTGGAGCCCCCTTGCTGGGAAGGCAGGCTGGTGCAGTCCCTCTGACCAGAGGAGAGCGAGAGCTAGCGATCGAGGCGGCCAGGAGCCGGAGCTGGGCAGTGCAAACGGAGCCGGACCCCCAAGGAAGTGAATGTGGGGAAAAGGCTAAGGGCGGAGGAGGGGCTCAGAGGGCGTCTGCCTGGAACACCCCTCGCTGCTGCCAGGCTGGGCTCTGCCCGCCGGCCGGGATCCGGCCTCCCGGGGCAGCCTCCCACCCCCCCATGACTCCTCCCAGCCCTCCCCCCGCCTAGCCGTCACCCCCACCCCCGCGGGACCGAGCCCGGAGCTCCTCACCTCCCGGCCAGGGGCGCCCCTCTGCCCTGCGCTGCCCCCCGGTCCCCCCAGCCCAATCCCGGCAGCCTCCGAGCCGGCCCCGCCGTCCCCACCCCCGAGACTCGGCTCCGGACGCAGCTCGCGGAGCAAAGGTCCCGGCGCTGCTGCGGCTGAGGCCCCGCGATTGCGACACCCCGAGCTGGCGAGCGCCCACACGCACGCAGCCGCCCCTCTGGGCCGGGGCCAAGGCGCTGTCCGCCCGGCCCGCGCTACCTGGATGGAGGGGCCGGGGCCAAGGCGCTGTCCGCCCGGCCCGCGCTACCTGGATGGAGGGGCCGGAGCGGCGGGCAGCCGCGGCGAACTTGGGAGCCGGGCGCCGATCCCCCGGACGAGCGCCCGGGACAGGGCTGCGGGGGCGAGCCCGAGGGACCGAGAGGTCACAGTCAAGCGCAGCCTCCCGGATCGTAGAGCTGAGGACTCGCCCAAGGTCACTTGGGTGCAAAGTAGGCTGCCCAGCCGGGTCCTGGAACTCTCAAGACAACTCACTTTGCGCTGCACGCAAATGATCCCGAGTGCAAAGCGTTAGATTCGGGTCGTATTGGGTTCGGACCAGCTTATGGATCCTGGACCGAACGTCAACCTCGCCAGGGTGGGGAACGTGTAGCCTTCTAGGTCCTCGGGGGCGACCTTTTAACTGAGCCCAAGTTTTACAGAACAAATCTTTTGGATTCAGTCAAAGGGCCCCACCCGAGGACCTAGAGGGCCACCATGGGCCTGGAGGCCGCAGGTTTCCCACCTCTGCATCAGCTTTCTTGTCTGTAAAATGCCGCTAAAATAACAACCTCTTCTATCACAGGTTGTTGAACAGCTACAAGAAGTTGTGAAGTGTGAAGTAGGGCTGGTCTTGGAGTCAGGAAGACCCAGTTTCAAATTCTAGTTTTAGCATTTACTAGCTGGGCTAAGTCACTTAAACCCTCTGAGCCTCAGTTTCTTCACCTGTAAAAATAGTGATAAAAAGGAACCCCCCCACCTTGAAGGTTAGTTGTGAGCCTCTGTGAGCTAGAGTGGAGGACTCACTCAGGTACTTCTTTTTTTTTTCTTATTTATTTATTTATTTATTTAACTTTTTACATTCATTTTCACAAAATTTTGGGTTCCAAATTTTCTCCCCTTTTATCCCCTCCCCCCACCCCAATACCCCAAGCAATCTAATTTTCCCTATCTCCAATCTGCCCTTCCTTCTCTTGTCTCCATTTTCTCTTTTGTCCTGTAGGGCCAGATGACTTTCTATTCGTCATTAACTGTATGTCTTCTTTCCTAGTAGCAACAACAATACTAAACAGTTGTTCCTAAAACTTTGAGCTCCAAATTCTCCCCATCCCTCCCTCCCCACCCATTCCCTTTGGGAAGGCAGGCAATTCAATATAGGCCATATCTGTGTAGTTTTGCAAATGACCTCCCTGATAGTCGTGTTGTGTAAGACTAACTGGATTACCATCCCTCCTACCCTGCCCCTCATTGTTTCTCTTCTGTCTTTTGATCCTGTCCCTCCCCAAGTGTTGACTTCAAATTGCTCCCTCCTCCCTTTGCCCTCCCTTCCATCATCCCGCCCCTTGCTTATCTCCTTCTCCCCCACTTTCCTATACTGTAAGATAGGTTTTCATACCAAAATGTCACTCAGGTACTTCTAACGGCTATATTAACCTACTAAATGCAGAACTTCGAGTCAAAAAGATGTGTTTGAATTCTGCCTCAGACACATGGCTATAACAACAGCACTAATAGCTACCATTGTACAGACCTACTGTGTGTCAGGCACTGCAGCATGCTAAGCACTTTACAATGATCTCACTGGAGCCACACATCAATCCTGAATGCCTTGATTCACAAACTCAGTTTCCATATCTGTAAAATGGGATGATAAAATAACCCTCGTGGGGGTGATTGTTAGGATCAAAGGAAATAGTGTCATCTTCCCTTTGCAAGTCAAAACAGTGTCCCTGGGGTAAGGGATCAGTCGTGTTCCTCCTTCGTGGCCAAAGAAGACCACGCTGTCAGAGTGGCATGACATGACTTGCACTTGACTTTGTTTTGAGGGAGGAAGGGCTGTGCAGGTCACCAGCCTCACTTCTCCTCTAGTGCAGTCTGAATCCAGTGACCAGTATTCATCAGGATGACTGGAGATGACCCAGGAGGAGGCAATTGGGGTTGAGTGACTTGCCCAAGGTCACACACCTAGTGAGTGTCAAGTGTCTGAGGTGAGATTGAGAGGCAAAAGAAAGAAGGAAACACAGTTCTTACCCTCAAGGAACTCACAAGTTTAATGGGGAAAACAGCTTCCAAGCAGTAACTCCCCCCAGCAGCTAACCATGTGTTCTGGCCTCGGTGGGTACCTAATCAGTTCTGTTTGGTATTTAAAGTCCTCTTTCTTCTCTCTGCTCCTCCCCACTCCCACCTCCTTTCAGCCAGGCAGATCAGTTACTTCTGTGCCATTTTCAGTCTCTGGGCACTACCTGGAGCACAAGTGACTTGCCTAGGGTCACACAACCCAGACCAGCTCTCTATCCATCACTCCATCTGTCCCATGATGCCTCTGTCCAGCCTAGTTTTCCAATCTTTCAACATTCCTCCCCTTCACATCCTCTATGTTACAGCTAAAATGACCTCAATGTTCCCCTAACTTGGCCTTTCATCTCCCACCTCCTGGTCTTTGCAGAGAGCCTTCTCTACTCACCTCCCCCTCCAGGAATCCTTAGCTTCCTCCTGGTTCAAGGGACACTTCCCCTCAGAAGTCTTTCCCAGTTCCCCTAATTGTTATGTGTATTCACGTATGGGTTTGGCTTCTGCAGCCCACATTAAAATGTAAGCGAATTCTCCATTGCTTTCCCTAGTGCCTGTGGGGTAGCCTAAGGGTTAGGGATACAGAGCTGGACGGGGACTCCTCAGACCTAGGTTCTCAAGTCAACTCTGACACTAGGTTGTGCGACCCTGGACAGGTCACCTAATTTTCATGTCCCTCTGGCAACCCCCTACTTGATGGATCCATATGATGGAAGGAATCCCTGTGCTCAGAAATTCCCAAGAAATGACTGAATTGTCTGGCTGGGCAGGATGAAAATGAAGGGACTGTTCTCTAGCTGCCCCTGGATTTGGGCAGATGACCCAGGGGACCCAGGAGTGCTTTTGCTTATGTAGTTCCTAGGGAAAGCCCCTCTGCCCCTGAAGAGTAAACATTCAGTGCTAAACAAGGGTACAGTGAGGCACGTAAGGCTTTATACATTATTAGGTGCTCAACAAAAGATTTGTCAAATGAATAAAGGTGGGTGAAGTCAGGCGGAAATGGCATTGGATGGAAAACCAAGAAATCTGAATCTCCCAAGGAGCTGTACAAGCATAGCCCTTCCTTCGGCCTCAGTTACCTCGTCTGTAAAACGAGAGGGTTCCAGTCTGCCATTTCTAAGTTAGAAAGTCATCTTGATGATAGCACATTTTCCTTTTGTCTTTGCACCCCCAGGATTTAGCTTAGTGGTGCTAGGCACTAACCACTTAACACTTGCTGACAGACTGAGCCTAGGCTCTCTCCACCCCCTTCCTACTAAGATTGTCAGCCCCTTCAAGGCCAAAGGTTCCTCCACCTCCAGTTGACCCAGGCTGGGCAGCTCTGTAAGGCTCCATTCTAGCCTCCCTGGCCCATTCTGGAGCCCTGGAGAACATGGGGAAAATCATAATGACCTTAAATTTGGGTCAGACCTTTCACTTTATCTAGGTTTTGATCCAGACTGGGGGCACTCCTGAAGAGAAAGCTCCTTCTGCTGACTGAGACTACACCTGGGTCACTGAGACCTCAGAGGTGGCAGTATATTGGGGTGGGGAGGGAAAAGAGAGGAAGTACCAAACTCAATCCTCTCTGACTCGAGTTCCCCATTACATTAAACTACTTTCTGCCTTTAACTTGCTGAAAGTGAGATGCATTGGGGCTTCCCATCTTCAAAAAGGACCTCCCAACCAATCAACCCACATTTATTAAGGGCCTACTGTGTGTCAAGCATTGTATTAGGCACTGGAAATGCAAAGCCAAAGGCACATTGTCTGCCCTCACTGAGATCACATTCTATAAGAGAAAAATGGAATTTGCTGTTCCCTTAACTTGGTCTTCAATCTCCCCATGTGTGTGGGATTGACATGTGTGTGTATGTATACACACCTCATATTTTCTATTAGAATGTGTATACATATACACACATTCATAGGTATACATGTCTACATATATGATTATTTGTGTATATATGTAATGATCACAAGGTATCATGTAATATGCCCTTTTTACAGATGACACTAAGGCTCAGACATTCAATAACACAGCTAATTCATAGCAAAGTCAAAGGTCAGAAGATGGTTGTGTGTATTAAATGCACACACATGTATTTCTATAATTGTCATGTATGTGCATACATGAGTTTATGTGTATATACATATATGTTAATATGGCTGACATGCCTTTAGATGCATATTTGTATATGCCCATATGTGTTCTCTACAGTCAAAATGTCTGCCCATGTGTGTGCATGCACTGGCATACACATATGTATATATGCACATGTGTGTTTATATAGTTAGCATATGTGTATTGTATATTTAAAATCCATGTGTATTTTATGCATGCATGTGGATGTGTGTATATCTATATTTCTACAAATATAGTGTTGGCCTATGTGTGCATGCTCACTTCTTTTTACTGACCATGTGCCTGAGGCCTGGAACTGGCTCATACATCACAAGGTAGAATTTGAACCCAGCCCCACGGGGCAACTAGTGCGGACAGGCTGATGGAGGAGCCAGGCAGGATGCTCCAGGACAGCTGTGGGAGAGAGAAGCCGGAGGTTACTCCCGGCCAGTCACCCCTGCCTCCACCCCTCTGCTTACTGCCTCCTTCCTGTTTTGCTGTGAATTCAGTTCCCATGGGTCCTACAATTTAACATGATTGGGGGACTGGACACTGGGGCAGAGGGATAGAAAGAAGAGGGTGCTGGGAAGAGGTAAAATTCTGACCTAGAGAGAGGGGAGATTTGAAAAGCGGTGGGTGGTTTGGGAAGGAAAAAGGGGCAAATGAGGCTTAAGGAAAAACAGAAAGGGAAGGGAGGAGGGCGGGGGTGGTGATGAGAACAGAGGGAGAGACAGCCCAGAGAGAAGGCTGGCCAATGTGACCAAATCTGCCCCCAGAGGAGTTTTCACATGACCAGAAGCCCTTGTGACCCACTCCCCTCCCCAAGGTCCTACCCACAGTCTTCCGTTCAGCCTTGTGACCAGGGCTCCCATCTGGAGGGGACACCCCAGCCTCTTGCTCCCCTGAATCATCAACCCAAACTTCCCAGTCCTGGGTCTACACCCCAGCAGCTCTAGAAGAGAAAGAAACCTAAATGCACTTCACACAGGGATAGACTTCACTCTAAACCCTCCATCCCCCACCCTCTCTTCTGGCCCCATCTGAGGCCTCCTCCTTTCCTCAGGCTTTCTGGGATTCTGCCTGAAATGCCCAGAGCTGGTCCAATCCAATTCAGCAGACTTGTTAAAAATGACAAAATGTGATTGATACCTCTGGGTTTTCATCCCATCCACCAGACTCTCTCTTCCAGAGCACAGTCTTCCATCCTCCAGCAAAAAGAATAAGAAAGAGGGAGGAGGAGGTCTAACTTTCTCTACCACGGTCCACACCTACGATCTCCCAACCCCACGAGAAGAGGGGAAGGTGCTGCCTTGTATGTCTTCTTGCGGGCCGAGTCAACAAGGCCCATATGCCATGAACTATTTTGAGTGTTGGAGGAACAAAGACTAAAATGAATCAGTCCCTGCCCTCAGTGAGCTTCCATTTGGGAGGATGGGGCTACATTCTTCTAGTATCTCTTTTCCTCCCTTTCTCCAAATTGGAATCTTTTGGCAAGGTCTTTCTGCTAGATTTGGGGGGATCTTAACCTGGTTTGTGCCATAGACCCTTTTGGTAGTCTAAGTGAAACCTTTTTAAAAGTGTAAAATAAAGTACATAGCATTACAGAAGAAACCAATTATATGCAGTTATCAAAACAGTTGGAAAAAAAAGTTCAAGGACCTCAGGTTGAAAACCCTTGTGCTTGAGGTTTGAAACTTCAACAAACATCTTCCTTTGGCCATTCTGGGCCTCAGGGCTTTTCCTTACAAGTACTGTTGAACTCAGCAGGCTTGATCCTGTCCACACTGCTACAGAATGTGCCAAACGTTGTCCCATTGTGTAAACCCCCAAACAACTTCCACCCCAGGGCCAAGACCAGAACCAGCTCTGCTAGGCAAACATCGCGGGACAAAAATCTCTCTTCTGGGGAGTCTGCTCCAAGGAATTCATAAACTTCCCAGGGTTATAGGAGGGAGAGAGTTAAAGGTGGAAGGGACTTCAGAGGTCACCACCCCCACTTTACAGATGAAGAGGGGAAGTGATTTGTCCACAACTAATAAGTAGAAGAGCTGAGATGGAGCTCCTTCCACTGGGCCTAGCTGCTGGGTGCAAGGTAATACCCTTAGGCAACGCCTCAGCAGAAGGACCGAGTTCTGGCACTGATTCCTCCCAGGAGGTGAACCTGGCTAGTAACGGGAGCCTCCAGGGAGCCACAGGTCCCAGCCTGCAAGCCCTGGCCCCATGGCACAGTCCCGTCAACCTACAGGTGACACCCTACACCTTGGAAGGCGCTTTCTCTTCAACACAAATAACTGAGTCCTTCAAAATTCCAAAAGAAATGTCCTAACATCACATTAGAGCCCCCTAACTAACCCTGGGAGACAGTTATCTTTATTTCGCAAATGAGGCCACGGAGGTTCAGAAAGTTTCTGTGATTTTCCCAGGGCCTCCAACTACAAAGTATCGGAGGGAGGATTGTGAACCAGTTCAGGCCTCAGTCATCCTACCACCCTGCCTCTCTGTGGATCTGGGTCTGGACTGAAGGCCTCCCCTAGACACCTGCTGCCCCCCAAGAAACAAATCAGGGACAATGATGTTAGAATCCAAGTGTGCTGGGTGCCCCTCTCTTCTGTTTCCTGAGGAGGGGTATCTCAAGTGCTTACTCTCAGGGCTCAGCGGCTCACCACTGGGTGCCCAGAGTCACTGACCACCGGAAGACTGGGCCCCGTTTGCAGTGAGGGGGTGCTGAGAAATCCGTGCTGGGGCCAGTCACCAGGCAGGATGGGCACTTCCCGGGGCACTGTGCCAGGGCAGCTTCCTGCTTCCAGCAGGAGCGCCCCGGGTCTAACCACAGGCACTCACAGAGCTCCTGCTGTGAGCAGGCACCCAGGCCGAGCCCCAGGCACCGAGGCCCGGCCCCAGGCACCCAGGTCGAGCCCCAGGCCAGTGGTAGAAAAGGCGACTCTCGCCCTCCAGGGGACAACGGACGTGGAAGGGTTCGAAGCGCTTAGCCAACACTCCCTCTTGCAGGCCCAAGCAGCCAATCCAGGCCATTCCGGCTCCGCCGGCCGGCTTCTCCAGACTTGGGGCTTTTGTCTAAGGCCGGGCGCCGGCTCGCTCACCCAACCCGGGCGGCCGACCGGCCTGGCGCTGTCTTTATGGGAGAAGCGAGTCGCCCAGGGGTACGGGGGTAGGATTCGAACCGGTAATCGGCCTCGCGCCTTCCGCCGCGCTCCGCCTCCAGGGGGCGCTGTTCGCGGCTGCCCCTCCTCCAGTACGAGGGAGCGCATTTAGGGTTCTCGGCGCCCTTTCCCACGCTCCTCCGCCCCGCTGGTCACTTTCTTCCTTCTCCCTTAACAAAGATGGCTGCGCGGGCGCTTCCTGCGGGAGCTCAGGTCCGCGCGTCCGGGCGGCTTCGGCGACGCCGCGGCTAAGGTTCCGGGCTCGCGGGAGCCTCAGGAGACGACGGCGGCGATGGCGGCCGGACGGTCAGGCAGCCGCGGCCGGGAATCTCCGCTGCCGCTGCTCCTCCTGCTGCTGCTGCTGCCGAGGCCGCCCGCTCAGGCCCGGAATCTCCGCTTCGTGATTTTGGTGCTGAAGTCGGGGGGCGCAGGGACGGGATCCATGCGGGGCCGAGTGGCTGTTGGGCTGGCTCGGGTTGGGAGGAGGCTCCAGAGCTCCGGGGGCAGGGGGTCTCCGGGCCGGAGCCGAGGGGAGAGGCTTTAGGGGCGTCACGACCCCCCCGCCCCCCCGGCACTCGGTGACGGAGACCGCGAGGGCAGGACTTCGATGCGGGCTGAAGGGCGCGGGGCGCACGGGTGGGGTCGGGTTGGGCAAGCGGGCGCAGGCAGTGAGGGGCCGTGGGCGCTTTCCTCCTTCCTTCCTCAGCTGTACCGACACGGAGACCGCTCCCCGGTCAAGGCCTACCCGAAGGACCCCTATCAGGAGGGACAGTGGCCCCAGGGCTTTGGCCAGCTAACCAAGGTTTGTCCCGGCCTTCCCTTGAACCTGGGCTCCAGGGCGCAGAGCCTTAGAACGGTTTCCCTTGTAACCCTGCGCGTTTTGTTTTATGCCGTACAGGGCTCTGTAGGTTTCCCCAAAGTGCCCCAAGGCATGCCCTAGATGCCAAAAAAATGATAATAATGGTTAAGAACCCATGTGCTGGGTACGGCTGCCTGTAGCGCAGAGCTCGAGGATCCGCTGCCCCTCATCCAGCTCCCTCCACCTTGCTGGATTCCACATCTGGCTGGACCGATTGACTAGGGATGCTGATCCACTCAGCATCAGTCCTTCCCTGGGCAGAATTAGAGACCAGCCTTCTAAGGTTCCCAGGCTTTACCAACGCTTGGGTCTGCCTGCAGGAGGGGATGCTCCAGCACTGGGAGCTGGGCCAGGCTTTACGGCGGCGCTACCAGGGCTTCCTCAATGCCTCCTACCACCGGGAAGAGGTGAGTCTAGGGATCCAGACGCGGAGGTTCTGGGAGGGCTTCTGCCTCTCTCTGCTTGGCACCACCTGGGGGAGATTTTCCAGTATGAGGAGGAGAGAGCTCTATAGGCTCACTGCTCGTTCAGGCCTCGAGGGGAGGGAGCATTTCCATCCATGTGGCTCCAGACCAGGAAGGAAAGTTACCAAGCACCACCACCTCTGAGAAGGAAACCTCCGCCCTGGGAAGGTTAATCAGAGCCACTTGATCTGCTCTCGGGTGCCCTGGGGGATTCCCTCTGCCTCCCTGGCCACAGCTGGTGGTTGTGAGCCAAGGGCTAGGTGAACCAACCACAAGCCCTAAGGAAATGTGAGTTGTGAGTGCAGCTGGTCCAGGCACCATACCCTAAAGGCAGTGTCTACCCCAGGTTCTCTGGTGTTGCTCCACTCTCCCAAAATGCTCTATCTTTCCCGGCTGCTTCTCTTATCACAGTAGTCCAAGGCCCTGAGTGCCTCCAGCTGCTGGGAGGCCTGCTGCCCCAAGGGCCAAAGGCCTTTCCCAGCCACTCTGACAGAGGTTTGCTCACTGTTTTCCTTGGCAGGTTTACATTCGGAGCACAGACTTTGATCGTACCCTTATGAGTGCTGAGGCCAACCTGGCTGGACTCTTCCCTGTTGAGGGGGCGCAGTCTTTTAATCCAAATATCACATGGCAGCCTATCCCTGTCCATACTGTCCCTGAGGCCCAGGATAAGGTGAGGCTGACTGTCCCTTTGCCTATAAGGACACTCCTTCTTCCTTATTTCACCAGTCACTGATCCTTGCCCTGCTCTGCCCCCCTGGCTACAGCTGCTGAAGTTCCCACTGGGCCCTTGTCCTCGGTTTGAGCAGCTACAGAATGAGACTCGCCAGACTCCTGAATACCAAAATGAGACTGCTCAGAATGCTGTAAGTGGGGCTGAAGGTAGCAGGGAGTCATGATGCCATCAGCCTACAGGAAACAGGGCGACCATGACCACCTCTGGTTTACCTTCACAGCAATTTCTGGAGATGGTCGCTAATGAGACAGGTGTCACGGATCTGACACTAGAGACAGCCTGGAACATCTATGACACTCTTTTCTGTGAGGTGTGCAGACCACAGACCCCAGGGTTCCTCCTCCAGGGTCATTAATCACAGGCCCTGCGGAAGGGAAGAGGCCTCCCACCACCTACTGAGGCATATTAGGGGAGCGGACACAACTTCCCCTCCCAGGGCTGAAGGAGAACCTCCGAATGGGAAATGGTTTCCTAACCATCAGCAGTTCTTATGTGACTCCATTTTGCTGAGTCAGACTGTCTGTATGGAAGCTTCCTCTCCTTGTCTGCCCCACCACCCAATCCTCAGACATTATGGCTGCCACCCTGGTCCCCGGAGATATCTTTCTCCTCTTTCCCCTCCCCTCCCACATAAATGCATGTACACACATAGCCATTTGCCCATTTGGGATCCCTGGGCTCCTTCTAACCCACCTTGCGTTAACCTACCCATATGGTATACAGCAAACTCATGACCTGCCCTTACCGACCTGGGCCTCGCCCCAGACCATGCAGCACCTTAGACAGCTCAAGGATCTCAGCTTCCGGTTCCTTTTTGGGATGTACCAGCCAAAAGAGAAGGCCCGGCTTCAGGGAGGTGAGTGACAAGGAAGGCATACCACTCTCCTCACAATCCCTCCAAAGCTCCCCTGGTGTCTGGCTTCTGTGACCAGACTCCTCTGCCAGCACCTAGGGCTTCCACTTTGTCATATGTAAGTCCCATCTTCACAGAGCTGCTCATCTTTCCCATCCATTTCTTCATCTCTGAAGAGCGAATTAGTTGGGTTCCTTTCTGCCCTAAACAAAGGAATTAAGGACCCGTTCAGAGAGCCTCTTTTGGTTGTTCAGTCACGTTCAACTCTTCATGACCCCATTTGAGGTTTTCTTGGCAGATATACTCAAATGGTTTGCCCTTGTCTTCTTCAGCTTAGATGAGGAAACTGAGGCAAGCAGGGTGAAGTCACTTGCCTGGGCTCACATAGCTAGTGTCTGAAGCCAGATTTGAACTTAGGAAGATAAGTCGTCCTGACTCCAGATCCAGCACTTGTATCAACTGTGCCACCTAGCTGCTTCTCAGCCTTAGATTATCCCAAATAAATAAAAGTGGGCAGGACCCACTTTGGTACAGGTACAAGAATAGATAATCCTGTGACCATGGACCTTGCCTGTCAAAGGCATCTGAGTCACCTCTTGGGGGCTGCCTCAGTGTACTCCAGGTACTTTCTCATGGACTCATCACTGACTAAAGCCATATATAGTTGAGCAGGTTGTCTCACTGAAGCCCATGTTGCCTTTTGAGATCATAAACTATTCAAAGGCAGGGACTGTGCTTTTAATACTTTAAATATTTTCTTTGAAATCCTAGTTATCTGGTTAAATTGGTAGCTGGGCTCAGATGAAGGAGTTCTTCTAGAGGGTGAGGATCCTCTGATGGCCACAAGCAGTCACTCAACATTCCCTAGTGTGTTTTCTTTCAGGGGTCCTTCTAGCAGAGATTCGAAAGAACCTCACATGGGCAGCCTCAGCTTCCCAGCATCCAAAGCTGCTGGTCTACTCTGCGGTGAGCCAACTGTTTAACCCATGTTTTCTCACCCATAGTTGACCCCCACTTTCCTAGACTCTCTATTCCTTGGCCATTTGGGGATGCCAGCAGGAAAGGCCCTCCCCACTGGGGGTGTGTGAGTAAGGGCCGTCAGGAATGAAACGGCCTTCTTCTTACAGCATGACACCACACTAGTGGCACTGCAGATGGCTCTGGACATCTACAATGGAGAACAAGCTCCTTATGCCTCCTGCCACATGTTTGAACTTTACCAAGAAGACGATGGGTGAGTAGGCCTGGCTTTCTGGTAAATCCCCAAAGATAGAGGTTGGAAGGGGCGGGATGGTCCCCAGCTTGCCAGCTCAGTCTGGAGATAGGGCTTTCCTGCTGCCCTCAGGAACTTTTCTGTGGAGATGTATTTCCGGAATGACAGCACCAAGGCTCCGTGGCCCCTGGCCCTGCTCGGCTGCTCCCAGCGTTGCCCCCTCCCAGACTTCCTACGCCTCACTCTGCCCCTGGTGCCAGAGGACTGGGAACAGGAGTGCCAGGGGACAAGCAGTGTCACAGACACAGGTGAGCCCTGGACCATTCTCTTGTCATCTCACACAGAGGGTCTCCTGTCCCCTTAAGACCTCACTCCTCTTCCTGTCCTCAGAGGTGATCGTGGCGCTGGCCGTGTGTGGCTCCATCCTGTCCTTGCTCATCCTGTTACTTCTCACAGTCCTGTTCCGAATGCAGGCCCAGCCTCCAGGGTACCGCCATGTTGCTGATGGGGAAGACCATGCCTGACAACCACTAGACCCCCTCCCTACAGCCTTGTGGAGGAGGTGGGCTGGCCCCTTGCCTCCTGCCTCTTCCCATTCATGACAGGAGGCCTTTAGCCCGACTGCCCTTTGATTGTGCCCAGGCTAGGGAAGCCAGTTTGATGCAGAGACATAAGCCCTGACCCCAGTACCCTCCTCCCTCAGCATTTCTGAGCAGGTGCGTGAGGCCTGGTCTTCTCCCTGCCGGTCCTGGGGGGCAGGACAGCGCAGCAGCAATGTGTTCCATGCTAGGTAAGTATCTAGTGCTCAGATGAAAGGAGTCCTTTGGTCAGTCCGGAGTGGTTCTGGGTACTACTTTGTGCAGCAGCCTGGAAGCTTTGGCACATGGCTCACAGGACATTCTATCCAGACTCCCCCACCCCCATGCCTCTTTAGTCAGTCTTCTCTTCCTGCCCTCAAGGCAGGGGTCACAGCCCCAATTCTTTGAGGTTGGGAGCCTCAGGGTTAGTTGCTGCTGTTTCCACTTCTCTGAATCCTGAGCTGGCTTGAAGAGTGTATATAAAGAGATGGGGGAGGGGGGAGGAGAGCACAGGCACATCCGGGGCGCAGAAGACCCGGGTCCTAGGCAAACGCGGGTCCTAGGCAAACGCAGGTTGTGAACTAGACAGCTCTGGGCTGTAGCCCGGAAGGGACGAAGGTGGACTCCAAGGGGAATGAAAGTGTTGGAACTCTCCATGTTGTTTCTTGTGTCTTTGTGGGGAGGAAAATGGCCTCTTCTTTCACCAAGCTCTGCCTAGAGAACCCAGAGAGCTTCCAAGTGGATATAACTTTATTGACACTTAAGAGTGAGAACAACTCAAATCAACCTGCAGCCTGGCAGCCAGATACAGGGAAGCCTGAGTGGGCTCCTGGAGCCTTCCCTTTGGGCTTGGCTCTCACACACCCTTCTAGGCACAGATGCTCTTCCTGCTGTCTGCTAATTTGGGCCTGGTCTGTTTCGAGGGGAGGGCTGGTGGGTTGACCGGCTCCTCCCTAGTCCTTGTTCGTTCATTGCCTGGATCAACCCCTCCTGCTTCCTTCTCACAGCCTCCTCTGGGCTCCAGATGAGAATGTTGTAACCTGGGATAGGGAGAAAGACCTTGTTGTTCCTAGCCTCTCCAGGCACTTTGGGGCTGGCCCCCTGAAGCCAGACAAGGCTGGTTAGGAACACTGCTAGCAAGGTCCCTATTTCTGGGCTGACCAAGTGGGAGAACTCAGGTTAGCACCTCTTCTCACTAAGCTGGAGGAGAACTCTGGTGTACTCACCCATTGCAGAGGCCAATGTGTCTCCCATGGGATTAAACTTGTTTAGCTACGAAGAAGATAAGAAAAGGTGAGGGTGATGCAAGAGTGCCCAGGGGCCTTTTGGAATCCCCACCCAGAACATGATCCAGGCCTCACCGAGATGATGCCAGGGCAGTCTGGGTCATATAGCTGACATGTCATCTTCCCTGAGTTCCCATCAAATAAATCAATCGTCCGAGGCTCATCAAGGGTGAAACCTGCAAAATTGGGGTCTGGATAGCGACCCACCACGATGAGGTCATAACGCGGGTGCCATGTTGCCTGGGAGAGGATAGGGTGGTGATGAGAGGGCTTAGAACCTTGGCCCTTCAACAGGCATGGCAATCATGGTCCATTTGATGGAGATAAGAAGATAAACACGCGGAGCCAGTCACGTACATGGTGGATAATCCAAGGCTGGTTTTCACCAACTGCCTGAAACATTTTTGGCCTGGCCATCTCCCTCTACTGTGAGTTGGTATGTAGTAAGGACATACAGACTACTTTTAGTCAAATCATTAGGGGAAGGGAGGGGGATGATGGCAGCGTACCTATAGAAAAGAGAAATGTTCTGGACAATTAAGACAGTGCTGAATCTAGAATCAGATTAAATCTAGTGTCCCTGTACAAGCAAAGACTCACATATTAAATATATGGAGACATAAAGTCTAAGAGTGGCTGAAAGAGCAGGGAATAGGTATGGTTAAAACAGGAAAGAATTCAGCAGACAAAGGAGAAGTGGAGTGCATGATACTGGAAGCACACTACCTGTTACTGGCTAGTGTGCTTGCTAGGGGGGGCAAGCAAGCTGAGAAGGAGCGAAGCAGAAAGGAGCTGTCTGGTCAAAGGGCCTCAAGATACACTCAGGAAAGCTTAGATTTAACCTGAATCGACCAAGAGCCTTCCATGGACTTGAGGGAAACGAACTAGACAGTCCAAAAGCTGTTCCGAAGAGGCTCTTAATGATCTGAAGAAACGGCACCTAAAAGCCTGAGGGCCTGGCCTAGGGCTGTGGACAAGGCAAGCAAAGGACCGAACTCGTTTCAGAGGAGAGTCTGCCAAGGATGAGGGGAGGGCCAAGAGGGGTTATCCAGAGTTCTCTTGCTGGGAGCCTGGGGGACCAGGAGAGTGGTGCCAGGCATGAGGCTGGGCAAAGCAACTGTGCACAAGAGACCACAAACTTCCTCTGAGATGGTGCAAGATTGCTGAGAAGGGCTGTCTGCGGAAGAGATGGGACTGTAGAGAGCAGAGTCCTCTGCGTACAGTGCCTAAGTAAGAAATGAAAGCAGGGAAAGGGGCTCATACTTGACAGGACGGTGAGAGTCGTTAGCCAGGAGAAGATAAAAGTACGGGATCACAGGAAGTCACGGCAGAGTTCCAAGGACAGGGCTCCAGAAGGATGACTGGTTTTGGTATTCGAAGGGCAAACCTGACCATTTCCTTGGCACTAGATTGTTTCCTAGGCCAAACACCTACTGCTACTCACCTTGATGGGCGTGAGGTGCTGGAAGTGGCGATGAGGGTGGGGAATGACATGCTGGGGAGATGCCCAATGGGAGGCAGAATACACCCGGATCTCGCTGTGCTGGTCAGTGGTCAGGAGTTTGGCGCCATCTGGACTGAAATAAGCTGGACAAGCATAGGAGAAACCTGTGTCTTCAAGGAGGTCCCTCAGTGCATCCCCAGATTGCTGCTGTCTCCCTTCCATCCTGTTCCCCAAAAGCCAGTCCCAGTGTGGAAATCATGAAGAAGCACTCTGGAAACTTCCCGAGAGCTGACTGGGAATGGCTAAAAAGCTCCCAGTGTGAGGGTTTATCCTGTGCCATTTAACTCAAGAGCCCCAAAGAATGGCTGCCATCTCTGCAGAATGGGAACAGGCTCCCAGCTCCCTCCCTCTCCTCACACCTGAATTGACAGCACGCTCATGAGGCATCCAGTGGATGAAGGAAGACTTCCCTCTGACTTGGCGCAGGTCCCAGATCTTCACCGTCTGGTCCACTGAAGCTGTGGCCAGCAGCCAGTCACAGAGAGGATTCAGGGCCACGTTGGTCACCTTCTTTTTGTGAAATCTGAGATTCCAGATCTGCAGAGAAGAAGGGCTTAGCTCAGGTGGAAGGTGCTGAGGATGGAAAAGGGTGCAAGGCCAGGTTTCTGAGTTCTAGGGAACGAACCTCTTTGCCATCCATGTTCAGCAAGATCACATTGCCCACACTATCTCCTGTGACCACCACACGGCTTTTGGCAGACACATCCACACTGGTGTACCAGTAGCTGGAGGGAGAAATAGATCAAGTTTCTTCCCCACGTGTTTGAAGTCAGAAACAGAAAGCCTGGAACACTGCAGGATTGCTGGGATGTGGCAGATTGGCCAGGACTAAGCATGTGATGCTGCTGCTGTGCTGGTGCTACCAGCGCTCAGTATGGGTCCTGCAGGCTGGCTCCCTAATATAAGTTAGCCCCTTCCCCACCCTGGAAAGGCAAGAGTAGGAGCCCCAAAACTGGGGGCTCAGGTACGAGTCCTTCCAGAGCTCTGATGGGATAAGAAGACAGAGACCCTGGAGGCCCCAGCCAGGCCAGATCCTGCTGCCCACCGGAAACTGCTCAGTCTTCTCAGGAGGACCTGGGTCTCCACTGAGCTCTCCAACCCTTAGGGCTGGCCCCCACTCATCACTGCCACAGATGAGTAAGAGCGACAGTAGGGCAGTGATCCATGATGCGGGAGTCAAGAACCCAAGAACCCCTCCCCTGCGCACACACACCTCACACAGTACTTGTCGCTTCTTGCCCCTGGGGAGATTGTGTTCATGACCCTCTTCTGGATGGACCAAGAAAACAGGACCCAGGACAGGTCTAAGAGTCAAGCTTCTAGCTCTAGCCCCTGCTCAATGTTTCTTGAGTCAGACAAGCGGGACCATTAGCCTCATCCCCAAGTCTTGAGTTCGAACTGCACTGAAGGGAACAGGGATATCTCCAGCCATCTCCTCTAGAACAACTCAACCCACCAAGCAAAGGCTCAGCACATAGTCCTGGGCCCTGAGGGAGCCACTCATATCAGAAAGACTATGGGAGCCAGAGCAGGAAAATGGCAATAGCTTTCTCTATACCCCAGAAGAAGGGAGAAGGGATCCAGGTGTTCCCTTTGATCTTAGAAGCCCCTTTTGCCTTGATGGTTTGGCTGCTTACTCCCAGGTGCTTGTGCTGGTGAAGACTCTGATTGTGTTGCCCTGGAAATCCTTGAGGCTGGTGCTCCCTGCCACTGAGGAAATGAATAGCTGGTTGGTATTGAGAGGGTTAAACTTCATTCCTGTGATGCTCCCTCCAGCTCCAATCTGAAAGAAGAAAAGCTGCATGACCAGGAGGAACTGCTGATCCCTTTGGTGCCTAACAAAAAGTGAGCCAGCATGGGCAGGGACCAGAAGTTCACGAGCCAAGAAAGCTCCCTCAGAACAGCGTTGGCTTCAGGGGCTATGGCTGGAGCTGCTGCTCAGCTTCCCAGGCCAACCCAGCCCAGCCAGCTCAGAGACAGCTCACCTGGCAGCCCCACAGACACACTACACCCAACTCACTCCTCTCAGCAGAGGGTACCCTGCTGCTTCTTGGCTACTAGACAGAATAAGATCCCCTCGGTCAAAAGGGCCCACTGGGGGCAGAGCTCAGAGAAGTAGCATCAAACAGATCCCAGCCAGCAGCATGTGGACTTAGAAAACTCCAAATTAACATTATCTGTTTTGTATTTTTATTTTGTTAAACATTTCCTAATTCTATTGGAATCTGGTTCAGGACATGCTTGGAGGTTTTGCTGGCCTCTCTGATGTAGGCTGGATTCGGCAGGAGCAGTCGTCTAGACACCCTGTGCTCATCCTAGCTCCATTAATCACTAGTCATGCAGCCTCAGGCTAGAGACAACCTCTGGCTCAGTTTCCTCATCTGTCCAGTCTGGTAGGATGGTTGTGCCAATCAAAGGAGTGAATGGGTGTGACTGAAGACAAGTCTTACACAAAAAGGCACTGTTGGATCCTCTCGGCCTCTCCTAGCCAGTGACCTGGGTCAATTCAGCCAACTCCCCCACTTCCACAACACTGAACTGATCATCTGCTTAGGATATGAAAGGGTTGGAGAAGAAAGTGGGGTAGAAGAAAAGGAACAGGCATTTATTAAGCACCTACTAGGTGCTAAGCACTTTCTGGATACCATCTCATTTGATCAAACAACCTTGTGAGACAGGGGCTCTTATCTCCATATTATGGCTGAGGAAACAGAAGTTAATGGCCATAGATGGGGTCAGATGGGAATTCAGTTCTGAGTTAAATTCAAGCCCAGTCCCCTGTCCTATCTGCTAGGCCACCCAGCGGCGCAATGACCTGACAAGGGCCCATCCTATATGCTTGGTTCATACCTGTCTCCTTCTCTAGGGCCTGCAGGCTATAAAGTCACAGGGGCATGGTCAGATGTCTAAATTTGGAATGAAATGAGCAGTGCTGCTCCCAGGCTGGATTAAAATAAAAAGAGAGAGTGCCCTTCAGAGGAGGATGTTCCTGCTGCTGGGCGGTGTGCTCACTGGGAGGGAGACAGGCCTCTGCTGGCCCCAGACACTGAGTACGGTGAGGCTTTGGAGAAAGAGAGAGACAGACGGAGAAGAGAAAAGATGAAAACCTGGGAACGGTGAGGGAGATCCCCAGAGTCCCCAGTACCTGTACCTCTAGAAACTGCTAAGCACAGACTCCCCAGGTGAGATCTAGGGTGAGATCTAAGGTGAGAACTGAGATCATTTTCTTCTCTGCTGAGCTAAGACTTTATCTCACCCCCAAAGGGTTCATTTACTCTTGGGTAACTTCCTCATGTCTTTGCACAAATGGGTTTACTCACTGAAACCATGTTTATATATCGAGCACTTAGTGAGAAGGAGCTAAATTGTAAAATAAGCTAATTCCCCATCCCCAGTGATCAGGGAAAGTGGTTTTTATTCTGAACTCCTAAAAGAAAAGTTGGAGGGAGGATGCGGTTGGGTACTCCTTTAGAGGGTTCAGAATAAACTGTCTGTTATTTGATGTGTGGTAGACAGATAAAAGTCCTAGGCCAACATTCTAACGGGACTGGCTGTATCCTGCCTGACCCACCCTGGCTAAACTGTTTAGTAAAAAGGTGGAAATCCTCCTTGGAGATGGGCCAGACCCTCAATCAGATATCTACCTGTGCCACATGCAAGGCAAACAGTCCACATTAGATGTCTATCTTGTGGAAGCTTGCCTGCCGAATATTTTCACACTATTTCCTGAGTGCTTCTCTAGAAAAAATAGGAATTAAAAAAACCTAATCCTGGGATTTTAGCTGTGGTTCTGGGGCTTCTTATTTTTCTCAAGCTTGTTCACAGTTTCTTTTAAAACTCAATGGTTCAGGAAGGACTTCAGCGTGAGCTGCCCTAGGCTCCAGTCACCACACTGACGTGGAAGAGGGCAGGGGCTGCCCCCTACAGCCAGGAAAGGAAGGAGTAAATGGGGGCCAATCCCACGCCTTCAGTCCCAGCTTGGACCATTCCTCAGATGGGCAGTCTAGGGCAGAGGTGTCCACCTCAGGCCCAAATGCCACCCCAAATTCTAGAGCTGACTCAAATGTTAACTGGGAAATGGATAACAAAATAAATACAAATACAGCATAGGTAATGTCACTTTGTGGTTTTCTGTGGCCTACAAGAACTTGTTTCTATTGGAATTGGATACCTCAGTTCTAGAGAAACGGTGCCTGCTTTAAGGGATTCAGAAGAAAAGCCACTTTCCCCGATCACTATTTAACAATCTGCTTCCTGTTTCCAGCTTAGCACCTAAGCACCCAACCTTAGTACACAAAAACCAGCCTATGAGAGGGCTGTCTGCTCTTAGCAGTTTGGTGGGCTACAAGTGCTGGGGATCAAGGGACACACTGCGGGCTGAGCTCCCAGTGTCCACCTAGCTTATAGGCCCCTTCCTCATTTTCTCTTCTCCAGTGGCACTCTTCAGCTGGCCCTATCCAGTGCAGGCCTACCACCCCTCTTACAGCAATCTAAGGATTCCCCTTCCTCTCCCCAGCTCCTGCTCTGTACCCCAGGACTCTTGTCTGTTCTACTTAGTGGGAAGATGCCTCCCAGGAGCTTGGGGTATCTTATCCTACAGCAAAGTCCCTCCAACATTTGAATCCTTCTTTGTACGACTCTGGCTTGATTACCAGGTGCCAGTAGAGATTTTTCAATTCTAACGTGCTCAAGTTAATACTTTGTCACATCTACTAGCCCAGGCACCTTCAATACCCAATCTCTTTTTGAGGAGGGGAGAGTCATTGGGCTTTTTCTGCCAATCTAGTACTTGAGAAAGCCTCCCTCAGGTCCCTCACCGACCAGAGAAGCATTCAAAGGGGCAAAAGCATTCAAAGCTAAGCCCAGGAACTTACACCTTTAATGAAATAGGTTTTGTCCAGTACTTCATAGTCCCAGAGGATGATGTCTCCACCCTTAGAGCCCACTGCCAGAGTGCTGGGGTGAGTCGGGTGCCATTCCAGGCACGTCGTTCTTCGGTCAAAGGGACTGGCTGTGCGGAAAAGTCGGTAAGAGTCCAAAGAGTGCAAAAAGGCCTTCTGAAGACACTGGTGGCAGAGAGGACAGAAATGGGACTCAGACGTTGACATCACAACATGCCTGTTGTGGCTGTCACAGCTCCTGGGAACGGTATGGTCTATCTTCTCCACTTCTAGACAGCTCATTACCCAGGATTATGACTGGGAAGCCACCAGCTGTCATCGACAACCCCCTGCTGGAGAGTACAAGACACACTCTGGTCCTACCCTCCCTAACAGGCTGTTACTTGGATCAGGGTGTTTACATTCACTCAAAGTCAGACAGTCTGATCATGTCCTTTACACACAATTAACTCAACCATTCCGTTCCCTCACGTTAGAGGGAAATCTGTCACAACAATGGCCAAGGGGCCACCGCTCCATTCCCTTTAGGACCATCTTCAATGGAGATCTCACCTGCTGGAAGGACGCCTGAGGTGCTCTGCCCAGCTGATGTTGGTGGAGAGCCCAGATTATGCTATAAGGGCATTCTCTCTGGCCAGCTGACCCAGGCTGATGCCAGCCTGAAGCATCATCCCCTCTGCCCAAGCCTGCCAAGCAGAAGAAATAAATGTTTCCCGCTTCACCCCAAATTATCATCTACCCCCTAACGCAAGTAAGAAGAAACTGATTTTGCTTCTGAAAGCAGTCAAAGAGGAGGGAATGGGGGAAGCCTGAGATATGACCTTAGTTATAACAGCAAGCCAATATCACTTCTGTCCACCCAGACCACACACCACCTGCCACAGGATTTTCCATATTCCTCTTAACCTTGACCTAGTACAATAGGAAATAGACACAGAAAGTAGCAATTACCCTCCACTCCCAGGGCAGTAATTTTGAATTAAACAAAGATGGTCTGATTGTGGATGCCCTGGGATCTCAGACATGGAAAATAAGCTAGGAAATATGAACTGCCTTGCAGAGCTTCTAAAATTATTCTAGGAAAACTCTGAGAGGAAATGATGTGCTTCAGATGACAAAATCCAATCTTAAATCCAAGAGAGCACATGATGTAAAAAGTAAAAAGGGGCGACGCAGAGGTGACTGTTTGCAAGCAGAGACCGTAAGGTGAATGGCTGTTAGACTTAGGGTTTTCCATTCCAAAAGATCAAGCACACCCAGGGGGATTGATCATGGCCACAATTGCCTTCATCCAAATTTAGGCAGCTCTCAATTTGAGGGCTACTCCAGGGGGCTGAGTCTACTATAATCTGCCATTGGAATAGCTCCAAACACTTCCAAAAGCTACAAATCCAACGTAGTCACCTTATGGTCCCACAGACACAAAAAGTGTCTTACACATGATACTTCAGTCTGAAAGGAGACCTAGAAGCAAATGGTGAGGGATCTGCTAGTGTGTGCCAGGTCTGAGTCCCGAGTCCCAGGAAATCATCTGAAAATGACACAGAATAGTTCTGATATTCAGGCACAACAGGAAAACCTGTCATCCACTATCCTTCCTAGAGGCCGTAAGGAATTGTAGCAAAACTCCATCATATGGAAGAGCTCCCAATGAAGACTGCCAAGTCTCGGCCAATGACTCATCTGTTTCCCATGGTATTCCATAGGATAAAAATCCTGGCACGATGAGGTATCAGTAAATGCTCAGAAATTTTTTGAAATGGAACCCACCCTGCCTCTTGCCCTAAGCCAAGGTAAGAACTGGCAGAAGAGCAGAACTCTAAGAAACACATGTTCCCAAGCTGGTTTCCCTCTCTTGGGCAGAGACTGAGACAAGAGCTCCAGATTTGGAATTAGAGGCTCAGGGTTTGAATCCTGGCTGATTTGACAGGCCTGTGTGAACCTCAACTGCCCCTTCTTGGGCCTCCATGCTGTCCTGGGCAGAATAAGGGAACTGCCCTAAGTGACCTCAAAGGTACTTTTGGGCTATGCCTTGCCCTTCCAGTCCAGTTAATAAGAGGCCCCTTCCTCTCATCTTGCTTCTGGATGAAGACCCAGCACCCATCTGCCTCCGCCATTCTCCAAACTCCTGACCCAGGAAGAATGAACGTGCTCTTTTCCCTCTTCCTCCCCCACTATCACTCAGCAGCACCTCTCCTGTTAGGGCTTGTTGGATCTTTGCTATGGGCCCCCCCAGACTGTGGGGGTTAGATTTTCTTGAGTTCAGGAACAGGCTCACGGGCACTCTTGCTCTCCTACTCAAGACTTCAATAGAAATGCCGCTGTTTCCGCAAGTGCCCTGACCTCTCATGTCATCAAGCCTCAGGGTGCCTCAGCCACACACCCCAAACTGCCTCCATCACACACAATTCCCCAATTCAGCTGAAATGCCACTTCTTATCTTTTCATCTCTGTCTCTCAACTAAACTTAGTATTCAACTTTACTGTGACTGCTGGGGCCTGCACCCAACTCTAGCCTCACCTATAACCATTCAACCAAACGCTATCCTCCACCCTCAAATCCCTTACCAAGCTCCAACTCTCGTGCGGGTTTATCCCCATGTGCCTTCTGACCTCCTCTGCTGAACACCACCAGTCACACACTGGCTGGAGCGCAGACTAGCTATCTAAGCCCAGCTGGAGGGTCCTTCCACCCTCCCTGAATGACCGGGAGTCACAAGCCATCTCTCTGCTCCTCCCTACCAAGGACCTTGGCCTCCCACTTTACACAAGAGCAGGCCCCCTGGAGGGATGGCAGGGTCAGGTGGAAGTTAAGTGGGGGAGAGGTCTGCGGAACAAGTACACCAGTCAACAGGGCTGAAGAGGGGACTCGCTGGGAAGTGAGGGAGCAAGGACATGGCAGAGGGGTGGCCTTGGCAGGCGGCCCTCTTCCACCCCAGACTCAACTGGCTAAACCCCACTAGGCTGGGGAGCGGCTCTGCCCTGGGCCCCCATCCCCGAGGGCGGGCATCTCCCCTCTCCCGGCCACGGTCCGCCGCCTCACCCCCGCTACATCCGGGCCTCCTCCTCACCCCCGAGTCCTGCCCAACCCCCTCCCGTCCACCCCAAGGAAGGCCCTCGTCTTCTACCCGGCCGCCAAGTCGCTGCGTGCAGGGTCTACACTGCAGTCCTGCGGACCCCGCCGCCACGAGGAGGGCGTTTCTCCCTCCGGACGGTGAGGACACGCTCGTTCCCTAACAGAGCGTTGGGAGCCGACTCCTGTACCCCTAAAAGTACGGGGGGCCGTCCCCCCGGCTCCTGTTCACGTGAAAACCAAACGTGGGAGGAGGGTGCGGAGGAGCCCGCTCCTAACACCACCAGCCCCGTCTAGACCCCGTCGGGGACTCGGGGTGCTCTGGGGCGGCTCTACAGCTCCGGCTGCGGGCACCCCGAAGTCCGCCGCGTCTGCCTCGGGCCCACGGGGGCGCAGCCTCCCCTACCCCGGGGCGGGGAGGGAAGGACGGAGGGAAGGTCTGCGGTACCCCGGGCTGGCGGCCGGCTTCTGCGCGCACACCGCCTCTTGGCTCGGGGAGGCTCCAGGGCTGGGGCGCCCCGCTTGCCGAGGCCCGCCGCTCTCTTGGGGGCCATCCCGCCCGGGCCCGGAGAGCGAGCAAGGAGGGGGAGCGGGTCTGGAGCGGGCTCCCCGAACAGCCCTCAGCCCCGGCCACTCGCCAGATTTACGCGCGCCGCGCTCGAACTAACTTCCGCCTCTGGTCCCGCCCGCTTCCGCCGGTGGCCCATCCCCTTCCGGGAGGGGGCGGGGAAAGCCGGCAAACCGGAAAAGGCTAATGGGAGGCGTGGGATTGGGCAAAGGATGACCTGCGCACTGAGGAGCTCAGCGACCGATCTAGGCCAGGAGTCAAGATGGTCGTCGGCGCGTTTCGTCAGCGACCCTGAAGCCGCTTCAGGCGCGCCCTTTGCCAGGCCTAAATAAGACCGCAAGAGCATTGACCAATCAGAACGTCGACCCCTGCTCTGAGGCTTCTAATTGGTACAAAAGCCTTCCTCGGCTTGAGGATTGGCTAATTCGTCCGGGCGTAGCTGCGGAGGGTGGGTTTAAGAGAGGGTCGTCTGTTTGCTACCTCGGTAACAGAGGGCGAATGCTCGGCCCCTGGAGCGTTGGCCTGGGCCGAGCTCGGGATGCCGCGCCCTTGGCTAGCGTATACGGCTGCTACCCCGGCTTTGGGGTCCCGGGCCTCGGGGCCCCGATCGTTGGGGTCCCCGCCCTCGGGGTCCCGGGCCTCGGGGTGCCAGCCATCGGGGTCCCCTCGAGGTGCCGGCCGTCGGGGTCCCGGACCTCGGGGTGCCGGCCGTCGGGGTCCCCGCTCTCGGGGTGCCGGCCGTCGGGGTCCCGGGTGTGGGCTCCTCTGACCATCAGCCTCTGGCCCCGGCCTCATCGCCGGGGGGCCCAGCAGGCAGGGAGGGGCCCCTCCCTGGGCCAGGCAGCCCCCGCTCGAAGGCAGTTCCCCGCGAGACCTGGGGCCGGGGAGGCCGCTGGACTGCTCGGGGTCTGCTTCCCTCTTGTGCAGATTGGGGGAGATGGGCCAGATGCTCCCCAAGTTCCTGAAACCTAGATTCCCTTGTCTACTCCCACCACCATGCACACAGAAGGTGCTTAATAAATGCTTGGAAGACTAATCGATCGTAGGATCGCGGATTTAATGCTGGAAGGGACCTTACGAGCCTTGTAGATACCAGTCAGTAAATATTAAGCCTCTAATGTGCTAAAAGTGGGAGATAGGGTCAAAGGCAAAAGACGGTCCCTGCTCCCAAGCGGCTCACAATTGAATGGGGGAGACAATCTGAAAATGTTTGTTCCAACAAAGTGTAGACAGGATGTGTCGAGGATAACAGGACCGTTAAGGCCAGACTTCTTGTAGCATTCTGAGGCTTGAAATCTTTCTTGACTTGGGGTTGCATTTGGATGGAGAACCATATGCTACAGTTTCATGCAGAAGGTCCCCCGGGGGACTTATGGAGCCTGTAAACACTGAAGTCAGTGGGAGAGAGAAATGTCTAAATGGAGCCCTGGTTCCAAGAGCCCTTCTGTCACCTAGGTGGTCCCTCTGTACCCACAAGTCAATATAGTTTGCTTAGCGCCTTGTCTCTGCCTGCACTGTGAGGGGCGAAAGCATAGAAGGTTAAAAGAGCTACAGTCTAGTTGAGAACAAAGTCAGTTTGATTGAACCAGTGTCCATCTGGTATGCAGAGCACCAGGCTGTGTGCTTCCAGGGAAGACCCAGGTTTCATATATTTGATGGTGGAGGTAATAGCAAACTATTGCAGTTCTTTGTTAGGTGGCAGATTGGAGAAGGGGATTTGAAGGGGTCACATCCATACTTTAGAAAAATTGCTTTAGCAGCTGAACGGAGAGGATGGATCAAGATGGATTAAGAGGAAGAGAACTGAGTCAAAAAGACCAACCAGAAAGTTATTGCTGTAGTCCAAGCAAGAGGTTATAAATGAGCTAGGGCTGTGGCTGTGTGAGCAAAGGGGAAATGACAAGATTTCACAATGGACTGGACATGTGGGGTAAGTCAAGGATGACAGTGAGTTTTAAAGCCTTGGTGTCTGCGAGATTGATGGTATCCTCGGCAGTTGGGGGAACTTAGAAAGAGAGGAGAGTTTGAGGGGGAAGAGAATAAGTTTTGTTTTGGACATGTTGAATTTGAGATGTCTATGACATGACAGATTCAAGATAGGTAACTAGAAGGCAGTTGGTGATGCAGAACTATAGCTCAGGAGAGAGACTAGGACTGGATCTATAGACTGGGAATTTCAGGTTCTTGAGAGGAATGAATCACACAAAGCAGTGACTGAGGAAGAATTCCTGTCTGCTGATTCAAATGGGTACAAATGATAATTCCAAAAAGATTCAAGAAATTGCTGACAACTACAAAGTCTTAGCCAGCTTTCAGCTCACAGGACACGTTTTCATCCCTGTTACTGTTAGAAGACAAGGGCTTCAGGAGAGAAGGCACATTTTGTCTGAGAACAGGACTTGGATTCTTGGATGACAGCTTTAAATACAGGGAGTATAAGCTTCTGAATAACAATAAAAAGAGCAAACATAATAAATACATAAATGAAATAAGTAAAAAAATAAACATAGAGACAAATAAACCTGACTGGGGCTGGTAAGAATGTAATTGCCTAAAGTCTTGCACATCTAATCCTAAGGGCTTTAAAAACTGAAAAGGCAAGGGTAGGGACAAAACTGTGTGTGTATATCTACCAAGCTAGATAGAGGAAAGAGTAGCTATGATGTAGATGGTAGAATAAAAGCAGAAATGCCCAGAAATTCGTAGGAGACAAAACCCCAGAAAGTAAAACTTGTGACCTCAGGTGACTACATGCAAATGTACAAAGTCCAGGTTACAAGCTGAACTGCGGATGCTAATGCCGAGGGGGTAGGGAATCTGATCTCATTTATTTCACTGACACTTGGTGGGATGACTGGCTCAGATATGGTTGTGGAAATAAATAAGAAATAAATTTCTTATTCAAAAGAGAAATGCTAGATAATGGGAAGGAGCGGGGAAGTGTGTTGAGTAGCATTGTATATTAGGAATGTATATTCGTGAGGAAATCTAGGAATCATTGCAGTCAATATCTAGATAAAGCTCAACAGACACGAAACCAAAATCAATCCTGTCATCAAGGTATATTCCAGACTACCCGAAAGAACAAGGAACTAGGTGAGGAGTCTGGGAAAGTGATCACACATCTGATATGGTCACATGATGGAATAGTGATGGGGGAACTTCAATTATCTGGATAGCTGGTAGAGCTCACATCCTATCATTCTTCAGGGGAAGTCAGTCCAGGGTGGGGTGGAATGCTCTTGAGAAGGGAGATTTTGAAGAGACAAAAAGAAACAATTCCGATGAGGAGGGAGAGGGGAGTGTCTAAAGACACTGGTTCCCATCATGCAGGGAACTTGTAAATCAACCTACATTGTTAAAAGACATGTACAGAAAACCATAGCAAGAACAGATGATGGGATCAATTCCAAAGTATGGCAAAGTCCAGTAAGAATAAGAATCAGGAGTGTTAAAACTCAGAATGAGTTAAGGCTTCTGAGGCAAGGGAAACACAACACAAAGGATTTTTAAATGTGTAATATTGTAAGGATCAAAGAGATAATGCACGATTCACTAACTGAAGACCAAAAAAGGCTGAACTGCACCTGTTCCTGGTTTTCTCTGCCAAGGGGAATGATCTTTGGCCTGGAAAGGACTGAATCAAAATAGCTAATGGGGAGTTGATACCCAAGATAAGCAGGGGATAGCTGGAGAGGACATTCAGTGAGTTAGTTCAAGTTACCTGGACCAGGTTAAGGACATGCTCGGTTACTGAATGGATTGCAAATGTGATTGCTGGGCCATTGTCAGGGATCTTTGAAAGATCTTGAAGAACATGTGAGATAACACTGAACTAGGAGTTGACAAATGTCCCAATTTTCAAAAAAAGGAAAGAGAATGGAGTCTGAAAACTTTTGACTTCAATTCCTGGTGAAATTCTAGAACATATTACTAAAGCGATGGTCAGTGAACTTCTAGAGAAGGAAGAAAAAGAGAAAGAACCAGCGTAACTTCAAGAACAGATTATCCACAGACCCACTTCATTTCCTTTTTTGACTGGGTTACTACACTGATACAAGAGAGAAATGCATACAGTTGATACAATTTTAGCAAAGCATTTGATAGCCTTATGCTGTTACTGCGGAAGTCATGTAGACATGGCCGAGACTAGGATGCATCATGTGGTTTCGGAACTGTTGAATGATCAAACTCAAAAAGTGATCATTTATGGTTCAGTGCCATCTTGGAAAGAGAGTCTAGGCTTATTTGGCCCTATGCTTTTTAACATTTAATCAATGAAGGCAGAGGTAGCATGTTCGTACATATGATTGTAAAGTAAACTAGTTACAATGAAATTTAGTTATCAAACTATATTTCTTTTAAAGTTCATAGATCATGCATACCCTTTGACTCAGCAATATCACTTCTAGGTCTGTATCCCGAAGAGATGATAAAAAGGGAAAAGGACCCACATGTATAAAAGCATTTATTGCAGCTCTTTTTATGGTGACCAAGAATTGGAAATTGAGAGGATGACCATCAATTGGGGAATGGCTGAACAAGTTGTGATTTATGAATGTAATGGAATATTATTATCCCATAAAAAATGAGTGGGTGGATTTCAGAAAAACCTAGAAGGACTTACATGAACTGATGCTGAGTGAAATGAGCGGAACCAGGAGAACACTGTACATAGTAACAGCAACATTGTAACAATGGTCAGCTGTGATAGACTTAGCTCTTCTCAGCAATGCAGCGATCTAGGACAACTCCAAAAGACGCATGATGGAAAATGCTATCCACATCCAGTGAAAGAACTATGGAGTCTGAATGCAGACTGAAGCATGCTTACTTTCTCTGTTTTTTTCTTTATTGTGGTTTCCCCCTTTTGTTCTGATTTTTCTTTCGTAACATGACTAATGTGAAAATATGTTTAACATGATTGTGTGTGTGTATATATATATATATATATATATATCCTATATCAGATTGCATGCCATCTTGGGGAGAGGGGAGGAGAAAAAATTTAGAACTCAAAATTTTATAAAAGTGAATGTTGGAGACTAAAGATAAACTAATAAATTTTTTAAAAAAATTCACAGATACCAGGTTAAGAATTCCTATAGAGTGAAAGAGGGACTCATTGGAATGTTGGGTTCCTTATTAAGCAACCCCAAATTTGTTTCTCTTCCAAAGGAGTCTATACCACAGGGTGGCACTATGAGTCTGGGGACTGACTATGTCTCTTTGGAAAGAGGGAGTACCTGGAATGACAGGGGCTGCCCCTCTGGCAATCTCATGTTCAGTTACTTTCTGAGAAAGTCCAAATTACAGGTGACCAAGAGTGTGAAAACAGGAGAGGGAGAGAATTATATTTGTTGCTTATGAGCTATCTGTTTTTTATGTGTTTTCTGCATTTTAATGAGTTCTAGTAAGTCCTATATGTCCATATATGTGTGTATGTGGACGTGTATAGATATGTATACATATAGAATGTATGTGTAGATAGATAGATAGATTTAATTTGTAGTACCCAAAGGCAGTACTGAAACACCAATAATGAAGTACAGTCACACCTCAGGCTATTGTGACACACCAGTGTCAGCTTCGTTCCCAGTTCATTGGCATGACATAACTGTCCAGGAGATAGTGCTGTGTGTAATAATACATCAAGGTAGCAGAATCAGCAGAGAAGTCCAGATCTTTGGCTTTTTCAGGGGCTCCTTTTAACACTGAAATGTACATGTGTGTATATGTATGTTTATATATATATATTTATTATTTATATATGTGTATTTGTGTATACATTTTTATATATATGAGTGCTTGTTTAGGATTTGGCAACCCTGTGACCCCTGAAAACACCTAGTCTAAACCCTTTATTGTATATATAAGGAAAGCGAAGCTCAAAAATGGTAAATGACTTGCTCAATCATAGTGTCAGAGGCATAATCTGAACCCATGTCTTCCTGTTTGTACATCGAATCTTTCTTTGATCCAAGGTCCTATATACACTTCCTGTAGGAATTAGATTTCTCAAAGGAAATATGATATAGGGAAAATATGAGCAAAGATCAAACCTCAGAGTACTCAGGATCAAATCTGGTTCCTATGAGCCCAGAATTTTCTGGGTCACAAGCTAAATAAGCAAAATCCTAACCATTAGACCTCTCTAAAAGTGTAGTTGGCTGCCTTGGGAAATGAGTCGTTTCAATGTATGTCCTAGATGGCACCATGTTGTGCTAATGCAGGACATCCTTACACAGATAGGGGTTAAAATAGATGGCTTCTGAGGTCCCTTCTGTGAAGGTTCATTCCAGAGAGGGGAAGAGCCCCAGGGAAATACAGAATGTCTATGAAAATCAGGATCTGTTCAGGATCTGAACATCCAAGGAGGACTTCGGTGCTGACCCTGCTAGTTGCATGTGTACTATCTCCTGGACAAAGGCAATTAAAGGTTATTTCATACCAACGAACTGGGAATGAAGCTGACGCTGGTATGTTGCAACAGCCCCAAGGTGTGACTGCCTCATTATTGGTGTTTTGAGGCACTGCCTTTGGGTACTACAAATGGTGTGGATCATAGAGGCAATTCATTTCGAAGCTGCTGATTATAGCAAATGAGGCTCTCGTGCTCAGGCAGGAGATCCATCAGGCTATGAGTCCAATGGGACATCGTGACCCCAGGCTCTGTTAGTGTTTGAAAAGATATGCTGGCTTTGTTGAGATGTTGGGAGGGAAAATGTGCCATAGTGACCAAAAACACAAACAAACCCAAAAAACAAAAAACAAACCCCAAAACAAAAAACTCTAGTCTCATTTGTACCATTGACCAGAGATGTTATCCTGGGCAAATTGCTTATCTTGGCTATAGATTCTTTATCTATAAAATGAGAGGGTTAGCCTGGATGATCTCTAAGGCCCCCACCAGCTGTAACTTTCTCGGAATTTTGCAGTATCAGCAGAAGCCTGGGATTGCTTTCCGCCGCAAGCCTACTAGCAAAAGGTTTTGACTGTTGGAGACCTTTTTCCTGGTGCATGCTGATACATGATTCCAGACTTTCTCAAGCTGTCTGTTGACCCACGATGCTCTTTGCTGAGTTTGCAAAACTACTCATAAATCCATTTCATCTTTGAGTGTGTGTGTGTGTGTGTGTGTGTGTGTGTGTGTGTGTGTGCGCGTGTGTGTGTGTGCGCACGCGCGCACAAAGTTACGGCATTCAGTGATTTGCAAATGACTGCCTGGAGCATTTCTGTGAGAGTTTGCAGTGAATTGAAATAGAGTAGTCTCTGGACTCAGGGTCTTTGTTTCCTGGTTCCTGGTTATCATCTGTAAATGATTAAATTTGGCTCTGCTGAGCACTATGAAGCATTCATCTCTAATAGACAGCACTGGTTCTTGTCCTCAAGAAGTTCCTATTCTCAAATATATGCACTTACGTAGATCTGTAATTTTAGATAGCTTTAGAACTGTCACACAGCTGAGTGTGGGAAATGAACCTCCGTACACATTAAACCAGTTATCTATTCTTGAAATACCGTAGGATGCCAGAGGAAGTCAAAGGATGCCAGAAAACTCTTTGGGCAGAATCCTTGTTGCCTAGCGATATGAAATATACTGGTTAGATTAATGTAAAAAAGTAGTGGGAGATTTTCCACTGTTTGAGTGATTTTTACATGTCAGGACAATAAAGGCATGTACAGTAAATAGTAAGCAGAAATGATGCTGTTTAATCATACACATACCGGTAGATGATTTGTATGCTAGTGGGTTGTGAGATCTCAGCTCCTTATTCCTTTGCATTCTGTCCTCCCACTCCCCGTCCCATTGCCTGGTTTTGGCTGGAGTCCACAGTATGACATGATGACTCCAGGAGCAGACAAGAGCCTGTCAGAAGGATTCCAACCCAAGCCTCTGCTTGAAAAGGAATGCCATAAAAGTGTTATGGTCCAGTAGCTGCAGAGTTCACTTAAAGAGGGGCAAGCCAGGAGGCTTTGGAGTCAGCAAGATCTTGAAAAGTGCTGCAGATAAAGCCTGAATACTCTGCACTTGGGAATCATTCTAGTTCACTTCACTGCACGGAACTGCAGGCTTGTCCTAAGATCCACGGGTCGGAAAGCACATAATAATGACTGACCACCAAGATCATGTCACAGCAACACTGACAACATGTTGGCTGACCCATTAGTCTGGAGGGAGCCACAGCAGCAACACTGGCTCAGGAATGACACTGAAATCCTCCTGCTATCTCTGAAGAATTTGGAGTACAATTATAATTTTTTACCAAGTTTTCTATAAATTTGCAGGCACAACAGATGTGGCCGCCCCCAATCTTGAGTGCAAATGGCTGAATATACTGAGCATGATGAGAGCTCAGCTCAGTGGAGAAATAAGATGAGTCTTGATCTGAAGTTTTGGACCTTTATTCCTTTCAAAGGCTTGCTCTGCACAGCCCCTTATTAGCTCCAACACACTGGCCAAGTCACTGCTTTGCTTAGCCCCGTAGCTTAGCTAAGTTTCCTTATGTGTACCATGGCCTACCTCAACAGGTTCTTGTGAGCATCAACCACTCACTATGCCTGTATCCTTCCCTGGACACCACTTCCCTCTAAATGTTGTCTTGCCTATTAGTCAGAGACAAGAAGACAGTAAAGCTCCTACTTTGTGCCAGGCCTGTGCTAAGTGTTGGAGATACCAAAAAAACCCAACAATGAATCAACCCCAAACAAGGTCCCTATTCTCAAAAAGCTCATATTCTTTGCTTAAATTTTGAGTTTTTCTTTCTTTTTAGTTTTCATAGCTCCTATTCCAATGGGGAAAAACCACACAAACAACTACAAACATACCACATATTGAAAGGGTAGGTAGAAGCACCAGAGTTGGGGGAACAGGGAAAGAGACTAGAGCTGAGTGTCAAAGGAAGCCAAGAATCCAAGGTGAGAAGGGACAGCATCTCAGGCCAGGGGAGCCACTATGGCATATTCTCCTGAATCAAGAGTCAGAATGTTTTGCCAGAAGAACAACATTGGAGCTGGATCAGAGAGTGGGCAGGGGGGGTTGGAAAGGCAGAAAGGGCTATATATACCAGAGGAGCCTGGAAGTCATTAGGAACCACTGGAGTTTCTTTAGTACTGGGTATAGTGTGGTCGCATTTGGGCTTTAGGAAAATCAGCTTTGGTAGCTGAGGAATGGATTTAGGAAGAGACTTGAGGAAAAAAGACTGACCAGAAGGCTATTGTAATAGGCTAAGTGTGAGCTAGTGAGGGTTTCACTTCGGTTGGATGGGTGAGTGAAGAGAGATGTCATAAATGTAAAAAAAAAAAAAAATGACAAGAAATGATAAGAGGTGGGTATGTGGAGTGGGTATGGGAATGATACTGAGGTTTCTAGCCCATGTAGCTGTGGTGATGGTGGTGTCCTCAAAAGTACATGAAAAGCTGGGAAGAGAGGAAGTTTGGGGGAGAAAGATGATGAGTTGTTTTGGCTACGTCGGATTCGAGCTATCTACAGGACATTCACTTCCCAATGTCCGAGAGGCAGTTGCTAAAGTAGCCCTGGAACTCAGGAGAAAGATTAGGGTTGAACATATAGATCTGGGAATCATGTGGATAGAGATGATGGTTGAATTGGCAGGAGCTGATGAAATCACCAAATGAGATATCATTACAGGAATTTTTAACCTGAGGTCTGGGAACTTGCTTTTTTTTATAAATAAAATTTGATAACTATATTTTAATATGTAGTAAGGAGATTAGTGTGTGATCCTTTGCATATTGTCATTCAGGGCTTATCTTGTAATTCTGACTCATGATGACATTTTAACTTGCTGTGAAAATTGACAAGCTGACTTGCTGAATCTCCCATGCCTTGGCCTCCCCTCCTTGTATATTCTGATTAGTTACCCTCATTTACCCTTTTCCTTGGTATAAGGATGGTCCAAAGTTAGAACATTGGGTAGTCTTGTGCCTACCCTGCATTTAGAGATAAGACCTACCACTACTTAGATAATCAGGGGGAATGCTTCAGTTAGGGGCAGAGAAGGAATATCCTATCCCCACCCAGATGGTTGAAGGGAATGCCCTAGAAAAACCCCTCTCAAAACCTTAGCCAATGGAATAATTATTGATGATCCCTAGACCCACAGGGATCCCCTACCTCCCTGTTCAGAACTTCTTCTGGGTTTTGTGCCACTTATCTCTAGACTACTTCAACTTACTCACTGACTACTGGTGCTGATACATGTCAACATGCTGCTGATTAAGCTTCCAGTTCAAGACTCCTGAAATTGTCCCTTCCTGACAGAATCTATGTGAGCCAGCTAGATGGATAACAAGCCACACCCATGGAGAGCTAATTAGTAGATGACCAAAGCTATAACCAAGATTCCTGGCAAATGCATTTCTGTAGACAGAATTGGGCAGGCAGCTCCATGATCACCCCATCTGCTCCAGAAGGAGCAAAGGCCCGATCTCTGAAATGCTTGCTTCAAGGAATCCTTCACTTGTATTATCTCTTGGCTCATAAAACATTGCTCAAACTTGGAACTACACAGCCAGGCAGCCACCCTGATATACTGGTGAGTATGACACCATGATTTGGGACCTGAACCTCCTTTTCAGTGGGAGAGATTCCTCTATCCTTCTCAATCCATCAATGCTGGTAACCCCACCTTCTCAGGCGGGGTTTCCTGCCCTCACTGAGAACAAGAGCCTGAACCGCATTCCTCAGCAACAGGTAATTATTCTAGTCTACCTCTTAGATTCACAAACCACTGACCAGGGACAGGATGGGACTTCAGGTACACTGGATCCCAGTGATAGAGAACTCCTCACCTTCTTTGTCCTCTAGCAATACAGTTGACACAGTTGTCAGGATTCTGAATGGAGTGGAATCAAGAGGGCTTTAGGGCTGGGGGAAGGGCACAATATTGGATAGATAGACTAAGGTTAGTGGGCTTCTTCTAGGACATTCCCCCAACTATTTGAACGGGGAGAGGGTGTTCCCTCTCTGCCTCTGAGGATAGGGTACACCCCATGAACATCTAAATGGTGATAGGTCTTATCTCTGGGTACAGGGTAGGTACAAGACTGCCCAGCGTTTGAACTTTGAATCGTCTTGACACTGATGATGGTCTTATGCCAAGGGACAGAGCAGAGGATGGTGGCTCATCAGAACACACAGTGAGGAGAGGCTGAGGCATGGGGGACTCAGCAAGTCAGCTAGTGAATTTCCACAGCAAATCACCCCCAGGTCAGAGTAGCAAAATGGGCCCCAAATGACAAGATGGAGTTGAAGAAACATTCAAGTATCACAAAGAGATACTCTCACCGCACAATTTGGTTTCCTTTGAAATCCTTTGTATTTTTGCTTTATGCATTTAAAAACATTATCCTCAAAAGGGGTTCATAGTTCCATTATCCATGAGAAGGGGTTCACTAGATTGTGGTAAACCCTGCCTTCCCTCTCCATGTTCTCAACATACAGATCCATGACCATCTCCAGTCGACCAGATCTCCCAGAAGATTCTGGAAGAGAAAATGAGGCTGGTAATGTGGTCTAGCCCTCCCTCACTTAAATCCAATTAATCGGCATGTCATGGCATCACCTACATGATGTCATAGGCCTCTTTAAGAACAAAGGACAAACTACAACTAGATTGGGGTCTATGACACAAAGCAGGCTAAGAACCCTTGGTAAAGAGAGAAAGGAGAAGAGGGCCCAGTCCAAGCCTTAGGAGACGCCCAAGGTAGTGGGCCTGCCTTGGATGTAGATGAAAAGTCATCAGATTATAAATTCCTTGAGGGCAGAGCCCATCTTCAGTTGTACAGAGCTAAGTTCCAAGGAGTGCCAGTAATGAATCCCCCAACGCAGTGGTCCTGTTCATTTTCACACTGCAGATTTCTGTTGGGATGGAACCAATTACTGTATTTTACAGGAGCTACTATTCAAGGGGGATTTCTTATTTAAACTCATAGGGACCTCGCTGTGCTTGTATTCCTGTGCTTAGCGCATAGGAAGCACTTAATAACTGCCTTTTCGTTCATTAATACATCCTTGGTATCCTACGTATAGAACACTTTTTTGAAAGCACTCTCCGGATGTAAGCTGTTACTATGGTCACTGCCTGATCAGCTGCTGACATACCAAACCCCATTTCAGTCTCCAGAGCTCACGCTCCCAGGTTTTGAAACATGGGCTGTGGGAGGACAGCAGCAGGGGGGTCATGGTCTGGAGAACCCAGGGGGCCAGCGCTGACAAATAACTGCAGATAACAGGATCAGATTGTCCCTGTGGGGCTAACGTACCTCCTGATCTCCCAGCGTGATTTAGTGTCTGAACCCTTCCTCTTTAACAATTCTAGCAAGGCCTGTGTTCAGAGGTCTTAAACTTACAGGAAACAGCCAAAATAACCAGAGGCAAGAATTCTGTATTTTACGACTTGCTATGGGTTAGAGCTTCTGCTTGTAACCCCCAAAGGCTTCCTGAACATTCCGTTGGTGCTCATGAAGCTGATACCTGGGACATGTGATGTTGGCAGATTGGAGCACTCTCTAAATTGTTCTCCTTGGACACATTCCAAACCAGAGACCACTGTCCCAATAAACTGGACCAGAACCCTCAGCTTCTAATGTTCCTCAAGATGTTTTAACCTCAAAATAGATTCCTCCATGGAAATTTCAATGATTTTCAGACCATTTTTTCCCATGTGAGGTTACCTGCGATTTTGCTGAATACAAATACTTCCTTTGATGACCTACATGCTGTGGGGGACGGGGGACATGAAGAAAAACACCAGAGCTTCCTCTCTGAGACAACCCAATTGGGACAGCTGGAGGTTGTGACTTGTCCGAGGGAAGCTGAGTGTGTGTGTGTGTGTGTGTGTGTGTGTGTGTGTGTGTGTGTTCTAGAAGAGTGGAGAGGTTTGAAGTAATCACCTAATTGGTACCTTGAACAGGCCACATTTCTAAAAAGCTTGAAAGCCTACCCCCATCATTCCAGCCTGCACCAACTTCAAGTTAGGACTGACATTAAGGTCCTCAGGAAGTAAAGTTCCCTTGTTATTGTACAGTTGTTTTCCATTGTGTCCGACTCTCCATGAACTCATTTGGAGTTTTGTCAGCAAAGTTACTGCAGTGGTTTGCTGTTTCCTTCTCCAGTTCACTTTATAGCTAAGCAGACAAGGGTCACACAGCTAGTCATTAAGTATCTGAGGCTGGATTTTAACTCAGGAAGATGAGTCTTCCTGACACCAGGCCAGGTGTCCCAAGGTCTCCTGAGTTTCTGTCATTTCTATAGAGAATACTGTGCCTGTGGTCGCTGGCCTCCAGAAGCACAGAACTGGGCTATCTAGTCAGCCCTAGCTGGGGATTTGCTTGGAAGTAGCCCTCTGTGCTTTGAGCTCACAGCGCCTCAAAGGCAATTAAAATCAGATGGAACATGCCTGCTTTTAGTTGCCAGATTCAAACCCCAGGGAAATCAAGTGTTTTCCACTCAGGAACCTGGGGAATACTTTCCCTCCTGGTTTTCTAGGTAACCCGTGCCTATTTTTGGGGTTAGAATCTCCAAATCTTTAGAGCCTGGTGACGTTCTTAAAAAATGATGTTTTAATGGACTACTCATGTAATTAATTTCATTCTTCTGTTTTTACATTTCCTGTCCAGGTGCCCAAAGGCCTCCAGGCAATCGGTGGGTTGAGAACAAATGAAAAATTATACAAATCCAGGTAGTGTTACAGTGATTTCTACAACACCTCTCAGGCAATTTGTAGTCGTTTTACAATGCAATTAGCAAGGGCAAATAACCCTCTGATGGGATGATCAGATTACTTATCAAGTTTTATTGGGGTGCAGCAAATTGAGGTACCAAGAGATGGTCCCACAAATGAGTGGCTGTTGAAACTGGGATTATAACCCTCTTGCTGCCGGGTACACTACTTGAATGTGAAGAGTCATCCAGTCCAGGGATTATTTGGAAAACTCTGCCATGGCAGGAAAGGAGAAACTGGGGGTGGCTGGCTGTTTCCCGGCCTTCTCAGATTAGCATACGAGTCATGCCTTAGAAGCGCTGCCACTCAGCGTCTGCCATCTGCCTCCTGTCCTTTCTTCGGTTCATGTACCCAGTCCTCATAAAGCTCTCTACTCAACACTTAGGGCAACATCACTCCACTATTTTTAAATCTACACCCCCTCTCCTCTTTCCTCCACCCCTCACACACGCCGTGGGGAGAGCAGGAAAATCAGTCGTGTACGTGCGCCAGAGGGAACGTTCCGGCCCTGGTCTTCCCCGGAGGCACGCTCCGGGACTGCCGGATAACGGGGTTCCCATGCTGCAGGTGGACTCTGGCTCTGTGACCGCTCCGCAAGGGGTGACTGAGGCTGGGGGGTGGGTGAGGCCCTCGATCACCCATCCCCGTGCCCCGCAGCCAGGTGGACAGGCCTGAACGTCTCCGGCGGGGTGGCGCGGTCAGGGCCACCCAGCTCATCGTCCCTGGGGGGGAACGGGGGAAACAGCCCGGGCCCCGCGGGGGGGTGTGTGTGCTGAGCGCCGGAACAGTCCGGGATCGGTTTGGGGGCCATCAATAGCAGGCCGAGTTAGAGTCTAAACCAAAGGAGGGGTGCCTGGGAAGGGGCAGACTCGGAGAAACTGCAGACTGGCAAGGGGGTGCCCGCACGGAATCTCCAGGCGTAGACGCGTCCCGAGCCTGCTCCCGGGGGTCCAGCAGTCGGGCCGTGCCATAGTGGCACCGAGTGCCACCTGACCGGGTCCGGCCGGGAAGCCTGGCACTCCGCTGCCCGCGAGGACTCTGACCCCGCTCCCTTGGCTCCGGGGGGAAGGGTTGGCCCGGGGGGGGCTTGGCCCGGGGGGGGGTTGGCCGGGGGGGCTTGGCCCGGCCGGGGGGTGGGCTTGGCTCCAGGGCCCGCTGGCCCTGGCCGGCTCTGGCAGCGGCGGGGGCGGGGCCGGTGGGCTGGGCTTCCCCGGGGGAGGGCCCCGCGCTCCGGGAGGCAGCGGCACCGGCTGGAGCGGGAGCTGGACGCGGCCCGGGAGCCTTGCGGACCCCCTTCCCCACGTCCCGCCGCCCCCGAGCCCAGGGACACGGTGAGGCTGGGGAGCGGGGCTCGGCAGCGGGCACAGCCGGGCATGGCTGCGCGGAGGGCGGCGGGAGAAGCAGAGCCAGCCTCCGCCCCCCGGGAGCCCCCCGGCCCCCCTCCCGACGTGGGGGGCGGGGGGAGGGGAGCGCAGCCCGGGCTGGGGCAGGGAACCCCAGAAGCCAGGGGAGGCTAGGCCTGGGTGGGGGAAGGGGCCTGGATTCCCCCCCAGCGGGGGCGGGGGCTGCGTGCCCTAGCCCGCCCCGCCCCGCCCCGCCCGCCCCGCAGGGCTCTAAGCCTCTGGTGCGCCAGGAGTTGGGGGCGGGGGCTGGGGACCCTCTTTCGGACCCCAGATGCGCCCTCCCCCCAAGAGCGCCCCCTCAGGTGCGAGCCCTCCTTCCTGGGCCCTGCCCCTCCCATTGCCGCGTACCCCCCAACCAAGTTCAGCAAGTTTTGCCAGCGCGGTGGGAGCCCCTTGGCCAGGCCTCGTCCCCATTCCCCGTGGGCTCTGAGGCATGGACAGCGGGGCTGATGCCCAGGGAGGAGGGCATGTGGGCAGAGCGGGGCCTGGGTACGGGCTGCCCCTCTGGCCTCCTGAGTGCGTCACCGAGCCAGCCTTGCTGGCGGCGGGCAGGTTGGGTTTCCTGAAGCGTCCCTTTGTTTTGGCCCTCCCTGGGCCCTTTCTCCGCCCCTTCCCTCTCTCCCCAAAAGCCTTCACCCCCTCCTAGCTTCCATTCTGCCCTGCCGCCTCTCCCGGCTGTTTGCGTGCCGAGGCTTGCTCCGCCACCGCCTCCCGGCCCTAGGAAGGCAAGCCTAGCTGCGGGGTGGGCCACCCACCCCAAAAGCCTAGAAAGGGGACAAGGGGGGCTGGAGCCCGATCACGGGACTGGGCAGGCACCACCCCCTCCCCGAAAGTGTAGGGAGTAGAAGCCCTCTCGGTCGCATCTGTGAGTCAAGACTGCGGAGCTAGTCCGGGATCGCCAGACTGGCAACGCAGCTGGACCTTCTGAGGGCCAGGTCCTCAAAGGGCAGAGCCCTCTAGGCTCCAGCTCAGGTTCCCTACTCAGCCTTCCCCCCCACATAGGGGCAGATCTTGTGAGCTTCCATGGTGGGGGTCAGGGAGTTGCATGCCAGCTGTACCCATGCCCCTTGGCTTTCAGCCAGCTATGCGGTGAGGCACTGACATGCCCTGATGAGGTTTGTACGACTGGGGAGCCACATTGCCAGGGCCTCAGGTCTTTACTGGTACCCGCTGGTGTTAAGGGTGATTCCTGACCCTTCAGTCTGTTCAACAGGTGGGGCCTTATGCAGAGCTGCGGAGCCAGAGGTCATGTCAAGGGGTCAAAAGAAGCTGGACCAGGGTGTTGTGGGGGGCAGCTCCCTAGATCAATTGTTTCTGTTTTTGACCATAGGGTAAAAGTGGGGCTTTGTGGCCCTGGCAGTGCCCTGAGCTTTGGGCTGAGTGTTTGCTCTGAAAGGCCAGAGGGAGCTGTGCCAGCTCTGGAGCACATAGCAGGCTCTGTTCTGGGGAGGGGGAGGGGGAGCCGAACGGGGGTGGGGAGGGTGGTGGCTCCCTCCAGAGGCCTTCTCAGGCACCCTGTCACAGTGGTAAAGGGTAAGGAACCAGGGCACAGAGGGGCAGGACCAGACCCACATCCAAGCAGAGAGTCCGTTTCTGCCTCTTGCCTGGACATGGCTTACCAGAGTCTGGGCAGAGGTATGAGTGCACACTGTGGACAGGCATTAATATATTCCCGATCCCCATCCTCCTAACCCACCAGTGGGGGTAAGAAGGCAAATGGATCCCAAGGTATTTGTCCTCCAGGACTTTCTGTTCCATTATTACCTTGTAGACATCAAAATATTTACCAAATAAACACAAGGTAATTTTGGGGAGAGGGTCTGTGGAGGAAGTGATAGTTGAGCTGAGCTTTGAAGGAAGCTAAGCGTTTTAAGATCCTGGGGTGCAGGAGGGCATGCTGGGTTGGGAAGTCAGCACAGGACCTAGACACAGGAGCAGAAGTGTACAGATGGGCATGGGAGGGGCATGGGAGTGATGGGTCATAAAGCAGGAAAGGTAGGTTGGATCTAGGTTGTGAAGGGTTTTAAATATCAAACAGAGGAGTGTGTATTGAGATGTCCTTGGAAATCTTCAGATAGTGGCTGTTTGGTCCCCTACTGAGGTCTTTTCCAAATAAAACATTCTGTAATTCTGACTATATTCAGCCCAAGGCATTGCCTGAACCTAGAGAGAATCCAGTTCACTGCTCCTCTCTGGTTTCCCTTGGCCTGGAGGGTGGGCACTCCTCCCTGGAAATGCCCAGAGGAAGCAAGCAGTGACAGACAGCACAGGAGTGAGGCTGCAGCGCCTCACTGGGACTGCCTTTGCCTTGCCTTGGCCAGCTCTCTGGGGCTGGAGAATAGGATCTTGGCTCCCCTGAACACCCAACCTGGATTGGTTTGCGGGCAGGGGTGCCCTGGGCTGCTCTGGTCCTGAGAGATTGGGTTGTGTCTAACTGTGACTATGGAGCTGGCTGCACATAAGGAGATCTATTCCTAGTTCCCCCCAGCCTACGGCTTGGGTGAGTCCTAAGGCCCTCCCCCTTCTGGCTCTTGGTAGGGTAGATGGCTGCCCACTCAGGAACTGGGTTTCCCAAAGACCACAGCTAAAAGATATAGAGCTCTCACCTTGTCCTGACCCTGAGACAGACAGACAGGTTTCTCTGGTTTTCTATGACCTTGGTTTAGGAAAGAATCTTGTATCTGGGGTGAGAGGGTCTGGGTCCAAAACCCAGCCCTGCCAGTTCCCATCCCAAGGTGTGTGACCTCGAGTAAGTCACTGAACCCTGGGAGCCTTAGTGACTTCATCTGTAAAATGAGCAGGTTGACTCACATGGCTTCAGAGGTCCCTTGCAGATCTGAGATGTGGGATTCCATTCACTGCATGCTTTTCCTGAGACTGAAGGCAGGACCTTTTATTACGAGTCATGTTCTTGCTGTTAGTATGCTCGGCTCTAGGCCTTGGACTGGAAAAGTTCTCTTCCAAAAGGGGCTACGGCTGCAGGGGCTAGGTGTGAGCTGAACACCCTCAATCCCAGGCCTTGGCACAGAGAGAAAATGGTGAACTTTGTCCTGGAGGCAGAAGTGATTCAGTAGTGTAGAATGTCTGTGGAGGAGCTGGGTGAGAGCAGGCTCAAGGTTTTTTGATAAAGAATGTTGCTTGTCTGCTCAAGAAGTACTCTCTGTGGACTCGGGAGGACATGGGTTCAGATCCTACCTCTTACCAACTGTCCGACCCTGGGCAAGGCACTTAATCTCTCTCCGCCTCAGTTTTCTCATGTGTAAAATGGGGATACGAATACCTCTCAGAGCAAACACTTTCTCCAGTAAGAAATAGTAGGTAAAGAAGGGGTTTTGCAAACTTTAAATCGCCCCCCACATGTCAGGAGTTAGGGTTATGATTTGTTAGTGTTACCGCACCTTAGACTTTCCCAAAACATTTTCTTATCTGTTTTGTCACTTGATCATGAGGATCCTGGTTAACAAGCAGGATCGTTAGTTTCCCATTTGATAGATAAAGAACTAAGGCCCAGAGAAAAGAGCTTAAATGACTTAGCTGAGGTCATTTAGGCAGGGGATTGCCATAGTGGATAGGGCCTTGGACTTTGGGTTAAGAAGACCTGAGTTCAAACCCTGCCTCAGACATTTACTAGCTGTGTGACCCATTTAAATCATGTTTGCCTCAGTTTCCTCATATGTAAAATGGTGATAATAACAATACCTATGTCCCAGGGCCGTTGTGAGAATCTAATGAGATAACACATGTAAAGAATAGTGGAAACTCTAGCCGTTATTACCAAGATAGGGACATAGACAGGCCTAGGCCTTGGTTTCTCTCCTTTGTTATTATCCTATTTCCCAGGGACCTTGTAAAGCTGCCATGGGGAGAGTCCTTGGCTCTACTCACACTAGTGACTTGGTTTGTTTGTGGGTGTTTGAAGAGGACTGGGGACCTGCTGTGGCTTGGGGAAGAGACCTCTCCCTGGAGCCCCTTGGCTATGGGGGCATTGGGGCCCTCTGGCCATCTAATCCCTGGCCAGATCGTGTGACCTGGCTAGCATTCCCCTGCTGGAGTTTGGCACTTTGGCTAGCAGCTGCTGGTCCTGACTGACTGCCCTCCTCTGCCTACTCTCCCTTTCTAACTTGCACTTTTCAGATTAGGAAGGAGACAGCGTGGGAGCTTGGAGTGGCAGCCCCCCAAGGCCCTTGGTTGCCATCTTGAGACTCAGGTAGGCCAGACAGTGATTGGGAACAGGGTGGAGAATGGGGAAGAAGCTGGAGGGCAGCAGGGTAAGGGAGGTGGTATGTGGAAAGATCCCGATTTGGAACAGGGAGGATGGGGAGCTTCTGGGCAAGGAAGAGCCCTTCCACCTGCCTCTCCCTCTGTTGGACCATTCCAGTCACTCCCAGCTCTTCTAGCTCTGGGGCTGGGGGAGGGATGGGGGCTTTTTATATCTTAGAATGTGTGTCTGTGGCCAAATTTGCCCCTCCCTTGGGCAAGGCAGGACGCAGGCTCTTCTGCCCTCTGCAGCTGCCTGGGACTCCGCCACCATTCGGTGCTGTGGTAACATGATGGCTCCGGAGGACGATGCAGGCGGAGAGATCCCTGGGGGCAGTTTCTGGGAGGTGAGGGGCCCTGAATGGTGGTGGCAGGCTTTGGTGGGAGGGAGGGAGATGAGGGTCCAATTCCAGTCTGAATTCTCACCCTTTGGGATCAGAGGACCAGGGGCTGAATCCTATCTCTGACTCTTTCTACCTGGGTCACCTTGAGCAAGTCAGTTGCCTTCCCTGGGTCTCTGTCTCCTTAATTGTGAAATGAAGGGATTGGATGAGCTGGCCACAGAGGTCCTGTCCAGTCCTTGACCGATAGTCTCTAGTTCTTTCCTCCCAAATAGTTTGTTGGGGTTGAAGATGTTATTTTCAGACAGTGCCCTTCTTTTTGATTACGGCTAGGGATGAGCTTTCATGTCTAATTAAAGGAGTAATTCCACTTTCTCTAGGCTGGGAACTACAAACGAACAGTCCAGCGTGTGGAGGACGGCTACCGGCTCTGCGGGGACCTTGTCAGTTGTTTTCAGGAGCGAGCCCGCATTGAGAAGGCCTATGCCCAGCAGCTGGCTGACTGGGCCCGCAAGTGGAGGGGGGCTGTGGAGAAGGGTAGGCGGGGACTCTGTCTTTGTGTCTCTTCTGCCTGGGACACAGCAGGAACACTGGACCATAAAGGAGGGGGATGGTGGGAGACTCCTGTAGGAGAAAGGTGCTGGGGTCCAGTGTTACCCCCTGATCTGGCATGTCCCTCCCATCCTGCAGGCCCTCAGTATGGCACTCTGGAGAAGGCGTGGCATGCCTTTCTAACAGCAGCAGAGCGACTGAGCGCCTTGCACTTAGAGGTACGGGACAAGCTGCATGGGGAGGACAGTGATCGGGTTCGAGCCTGGCAGCGGGAAGCCTTCCACCGGCCTGTCCTGGGAGGCTTCCGAGAGAGTCGGGCAGCAGAAGATGGCTTCCGTAAAGCCCAGAAGCCCTGGGTGAAGAGGCTAAAGGAGGTAAGGCCAGAGCAGGGTGGAGGCTGGCTCCCTGGGAGAGTTGGGGGGGAGGGGGACAGGGACGGTGGTGTGCAGGGCCTGGAGCCTTGTGCCCATCCAATGCAGGTGGAAGCCTCCAAGAAGAGCTACCACTCAGCACGGAAAGAGGAAAAGACGGCGCAGACCCGTGAGAGCCACGCGCGTGCTGACAACACCGTGTCCCAGGACCAGCTCCGGAAGCTTCAAGAGCGGGTGGAACGTTGTGGCAAGGAGGCTGAGAAGGTACCAGCTATTAGGGCCAGCCCTGGGCAGAGCACTATATTAGGCCACACGCCTCCCCCTGTGGCAGTGATAGCCAGGCTCCTTAGGGCTCCAGGGGCCAGTGCAGCCACACAGAGAGGGAGGTGAACTCACGCCCTCTGACTCCTAGTCTGCCTCCTTTTTGTCTTCTCCCCAATCTCCTTCACCCTGAGGCTTTTGTAGAGTGACTTTGCTGACTAGTGTTTGTGTCTTTAGAAAATCCTGGAAAGGGATGGGGGGGGGGGGGACGGACGAGGGGGCGGGGTAGCGACAATCATCATCCACCCAAAGAAATGAAGCTCTAATGATGAAATTTCAGGCACTTGGGTAAGGGAGGGATCTGGGGGTGTGGGGAACCTTTCCACCCTCACCCTCCTCAAGGGACCCAAGTATAGGTTGGGCTGAGGAGGGGCCCTGACCTGCTCCCCTTACCCCTCTCTGCTTTCCCGGCCGCCCCAGACAAAAGTCCAGTATGAGCAGACGCTGGCAGAGCTACACCGCTATACCCCCCGTTACATGGAGGACATGGAACAGGTGTTTGAAGGATGTCAGACCGCAGAGCGGCAGCGCCTTCTCTTCTTTAAAGACATGCTGCTCACCTTCCACCAGCATCTCAACCTCTCTGGCAATGACAGGTATGGCTGCGTGCAGGGGCCCCACCCCCATTTTATAGCCCAGGACACTGAGGCGTAATCTCCTTGTGTCTGCTCATGACCTTGCATAGGATCTGAATTGAATGGAATTTATGGAGGGGGGGAAAGGTGGGGAGACTGTGGGACCTGGAACTGGCCTCCATTCTGGGGGCAGCCTGAGAACTGTGACTTGGACTGACAGGTTCCAGCAGCTCCACCGGGACCTGCACCAGGGCATCATGACTGCCAATGATGAGGAAGACCTACGCTGGTGGCGTAGCACTCACGGGCCAGGCATGGCCATGAACTGGCCACAGTTTGAGGTGGGCATGTTCTGGGCCCCAGGATTGCACTGGCTCTCCCCCACTCCCACATCCCCTCCTAGGATCATGTATTCTTTTATTAAGTTTATTAAAGTGTAATAAAGGCCCCAGGATCGTCATAACAAGGGGAGGACAAAGAGACAGAGAGAGAAAAAGAGAGGAAGATTGGGAAGGAGAAACAAGAGAGAGAACAGAGGGAGAGAAAGAGACAGAGTGGAGGAAGAGGGGAAAGAGGGTGGGAGAGAGACAGAGAGAGAGGGGAGAAGGGAGGGAGGGAGAGCTGGCAGTCTCCCCAGACTCTCCCCTCTTCTTCCCTGAGGGGCACCCTCAGTAAAATGCCTCCTTAGCCCCAGGCTTAAGAGGCCTCTCCCTTTGCCACCTGCAGGAGTGGTCTTTGGACACTCAGCGTACAATTAGTCGGAAGGAGAAAGGCAGCCGGAATCCAGATGAAGTGACGTTGACCAGCATTGTGCCCACAAGAGATGGCTCTGTGCCCCCTCCGCAGTCACCAGGAAGCCCAGGGTGAGAGGGCATGGAGCCCCTGGGGAAATCTTGGGGGGCTGGCTGGCGTTTGACCTTTTCCACTGAGGACTGAAGGATGAGGAGGCTGGGATGTCCTTCCTGCCTGTGCAGAAGTGGGAAAGGATGCCTGGAAGTTTGAGTTTTTAAAATATTTTTAAAATTTTGCTAACTCTTGTGCAGGGCGTGTGTGTGTGCATGTGTAGGGTAACCCTAAATGCATCTCCTGGAGGCAGAGGGGAAACTCTGGTTTAGAGAAATGGGAGCCAGTTTAATACTGGGGAGTTTTTCACAAGTGAAAGAGGAGACAATGTGGTATAGTGGTTACAACTTGGGAAGAGTTCTGGGTTCAAATCTAGCCTCAGATACTTCCTAGCTTGACAACCTTTCTGGGTCTCTGGCACCTCAAGGTGCTTGGATTCAGTGACCTAATCTCCAATCCTGTGATCCTCCAAGTAGCTGCTTCCCCCTGGTCTCCAGGCCCCATCTAGGCTTTTATTCTCTGGCCTGCTGTGGCCCAGGTGTGGGGATGATCCAAGGCCTCCATCTCTTCCTTCCCATGCCCTCTCCCCTCAATCCTAGCAGACTCCAGGGTTCGCCTGATGTGTTTCTTCTAACCTCCAGCAGGAATGGGCAAGATGAGGAGTGGTCAGATGATGAGAGTCCCCGGAAGGGTGCCATGGGGGTCCGGGTTCGGGCACTGTATGATTACTCAGGTCAGGAAGCAGACGAGCTGAGTTTCAGAGCAGGTATGATGATGCCCTCCCATCCCCTTTCCCTTCCCACTTTTTCAGCACCCCCTGGGTACCAGCAGAGCAGGGATGGGGATAGAGGAGGGAAAACATATTTCTGCTTTTCTATAACTCACCGAGCCACAGGAGAGAGAGATGAGGAATTCTACTTGTTCCCCAGCCCCCTCTGGCCAGCCCCCTCTGGCTGCAGGCTGAGCAGACTCCCTGGGTCAGTCCTGGGATGGAGGGGCTGGTAAGGCTTCCAGGCTCATTGCCCTTGGTCTCAGGCTAGATCAGGGCTTCTTCACTGTGACTTGGTTTTTCAAAAAATATGTTGGTAACTATGTCAATGGAACTGGTTTTCTTTATACTTCTATGTATTTTATTTCATGCACTTAAAATCACCATTTTGAGAAGGGGTCTGCAGCAGGTACCAGGCTGCACCAAAAAGGTTATGAGACCCTTTTCTAGGAGTGGGAAAAGGCAGAAAGGCTGGGGGCAGGGATGCCCAGGGATGCTGTGACTTCTCTGCAGGTGAGGAGCTGTTAAAGATGAGTGATGAGGATGAACAAGGCTGGTGTCAGGGTCAGCTACAGAGTGGGCGCATCGGCCTTTACCCCGCCAACTATGTGGAGTGTGTTGGGGCCTGATGACCCCTCAACCCCGGGTCAGAGCTCAGCCCCTCCCCCAACTCATCATCTTTCTCCTACATCAGTGAGCTGCACCAGGGAGCCCCGGAGGGGAGGGAGGGTGTTCTTGGAACTTGGGGCAGGGAAATGGCCTGGGAAAAGTTGTGACTATTGGAGGGAAGGGTTCCAACCTTGGGCAGGGACCTGTAGGGCTGGGGGAGAGGTCCTCAGCCTCCCCTTTTCTCTCTGCAGCTCTCTGGATTTGGCTTGTCTGTGCCAAGGGGGTGGGGTAGTTCTGGTCTAGTGGCCTTTCTCTGCTTTAACTATGGTTTGTTCCTAATGTGCATTAAACCTGAGAAACAACAGTAGATGTTGGAGTCACGGCTTGGCTTCCTTTTGCTCGGTCTTGGGCCCCATGGGACCCAAGCATTCCTGGACTGCCCCCGAGGGCTGGGATGGCGCCCAGGATGAGCTGGAGGGCCTGGGGAGGGCAGGTGGAAGGCCTTGGTGAGGACCAGATGGAAGGGACCTCTGGTGCGGCCCTCCCACCGCAGCGGGGCCATGCCTGCTGAACCACACAAGGATGTTGTTGGAAATGGTGGACAAAATAAATAAAAAACAGGGCTTTCTAAGTCAGTCTGCAGCCGCAGGGATCCCTTTCCTACTGAATGTGACAGGACTGCTCTAGCGCACCGGCACCCCACTCCCCTTGCCAGGAGGCTAGCCTCAGTGCCTGTACCCACTGCCCCCTAGCCCGGCACAGTGCAGAGGAGCCCTCAGTGTCTTCCAGCTGCTAGAACAGTCCGGATCATACCGGGCACAGGGATTACTGCAAGACGCAGGATTCGAACCCAGACTTCCCACTGGCCCACGCTGTTTGGAGACCACCTAGTCTAGTTCCCCTCATCTTAGGGGTGGGGAGAGGCCAGAGCAGTGACACGTGAGGCCGGATGTTGGAAAGTGCATGGATGGGGGCAGGACCTGGGTTCAGATCCCACCCGCCCTGGGGGCCTTGGAGAGTCACAGGACTTCTCCCACCCTTGGAACGACGGGGTCGAGAGCCCGCTGGACTTCCCTCTGTCCCTGGCCCTGATGTTGGGGTCCCTCTGAGGGGCATCTGCCCCAAGGTGGCAGGCCTGTTGCGGTAGGTCCGGCAAGAGGGTCACGTGGATCGTCCGGCGAAAACTGAGGTCCGGGCACTGACCGCTGCGCCCAGTCTGGTGCAGGTGCCTTTGACCCTAGAGTCAGTAGAGTCAGGGCCCTCGGATCTAGAGGGGAGACCCCAGGGCTGGGGCAGAGCTGGGGCAGAGCTGGCACAGGCTGGGAGGGAGGAAGCAGGCCGGCCTCCCAGAAGTCTGGGGGGGCCGCCCGGGGACACTGACACCGGCCTCTGGTACCGGGCAGAGACCTCGGATCCGGGCCTGGGGTCCTGACCAGGGAACGTCCCCCGCAGAGCGAGCCGCAGCCTAACCGGGTGGACGGATGGACAGACAGGATGGGCACCGGACGTGGGGGACGGGAGGGCCCGAGAGCCTGCACCGGGAAGCGATGGGAGCTCCGAAGTGACCGGGCGGGGGGACACGGGGGTGACCGACAGCCAGATGCGGGACTGGGGAAGCGAAGGCCCCCCAAGGCCGACGGCCGGTCCGGGGTGCGGGGGCGCCCCTGCCGTCACGGGGAGGCAGCTCCGGCCGGACCCGGTGGAGGCCTGCCGAGCGCCGGGGGCAGGAGGGCGGATCGGGGCGGGGGCTCGGCGCCGAGACGGCCGCGCGGGGAGGAAGGAGGACGCCCGGGCCAGCCTGGACGAGAGGCCGGAGGCCTCCGAGAGCGGAAAGCACGGCGAGGCCGCGGACGGGCAGGGAGGAAGCATTTATAAAGCGCCTGCTGCATGCCGGGCCGTCCGCGCTCGCTCCAGGAGGGGCAGAGCGCGTCCATTAAAGACCCCGGAGCGGGCCGGCCGTGCCCGGGGATCAGGGCTCGAGGTGCTGGGTGCTTAAAGACTCCCCTCCCCTCCCCCAGCTGGAGTCTGGGACCGTAGGAGGGACAGGGCACCGGGGCAGGGTCGGGCCCAGCTCCGGCGCCCCCGCCCCGCCCACCGGCCCCCGCCCCGCCCACCGGCCCCCGCCCCGCCCACCGGCCCCCGCCCCGCCCACCGGCCCCGCAGCTCCCGCCTCCTGGGCGTGCCCTTGGGCTGCACATCCCGTCCTACGTCCGCTTCTCTCCGCGGTCGTGTTTTGGGACCAACCGGGACCCGTCCCGGCCCCCCCAACCTCCGCGCCAATACAAACCTCGGATTGGCCCGGTACGGGAGACTAGTGGCCTTGGAGTCGGCTCGTCACGGGTTGTCGTTCCTCTCGGGCCGTTGATTGGCTCAGAGGAAACTACGTCATCCCACCCCATCCCCTTCCCAGTCGGCTGCCCATTGGGTTCGGAGTGACCCCGCCCGTTGCCCCGCCTCCCTTCTCGCGGATTGGCCCTTGGTGGGACCCGTCTGTCGCGGTTGCCTCTGGGAAGGAGAGAAAATGGCGGCGGAGCCGAGCAAGACTGAGATTCAGACTCTCTTCAAGAGGCTCCGCGCGGTACCGACCAACAAGGTGCGGGCCTGGGGACGTCGGGGCGCGCGGGGAGAGGCCGGGAGGGGAGGGGGCGTCGTCGTGGTCCCCGGAGCTCTCTCCCCGCGGCTCAGGCCCTGCCGGCGTCCCCGGGCCCGGCTCCCTCGTCCAGCTGGTCCGCTCCGCCAACCGTCCCGGGCCTCCGGCCCGCCTCCTCCCCTTCCCCCAGGCGTGCTTCGACTGCGGCGCCAAGAACCCGAGCTGGGCCAGCATCACCTACGGCGTCTTCCTGTGCATCGACTGCTCCGGGGTGCACCGCTCGCTGGGCGTGCACCTGAGCTTCATCAGGTGGGCCCGCCCCGCCCCCCGAGCAGGCCCGGAGCCCCCATGGGGAGGGGGAGGGGGACGAGGGGCGGAGGGCCCCGGGCTCAGGCGGGGAGGGGCCCCGCGCCCCCGGCCTCCGCCAGGCCTCTTACCCCCCGGGGCCCGGGCTCTCCCCGCAGGTCCACGGAGCTGGATTCCAACTGGAGCTGGTTCCAGCTGCGCTGCATGCAGGTCGGGGGCAATGCCAACGCGGTAAGGCCCCTGCCCCTGCCCGGGGTGGTCGGAGCGCCCCGGAGGGAGAGGGGAGTCTGGCGGGGGGTGGGGGTCCGGCGTGGGGGGTGGGTCCGGCGTGGGGGGTGGGTCCGGCGTGGGGTGGGGGTCCGGTGCGGGGGTTTGACGTGGGGTGGCACCGGGCGCGGACTCCCGGGTTCCAGGGCGGGGCTCTCCTTGTGGGGATCGCTGACCGCCCTGTCCCGGGCCAGACGGCCTTCTTCCGCCAGCACGGCTGCGGCACCAGCGATGCCAATAGCAAGTACAACAGCCGGGCGGCCCAGGCGTACCGGGAGAAGATCCGGCAGCTGGGCAGCGCTGCCCTGGCCAAGCATGGCACGGATGTGAGTGGCATGGGAGCCGAGGGCAGGGGGGGCGCGGGGGGCGAGAGCCGGGGGGGCAGCGCAGGGCAGTGGGGCGGGCACCAGCCTCGGTTCCAAGGGGCGCCCTTTCCCTTCAGCTCTGGATAGAGAGCGTGGGCACTGCTGCCGGCCACTCCCCGGAGAAGAGGCACCCGGACTTCTTCAGCGAGCACGTGGGGGTGAGGACCCCTCGGTGCGGCGGGCACTCCCGGGGTGGGGGAGGGATCGTGGGCGATGCCAGGCTAGTGGTGTTTCCGCTGCCTCCTGCCCTTGATTTAAGTCCTCTGGCATCATCCTTTGGAGTCACAAGCCGGTTCAGGTCCTAGCTCCGTCTTTGGGTGAGCCAGTTTTACTGCCTGGGTCTTGGCTTCCTCATCTAGAAACACGTGGGTTAAATCGGAAGTTGAAGTCCTTCCTCGCTGTGACTCTGGTTCTCTCAGGGAGGTGGGCTTTCTGCCTCCTTCCACAAATAACCACCCTTGGCCCGGTGTTCCTCAAGAACCTGAGATCAGGGATTTGAGACTGGGAGGCCTCAGAAGTTGTTACTGGGCTTTGCAAAGCTAGCAGGACTACCCCTTCCTTTCAGCCTTCTGCCTGGGATGTGCCAGCCTCCGAGCCTCAAGTACCTGAACCACCACCATCCCAGCCTGTGGAGAGCAGCGTCACCGCAGGTAAGTGCAGCAGTTACGTGTCTCTAATGCCCTCAGGGAATACAAAGACCCCCTAATACTGTCTCTGGACCCCACCTCTGGAAGCAGGAGAAAGGGCAAAGGCTCAGCAGAGATCCAGGTTGAAGGGGATACTGAGCTAAGGAAGATCCCTGGGGGGCATCACCCCCTTGAGGTGGCAGCTCCAGCCCAGAATTCACTAGTGATACGTTTTTCGAACTTATGAGGAACCTTTTTCTGTATCCTTTAGCAGTAACCCCAGAATTTTGGGACAAGTAACAGGGCAGAGAAGAGGCTGCACAAGGGGGTCAGGTGTCTAACTGATGCCTTTGTGTCCACAGAATCTCAGCAGGGACCCACAGCTGACCTGCTCAGCACTTCTCCTAAAACCTCCCTGGGTGAGTGAGCCATTCATGGGCATGGGCGCCCAAGAGGCTAAGACTCAGGTTCTCTTCTGTGGAAAACTCAGCATCTGGGCCCTTCTGAGAGCTGGCTTGAGTGTGACACAGGTTGGGGCAGGTGATGTTGAGACAGTCTCAGATCCAGCCCCTCTTCGCTGCTGAGGACAGATAAGCACCAAATCCTCTGAGCTGTGCCTCTTGGCAGTGTGGGAAGTGGGCGGTGGGCAAGCACACTGAGTCATAACACCAGGTATTCTGACTTCAGAGTCCCAATTCAATCCCTTGACCACACTGCCTCTTAACCATTTCTTGGGATCTCTGGGAATCCATAGTTCTCCTGGGCTGCTGCCTCCTTTCTTTGGGAACCAGTCACTTCCCATTATTGGAGGGTAGAAGGGATTACTTTACGTTTGGTGTTAAATGATATCGTATCTGCAACATGCCTTTTCTAGCCCACCCTCTTTTTTAAGTTCCAGGGTCTCCTTAGGACGACCTGATCTATAAGGTCCCCGTTTCTTTGGCATGGGGGCTTCCACAAGTCCCACCATATTATGCTTACCCTTGGTGGGGAGGCAGGCTGGGACTCTAAAACAAGCTGATAGCTGCAAGCCTGGGATTTCCACCCAAAGCTAGGTCCTCCAGCCTGTCAGGTTTTGTTGGGGGCTCTCTAGTGTAGGCCTTTTTCTCCAGTTGAGAACACTAGGGTGGATCCTGTGTTAGCCTCAACTCTGTCTCTCCTAGAGTCCATGTTTCTGTCAGCCCAAGGGTCTGTTCCTGCCAGAGGTAATGGCTCCGTGGGAAACTGTCCTTTCCCCTGCATTCCAGCTTCCTGCCTCAGGGAGCTAAGGATGGTGTTGGTGCCTGGCCCAGCCTAGCTACTCTTAGCCTTGTTTCAGGGACTGTGACTGTCATGGGGAACGGTAGAGCGTGGCAGAGATGCTTGGAGTTGGTAACCTTGGCTAATCTCTGTCCGCATGGGCTGGACTCAGTGCCGTTGTTGAGAGTGTCTGGGGGGGCAGCTTCTGCCTTTCCTCCCCAAAGCTGCCATTTCCCAAAGCAGTTGTTGTGAAGTTGCATGCTGTGGTCTGAACCCGAGCCAGCTTTGCTCTTGTGTTTGATCCCACCTTTCCAATTTCTCATGGCAGAATTGAAATCCTCAATTATTGGCAAGAAGAAGCCAGCAACAGCTAAGAAAGGGGTAGGTTGCCCAGTCCACGAAGGCAGCGGTCAGCTCCCCACTGTGGGGACGGCCAGGGCATGGGGGGTGACTTCCTGCCCAGCGGGCCTTGGGTCACCTTAGACTCTCTTCTAGTTGGGTGCCAAGAAGGGGCTGGGTGCCCAGAAGGTGAGCAGCCAGAGCTTCAGTGAAATTGAGCGACAGGCCCAGGCGGCTGAGAAAGTTCGAGAGCAGCAGGCGGCTGAGGCCAAAAAGCAGGCTGAGGAGTCTGTGTGAGTGCCCTAGGGCTATATGTGGGGCGGTGCGTGGGGCCAAGCGGCCTTCCTCCTGAGGAGTCTGGGTTGGGGAGGGGTGGGCACTGAACAAGCCTTTCTTCTCCAGGGTCACTTCCATGCGCCTGGCCTACCAAGAGCTACAGATTGACCGCAAGAAAGAAGAGAAGAAATTACAGAGCCTAGAGGGGCCAAAGCGGGAGCAGGCGGAGCGCCTGGGCATGGGCTTGGTGTCCCGAAGGTGGGGCTTCCTCGGGGAGACAGGGGTGTGCAGACAGGGCTTACATGTTGGGGATTGGAAGCAGTTTAGCAGACAGGAATACCACAGTACAGGTTCTGGGGCACGTGCCCCTCTGACCTCAGTTTCCTGTAGTTGCCAGATGGAAGGAAGCTGGGCTATTGCTCAGATTCCTAGCAGGATCAGCATGTGGTAGTGTGGGCTCCTTAGCGCTTTGCCGTTACTGTTTGCGGGCAGCAGGGTTTCCCTGCAGGTTTGGACCTCATCAAGGTGGAGGGCTGCACTCACCATCTTTAGGGAACATGCATTCTGGTGGCTTCGTGTACCGTGAGCACGCAGGAAGTTGAGGGCTGGGAAGAGGAATGAGACAGGAAGTTGTATCATACAAGGGCTGATCCTCGTCCTGGTTTCCTTCGCAGTTCTGTCTCTCACTCGGTGCTGTCGGAGATGCAAGTGATCGAGCAGGAAACACCAGTGAATGCCAAGTCCTCCCGGTCCCAGCTGGACCTATTTGATGACACTGGGAGCTTTGCTTCCGGACCCCCTAAGTAAGAGCGGTGGTGGAGGGGGGATGGGCGTCCTTCTCAGGCTCTGCCGCGGGCTCCTCTGAGGCCCTCTGCTACTCTTTCCTCCAGGTACAAGGATAACCCCTTTTCTCTGGGAGATGGCTATGCTTCCCACTGGGACACGGATGCCTCCTGGAGTGTGGACAGGATGGAGGAGAAGGAGCCCGAGGTGACAATCTCTAGTGTCCGGCCTGTTGCGGAAAGGTAGCGTGATCTCTAGGGCTTTGGGGATTTGGCAGGAAAATGTCAGCTCCTTCCGGGCCTCAGTCCGCCTCTGGAAGGGTCCAAACAGTGCGTGGTTGTTGTTGGTCCCTTGTGTGGCTTGACAGTGATCTCACACCTTCCCTGATCTAGGGGGATTGTACTCGCCAGGGGCCCATATTCCTGTGCTTTCAGCAAAGGTCACAGGAAGCCTCAGGGTGTTCCTTCTGTCTTCCCCTCAGACCCACAAACCGGAGAGAGGTTGAGAGCCGGCCATCAACCGTGGAGTCTAACGAAGCCCGTCAGAAGTTTGCGGGAGCCAAAGCCATCTCGTCAGACATGTTCTTTGGGAGGGAAGTTGATGTCGAGGTGCGTGAGTGGGTGCCACGGGCTGTGTCCTGGCCTGGTGGCCTCTGGCTCCTTCTCTCGTGGTCATCTGGCCTCTTCCTTCCCATAGTATGAAGCCCGGGCTCGGCTCCAGCAGCTTTCAGGTAGCAATGCCATCAGTTCTGCAGACCTCTTTGGGGAGGCAGATGGAACCCCTGGAACAGGTGAGGAGCAGTGCAGCTTCTTTGTGGCATGTGGCCAGCGCTAGGGGATTGCTTTGCAGGCCCTTGGGTCACTCCTGGCTTTCTTCTCAAAGCAGGAGTGTCTCTGGGAAATGTGCTCCCCACAGCAGACATCACCCAGTTCAAACAAGGAGTGAAGTCTGTGGCTGGAAAGATGGCTGTTCTAGCTAATGGGGTGATGAACTCTCTCCAGGTGAGCTCTGAAGCCAGGCCTGCTGGATGTAGGGCCCCCTGCTTAGGACTTCAGGGGCCCTCATTTGTTTGTGGAGAGAAGGAACGAGGACAGACTTCATGTTCCCCTGGATTTCAGCCACCCTTCCCTTGCCCTGCCACAAAAGATGCCCAAGGGCATCCTTGCATTTTCCCTGCATTGCTTTTACAGCCCTCCTCTGTGCCAGCGTGATTGAAATCAGGAGGCCTTTCTCCTCGGGGTGAGACATGGAGGTGTCTGACCCAGGTTGGCCGCCTGGGACGGGGCTGAAACCAAGGGGAGGTGGCCCTAGCAGGCTGTTACCTGTCCTACACCCCGGCGCCTGGTGTTCCCCCCTGAGCTGATGTTTCTCTCTCTCTAGGATCGTTATGGCTCCTACTGACCCCAGGCCCATGGTGGTTCATGGTAGCGGTGGTGGTGGCAGTGGTGGCAGTGGCGGCAGCAGCAGCAGCAGCAGCAAAAGAAACCTGTGTTCCCTTGAGCAGGGATGCTAGCCCCATGGTAGTTGTGGGGGATGTGTGTATGTGTGTATGAGTGTGCGTGTGCGTGTTTGTGTATCCACACCAGTGCTAGGGTGGCCTTGGGAATGCTGGGTGAAGGGAATGGTCAGACAACAGTCCCCTTCTCCCTTCCTGCCCCTCACCCCCTAGCCCTTTCCTTTCAAACCCTCACCTCCTGGGTGCTAGGTCAGTGTCCCCTTCCTTCCCGCCCTCCTTTCCTCCATCCCAGCTGCTGCTCCCCCATGACTTGTTGTGCTGGAGAGGGAGAGAATTCTCTTAGTGTCTTCCAGAACCAGGCTGATCTCCACTCTGCCCCCTGCCTCCCCTGCCCTGAGAAAGGGAAGGTCAGAGGGTCTCAAGGCCTTTTTAGTAAGACTGGGATGTGTCCCTTTGGTCAGACTTGGTATCATTGAGACCAGAGGGAATGTTTGGCTAGATCTCTTTACAGTCTGGGCTCCATTGGGAGGGACAGAGGCCCAGGCTAGCGCCAGCCTCTAGAAGACAGGATGCCCCCAGGGGTGCTGGGAGGAGAGAGACCTTGCTTTGAGCTACAAGGGCTACAAACTGCATCCCTTTGTCTAAAAGCACTCAGTTTTGAGCCCAAGTGGAGGCCCTTGTGATTTCTCTTCTGCATCCCCACCCCCTATTTGCACTAATCACTTCTGCCTTCACAGTGGGGGGAAGCCCTGTCCCTTCCTCTCCTGTCCTTGGCCGGGTGTGTCTAGGGCCAGGGGCAACAGTTCCTCCTGTTTCACCTCAGGGCCTGGGGTCTTGACCAGGTGCTGTGCTATGTGCTTTGGATGCCACAAAGCCCCACAGCACGGTTACTTCTTGGTTCCTTCCCATGGGTCTTAGCTGTGGTCCCAAAGTCTGGGGCAGGTACAGCCTGGGTCCCCTAAGCCCTCCCCCCACTGACTAGATGCTGCTGGGAGCCAGGGGAGAGCTGTGGAAGTGGAGCAGGCTCTTGGCAGAGTTCGGCTTTTCCCGTGTGGGTTGGGGGGCTGTGGTTCTCTACCCCAGTGACACTTGACGGTGTGGACCATGCCCCTACTCTGTGATCGCTGCCACTGACCACAGGGCCATCCACAAGACACTCTCCTCTTTCCCTCCCACTTTCCCCCAAAGGGACATGACTTGCTTTATGGACTGTTTGTATTATTTGGAAAAAAGTGGTGTCAATAAAGCCCGAACCGGGCCCAAGGCCCCTCTTTGGTCTGAGCTGAAACAGTGTCACTGAGTCCTCGGTCCCCTTCCCTCCCCCTCCCACCCCTGGGATGCTGCCAGCGCCTCACTCTCTGGACTCCCACCGACATGAGTAGGGCATCTGGGTAGAAGTGGAGGGCAGACTCTCCAGGGCCTCCAGCTTGTCACTCCTCCGGAAGCCGAAAGCCACCGCCTGATGGGACCTGTGCTTCTGGGAGGTTCTGTGCAGCCTCGACCTCACTACCCTGTTGCATGTAGAGGAAAAAGCTGGTATTAGTTGACTTTTCAACATACCAGCAGAGTTACATGGATGTGGAGCTGGTGTTGCATAGCTAGGGATGGGCAAGAGGGAGGAGAACCTCGTTTTTGGTGGATGCTGTAACGGGCCAGGTCAGAAAGCCCAGAACCACCCAGTGCAGTTGGTTTTCCAGAGACATGTGACAGGGTGATGTGGAGCTGTCTGATGAGATGTGGACAGTGTCAGTGGTCTTCCCTTGAAGAGACTTTGGAGGAAAAGAACGAGTGCTGCTGGAGTGGAGAGTGGGCTTGACAGAGAGAGAGAGAGAGAGAGAGTGTGTGTGTGTGTGTGTGTGTGGTCGGTCACTTCCTGTTGGGCCTCAGGTCACATGGGCTGCTGGAATGGGGCCTCTGTTCAGCTCCCTTCTCTTCTGCTTCCCATTCCCCCCAGTCCACTCTAAGGAAATCGGTGACTGCCTTGCACATCTTTTCTATGGCTGGTTAAGATTGCTTCACTAGACGGTTCCCTGAAGTGGAGGGCAGAGATTCTCTGAGGTCTACCACTTCTTGTGGGAGTGGCCCTAAGGGCCACTAGAAACAGCAGTATGACATGAGACAAGCCCCAGTATTTCTGGGTCTCAGTTTCCATGAGGGAGGGCTGTTGTGCCCCCCAGTCCACCCAAGTCCCATGGAGATAATTAGACTGAAAACCCATCTCGGCCTTTCAGTGTCTGGTCTGGGCTCTCCAGGCTCCATGTGCCACCCTGCTGGCAGCGGTGCCCTCCCATGCTCCCTCTGTGCCAACGGCCTCAGACTCATCACCTCCTGGACACAAGGGACTTTATTATCGTTTCACATACTTCACTACACATATTAAGACATAACAAGAGTTGAGACAGTTTCTTAGGCTATCTCTCCCGCCCCTTCTCATCTCACCGCTCGGGGTATTCATTCTGGATTGGAAAGTGTCACCGAGGAGGACTCGGTGTTCATTCGCTACTCTGGCCTGGCCCATCAGGCCCTAGGGTCAGTGCCTCTTGCAGTTAGGAGGGTGATGGCACTATCTTCCCCTAAAGGTCAGGTGAGAGCTCAGTGAGGTGTGGGGCCCAGGGGTCTGCCCCCCATCAGCAGATAGTACCGGGTCAATCTGCTGTCAAGCTGGGGCCTTGAAGGTTGTCAGCACCAGGCTGAGGGTGGCTGGGTTGTGTGCGTGCCAGCAGAGGGCAGTATATGACAGGTGTTGAGGAGAGGTCTAGGGGAGAACTTGCCCTAAGTGCCCAGCTGCTGAGTCTGGAGAGAAAGGGAAGGAAGGTGGGAGCTGGGGCCTCTAGCAGTGCAAGGATGGGGGCAGGGGATGCTTGTGCAGGGGTGCCAGGCCCTCCAGGGCCTCTCAGGTCTCGGACTCCTCTGTCTCTTCGGTGGAGCCGTCACTCTCTGCATCCACTTTTCGGGGATGGTGGAGGGGTCTCCAGGGAGACCCCAAACGGGGAGAGGTCCGTGGACAGCCAACCTCTGTGCCAGAGGTGGTAGTGGTGAGGAGCCCTGGTACCTGGGCCATCCTGGAGGAGGGAAGAAGGCCTAAGGGCAGCAAGGTGCCTTCTGGTCCAGGGAAAGGACCTGGACTTGAGACTTTTTGTCCCCTCCCCAGGAGGACCCAAAGGGATGGTCCCTGGGCCCCATGTCCCCAGCAGGCCTTGGATGCCCCAAAGTCTTGATGGCTGCCCAGGGCCAGTGAGGTGCAGGAGGGGAGGATAGGCTGCTACAATAAGGAGGGTGACGGAGAAGCCCCCTCCCCCAGGCGCTGACACTTACAATCTCTCCAGCTCCTCATCCATGGCTGGATCATGCATCAGGTCCCCTTTGTCGGGCAGAGCCCCTGGAAGACAGCAGGGAGGAGGGGGCTAAGGCTGAGAGACTCACTCAGATTAGCCGTTATCCTGGACATCGGAATGCTGGGCCGGGGTAGGTGCAGCAATCACATCCTGATCCAGGGGCACTGGGTGGGCTCCTGAGGGTGATGTCTCCCACACCTGGGAGGAAGGGGTTCTCCAGTTTTAATAGGCAGTCCCTGGGATCTGGGGAAGCCCTTGGAACACAGGGAAGCTCTGAAGCAGCTGAGCCACAGTGGGGGGCTTTCCCTTAATGGCTTCATCTGAACAGTGCAAGGCACAAGCAAAGGACATATAGGCAGCTGTGGCCTGTTCTCTATGACATCTTGTGGGGCTGGAGGCTGAACTGGGAGCAGAAAGACTGGAAAGAGATTAGAGGAAGGCTCTGGGAGTCCCAGGGCCACAGGGACCACCCAGAGGGATGAAAAGGGCCAGGAGGCTCTGCTTTGAGTCTGGCCATTCACTAGCTCTGGGCTCTTGGGCACAATGACTACTCCCCAGCTGTCAGTGTCAGAGAAGGGCAGCTTTGGGGAGCTGGAGCTGAGCTCAAGAGGGAGGGGAGCCACAGGATGTGGTCCAGGTCCATGCCAGAGGTCAGTAATTATCCAGCTCTGTTCCAGGAAACCAGGGTGGCCAAACCTTGCAGGAGCGGTCAGAGCGTTCTAGACTGGGAGGGTAGGCAAGGCCAGGCAGAACTAGTGCTCACCCACCTTGGATGCTGAGGGCATGTGGGCAGAAGAGGGGTTCTGGAGCCACCACTGATGGAAAGGAAGAGTTGATGGGGGCCCAGGCACTGGAGGAATGCTTAGTGACCTGGAGGGAAGGGGGAGTCCTAGAGAGTCATAGGGAGCTGCAGTAACTGGTCTCCTATTTCAAAGGCCCTGGTGAGCATGTCTGGACAGCTGAGCGTGCTCCATGAGGTCCTGATCCACTCTGCCAGCCTGTATCACACTGAAGCAAAGCAGGGTGGGGCCCACACTTCCTGCACCAGTCTTGCTTGGATGCCCCCCCTTGAGAGCAGCTAGCTGGGCTCCCAAACCTCCTTGGCCTGCATTTTGGAAGCAGCTGGGATCAGTGAGATCACCGGGGCAACCTCACCTTGTCGCCCTGTGCTTTACTGTGTTGTGTGGACATTGTGTTTTACAACTGGTAGTTGTGGCCACCCTGCCTTGAACAAGTCTATCGGCGTCCGTCTTTCCAACAGCACACGTTCGTGTCATGTTCCTGTGTCACCATTTGGTAATTCTCCCAATATTTCAAATTTTGTCATCATTATTACATGTTATATGGCCTGTGATCGCGGGTCTTTGATGCTACCGCTGAAATTGTTTTGGGATGTCACAAATCGGGTCCATATAAGGTGGTGAACTTAATGGACACGTGTGCTCTGACCAGCCATCTGCCTTTGCCTTCTCTCTCCCTCTCCTCGGGCCTCCCTCCTTCCATAATACTGGAGAATATGACCTAAACTTAGTTATAAAGCAGCAGCAGGGTTCCACGGTGCGTGAAATGCCATCCAACAGCAGCGCATGCTACAGAAGAGGCAGTGCATGGGGCAAACTTCACGGCTGCCTTATTTTAAGAAAGTGCCCCAGGCCCCCCGGAGCACTCAGGACCCAGCAGCATGGAGGACCACTCCAAGCTGAAGGCTCAGAGTTTAACTTGTGTACATTGTTTCTTTAAACATAATACGATCGCATACTTAACATACTTAACTACAGTGCAGACTAAATGTAAAATTTGTGTGGCTTGCTTTATCGCCATATCCCCTTTACTGCAGTGGTCTGGAACCGAACCTGCAATGTCTTTGAGGTATGCCTGTATTTGGGTGCAGGGCTCAGTCTAAACTCATGATCCCCTCAAGGGAAGAGGACACAGGCACGCCACCTACCCAGGCCAGAACTAGGTTTGGGGTTAGATACCAGAAAAAAGGGAATCAAGAGAAAGGCTCTGAGAGTGAAAGTGAAGAGTCCAAGAGCTTGGAAGTCCCAGCAGTCCTAAGCAAGATGGGGGCCCCCCACCCCCAAATCCTTCAGGCCACTGAGACAATTGGCAGTGGACTGGGGGCTGGCAGAGGGCCACTGAACAGGGAACATAAAGGTCCCCCACCCCATTTTCTTTGCTCCCTAGAACATGTGGATATTTTTCTTACTGAGGAGAATGGCCTCCCTTGCCAGACCTTGGCACTGTTTACAGATGAGATTCTTGTCTTTGATATATAATCTCAAGAGCTGCCCAGCCAACAGCTCAATTCTGCTCAGTGGGGGCCCCTCCCTCCACTTTGAGGGGCTGGGTGGCAAGGCTTCTGTGGGGCAGGGCTGGGCACCAGGCTGTCACTAGGAGGGAGGGGCCCTGGTCACAGCTCTCCTGAAGGGCCTTGCTCCTGCCTCTCACTCTAGAACAGGTCAAGAACCAGACCTTGAGTGGTCTGCCTTACCCAGGGCTTGGTTGATCCCATGATGTTTGGAGAGTGCCACGAGGAAGCCATAGAAGGTCAGTCTTTGGACGTTGCTCAGGACTTCTTTGACAAGAGCAGGAGGGGGGCAGCTGGAAGGGAAGCAGCCGGACTGTACCTCTACCTGAAGGGCAGGGCAGGGCACACACCCAAGACGAGGCCCAGGACACAAAAGACTGGGCTTTTGTGCTTACAAGATGCTGACCAGGGAGGCAGTGGACAGAGCACTGGACTCGGTGGAAGGAAGCCACATGCCCTGGCCCTTCTCCAACACTTCCTAGCCATGACTGCAATGCACTGAACCTCACTGTACCTCAGTTCCTCATCTGTAAAATGAGGGTGCTGCACACAATGACAGGTCTCCATGTCAAATCAATGACCCCGTGAACTAGAATAGGAGGGGGTTGATGGCAAGCCATGAGGGGAAGCAGCTGCCAGCCACTGTTTAGGCCAGAGTGAGCAAGTCTCCAGGCCGGCCGGGGCTCTGCTGGGATGATCTCCAGGCCTGGAGCCGGCTAAGATTGCCACCTTGTACATACATACACACATACACACGTGTACACATATCACACACACATACATGTGACTTCAGCTTGGCCATTCTCGAAGGGACTAAACTTCTGCACAGGATGGGGGTTGCCCAAGGTGATGTGAATCTTTGCAAACAAGCCAACTGGAATGGTTTTCAATCAGTGTCTAGTTTCCCTTTACCCCCTGAGCCCAGAGGCCCCTGGAGGGCTCAGAGGGGGAAGTAGGGAGGGGAAAGTGTTCCAGCAGGAGCAGGGACTTCCTTCTCCCAGCTTCCCAGGGCCCAGGCTGCTCATCCCGACATGCCTCTGTTCCAAGACCTTGATTCTTCTCGTCCAAGCAAGGGTTGGCATCTCTGTGGGAGGGCAAATGAGCATCACTGTTCTCCAGGCTGAGCAGGGCTTGTTCCACTTACCTGTACTTGTGGCGGTCACACAGGTTCTCCAGGTACTGGTAGAAAAGGGATGCTTCCACTCCCTCCAGGGCACTGGTCTCACTCAGGGCAGGCCGCTGACGATGCTGCCCGCTAGATGATGTTGGCACTATAACTGTGTTGGGGTTTTTGCCTGTGAGCAGGTCCTGATAAATGGCAGCTACACTCTCCAAGAATTCTGGGGAACCAAGGGGAAACTTGGCTCAGGCTCTCTTGCCATGGACCTCCTCCTGGGTTCTTTGGCCCAATCTAACATCAGCCTCAGTGCCCGGTACTGCCCTATGTTCTACTGAGGTCTAGGGATATGATTTAATAGAAAAGAGACTGCACACACCTTGGAATGAGGTGAGGTGATGGGGACAGGTGAGTGTGAGCACCCCAGCCTCACAACGTAGGAGTTGTCCTCAGTGTCTCACACTCTCTCCCCTAGGATCCAATAGCCAACTCTGGTTATTTCTACCTTTGTAACATCTCTCCTATGTGACCCCTCGTTTCTTCTGATATTGTGCCCCCGACCCCATCCCGGCCCTCATCTCCTCACATCTGCATTATTGCAGTACCTGCTGGCGGTCTACTTGCCTCAAATCTTTCCCCACTCCAATCCAGCTGCCAAAGTTCGGGCAGATCACATCAGCCCTCTCCTCACTAAACGCTGTGACTTCCTTTCGCCTTCAGGATAAAAAGTAAGAATCCCCTCCTTGGCTTTTAAAGCCCTTCCAAAGCCGGCCCCTCCTCCCTTTGCCACCTTATTCCTCTGTACATAGCCTCCAAGTCAGTGGCATGGCTCTCTCCATGTTCCTCCAACAAGATGCTCCGTCTCCCAACTGTGGCCACTTTCCTGGCTGTCCCCCACACCTGGAGTTTTCCTTCCTCATTGTACCTTCGAGTTTCAGTTAAAGTCCTCCCTTTTACAGAAGCCCTTCCCAGCAGTCCTCAATGTTAGAGGCTCGCCTCTAAGGCCAAGCCCTCTTATTCACACTCGGTGATGTGCACGCTGTCCCTCCGGAGAGATGCTGAGCTCCAGGACAGCAGGGCTACCTTCCTTTGCACCCCTGGTACTTAGCAGAGAGCCCAGCACATAGTAAGAACTCAATAAGCTTACTGACTTGACTTGTCTCCTACTCCAAGGGCCTAGAGCTGCAAAGAAGCAGCCAGAAAACTACCTTCCTATGGCTAAAAGGGCAGAGAAAGCAGCTTCCTGCTTTTGGGGCAGTTTTCTAGCCCAAAGAAGCTAGGGCCCATGGGGGGCTACAGCTGGCTGGGAAGATGGGTGGGCCTCCCAAGATTCCCCTTTGTTTACTGATGGAGTTCATTGGAGTCAAGTGTGTTTAGGGACCTGACCAGAAATTTATAAATCCAGCTACCACTCCGTGTGTGTGTGTGTGTGTGTCTCCTCTTCTTGGGGTATGGAGGCCTGCTGCATGAGGGACCTCAGCGGGACATGGGACCATGTAGTTGGGGCAGGGCATCAGTGAAGGTGCAGACCCTGGAGCAGTTAGGTGGCCTGAAGGCGTTATGGTTTCTGCTCAGCCTATCTTGGGAGAGGAGGCTCCTGGGAGTGGACCCCACAGCTGAGATCTTTAAATTGCTCAAAGAACTGTCAAGTCCTCTAGAACCTTGTCAGAGGATGCCCACAGACAGGCAAGGAAGAGAGGAGAGGAGGCCAGGCTTCCCCGAGCCTGGTGCGGGGGAAGGGAAGCAGGAAGGACCTCTACTTACCAGAGTAGTAGAACTGGATCTGAAAGGCAAAGAGGAAATCCGAGAAAGCCATGAGGCAGTCCATGGCGTCATCCATGAGCACGATCCTGAGGACAAGGAGACCTACTCAGGCAACAGCCGACATGACCTGCTCACAGGGGCGTCCACACCACAACACTCAGAAAGGGAAGGTGTCCTGCTGCCTGCCTACCCACCAGTCCTGATAAGAGGTGACTTTCTGTGTGGTGTTTTATGTACGTTGTCCCATGTGATCCTCAAAAGCCTCAGGTCTCCCACTCTAGACTGTGATGTCTGGAATGCATGACCCTCTGTTTACACACGTAGCTGCCTCTCCACAGCCTATCTTACAAGTGGTCACTCAGATTTTGTCTACAGACCCCTGGTGAGAGGGAAGCCGCTACCTGCCAAGGCATCCCATTGTTGGGAAGATTCTCCTCATGTACATTAAGGCTAAATTGTTCTTGGTTCCCATGTCTGGGCTTAAGCACCGTTCAGCTGAGCCTTCCACACAGCTCCCATGTTCCTCTGAGTCTTTCCTTTTCCAGGCTAAACATTCTCAGTTCCTTCAACCAATCCTCTTATGGCATGGACTCAAGGCTCCTCCCCCTCCACCCTTGTCCCCCTCCACATCCACCACAAGGTGCTCACACTCCAGCACTGTCTGACCAGGACACAGGATGGGGGCCTCATCTCCCTCATTCTTTCTGCTTAGTGCAGCAGGTCATACTGTCATGACATCCTCATCTACCGGTCCCTACATCTTCTTCAGATGAACTGCTGCCCATCACATGGCCCTTATCTTGGATGCATAGAGCTGATTTTCTGAATCCACATGAAAAGTTTTCCATTTGTCTCTATTAAGTTTCTGCTTATTTGTCTCGACCCAGCCTTGGAACCTGTCAAAGTCTTGGATTGGATGGTGACTTGTCCCTGTTGGCCATTACTCCCAGCTCTGTGTCAGGGTCCTGGGTGCAGGTCTCTGGGGCCTCCACTGGAGACCCCCTTCCCAGTGGATGGAGAGCCATTCATGACTCCTCTGTGGCCATTCTGCCAGTTACAAATCCAGCTACATTATTATCCTGTCCACATCCTTCCATCTTTCCCACAAAAATATCCACCCAGCTGGTAGAGAGGGTATTGACTGAGGGGAAAGATGGGGGGATGAGGGGAGAGAGTTGTTTTCTAGCTCAGACAAGGATTCCTTTCATATCCTTCAGTCACAAATCCCTTCATTCTGAAGAGGATCATTCAGCTCGGAGCAAACACAGTTCATCAGGATGGGCAAGGGAATAGCCCAGGGGCTTCAAGTGGCTTTTGGATGGAACATGTAACAAGGCCAATGAGGTCACGTTACACTCCTAACCTGGACTTGGTGAGGTGTGGAAGATGATGGTAAGGCCTGATGTAGCAGAACCACTTACTATCTGATAAATGCTATCTATTTGGGATAGAGAAATACTGTCTACTTAGAATTCACTTGCTATCTGTGGTGAATAAACCTCAGAGGCTTCATTTCATTATCTATGAAAGGAAGCAGCAGTGTCTGCATGATCTGAGAGGGTGGAGAAAAGCTGATGGTAACAGAAGGAAGGGGTCAAGGTTCTAGGCAGCAAGGTCAGAAGCCTGATGCTCAGGGCGACTGGGATGAGAACAGATCATGGCACGCACACTTTGCTTGTTTGCGCTCTCTATGGGGAAGGAAAGGACAACAAAAATGGCTCCTAGGGAGGGGAGAGCCAGGATCTATGGGATGATAACAAGAGAGCACCTCGATGCCTTGGAGAGTTCACGTCTCCCAGCCCAAGTGAACTCCTACCCAGGCTCCTGGAAGAACTGATCTATATGGTGGCCAAAGTCCTGCCCCAGATGTCTGAAAGGCAAGGGGGGAGGGGCATATGGGAAAGGTAGCACAGACTTGGGGAAGAGAGATTTGAGGGGACCCAGGGGCTGCCCCCAAGTATTTTAAGAGCTGCAGTGGGAAGGCTAGACTCATGGTGCTTAAGCCCAGAGGTCGGAACCAAGAACAATGGGCAAAAGCTGCAGAGAGGTAAACTGAGACTTGATATATAGAAGGAGACTGCCTAAAACTGAGCTAACAAGGCAGTGGGATGCCTCAGCAGGTAGTGAGTTCCCTCCCCTTGGGGGTCTCCAAGCCTGAGATCGATGCCACTTGTTCCGTTAGGGCAGAGGCCATGGCTAGTACTGCCCATTCCTACTTATGTCTCAGCTCAGCCCTTATACTTCACGGATGATCTTCCGGTCCTTCGTTCCCGGGGCCTGTCAGTCTTTTCTGGGTCTCTTCTGGCTCTGAGGCTCCATCAGTGTCTGACCACATGATTCTCTCCAGTTCTAGTTCCCAAGCCTCTGAAACTCAAGCTTTTGTGGAAGCCTCTCTGTACCCTCATAGTTACCCCTATGTCTCTGATAAGGGGCTCAGGCCAGAACTTTAGGAGGACCTGAGTTTGTGCTAGAATTCCATGTGCTGACCCTCCTGCCTCTTCCCCACCCCAGTGTATGCCTCATGGAGACTATTCTCCCCTCGCTCCTGTGGGTGGAGCCCCCAGTGCTGGGAAAGGGTTTCTCTTGCCTAAACTTGGGGTCCCACTTTTTGTTTTCTTCCTAGAGCTCAGGTCCTCTGTCTCCACTCTGCCAGGCTGTCATTCCTGTTAAGCCTCTGAACACCAGCATCTGGTTTCTTGGAAACCCCATCCCTCTTAGTTGTTGGGCCCGATACCCAGGTCTATCATTATTTCTCATAATTCCCAAAGGAAAAAGCTAACTTTCTAATACAGAATCCACCTCTGATCCTTACTGTCTGCATTCCCCTTCGAGGGTCTCAGCCTCCTCATCTACAAAAGGAGGGCTTTGGCTCAGATGACCTCTCAAGGCCCCTCCAAGGTCCAGCTCTTCGAATTGGAAGAAATCACCACAGGAGGGCCTTCTTTAGGTTCCAAGGCAGGCGGCACTGTCTAACAGTGCCACAGGAGGGAGTCATTGGGCCCTGCTCCCCTTCATTGGGTCCTGAGGAAAGGACACTGGTTTGCCTCATTGGGAAAGGACGAGAACATGGGGCTGGTACCAGTGAGGTGAGGTAAGCGGTGGCAGTTGCTGCTGCTGCTGCCATCTATGTTTTTTGACTGTCTTCGTAGCTGCAGACTTAGCACAGTCCCTGGGGTTATGCTTAATCAATGCTCACTGCCTCAACCTGACAGATGGGCTGACTATCACTTTTGTCCAGTTCTAAACAGGGACAACATGGCCAGGGAATAAGAAAGAGCTGGGCAAATGGCCCAGTTTCTGATCCGTGGGGAGGGGTGCAGAGGGGGAGCTGGGGTTCAGCAAAGCCACCTCCCAAGGCTGGCACCGCTCACAAGCTGGCTCAGGAAGGAGGAACTACCACATCTATATTGGCCAACATCTCAGCCTTTGACTCCCCAGGCCAGCCAGGTGAAGCCAGCTTTGGGGCTTCTGGAACCCTCCCTCCCATCCTGTTCAGGTCCTCTGACTGCTTGGAGCAGCAGGGCTGGCCAGTATGTGTCACGGTTGGGAGGAGCACCAGGGCCAGCCAATCTTGAGGCGAACAAATGGTTTCTGGGAGGAAAACGCCTTTGGAGATGCTGCACTGTTTCTGTCTTACTTATTCCACATGGGGACTTTTCTCCTCTTCCTATGTGGCCTACATTTCTAATTCTCTCCAAGAAGCAGGTTTGGTCGTCACATTAAGGCCCTGGCACTGATGCCAATGCAGGAGCCACATTCCTCTCCCAGCATCAGGTCTCCTAGTCTGCGAATGGGAGTGGAGCTGACCGCTTGTGTGACCTTGGCCACTTAACTGTCCCAGATCCTCTGAGGCTCCTGACAGCTACAGAACCAGGGGGAAAGAAGGGACAACCTGCCAGGTGGTATCACCGTTTCACCTTGCCTGTATAATGGGGACAATTATATCAGAATTTCTTCTTCACAGGACTGTTGTATGGATCAAATGAAATAATAAAAAACCGAGTACAGCTCAAAGCACAGCATGTCAATTATGATGTCCCAAAGGCTGATCAGTATTTCTGACTTTAAGTCAGGGAGGTGCCAGGTTTCCTCCCTGCTCCTCAGGCCTTACTGGCTGCACAAAGCTGGCTAAGGCCCTTCCCTCAGGCTGTTCCCTGGGACTTGGGGTCGGCAGAGGGATTTACACATGGGGGATTTCCTTCACTGACCGATGGCATGACAGCAAGGTTGTGCTTTTTGGATGGTGCAGGATTGCATGTCACCCATGGCCCTGGGTCACTGGCGACCAAAGGCTAAGTTAAGAACCATCAGACTGGTCTCTGCTCCTTGCAGGGTGTCCCATGGACACAAAGGTCTTTTCTACGTGGTGGCTTCCTGGCTTAAATAGACTTTCCTACTTGGGTGTCTCAATGAAAACTCAGAGGAGCTTTGGGAAGTCGAGAGCCAGAAGGTTGCTCGTCACTGTCTCACACAGAGTCTTCAGACTCCGGCCTAAATCTCTGCCCACTGCTGACTGTGCCCTAGGATTTCATCCTGCTGAGCCCAGGCAGGGCTTTGGAGGACTATGAGGGGCCTTGAGCTGTACCCCACTGAGCTCTGTGAGCGTGTGCAATCCTGGGGACAGAGCTTCCTTTAAGCTCTACTCAGATCTCCTGGAGAAGAAGCGAGGCACACGGGTTGTTTTTGAACACACGGAGGCTGATTGAGCAGCCCTCCAACCAAAGGGCCCCTCTTGGACACGCCAGCTGCTCTTGACACTCGGAGGAACACAGGCAGCTTCCCCTCCTTCCCTCACCCCAGCTTTGATGTGGAGTCAATAGGGATGGTTGCTGCCAAAAGGCATCTGTACAGATCTATTGGCTCATGTACTGCTCCTCCAGCACCCTTCTCTGTGTGAAGGATCAGGGTTTTGTGGGAGAATGAACACACACACACATGCTTCTCAAGAGACTGCCATGCACTGGGTGGGTGCTGCTGTCACCAGGCTAGAAGGCTAATCAGAAAGGTGGCAGTCAGTAGTATTTGGGCTACTTGGAAGGGCCTGCCTTCTCTCTTTGCCCTCCCTGACTCCCCGTTACGGAGCTGGGCTGGTGCTGGGCCAAACAGGTGCCAAGGAAGCCAATGCTCCCAGTCTGATGCTATTTCTTGCCAAGTCTCTCACTCCTCAGTGATCTGTGTTATGGTGGCAGCAGAGTTCATCTCCACTTGTTATGGATCTGACTCAAGGAGATGGAGGAGGCTTCTGAGGGGGTACCTTCTATGAGCTCCTAGGATGGCAGGAAGAGTTGTGAATTAGTCCTGTGGATCAGGGCAGAGGGCCAGTGTGCCAGAACCCACAATCTTAAGGGTTAGAGTAAAAGAAGACCAGCCATTTGGCACTGGAAAGGAAACTAAGGTCTGGGGAAGACGATGACTCTCCAGTTCAGGCCATATGACCCTAGTCTCTGGTCTGAATCACAGACTGCCTACCAGACATTTCAAACTGACTGGCCCAGAAGCTCCGCCCAGGGCCCCACGACCCACCAATCATCTGCATTGGTGTTACTGGTGTCACCCAAGCTTGGCGTCATTCCACTTCTCAAACCAATGGCTCAGTTCTGTTGTTTCTGCTGGCCCAGATTCTCTCCCATCTGTCCCCTTCTCCCTCCTCATAGAGCCACCATCTTGGTTTGGAGTCTCCTTTCTCCCTAGGGTGATGGTGATGGCATCTTCTCCTCTTCCTGCCTCCAGTCTTTCAGTGCAGCTGCAAACATGGAGGTGTCAGTTACCCTGCACTCCCTCCTTACTAAACTCTGGCATATCTCTAGCACTGCAGATCAGCCCCTCTATTGGACCCTGCTTCCAACCTTTCTAGCATTACTATTATAACACATCACTCTCCTTCATACTCCCAAACTGCCCTTACCCACCTCCACACGGCTCTTCGGCTCTCCTCACCGAGGCCTTCTCTGGGCCTGGAATCCCCAGCTAGCTGTGTCAGTCCAGTCTGAGCACCTCTATTTTTGACTTGCCCAGCTCCTGATGCTTCCTCCCAACCCTCCCTCCCCCCAGTCATATTCCATCCCTCTCTGAATATATCTATAGCTGTCCATGATGTCTCCTGGGGACATTAAGTCCTTTATTAGCAAGGACTGTTTCCCTTTTGCCTTAGTTTACTTGGCACATAAAAGTGCTTAATAAGTGCTTCTGGACTGATTTTGCCCCAGTGCTTTCCCTTCTCTGATTATATTTTCATGGATATCACACAGAAAGTGTCTACAAAGTGTCTATCCATTGCCTAGCCTCAGAAAAATTACTGAGCAAACCTCCTAGGCCCAGAGCCGCTGAGCGACTTCTCTCAACCTATCAGAGCCCTCAGCAAGAGATGAAATGGTTCCTGGGCCCTGTCCTGCTCCTCAGAGAGGGAAGAGAAAGGGCCAGTGTGCTGGCATCACATCTTCCCAGGAAAACGCCCACCTGCCCCAGGCTCCTCTGGGAGCCCAGGTCTCTTGGGTTTTGCCAGTTCCAAGGGCACAAGAAAGGCCCTAGTGAAGTGAGTGAACCATGGTGGGAGGAGGGAGGCCACTCTGCTCCCTCTCCTCACTTGTCCTGAAGATTCCCTGTGGGGAGAAGCTCCAGGTTCCATCCACTAGGGAGGAGGGGCCTGGCCAGCAGTTTGGTCCCCTAGTCACCTATACGAGCATGACCCACATCCTCCAGCTGCACCTGGAGCACTTCATGCTTGGGTATTAATAAAACCACCCCGCTGTTTGCCTCAGTCACTCTCCTTGACATTTTCTGACCTCTGCCCTCCTCATATTTGTTATCACTGCATAGCAACAGCCCATAGAAAATCAGAGCCCAGCTGGGAGATCTGCCTCATTCTTCTCTGGCTCTGATGTCTTCAGCTCTGCCACTGAAGGGAATCTGAGAGCTTTGGAGAAGGCCAGGAGGCCACTGTTTGAGCTAAGTCCCTGGAGGGGCACTAGGAGGAGGAGCTCTAAGTGACACTTATGTAAAGGGCCTGACTCCACCCTGGAAGCCAGGGTGGACAGCTCTAGGAGCGTCCCTTCCCACTTCCCAGGTGTCACGCTTGGCCAATGATGCAGCTTGGGTCTTTAGGTTCCTGTGGGGCAGAACTTGGCCTTTATGCGCTTGTTAAGTTAAGGCCCAGGCGTGAAGGGTGTAACAAGGATTTCTCTGTTAACACTGATGACTCAGGAGGTGAGCTAACAGTCTGATCAGCTCAGAGGGGAGCCCAAAGGACCACAGGCAGATGGGTGTGGTTCATGCGATAGACCTTAGGGAGGAGTCGGGCTTTGCAATGGCCAAAGGGTCAGCCTGGAAGCAAGATCATGGATCAAGAGCTGGAGAGACCTTTGGGCCGCCCATCCAACAGCTTCATTTCTGCAGGCCCATAGGTTAGGCATCTCCCTTGCCAAGGTTCCTGACAGTTGCCACCAAGCTCGGACTTGAGCCCCAATCCCCACTCTCTTTCCCGCCACTAAGCATTGTGAAAATAAGACTGAGCAGGGGGATGACGTTCCCCGAAGCTGGTTCTGCTGTCCTACCACGTCCCTTGTGGAGCTCAGGGACCTCTCACTGCACCCCTCGGGGGATGGGGACTGTGGAAGTACAAGGCTTGTGAGCACTGGAGGAGGGGATATGAGGGGCTGCAGTGACTCTGGCCATCTGAGTCTGAGATCCCTTAACCTGCAGATGTGTTCACTGAATGGATGGAGGGAAGAGGTGACCACCCCGCCTAAGGCAAGGTCCTTGACATGTCCAAAGGTCCCTCTCCCACCTGCTGTTCTCAGGCCCGGCCTATGTTGTTAACAGTGCATACAGCCCGCAGATGTGCAAAGACTGTCCCCCGAATGGGGCCTCTGGTTTACAGCAGCCTTGTGGATTAAATTCCTTGACACAAACATCATCCCAGACTGAAGCCTCCTTCTGGTGCATGTCCTCAGGCTCCTGGGACCCTCTGGACATAAGTCTACCAGGGCAATGGAGTCCTCAGTTCTTCTAGAAGCATCAAAAGCAACCCTGGAGGCTACCTCTTCTGGGAGTTAGGTGCAGATGAACAGCCAAGTACCTCTTCAGTCAGATTTCCCCACCTTCTCACACTAACACCAACTGGAAATGGAGTGGGGAGGACTGGAAAGCCACAGATATACAATTCTAGGGACCACAGGCACCCATCCAAGGAGAATGGGGGATCATGAACCTCTGCCCAAGAGTGATGATCTCTCAGGAGGATCCTGGCATACCTGACTCACCCCTGTCACTCCCCCGATGTTGGAAGATGCCACAGACGAACTTGGCTGCAGGAGCTCCTCTCATCCGGGCTGGGCAGTCTTTCATCCCATTAGCAAACTTCTGGGTGTGGCAAACAAGAGCTCCTTGGCAGAGCTGGGGTCATTCCCAAACCCCACTAGCAACAGTGCTGAGGGACACTTGTGGTCCTTGACACATGCTCTGACTAGCCTAGTTCATCCAGGGGCAATCAATCCAAAGTCCCTGGGTTCAAGGTCTGGCTCTATGGCTAGGCAAGTCATTCTCAGTCTCTGGTTTTTCATTTCCACATCAGTGAGAGGGGCTTGGATGAAATGATTTTGTTCTATGTTCTATGAGGGTCTGGGCAGCAGGGAACAGGTAGAGGGGAAGGATGCAAACTAGCAGTAGCTGGTACTAGGAGAAGTTGGTACTGGGTGCTGGGTAGCACCCAGTCTGCCCCTCCCATGGAGAAAGGGGGAAGAAGAGGGCACCACAGGCTTGGCCAGCAAGGACAATAATGAGGGTGTGAGTTAGACTGGTGACAGCCAATCAGAACCCTGCCCTAATACTAATTAGGTATATGTCAAGGGTCAGGTTGACGATCTGGGCTCATTTCTTTACAGCAGCTCTTAGACTAAACTTTTCCAGAGAATTTCTCTTGGAGTTGGGTCTTCCTCAGCCCGGTCAAAGCCCAAGGGAAAACTGTGATGGTAAACTGGGGGACAAATCCATTCCATTGGTACACGAAGTGGCATGTATATTTTTTTTTTTCAGTTCAGAAGTATCCAGGGCTCCCTGGCTAGTGCATAACTCAGAAATGACAGGGTTGGTTTTGACCTGTCCGCTGCTCTTGGAGAAGACATTTCCTTAGAAGTGTGCTGGGTGCGTGGAGAGAGAGATGAAAAAACCAAAGTGTCTAGAAATGATTCCAGAACAAGTCTTCTACATGGCCAGCAAAATTAGCTGGAGTCATGGTTGCCAAATGGCCTGCAGCAGTGGGAATTCCACTGGGATCTGTGTCTGGCAGCATGAGACCTCCCGATTCCTTGAGTAGGAGTAAGTCCTTGGGGTTTGTTTGTTCGTGTTTCAGGAGGACAGAACCCTGGGAACCAGTCATGAAAAGGAGCTCCCAACAGGGGAAGGGCAGTCAATTGAGGTGGAGGGGGTCAAACCATGGCCTTATGCTGATCCCTGACACTGTGCATACAGATGCACAGAGCACAAGGCCCAAGAAAGCTTCTGGATGGACATGTGTATATCCATGTGGCACACACACATACACATACCTTCCTAGAGGTGGATTACTAGGGAGGCTTCTGAGGCACACAGACTCAACTAATCTGTCATAATAGTAATAGCATGGAAGGGGGAATAAGGGAATGCTATCAGGTTAAGTCTTCACTTAGAGCATGCGTAGCTTTGCTGTGTTTCTATCTGTTATCCTAAATCAAGTTTTATACTTAGAAAATAAAGATTCCCTGAGGCATACCTTAACTACTTTGTTTTGTCAAAAGAGTTAGAGACAGTACAACCAATTACAGGGAACTGGAGTTCCCAGACGTTTCCTGCCAAGTCCTTCTGGGAACTAAGTCTCTTTCTGGTTTAGTACTAAACTAGTAAATGTTTTTCTCCCCTCAAACCTCATCGATGCTTCACCACCTCCACACCTCTGGTCCGTCCCCAAGTCCTCCTCCTATAACTCACTGCCAGCTCTTGTGCCATCCTCCCTGGAGGGTCTCCTGGCCTCCTCAGTTGCTTCTTTCCATGCCTGCTTCAAGGCTCATCCAGACCCTGAGCTCTACCACAGGAATCCCAGGAAAGTCTCAGGCCCACTTAGGAAAGTAAGGCTACAGAGTATTGGGGGCCTCTCCTTCCACTGACCACTTCCTCTAGGGTGGCTCTGCTCTGAGCCTAATCTCCACCCAATTTTCACCATTTGGGGTCCAGCTTAGAGCCCTACCACACAGAGAGAGCCAAGAAAGTTCTGCCTACCTGGCTGCCTTCTGAGTAAGTTCCAGCGGGAAGTCTGGGCAGAGTAACTGTAGCAAACAGTGGTATTCCTTCATGGTCAGCAAATCTGCAGGGGAAACAGAAGGGAAAGCATTAGATCACCCTCTTTTCATGTTGCCCCCTTCCCAGAATGCCCAGAATGCTTTTCAGCATAATTGTCCTTAAAGAAAGACCAGAAGGGTGCATTCATCAGTAAAATCTAGGGCTGGGAGTGGAAGCAAGAGGTTCCTGCTGGAGGGCCTGGCCAGCAAAGGAGGCAGATCAGAGCTAGTGAAGTCTACTGGGCTGGGAAACAGCGGGGTGAAGAGAGGTAATGAGGGGTGCCTTGAATGTCAGCCTCTGGTTTTACTTGTATATAAATATCTAGAAGAAGGAATCATTTCAAGGCTGGATAAATGTGCTGAAATCCATTGGCACAGTAACAGTCACCACAACATGCCTGAGGATCATGCCCACATCATCTGCAAGGAGTCTCGAGGCCAACTGAGTCCTGCGATGTAGGAGGCATGGTGGGGGTCAGTACAGAGCAGAACCCACAGTTCATTACTTTGTCATCCAGCATGGCGGTGGGCTGGCCCCTTTGGGAAGTCTGCATAGAAACAGGGTCATCCTATTCTAGGAAGAACAGAGCAGAGATCCAAAGTATACAGGAGAAGCAAGCGAATGATTCACAATGGAAAAGGAACTGCCTTGTGAGAGAGCAGCCAAAGAGAGGCTCTGTGGTTCAGCAAGGAGACCCAGAAAGGCAAAACCCAGGGAGGCTTATGGGACCCCAAGGGAAAGGAAGGAGACTGATGCTCAAAAGTTGCTTGTGATGGCATATTCTCAATCCAAAAGGCTGTATGTAGATCTGCCCAGCAGCAGCAATCTGCAAAACTTCTCTTAACAAAAATATTTCAACTATGGAAGGAAGTGCCAGTGGGAAAGTGAGATGCAAGTGACACCAAGCAGTCCCAGCAGGGAGCAAGGCAAGCAGAGGGGATCCAGAGGGCACGGCCACACTCTGGAGCTGGAGATGAGGATCAGAGGAGGTTGGCTTCTTGGACCAAGTTAGCCCAGGCCACAAAAACCCAGATTCCCTTCCCGGGCCAGCTGAGCTGGTGATTTTCCAAGCAAAGCCTGCCAGTCCCTGGGGATAGGTTTGGGTTCCTACCACTGTTTCATCCAAGCTCAGTCCAAGGTGGGGGCAGAAAACTAGCTTAACCACATCAACACGACCAGCAGTCCCAAAGGAACAGTCTCAGCGTCAATGTCAGTCAAAGGATCATGGTGGCTTTTGTGGCCTTGGCCTTGGCCATCTGAATGTGCATTCTCTTCAACCATCTGACCTCGGGCATAGCCCAGGAAGGTTCTCTGGCCCTTCTGTACCTCCCAGAGGGGAAACAAGAAATGAAGGACAGGGGAAATACAGGTTCTCTTTGTTCTCAATGCCCGAAAGGTGTTGACTCTGCTTCTCTTTCCAAGGCACCGAGGAAGGAGGTGTCAACAATGAAGGTGAATATTAGCAAAAATGGGGCAAATTTTATATTGCAGATTACTAGGAATACCACATAATTAGACATAATCATGGCATGTGTAGAGGCAGCCTGGCCAGTTGGATGTTGGAGTTAAAAACACCTGGGTTCAAATCCCACCTCCAACATTTCCTAGCTGTGTGTGCTGGGCAAGCCACTCAACTTCTATGCCTCAACTAATTCTCTAGGACTTATCTACCAAGTCATCCTACACTAAAAAATCACAGATGTTTTGGGTACATGAGTAATGAGTGGCACTACAGGTATACCTGAGGTGAATGTTTCAAGACTCTGTGACTTCACTGACCTAGCTCCCAGTCCCCTTTACTGCCTTAGTGGATGAAAAGTTTGTAATCCTGTGGGCAGGCTGGGCCGAGTTGCCGAGTCCCTTTGGATGGGGTGTTCAGACAAGACAACCTCCATTTGTGGATTCGGCCACACTCCATGCCTTTGTCCCTTGACATAACCTGCCAAAACCCAAACTTCCCTGGGGTATTCTGTGCCAAACCAGAGTCTCCTCCTTGCCACAATTGAACACAGGAAGAGGAATATGAAAATTCACCCCATTTAATGATTCCCTTTGGGTTCAACATGGAGAGGAACTCTCTCCAGTATGAAGGCCCATGTAGGGTTAGTTCCTGCTCTGATAGCACAGAACAATGGAGAGAGGCCTGGACTTAAAGGCAGGTGGTCTGGATTCAAATCCTGGAAGATCCTGGACAAATTACTTAACCTTTCTAGGCCTCTGACATTTCTCCAACACCAAAGATCTCAGATCTTTATAACATCCTTGTAATGCTAAGAAGATTGTTAGTCATCTGTCATTTATGGAGCAACTGAGACTGAAGCCCTCTAGAGCTTAAATGTCCTAGAGAGAGCCAGAGAGTGACAAGAGTGGGGAAAGGAGAGAGAAGAAAGAGAGACACGCGCTCTGGTGCACTTTTATTCACCTTCCTGCTGCTCGCTTATACAGGAGCATGGTGAGTGACGAAATTTGCATTTAAACCCCAATGGGGAACAGATCCCCTACCATCACAGGGGAAAAAAAAGGAAGGGAGTAGCAACATCCTTTGAAACTTGACTGATAAATTCCTTGAACCAATGATCAATCAACAAGTATTTATTAAGTGCCTACTGCATGCAGGCCCTATGCCAGATGCTGGGGACACAAGGACCAAAAGTAACAGCTCTCATCCCAGTGACAAGCACACATACACTGTCTAAGAACCAAGTGCAGATATCCACAGAGATCCCCTACAGGCCAGTGTGGGTGGGAAAGCTCCAGAGGTTGGGGCTGGGGGGGTCAGGGATGGCTTTGTGGAGATGGTAGGTGCAGGACCTGCCTCAAGGAGGTAGAGGTAGCAGGGCCCTGCCTCAGAGATTTTCCACAAGCTATGACCACTGTCACAGGCTGAGCGTCACTGAGCAGCATGTGTGTTTGTCCTTCATTGCCAAAGAAGACCACACCATCAGAGAAATGATGACATAACTTGCACTGGACTTTGTTTTGAGTGAGGGAAGGCTGTGCAGGTCACCAGCCTCACTTCTCCTCCAGAGCCATCTGAATCCAGGGACCAGATATTCCTCAGGATGACTGAAGATGACCCAGGAGCAGCAGTGTTGGGTGGTTGGAGGTCTTCCAGACATGCTTCATAGTGCTCCCCATGAAGATGGGGAGGGTCTCCCAGGTGATGTTTCAGGACATACTTGGGGATCTGAACTTTTCCAGGTGTGGGCACTTTCTTCACCAATGCAGATCACAGCTCCTCTACCACAGAGTTCAAAGTTCATTGCCCTGCTGGCCATGGGGCTCAGTTAGGCTCACCCTAGGACACCAGACCTACAGTCCAAGGGTCTCTCACAGCCAGCCTCCCGGAACCTGTGTCCAGTGACGACTCAGAGTCACCTCCCAAGGTGCTGAGGGAGGCATCCCATCGGGAGCAGGGCTTTAATTTTAGGAAAAGCAATCCTTCATGTTCCTGGATCTTATCCTACACTGTGTGGGGGGCATAAGGACTTGTTCTACCCCTACTGCAAATGGCAGGATCTAAATAGCTCCAGGTGAACTGGATCAAGGAGACAATTCATGTGAATTGGACCTTTTCATGGAAGAATTTTAGTCTGAAAGGTTCTAATTACAGTCAACAGGAAAGCCTTACAAACAGATGCAGTTCAGGCAACCCAGTGCGTGGGCCCCAAGAAGCAGTGGGGGCAGGAAGAGAGCCGCTGCGCCTCAGGGACCCACCAACAGTGCACCTTCAAGCCCGGAAGGAGCAGAGGTCTGGGCAGGTGCAGGGGAGGCAAGCCCTGTTCACAAAGAGATGCCTTCTCTTCTCCCAAGGAATCCCCCGCAATTAGGGGAGATTCAACCAGCAGGTCCTGAAAGTTCAAAGGCAGAACTAAAATGGAATTTGGGACAAGATCAAGGTCAGAACATTCTCTACCTGATCATACTTCCCTCCAGTACTGTGGGTGGCCAGGGCTGTTGACTTCTGGGCATTCTCATCCCCATCCCCAAAGCTATATGGCAGTTGGAATGGAGTACTTTTTCTTTTCATCCTTTTATGAACACTGAGAGAAGAATAAAAACAAGACTTCTTCATTCCAGCTCTCGACAGGTGCTTCATCATGGCATGGAGGAAAGCTGGACGCTTGAGTCTCCAAGGGAGGGGCCTTCAGATCTTGTTGGAGGGGCGGCCTTGTGAGCTAAGGGCAGACTAGCAGGCATGCGTCTGCACTAGTAGAGGGGGTAGAGTTACCATACGTGGAGTCACAGGTCCTGAAGAGTGAAACAAATAAGGTACTAAGTAACTCTTCTGAGCCGACATACGACTTTCCTCTAACAACCCTGGGAGGTTGCTAATAGAAGATACAACTCACACAGATGCTGCTCTCTCCATCTTACAGACGAAGTAACTTGAGGCACAGAGGGTAAGCGGTTTGGCTAGGGGGACCCTCCTCATATGGGTCAGAAGTCAGGTCCCCTCCAAAGTCACTGATCTTTCCACTACACCTCATGCTTACTGCACAACCCCCCACCCCAAACCCTCGGATCTATGATTTTATCGGTGGGGAGAACTCCTAGTGTGGGGACTTCCTCTCTCTAATACAGAATAGCAATTTCTTTGTAATCTGTGATAAAGAATAGCCTGTGGGACAGAAAGCTTTAGTGACTGACTCCTAGTCAGAGCTAGTCTGTGTCTGAGGCATAACTTGAACCCAGGTCTTCTGGATGAAAAAGAGGGCTTCTTGCCACAATGCTGACTATATTGATAACAACAGACACAAGGGCAATCGGCATATGTGCACGTTACGAGCATCTGACCTCAGAGCCACCCTGGGTGATTTCCAGGCACTACTGTCACAAAGAGGGTTGAGTGGCCTGTGCTGAGCCCAGGTTTGGGCCACCCTCCCCCACCTGGGTCATTTGACATTAGATAATGAGAAACTTCAACTTTGACCTGTGGATTGTTTGTGGGAAAGAAAAGTCTCCCCAGAAGTAGGAAGGAAAAAAATTCCAGATCTGAGCTGATTCCAAGTGGTTTTGCACATGGCCAACCAGATCAGTTAGCCAGTGATTACTGGCCAGCTGGCCTGGTGCTGACCACGTAACGGGAGGTGTTCCCATCTCCTTAGGAAGCGATGCGGGCTTCAGCAGAATGGCCATCAAAATGCTCTTGTATGTTCACACATTCCTATGTTATACGCATGCCTAAACGTAATCTATGTGTGTGTATGTTGTGTATGCCTATCAGGAAAGGCATACACGTCTGTGTTTTGCTCAAGTTTTTTTCCTTTTACGTCCCTGTCCTTTCTCCATAACCTCTCCCTCTCTCCCCATAATAAAGACTACGGGGTCAAGCAAACCAAGGAAACTTTGCTTGGTTTCAGGCCTTGGTGTTTTGCCAGACATCTTCACTCACTCAAATTTTTCCACTTGGTAGATTTTTCTAACAGCTCCAATTTTCTAAAATATCAGGGAAAACAGGGTTTGCTTTGCAGAAACACCATCTATAGCTAATGGGGTGTACACAATGAATCCCCCGACTCCAAAGATATTCTTCTGCTATTCACACCCACCCCATGCTTAGGAAGAGCCAGATGATGCTTCTGGGTTAACCCAATCAATCAGCCAGTCAGGAGGATGCCTCACATGCTCTCCCACGCTGGCCTGCAGGAGAAAGGCAACAGGAAGATAATGCTCTCCCTCTGCCTCTTCCTACATCTGGTCTTCTCACTGTGGCAAATTCTTGCCTCTGAAGCTGTGTGGAGCAGTTTAGTCATTGTCTCTTCATCACAGAGCCCCAGGAGGCCTCACAAAGGCAGCAGGGATGCCTGGCTGTCAACCTCCATCTCTCCTCTCTACCCAGGAAATGAGGTGACTCCCAGGGTCAGGGTGGAAGCGGGTCAGCCTCAGGACTTGGGGCAGCTGCCTACTGTCTACTCAAGAGCTCTTCCCTGAAGACCTCTGGATCAAGGTTAAACCTGAGATATTTTGGGTGGGGTTGAACAGTGGTCATCTGGAGGGAAAATAATGCAATACAACTGTGTCTTGGGGAGTCCTAGCTGCCCACTCCTGATGGGTACCCACTGCACAGGAAGAGAAGAAACGTCACAGCCGAGACACAGTCTTGGGGCGGGGGGGACAGACAGTTCTCTGTTTCTCCTCTGGGGCTTTGTGAGAGGTCATCTTAAATAATGGCACTTGCCTTTGCCCAGGGTGGTCTGCCAAGAGCTTCTGGGAAGGACATGGGCAGTCCAGGGCATGACCACACCACTCCTTCCTGTCTCCAGGGCACTGAGGCTTTGGGTACAGGCCACAGCTGAGTAAATACTTCTCAGCTCTCTTCTGTGAGGACGGCAAGTGGGAGGAAGAGAGAACTTCTGACAATTGCACTCATCTTGATGCACTTGGTACCCACCCCCAGGCCTCAAGAAGTCTAGAAACATCTTTGGGCTAAGTTCGCATACCCTGGGCCCATGGGATTCAAATTCAAACTTGACATCTATTAAGCACCTACAGTATGCAAAGCCCTGCAGTAGATGCCACAAATCCTGCATCCCAGTGGCCTCTCCTGGATATGATCTGCACCAATGAGAACATAGGTAAAACATGCCAAATGAAAAGGAAATCGCCCAATAAGCTGCTCTAGGAAACTCCAAGGAGGGAGAATCCTTTTAGTAGAGGAGAATGAAGGAGATTTCCTAGAAGAGGTGGGATGGAAGCTGGGTCTTGAGAGAAAAGAATGATTCCAAAAGGTAGAACTGAGGAAGAAATCAATCTCAATCACTGGGGAGAGGGGGAGGGCCAGGAATGGCTTGTGCAAATGCGTATGGGCAGGAAAAGACCAAAAACGTTCAGAGAGAGATTGAGCTGTAACTTTGAGCTTCTAAGGCAGTGTCAGGCAAGACATCTGGGAGAAGAGGCCTTCGGTGGGTTGGGGAGAGGTGGCCAGGTAAGGTTTTGGACAAAGGTGGCGAGCAGCCTGCTCTGATCCGCACCTTCTGGGGTAGGGAGGATGGGCAGGACCAGAAGTGAAGGACCGCCAGGAGGCTGTTAGTACAGCTGTCCTGGTGAGAGCAGGTGATGGAGGGAATTGGAAAGGAGCTGTGTAGATACAATCTACTGGCCTTTGAAGCTGACTGGATGTGGGGGGAAGAGATAGTGGAAGATAATGCCAAGTGTTGACCCTAGTGATCTGCAGGACATTCAGAATCAGCTGAATGGGCAAATAGATGGAATGAAGAGAAAAATCCTGAGGGCTTCATTTCCCATCAAATTCAGACCCAGAAAGCATAACTCACCGGGAGAAATTCTTTGGATCATATTTTCCAGAAGGTGATCAGTCTGGTTACTGATATGAATATGATATGAATGCTTTCTTTGGAAAAAGAGTTGGGAAACACTGCACAGGACAAGTATCAAATACAATCACAGAAAATGAAACAAAAGTTACCACTGAGTCAGTCATTTCTGAATCAACGGGGTTCAGTTAGAAAGAATCAAAGACAAAACTAATGCAAAACTAGAAGCAAAATGAGAAAACAATATGTATGAAATTAAAACTCTTATCTGACTTAAAAAAAAGTAGTGACACTCAGAATTGGGAAATGAATGGAGAAACAGACATGGACATGGTCATAACCATTTCTTAAAGGAGTTTATGTAAACAATTGTAAATTATCCCTTCCTGGACATTATTTCTAAACCATTCTACCTGCCCCCTGTCACCAGTCTGCCTCAGGAACATCTGGGCTCCACCCAGTGAGGTCTCAACCTTAGGTCACCTCCTGGCTTCAGGCATGCACAGTCCATCTTCCAAGTCCCTTTATCTGTTGTTTCTCCTTATCAGAATGCAAGCTCCTGGAAGGCAGGGACCATTTTGCTTGCTGACTTATATTTGCATCCTCAGAACTTGGCCCAATGCCTGGAACACAAATGCCTAATAAAAGCTCTCTCTGTCTCTGTCTCTCTCCCTCTCCCTCTCTCCCTCCCTCTCTCTCTCTCTATCTCTTCATCTATCTATCTCTCCTACTCATATTCTCTCTGTCCACTGCAATCATTTCCTACAGAAGGTTAACTAATTTAAATTACTGCCATAACGAGAACAAAAGAACCTAGAAATTGCCTCAGTGAGCCAAGCCTGTTCTCCTTGAAGAGCAGAGAGACATGGAAAGCTAAGAACAGCACTGATGTGGCACACAAGCATTCATAAGACTTATGGAGGACGACGGGAGGTCATGAGCATCATGAAACAGTGAAGGGAAAAATAAGTTTTCAAACAAAATGAGTCAAGTCATCATAAGGGCCCAGAAGTATGAAACTGGAAAGAAGACAACATAAGGAAAGATGGAGGTGAGTTGTTTACACTCTTTTCAGCACAAAGGATTGTGGAGGAATCCTTTTTGGATTCTAGCATCATTGTTCCCAGTGTACAAGGAGGCAAAATGGCCCTGAGGGGAAGGCAGAGTCAAGGTAGTGAAGCTGTAGGAAGCTGTGCCTTGGCTCCTGTCCACAGACTCCTCCAGACAGACCTAGACAGTACATCAGACAACTCTGATGGGGAAACCCAGAAAAAGTCACAGTGAATCATTTGTCCACCTCAGCTCGGCAAAGTGTCTGTAGGCACTGAGAGGTTAGGATAGAAGCACTCTGCAAGAGAAGGACTCCAAAATCCCAGGAGAGGCTGTACACTAGAGTAGAAGGAACTCTCAGACCCATGTGGAACACTGTGACAGGAGGAAGTGTCACCTGGGAGCTTTGCCACCCATTATCCACTTTCAGGTCACAGATCCAGGGCAGACTGAGAAGGGGATCTGCACACAGTGATGGTACTCTGGGTTTGGGAGGCCATGGGCTATGTATAGAGAAGGGAAACGCTTGCTTTAGAATGAACCATGATAAATTCCACATTAGTTTTAAAACTGTTGTTTTGTTCCTTTCTGTTCTCTTCTTTGAAATATTTCAAAGGCCTTCTTTTTGGAGTATCATTATTGCTACATCCAACTCCTTCCTCACTCCTCTTCAAGTAAAGAAGCTTTGTACATTCAAAGTCAAGTGCAAGTCATGTCATTATTTCTCTGATGGCATGGTCTTTCTTCAACAACAAAGGACAAACACACACATACACACACACACAGAAGGGAGGAAGTTCAGCAGCCAGTAACAGCAGTGGTGTACCTCAGACCCCAGGCACAGAGCAGGGCCTTACTTTTAGCATTTAGTTCAACCTGCAGAGGAATTACTGATGCAGGAATCCTAGACCAAAGGAGAGCCTATAGTTCTGAGTCACTCAGAATCAACAGAGCTTTGGCTCATGGGGCAGTCAAGAAGTGGTCTACTCTTTCACATACCCAACCCTGATCTTGCAAAACTTAGACCAGGAGGCCAGCAATCAGATTTTCCCCTGGATCAGATCATTTTGGGAGCACTGAAAGCTTGCAGATCCCTAGGTTGTCCCTGAGATCCTGGAAAACACAACACTAACTACCCCAGGAAAGCAGCACCAGTACCAGCAAGAACTTTCCTTCAGAAATGCAACACAGTCCTAACATCAGGTTCAAAGTCAAGAAGTATGTTGGGCAAACAAAAAAAGAACCCCACCAAAACAAGGATCATGGTGGTAAGGATGTCCAAAACACAAGATCAGCAGAAGAGAATGCTCCAAGCCTCAGAGAAAAAAACAACATGGGTACAAACTCAACCACAATTCCTGGAAGACATGAAGCAAGAGTTTAAAAAAGAGTTTAAAGTGTTTTTTATAAGTGGAATGAGAGAACTAGAAGGAAAAATTGGAAAAAGGAAGGGTAAAGGAATATGCATATGTGCCAGGCATTGTACTAAGAGCTTTACAAATACTGTCTCATTTGATACTTTTTATAAATGAAATGAGAGTGATTGAAAAAAAATTGGAAAAGAAATGAGAGCTTTGGAAGAAAGACTGGAAAGGGAATTAACAGCTTGGTACAAGAGGTACAAACCTGGACCAACCAACAAACTTCCTGAACATTGTAACGGGATAAATAGAGGCCAGTGACTCTGCTGGCAGCAAAGACTATTAAACCAAGTCAAAAGGCTGAGAAAATAGAAGAACATATAAAGTATCTCAAAATAAAGCAAAATAAAAATGACCTGGAAAATAGATTGAGAAAAACATTAAAGAATCACTGGACTTTCTAAACACCACGACTAAAAAGAGCCTAGATACCCCATTTCAAGAAATCTTAAAAGAAAATTGTCTGGGTCACTTAGAAGCAGAGGGCAAAGTGGAAACTCAAAGAAGCTACCAGTTACGTTCTGAAATAAGCCTCAAAATGAAAACTCCCAGGAACATTACAGCCAAAATACAGAACTTCCAGGTCAAATAAAACATACTATAGCAGCCAGAAAGAAAGAATTCAAGTACCAAGGAACCATGTGATCAAAAGCAGGATTTCAGAAGGCAAAGGATGGGCTTGTGGCCAAGAAGAAGTTACCCAGCAAAACCATGTATAATGCTACAGGGGAAAAGTAGACCTTTAATGAAATAGAGGTCATTTGAGCAATACTGATGAACAGAGACATTGAATGAAGAGAATGAAGAGAAACATGAAAAGGGCAGACACGAATGAACAATGATGAGAACTCAACGAGGACAGGCCGCTTATATTCTGATTTGGAGAGATGACACATGGTTTTTTTCTGAAACTGCATTCAAGGTTCACAGAAATTAGACAAGGTCTGGGAGAAGTTCTGTTATATCTCGATAATCCTAAAAAATAAAAAGAAAGAGGAATAAATGAAAGTGATAGGGGAGAGAAGGGAAAGGAAGGTGAAGGAAAATGATCTTACATATATGCAATCCAGTATGCATGGAAATATTTATACAAAAAGGAGGAAGAGGTGGAGGGAGTAGATGACACCTGAACTCCACTCTCATCTGAACTGGTCAAAAGAAGGAAGAAAACACACACAAATAGCTGGGTGCTAAAATACATTTCACTCAACAAGGAAATAGGAGGGAAAGGGGAGAAGGGAATTAGAATTCGGTTAGATTAAGGGAAGCCTTAGTTCCAAGCAAAACAAATTCTAAGGCTGTACAAAAATATAACTTTTGAGGTGGCAAAGAATAGGAATTTGTGGAGGTGCCCATAAGTTGGGAAATGGATGAACAAATTATAGTATATTCAAGTGATAGAATACTCTATTATCAGTTTCAGAGGACTAAGGATGAAACATGCTTCTCACTTACTGACAGAGAAGTGAGGGACACAGAATGCAGGGTGAGACAAAATGTCTGTACATTACCGATGTGGAAATTTGTTTTTCTTGGCTATATATTTCTGTAATGGGCTTTATTTTTCTTATGTTCTCAATTTGGTGGAAGTGTAAGAAGGCAGATACTGTCTGATTAAAACAAAATGTTTTTTAAAAGTAAGATGGCAGTGAGAAAAACAAAGATAGGAAAATCAGATAGACTAGCTGTTCAACCTTTGTTTGTGACACTGCAATGTTGGAATCAGATTACATTGTGTTTGGCTGTGGCTGATGAGTCCAGTACTGGTTTGGGAGGCACTACCACAAATCGGGCAAAAGTCACGTTAGTTAGAACATTTAGAGTGGAAGTGGCTTACGTTTCCTTGGTGTTTCCATAATCCTGCTTTGCTCATGGAGTACAAAACCTGTTACAATGAGGGCACATGTAGTCTAGTAGACAAGCACAAGTAGACACAAAAGAAGCCCACGCTAGAGGAGATGTAGTTTGGAGGACATGAAAGAACTGATGCTCATGTTATGTGAAAGAGGGCAGGATTCCAAAGGGGTAGAGGAAAATTTTGAATGTTATCATTCCCCAAAAAGAGGAGAGAGAGAATATCAGTAACTCTGGGTCCACATGCCTACTTTTCCATCTCTACCAAATCTGTACTAGAAGAGTCTACCTACATATCAAAGGCATCCCTGATGAAAGCACGAGAAGGGACAACATTTCTATAGTGATGGAATGCACAATCCCAGCACAAAAGAGTGCGGTACATAGAGTGGGAGGTCTTCCAATATTCCTGTTTGCAGAAGACAGCGAGAACTGCATTAAGTCCTGGAACACTGTGAAATCTCTTAAATGGAATCCACAATTATCCACACAGGAAAAACCAAGGGCATGTCCATTATCCAGAACGTACTATGCAGTAGTATGAACATCCCAAAGAACTTGTCTACTAGGTGGAGTTGCAGATAGAGGGCTAGACTTGGAGTCAGGAAGACCTCAATTCTAATCCTGGGCTGGATTACTTTTGGTAAATTGTGCAGTTCTTTTAATTATTCCAAGTTTCTCCCTGAAAAAAAGTTTACAGAAACAGATCTTATTAGGAGAGAAATGTATTACCTGTACTCCTTCCTTAAAAAAAAGAAGAAAAGAAAAAAGAAGAAGATGAGCAGGTCATGTAATGAGAGCAAGGGACACTTGACAGGCAGTCGGTAAGCTCCCTTGGGATCCACACGCTATCAAGAGCAGGGCTGCAGTGCAAGAAGTGTTGGATTCGGAGTCTGAAACCCTGAGTTGCAATCCCAGCCCTGCCAGTTACTACCCTGTGTGACCTTGGATGCGCAGGCCTCAGTTTCCTCATATCTCAATGCAAGGGTTGTCCTAGATGATGGCTCTGATCCCCTCAGGTTCCAAATGTAGCACCCTGGGATCTTCTGATGAGCTCATAGAGGAGCTCCTTTACTGTCTTTGGATTTCAACTGTCTTCTACATGTTTTTTTCCTGCCCTTTTTAGTACAAAGATCATTTATACTTCTTGATGGAGAAAATTAAGAGTTAGAGAATTCTGCCTTCTCCACATTATCACACTATCTTGTTGACCTGAGCAATCAATAGTGTGCTGTAAGAGATGTGGGGGGTGGGGAGAGATAGGTCTTGGGGGGATACCCATACCTAAGGGGTGGGAGGAGAATGAACTATCGAAGGAGAAAGGAATGATCAGATGGGCTCTTAGACAACATGATCTTTATTTAACAGAGGTGTTTTATGCTATGTATGGGGTAAGAAAAAGAATATTAAAAAAAAGCATGATTTTATAAGAGTGAAAAGGACTCATGTCCAGTTACTCTTCTGTGGAGACAGGTTTTGGAATCTGTTAAAGCTGTTCCCTTTTATCCCAAGTCTCCGTTCGGTGTGCTGCAGTATTAATGGACATTTAGTTCCTCGGGCTTTATGTTTTAACGCGAATGAATGCTGACCAATAACAAGTAAATCTGGGCTTACGGTCATTCAGCCTGGATATACACTGGACTGAAGTGATAGCACTCTCACACTGGATCTGAAAACTCACTTGTTGCAGTAAAGGAAAATATAATAATGCTATCCAAGTGAAACATCATCATTGTGCCACACGTGCCACCACTCCATCCTTGCATCAACTCTCCCCTTCCGTCAACCATGATGTGATGTGTTGGGAGCTAGGAGACATCATGCAATAATTATTTCCTCCCTTTGTCTGGGGAAAGATCATTGTCTAATAAAGTTTTTGTGATGTGAAATGGAACTAGCCATAACTTCCCAGTCCAGGGCATGCTACAACATGGCATTGTGAGAAGTGGACATCAATGCCAGGAGAAAATAAAGCCTTTCTCCAGCAGCAACATGAACAGCCACTCTGGCATGGAGAAAGCCTCCTACCCATTTATTGAGGAAATGGGAGGCTGCCTTGGGCACCAAGAAACAGAGCAGAATTTTGGCACCAGAAGGTCCCAACTGACCTAGCAACACACTGAGGAGTTTGTTCTGGGACCAACACTTGTACCAGCATCGACATTCCAATCCAGAGACCTACGTTTCCAATTCCACCAGATGTTGCTTTGTTTTTCTGCTTATAAAATGACAGGATGAAAGGCACTCTTTGCAATAAAGTCCTCAGAACCAACATATAGTTCTCACCTGGGCAGAAATAGGTGATGTCTCAAAACCCCACGGGAATGGAACTGAATAAATATTCCCAGGTACTAAGGAGAAGAATGAAACAATTTCTTATTGGTGACCAAATCTAAAGGGGAATAGATAAAATTAATCAATCCACTCTCCCATGTGAGCCACAACAAGATCGAGAATAAAAATCCTGGTCTTTATCTCTTAATTGAGTGTTTCTGCTATTGGATATGTAGCTTATCTGGTCTGGGAATAGAGAACATCAGAGTGGTACAGCTGAGAAAATGGTTTCTTAATTTTCCCTGTACCCCATTGGCTCCATCCCTCATAGGATAATAGCAAGTGCTTTCTATTCTGCACATATAGGCTCAAGGGGATCTCAGTAGTGAAGATGATGGCTACCGAGGGGTATCACCCTCATGTGTGGGAAGACCTCTGCCCTGTGACAAAGTAGCAGCACAATCCAATGGGAAGGGTCCTGAAGGGAGAGTAAAGAAACCTGGGTTCTGGTCTCAGCTCTGCCAATGATTGACTGGGTGGCCTTAGGCAAATTTCTTTCCCCTTCTTGGTCACTAGTTTCATCATCTGTGAAATGATGTGACTGGACCCAGCCATCTATTTCTAAGCCCTCTTCCAGCTCCACGATTCTCCCCTCCACATCAACAAGCCTATGAGGATTGATCCTGGCTTTGGAATGGTCACAAGGTGTGGGGGCAACAGCAAGCAATGAAACTGTGGAACTATCACTCAGGCCAGGAGGCAGCTCACTGATTCCAAATTTTCTATATGTCCTCATGGAGATGAAGCTGGAGTGAAGGATTCTTGGAACTGCATTCAACCCTCCTTCCCAGGAACAAAAGCAGCTTAGAATTCTCTCATTTTACCAGCAAGCAAATATTACCCTGCACCCACAATACTAATAGTGACAGATATACCAATTTGTAAGAAAAAAAAGGAATGTAATTGGTGAAAAAAGCTGTGGAATGAATTAAAAAAAATGTTCCAGTTAAATGCGGTGTGGGACAGTCTGTGACACAGTTTTCATCATGCATTGGAATGACTGCCTGATGAGGATTTGTTTAAAAAGCAAAGAAAGCCATGAAAACCCAAACTAAGAAAGGTTCTGTTTCCAGGGCACTTCACTGCCCAGGAGAACCAGAAAATAAACAGAAAAGGGGGCGAGAATATTCATTTGTCTTGCTTAGAAATGCACTCTCCTCCTTCCCCAAACAAAGGCAAATAGGAGTTGTGGCTGACATGGTCACTGGGATGGAATGAGCTGTACCGAGACAAACTAAAAATAAAAAGGCAACAATCTAGGTTCCTTCCTTCTCTATGAATATGTGAGCATGGGAAGACTTTGGCAACTGTGTGGCTGCACATGCAGACCGCAGCCTGCTCGCTCGTCAGAATCCACTAACTTCCAACAATGCTGATGGATGTATGGTTACCCATCGACTGAAAAACAGACTTAAGAAAGAGAAAACATCAGGAAGAGCAAAGGAGGTCAAGATGGAGGCATGCCGACGGAGAAGTCCCTTTTTGTCTTTCCTGCTTTTCTCTGCCTTTTGAGGGTGTATATAAACACTCATATAATTATATGTATAGATGTGGGCAAGGGAAGGGGATGACTCGAATTGAGATAGACGGGACTGGCTCTTTGGGGACTGGATGGGAAAAGGAAATGGATGGTAGCCATTATTGCTCCTTTAAGACAGATGTACTACACACCAGCTTTGTTTATCAAAGTCAAGTTTTTCTGGTAAACGATCCTTTGCCTGTAAAACGAGTGAATCATTCATTTTAATAATAATGTGAACAAAATGACAATGTTGTCTATCCCAGGAACTGCAGGACAGTTGGATTTCTGAACCCTGATCCTTATCCTTTTCGAGGCTTGGCAAAAAGAAAAGAAAAAGAGGGTGCGCACGCCAGCATGTGTGCATGCGTGCGTGCGTGTGTGTGTGTGTGTGTGTAGCAGGGGAGGGAAATCACGACAATGGCATCAAAGTGCTAAATGACCCCACCCCATTAGCCTGGAGATTAGACAGTGTCCAGCACCTCAGCAGATTGGCCATGTCCGTTTGAGCAAGTGACTCATTTTGACGCAGGAAAGGCCAATGCCCTAATTTTACATATGAGGAAGCTGAGGCAGAGCTGGGAAGTGAATTGGTCACAAAGATCTATATTAAGGGGCAGAGTCTTTCTATGCCTCAATCTTCTACTCTGGCATGCCTCAAAGAAATATTATCGGAGGAAAGTAAATACAGCTAAAATGTGCAGACATCCTCTTCTGTTGAAGTCCCCCTCTAACACCTCAGCATGAGGTGGAGGTGATCCTGGGTTCTCAGTGCCAGCAGGGTACAAGCCCTGCCGCGTCCCATTAACATAACAATAACTTCAATAACAAGTGAGCATTTCTGTAGAGCTTTCAGGTTTAGGAAAAGACCCAAACAAATAGGGTGTCATCTGATCCTCACAGTTATATGCTGTCTCCATTTTAAAGACAAAGAAAAGGAGACTGAGAAAGGTTAAATGGTTGCCCAGGATCACAAAGATGGTAAGGGACGGGGTCTTCCTGGCTCCAAGTGCAGCATTTTGCTGTGGGCTCCCTTCAGTAAAGCTCAAAGAACATCTCTCAAGTTACAGAGGGGTTGTGAACAGGATTGTGGAAGGAATTCCCATTGGAGACACAATTTCAGGTCCAATTCCCATTCTGGAGACTAATCCAAAAGGGTCAGTTCTTTTTGGGCTCAATTTCCTCTCCTCCTTCAAGTTTCCTTCTATAGGAAGGCCCAAGGGCTAAGAGCCTCCCTTCCTGTATGTCTTCCATACATTCTTCCTTCTGTACTTGCATCTATCCATCGTGATGACCTAAGGGCCTGGAGAGGGGGGATTTTTTCATTCTTTTGTGTTGGAATTCTCACAGCCTAGCTCAGAGCCTGGTTCATAGTAGGGAATTACTAAGATCTGGCTTGTGGCATAGCTGGTCTTCCCAAAATGTGGGTAAAAAGGGGTGAACAGGACTCGAGTGGAAGTCCCAATGAAATGAAATGAACCATAGTAAATTAGGATGATCCTTTGCCTGCACAGCTCCTAAATGAGTCCAAAGGGCAGCAGTAGGACTGCTGGTGAGGGGAGAAGCTTCAGGCCCCAAGCTAATGCAGCTGATGCAAAGGCCTCCCAGCCCCCTTCCACAGATGCTGAAAGCACACAAAACACTCCCAGGAACAACAAACCCTTATTAAGATAAAATCAAAAGAGGGTCTCCTGCAGGGGCCTTGGAATCCCAAGCAGATTCAAAGGAGCTTCTATTCCGCAGGAAGGGGAGACCACCAACACCTGGGAGGCAGAGAAGGGTAGTAGGGAGGTCAGCTCAAGTAAGGTGTTCTCTTTGGAGTCTTGAAGGCATCAAGGAATTTAAGAGGTGTGTGTACATGAGAGGGGAGAAGGAAAGAAGACAGACCCAAGCAAAATACGGTGTCCTGGGTGGGAACTGTTTAACAGCTTTCTCTTTAAGACTTTGAAAAGATCAGTTTTACGGATGCCTTTTGTGCACACACAGCACCTCCACCTTGAGTGAACCTTTCCTGGTAACAGAGCAAAACTGTAAACCTGTGGCCACGTCATGTCCTCTTCACTTTGTCCCAAGTTGTTTGGGGATTTTTGAAACCAATATCCTCATTTCTGAATACACTTCCTCCCCTCCCCAGGTAGCCACCCTTTGTCTGGAAGAATGAAAAAGAAAAGCGGGGAGTGGGGTGGGGGAGGGGGGGGTGAGGTGGGGGGGAAGGGGGGGCCCACAACTAGCCACCATGCCAGATAGTTCTCACAGTATGTGCGGTGTCCCAGGGTCCCCGAGTGAGGCGCTTTCCCTTTCTCATGTCTTCCCAGGGGCTCGGTTTGCTGGGTATCACCACAGCAGATCTGCATAGCCTGCAGTCCACCAAAGGATTTCAGGTGGGGAGAACATTCCAGAGGCTTTCATGAGCTGGCTGAATTCCTTCAGTGGGCTGCAGCATTCAGTTTTATTTTTCCCTCTCTTTGCTCTTTTGAAGGGGAAGGATGACTCAAGGAGAAAGGAGCTGAGGGACTCTAATGGACTTGTTCCCACACTTGGACTTTCACCGACTGTATCCCATTAGAATTTAGGGACTATTTCACTTCTGGTACATGAATGTACAGAGCCTGGCATAGAGTAGGCACTTAGTAAATGCCTTTTGACTGACAGCACACGAAATCAGAGACACCCAGGTGCTGAGATCTACAACCCTTTTTTTCTTCCTGTTGCCCTTGAAAGTTTCTCGCTTGCCAAGTGGGGCTTAGAGAGCAGACAATCATAGGTTTTGGTTTTACCCAAAGAGATTTGAGACATCTCAGCTGTCATGTTGGGAATGAGGAGTAGGGAGCCACTGCGATCAAGCTAAGCCTTTCTGTTCATTGTGTAGTGTCTGGGGTTGGGCATTAATGGGAGGCAGCGGCAGCAGGCTAGCAGGACTCAAGACACAATATCTGGTGCCTAGGACCAGAGTGGAAATAACTGATGCCATCACTGTGGAAAAAAACGGATTCTGGAATAGACGTGGGGATTGGAGGGTGAAGATGAGAGAAAGCCCCGAGACCCCAGGACTCAGCTGTCATGTGTCATGTGTCCTGGGAAGGCCGGCGATGGCAGAGAAATCTCCCTCCCAGGTCTTTCCCAGACACCCATTTCTCACTGTTTATTATTTTTTCATAATTTGTGGACAAGTGCAGTTTGGGAATTCCTGGCCATACCACAAGAAATGGGAAGGTAAACAGGAAATGTCTGGGAAAAGAGATGGAGATAAAAGGTTCCACGTGGTGTGTTTAATGTTTTTCCTTTCCTTTTTTCTATAGGTAGTAAACTCCATTATCCCACTGAGCATCTATGAGGACACATACATGTGGCAGTCACCGACGATGAAAGGAGATGCTGGATGTGAGCTGGAGATTCATAGAATTGTGGGTTTTAAGCGTTGTTGGTTTTTTGTTTTTTAACATTCTCAGTAATATTTCTAGCATAATTCTGAATCTGGTCATTATGGACTTAAATTTTTCAGCACCACGGTTGAAGTTGAGTGTCATGCTGAGGTGAGGGAAGAGAGGGCAGCCTAGGTGTTTGCAGGTGGGATGCATTCTGGTGGCCAGAGGAGACATTGCAGCATTTTGGGAGACATTTCCTTGCATGAGCCAGATAGACTCCGACATATACTTGACTGGTGGCTTGAGAAGTAGACCACCTGGAGGACTCATACTCCCTTGCTGGATAATTAACATAGTGACATGTCGAGTTTCTATATGTTCAAGGAAGACAGCACATTAACTAATCTAGACCGTTTATGATGCAACGCCACTAATATGGTACCTCAAGTGTCACATGGAATCCACATAAAGTTTAAGACCGAGTCTCTAACTATTATATGGCAGCAAAATGCAGGTGTATGCACTTACCCTACGCATGTTTTGTCCCAGTGGTCTCTCAGCCTGAAGAGGCAGTCAGTCATGTTTCATTATCTGTTCTCTAGGACTGAGACTGGACATTCCACTTACTTAAGAGTCTGGCTTTCATTTAGGGTTCTTTTCATTTATATTATTATAGTCACTGTCGCTCTCCTGGTTCTGCTTATTTCAATTTATAAATATCTTCTCTCATTTCTCTGAATTCTTCATATATTATTCTGATTTCTTGTTGAACAGCAACAGTTCACTGCATACATATGTCACTATCCATTCATTCCTGCAACAATTTTGTTTCCTGTTCCAAAAGTGCTGCTATGAATTTTTCAGTATGTACTGGGGCCTTGTTGGAATAACTATGCCCAGTGATGTGAGCTAGGTGATGGATGTAAGTAACCTTGTCATCATTCTCATGACATTTCAGACTGCTGTGCAGTGATATTGGCTGTGTGATATTACCAAACTTGGGATGAACATGATTAAAATCATTGTGTAGAATGCTATGGCTCAGTTGTATAATGTGCAGTACCATAGATGCTACACACAGGTTCACCTATAGCAAAATAGCACATTGATTTTTCAATGTGCTAATGTGCTCATTAACAGTGTTAATGTACTCATTTTTGGTTATCTTTTCCAACTTTCTAGATGTAAGCTGATTTGCGTTTCTCTTAGCAATGACTTGGAACTTTCCCCCCCCCCCAAATGATAGCTGATAGTTTATAATCCTTTTGAAGACTGTTCTTATCCTTTGACCATTTATGTACTGGGGGATAACTCTGAATCTTACATATTTCATTCAATTCTCTGTAAATCTTGGATTACAGATAAGGGAGAAAGCTTGATCTGTGATTTCATTAGTACAGGAAAATCCCAGGTGAGGAAACTTCCTTTACAAATGAAAGTTGAAACCATCTTTGCTACTTATAGTCTTAGAGAGCAGCCTAGAACAGAAGTTCTTGAACATTTTGTTTTCAGGATCTCCCAAAGAGCTTTTACTTATGTGGGTTGTATCTAATGAATTTTTTTTTTTTACTATACTAGGAATTAAAACATCTTGGAATTATGGAAATAGTTTTGACCTCTTAGAACTCAGGGAGCCCAAGAGGATCTCCAGACCATGCCTAGAAGATGGCTGGACTAGAGCACTGAGAGGTTAAGTGATTTGCCCAAGTTGCATGTATTGTAGGCAAGACTTGAACTCAGGTCCTTCTGGCTTCAAGACTCTTTATTCACTGTCACATAGCCTCTAAATACAAACCTTAGATATCAAAATTTTATTAGTGATAGTTGATAAGACTATCCCATTCTTCTTAGCCAACCTGAATTTTGTTCATGTAAAAACTTTTAAGTTTTATATAATTAAAATGTTCTAACTTGTCTTTTATGATTCTCTCCATCCTTAGTACTGTTAGGAATTTTATAACAAGCCACAGCTGCAAAAGATACTTTCTTCCATTCTCCTCAGATTGTTTTAAATGATGTGATCTTCTGTATTTGGGCTATGTATCCATTTGGTCATTATTGTGGTGTATGGTGTAAGATGCTGGGCTAGACCCAACTTCTGCCAGCATAGGTCTGGCCCCTATCATTCCACCTGACTACTCAACAAACAGCTCTCCAGTTTTCAATCGTTCTCATTGAAGAGTCAGTAAGTCAATACACATTCATGAAATGTCTACCATGTGCCAGGAACTGGCACAATGAAAGGCAGAACACAGCCCTGGCCTCAAGGAGCTCCCAGTTTAACGGGCAGAAGGAGTCCTTCCAGCATGTTCTTAGGAACAAGCTTATGTTCTTGGTTTAATTGACTGGGCCACTGTTTTTTACTGCTTCTGGATCTTGATTATCTTGTTTGTTCTACTGGCCTACCTTACCATTTTTGTACCAAATAACTTTGATCTGGTCATTCTTACGCCCCTCACACAACTGCTTTTTTAATTATTTTCCTTAAGATCCTAAACTTCTGTTCTTCTGAATGAATTCTGCTATTTTTCCAGCTCAATTGAGTCCTCCCTGGGTAATTTGGCTGGTATATCATACTAAATCTATAAATGACTTTAGTGGTATTATCATTTACATTACATTGGTACAATCTAACCATAAGCAATGAATCTCTTTCCAATTATTAAATCTGCCTTTATTTCTGTAAATAATCTTTAGAGTTGTATTTCGTCTATGTCATGAAGGTATCTTGATTAACAACAGAAATTTTATGTATCGAATGGCAATTCTGAATTTGTAAGAGCTCTTACTATTGTCTTCTCATCATTTGTTTGGTAATGTATAAAGAATGAGGATGATTTTTGTGGATTTGTTTGACAGCCTCCAACTGTGATGATTCTATGAGGTTTTCCAGGTAGACTATCATGTCATCTACACTTGCACTTTCAGGACTCAGCACAGCACCTGGCACATTATAGCTGCTTAATGCACACTTGTTGATTGATCTGGAAACAGGGATAATTTTGTCTCCTTTGTCTTCTGTTCAACAAATAATAGGCATTAATCTTGGCCCAACAAGAGGTTCTCCTCTCTGAAGATGATAAATCTCATCTGTGTGCAAAGAAGCCTAGTGAGAATAAGAACCAGGAATCTGCCATACAAAGGAATGTGTGATTCTCTATGGTTTGTTCAGTAGCACATGTTAGAAACAGGAAAACTCCCCTGCACAGTTTTTTGGATAAAAGAACTGTGGGACCTTTAACTGTAAGCACAAAAGTTAAAAGGACTAGTGAAGGTTGCCAGTCTTGGCCTTAAAATTGACCTGTGGGTCCCATGTAGCTTCTTGATTTTGCACTTCCCAGTTTCTCCAGGCAATTTCCCTAAGGAAAGCTAAGGAAATCCCGAACAAACAGAAATCTGGAAACTGGTCTTCCTTGTGGTCTTTACTGTGCTAGGGCTTGACAAGGAACGGGGCTAATAAGCCTGATGTCCTTGACCCTGACTCAACCTACCCATAGAAGAAAGGGATAGCCTGAGTTAGGAGAAATGCTTATCGGATTCAAATTCATTTTTGAAAAGTCTTGAATTTTGAAAAGTCTTGAATTTCATTTTTGAAAAGTCTTGAATTTTCCCAGTTGATAAATGGTCAAAGACTATAAACAGGCAGTTTTCATAGGAAGAAATTAAAGCTCTCTATGGTCATATGAAAAAATCCTCCAAATTACTGTTGATTAGAGAGATGCAAATCAAAACAACCCTGAGGTACCACATCACAACTATCAGATGGGCTAACATGACACAACGGCAAGATGATGAATGTTGGAGAAGACGTGGGAGAGTTGGAACCCTAATTCATTGTTGGTGAAGCTGTGAGCTGATCCAACCCTTCTGGAGAACAATTTGCAACTATGCCCAAAGGGCTAAAAAATGTGCATACCCTTTGACCCAGCAATACTGCTTCTAGGGATGCATCCCAAAGAGATCATAAAAATGGGAAAGGGTCCCACATGTACAAAAATATTTATAGCAGCTCTCTTTGTGGTGGCTAAAAACTGGAAACCAAGGGAATGCCCATCAATTGGGGAATGGCTGAATAAATTACGGTATATGAATGTAATGGAATACTGTTGTGCTCTAAGAAATGATGAACAGGAAGACTTCAGAGAGGCCTGGAAGGACTTATATGAACTGATGCTGAGTGAAAAGTGCAGAACCAAGAGAACTTTGTACACAGCAACAACCACAGGGTGTAAGGAATTTTTCTGGTAGACTCGGTACTTCATTGCAACGCAAGGACTTAAATAATTCCCAAAGGTCTCTTGAGGCAAAATACCTTCCACATCCAGAGAAAGAACTATGGAATTCAATTGCAGAATGAAGTAGACCATTTTCTTTTGTACTATGTTTTGGCTTGTTTTATGATTTCTTCCAAGCATTTTAACTTCTATGCAACATGACTAAGGTGAAAATGTATTTAGTAGGAATGTTTGTGTAGAACCTATATAAAATTGTATCCCATCTCAGGGAGGGGGGGGGGAAGAAGGGGAGGGAGAGGAAAAATCTAAATTAAGTGGAAGTGATTGTAGAACACTGAAAGTAAATAAAATAACAATAATAAAGTATAAAAAGAAAAGGCTTGAATTCCTCCCTTCCTCCCTCCCTCCCTTCCTTCCTTCCTTCCTTCCTTCCTTCCTTCCTTCCTTCCTTCCTTCCTTCCTCCCTCCTTTCCTTCCTTCCTTCCTCCCTTCCTCCCTCCCTCCCTCCCTCCTTTCCTTCCTTCCTCCCTTCCTCTTTCCTTCCTTCCTTCCTTCCTTCCTTCCTTCCTTCCTTCCTTCCTTCCTTCCTTCCTTCCTTCCTTCCTTCCTTCCTTCCTTCCTCCCTTCCTTCCTTCCTTTTTCTCACCTCCTGATTGTAATTGTCTAAAATGAGAGATGTTCCCTGTAATTCCTCTCTGTCAGATGGCTTTGCTCCCTGCTGTCCTTGATCTGCGCGCTGATGCTAGTTCTCTGTCTCTCAGATACCACAAGCTGCTAAAAGAGACTGACCTGTGAGTCAGAGGAAAGGAGTCCAAGGCCAAGGGTTAGGGCTGAGGGAGTGCATATTGCAGACATGAGGGGAGAGGCAGGAGCAGGGGCAGGTGGTGGCCAGGCTGCTGCACTGCTGTCTTACCTCCTGAAGCTGTCCCATTTTTCAAGGATGGCTAATTGGTGGGACCAGCCCTGGGAAGGAAGGAGTGCAGGATGTCCAAAATGTAGCAGTGTCTCACACTTCCTCATCTCAAGGCACCGCTGTCTGGCAGTAACCAGCAATGGAATGGGGAGAATTCTGTTGGATTGTCCAACGTATCCGACCCACAAATGAGCAGTGAGGAAAACAGTTTTTTAAAAACAACCCTGGAATTTTTAATCAGTTAATCTGACACACAACAGAGACACCAACACGCAGCCACCTCTAAAGGCAAAGTTCCAGATTTCAGGAAAGGTCCAAATTCCTGATCTAAGCTCAAGCCTCAATTTCCTGAGCCATTAGGGTGGGCATGGAGCACAGAGACCAAAGGGGAGATGGGATGGAAGATCTCCGGGTGCAGTAGCCCACATTCTGAGGAAGGGAGGATGCAGGGAGGAACCCAAAGCCTGTCCTGCTTCAGAAAGAAAGATTGTTCAGTCTTCTAAGCAGCTGATAATTTGAAGATTGAACTGTGGTTGGAATATCACAGATCTTAAATTTAGGTTGCAAATGAGAGAGAGCCGTCCCACAGTGGGATACTTCACTGACCTTGTCCCCTTGGATTTCCAGTCGCTGGGATCCTCCATGACAGATACTGAGATCCATGAGATCCTTGCCTCTCCAAGCCCTCCCTCCACAGCTGTTAGGGACGGCTGGACTCTGGAATGTGTTTGCAAAAGCTTTTCTGTTTACTGGGACATGTTTATCCCACTATTTACTTCTTGGTGACTATTTCTGGGATTTAGAACTGAATAAACAGATGGATTCCATAGAGGAAAGCAGGCTGAACGCCAACTTGTACATCTATCTCCATCATAGCCTGTGTATGGCAAATGGTACATATCCAAACAGCTGGGATGGTTTGGGATGGAAACAAGGGGACAGTATTTTCTGGATGATAGAACTCCTGCTGTTCCAGGTGTGCCTCGACTGCTGGAGGAGGAAGGATGAGTCTCTATTTCTTGATCTGCCTTAGGCCAGATGGTTTTGTGTGCTAGTCCCAGACCTGTGACCTCAGTTTCATTTCCTGGCCTCTGGCTGTGGCGATTCAAAGCTGTGCCAGATGAAAAAGTGTTGTTTAATATTTATATTGTGCTTATTTGATATGTGTGGGGTGCTTATAACATGCTGAGTGTTTGCATTGTCTAAGCAACATCCACTATTGTTGTCCAATCTATACAGACTGTGCTGTTTCAGATGCCCCAATATTAAAAGGATGTCCCAGAGGCTGGTAGGGAGCTTTCAGAAATTGTGGAGAGCTTGCAATGTTTTCAGGACTGTGAATGCATGGCCGAAGAGGGATCAGGCAGTGACCAAGCTGCTGCTCCAATGAAATGAGGACTACTGAGCTTCAGTAAAGGGCTCTGACTGTCAACCACAGGAAATCCACTGGGATCACCTGGCTGGGCTGCACCTGAGCATAGCAGGGAAAGAGCTCACGTATATTTCAGTACGTCATAGTCCTAAGGCTTTTTGGAGAGGTTTCTGATACATGTAAAGGGAACATTCTCTAAGGATATCCTAGTTTGTTCCATGGAGTATGGTTCTGGTAGATATTTCAAAGGCCCCCAGAATAATTCTTTTAAATGACTGTGGACAAAAGGTGACAATACTGACAAATCAAGTTAAAATGGCTATCATCTAGCCAAATGCACTCTCCACGATTAAAATGTAGCCAAAGGCTGTTTTAGGGGGAGATCAGTCTGGATTCATCAGGCTCAGGTGACTCAAAGACAAGAGCATTAAATAATTAGTCTCCAATAGACTGAGGTACTGTATGTAACAGGACCTTCTGAAAAATGGACAAAAGATCCTGTGTCTGACAAAGGCCTGTGGCCCTTTCTACTACACTGGGCAATGAGCGAGGGATGCTGCTGGGGAGATGAAAAGGAGTGGCTTCTCTGCAGTAAGCAGAGCCCAGGGAGGAGGGTTCCAGGACAGGCTTACAAAACCTCTTTAAGAATGCAATCCAGAGGCTTGGATTCCAGGAACATGAAGAACAATAAACAGCCTATTAATCTGAGTTTTCTGGTTTGCCTGAATGTACAAAGCAGCAACCTCTTGGCTCTGGCAAAGGCCCTGCCTGCACACGGCTGCCTCACAACGCAATGTTGTTTCTCTCCTAGTAAGCACAATTCTTCACTGGAAAAATGACAAGGCCTCATGATCACTGATGGTTTCAGCACGGGCTGCCCAGTCCAAACCTGGGGTGCAAATGATTCTCAACAGCATTGCCTTGTTTGGCCCTGAGAGGGCCTAATCCTGGGACTCTGGACTCCAGGGAGCACCGTGGCCCAGTGAGCCTCAGTTAAGAAACAGTCATCTGTCTGCCTCCTTCTGAGCAGACCTGACAGCCTCAAGCCTGGGAAAGTCAGGCCCAATTTCAATGACTTCCCATTCTTGGTTACTTGGTGGCAGAAAGGGTTCCTCCATGGGTGGGCTTTGGGTGGGCACCATTCTACACAGATTTTCCTGGATGACCAAGAAGGAAAGAAGGAACAAGAGAAGCATTTGTTTTTTTGATCCTTCTGTTTTGTGAACTTATAAAACGGTGTGAGGTTATTGGTTTTAAGATAATGATAACATGAGTTTCATAACATGTCTGTTTCTCCTTCCAGGAAATTGTAAACGAAGTAGCTGATAATCTCAGTAATAAATCAGTTCAGTTGGTCGGTTCAGGGCTAATGAGGCCAAGGTCATGGACACCAGTCTTAGGGAACTATTTATATAGAGTTTCCCCATGTTCCATGGCCACAAACCACACCTTTCATCTTGTACATGTATATAGGTGAGCAGAGTGTGGCTAATTCATACCAGGTGCTAACATGCACCCTGTCACAATCAAGTTGGAGCGCCATCTTTCCAAATGGAGGTTAACCCCACAGTCAATGGTTCTTTTCTGAAGGAAGGTGGTGAGGAAGGAGAGTTGTTTTAGACCTAGGATTTGGCCCCCACCCCTCTCCCCAAGATTTCTAAGCTCTCAGTAATTTCCAGTCTTAAGAGTGTCGAGGGACACCAACATGGGGAGGGGCACCACTTAAATGGACCTCAGAGGGTAGCCAATATAATCCTCTCATTTTCTACATGAGGACACTGATCCTATGAGAATTAAGTATGTAATGTAAAATGTAATTCAGGTGCAAAGATTCAAGAATCAGCGCTCTTCCCACTGTCACACACTGCCTCCCTTGATGGGAGTGAAGATTTGGATTTTTAATAACTCTAATGCTGACAGCCCTACAATTCTGTCTTCGGAGCAGCTGCTCTGTGCTCAGGGCCAGACAAAAACACACCTTCTATGAGGAAGGCACATTCTCAGAAAGACACAGAGCAGGCATTCTCCCAAGTGCAGAATGGCTACAAAGGAGCTTGATCGCCTTCTCCTTCACTTCTTAAGCAGATCAAGAGGCCACAGACCCTAGCTAGCCAGCAATAGGGCTCTGGCACCCATGGGATCCATGGGAGTCGGTGCTCTAGAAGGCTCTGGGGGGGCATTCCTCTCTGCCAGAGGCAATGGCAATGCTGGGTCATGCTAGAGTGGCCCCTCTTCCCCTGGGTATCATGCACTGTCCTCGAGGCCTCAGCCCCATCTTTGCTTCGCATATACAGGCTCTGCCTGTTAAGACAAACATGTGTGATCTGAAGCCTATGAAGATCTGTTCTCAGACCTGGTCTCACTGCTACCTTCCTGGGGTCATGAAATGACACGCATTCCAAGCAGCTCAGGAGCTAACCCCTTCTGCCCTGTAACAGTGTGCATTGTCAATCAGTCCTCTCAGACTGCCACCCAGCAATACCTCAGTGCACTGCTGAGAGGTGAACCCCATTAATATTGATGAGATGCAGCTCATTAACCTCATTTTATGTTTATTTACAACCATTCTTCTCATATGCTAATAAGTGACACTGGCCCTTCAAACTACCCCCCCACCCCCATTTGCCAGCATCTCCTTGGCAGACTCCTGTCCCTTGAAACAGACGTTTGCAGTGAGGGATGGAAGCCAAATGGAGAGAAAGCAGCAGAGAGGACGAAAACGATGTGAAAAGAATGTCTGCAATGTAATGGGGGGAGAAGCCCAGCTGCAAGGCCCACTGGGTGGCGGGGAGGTTGGGTTACACACGCTCATTGAGTTCCACCAAGGGACAAAAAGAATCCTGAAGGGGATGAAGAAGAAGCCCTGTGAATGGATTGGGGGATGCTGGGACTGGAGGGGAGGGAGGTAGGGAAGACACCCAAAGGTGTTGTGGGGACTTGGTAGCCCCTTTCTGGTCTAGTACCTCTTCCTCCCAGAGGATAAGAAATGGATTCTTGTAAGTGGTATTTGGAGGCTCCCAACGTGCTACTGAAGCCTCAGCTTTGTCCAAGGAAAGCATGCCACATGAGCTAATACTGGCAAAGTTAGAAAAAAATCAGAAGCTGATTCCTCACAATTTACCTTTGTGGAAACAACTGAAACAAACCAGTGAATGAAAAAGCCCAAACAGTAAATACTCAGCATGTGCCAGCCGCTGCCCAAACCAATGAAGATATAAACACAAGGAAGCAAACAGCAGTAAGTGCTACAGTGCCCAGCTACGCAGGACTATTCATTAGAGCACCAGATTGGAGGTGGAATCGGTAGCTATGGAGCATGGAAGGGAGATAAAGGAAATTGTAGGACAGAGAAAAATGACCTAGGACTCTGCCTCCTAGATCAGAGAAGACACAGAATAGTAGGGAATTTTAGAGATAAGTACTGTAGGCCACAGATCACGTCTGGGATGTCACCTTTCTCCAGGCTGGACACACTACAGGGTCTGTTGTCAATAAAAATGTTTCATAGCAGCCCTGCTCAACATTGCTTAGTGATTTGAGAACCGACTTTTAAGTTGACCTTTGAAATTCCATATCCATAGAAACAAACTGTTAATAACATGGAGGCAAAAGTATTTTGGGCATATAAATGATTATTGATATTAATAACAACAACATGGAAAATTCTTAAGCCTTTAAAAGCCAATTCCAACCCCCAACTGTCTTTGCTGTTGGCCACTTGACTTGACAGCTCAATCATTCCCTCCTGCCCACAGAGCCCACACCCTCTTTCCTTTGCCCCAAATTGGCTTCTTTTGGGAAGCTCTTTGAAGACTTCTACGCCTAAGGTGTACCTTTCCAAGTAAAGCTAAAAAGGCAGAAGAAAAAAGGAATCTTTCCCCTTTAGAGATTTAACCACATTCTATTTAAGTACAAAGGAGGCCTCCTAACTGCTGGATTTGATGTCTGAGTTGTTTGTCTTACTGAGATCATAAGCCCTTAGGGTGGGTCTGTGTTGTCTTTCAAGTTTTGTTGGAATTCAGTTCACTTTGTCAGCATTCAATGAATAATCAATAACAGTCTGCATTTTACCTAGGCTCAGTAATCAATACTTTGAGTTTGGGCCCAAATATAAACACCTCCCACCCCCGGAAACATATGTAGTTGTCCACTGACAAAAGGTTTTGCTCCTTCCTTCCTCCTCCCCAAATACGGTTTAAGAAATAGAAAGTACAAGGGCCCCAAAATTTTAACAGGCTTTTTGCACAGAAGAAGAGTGTAAGATGTGTAGAATGGCAAGACCCCTACTCAAATGGACTACTCAGAGGCATCTCAAAGAATAAACAGAAAGTCCTTTATTGGGTTCTTGCAGGGATTGGACCCCCCTCCAAGTGGATCGGAGGAGGGGAAGCATTTTACAGAAGCAGATGCACAGTTACATAGCAGAAAACCACAAACCCCCACCTTACCACTTTGGTCAAGAGCCTGAGTGAGCAGTTTTATTTTCAGAACTAAGAAAATGAGAGTCAGCGAAACTGGGGAGAGGGGTGACAGATGGTTTCACAACTTCAAGTTTCCCCATATCATATGATTTTGATAAACTGAGACTCAGGCCTTATGTCTGCTTTACTTTGGACCTAGGTCCCTGAGAAGTCTTCACTGACTTATCACAATTCACACAGAAAGGTCATTCTCTCTTCCCTCCTCAGCAGCCCGTTTGGTTGTAAAACTTGGAAATTTCACTAGGCCAAGCCTCTCTCCCTCCTCTCACTTTTCCATTGGATGACAAAGAGCTCCTTAGAGTCTCTGCAGGAGGAAGCAGCAATAGCCCTGGGGGGTTCTATTTATATAGCAAAGCTGGACCCCATTGGGGACAAAATGTCAAGTCCTTGGGGAAGGGGATTCTTAAGAGGCCCCTTTCCACCATCCTGCCTTCCCCACTATGGTTCTTCCAGGGATGGAGAAAGAGCAGGTGAGTTCTGTAGGAAGCTCCCCTTCTCCAGGGGCTCCAGGGAAGATGGAGGGAATTGCCAGGAGCATACAAGGGCAGGGTGCGAGCTGGCCCCTCACCATGCCCAGCCCCAGGAAGCCCAGAGGGGACTAAGCTGGGTCTGTGGAACTAAAAGCAGACGTATAGGGAGTACTTTAGATAAATTAGATTTGGGGAGTCAATGTAGCAGCTTCTACTGAACTGTATAACATTGTAAAAAAACAAAACAAAACAAAAAACACTATTCTTTGATTGAATTTGATCTCAGTACTGAAGATAAAATGTAGAACACAATTGTACCTCTGTTCTGATGGGGGACTTATCTAGAACTTTGTTCCTAAAACATCTTCACACTGGGCCTGATATCTACACCTACTGTGGATAAAACATGTACTAGACACTGGAGTTTACAAAAATGACTAAAAATAATATTCCATATATATGTCTGAACATATCACTCCCCCACTCAAAAATCTTCAATAGCTCCCTATGGCCTTTCAGCCTGGCATTTAAAACCCTCTTTAAGTGGCTTCCACCTATCTTCCCAGATTGATTTCATTTTATCCCCTATCATGTGCTCTACATTCCAGCCAAAGTGGCCCATTGTCTGGCTGTCCCCCAAACATGACACATTATCACCTGCCTTTCTGCCTTCTCCCAAGGTTCAGTTCAGATGCCACCTCTTATTCAGAAACCTTTCTTGAACCTCCAGGGGCAGCTGCTTTCTTCTAAAATTAATTAGGGATATATTCTATTCTTCCAGTAGAATGGAAGCTGTCTGAGATCAAGGACTGTTTCACTCTTGTCTCTGTGGCCTGGCCCCTAGCCTGGTGCCCTGTACAGTCCGTGTGTAATCAACATTTCTTGAACTGAAGAAAGAAAATCAGTCGTCTATCCATCTAGGGCTTACTTCTGGGAGAGAAGACAAACGTGTTCAGTTTGTAAGATTCCATAAGGAGACAGGAGTTACCAATGCTGGGACAGGAAGGGGAGAGGCCAGTGGGTGTGCCCATTTCCTCTGCCTCCCCAGGACTGGTGGGTTTTGCTAGCATTTTCCTGGGGGTACTCAGCACATAGGAAGGAGGCTCAAGTGAAAAGTTAAGAGGTTGTAGCATCTATCCTTCTCTTTCATTATGATGAAGATGGGGCTTGCTCATGGGCACCTGTGTCAGGGTGGGGCAGGTCTTGAGCTGCTCTGAAAGTCCCACTCATAGATTAGCCCAGGATGGGGAGGAAGTCATGGTGAAGCAGAGCCAGTTAAGTTCACCCCTGGAGCTGGGTGTCACCATACCGTCCTCCAGTGGCACTGGGCATCATTAGCTTTGGTTTCCTAATAATAACTCATTTTAGCTTTAGGCTCCCTAAAGGCACCACACAAATCAGAATATGATCAGTGCATAAGACAGTTACCAAAAAAAGTGCTGAGATATCTGAGGTGAGAGAGAGGGAATCAGAGGAGACTTTTTGGAGATGGAAAAACTTGGGCTGAGCCTTTGAAGGTTTGACTTCAAATTTCCCCAAGTTCTATCATTCCTCTATTAAAAACAGATCAGTCAAGACTCTAAAAGGTTAAAGTATTTAATGGTCATATGCTAAGTAATGGAATTAGAGAGGAGATTCCTATATACGGCTCCTAGTCTAATGATGGAGTCGCTACCTTCTAAGCAAACAGATTTAGGCAGAACAGAGATGGGGTGAATGAGGTAATAAAGGTTTTTCCTTTGTATGGTAGACACCTGACAGACATTCAGTCTAGGGTTCTAAAACGTAAATTCTGAGGGGAGAGGCTTTCAGTCATCCTGTCAAACTATAAAGATGCCCCCTCAGAAGAAGAAAAAGATCCAAGCCCAGATTTTCCACAAACTGTCTCCAAGTAACCAAGAACAATTCATGTTTCGTTGAGCAGTCATGGAAACTGACCACATCTTAAACTACTCATATGTGACGCTCAGAACCAAAGTGAGCAGGAATTAGAGGCCGACGATTCAAAGAGACACAATCTAGAAAGTCTCTCCAACTAGCCCCTGGGTCTGTTCATCTCATCCAAAAGAGCGCTTGGGTGATTTCACAGCACAATGCCGCTCAGGGGCGTTTACTTCTGAGTGCTCAGGATGGAAATAATGTCATCAGGCTCCTGGTCTGCAGTGGGGCCATCCCAAAAGGAGCCTTGGCTTGGGAATCCACCCTGTTTCCCAAGAACTGCCTAGAAGAAGACTGCATGGTCTTCACTGATCATTTATTTTATTTTGTTTGTCAAATGCTTGACAAACTCACAACAAATGAATTTTTCCTTATTCTTTCTACCTAGGTCCCTGTTGGAATGAATCTTTGTGTCTAGTCTTCCGCAGAGATGGAGACAAGCTGCTGATAAGGGATGGAAACCCCACAAACTCAGCAACTACATCAGGTTCTAGGAGAATAGTTTGGTCTTAAAATGCGATGGTATCTTTAAATGTTAAGGAAGAGATCAAAACATAGATGTGTCTCATCTGACTTTCACCACAGATGCTGACCCACATGCTCACAGCTTCTCTAGGGTAAGAAGGCAAGAAGGGGAAAGGATGCCCACAGAATGCTTTTCTCCAGCAGACAGAACAGATCATAAAGGAGACTACAAAGTAATAAAGGGCCGGAAATTCAAGGGTGACGTTATGAGACCAAAAACATTTATGGGAAGAAACATTTCCCATTTGTGTTACACAGGAAGAAGTATGAAAACTGCCTGTAAGACCTCGAACATAAGAGAAGGCTTCCTAGTAGCCTGCCAAGCTGAGGAAGAGGGAGGAGATGAAGGGGGGGACCCACAGAAATGGCCCCATCTTGGGTCCTGGTGATGGCTGGGATCAGGAAGGGCGACCCTGGTGTTTTCATCTTGATAAATCAGCAGGGTTTGGCTACCCTCTCCTACCAAAGTAACTAGTTAGTGCAACAATCCAGATTCAGAAACAGAACAGATCTCTTTTTCCATTGGCAGGTAACCAAAGAAAATTTATTCTCCAATGAACAGTATAATAATATAATAAAAATAAGCCCATACTTATATCAAACTCCTTTCATGTGAAAGACTCAAATTACCCTACCCACGTTATTCTGAATTCCCACTTTCCTGCCCTTCCAGCTCCCCAGCTGTGGGAGAGGAAGCAGGCTTCCTCCATGGAGGACAGGAGCATAGGATCACAGACCTTAGCAGTCAAGTAATCCAATCCCCTTCCTTTACAGGAGAGGCACCTGAGGCCCACATATGTTAAGTGACTTGTCTGAGGGCCCACGGCTAGAAGCACAAAAGGCAAGATTTGAACCCAGGTCCTTTGACCCCAGAGTGAGTGCTCTTTCTCCCCAGCTGCCTCCCATATGGCTGGTTCCTCTGGGTATGGCCCCCACAGGCAGCATGGCGGGTAGTAAACGAGGCCTCTCTGGGGTGTCAGTTCCTCTACACGTCCTGGCAAAGGCTTTGCTGAACCACTTCAAAAGCAGCCCAGCAAAGTTCTTCTGTCGGCAGCCTAATACGCTGCCAAGAGTGGGGCCACAGGCCAAAGAGAAGCATTCGGGGAGCAGGGGGAAGGTAAGGAAGGTGTTTTCCTCCTAGATATGAGGTTGAGAATCAGGCAGGCTGAGTCATTAACCCTTTTCACCCACTTTTCTACCGGTGGTGTTGTTAGCTCCGCTGTCTACATAAGGCATACATTCTGAAGTTAAACTGCCTGCCCTCAGAATCTCAGACTCTTTGCTTCCCATCATGACAGAGCCCTCAGAAACCTAAGGATCGGAAGCTTGAAGACAGATTGTGGACAAGAGGGGCTGAGTTATAACAGTATAACATCAAACTAGAAGAGACCCTCTCAGGACAAGAATGCAGTGTAGACACTGCAACAACAGTGTTCAGTATGGATGGGGATATAAGGGAATTTATCAAGAGTTTATTGTGTGTGAGGCACTAGGCCAAGCTGGAGAAATGAGCTTGTCCTCTTCTGGAATTGTGTGTTGTAGACTTCTATAACTGGATGTTATTAACGATGCGACTGAATATTGCTTATGCAGTGAGATTAAAATCAATGCAAGTCAACAAATGCTGTCTCCGTGGGCTCTGGAGATACAAGGATAGCATAAGACAGTTCCTACCTTTGAGGTGCTTGCAGCCTGGCACAGCAGGTAAATTATGGGCAATTACAATGATAATTAAACTTTTAGGTTCAAAGGAGAAGACCAAAGGAAGGGCTAAGGGAAATTTAAGGGGGAAATGGTGAGTCTGATGTGTGCATCCATACGTATATACATACACACATATATACAGATGAGTGTGTGTGTGTAATGGCTTACATGACATTCTGCACAAGAGAATGCAAAGTAAACAGGAAATTCTTCTTTTCCTGAACATTGCCAGCAGCAAGTACTACCCATGGATGCCCAGAAAGCATGCTCCAAGCAAGGAGAGGGAGATTTTCCAACAAGATCCCTGTTTTGAGGCCTGAATAAAAATCTTAGCTTGCACTGATGTAGTTCCTAAGGTTAGTAAAGTGCTTCACGTGTCTCATTTTATTTGATTCTCACAACTACCCTAGGAGGTGGGTGCTATTATAATCCTCCATGGACAGATCAGAAAACTAAGTCTGAGAGATGATGTGACTTTTCCAGAGTCACAGATCTAGCACCTGTCTGAGGTGGGATTTGGACTTGGGTCATCTGACTCTAAGTCCAGCTGCCTCACTTTAGAAGGAGAACTGGAAAACAATAACTCCATGATATGCACACAATATGTCACGCAGAAAAGATGGTTCATAAAGCTATCTATAGCCATATGAAATCACTACTGATCAGAGAAATGCAAATTAAAACGACCTATCAAAAATGACAAATGTTGGAGGGCATGTGGGAAAACTAGGACACTAATGCACTGCTGGTGAAGTTGTGAACAGATCCAACCATTCTGGAGAGCAATTTGGAACTATGTGTAAAGGGCTATTAAACTGTGAATATTCTTTGATCCAGCAGTGCTACTCCCAGGTCTATATCCTAAAGAGATTTTTTTAAAAGGGGGAGGAACCTATTCATACAAAACTATTTATAGCAGCTATTTCATGGTGGCAAAGAATAGGAAACGGAGGGGATGCTCATAACTGGGGAATGGATGAACAAGTTGAGATATATGATTTTAATGGAATGTTACTGTGCTATAAGAAATGATGAGCAGGATGCTTTCAGAAAAACCTGGAAAGACTTACATGAACTGATACAAAGTGAAGTGAGCAGAACCAGAACACTGCACACAGTAACGGCAACATTGTAACAATGATCAACTGTCAATGACTTCGCTATTCTCAACAACACAATGACTGAAGAAAATTCCAAGATAACTCAAGATAAATCATGATCCACTTCCAGAGAAAGAACTGATGGAGCCTGAACGCAGATCAAAGTATACTATTTTTCATTTTGTGTCTTTTTTCATGGTTTATTTTTCCTTTGGATCCGTGTCTTCTTTCACAACATGACTAATATGGCAATATATTTTGCATGATTGCACATGCATAACCTACATTAAATTGCTTACTGTCTCAGGGAGGGGGGAAGTGAGGAAGAAAATTTGGAACTCAAAAAAATTTTTTAAATGAATGTCAAAAATTGTCTTTATATGTAACTGGGGGAAAATAAAATATTTTTAAAAAGAAAAGGTGATTTAACTATTTCAGAGTGTAAAGTAAAAAGTTTCAGAAAAGAAGGGAAAAACCTCATCAAAATAGCCAACACCTCTCTTTGGGAGGTTTGGAACCATTTGGTGATGATCTTACCTTTTAAGCCCCATTAGATGTCTATTCTGGGGAAAAAATATCTAAACTGTTAAGACTGAGAAGTGATTTTCTTCTAAATACACACTAATCTTTATAAGTTAAAACTTCATGTCCTATGAAGTTTCATTAATTGGTCTTCACTCACACATATTCTTAAATTTTTAATGTTTCACCGATTTTTTCGGATCACTCTAATTTATGAACATTCTTCTTCTCTCTCCCCGTCTAATGATCCTTTACAACAACAACAACCCCCCAAAAACCAAAAGACTAGCTGAGGAAAAAAATGGCCATTTTATCAGCTGAGTTGAACAGTATATGCAGTGTTCCACAACCATAGTCTTCCACCTCTGAAAATGAGGGGAGTACGCACCTTCTTGGGAACCAAAGCTGATCACCACAATTACACAGGGTTCATTTTGTGTTGTTTCCACTTACACGGTTGTAGTCATTGCATATATCTTTCTTCCCCGGAGCTACCTCACTTCGCATCAGTTCATATAAATGCTCTTCTGTGCTTCTCTGAATTAATGTAATCAATAAGTATCGTGATTGTGTGTCCTTCCATGGATTTAGCAGTAAGAAGAAAAAGACAAAGTGAAGTGGTCTCCGCCCTCTCTACGGAGGAGAAAAACATGCTCGGAAACACAGCACAGATCCAGATCTAAATCTCTTCTTATCTGTCTATGTATCTGGTTGGGGGAGGAGGGAAAGGAATGGGCGAGTGCCAGGATGGAGGATTTGGGAAAGGCTTTCCTGTAGAAGATGAGTCTGGAAGGAAAATGGGGATCCTGAGAGGCAGAAGTGAGGAGGGAAGGTATTTCGGGCAAGGGAGACAGCCAGTGCAAAGGTGTGCTGAATTCGAGGAGCAGTAAGTAGGTCAGTCTGACGGAGGAGTCGAGAGTGTGTAGGTGTGTAATATGTGATAAAGATGGGAAGATAAGTTGAGTCAGGGGGCAAAGAACTTTCCGTTCCAGACGGAGTTTACATTTAATCCTTAAGGTGATGGAGAGATACTGGAATGTAGGGGAGTGACATGTCAGATCTGCTCTTTAGGAAAATCTCCTTGGCAGTTCTGTGGCGCATGGCTGCTGTTGTTATTGGTGGATGGATTTGAGTGGGAAGAGACTTGACAGGGAGACCAACCAGAAGGCTATTCTAATAATCTAGGTGAGAGGTGATAAGGACCTGAACTACAGTGGTGGTTGGTTGTTATGACTGGAGAAAAGTGGAGAGATGGGAAGATTCTTCACAGTCACCATTTCTTACAGCACATTAACATTCAATTACATTAATGTACTATGACTTCATTTGGCAAATGATAGGCATCTACTTTGTCTCTCATTCTTTCCTACCACAAAAGGTGCTAAGGATATTTTGGCAATCACCATTTTAAATAACCAGGTTTAAAAAATACACATCTTAGATAGGATAAAAATTGAGAAGAAGCATTATCCACCTTGCCATCAAACATGTGCCTCATCTTATGATTAAACCCATAAAGTTTGTGGGACCTAGAATTGGCATGTTTATCCCTCATGTTTCTAGGCAAGAGAAAAATGAAACTATTCTAAGACAGCTAACATAATTGTTCTTAAAGAGTATCCCAAAGAGTTACCCAGTCTCTCCACTTGTGGTTCAAGGTACCACTACAGAAAACCTCTCTCAGATATACAGTCTGTAAAAATATAGCTTTGAGTAGTGAAGATGGCATATCAGGGGCTTCTCATCTTACCCTGCATATCTAAACCACCAGGTCAGGCCAGTGCTACCTCAGTTTCACTGGGACCCTACTTCTTGGGTGCTCCTTAGCAACCAAGTATCATCAGTTCATGTTTGAGAAGGCATAAGCAACATTAGTTCTAAGTTATAATACGAAGTTGGCTTTTGGCTTCAGAAAGAGAAGGGAACTTTGGGTACGGCAGGTGGTAAATGCTGGTGAATGTACTGGAACGCCCAAAAGCACTAAAATTAGAAAGGAAAAAAAATCTGCCTGACTCGGGGATTAGCTTAGTGTAGATTCTCTTTCAAATGGAAGCCAAAACACCTATTACATCACCCTGGCCGGCCTGCTTTTAATGGTCTGCAGACTTCAATGAGGCAAGTATCTTCTGAAGCTTTGAAGGAAGATAAAAAGGGGGCATTTCAAGTCCTTAAAACAACTGACCTCTCCAGGATTTCTCACAACAATGTGTGTATTTTTCCCCTTGACTGAGAGTAAAAGAAAAGGAAAGCCAACAGCAATTGGGGCTGGAAATGAGACCAAGGTTCATGGTTGCGACTCTGTCAGAGTGGGAACTGAACCTAGCCTCAAGCCTCCCTAGTTCTTTTAGCACCTGACATGCCCCAGTCACTTGAGGGGACCACAAAAGGCTCCTAAGACACAGACCTGGGAGGGCCTGTGGCAATCACAGCTAGTCTACACCCTGCAGATGACAGGTGAGGAAACCAAGGCCCAGAGAGCTTAGGAGATGTGCCCAAGAGAGCGAGGCAGATCCAGCGGTCGGATCCTGGAGCTTTTTTCCCTTTACTTAGTCCTCAGAGCAAACTAGACAATAAAAAGATGGGAATCCTTTCTGGGAAAAAGATAAACTAGTTACCGTGTTTTCTCTTTTCATGTCCTTGGCAAGGCAATTTCCTTGAGAAACTTTCTCAGGGGAATTTCTGGCCAGAATGACTAGCTCAAAGGAAGCAGTATTTCAGTCAAATCAGTTACAGAAAACCATGTGAAACAAATCCACAGGGAGGCTGCTCATCTTTTCAAGAAGATGCTGGAAGACTCCACAACATGGTGGTAGATTCCTTCTCTTGCCCAGGTTCTCTAAGACCTTTCCCAGGGTTGATTTAAATATTGATTTTGCCAGTTTTTCCCCCGAGGCAGGATCAAACTATCCGGCGTCTATCTGGCCCTTGACCAAGAAGCTCCCTGCTATAGAAAGCCCTCACTGCTGAGTCTAGGGTTCGGATTTTCCCCAGCAAGAAAGGAGGGCCAAGAAGCCTGGACCCATTGCACTGAACTTCCAGAAGAACGCTAACACCGTCGGTTGGTGAAGTGCGTCATCACGCTCTTCCTACAGAAAGGCACTCTGTGGGTGGGGTGCAGGAGGCCTCTGTTCCAACTTGACTGCTTGTCATTTTTGTTCGTCTGCCCCATGAGAACGTTTCAGGGAGTTAGCTGATTGACTAAGTGTATTAGACAGCTGAGGGGCACCAAGCCAGGACAGTCATAATTCACGTTTATGTAGTCTTTTATGGTTTATAAAGTGCTTTCTGAACGAGCGTCGTGTGAGGCAGATTGTGCTTCATTTTATCCCCATTTCATGGATGAAGAAATGGAAGATGAAAGAAGAGACATGACAGAAGATCACTGGCTAAGAGCTGGAAGGGACTTCAGAGGGCAGGTCCCCCATTTTACAGATGAGGAAGTGGAGGCCCAGACAGGTGAAGTGACTTGCCTGTTTCATAAGGAGTAAACCACAGAGCCGGGATTCACTCTCAAGTCCTGTGGTGACTCCAGGCTCAGAATTCTCCCCACTGTTCCACACTGTCTGCTGAGAGGCACACGCACAGGAAGGGCTGGAGCTGGGGCTTGGACCTCACCTTGTGGCTCCAAGTTCACACTGTAGCCAGACAAGGCTTTTCTGTGCCCTTAACACATCTTACTTTTTCCCACATCTGTGCCTTTGCTGATACTATTTCCTATTCTAGGAAGGGCCTCCCTTTCCCTTGTCAGCTGCTGAATTCCTAGCTGCCCTTTTTTAAAAGCCTAAGCCTTACTCAAGCCCTGTGACTTGGGATGACCTTCCCCTCTAGACTTCATATACCCCACTGTCCCGCCTCCTTTAAAGCACCTGTTGTGCATCACTGGAGATTCGATTTCTCTCTATAGTTGTATTTCCTTATCTTACTGGATTGCAAATTCCATGAAGTCAGTGACCCTGCCATCTAAATCTGGTACCTCACTCACCCCAGTTCTTCGTCACTCTCCTCTCAGTTGAGCTGAAGTGAGACGCTATGGGCATGGTAAGCCAAAAGGACAAATCCTAGCAAGTGTGCTAGAACTGCAAAAGAGACAGAAAGGGTCTCAGAGGCCAACTGGTCCGGCCTGTGCCCAAACAAGAATCCAGGCTACAACACTGTCCACAGATCATTCAGCCTTCACAGACCACCTCCTGGATAGTGCTAAATGTTGGGATTTTTCACCTCCCATCAGGCTAAAATCTGCCTCTAGGTCATTCTGCCCAAACAAGGCTCAGTCTCCTTCCACATGACAGATCTTCCAGCACTCACAGACTGGTATCCATCCTGTCATGTCCCCATCTTCTCTTTTCCAGGATAAACATCATAGAAAGTCTTGGTCACTACACAGCAGGCTTCACTGTACTTCTACATAGCCCTTGTTTCTTCCACCAATATTAGATGGTTTCTGAGCTCCCTTCCATCTCTCCCCTTATGATCCTGTAATCAGTGTGTGACTTCCCAACCTGTCTAGAGGTCTAAGTGACTGGGAAGATTGTTGGGACCTTCACAACAATAGGAAGATAAGAAGAGGGGGAGTTTGGAAAGAAAGATGAGATCAGTTTGGGACCGCTTATATCTTCTATTTAAAGAAAAGAGCTCAGGGCACACACCTCAACATTTCCCATCCAGCTGCTCATCTGGACTTTATCACTGTCTCCAGAAATTCATCATCCTGTAAGATCAGATCAACTCAGAAACTCACAGCTCTTGAGGACCCCCTATCCCTAGGACTCTCCTCTCTCTTGGACTGGAGAAGGTAGAGGGTGGAGATTGGAGAAATTCCCAGATCCAGATTTAAGGAGAGATCCTCTCCTGCTGGGTTCTAGGCCTTCATTGTGCCCCCTTTCCACCTTTTCAGCTTATTTTCATATTTTGTCTTTCTTGGTGTATTGTGAGCTCCTTGAGAGTTTTTGTCCTTTTTTGTATCCCAAGCACTTAATCCAGTGTCTGGGACATAGGAGGTGATTAATAAATGTTTTCTAACTTTACTGACATGTTGAATTTGTGATATCTTGCAGCAGGTCATGACCCTACAGTTCAAGAAGCCCTGATCTAGAGGATATCCTGTCCAAGATGTCTACTAGGTAGTAGGAGATGCAAGCCTGGAGGTTAGGGGCTGGAAAAGCAGAACTGAAAATAATCAGCACAGAGATAATAATTCAATCCATTAGAATTGAGATGGTATAGAGGAAGAAGAGGACCCCAGACAAACCTCCTCAAAACTCTTCAGCTGGCAAATGTCCTTTCTAAATTGCGGTGCTGAGAACCAAACACAATTCTGCAGAAGTGACCTTGCAAGAGCAGAGGCTGTGGGACTCATTCTCTCTGGGGTCCTGGATGGCAGGCTTTCCTTAACACTCACTGAGAAGATGTCAACTTTTGGGAGCTGCCATGTTGTACTGAGCTCCCACCCTTCCCAAACCCTTGTTTCTTGTTCATGAGAACCAGTTTCTGGCTTCCCTTTCCCCAACTTGTACTTGGGAAGGTGATCCTCTGAATCCAAGTGCAGAATTTTACATTGACTCCAGTGGATTTCATCTTGAGAGGGTGAGCTCAACACTCGAGCTAGCCAAGGTGTTTTTGGATTGGGCTTTGTTCAGTCCAGCTGGGCCCAGGAAGGATTTGGTCAGACCAGAACACAGACTGCTTGTTTTTCACTTCACTTGCTTGGCTCTGGCTTTTCAGAAGTATGTAAATCACACTTTATTTTCAAATATCCATAAGAGAAAGGCTGAGCCTGACAACTGTATGCCTTATTTAAATAAATCATTCAGGTCAGATGCTTTTTCTGGGAAAAAAAAAACAAGTTCTTAACCCCTAGGGAGAAAGAGAGTCCCTAATTAAAGGGCTCTTTAGATAAAGAATAAAGAGCTTCCAAGTTATCACTCAGAAGTAGCTTCTCTGTTCACTGAGTTTTTAATTCATGCTCAGGCCCCAATGAAACAACATTTTAATCAATCTTTTTCACAGATTAAAGAGAGCTCATTTGGAGAACAACATGGATTGATCAGAAAAGAACATTTCTTCTTGGTAAGAAGCCTGCTCCTTGGGCCACACCACTGAACAGGCCACTTCTAGACTCTGGCGTTGATCAAAGTGCTCTAGCTCCTCCCAACACAGCAGTAAAGCACCTTTCAAAGACACTGAAAGGAAGATGTGCCCTCCGTGTAACAAGAAAACATATTTCAGGGTCACTGACCCTCATGGGCTGCAGTCTTAAATTGGGAACTGATCAAACTTTGAATGCTGGGGGACTTCACTCCTTGAATCCATTTCCTCATATGTAAATAAGGGGGCTCTGTGTTAAAAAAGGTTGAATTGATGCCCTTTGGTTTTATATAGTAGCTGATGTGTATATTGCAAATTGCTTTAGGTTTACCTGCTCATTTGCTCCTTTGGTGCTACTATTAATCCCATTTTACAGATGAGGAAACTAAGGAGTTCAAGTGATTTGTCCAGGATCACCCAGTTTGTAAGGGTCTATGGCAGGACTTGAACTCAAGTCTTCCTGGCTCTAAGTCCAGGGCTCCATTCCTTACTTCATCTCATTTCCATCAAAGGCAACCATGACCAAGAAAAATAATTCAACACAAACACTGGCTACAGAGGCTGCATCTGAAGATGTATATGACATTCTGAACTCGTTTTTTTCATTAAGAGCTAACACTTCTCATCTGCGTTGGTGTAGTTGTGGGTGTTCTGTCCTTTTTGCTTATTTTTCTGGGTAGTAGTCTGTACAGATCTCCCCCCCCCCATTTCCCAGAAGGAGGGATGGAGATGGAGAGAGAAAGAGGGAGAGGGGAGAGGGAGAGAGGGAGAAGGAGAGAGGGAGAGAGAGAGACAGAGAGGAAGAGAGGGAGAGAAAGGAAGAGGGAGAGGGAGAGGGAGAGGGAAAGGGAGAGGGAGAGGGAGAGGGAGAGGGAGAGGGAGAGGGAGAGGGAGAGAGAGGGAGAGGGAGAGGGAGAGGGAGAGAGAGGGAGAGGGAGAGAGAGAGACAGAGAGAGAGAGAGATCCAATCAGTACAGTTGGGACAGAATCAGTAAAGGCTTCAGGTAGAAGCTGGAGCAGAAGCCCAACCCTGAAGGGAGAGATTCCATGAGAAGTGGAGGAAGCAATGCATTCCAGGCATGGGGATGAAGAGAATAAAGACATGATAATGATGATGGGTAGCTATAGGGGAAGGATAGACAGAAGGACATTTTGGTTGGAACACAGAATATAGGAGAAGGATTTATGTACAATGTGTTTGAAAGAGCTTGGGGCTGAGTTGGAAGGGGCTTTCAGAGTTTCATCTTTTATCCTGGAGGTAAGAGGGAGTCACTGGAGTTTACAGAATATAAGAATAACAGTCAGATTCATGCTTAAAGAAAATAATTTTGGCAACAAAAAAATCAGTCGTATTTGGTGTTAGTGAATGATAAAAACAGAAGAAGCATCATCTGACAGAAGACATCTGGTCATTTGACGCTGTGGTGCTCAGGATAGCCTGAAAATGAATACAGTTTATGTAGTTGAAGAGAATGAAGAAAGAGGTCAAGAAATCCTAAGAGGAACTTCAGAAGGCCCTCTGGATCCAATGAGCATACATTTTGGTACTCAGTAACTTCGATGCCAAGTTAGGACTGGGGGAGGATGGTGGGTCAGAAAACAGGTGTGAAGATCCAAAGACTTCTAGGTACAAAGGTGACTCATGCCTTTATACCAGGAAAACTTTCTTCAAGGAAAGACTTGGTAGTTGTTGGACATGAAGAATACCAAATAACACCACAAAGAACGAAAGTGATTATGTTTTAATAGTCAGGAAAAGACTTACTGTCGACGTGGAAGTTATCTCTGAACCAGCCACCTGTCGTTATAGCTGGACCACTAAGTATCAGAGCAAAAAGCAGCAGCGGTGAAAAGCGAGAAGAATGAAGAAGAAAGGCGAGGTGTGCGTCTGAAGTGACTCAATCAGGAGCTACTTAGACAAGAACTAATCGTGAAAAATGGGCAATGAATAACACATGACATAAGCGCCAACTTATAATATAGACGTTTAATCCAATTATATTTGGATTAAACCAATTATAATAATTTTATGTGCAAGTTTAACCAAAGTAAATAAATTGCCACAACAAGGAAATCAAAAGAACTTAAATAATAGCTTATTAGTCAACAGGCGCTTGACCTCGTCAAGCAGGGAGAGCTGGTAACCACAGGCAACGCCACTCAAATGTTGTTGCTCAGTCATTTCTCTGTCATGTCCAATTCATCATGACCCCATTTTTATTTTCTTGGCAAAGATACTGGAGTGGTTTGCCGGTTCCTTCTCCAACTCATTTTATACTTGAGGAAACTGAGGCAAACAGGGTCAAGTGACTTGCCTAGGGTCTCACTGCTAGTAAGTATCTGAGGCTGGATTTGAACACATGAAGATGAGTCTTCCTGATTCCAAGTCCACTGCTCTATCACTGAACTGTTTAGATTCCCTTAGAATATAAACTCATTTGTAAAATACTGTAAAGAAAGGTGATAGAGGATTATGAGCAGAATCTCTGCTCTGTAGTAGACAGTAAAAGCAGTCTAAAGAAAATTCAGTAAGAAAATCAGAGAAGCAAAGTTATCCCGAGGGCACATAGGGATGAAAATACAACAAACAGATGAAAAATGGAAAACATCTAGTAAGATTTTTACCATTAAAGACAATGGAGACACTAAAAGCTGCCAGACTGGATCAAGTATATTAGAGGTGATCCGTGTTAGAGGCAACACATCTATGAAGGCATCGAAGGATGAATTCACAAAATATCTGACAGAGGGGACGAGATAACAAGGACATGAAAAAACCTCAGCAACAACACCAATGACTCCTGACTTCTCATCATACTCTCCTGGTTGTCCTTCATGCTTGAAGAGGGTCAAAATGATATCACTATATCAAGGTCAAGGAGCAGTGCATCTGACTGTGGTGAATCGTCCCAAAAGGCGTAAGGAAAGCTCTGTCACAATAATCCATATGAACGTCTGGTGTGGAGATGTCTCATGTTTCTTTTGAGCTACTGTGATTTTGCTTTGCTCATAGGGCACAGGGCCTTCTCTGAGGTGAGTATGCCACACTGGGTGGTCCTGTGCCAGTGCCTCCCATGTCTCCCGATCAATTCCAAAGTTCTTCAGAGAAATCTTGAGAGTATCCTTGTATTGCTTTTTCTGACCTTTGTGTGAGTGTTTGCCTTATATGAATTTTCTGTAAAATAGTCTTTTAGATAAACATATGTTTAATATTCAAACAGCATGACCAACCCATTGGAGTTGTGCTCTCTGAAGCAGAGTTTGAATGTTTGGCAATTTGGTTTGAGGAAGGACCTCAGTGTCTGGTACTTTACCGTGCAAGGTGATCTTCAGATTCTTCCTATGACAATTCAAATGGAAATGATTCCTGTTTCCTGGCATGGTGCTGGTATACCGTCCAGTTTCACAGATATACAGCAATGAAGTCAGCACAATGGTTCTGTCAACCTTAAGTTTGGTAGGCAGCCTAACACCTCTTCTCTCCCACATTTTTCTTTGGAGTCTCCAAAGGAAACTTTGGAGCTAGCTAGCTCAGGAATGTGTACATCAGCCTCATTATCAATGTGTACATCCCTGGAAAGTACACTACCACAGTAAGTGAACTTATCCACAGCATTCAATGTTTCTCTATTTGCTGTAACTGATGGTGGGGTGGATGGTGTGGTGCTGGCTGATGGACAGCCTCTATTTTCTTGGTGTTAAACATCAGGCTAAAATTAGCAAAAATGGCAGGTAATCCATTCAAACTCCATTGCATCTCAGCCTCAGAGGCTGCACTGAGTACACATCGTCTGTGAGCAAAAAGTCACACACCAATTTTCCTTCCACTTTAGTTTTAGCTTGTAGCTTTTTCAAGTTAAATAACTTACCATTAGTGTGGCAGTTGACCTGGATGCCATTTCTGTCCTCACTGAAGGCATCTGACAGCATTACTGAAAACATCATGCTAAAAAGCATGGGAGCAAGCACACAGCCCTGTTTCACTCCATTGGTGACTGAGAAAGCGCAGGAACATGACATTGTGGAACTGGCATACAATACTGATGAATTTCTCCAGCAACCAAATTTTGCCATAATCTTCTACAAGCCTTCATGACTAACAGTTTCAAAGGTCCCAGTCAGATAGACAAATATTATATACAGACCTCTGTTTTGCTCCTAGAATTTCTCCTGGAGTTGTCAGGCAGAAAACACCATATGGACCATTCATCACTCCTTTCTGAAGTCATACTGGCTCTTGGATAGGTGATCATCTTCCAGGTGAAGGATCAGACTGTAAGACTCATCTATACACAAATTGAGGCCATCCTCAATGAGGGTATTAGCAGGGGAAAAGCAAGTTTTCAAAAACAGCAGTCTGTAATGGATCAGATCTTTGCTGTTTCTCAAGTGACTTAAAGATGCAAAGAATATAAGATCCCACTGTGTTTATAGTTTATTGATCATGAAAAACTGATGAAATCTTTTAAGAAGGCATTCTGCATACATCAAAATCTTTGAAGATTCTTTGACAGGTAGACCAGAAAAAACCCTGTTCAAACCTCTGATCATAACCATTAGGTGAGGTATAAAGTAGGGAGACCTATGTTCATGAAAGGTGCTTGCCAACATGATAGCAGAGGTCCACAGAAGAATCTAAGCTGAGGAGGTAATCCTTATGGACGACGAGGTCCTCCACATACTCCTGCTGCAGATGATATCACATGGTTTTATTGAGCCCCAGAACTTTGCAGAGCTTGCTTAGAAATATGTAACTACTCAAAACAGCTTGGCCTTACCATCCACACAGAGAAAACCAAGTGGATGAAGACCTATTGCCCAGATTATGAAGTGCAGTGGAACAGATACCTTATACAGCTCGTCCATCAGTACAGAGGTCTAAGACCAGCAATATAAGTGGAGCCCAGTATTAAACAGGAGGAGAGAAGGCTGAATTACCTTTAGGAAAATGCTTCTTTAACGATCCTAAACTTCTCCTAGAAACAAAGAATCTTTAAAATACTAATATTTTACTGGTACTGTTGTATGGCTGTGAAACATGGAATACCATAAGTATTCCATGAGTGTCACATAGACAGCAATAGGAAGGTGTGTGGTAGGTGTGAACATATAGCATGAACATATAGCAATGAAGAACTTCAGGGAAGAACAGGGGTTTAAAAAAATCATGAAGGAAGTGTATGATAGGAAGAGAAAACAGGCTGACAGTCCAGTATCCACTGATAGCTTTTCCTCTTTCAAAAGAAATCTAGGAAGCCTTCCAGCATGCTGGGTAAACTCTTCCCTCCTCCAATGGCAAATTTATGGGAAGGTTTGGAGAAGATCAGCATAGAGCAGTCAAGTCTGGATCACTTGGGAACATCCTGATTAATAAGGGTAGAGTCCCTTTTGAGTATTTGAATACTGAGCCACTTGTCTGGAGGAAAGTATTTTCATTCTCATTTCTCTCACTATTGGTGATTCAAAGCATACTTTCATGGGGTCACTTGGGGTTTACCAACAATCTTTGAAAACAATGTCTTTGGTCACTTGTTTATTAGCAAATGACAATAGATGATTTCTGAGGTTCCTGCCAGTTCTAGTTCCTATCACCTTATATCAAGGCTCTAGATGGCCCTTAATTTGTTTCTGGTATTTCTTCTACAACACAGAGCATTCCCCAGAATAGATGCTAGACAAGAAGAGTCAGGTAAAAAATACGCCAGAAATACCTGCCGTGCACCTAACACTGTATGGGACAAAGGTGCTTGGCCCTGACAGAGGAAGTGTAGAGTTGTATCATTCCCCTATGCTATTAATGATGATGGCTAAATGTGTGCTATCCATTCTAGTGAAACTTCAGTGCAGATTAAATATAGAAAGTCTGTTAGCGATAAGAGTCAACGAAGCCATTCAGGAGAAACAGAAGGGACAGTTAGCTCCAAAAGAAATGATGACTATGAAGACTTAGAAAAAATTTGGGAACACATGTATGAACTCATGCAGAGCAAAGTAAGAAGAAGCAGGAGAATGATTTATCTGACAAATGCAATAATGTAAAGGAAAACAACCCTGAAAGGCTTGAGAGCTCTGATCAATGCAGCGACCAATAATGCAATCAGAGGAACTGATGATTAAGCATGTCCCCTGACAGCTGAAGAAGAAGTCATGGACAGTGGGTAGAGAACAAGGCATACATCTTCAGATGCAGTCTATGGGATGATCTGTTCTGCTAAACTGTAATTGTAAGGGAAGCTTTGTGGTGGAAGGAGGGAGTCATCAGGTGGTGACGATAATGTTAGAAAAGAGCATCAATAAAACATTTTAAAATAAGGAGGAAAAATAAGAAGTAGAATCCCATGATATTTTGCCCTTGAGGACCTCTTGTCTAGATGGGGCATACAAATATACCAATATGGATTACCCACGGGCCACGGATTTAGGTTCACATATGTGGGAGGTATTTTCAGGTAAGTGCATCCCACATGATTCAAGTCCCCATGGTGAAACTAGATATTTACTTATTATCATGCTAAAAGAAACAGGAGAATAAAAGCATAGATTCAGCAAAAGCTCTTAATCAGGACAAGAAAAACTAAAAACCATCTAATACTCTCATACCAGTTCTCCAATGTTTGTGTTCTCAGCAGTCTGGGTCTAAGGCTTTCTGATCCACAAAACAGAGAAGAACACAAAGGCTCTCTGACAGCCTTGAGGCCCTGTACCTCTGGCTCTTGTGTGTCCCTGGGTCCCTGCTGTAGCATATGCAGCCTCAACATGTCCTAAAAGAACATAGATGAGCCTCAATATTGCAGGCTGGCTCCAGGACTCAGGACATCTCACCATCTCTCCTGTCTAATAAATCTCTCAGACTTCTACTTATCTCTTCATCAGGATGATACCTTCTTGCTGCCAAAATCCTCCCATGGGGATTTTAAATATTGATGACTCTCCTGAGATGTGAACTTTAGGGTCTGGGTCCTCTAGTGCCCAATGGGATATGTAACACACAAGGAACATTGAGGGGGTAGAGCCAAGATGGTGGAGTAGAAGGATGGACCTGCTGTAGCTCTCCCCCCAAGTCCATAAAATACCTGTAAAAATGACTCTAAACAAATTCTAGAGCAGCAGAAGCCCAAAACGACAGGGTGAAAGAGATTTCTAGACCAAGAAAGCCTGGAAGGCTGACAGGAAAGGTCTATGGCCCCAGACTTGGAGCAGAGAGCAGCCCAGCCTTGGCTGCACAGAGGCATGACAGGGACAGGACTGAAACAGGCTTCAGAGTACAGAATCCTGGATAGTAGGTGAAGTTTCTAGATTCCTCAACCCACAAATGCCAGAGAGAGCTTCAAAGATCAATGAGAACGCTCTTCCACCTGGGTGAGAAGGGAGCAGGGTCCTGCCCTAGCCCTGGTCCCAACAGGCTGCAGCTTCCATTTTTGGAGCCCTTGGCCTAAAGACTGAGGGGGAATCAAATGGCTGATCTGAATCTCAGCCCTGAGTGGTGGCCCTGGGGTAAGAAGGAGCGCTGGTGTGGTGGAACTGGAGGTAGTTGTGGAGAGAGAGCCCTACTCCTAGATCTGAGGTAGAAAAGCTTGTGGTTGCTCCCAGACCAGAGTGCAGGCCAGGAGAGGAGTAACTCCTCTCTATTGATTGTGCCACCTTGGAGGAACTAAGAACTTAGAGGCTCCTGGAGTATACCCTCCACTTGACAAAGGACTCAAAAGTCAAATAAGTGTCTAAAAGGGAAAAAAGATGACTACAGAAGGTTACTTTCTTTGTGAACAGATATTTTCCTCCATCCTTTTGGAAGAGGAAGAACAAAGGGTACCATCAGAGGAAGAAAAAGAAGTTAAGGCTTCTGCATCCAAAACCTGCAAAATAAATTTGCAATAGAACAGCTCAAAAAAAGATTTTGAAAATCAAGTAAGAGTGGTGGAAAAAAAATTGGGGAGATAAATGAGAGTGATGCAAGAAAATCATGAAAAGTGAGTCAACAGCTTGCTACCCAAAAAATGCTGAAGAAAGTAACACCTTTAAAAACAGACTAGCCCGGGGCAGAGCCAAGATGGCAGAGTAGAAAGACACACATATGCCAGCTCTCCCCACACAGCCCAAAAAAATACCCGTAGAGAGGGACTCTCAACAAATTTTGGAGCAGCAGAAGTGGAGAACAACAGAGTGAAGGAGATTTCCAGCCCAGGGTGACCTGAATGGCCCACAGGAAACATCTGTAGCACCGGATGTGGATCGGAGCCCAACCCAGCCTTAGCCGTGCGAACAGCCCTTGGTGGGGCAGAATCTCCAGTCCCAGCAGCAGCAGTTCACAGATACCTCAACCCACAGGTGCCAAAGGTCAGTGACAGGGTTTTTTCAGCTGGCCAGGAAGGGAGAAGGGCCGTCAGGCAGTGGCTGCAGAGTCCACATTGGGCAGGCAGCATCAGTTCCCACAGCAGCCCCTACAGCAGCCTGCATCCATTGTTGGATCGTAAAAACCCTGGGGGTACTGAGGAGCTGATTATTACCTCAGCCCTGTGTAGAGGCCCTGAGGGAGCTGATCTTTATCTGACACTGAATGGCTGCGGAACTGGAGGTCAGGTGGCTGTGGAGAGGAAACTCTGCTAAGATTCTGAGCACAAAAATCTCTCCCTGCTCCCAGACCAGTGAACACACTTGATTGCGCCACCTTGGAGGAACTGAGATCTTACAGATCCCCAGAGTATACCCTACTTGTGAAAAAGGACACAAAAAGTTAAAAAAAAAGGAAAAAAATAAGTATATAGAAGATTACTTTCTTGGTGAACAGATATCTTCTCCCATCCTTTCAGATGAGGAAGAACAATGCTTACCATCAGGGAAAGACATAAAAATCAAGGTTGCTGTATCCCAAGCATCCAAAATAAATATTCAATGGTCTCAGGCCATGGAAGAGCTCAAAAAGGATTTTGAAAATCAAGTAAGAGAGGTGGAGGAAAAATTGGGAAGAGAAATGAGAGAGATGCAAGAAAAGCATGAAAAGCAGGTTAACACCTTGCTAAAGGAGACCCAAAAAATACTGAAGAAAATAACACTTTTAAAAATAGGCTAATGCAATTGACAAAACAGGTTGGAAAAGCCCATAAGGAGAAGAATGCTTTCAAAAGCAGAATTAGCCAAATGGAAAAGGAGGTTCAAAAGCTCACTGAAGAAAATAGTTGTTTAAAAATTAGAATGGAACAGATGGAAGCTAATGACTTTATGAGAAACCAAGAAATCATAAAACAAAACCAAAAGAATGAAAAAATGGAAGAGAATGTGAAATATCTCATTGGAAAAACAACTGATCTGGAAAATAGATCCAGGAGAAACAATTTAAAAATTATGGGACTACCTGAAAGCCATGATCAAAAAAAGAGCGTAGACATCATCTTTTATGAAATTATCAAGGAAAACTGCCCTGAGATTCGAGAACCAGAAGGCAAAATAAGCATTGAAAGAATCCATCGATCACCGCCTGAAAGAGATCCAAAAAGAGAAACTCCTAGGAATCTTGTGGCCAAATTCCAGAATTCCCAGGTCAAGGAGAAAATATTGCAAGCAGCTAGAAAGAAACAATTCAAGTATTGTGGAAATACAATCAGAATAACACAAGATCTAGCAGCTTCTACATTAAGGGATCAAAGGGCATGGAATATGATATTCCAGAAGTCAAAGGAACTATGACTAAAACCAAGAATCACCTACTGAGTATAATACTTCAGGGGAAAAAAATGGTCTTCCAATGAAATAGAGGACTTTCAAGTGTTCTTGATAAAAAGACCAGAGCTGAAAAGAAAATCTGACTTTCAAACACAATAATCAAAGAAGCATGAAAAGGTAAACAGCAAAGAGAAATCATAAGGGACTTACTAAAGATGAACTATTTACATTCCTACCTGGAAAGACAATATTTGTAACGCTTGAAACTTTTTTCAGTATCTGGGTAGTTGTGGGATTACACACACACACACACACACACACACACAAACACGCACACATAGAGAGAGAGAGAGACAGAGAGCACAGGGTGAATTGAATAGGATGGGATCATATCTTAAAAAATAAAATTAAGGGATGAGAGAAATATATTGGGAGGAGAAAGGGAGAAATGGAATGGGGCAAATTATCTCTCATAAAAGAGGCAAGTTAATGCCTTTTCAGTGGAGGGAAAAAGTGGGGAGGTGAGAGAAAAAACATGAAGCTTACTCTCATCACATTCTACTAAAGGAAGGAATAAAATGCATACTCTTTTTGGTATGAAAACCTATCTTGCAATATAGGAAAGTGGGGGAGAAGGGGATAAGCAGGGTGGGGGGGATGATGGAAGGGAGGGCAATGGAAGGAGGGAGCAATTAGAAGTCAATACTCTTGGGGAGGGACAGGGTCAAAAGAGAGGATAGAAGAAATGAGGGGCAGGATAGGATAGAGGGAAACATAGTTAGTCTTAAACAACACGACTATTATGGAAGTCATTTGCAAAACTACACAGATATGGCCTATATGGAATTGCTTGCCTTCCCAAAGGGGATGGGTGAGGAAAGAGGAAGGAAGAGAAGTTGGAAGTCAAAGTTTTAGGAACAACATTGAGTACTGTTCTTGCATACAACTAGGAAATAAGAAATACAGGTAATGGGGTATAGAAAGTTATCTTGCCCTACAGGACAGAAGAGGAGATGGGGATAAGGGAAGGGAGGGATGTAAGAAGGGAGGGCAGATCAGTGATAGGGGTAATTAGAATGCTTGGCATTTTGGGGTGGGGGAAGGGGAGAAATGGGGAGAAAAATTTGGAACCCAAAATTTTGTGGAAATGAATGTTGAAAACTTAAATAAATAAATTTAAATAAAAAAAAAAATAGACTAGCCCAAATGGCAAAAGAGGTCCAAAAAGCCAATGAGGAGAAAAATGCTTTATAAAAGCAGAATGAACCAAATGGAAAGGGAGGTTCAAAAGCTCACTGAAGAAAATAGTTCTTTAAAAATTAGAATGGAGCAGGTGGAAGCTAATGACTTTATGAGAAACCAAGAAATTACAAAACAAAACCAAAAGAATGAAAAAATGGAAGAGAATGTGAAATATCTCATTGGAAAAACAACTGACTTGGAAAATAGATCCAGGAGAGACAATTTAAAAATTATATTTAAAAAAAACCCTGAGAGCCATGATGAAAAAAAGAGCCTAGATATCACCTTTCATTAAATTATCAAGGAAAACTTTCTGGATATTCTAGAACCAGAGGGTAAAATAAATATTTAAAGAATCCACAGATCACCTCCTACAAGAGATCCAAAAAGAAAAATTCCTACAAATATTGTAGCCAGATTCCAGAGTTACCAGGTCAAGGAGAAAATACTGCAGGCAGCCAGAAACAATTCAAGTATCATGGAAATATAATCAGGATGACACAAGATCTAGCAGCTTCTACATTAAGGGAAGGGCTTGGAATGTGATATTCCAGAAGTCAAAGGAACTAGGATTAAAACCACCAATCACCTACCCAGCAAAACTGAAGACAATACTTCAGGGGAAAAAATGGTCATTCAATGAAATAGAGGACTTTCAAGCATTCTTGATGAAAAGACCAGAGCCAAATAGAAAATCTGACTTTCAAACACAAGAATCAAGAGAAGCATGAAAAGGTAAACAGGTAAACTCTGAGCTGGAGTTCTAATATCATCTCTGACTCTTGGCAGCATGAGCCCTATGGCAAGTCAATTCATCTCCTAAGTTTTATCTGTAAATTGTGAATAATAGTGCTTATACTGTTCAGGGTTGCTGCAAGGAAAGACCTCTGTAAAGCTTAAAGTGCTCTTCATGTGAAGTCCTATATTCATGCAGATTAGAGAGGGCTGAGCCTGGAGAAAGGAAGCTTTAGTTAGGCGGGAGGCTGTGGTGAGGAAGAGATGAATGGGAGAGATGTGAATGAAGACTGCACAAAGCTTGGACATGATTCATTCTCTGATGTGGCAGAGGCAGAGAAGGAGAAGACAAAACATCACAGTGGCACAAACTCCTGGGATGCCTCATAGGCCTAAACAAAGCAAAGGAATAAACATTCTTAGGCAGGAAGTTGGGAGTTACAGTATGGCTCCATAATGATTCAATTGAACCAGTCCATGTTACTGGAGATTGTCATTTTAGTCATGTCTGATTCTTTATGACTCCATTTGGGGTTTTATTGGCAAAGCTACGAGAGTGGTTTGCCATTTCCTTTTCAAGCTCATTTTATAGATGAGAAAACTGAGGGTGAAGTGACTTACCCAGGGTCACACAGCTAGGAAGTGTCTGAGGCCAGATTTGAACTCAGGAAGATAAGTTTTCCTTACTCTGGACGTGGCACTCTATCTACTGTGCCATCTAGCTATCTGCCTTGAACTAAATGCAGAATCCTGTTAAAGCCACTGGCCTCTTTGCTCCAATATTAAGAATAGTTTCAAATTAGCAAGTCAAATGTCCTATCAATCAGTAAAGATGACTTTTTTTCCCTGGGAGTTATTTCACAAGTTTGCTCATCACATTGCCTAAAAAACAGCTTCCATTGTACACTGAGTAAGACTACTTTTATCGCTTTCTCTTTTTCATTTCCATCTAGGAAGGCATATCAGTCAATCTCAAAATACAACCCAATCCAACACAAAGTCATCGTCTGATAGATTGTTTCTGCACAGTCACCATTCATAAATGGGGCTAACTCAGGGAAGTTATTAAAAAAGAGGAAAGATTGGGGGAAATATCAGAGGAGACTATGGTGTAAAGACAAAATGCAAAGGAAAAAAGCTACGAAGCAAATAAGATGGAAGGGTGAGGGGTGGGGGAAGAGAAAATAAAAAGCCAATCAAGTAGAGAAGGAAGGAGAGAGAATCCCAGAGATTATCTGAAAACAAATTAGAAGGAATTGAGCACCCCAAGGTCAGATTTTTACACCAAAGAAGGCATAGGGTCCTCCAAAAAAATCAAAGAACAATTTTTAACTTGCATAAGATATCATTTTGGGTACAAGTGGCTCTCACTTTTTCTAGAACATGGTAAGAGGAGGGCCCTTACAAAGAAGACTGAGAAAATATTTCTGATATTAGGCTACTAAGTAGAGTTTTTAGAGGAATGCAAAGGGATTGGAGAGAGGACGTAATCTAAATTAGAAGCATGGTGCTACCACTTATAACCTGCATAACAACACAGTAATACTTGGGGAAGTTGCTTACCTTCTGTGGGCCTCAATTGCTTTATCTATAATAATGTGGGATTCCACTTTCACACCAATTAAAGTCGTCAAAGAAGACCTGGGAACCTCCATTGAATCATTCCAGACATCAAAAGTGTAAACTAGGTGTGAATAGATTTAATAGGATTATGAAGGTTTAGCCATTGGATGAAAGGTGACACAGAAAAATTCTTGTGATTGGCTGAGATTAAGTCACAAATCTTAGGCTACCATATGTAAAAACAGCAAACCAGTTTAAGAGTCCATCCAGGCAAGTTGGTTTAGTGGTGGAAAACTCCAGTTCTAAGATTCTGCTTCACAAATTAGAGTCAAGCTCTTGAGAGGAAATTGCTCTTGAGAAGTTGGGTGGGCCATGCAGAGCGGGGTACAGAGCATAGAAAAGGGGAATAGGGAAGAAAGAAACATGATTCTGCCTTCAGGAAAGGCCAACAGGTCAAAGTAAGCATAAAGCAAGGACCATATGAAAAAGGAGCTACATTTAGAGATTCCAGAAAAGTGGGCATGTTTAGCTTCGGCTTATCCAGACCCATCAAATGATCAAAATGCTTCCTCCACACTATTTAGCCCAGCATACAAGGACTTCCACAATCCAGTTCCTTTTTATCTCCTCTCCTGTCCTCCCTCCATGCCTCCTTCCCTCAGCTCCTAACAAACCTCTTCTTTTCCGCCTCCAGAGATGAGTTCATGTTGTTTTTCCTGCTTACACAAGTCCTAGTTTCATGTCCCGGGTCACACCTGCCTCTCCCCTGAGGATCCCAGTTAAAAGTGATCTTTCTCCTCTGACTTTTTTAGAATCCTGATTTTCTGCATCATTCATCTGGCGTCTATCACTTCCTGCCTTACAATGATCTTATCCCATTTTTGTCCTCTGGCTGGGACCCTGCTTTGCATACAGCTTTCCTAAATGACCTCTTAGAAACTATTACATAGGTGTTATAATCATAACATAAAGCTTATTTTCCTGAGGAACTGTTTTCTTCAATATGCCATAAGCATGTTAAAGACCCTCACAGACTGGAGGCATTCCAGCAAAACTGGTCATAAGGTAAACTCTTTATTTGATTGTCTACTCCAATCAGGCCAGTCTCCTCATTATTATAGGATCATAGAAGTTCAGAGGTCATTGAGTACAAGCCATACCTGAAACATAAGTCCTACTTACAACCCTTTGCCACCTGCCATGTCTGACAAAGGACTGGCTCTCACTTCTGATTAAACACTTCTGCTAAGGGCTGGACTTCTGACAGCTCTGCTCCAAGGGTCAGGAAAGCACTGCTTTGGGCTGAGGGGAAATTGACCTTCCTAGAATTTTCATGGGTTCTAGTGCTAGAAACCCCCAGAGTAAGACTTGAAAACCTTTTCCCCCGACCACAGTGGTTCCATTCTCTTTAAGCCCTATTCTGTAAAAGTAACCAGCATTTCAATATCATTTTAAAGCTTTGTATCAGTAAGTACCCTAACATACACAAGGGGCTACTAGTATCACAGGTTCTTAAAACTGCATTTATGAAAGGAAAGGCAACTTCTGAGGGGTCAACAATCACTTTAATCAGTTCAAACAAATGTTTCCATACATTCTTTTACATTCCCAATGTTACCAACCTTTCCATCTATTCAACAAACAGCCTTTTTATCTTCATCATTTCCAACAGACAGGGCTCTACTGCCTGAACTGGAGCAATAATTGCCATACAATTTACATGCACCCTTGGATCGAGAAAGCCATTACATCTGAGGCAGTAGACTCAGCGGAGAACATATGGTTACTCAGAGTCTCGGTCACAAGTTCCTTCTCCTAAGCGAACTCCCAAAGTATAATATCAACCTCCCAGTATGTAATGAGGACTCGGCTTCTGATTGGCTCAGAGCCAGCAGACACAAAACCCACATGACTCAGCATAGCTGTGAACCATCAGGGCTCAAAAGGGACTGAACCCTCAGGTGCTGACAATCTAGCCTGAGCCTGGGAAACAACTCCAGACAAATAGATCCCACCCTGTTGCTGCCACAAGCTTTTGAGAACAACTTTCCATAGATTGCCTTATTGGATCCTTGTAGTAGCTGCCATGGGTATTTTCGCGACACTGAGGACAAAAGAGTGACTTGCCCTAAGGTCACACAGCAGGATTAGAACTCAGTCTTTCTAGCAGCTATATATCCAAGGGATGTGTTATTAAAAATACATTCCTAACTCTTTTAATCATTCATTAAATGTCATTTTCAAGCCACCTCACTGTTCCCCAAGAACACCACACTTACTCCCTCTTCTGCTTGGGCTCATTCCCTGCCCAGCATACCCATCTTCCTTTCCACTCATGCAAATCCCCTCTACCTCCTAAGGCCCTTATGATTCTGACCTTCCTGTGGAGGCCAGATTCTGTGACACAGATTTAGGCATTAATTACCCTGTGTATTACACGGCCCTCTAATTGCTGCAGTCCCCGCAACACCTAAGTTCCTTCTTTTAATTTAATCTGGAGTTCTTACAGGGACTGGGTCAAGCACAGAGCACAAGCTGAACAGACGTCTGTTGCAGTAAACTCTACTGTGAAATCTGATGTGTGTTCTCACAGAAGTGTTTCCCAATAAACATTAGAAATGAGACTCTGAGTCCCAGTGTAATCAGGCTTTCCTCCATTGGAGAGTCTTACTGTCACCCAACATGTCACTGCTACTTAACAGTGGGAAGTGTGGGGAAAGCTGAAAGAGATGGCGCCATCTGGTCAAGCCTTTGGTGGGCTACTCCTGAATCTTTGTCCTGCACAGTCACCCAGCCATGGAATCTTCTTGCTCCTCTGCCAGGCAAGAGAGGCAGCAGTATCTTATGTGTCAGTTTGATGCACTTTGGAAAGCATGGCAACCCTGACTCCAGCACATGGTGACCGATCCAGAATCTGAACTCAACGTGGGGTCACAGATACAGAATCTAACTCTGGTGTGAAGTGACAGTTTTAGACTCTGACCCCCATGTACAGTGACCAATCCAGAACATGACTTTGGTACTCAGTGAACAATCTAGATTCTGATCCTGGTGCACAGTGATCAATCCAGAATCCGACCCCGCACATGGTGACTGATGTAGCATCCCACAGGGCCTGCAGCCCTCTGCTCTCCTCCCTGCAGGCTTTCTCCCCAAAGGTCGGCAGCATACTCTATCAACTAGGCACAGAGGCCATCACAGGTTCTTTAGACACTCAGAATGGGGGGACTTCATAGTGATCTTTCCTTTGAAAACGTTGCTGTCACTGGGTACATGGTTCTGTTTTGCTCAGCTGCATTTCATGTGCATTTCCCCTTATTTCTCTGAATTCCTCATACCTGCCATTTCTTACAACATGACATTCACGTATAAGAGCTGGTTAATCATGGCCCAACTGGCAGACATCTGCTTTGTTTACAGCTCTTTGCTCCTGTGTTCCCACCATCTCCAGGAAGCCTGCCCTCTCCATGGTGTCCATCTTGTATGATGTAGTTATCTCCCCCCTTGGAAGGAGACTTCTTTGAGCTCAGTATAGTATTTTTGGTTTTATTTTTATCCCCAGCCCTTGGTACTCTGTGTGGCATAATGCAAGTGCTTGGCACAGTGACAAATGCTTATTAGCCCGTTGACATACCCCAGTAGCGTAGTGCTACTATGAATACTTTAGTATTTCTTGGCCCATAAACACTTTTTGATAAGATAAGGAAAAAGGACTGTGTCTTCTTAGGTCCATATAGTGGGTATTTGAGAAAAGTTAAATTGAATTTCCAAAGATCCTTTTTGACCCACTACATCTGTGAAGGCTGCTTGCTACCCACTGCATCACTCAGTTGCCCTGATGCCAGATGGGAATTTTCAGAACTAGCTTTTAAGATCTGGGCAAATGGGAAGGAAAAAGGGCAGTGAAGCCATGGGTGCAGCAGCTGACTTCAAAGAATCTATGGTGTCAAGGCAACAGCAGCAAAATGGGTGCGACTGGCTGTGCCCTAGAACCATAGCCAAAGATGATGGAGGGCAGGAAATCAAGGAGATTCTTGAAGAAACTTCCCCAAGGAATCTGCACCACACCCAGTCCCTTCATCATGACAAACCATCTCAAAGATATACAAGTAGACTCAGACGAAACTCCAGGGAACCCCTCCTACCATCTAGGGGCAGTGTCCTCACTCCAGCTCTCAGTGCCCTCCAAATCCAGGGGTGGTGTGCCTACAGGGGAAGTATGTGCTCTCCCCCAGTGACAGCATGTACATCCCAAGATGAACAAACAATGGAACAACAAACAGCTCCTGGAGGGCTTTCCCCTGCTCCCTGGTGGCAGAGGACAGCAGCTGGCACCCAGGTAAGTTGGGGATTCTGCCTCCAGGGAGTTTTTAAAGTTAACAGAGACCTCACTTCCTGCCCAGAATGAATGGTGGCCTTGACCTCTGAACTTCGAGACCCCCCCAAGCTGAGCTGGATGAAAATGGAACAAGTTGAAGCATATCAAGGACCCAGAAATGTCCAGGACACTGGACACACTGGATGCAATGGCAAGGGGGTATATACAAAAACGAGGAAGACACTAGCTGGCCTTACCAGAACCTAGAGTTTGGGAGAATAACTACAATCCAGGACATGTGGTAATGTAAAGGAAAGAAGGAACAAAGTGGAGGTCAAGGAAGGTCAGATCATACAGGGGTCATGGTCAGCACACACAAAATGCATACAAGGACATTTTAAGAGGAGGCCCTTGGCAGCTGAGGGCACCGAGAAAGGCTTGGGTTTAAATCTTGCCTCTTACTGGCAAGTGGCTTAATGTCTTCAGTTTCCTTAAGTGTAAAAGAGAATATTTGCCTTGGGTTGTTTGAAGCTCCAGGGAGATCATACATGTAAAGGGGTCTACAAATCTTCTGATCACACAGTCAGCTTCATCTTTCATGACGACGCTCAGTGTTGGGGAAAACAGGGCTGAGGGCGGCGGCTCTACTTCCTGACCTCCTGTCACCTGACCTTTATCCATTTCCCCTCCTTGCCACTGAGGCCAGAAGGCAGTTTTCTGGCTTGGATGCTAACTGTCAGGATGGATGTGAAAGGGTAACTGTAGAATGGTGTAAGTATTCATCACCAGTTCCTACTAAGGCTCAGAGAAATCTATAGGGTATATAGCCTGAACTCTGGGTAGGAAAGTAAAAGGAATTTACTTGCCCTGACATAAGTAGAAATAAGAACGAGGGGTATGGTAATGCTAAGAAGAAGCCACTCTTAGATGTGATCAGGCCTCTTTAACAAAGATGTTGGGGAAAATGTGGTGATTATTCCCTCAGACCTGCTGGTCCAGGAAACCTTACAAGAAAGGTGATAAACCTCCCCAAGAAAGATCCCCGAGGCCTCCTGTTAGGTGGGGACAAGTGAATTCCTTTTACCATCTCCCCAGCAGAACGTAGGCCTTTTGTGCATGCAGCAGAATAGGAGAATCGTAACTTCCTCTGATTCTTTGTGGGTCTGGAGATAAAGATACATACCACTTTTCAAGTTGCCATTTCAACTCTCACTGATACTGAAACTTGAATCTGGTGAAGACAAATCACCTTGAACAACTGCTTAGAACTCTCAGACTCTCAAAGAGGCACTTAAAAAACCTGGAAGATGTCGAAGGTGGAAACTGAGTTGGTGCCCTCTGACCTTTCCCTCCAATGGCCACAAATGCTTCTGCTGGCCTATCCTTTTCCATGGCAAGCCTCTTCAAACTCCCTCCTTGAAGAAAGTGTCCATGAGGGGGCGGAGCCAAGATGGCGGAGTAGAAGGACGCACGTTTACGAGCTCCGAAACCAAAGCCCATAGAATTAATGTAAAAAGAGTCCCCCATAGCTTCTGGGTGAATACAAGGTGTGCAGAAGCAGAGTGGAAGAGATTTCCGTTCCGGGGAGCCCTGAAGACCTGTCCCCAGGGTCCAGCGCGCCCCGGAAAGCAAACCCGACCCCCAGCGCTGCCCTGGCCGAGGCCGCAGAGAAGCTGATCCGAGCAGGCTTCAGAGACGGAAGCTCCAGCAACCGGGAAAGTCCCTTTGCCCACAGAAGCTACAGGTCAGTGAGAAAGAAAGCCGGGCTGAAGGAGAGGGGAAGCGGGGCGTCTCCATGACTCGGGCCCCCTCGGGAGGAAGCGGCAGCGGCAGGGACGGCAGGGACGGGGGCAGGAAGCAGCGGAGGCAGAGGTGTGGGCGGCGGCTGAGGCGGCAGCGGCCCAAGACTCAGGAATTCCCCAGCAGCAGGCAGGATCTTCATTACGGAAGATTCCCGCATAAAACCTGACGGAGCTGAGCCTGGGAGATGGCCCTGCCCCCACCCTGCTCTGTTACTGAAGGCTTCTGCTTAAAGCCCCCAAGGGACCGGGATTTGGGAGGCGGGCCCCCCACCCCGCCCCCACCCGTTCCATTCCTGAAAGTCTCTGCATAAAGCCCCCGGGGGATCAGTCTCGGAGGCAGCCCTGGCCCCACCCCATCACCTGAACTAAAGCTCACTGATTGACAGCCAGCAGGAGGAAAGCCCATTTAAATCTCAGAGGCCAAGCACTAGCTGGGCGGATCCAGGCGGGGGTGGAAAGGAATCTCAGAAGTCAAGTAACTGGCTGGGAAAATGCCTAGAAAAGGGAAGAAAAATAAGACTTTAGAGAGTTTTTTCCAACAAATGCAAATGATCCCGACCTTCGGATCTGACGAAGATGAGGACGTATTCCTGCCATCAGGGAAAGACGTGGAGGGCGGGGCCTCAGTACCCCAGACACCCCAGGGGGGTGGGGGGTGGGCTCAGGCCCTGGAAGAGCTCAAAAAGGATTTTGAAAAGCAAGTTAGACAGGTGGAGGAAAAACTGGGAAGAGAAATGTCAGAGATGCAACAAAAGTATGAAAAACAGGTCAATACCTTGGTAAAGGAGACCCAAAAAAATGCTGAGGAAATTAACACATTGAAAAATAGGCTCACCCAATTGGCAAAGGAGGTTCAAAAAGCCAATGAGGAGAAGAATGCTTTCAAAAGCAGAATGAGCCAAATGGAAAAAGAGGCTCAAAAGCTCACTGAATTTAATAGCTCTCTCAAAATTAGAATGGAACAGATGGAGTCTAATGACTTTATGAGAAACCAAGAAATCACCAAACAAAACCAAAAGAACGAAAAAATGGAAGAGAATGTGAAATATCTCATGGGAAAAACAACTGACTTGGAAAATAGATCCAGGAGAGACAATTTAAAAATTATGGGACTACCCGAAAGTCATGATCAAAAAAAGAGCGTAGACATCATCTTCCATGAAATTATCAAGGAAAACTGCCCTGACATTCTAGAACCAGAGGACAAAATAAGTATTGAAAGAATCCATCGATCACCACCTGAAAGAGATCCAAAAAGAGAAACTCCTGGGAACATTGTGGCCAAATTCCAGAACTCCCAGCTCAAGGAAAAAATCTTACAAGCAGCTAGAAAGAAACAATTCCAGTACTGTGGAAATACAATCAGGATAACCCAAGATCTAGCAGCTTCTACATTAAGGGATCGAAGGGCGTGGAATAGGATATTCCAGAAGGCAAAGGAACTAGGACTCAAACCAAGAATCACCTACCCAGCTAAACTGAGTATAATACTTCAAGGGAAAATATGGTCTTTCAATGAAACAGAGGACTTTCAATCATTCTTGATGAAAAAACCAGAGCTGAAAAGAAAATTTGACTTTCAAACACAAGAATGAGAAGAAGCATGAAAAAGTAAACAGCAAAGAGAAGTCTTAAGGGACTTACCATGAGTGAATTGTTTACATTCCTACATGGAAAGACAATATTTGTAACTCTTAAAACTTTTCAGTATCTGGGTAGTTGGTGGGACCACACATACACATGTACACGCATGCACACACATACACACATGCACACACATACAGAGATAGAGAGCACAGATTGAACTGAATAGGATGGGACCATACCTTAAAAGAAACTAGGGTAAATGGTGAGAGAGAAATGTAGGGGGAGGGAAAGGGAAGGGGGTAACTATATGTCATTTAAGAGGCAGGTAGGAGTTTTTCTTAGTGGAGGGAAAAAGAGGAGAGCTGAGAAAAAAAAAAACAACAAGAAGTTTACCCTCATCACATGTGACTAAACGAAGGAGTGAAATGCACACTCATTGTGGTATGAAAACCTATCTTACAGTATAAGAAAGTGGGGGAGAAGGAGATATTGCAAGGGGGGGATGATGGAAGGGAGGGCAAAGGGAGGAGGGAGCAATTTGAAGTCAACACTTGGGGAGGGACAGGATCAAAAGACAGAAGAGAAACAATGAGGGGCAGGTTAGGAGGGATGGTAATCCAGTTAGTCTTACACAACACGACTATCAGGGAGGTTATTGGCAAAACTACACAGATATGGCCTATATTGAATTGCCTGCTGTCCCAAAGGGAATGGGTGGGGAGGGAGAGATGAGGAGAACTTGGAACTCAAAGTTTTAGGAACAACTGTTTAGTATTGTTGTTGCAACTAGGAAAGAAGACATACAGTTAAGGAGGAATAGAAAGTCATCTGGCCCTACAGGAGAAAAAGAGAAGATGGAGACGAGAAGGGAGAGATGACAGAAGAGAGGGCAGATTGGAAATAGGGAAAATTAGATTGCTTGGGGTATTGGGGTGGGGGGAAGGGATAAAAGGGGAGAAAATTTGGAACCCAAAAATTTGTGAAAATGAATGTAAAAAATTTAAATAAATAAATAAATTAAAAAAAGATAAAAGAAAAAAAGAAAAAAAAAAAAAGAAAAAAAAAGAAAGTGTCCATGACATCCAGGCAAGAATCTTCAGCATAAGCTACTAGCTCTGGCTTCTTTATTTTCTTAGTGCTAAGCTATATATTTTTTGCTTTTGCCCACCTCTGACCAAAATCACAAAGCATCAAAGATGTTGATTTGGCAAGGGCAAATCCCACATGTAAAAAGTATTTTTAAACTTTAAAATAAGCAGTGGCCAAAGTGTCGTCTCAATAATTGTATCTAAGCAGAGTTTAGTGTCATTCTGAGCCCTTCTTTGTGCATGTTGTACGTCCCCCTCACACCTAGAATATGTTCCATTAGTATGTCTATACTTATATGGATACACATTGTCTCTCCTGATATCCCATAAGCAACCTGAGGCTAGGAGTGGTTACGTTTCTGTCTACATCCGATGGCAACACAGTGTTTGACACCTAGTTTGGCACTTAGTGCTTGAATGTTTGGTCCCATGATTGAGCAGAGGAGAGGGATCCCCCAAGAAACAACAAACAGCGACTTATTCAGTCCTCATTTATCACGCACCTACTGGGCTAAGTGCTGCACCCTCACAGATTTGAAAATCTTGTGTGGAGATCTGCTAGAGATGGGAAATGAACATGATACCCAACCGCAGAGAACTTCCACCCAACTTAGAAAGAACAGCAGATCACAAGGTCTGATGCTACCAGCGTCTTTCATTGGCCCCACTTCTGAACTCTTAAGAAGCTTTACTCTGGCAGCAGATAGGGACAGGTTTGTAACTAGTATTCCTGGGGTTACGGAAATATGACAAGTTGGTGGCTTAGACTATGTAGAAAAGACACACTGACCACTGTACAGATGAGACTGAATCGGAAACCTGGGTTGAACAGTTTCTGCCAACAGCCTGCTTCCTTTATCTGGTCTCCACAGGCAGCTTTATGCTGGAGATTTACTTTCCTTGGGCCTTCTCCTACAAATAAGTTCATTTCTTTCTGAGAGCTAACACCTTTATTTCAGGTGTTCCTGGCAAAGGTCACATCCAGGAAAACATTGATAGCATATCTTCTACAGAGTAGCATGGGATCAACAGGCGGAGGTGAGAACTTATTAAGCTGGCGACTCTTTTTTTCAGGGCCCTGGCACTCCGTAAGTGTCAACAGATTCTGGCTCAGAGTTCAGAACTAACATATTTGGGATTGAAAGATGTTTGGAAAGCTTGTCAAAAGAGTAAAATGTAAAAACATTCTGACTGTGGAGGTCTGGCTCACCTAGCTATGAAGGCTGCATCTGGTCCCAAGGAATTCCTGGGCTGTCTGATTAAGAAGTATCACAATAAATATCGAGCATATAATTCAGGACAGCTGACAGCATAGGGAAAATGGAGTAAATCCCTCTCAGCAGCTGGATGGATCACTGGCAGCGATCTTCTGTCTGGCTGGGGCTAGTACATTAAAGATAAAGGAACTCCCATCTGCTCGAAGGCCAGAAGCTATGTGGGTCATTTATGGCACAATGGTGAGCACTTAAGGAGCACCCTTGGAGGGAAGTGCTATTATCCTTCCCATTTTACAGATGAAGAAACTGAGGCAGACAGAGGTTAAGTAACTTGTCCTTAGGATGTGTCTAAGGTCAGGCCTAGGCCAGGCACATCAGTTCTAGCCCAAGCTGTGCCATGAATTTATAAGGTCAGCTTTGGCAAATCCCTTAGAGAAGTTCGTCTTTAATTTCTTTATCTGTAAAATGGGTAATACTGCCTCACTTCACACAGCAGCTCAAAGAATCAAAGAAGATCATATACAGGGAAGTTTTCCTTTTGAAAGTCCCATATTATGGAGAGGGGTAATGGGAGAGAGTTGGGCGCAATGGGGCAAGGTCTAGCTTTGGAGCCTGAGGACTGAGGTTAAAGACCTACACTTCTCTACATCCAGGCTTACAACTGTGGGGGCTGAACCAAAGGAGGGAGGCCCCGGGGGCCTTTCCAACTCTAAATCTATGATCCTATTTCTACAGTGTTGGGGGGGCTGGGGTCTTTTATTTTTACTTATTTATTTAAAGCTGGAGAACTTTGTGGTTCACATGTAGTAGATGCTCCATAACAAATACATGGGAACGAATGACGTGGAAGAAGAAATTGACCAGAGCGCACAGGACTGACCTTGTTCTAGGGTCTTGTGCTGAAACGTCTGGCTCTGTTTCTGACAAGGAACCACTAGGGAAGATGGTTTCACAACTTCCCTCTAATGAATTTCCAGTGAAGGACCTTTCCTGATATCAGCTCCCAAGCCATCATCATGTGTGCATGTACTCCTGCTTTCCCTGCTCTAAAGTGCATTTACGCCTGTTTTATCCCAGCATCTCAAGGTGCTTTACAAATCCTGATTTTAGTCTCTTCATACCACCTCTATGAGGTAGACATTAATCCTATTCCACTGTGACGGAATCATGAAATTCATCAGTTAGTGAATTAACCCACAAGGGAATTTGGTGGCTTGATCTAGGAAAGAATTTTAGGGACACTCTCTATCACCACATCTCAAAAGAAATAGGAAGTAGTCAATGAAGCTCCATAAATGTGCTGTTTGTAGCTATATCAAAGTGCCTTTCTGCTTCAGATCTCTATAAACAAGTTTGAGAAGACTTACCTCCGTTCTTGCCCACAGTCCGGAAGCATCTCCAGAAAGCCCGTAAGAAGGATGCCCTGTTATGGGGGGTGGCCTGGATGAAGCTAAACTCTCGGAAGAGAATATGTGTCCCCTGACACACGCTGTTAAAGCTGCAAAGATAAAAATCAAGAGGTCACTGTTTGATGGCTCTTCCAGAAGGCAGGAACCTGAATGGAAAACAGAGGCCATTCAGAAAAGTTGCCAAGGAGCGGGAGAAGTAGCCCACCTGCCTCACATTTCTAAGATGCAGCCCTGCTTGGGTCCCCTGGCTCACCAGAGGGAAATCTATGTACATAAGCATGTCCCTCTCACAAACTCTGGAATTCAGCTGGTCTTAGCCCCCCACCTCCACCTCAGGAAGTTCTAACCAGTCACTAGAGAGTTTTATAGACAGAGAAAATGATCTATCCTTAATTGGATGATACTGGAAGTTGTCTATTTTTGGAGAATACCCCTCTCTCTACCTCATCCGGATTAACATTTCCTTAAAGGTATTCTCTCTGGGTTCCTCCCCAACGTATAGTAGCTGCCACAAGAAAAACATGGTTATTCACAGGTGACGTCTATAGATCTGTCCATTTCAGTTTGTAGTGTAGAGCAACAGGGGATCTGTCATATACCCTGAAAACAAGCCCCTCTCTAAAGAAGAGACAAATGATTCCATGAGGAGACTGGTGGAGAGAAATGAAGATCCATGGTAAAGGAAGGGGTAAAAAGTGGCCCCTAAAATGAGAGGATGAGGCAAAGCCCAAAGGCTCAAGTGAGTCAGTGCTTAAGTGGGGCCCCAGGAAGGGAGGAAAATATGCTGTAGTCTTTAGGTTCTCTTGCCAAAGTAGGGGAAAAGGCTGGAAAGCACTGGAGCTATCTCAAAAATGGAAATTCCACTAGAAAGCAGGCAATAATAACCCAGCAATGGACACAATCATTCAACAAGCTCCAGGCTCCAGAAAATTCTTAAACCCACTGGCAAAGTCCAGATGGAAGACATGTTTATCTTTAGAAACATACAGATAATAGGCTGAAGCTAGTCACCAATGGAGCAATGGACAATGCTCCTTGGGTCAGGGATTTAGAGCTGGAAGGAGGTTTAGTTCAGACCCCTTGTTTTTCTGATCAGGAAACTGAGGCCCAGAGAAAGGAAGTAACTTGGGAGCAGCAGCCACATAAAGAATTAGGAGTAATCAAAGCTGGTTTCTCTCCCTTCAAACCCACTTCTTGTCCAACTACACCATAGCTGCCACCAGTCTGGGACATGAATTTCAAAAGTTAGCTCAGACCTGAGCTGGAGAACTGGAAGAGACTTTGCAGGACATCTCCTGTTCCCTTTGGACCAAACTACATGAAAGATGCCCATTCTTATGTTTGAAAGAGAAGACAAAGCCTGTCCTTCATGACAATAGGAACTGGGCCAGCATCATGTCAGTGTCTAGGTTCAGATTTGGAACACTCTTGTGAATGCATTGTGAGCTCCACAAACAGTCACAGCTATCTACACTGTGCTCAAAAGCAGCTGCAAAGTATTCTTCTCCCATGGAAAACTGGCAGAGAGCTATAATTCTGTGACAACTGGAAGAAAACTAAAGGGTAAGAGGTGAAGGCCAAGAAGTAGGTTAGAAAAAGGATTTCAAAGTAAACAAAGAAAAAGAGCAAAGACTCAGTTCCATGCAGAGAGGATCAGTGCTATTGTCTTAAGAAAAGGAGAACGAACTTGGTATTCTGGAGACTGTTGTCACAGGCCCAGGCCCACTCTGGGATCCACCCTTCATCACCCACCTTCGAGAGCAGGTGGTATCTATAGCATCTTTTCGATATTAAGTTGGTTGGTGAGTTCCCATGCATACCCATGGGACCCTTTTAGACAATTCGCTATTTTCTTTTCTCATCGGGATTATTTCTCCTTATGTCTTCAGAATTAACATTTCTGAAAATTTCTCATGCCTTCTGTACAATTTTCATGGAATCCTCCCTAGCCTTTGTAAGTAAAAATACTGGAGATGTAGAAAATAGCAAGCTTGCAACTTTCTTGCATGGCTGTGCAACGTTGAATTGTAGATGAGCTTAAGTACAAGACAGACTTCTTAGTCAACTGAGATTCACATGTACACAGTCATATGATTTGTATTACATTCATCAGTCAATATTTATTCAACTACTATTATCCATATTATTCAGCTTGGTATAGATGTGCCACACACTTTGCAATCACCTAACACTGAAATTTCCCAGCTTTTCAATAAACTCTTCTCCCTAAATAACTGGTTAATAATAACATTAGCTCATGTTAAAACAGCTCATTGCATGCTTTTTTCCTCATAAATTGTTGTGAGGCAGGTTATGCTTATTTTGCAGATGACGAAACTGAGGTTCAGGGCATATAAATGACCTGTGCACCACGATCCAGCCAAGGTGGCCACGTCCAGGGCATTCTACTGTCTCAGACAGACGCTGCGGGAAGCCACTGCCATCTTCATTGGCCCCAGTGGGCAGATTTTTCCAAATTCAAGTTTTGTAGCCACAGTCAAACTTTCCAAGTTCTCTTCATTCTTCAGGCTTTTGTCCTTCCTTTTCTATGGGTAAATTTACAGTCAGAATGCTGAATTACAGAGTAACATCATAGGAGAGAGACAACACATCTCCCAAGGGGCTTCCTGTTCACAAGAGTGTTACAGACATCAAAACTTGTGTTTCTTTGTGATTTATGTTTTAATTCATTACTTAACATATTAATTTAAAAATTTAGCTTTAAAGGTGACAGTCTTTTCAAGTTAATTTTGAAAAGAAATTAAAATAAAAGCTCACTAATTCTTTGTTTTGTCACATTAGTCAGTAAATAAATATTTATCTACTGAAGGAGGCAACAAGGAGATAAATACATACAAACAAAGCCTACACAGGAAAAAGAGGAAATAATTAAAAGAGGAAAGGTGCCAGAATGAAGAGGGATTGGGAAAAGCTTCCTCTACTACATGGGATTTTAATTGGGCCTTGAAGGAAGCCAGGGGAGCCAGCAGACAGAGAGAAAGGCAGAGATTTCTAGATATGAAGAAGCCAAAGGGAAAGAAATAGAGTGTCTTGTGGGAGGCACAGAAAAGCACCCAGTGTCAGGGAGTAAGGTGGGATAGTCTACTATAAAGGGCTTTGAACACCAAACAGGGAACTTTGCATTTGATCTTAGAGGTGACAGGGAGCCATTAGAGTTTACTGAGGAGGGAAGTGACATGATCAGATCTGTGCTTTAGGAAAATCCCTTTGACAACTAAATGGAGGATGGGTTGGAGTGGAGAGAGACTAGAGGCAGGCAGACCTTACCAGGAGGCTATTACAATAAACCAGGTGTGAGGTGACCGGGCCCTGCACTATAGAGTGGTGCTGGAATCAGAGGAGAGGAAGGGGTACGTTTGAGAACCGCCATAAAGGTGAAATTGGCAGGTCTTGGCAACAGCTTGGACATGAGGGGTTGAGAGATAGTGAGCAGTCCAGGATGACTCCTAAGTTGTGAGCCTGAGGGACTGGGAGGATGCTGTTACCCTCAACAGTACCGGGAAGTCAGTGGGGGGCGGGCAGAGCTAGGGGAGTGGAGGGTGGTTTGGAGAAAAGATAATCAGTTTCATTTTGGACATGTTGACTTTAAAATATCTACTGGACATCCAGTTTGAGAAAGACGATTAGAAATGTGAGATTGGAGGTAGATTTGAGAATTATTAGCATAGGGATGGTAATTAAATCCATGTGACCTCTTGGAATCACCAAGTGAAGTAGTACTAAAGGAGAAAGGAAGAGAGCCCAGCACAGAACCCTGTGAGATACCTGAGACTGAGCAGGAGCAGTCTGATAAGCAGGAGGAAAACCAGGGGACAGACAGATCCTGAAAACCTAGAAAGAAGTGGGAATCAAGGGGGAGAAGGTGGTTGGCAATATCACCGGGGACAGAGAGGTGGAGGCAATGAGGACCAAGAAAAGGCCAACCTTGATCTAGATAACTAGACAACATTGATCACTGGTAATTTTGCAGAGATGATGAGACTGGAAGCCAAATTTTAAGAGGCTGAGAAATGAGAGAGAAGAAAGTCACCTACTGTAAACAGGGAGTGGAAGCAATCAGGGTTAGGTGACTGGTGCAGGTCACATTTGAACTCAGGTCCTCCTGGCTCCAGGATCAGTGCTCTATCCACTGCACCACCTAGCTGCCCCACTGACGATCTTTTCAAAGAATTTGGCCACCAAGGGTAGAAGAGATAGGGGATGGTAGCTGGGATAGAAGTCATCATGAGAGGGTTTTTTGGAGGATGGGGGAGACATAGGCACTGAGAAAGGAGCCAGAAGAAAAACAGAGACTGAGGACAAGTGACATTGGGGATGACTGAAGGAGCAACTCGTTGGAAAAGACAGGATGGAATGAGATCAGCTGTGGAGGTGGCAGGTGGGCCTTGCTAAGGGGGAAGGCAGGGGTGAAGGAGGAGATGGGGAAGAAGGCATATGATATAAGGAACTGAGGAGAACTTGTGGCAAAGGGCTTCAATTTTTTATGGAAAATAAAAGCTCAGGTTCTCAGCTGAGAAGAAGGGAAGGGGAGCCATGGGAAGTTTGAGGAAGGATGAAAGGGTTTGGAAGAGCTTCTGTGGAGAGTGAGATAGTAAGCAGACAAGGGAGGTATAGGAGGACTGCCTGGAAGTGGTCATGTACCATGAATCTGTAGTGAACCCTGTTAGAATGGCTGCATGACTTTCTCCACCTACTTTTAGCAGTACATGGGTTACGAGAAAAGCAAGCAGATGGTGAGAGTGATCCAAGGCTAAGGCTTGGCAATGTACAATTGGTGACATGGTAAGAAGGCCAGGGACTCAAGAGATAGGGTTGAACTAGTTCACCAAGATGTAAAGACAAGGAAGAGAAGAGAGAGTAGCTGGTGTAGGGAAGACAGCAGAGGAGAGAATTGAGGGGTTAAAGGTTTGGTGGCCATAGTATAGATGAAAAGTATAATTTGGTAAGAAAAGGCAGAAGGAGAGGTGGGAGGGCAGTAGAATAGGGAATTCCTGGCCACGGAGGTGGTGCACTGGTGGATGACGACAGGATCCAAGGGATGACCATGTTTGTATGTGGCTGAGGTAAAGTAGAGGAGTAGGTCAAGGGAAGTGTGCAGGCTGAGGAGCTCAGTGGTTATGACTTTGGAGGGATAAGAGGGTGGAGTCAAGATGGTGGAGTAGAAAGACTCACGTATGCTAGCTCCGAACCCACAGCCCATATATTTCCTGCAAGAAGAACTCCCCACGAATTCTGGATCACTGCAAGGCGTGCAGAAACACAGTGGAAAAGATTTCCGTTCCAGAGAGCCCTGGAGAGCCGTCCCCAGGATCCATCGCGCCCTGGAAAGTGGAGTCCACCCCTGAGCTGCCCTGGCCATGGCCCCAGAGAAGTAGATCCAAGCAGGCTTCAGGGACAGAATCTCCGGCGGCCGGGAAGGTCCCTCCACCCACAGACGCTACAGGTCAGCGAGAGAGATGTCTGGGCTGGTCGAGAGGGGAGCGGGGTGTCTCCGTGGCTCGGGCCCCCTCGGGAGGAAGCAGCGGAGGCAGAGGCAGCAGCGGCGCCCCGGGACTCCCCGAGCAGCAGGCAGAAGCTCAGGTCTCTGCATAAACCCCCTGAGGGAAATGAGCCTGGGAGGCGGCCCTGCCCCCACCCACTCCATTACTGAAGGTCTCTGCATAAAGCCCCTGAGGGAACTGAGCCTGGGAGGTGGCCCTGACCCCACCTGAGCACCAGAACTTAAGCTCACCTTGAATAGCAGCCAGAGCTGCCTCGGAAAGCCCATTTGAATCTCAGACCCCAAGCACTAGCTGGGCAGATCTAGGCGGGGGTGGACAGGAATCTCAGAAGTCAAGTAACTGGCTAGGAAAATGCCCAGAAAAGGGAAGAAAAATAAGACTATAGAGAGCTTCTTTGAGCGGGTACAAATGTTCCCGCCTTTCAAATCTGATGACAAGGAAATATTCTTACCATCAGGGAAAGATGTGGAGGGTGGGGCCTCTGTATCCCAGACATCCCAGGGGGATGTCCAGTGGGCTCAGGCCTTGGAAGAGCTCAAAAAGGATTTTGAAAAGCAAGTTAGACAGGTGGAGGAGAAACTGGGAAGAGAAATGAGAGAGATGCAAGAAAAGTATGAAAAACAGGTCAACACGTTGGTAAAGGAGACCCAAAAAAATGCTGAAGAAAATAACACCTTGAAAAATAGGCTCACTCAATTGGCAAAAGAGGTTCAAAAAGCCAATGAGAAGATTGTTTTCAAAAGCAGAATTAGCCAAATGGAAAAAGAGGTTCAAAAGCTCACTGAAGATACTAGTTCTCTCAAAATTAGAATGGAAGAGATGGAATCTAATGACTTTCTGAGAAACCAAGAAATCACCAAACAAAACCAAAAGAATGAAAAAATGGAAGAGAATGTGAAATATCTCATTGGAAAAACAACTGACCTGGAAAATAGAACCAGGAGAGACAATTTAAAAATTATGGGACTACCTGAAAGTCATGATCAAAAAAAGAGCCTAGACATCATCTTTCATGAAATTATCAAGGAAAACTGCCCTGAGATTCTAGAACCAGAGGGCAAAATAAGCATTGAAAGAATCCATCGATCACCGCCTGAAAGAGATCCAAAAAGAGAAACTCCTAGGAACATTGTGGCCAAATTCCAGAACTCCCAGGTCAAGGAGAAAATCTTGCAAGCAGCTAGAAAGAAACAATTCAAGTATTGTGGAAATACAATCAGGATAACTCAAGATCTAGCAGCTTCTACATTAAGGGATTGAAGGGCATGGAATAGGATATTCCAGAAGTCAAAGGAACTAGAACTCAAACCAAGAATCACCTACCCAGCAAAACTGAGTACAATACTTCAGGGGAAAGTATGGTCTTTCAATGAAACAGAGGACTTTCAAGCATTCTTGATGAAAAGACCAGAGCTGAAAAGAAAATTTGACTTTCAAACACAAGAATGAGAAGAAGCACGAAAAAGTAAACAGCAAAGAGAAGTCATAAGGGACTTACCATGAGTGAACTGTTTACATTCCTACATGGAAAGACAATATTTGTAACTCTTAAAACTTTTCAGTATCTGGGTAGTTGGTGGGATCACACACACATACACACACACGTACACGCATGCACGCACACACACATACACACATGCATGCACATACCGAGACAGAGAGCACAGAGTGAATTGAATAGGATGGGACCATATCTTAAAAGAAATTAAGGTAAATGGTGAGAGAGAAAGGTAGGGGGAGGAAAGAGGGTGAAATGAAATGGGGTAAATTATATCTCATTCAAGAGGCAAGCAGGAGACTTTTTAGTGGAGGGAAAAAGAGGAGAGCTGAGAAAAAAAAAACAAGAAGTTTACCCTCATCACATTCGACTAAAGGAAGGAATAAAATGCACACTCATTTTGGTATGAAAACCTATCTTACAATACAGGAAAGTAGGGGAGAAGGAGATAAGCAAGAGGGGGGGATGATGGAAGGGAGGGTAATGGGAGGAGGGAGCAATTTGAAGTCAACACTCAGGGAGGGACAGGATCAAAAGACAGAATAGAAACAATGAGGGGCAGGATAGGATGGAGGGTAATTCAGTTAGTTTTACACAACACGACTATTATGGAAGTCATTTGCAAAACTACACAGATAGGGCCTATATTGAATTGCCTGCCTTCCCAAAGGGAATGAGTGGGGAGGGAGGGATGGGGAGAATTTGGAACTCAAAGTTTTAGGAACAACTGTTTAGTATTGTTGTTGCTACTAGGAAATAAGAAATACAGTTAATGAGGAATAGAAAGTCATCTGGCCCTATAGGACAAAAGAGAAGATGGGGACAAGAGAAGGGAGGGATGATAGAAGAGAGGGCAGATTGGTGATAGGGAAAATTAGAATGCTCGGTGTATTGGGGTGGGGGAAGGGGAGAAAATTTGGAACCCAAAATTTTGTGAAAATGAATGTAAAAAGTTAAATAAATAAATTTTTATTTAAAAAAAAAAATTACTTTGGAGGGATAGTCAGTTTGTATGTTGCAGTCCCCAAGTATGAAGGCAAGCGCTTGGGAGGATAGAAAGACCGAGCCACGTGCTGAACTTCCCACAAGGAGGGAAGGTGACCAGAGTCTGCAGACAAGGGCTTCTGGGACAGATATAAGCGTTGTCTTTGTTCATCCTTCATTCTCACAGAGGACAACGACATCACCAGGTTGAGGTCTAGACCTTCCTGAACTGGACTGAAGTGAGTCCAAGCTGTGCAAAGTCCTCAGCTTCTCACTCTTTCCTTCAGCCATTGAACTACAGTGGCAAGATAATAGTCAAGCTGACTGAAGATGGTCTAGGATGCAGCAGATGGCAAGGACCTCAAAGGAGGAGAGGTTACTGAGTAACGGAAGGAAGGGGAGAACCTGGAAACGGCACCTTCCACTCAGTGATGAACATTCTCACTCTTGGTCATACCCTACACATCCCCATGATTCTGGACCTCTAAACCCTATTCCCTACCCCCACCTCCTGATTCCTTATTCTTATCCCCCTCAACCCTCCCACCCCAAAGTCCCAGCTTCATACCTTCCCCTTGTTTCACTGTGTCCTCTGGAATGCCTGTTCCATAGGCAACAATCCTCCCCTCATCCTAAATCTTTTCCTGTCCCATTTCTTCCATCTTCTAGCAATCACTGAAACCTGGATCCCCCCTGATGACCTGCTTTCCTGGAACTCTTTCGAGTCCTGACTCCACCTTCAATCATTCTACAGTAGAGGAGAGTTGGATCTTTTCTTGATCTTTTCTACCCCAGCATCGTAAGAGGCTAAGTCAAAGTTCAGCATGACTCCAGTATTCCTCTCCTGTCTTAGAATGGACTGTCACAAGAGCTCCTGAACAGACTAGGTTCAGAGGATGGAAAATGGGTCATACAAGGCAAGTCAAAATCAACATGCAGAATTGTGTATTCCAATGGCATAGGATTACAGATGTAGACAAGGAAGGGATCTCAGGAGTCCTCCAGCAGCATCCCCTGCCCCTTTCTTTGATAGATGAGGAAACTGAGACCCAGAGCGGTGACATGGCTTGCTCAGGCAGTCTTTCCATCCAGTAGCACTAACTGGAGCCAGTGCCTTTCCACTGCACTACACTACCTCTTATGTCCCATGTCTTGGTTAACCTTTGAAAATTATATCAAACTAGGGGATAAAGCATCACTGGAAATCAGATTTTAAAATAATCTTGTGAGACTGACCAGATACAGAATAAAATGGAGGAAGGGGGAGTGTGGCAGAGAAAACATCCTGTGGCATGGGAACCTGTATGTTCAAACCTTAGATATCAAGTGCCCCTGTCTAATGTTAACACAACAAAACAAAACAAACTGTAGCATTTGTGTCCTCTGGTGAAGCTAATACATGACTGGAGAGGGAGACTCATGCCAACTCTGCGGTCTTTGCTCCATGGTCCATGGCACCTCGATTTGGACTTGGAGGACTTGGCTCTGGGTGCAGCTTTCCTATGTGTACTGTCTGTGCCTTGGGTAAGGACGTGAACCTCTCTGAACCTCAACCTCCTTAGCTACAAAAAAAGATACTTTTACTTGAAGATTTCTAAGACTCCCTCCAGTTCTTCATCATATCCCAAACTTCTTGACTAGCAAAGAAGGGAGAGAAAACTCATCCTCTCCCCTGGAGGTCCAATTCTAAAGACATTTTCCAGATAGCAACATTTCCTTGAAGGAGTCAATATGGTAACTGTACTAGTCTGATGTCTTTGTTTTTCTTGACCTCATTAAAGGGGCCATGCCCTGGCTACTTCTTAAACAGGCCTATTCAATGAATGGGCCTTGCCTCACCCTAAGTGAGTACTTGCAAAGACCTTGGCCTAAAGGACCCAAGGTATCCCAGTGCATCCTGGGTCATCTCCAGTCATCCTGATGAATATCTGGTCACAGGACTCAGATGGCTCAGGAGGAAAAGTGAGGCTGGTGACCTGCACAGCCTCCCTCACTCCAAACAAAGTCAAGTCCAAGTCATGCCATCATTTCTCTGATGGCCTGGTCTTCTTCAGCAACGAAGGATGAACACAATCACAGTGTGTTATTTATTTTCTTGTGTAACTGTTATTTATTTTCTTGTGTAATAAACCTGAGATTTTTCATTATATTTCTTATTTAGTTTTCCAGATAAACCAATCGATCATGCTGCAAAGCTCTGTGTTGCACAACAACAGTGGAGTAGTTTAAATAACTTATTTGAAATGAAATACCTTCAGACTAAAGGATTTCTTGTTGTAAATTAAATTCTACAAAAAGCTGTGTAATGAGTAATCTCAGAACCTAGGTTTGATCTGGGAGACTTCCCACAAAGCCCTCATTAGCATGTGTCCCCACTCAGTGTTCTATCTGGGGGCCTCCAAATTTGGCTTGTTTGGCTCCCACTCAAGTTCTTCCTAAAAATATCAGAATAGAGCTTGTTGTCCAGGTCCCATGAAAGCACTTGATTCAGGTCAGCCTTTTATTGATCTCTCTCCACAGATGTGATGGCTTCCATAAAAGTACTCAAGCTCACCCACAGTTATCCCTTCCACATTGCAACTTTCCTCATTGTGGTTTTAATATATAATGGGTCGGCATCAGAAATTAAATGGGAATTTGGGGGGAGTTTGTGGAAGCCACAGATGACATACAAAGGCCAGAAGATGACACAGAAAAAGTTTAGAAACTCAGCAATGCAAAAAATATGTGTATAGTATTGTATAATATATTTCATCTTTTAATATCATAAATATACCCAAATTTTACAAGAAAGTACTATAACACCCCATAAAAGAAAAGGAAACATTCAGATTTCTTTTCTGGTACAAAGGGAGGGTCACAAGTTTTTATGCAGATTTTCCAGATCACTGGGGCTCTAACTCCCATGATGTGGAAGGGATAACTGTATTTTGATACAAGGCAGGAAAGATCACCATAACACAAAGAAGCCCATAAACGTGTAATCCCTGTCCTCAAGCTTATTGGTGGAGATGAAGGCTCTGCTCTAGGTGAGGGGTGGTCTGGGAGAACTCAGTCTTCTTCAGTTCTCCTGGGGACTCTTCAAGTTTCCAGTTGCTTTGGGCACTTTCAGCTTGGAGAGGGAAGATGGAAAAGGCCAATCCCATTTCAGTTTGCTGAAGGAAAAGATTCTGGGAAGACCTGAGATGAACAGGTAGTCTCTATCGTGTCCCTATCCCTCATTTGCTACACTGGATAAGATCTATGATAACCTTGCCCCACTCAAATGATCTTCCAGTTCTAGGTGTGACTGGGTTAGAGATCAAAGTCCCAAATGAATGGTCACCCATCAAAGACACATAATAGAAATTTCAAACCTAGGCTCACTCATCCTTTAACTTAGTTAAACCAGCCAGGTTTACAACTGGTCCCACCTTCTACAGCTACAGGCAGAATTTCCAGGAATTCATCCTAATCCTCTATTGGGCCCTAGGCTGAATGACATCATACATTGTCCTTTACTTGCTTTGACAATAAACAGCTTTACAAGGTATCCATTACAGGAAAAACTGGAAAAAGTAAATCCCTAAATCCAAGAAGAGATCTGAGAAAACCTGATTTTAGCATCTATTTAAACAGCACATTCATACAGAGTCAGTTACAGCTGTTCTACAGAGATGAAAGGTGAGGCTGTGTGGTTTAGTTGGTTTATGCAATTCCTTCTCAACATCCATTTTTAGTTATTTTAACCATTTAGACAAAGGTATTAAAAGCACATCTCATCAGACTGGTGGATGGCACAAGGCTGGGACGGACAGCTAATACACTGGAAGGCAGAGCCAGAATCCAAAAAGACCGTGACAGGCTAGACCTTGGGCTGAACTGAATAAGATGGCACTTAGTAGGGATAAAGTGTCTTACGATTAGGTTCCAAAAATTGACCTCACAAGTATAAGATGAGAAGGCATGCTTAAAGAGAACTTGGTCTGAAGAAGATCGATGTCTGTGTTGTCATGAGAAAGAGAGCCTAGCCCGAGGGCAGATGGAGGAGCAAGGAGCAGAGGCTGCAAAGAGATGAACTTGGGCAGGATGTCCAGGAAAATGTCCTGGCACTCAGAGCTCTCAAAAGTGAAATGGGCGCCGGGGGAGGCGACGGGTGTCCTGGCATTAAAAGCATTCAGGCAAAGGCTGGAAGTCATGGTTTAACTGTACCAGCCCCCCACCTCCACCCCCCCCTGCCATTTCCCGATCCCGATATATGCCTTTGGATAGGCTTCTCCCTGTGCCTGGAAGGCCCTCCTTCTGAATTTCCACCTCCAGGGATCCTCCTCTTCTCCAAGGCTCGGCTTGACTGGTTCTGTTCCATCTATGTGACCACTCCTGAAACTTTGCTGCACCTGCTGGAGGTGGGGGGGATGTTCCCCAGGGCTCTGAGGTGGCCTCCCTCCTCTTCTTCCTCTATGTTACTTCCCTTGCTAATCTCATTAGGTCCCATGGATTCAATGTTCACCTTTATGATGAGGATGATTCTCAAATCTACTTATCTAGCCCTAACCTCTGACCTCACATCTCCAACTACCCATTGGATACCTCAAAGTGAATGTCCTGTAGACAGCTTAAATTCAGCACATCCAAAACTGCATTCATTATCTTTTCCCCCAAACTGTCCCTTCTTCCTATCTTTCCTATTACCGTGAAGGTTCCCATCTTCTCATACAACCCATGTGTCCTGCTCACTCTCTTTCATCACCACCCTCTTTCCAATCTATTGCCAAATATTACCGATTTATCTTCAAGCCTTCTCTTTGGTATGCCCTTTTCTCTCCTCTTGATGCTGCCAACACTCTGCTGCACAGGCTGCTCATCTCGGGTCTCGCATACTGCAGCAGCTGGTTGGTCCTGCTGCCACAAGTCTTTCCCCACTTTGGTCTTTCCTTCCCTTTGCTGTCAAAATCATCCTCCTTGAGCACAGATCCAACCATGACACACACCCCGTCCCCATTGGACAAATTCTGAGGCCTCCCTATTGCCCCCAAGATCAAATATAAAATGATTTTAGTTTTCAAAGCCCTCCACAGTCTCCTCTGTCCACATACACCTTCCTGACCTTCTTTGGCCTCGCTCCTCCTCCACATACTCTTCAATTCAGTGACACTGGGTCCTTGTTATTCCTCAGACAAAACACTCCATTTCTGACAATGGACCTTGTCAGCGGCTGTCCCTCTGGTCTGGAAGGCTCCACCTCCTCATCTCCACTCCCTGGCTTCCTGGCTTCCTTCAAGCCCAACCAAAGGTCTCACCTTCCAGAAGAAGCCTCTCCTGAGACTTACTTCTAGTGTCTTCCCTCTGAGGATGATTTCCCCTTTATGCTGTGTATATCTCCTCTCTACACAGTTGTTTGCATGCTCTTTCCCCCATTAGACTGTGAGTTGTTTGAGAACAGATATTATCTTTTCTTGCTATCTCTAGGGCTTAGTCCAGTACCTGGTACATAGGAGATGTTTAAGTATTGTTCATTGACTGACAGACAGACCTCCATCAGGATGCCTTTCCTGATCCCTCAGTGGTTAATGAGTACCCAACCACCCTCAGATAGTCCCCCCACCACCATATACTTGTTTTGTATGTAGCTTATTTATTCAACTGTGAACATGTTGTATTACCCTAGGAGAACACAGGGTCTTTAAGGCAAGGACTGTCTCCTTATATCCCCAGAACCCAGTGAAGGACCTGGCACAGGGTAGGTACTTAATAAATGGTTGCTGACTGAGTGACTGCTGAGGTTCCTTGTAGGATCTGTGATCCCTTGCCTCAGTCAGACTATGAATGGAGCATAACTGGAAAGCATAAAGAAGGGGGCAATGAGCAGATGAAGGGCCTCAGAATCAGGTCACACCAGTTTGGGATGAAGGAAATGGGGAGGCTTGGTTTGAAGAGGAGCTGATGCTCCAGATGTGCTCTGCTGGGTTCCAAAGGGCAGAGACAGGAGCGACAAGGATCAGGAAAAGCTTCCAGAAAATCATCACTCTCCCACAATGGAATGGACTGTTCTGGGAGGTGGTGAGCTCCCCATTCCTAGAGACCTTCCAGCAAAGACAGCATGGCCACTTGTCATGGGTGTGGTAGAGGAAATTACATTGGATGGCCTCTGAGTTCCCTTCCGGCACCAAGGTTCTTAGCGGCTCTAGAAAGACATGGAGGGTCTTCAAAATCACATCTTTGGCAAAGAACTCAAAAAGGATCAGTCCAAGTCACCATCTAAGGAGGTAAGCAGAGATCTTATAATAAAATAGTATGGTAACTGCCACAGAAAGAAAAAGTCCTCCTTAGATAACTCTGATAATGCCTTACACATTGCTCTTTCATGCTAAGGATTTTCCTTAGTGACAGGACTGGTTTTTGGAACATGACATCAATGAGATCAAATTCTACTCCATGAAGGAAAGAAGAGGAAAAACCACTAAATGTCTTGGCAGGCCCCTTGAAATTGGTGCAGAGTTGGGGGAACCTTCCATAATGGGAGCACATCAGCAGATTTAATTTTGTTTCCTTCATCTTACTCTTAGCTATCCTTCTATGGCAAAACCTTGTAAAGGAATCTCATGAGATTCCAGTCTTGTCCAGAATATGGGAACATGCTAGTGTTGAGCTAACTAGAGGAAAAAGAAGTTTGTATCCAACCACAGAGTGAGATAACAAGGGAGACATTACATGAAGAGGTATACTTAGGTCTCAGGTTGGCTTCTCTGGGAGGACTATGTTCTCTCTGGGGGGATCTCAGTCTTGGTATTCCCAACATTTAGGACCCTCACCACAGTAAGGAAATGTTTCAAGCTCCCTTTCCAAACCCTGAATCTTCCAAACTGTTTGGATGCCACAGTAACCCCTCAAAAGTAACTCCACTCTGTCAGTTGGTGACCACCTCAAAGTAACAGAGCAGAGTAACAAGAGCATGAATTGCCACCTACCAAACATCCTCTTATCCTATGGGCAGTCATCTGCCTGTTCTAATAAGAAGTCAACTCAGGTCTTACTAGATGGGAGACTAATCCTCACAACACTGAAGAGATGACCCCAAATCTCACCCTTCTCTCATTTTTATGGGATCTCCAGCTCCTTCTTCCAAGGCCAATATGTTCAATACTAAACCAGAAATGCTAGCTATAGCAATCAGAGAAGAAAAAGAAATTGAAGGAATCGGAACAGGCAACGAAGAAACCAACTATTACTGTTTTGTGACCTTGGAGAATCCTAGAGCATCAACCAATAAACTAGCTGAAATAATTAACCACTTTAAGAAAGTTGCAGGATATAAAACAAACTCATATAAATCATCAACGTTTCTACATATCGCCAACAAAGTCCACGCAGCGAGAGATAGAAAGAGAAATTCCATCTAAAATAACTACAGACTATATAAAGTACTTGGGACTCTACCTGCCATGACAAACTTAGGAACTACATGAGCACAATTACAAAATACTTTTCATAGTAACAAAGCCAGATCTGAACAAATGGAAATTATTAATTGCTCATCAACGGGCTGAGCTAATATAACAAAAATGACAATGCTACCCAAATTAATTTACTTATTCAGCACCACACCCAACACACTAGCAAAAATGATTTTACATAGCTAGAAAAAATAATAAAATTCACCTGGAGGAACAAAAGGTCGAGAATATCCAGGAGTGATTAGAAAAAAGCGTGAAGGCAGCCCATCTGCATCAGATCTCACACTGTATCACACAGTGGTGATCACTAAAACAATCTGATATGGGCTAAGACACAGTGGTGGATCAGTGGAGTAGACTAGGCACACAATGCACAGCAGTAAATTATCAAAGTAATCTAGTGTTTAACAAACTCAAAGACCCAAACTTTTGGGACAAGAACTTACTATTTGATAAAAACTGCTGTGAAAACTAGAAAGCAACTTGGTAGAAACTAGGTATGGACTGACATCTCATACCATATACACCAAGATAAGATCAAAATGGGTACATGATTTAGACATAAGGGTTGATACCACAAACAAGTTAGGAGAGAGCATGGAATGATTTACTTCCCTCATCTACAGACAAGTGAAAAATTTGTGACTAAACAAGAGACGGAGAGCATTACAGGATATAAAATGCATAATTTTGATTATATGAAATTAAAAAGCTTTTGCACAAACAAAATTCTGTGCAGTCAAGCTTAGAAGGAAAGATGAAAACTGGGGGAAAATTTCATATCAAATGTTTCTGATAAAGTCCTTATTTCTCAAAAGTACAGAGAACTGAGTCAAATTTAAAGAACACGTCATTCCTCAATTGATAAATGGTCATGGGATATGAACAGGCAGTTTTGACATGAAGAAATCAAAGTAATCTATAATCATTTTAAAAAATGTTCCAAATCACTACTTATTAGAGAAATGCAAATTAAAACAATTCTCAGGTATTACCTCACACCTATCAGATTGGCTAATATGACAGAAAAGGAAAATGACAAATGTTGGAAGGGATGTAGAAAAATTGAGACACAAATGCATTGATGATAGAGTTTTGAACTAATCCAACCACTGTGGAGATGAATTTGGAACTATACCCAAAGAACTATAAAACTGTGTATTCCCTTTGACCCAGAAATACCACTACTAAGTCTTATGCCAAAGAAATAATAAGGGAAAACACACACACACACACACACACACACACACACACACACACACACATATATATATATATATATTTATAGCAGCTCAATTAGAAACTGAAAGGATGCCCATCAATTGGGGAATGGATGAACAAATTGTGGTATATATGATTGTGATGGTATTGTGCTATAAGAAATGATGAGTTGGATGCTTTCAGATAAATCTGGAAAGGTTTACATGAACTGATGCAAAATGAAGTAAGCAAAACCAGGAACACATTGTACGTGGTAACAGCAACACTGTATAAAGACCAGTTCTAAATGAGTTAGCTATTCTCAGCAATACAAAGATCCAAGACAAGTGTCTCATCCTGGGTCGTCTCTAGTCATCCTGAGGAATATCAGGTCACTGGATTCAGATGGCTCTGGAGGAGAAGTGAGGCTGGTGACCTGCACAGCCCTCTCTCACTCAAAACAAAGTCAAGTGCGAGTCATGTCATCATTTCTCCGATGGCATGGTCTTGTTCAGCAAGAAAGGACAAACACACACACACACAATATGGAAGTATGTTTTGCATGACTGCACATGTATAATCTATATCAAATTGGTTGTCTTCTCAGGAAGGCATGAGGGGTGAGAGGGAGAGAGAATATTTGGAACTGGAAATTTAAAAATATCCAATATTAAAAATTGTTTTTGCCTGTAATTGGAAAAAAATATTTAAAAATGCAAAAAAAGAGGACGAAGGGGCAATTCAGCAAAACTAACCAATTTATCAATCAAGTTCACTGGTCTATGTAGTATTCCATGCCCATAATCCTCCTCTTCTATAAAACAGGACACATCAAGCATCAGTTACAATCGTAAAGTGTTCAGTTTCAATTTGCCGTCCATGTTTTTCTTTCCATTGTTGAAGTCATCATCCACAATGTTCTCCTGGTTCTGCTTGTTTCCCTTTTCATCAGTTCATATATTTTCCCATGCTTCACTGTTAATTCTCATTTATAATTTCTTTGGTTCAGTAATATCCCAATGTTGGGATTCTTTTCTGCCTTTATGTGTCACAACAGCTTTTATCTATTTTGCTGTCACATCACTTCACACTTCCTTCTAATTTCTTGCAAATTTTCCAGCTTAGCTTCTTTCAGTCGCTGCTGGTGATTACATTTCAGATTTTTCCCATCCACTGCATAACTGTGTTTTACATTATTTTTTCCCAGATGTGCTAGCTAACATTTTTTCAAGCTAAATTTTTCTTTTATTTTTTGCCCACTGACTGTGCTATGTCTTCTTGTGTCTTCCTTTGGTCCTTCTAGGGATCCTAAACTTTCCTATTAGTATCACCTGCAAATTTCATTAAAAATTCAACATTTCCCTTCCGGGCCCCCACCAAAGAGTATGAACCCACAGCCTGCTCATCGCACAGCAGGAAAAGGCAAGTGATTCTCAGGCCACAGGACTGTTCTCATTCAACCCAATTTAGATGCTTGGCAAAAAAGTTTCCAGAGGAGTCATATCAAATGCTGTATTCAGAGGCTAAGTACAGAACAACTATTGTCTTCTATTATTTGTTCAAAACACAAATAAGAAAACTCAAAAGTTTGATGTTGGGGGATGCACCCCAGCATTCTTTGTAAACTAGTCCTCTCACACAGTCATCTCTATCCCACTGTCCCCTGGATGCACCCTAACTTCACATCTTGTAGCATCTGGATACTGTAATTTTGCGTCATTTTGATTTGAGTCTTTGATGTTTCTAAAATTTATGTCCAAAGTCTGCCCCAATTTTTATTCAATAAGCAAATTTTCCTTCAATAACTTAAGATACTCATCTTTTTGGTCTAATTACTTAAAAGTGTGCATATTTTCCAGCTATACTTGTCAACAAAATCTAGGATTATAGAATAATACATTTAGAGTGGGAAGAAACCTTAGAGGTCATCTCGTCCAATTCACTTTGCAGATGAGGAAACCGAGACTCAAAGCAGGTAAGCTGCTTGCCCAGGGCTACACAGGCATGTTCAGAGGCAGGAATGGAAGCCAGACCCTCTGACTCCAAATCCAGATACAACAACTAAAGCAACAAATGCTTACCAAGTGATCACTGTAAGTCAGGCATCAGGATAAACCAGGAGTGGGGAACCTGTGACCTTGAGGCCACATGTGGCCTTCTAGATCCTTAAGTGAGGCCTTTTGACTGAATCCAAATTTTACACAACAAATCTTTAATAAAATAAATAGGAATAATACGTTATAATAAATAAAATAAAATTCCTTAATAAAATAATTTGGTCTGAAAAATTTGGATTCAGTCAAAAGGCCTCACTCAGGGATGTAGAAGGCCACATGTGGCTTCAAGGCCACAGGTTCCCCACCCCTGAAAACACTGAAGAAACAAGGAAAAGCAAAAACAACATCTGCCCTCTAGGAGCTCACAGTTTAATGGGAGAGACAGTACAGAAACAACTATGTTCATATGAGAGGTTACCTCAGGGGAAAGGCACCTGTAGGAGACACGGAACAAGAAAGGTAAGATCTGAACTGGGAAAGCTTGTTATATTTTGATGATCTAAAAAGAATGAAAAGGCAGGGGAAGAAAAACATCCTGTCAGGGGAAAGGGAGAAAGAGTGTACTGTACATGATGAGCATACAGACGGAAGCGGGAGTGGGGAGACACTGGAACCTCAGGCTCATCTGAATTTGTCCAAGAGTACTAGGTACAGACATATATTTCACCTAACAGGCAAACGAGGGCAAAAATGTTTAGGAAAAGAGAGGAATAAGAGGGAGGGCAGATTAAGGGAGGGACTGGAGAGAAGCAAAACAAACTCTTAAACAGGAGAAAGGGAACAAAGGGAAGTAAAAGTATAAGAGAATAGGATGAAGGGTTACACAATTAACAATCTTAACAGTGAGTATGACTGGAATAAACCTACCCACAAAATAGAAAAGGGCAGTAGAATGGATCAGAATCAGAATTCAACATGTTGTTGATAAGAAACACATTTGAAGCAGAAAGATACACACAGAGTTAAAACCAGGGGCAGACTCTATTATGCTTCAGCTGAAATAAAAAAGGCAGAGGTAACAATCACGAGCTCAGAAAAACCAGTGACAAAAATAAACCTAGTTTAAAGAAGTAAATGGGGAACTTAAATTTTGATAACACATGCCAGAGACAATGAATTAATATCACTATCTAAGCATACATGTACCAAATAACACAGCAGCGGTAGATTCTTAAGGGAAAAGTTGATGAGTTACAAAGAGAAATATTAAAGCTATAAAAATGGGGAACCTCAACTTAGCCCCTCGGATCTAGGTAACTCTAACCAAAAAATAAACTAAAAAGAAATGAAGCGCCCAAGTAGAATCTGAGAAAAGTTGGATTTGCGATAGACCCCCTGAAGAATGCTGAATGAGAAAAGAAAGGAAAATACTTATTTCTCATTTGTGCATGGCACCTTTATAAAAGCTGACCACGTATTAGGGTATAAAAACCCTACAAATAAGTGCAGAAAAGCTGAAATATTAAACACATCTTTTTATGGACCTTAGTAATTATATTCAATAAAGGGCTTATGAAGCAAAGAATAAAAATTAATGGGAAACTTAATAACTTAAAATTGTTCAATGAACATAGAATCACAGAAACAATCAACAATTTTATTAGGGATAATGACAACAGAGAGATAACATACCAAAATTTAGGGGCTACATCAAAAGTACCTAGAGGAAAATTTATCTCTAAACATTTTCATCAATAAAAGAAAGAACAGATCCATGAAGTGGTTATGCAACAACAAAACAAAATATAAAACCAATGAAATCAAAACTCCCAATTAAATACCAAAATAAAAATCCTGAAAATTAAAAAAAAAATGCACAAAATGGAAAGCAAAAATCCAACTGAATTAATAAAATTAGAAACAGGTTTCAAAAGGAAGAAAATTTATAAATCATTAGCTGACAATTTTAAAAAAAGAAGGAAAACCAAATTATCAATATCAAAAATGAAATAGATGAATTCACAACCACAATCAATATGAAAGAAATTTTAAAAAATTATTAGGAGCTATTTTGCCCTCAAAATTATATGCCAACAAAACTGGCAGTCTAAATGAAATGGATGATTAGTTATAAAAAATACAAACTGTCCTGATGAAGAGAATGGGAAATAAAAGATTTAAATAATCTAATATCAGAAAAATTAAACAAGTCATAAATTAACTCCCAAAGGAAAAAATCCTAAAACCAGATAAATTTTAAGGAGAGTCCTATCAAACATTTAAAGAATAATTAGTGCTAAAATTGCACAAAATGTTTGGAAAAAATAGGAAAATAATAAATCCTACCAAATTCCTGCTCTGACACAAATATAGTTTTGTTAACTAAACCAGGGAAAGTCAAAACAGAAAAAGAAAAGTACAGGACCTCTAATGCACATCTGTGTAAAATTATCAATAAAATATTAATAAGGAGAACACAGCAACACTTCAAACATTATATGATATGATGAAGCTGAACTTATACAAAGAACGCATAGGACTGGTACAATATTATGAAAGCCTATTATACAAACATAATTGACCATAGTAACAAGAACAACAAAAATCACATGACTGTATTAACAGATGTTTTTGGTAAAATATAGCACACGTTAAAACACTAGAAAGCATAGGAATAAACTGATGTTTATTTAATATGTGACATTTATACTATGCTTCTAAAAGAGATGGTGGACAGACTGTAAAAACTTCCAGGGTCACACACACACACACACACACACACACACACACACACAAATAAATGGTATCTTTAAGACTGAAATATTATTGCTGCAGGAGGAATTCAGGAAGTCTTTGGGGAGAGTGGCAGCTAGGACAGAACAAAGAAATACAGAGATGGAAAAACAAATAACAAAACACAATTTTTTAAATGGCAAAAACTTGGAATGCTTCAATTCTTTACAAATCAAAGCAGCAGAGCTGGAGGTAAGAACTGGGTAAGACAAACTGAAAATTACTGGTTTCCCAGAAAAAAAAATTTTTTAAGTGTCTTAATGTTTCAGGAAATCATTCAAGAAAATTGCCTGGAAATGGAAACAGTGCAAATTTATAGACTCCACAGAACACTGGGACTAATCCTATTTACCTCACCTAATATAGCAATCTCCAAATTCTAAATTTTCAAAATTGGAAAAAAGTCAAGAAGGTAGCAATTTACATATGAACAAATACCAATTTGAACTTCACAAGCCTACTTACTGAATGAAGATAAATGAAAGAAGAGACTAGAAAGTGATATGCCAAAAAGCAAGGAAATCTGGCCTGTATCCCAACATTACTTTTCCTATAAAACTGAGCATAATCTATCAAAAGAGAAAATGGTTCTTTAACGAGGTCAAATATTTTAATTAATTTCCTAATGAAAAATTCAGGACGAGGCAGGAATTTGCACATACAAATTGGCTAAGCAGATGAAACAGATATTAGAATCTGATGACAGTAAAGGGTAAAGGATGATTAATATATTGCAAATATATTGTGAATCTATTCTAGCTTTCATTTAATAGCTATTATAAAAGGAATTGAAAAAACAAAAGTCAGAAACTTGAGTTAAGAAACATTTAAGCCCTGAGACACTGGATAGTCTCCTAAATGAGACAGATCCTGCTAATTATCAGCCCAGAAAAAGCCAACAGCATGAATGACTACTGATTCCAGTCTTTTAAAGGTGGCTGGACGGACAACTGTACATCCATCCATACATACCGACACACATGTTGGGTGGACAATGAAAATGGACAACGCATTAGGTCCAGGTTTGAATAAGGGAGAGCAAGCAGATGAGGTTGCATTTGAGGAACAGTCTTATTAATTTAATGATCCCAAGCTTCTCCTGGAACACTAACGAACATTCCCATAAAAATTTAAATAAAATTCAAAAGAAGAAATTCAATACATACAAAATATGTCATATTTAATATGACACATAATTTATACACCACATATTTAACATATACAAAATATTAATCATGACTAAGTTGCATTTATACCAGTAATGGAAGGACGGTTCAACTTCAGTGAAAGAATTAGAACAATAAATCATATTAGTAACAAAACCTAAATAATAATTTCCCAACTAAAATCTCATCTTACTTTCCCCAAATCTTCTTCAATCTAATGCCTTCCCTCTGCTAATTATTTCCTATTTATCCTGGATATAGTTTGCTTTCTATATGTATTTACATGTTGTCTCCCCCATTAGATTTCAAGGAACCATCTTTTGCCTCCTTTTGTACTCCTAGTGCTTAGCACACTTCCTGGCATCCAGTAAGTGCTTAATACATGTTTATTGATTGAGTGATAGGATTTGGTAGAATACTTCCTTTGTTTTTGAAAATAATCTATCATTGGGATTATTTTTTTTTAAATGTTTCATAGAAGTCATTTGAAAATGTGTGGACATGAAGTATTTTTCCCTCTTGACAATTCAGTTATTATGTGCTCAACTACACTTCTGAAATTATCATTTAAGTCAACTACTATCCTAGTATTTTTGTTATTTTATATTTATTCATTTTATATTTTCAGCTTTGTCGACATTATTCAGCACAATCATTTCTCATAATTTTCCTTATGTCTTTCTCTGTTTGTTATTAATTCTCCCA